>CAJQUN010000177.1:0-1264654 GCA_907163345.1 Haberlea rhodopensis
AACCAGAGACACATCAACCTTTGCATATCTTGGAATGGGGAAAAATGACTCCTTCATAGCATAGCCTATACATACTAACATGTAAAAAATTGTCAACTACTTCATCAATTGACAATTTATTCCTCATAAATACGACATTTGGATGAGGACATGTGAATCCATCCAACTGCCATTTGTAGCATGAACATATTTTATTGTCAAGGCACACAATAACGTAGGGTATGAAAACATTTCAAAGCAGCAATCAGAAAACATCTTAATATCCCATGCACGACCTTCATTTACATAAGATGCCCATTTATTTTCATCCGAGCACACAATACCCCACTCCATCGTTGTGCCACTAATCTCCTAGCTGAAAACAAGCACATCAACTTAACCATAATAGAATCAACCATATGTGTAATAGGAAGACCCCTTGCCTCTAATATCCATGAATTGAATGACTCAGCTGCATTGGAATACATCTCTCCATATCTCATCCCAGCAGAGTACGCATTAGTTATCCAAAGAAAGTCCCCGTAAGAAATCTTTCAAAATTGATCCACATTCTCGTTTGAAAAAACTAGCTTCTCATTAAAAATAACCATCGCCGGCCAGTAAGCACATTCATCGAGCAAAAAACATAATCTCTAGCGAAACTTATTTGAAAAGTGTTTACCAGCATATCAACCAGCAGGTTGCACTTTAAATGATATAAACAAAAAATTGTTTCAGAGAAACTCCAAACACAACAGATAGCGCCTCCATCAAACCAATATTACGATCGGATATATATACAACATCTTCCCCATTGTCTAAAATTTTGCTCAAATAAGATAAAAATCAAAGCCAATTATCGTAGTTCTCGGAGTCCACAACAACGAAAACCAACGGGAACAAACCTACAAAAATAAAACATCACTACATTAAATGCAATAGATTTTCGTTCACCAGAAATCACATTTATACGGGTGCACGAACATAAAACATAAGCTCATGGTGCACGAACTCAAATTATACTGATGCACGAAAATAATATACTGATGCAAGAACGAGACTGGTGATGTATAACGGGTGCACGAAACTTATTAAAAGTAATTGATGCACGAAACTTATATAAAAGTAACTGATTCATGAAACTTACATAAAGTAACTGATGCACGAAAATAATATATTGATGCACAAACGAGACTGGTGATGTATAACGGGTGCACGAAACTTATTAAAAGTAACAGATGCACGAAACTTATAAAAGTAACTGATGCACGAAACTTACATAAATTAACTAATGCACGAAAATAGTATACTGAAGCACGAAAAAGACTGGTGATGTATAACGGGTACACGAAACTTATTAAAACAAAGTGGTGCATGAAACTTATTAAAAGTAAGTCATGAACGAAACTTACTTAAATTAACTGATGCACGGTTTTTATAAATATCTGGTGCATGAATCTTATTTTGTAATAAGATCCATGCACCAGTTAGGTTATGTTCGTGCACCAATGAAGAATCATGTTCGTGCATCACTTATTGTTGTGTTTTATGTACCTTGATTCACATCCATTCGTTGCTGACTGAAGGGTGCCCTGAATCGAGATTTCAAAAATGTTCCATCAATGAATAACAATTGCCGATGATGTTTAAACCCTTCAATACTAGCACGAATGAAACGAGCAAACAGCAAAATCGGTGTTGTCTTCAACTTCAAGCTCAATAAAACTTCCAACATTTATCGTTCTTGTCCATCAATGTACGAATTCAATTACTGAAACGACTCATCATAATTTTCAAAAGCAACAGTTCTAGCATTCTCCACACTTCTCCATGCCTTACTATAAGTGATATCCAAGCCATAATCTCTTTTTATTAACTCTGATACATCGATTGCAGAGAACTTAGGATTTGAAGACACTCGATAAGCAATAATTTCAGATATTAAAACAGAACTCATCCTTTTAGATTTGTCTTTGATCATTCTGAGCCCACAATTGTGTATGTTGTTCAATTTCTTTGTATAAAAATACATATCCACTCTTGAGATACTTGCATTCACAAACCAACCACATACCTCATCATGCTTTCTGCCACACTAGGCAACTACCCTAACCTTATTGTTTTTTACATAGTTGAAATCACAACCAACCTCCACCGAATATTTACTCAATTCACATCGAAACTCTTCTACACCATCACTAAGCTTTTGACCAACCCTACTAATAATTGATGACCAACCAGAACATAACAACTTCTCTTTGCCTTTAACATTACATCACCGATGGTCAGAATCATATTCTGGAGATGAATGACATGCTTGTTCAGTTTCATCATGTGCACCTGCAACACTAATTTCCCCACTATCTATAAGGACAGTTGTCTCGCATGCACCAACAAAGTGCAACGGTACATTATCCCCAACATCAACAGGCGATGCCTGCCAATTCCTACTTCCTGAAGAAAGTCCAGGATATGCAATTCTTTCATCATCAACATCAACTGTCGACCGGACATCTATAATCTTACACAGAACAAACATATTCCTTATATCATCCTCATTATTCTTTAAAAGACTTTCCATCAAAGTTGTAATCACTCCATTTACGAGTTGCAGAAGATTTTAACTCCATGAAAGAAAAGCTGGAAGTTACGCTAAAAACTTTTGTTTCCTCTCTAAATTTCAACAATCATAATTCCAGAATCCATCGCTTACAACCAATGACACAGACTCTCATTCATTTAGAGAGGAAACAATTACTGATCTGCCAAAAAAAGTTACCTTCCTTTCCCTGAATCGGTCGATGCCATCAGTTTTCTATGCTTAGAAGAAACGTATCTCGTTTCCTTTTCTTCGATTCAAAGAAATTTCAAATGCTACGAAAAAAATTAACTGCTTCGATTGGTGCATAGAGTTCTTAACTTTTAGCATACCTCGATTCAAAGGTGGGAGATTTTGCATGCATATGGGAAAATAGATGACATAAAGAGTTAATCTGAAATTAGGTTTAGAGTTTTTTTATGATTTAAGGGTATTTTAGGAATTAAAAAAGATATTTGCAAACCAACTCTTTAAAAAGCGGACTTATGTGAATATAATTATCTCCTAAGTGTATTTTTTTGCAAACATTATTTTTTGTCAGACTTATCTGAAATAACTTTATGAAAACAGTACAAATATGCAATTTGCCTTTAAAATAACATTTATTGATATACAAAATTAATGTGCTTAATATACATTTAAGCATAAAATAATATAAATATGGTTTTATTTATGAGATGTGGTTCTTTAAAATAAACGTGATGACAAACCCATCAAACTTAAAATCCTCTTAAGTGTCAAAATGATTTTAATATACACTTGTGCCATCTTAAGATCAATATTTGTACCTCTTTTCTCGTTTTTTGGGAGTAAAAAAAAGAAAAGAAAAGAAAGAAGAAGAAAAAAACATCAATCTCGTGGACCCATTACTTTATCATCTCCTTAATGGTTATTTGATATCATTAACCCCAAATATTCCATATCAATTAGGAATCAATGATAGATTTTATCTTATAGCACGGTCCATGAAAGTAACATCAAATTTTCACTCTTTTTTATACAAGAGCAAGAGACCCTTTTTATATTTCTCTTAGTAATAAATAAGATGTATCTCCAAAAAGGCCAAAGCCAAGAGTATGATAATGTAGGTGGTAAAATTGTCTTTCCACTTTGATTCCATTAGATTATTATCCCAAAAAGTAATGAATATAGTTTGGCATTGTTATTTTCATGATCCAGGATTAAAGGTGGAATAAAGATAATCGTGTTCCTAAAATTATTTAAATTTGTGTTACTCTTTCTTTTACAAAGCACATATGCACTATGTCCATGCAAAAAGCTCACGTCCTTCTTTATCTAGAAAGATAGGGTGTCCCTGAAACTCATTAGGTTCACCGCAATGTCATTTAACAAAAAGAAAAAAAAATTATGTGCGCACTTGTCAATTTTGGGGTTTAATAAAGCTAGAATCATGCTTTCAATTGAGAAAAGAATTTTCCATAGTTATAATTCTTCTATGAAGGAAAAAAACAATTAAGTTTTTGCTTATTTCAAATATAAGGGTGATTTTTGGGCGTAACGATAAAGTTGTTCTCATATCCTGAAGGTCCAAATATTTGAATCGCGAAAACAGTCTCTTACGCTGCTTTCATAAATTGCTTAGACACAATTTTTTTTTTAAATGTTAGCCTTGCATGCCACAATCAAATTCAAATAAGAACTCTCGAAAACGAACTAAAGGACACGGTCCGAATGGATTCGAAGGTATCTGATTGTGTTGGATTGGAAAGATAATTTTCACCCAACACCACTCTCAATCCTAGTCCTGATTGAATCTGACATGGACTATGAAATCAAATGTATATTCATATTGTCGTCTCTCAGAATCTCTAAAGAGTTGACCTCACATTGTGGCCTCATTTAGGCTTTACAAGGTTCGAAAAATATCATAAAAGTACTTCGTTTATTCATTCTAACCGAAATAAAACTAGCCAAGACCTCCATAATTAGTTCGGGCGTAAACAATTAATAGGCTAATGAGCCAGATTTTAGGCTGACTATTGCTGCAGCTTGTCGCCAATAACGGTGCTGATAAGCCCACACCATTTGATTGTTAACCGATGAGTATAAGCTACATCCTGCTCTTTGACACTCCATTCTTGTCATGTGGGCGGATTGTCCTATGGGCGGAAAAAACTTCCATTTTCAATGAATCTGGATAATTCATTGAATCGTTGTCTTTCGATGTAAAAGGTTATGGGTGATAAAATAAGGAAGAAAAAAAAAAGAATGACGGCGCCCTCCCTTGTCTCGCTGTGCATCCGTATTGGCTTGTACACAACCAATTTTATTATGTTGGCACTTATACCGACTGCCTTCTTTTCCCGCCGTGAATCAAAATCAGATTCATCTTTAAAAAAAATTAGAATAGAAACCTAAATGGAAACCGGATTCAAAACTTGACAAACAATCGAACAGTAAGATTATGAAAATTCAGAAACAATATAATTACTAAATAAGTAACTTAATTGAGTTGAACGTGATTCCTCAAACATCACGTCTTTGTCTTTTTATTGCTTCCAATTCAATAAAACAAATTCGATTTACATCCATTTGACTCGTAATAACTTTAAATTGTAACGGCCGAGTTTGAAATTGATGCAGCCTATCTATAAAGAACTTCGGGCTTAGCCCGCTTGGTAAAAGCTTACTCCCTTTTGGCCTTTTGGAGAAGGCTCGTGTTCGATTTTAATAGTGTGAAAAAAATATTTAGCCCCTCACCCTATTAAAAAAGAAAGAAAAATATGTATGTAACAGTACATAAAAATCGAGACATTTGCTTGCAGGTTGTTCTATACTTCTCCGTGATAAGTACTTCCCCCCTTTTTCCCACTCTTGGGTTGGATGGGAAATACCACGTTTTTTGGATAGGGCCTCGGGGTGGGACAAGGGAGGAGTACACCTCCCGGAAGAGTAGACTCCCGTTGCAGCCATTCACTCTATACCACCTCCGGAATGAGTGAATTTTATGAACTAGTTAGACTGTACAGATTTTACGTAGCGACATAATCACTCGCTCAATATATACAGATTTTTCGTAGCGACATAATCATTCGCTCAATATACCAGTACAAGTTTTTTAGCACCGCACAAGGCGCTGTGCCAAGTACTATTTATTACTATTCCTCACAATAATAAATTTAGGACACTTATTATACAAGGTAAAAATAACACGTTTTTGGATATGGCCTTGGGGTGGACAAGGAGGAGTACCTCTCCCGGAAGAGTAGACTCCCCGTTGCAGCTATTTACTGTATACAACCTTCGGACTGGGTGAATTTCAGGAACTAGTTAGACTGTATAGATTTTACGTAGCGACATAATCACTCACTCAATATACTAGTACTAGTTTTTTTAGCACTGCACAAGACGTTGTGCAAGGTACCAGCATGTTGATTAATTTTTTTCCTAATTTGATCGAAAATAACATTTCAAATGACTAACTTTAATATTTTAAAAAAAAAAAACGATAATACTACGGTATTGAATAGAAAAAAATAACAAAATGGCTGATTCTAATTTTTTTTTTTTAAAAAATGATGTTCATCTTACTATGTAAACTGAAAAAAATAACATTTGAAGTTGTGGGCATCAACAACTGATTAAGATATTTTTTCAATAATCGATTCAGACCACACACCCTCGCATCAACAAAAACGACTTTATTTTAAAAAAATGTATTTAACAAAAAAAAATTGACAAAAACATTTCCAAAAAAAAAAAAATTACAAGGAAAAAAATAATTTAATGAATAGTATATACTGTTCATTACTATTCCTCACAATAGTAAACTTAGAAGGTATTATAGAAGGTAAATAAATATGTGCATATGTATTTTAATAAATGAATGAAGAAAGCAAAGAAGAATCAGACAAATATCATAAATCAAGCAACATTACCTAAGGAGTGTGTTCAGTTATACAAAAACAATGGAGTTTATCATCACTTACCAAAAGGCTCTTCCTTACTAAGATTTCCACCCCAGGGAGCAACACAGAAGATCAAAGCCACTCTGAATCTTCTATTGCATAAAATTATATCATTTCATATTTCATGTATGTAAATGAATGACACGTGTGTATTTAACTTTTTAAAATTATTTTGAAATTTTCATGTCACTCATCTATGTACATGAACCTTGATGAAAAACAACATTTAAGATGCAATATCTAATTGCATCATAAGATCACCCAAAAGCCCAAAGTCTAAACCCATTATCCATATCCTATGTCAAGTTAAGAAAGATTTTTGTCTTGCCTTTTTTGCTGCCGTCAAAAGAAATTAACATACGCAGGTCAATTTGAAAGAAACAACCCTATAAGAAGCCATTATCAAACTCGAGCTGGAAGTGTGCACTGTGCTGTCTAGGCTTTGGATAGAAGAATTGGCAAGGCCCCGAAGCAGTCTCACAACATCTGTAGCGTCATCAAGATAATATTTAGCCTTGCTAGGCTTTTGCCCAACAGTGCAGGCAAATATATCTGGAGCCACAGGAAGAGTTGAACTAGAAACTGTGCTTATGCTTAGTATGCTCTCAAACATATCTTCATCCGATCTATCGTCACCAATACACATCACGAAATTTGGAGCTTTGCCATCATTAACCATCATAGAGATCACCTTCTCTGCAACCAACCCTTTGGTCACTCCCTGCAAATCACGAATAATTAGTGAAACCATGTGTGAGCTTGACTATGGACGTTTTTTTGTATGTGAGTGGCGAGGGACAGGAAGATCATACTTGTGGTTTTACTTCTACAATATGCTGTCCCCATCCGAACAACAGCGGGTTCGTTTGCAAGAACATTTTCCAAGTGACCAAAAGTTCCTTGGCCTGGCAGGATCCAAAGTCAGGGTCTGCATCCTGATGGTGCCACACCAATGCACTCTCTTTGATCTCCATATAAGATCCATCAGTTGCTTCGGTGTAGAGTTTCATAATTGGTTCCACAATCTTTTTCCAATCAAGATCAGAAGCTAAGGCTTCCCAATCAGAGGTCCTGCTCAACCTTTATAAAGGATAAAATGACCTTGGGTTGGTCAAAAAGGCATGCAAACAAAAGACAGAAATGAATTCTACAGAAGAGAAGTGTAAAAGCATCCCAAGGTTTTCCCTTGTACCTTATAAAATATCCATGTTCAGCAGCGAGTCCCAACTTTCACATGGGGCAAGCCAATCACTGAGTGACGCCCTGCCTCTCCCCGCTAACAATAAACACCGTGTTATTGGAGTCATTACACAGAGCATCGAGCACAGTAACCACTTCAGGACTGGGAGATCTAACCATGGAGGATTGAGGAACAACAGTACCATCATAGTCCAGGAAAATTGCCCTTTTACTAGTCCTTTTATATGCCGAGACTATGTGATCCACAGATAACTTCCTAAAACTAGGAGAAAGTGATATAACTCTGAAACTGAGGCCTAATCCAATACCCCAGCAACGCTTATCATAATGATCCTTGCATGCTCTCTCCAAGTCCTGCATGAAGCTACGAGCCCAATAAGCGACATCATGAGAACTAACATAACGGTAGTGTTTCTCATGCCGCAATTGCTTTTCTGTATCAGGGATGGTAATCGCCATATTCATAGCCTCTGCCACAGCGTCAATATCCCATGGATTCACCCTAATTGCGCCACTCAAAGAAGTGAGCATCCAACAAACTCTGACACAACAAGCATGCTTGTCCTAGGAGAATCTGTTTTTGAACCCAGTGCTTCATCCATACTAGAGAACCCTGCCTGCAGACGACATACTTGTAAGGGACCAAGTTCATCCCATCCCTAACAGCATTAACTATGCAACATTCGGCCAGAGCATAATAAGCAGTCTTCTCACTGCGAGTAGCATGACGATCGATCAAAATCACGGGTGCATAATCAGGGTAGCCATGAACCTCGTTTATTCTTTTTACAGTTGAGTAGGTTTCCAATTTGGCTTCCTGAACATCCTTCCCGGAGCTCCTAGCGGGATTCACTATTTGAACCAAGACTAGTTTGCCTTGAAACTCCCGATGCTGCTGCAGGAGTTGTTCAAAGCGAGCAACTTAAGACTGATGCCTTTAAATATATCCAATGTCGTCTACACCAAGAATCAACTTCTGTCCTTGAACTGCTCTCTGATCTCTTTGACTTGTTGCATGTAGAAGGCAAATTAGCACAGATTCCAGCCTACCCATGTGAATACCCACTGGGAGAATTTTATGTACACTGTGCGGCCAAAGTAATCAAGTCCAATGTGCCCCCTCTTAGATTCATAGTCCAGGCCTAGCATTCTACAACAACATGACAGGAAGTGACGGGCATAGTCAAATGTTTGGAAAACCAATTAAATCAGAATTTAATAATCCTTTCAAAATTTCAGCTCGAACAGGCAATGTTCTATATATCTCTGATGAAGGAAATGGGCTGTGAAGAAAAAACCCAAGCTTGATTCGGTTATAATGCTTCCTTAGAAACGTAGGTAGCACCATGAGATGATAATCGTGAATCCATATTAAGTCATCTTCCGGGTTGACTACTTCCATGACCTTATCGGCAAAACACTTATTTGCAGATACATAGGCCTGCCACAGCTCTCTGTCAAAGCGATCTCCATGATCTGGGCACATAGGTAGCATATAATGAAAAAGAGGCCAGAGTTGTTGCTTGCAGAAACCAAGGTAGAATTTTTTCTGAATATCTAGCGGAAGAAAAGTGGGTACACATTTGAAATCATCTAGAAGTCTTTGTGCAATTTCCTCCTGCTCTTTGGCTTCTATTTCGACTTTGAGAGATCCCACATATATAACCTCAGTATCATATGTAAATCCATCTTTCAGTTGTAACAAAATTGAATCTTCATCCAAACTAAAACTCCATTTACCAGTTCCATTGTCCATTTGAGCATGCAAAGGCAACATGTTTGCCACTATAATTTTCCTCTCCGGGCAAACAGATGATGTGCTATCTGACTCCGCATCACTGTTCCCGTTACCATCGGATATAATTCCAGGAAGAGTCATCACCCTTGGAAGACCTCTAGGAGTTTGAGGAACACTCGGTAATTCTTCAGAAGCCAAGTCAAAGAAATTTCCACACAATCTTGAAGCCATCATGGCAATAAATATAGTTGATTAACTTTACAGGTACTGGTTTCCAAGAAACTGCTTTCCAAGACAGAAAATTCCATTACACAACTTTCATTCAAAGGTAGCAACATCATTTTACACAAGTACATTCATCCAAACTAATTATACGAGGAAAATATTCAATCACACAGATAATCCAAATCGGAAATGATCATATCAATAAATAAATTAAACCGAAATATCAACCAGTTCTTCAAGCTAAACATCACTGCAGCAATGATGTGCCAAAGGTCTCAGAAAGTAGATCTGATAAGTGAAAGTTTTCACTGATATACAATGCACAAAATAGTTTCTCAATGTAGAAATAACATTTATGATATGAAACTCACAAACAACTTTGAAAATGTAAAAACACGGTTTTTTTTTCTTTCTGCCTTATCTAAAAACAGGCAAGCTATATAGTGAAATCTCTCTAGAGAAATTACTTGCAACAAAAATACAACACTACCGCCACAGAATATGACTACGATGGAGGCAACAATCACAACCATCGACATAGCCTCCAGTAAATCAACACACATGATTGAAACAAAGAATTCATAATCTCACTAAAACATGTATATTACAATTAAAAATCGACATAATAAACCACAAGATTTACCAGAAACTATAAGTTCAATAAAAACTACAAAAGTAATAACACTTAATGATAAAGTGAACATATAGAAAATACAATTTTCATGCATCAACTTTTGAATCTTTCACACGAAGCTTAAAATCCAGCAGAAAGCAAAAGAAAAAATTTCAAAGATTAAAATCGCAGAAATTCAACCAATTATTTCAATTCCCCGTCATAAAAAAACTTAAAAAACAAAAAACAAAAAAGGAGCACTGTAACGAACCTATCATCCATCACTTCCACCTCCACTCTTGTTCCTCATCCCAATTAATCACAAAAAACCGAGAAAACAAGGGAAGTACTTACATGTGATCCGAATACGCCGTCCTCGTCAGCACGGAGAACCGTTTCTCAATTGCTTGCCTCGGAGAGTTTTCCAGACAGTAGAAATGAAATTTGTACAGATGGATATGGTTTTCTAGTGAGAGAAAGTAGAGAGATTTTGTGCTTTTGGATGGAGAAGGATAGGGACAATTAATGCAAAACAAAATGTACAATTACGCATGCGTATAGTACAATAGGTTGATTTATGAGAATATTTAAAAATAAAATAAAGAAATGAGGTGGAAATTTGGTAAGAAAGAAGAGGATAGAGAGAAGATGGAGCTTAACTGTGGTTAATTAATTTCATCTAACCACGTTTTAGGGTTTCGCCTTCGAGCTTTTTCTGCCACGTCTTCCTTTACATAATTGCCCCAGCGATTGCTTTTATTAACCATTATGCCATTTCTAGCAAGTTAGATGCAACGGTTGGGGCATCTCATTTAGATATGGCAACAGGTTGGGTATGTGGTGGATTTGGCGGGGCGGGTACGGGCGGGTTCGGCCAATCCCAGGACCCGCCCCGCCCTGCTTCAAATCCGGTTGAAGCGGGTCCAGATCCACCCCGGCGGGGCGGGTTCATTGCGGGTCCGGGTTTAGACCCGTCCCATTGCCATCCCTAACCTCATTCCACCTCGATCTTATTTCTAATTTTTTATTATATATTTTTGAAATTTTTTTAAGAATAGATGATGTTACAACTCAAATTAATTGATAATGAACGAAGTAACATATGTATATAGAGCTAACATAACTTGTAATTTTTTGGAATATGTGACAACTCTCAACACGCCCCACACATGTGACATTATATAAGTCAAACATGTTGATTGATAATACGGGTAACGATAAGCATGCGAGGGGAATAGTCAATCACATGAAAAATCTAATCTGACATCATATTAAGAATACATAGAGTTCCAACTCAAATCAATTGGTAAAAGTGGAGTAACTCATATATCTTATATATAACTCTTAACTTGTAAATTGTCAATGTTTGACAACTCTCAACATGACTCAATATTTATTTAAATTATGAAAAAAAAAATAATCATTTTGTGTTTTTTAAAATAATTGATTTGTTTTGCCAAACTTAATGTGACTATCTCTACCAGTATTATTTGATAGAAAATTTTTAATAAAATATACTTCGTGAATAATAAATGTAAATTTAACCATTAATGAGGGTACTTAGGGGGCATAATCGGAATCTTCACCGGCTAGATTTAGGAAAATGTTTGTATAAACGGGTGGTTGGATCTCATTTATAAACAAATTCAATATGATCATATTGGTCTAAAATGATTTGTGTTAGTTTATGTATTTTTTATTTAAAATATATGTTTTAATATTGAGTTGATGTATAATAAGTCTAAAACCGAATTCCCACTAGAAGGAGACTAGTTGGGTCTTGTAATAAAAAATATTATCCTTCTACCTCTCATTTGACACATTGTTTATGGAAAAAGGTGTGAAAGTAGTCCTTTTATGAATATTTTGATGGCATAATTTAGGTCAAATGCGGTTAAGAAAATCACCAGTACTTCCCCAAATTTTATTTTATTCAACTCCAAGACAAGAATAACATAAAAGGTGTCCACATACAGCATTTTTATTTACAATCAAAGATTAGTTTTAGCATTGATTTAGTATAATCTCCAATATATAAGATGGACACCATCTATAAAAAGGAATAAAGCACCTTCTGATTGACATCAAACAAGGCTCGATAGGGGAAAAATTAAGTAAATTGCTCGATCATTCGGTTCATTAAAAAAATTTATCTACAACCAGTTGAAGATTGAGAGACTTGTTGCAACACAACGACCAAACAAACGACATCGAAAACCAACTCGTTTTGAATTGGAGGCAACAAATAATTGTTGGAAAAAAAGTTGCTTATTGAATTTAATAAGCATCGGAAATCAAACGAAAGAAACTATACATTGGAGGTTCTGAGGTCGCGATCGATCGTCATGTGTTGGCATGATTGATCGCAACAAATGAAAAACGAAGCAACAAAAATCTGTATGACGCGATCGATCGCGCCTGGCAGATTGTTGAAAAATATGGCACGTTCAATTAGGCCCTCAAAATTGGTATGTCACTTCGTTCGAAAGTGAATGAAATGGTACCTCCAATTGATGTCTTTTGATGACATATATGGGTCTAGCATACATATAACGAACATTTCTTTGATTAAACACCCTTTTACAAGTTTTGAAAGCAAAATTCTGTGCATTCTTCATCGTATCATATTTATATTCAAAGTTTGAGTGTCTTTAAGCATTTGTGGTTTAATGATTCGTGATTTAAAGTGCTTTTATCACGAATCATAGTCGTTGAATCTTGGGAAAAGAACTGTCATTGAAACCATAAGCACCGTTGGCGCAATATCGTTTTAAGGACGAAAAATCTCACATCGACAAGCGTTCATTGAGCCATTTTTTTTACTTTGTATTATTGTTATATCCAAAGATACATCCAGAATTACTTGCACCTATAATCTTAATACAATATTAGTAGCAAATGGCATCAACAAGTGCAACAACGACTTACGTTCATCATGGAGAGAGGCCCGAGAAGTTCAATAGAAGTGTCTTCAAAAGATGGCAACAAAAGATGTTTTACTTAACAAACTTGAGTTTGACAAGATTCTTTAATGAAGATGCTCCTACTATTAAGAATTGTGAAATTGACACCCAAAATAGATTGTGGTTGATGCATTGAATCAAAATGATTTCATGTGCAAAAACTACATTATAAACGGTCTTGACAATACGCTATACAATTTGTATTGCAAAGTGAAACCGCAAAGGAATTGTGGGAATCACTTGAAAGGAAGTATAGATCTGAGGATGCATGCTTGAAGAATTCATAGTTAGACGATTTCTGGACTTCAAGATGATTGATTCCAAGCAAGTAATGGCGCAAGTGCAGGAACTACAAGTAATAATGCACAACATACATGCGGATGGAATGTGTCTTAGAGATTCATTCCAAGTGACCGTGATGATTGAAATCGCCTCCTATGTGGAAGGATTTCAAGAACTATTTCAAACACAAGCGAAATGAAATGAGTCTTGAAGATCTTGTGGTTTGTCTACTAATCGAGGAAGACAATTAGAATCCGAAAGGAATACGATAAAACACCATATGAAAGCAAGGTCTAACTTGGTTGAACAAAAAGAAAGTTTGACGGTAAAGCCTCCAAAAGTGGGAAGGCCAAAAAGTTAAGGGAAAATGCTATAGATATGGAAAGCCCGACCACCTAGCCAAGGAATGTCGCAAAAAAATAGACGGTAGAGGGAAGGTAAAAGATCAAATCAATATAACCGAAGATGGCAGATTATCAGACGATTTACCTGATCTTATGCTTCCCGCTTGATTAATATTGTGCTTCTGACAAAGATTGTATTAAAAAAGCTTAGTGTTTGAGGACAAATAGTATATTAAGAGTCATTTTTTCGGTTGAATGTAATGCCTGTTGTTCGTCAATATTAGAAGCAATATAATATATGTTATTACTTATTTGATTGATTTTTTGTGATTTATAGCATAATCAGTTGGTATTGTAAAATATAATTCACTGTGCAATTTGTAAATTTAAATTTATTGTTTTATGTAAATGTTAACTTAAAATATAAGTTTGAGGCTTGTGTATGAGATAAGTTAACAAAACCATCATTCATTCGTTTGAAATAAAGAGACACATCTAGAATTAATTCGCATTGATGTTTGTGATTTAAAGTTTGTGCAAACTATAGGTGGGGAAAGAATATTTGTTACTCTATCGTAGGGGTGCTTATTGGCTTGACCCGGTCCGTTCCGGGTCCGTTAAGGACGGAACCGGTCCGATCAGGTAAGGAATCCGGTTCCTGTTCCACCGGTTCCGGGTTGGGACCGGTTCCAACCCGGAACCGGATTTTTCTTTTTCTTTTTTTTTTTTGAAAAAAGGAAAAAAACGAAGGGATTTAATCGAAAAAAAAATTAAAAACGGATCCGATTCCGGTTCAATCCGAAACCGGATCCGTTGGTCCGGACCGGTAAGATACCGGATCCGGAACGGTAGAACCGATCCGGTCCGGTATCAAACCGGTTCCGGACCGGTTAGTCCGGTTACGGTTTCGGACCGGACTAACCGGTCCGGTTTTGGGCCGGGTCCGGACTGACCCGGCCCGTTAAGCACCCCTACTCTATCGACTATTGCACAAGGTATTGTTATGACTATTTTCTACGAAGCAAAAACGAGGGCCAAAGTGTTTGAAAATTACAAGAATAATGTTGAAAACCAATCAAGTAAATGAGTTTGTTATTAAAAATTGTGGGTCGATATTGGTGCAACACACCAAAAAAATTGATTTTATTTGAATTTTCTAAGCACTTTACGCTTAAGACTTGATTTGCAAGATAATAAATCTTGCATTCGAGTTTCTAAGTTTTTTACGCTTAAAGTGTAAATGGTGCATCGAATGCCACAATTGGTTTGAATGTGCGTTGTTCTATCTCCAAATTGATTATATTTGAATTTTCTAAGCATTATACGCTTAAAGCTCGAATTTACAAGATATAAAAACTTGAATTCGAGTTTTATAAGTTTATTACTCTTAAAATGTAAATCGTGAATCAACGCTTAGGATTTGAAACTTGAAAGTTTGCCAGTGCAATGTTGATAAATTCGGGAATACCCATAACTTTTGAGTGGTAGCAATCTAATTGGTCAACCACACTTCAAGAACTGCACTTAGACAAGGACGTTAATCCTTATGATTTGTGGAAATGACAAAAATTTTCCTATAAATACTTAAAAGTGTGGGGTGCATGACTAAAGTAAGTCATAACAATTGTCAAAATAATGACATGAAAATTTTGACAAAATAGTGTTTTCAAACAAGTGTGGCAAAAATGATACACATGAAGCATATGTAAATATGCTTGTATATTGGTTATATGTTTTATTGTGGGAAGCAATACGGAGATCATCAAAACAAAGAAGAAAATGTTGACGAAACATTTTGACATCATGAGTGTTGTTGCAGCAATGCCAAATTTGGAATTAAAGTTTTCTAGATGAATTCTCATGTGTAATTCTAGTTTCAAAAATTTTAAGCTGTGCGCTTAAAATTCGAGTTTGTAAGAAATAAAATCTTGAACTTCAATTTTCTAAGGATCATTACGCTTAAAATTTGAAGTGTACAGTAAAACCGAGAATTTCTTATAGCCTCAAAGTTTGTAATAAATAACGCTCAAATCCAAATTTACAAGAAGTAAAATCTTGAACTTGGACTTTTAAGGCTGCAACGCTTAGAATTCGATCGAGATATTCTGATGTATTAGAAACAGTGATATCAATTGGATATATGACACAAAATAGTTAGTGTTAACCATTGATAATGTTGTTATGTCATGAAAAAGTAAATGAGGAAAATTCTCTAAACAAAAAGTGTATAGCTCAATCCACTATGAATTCAGAGTTCATAACACTGAATAAAGCGGAGAAGAAGCCGATTGCTTCGAAGTTTTGTTTAGTAAAAGTTTCTTGTTGGCAAAGTAATGTGGTTGCAATTGAAATATATTATGATAGCAAAACCGCTTCGAGTGGAATGGGAGTAAAAACCCCAATATTAAAAATCTTGCAGTGGACACTCAACCTAGTTGATTGGAGATCCCAAGATTTAGGTTCAAAAGGGACAACCAAATTACAAGATTGGAAAAACCTTGGAGGCTAATCTTCAACTCATTTATATGATAAGATGTGCAACCTACGAAAGGGGTACGTGGATAGGCAAATGTCTTTAATGATTCCTAAGACATATAAATGTATATGTTGGTGTATAGCGGTACTCTTTTAAGAGATCACATATGTAAGTGCAAAGTGTGACCGCTTCAAAGATGGAAAGCACTTATGAAACCAAGTGTGGTCCAAGGCCGGAATGCGCACAACCGTAAGAAATAAATACGAAAGTTAGAATTGTTGTGGTGTGGGTTCAAGTTTATACCAACGACAAAATAGTTCAAGACTATAAATTTACTATTAAGTCAATTAAATCCGATTGAATATTACTACAAAAAGGTTCAAAAGCCCAAGCTACATCTCCAGAGGCTATAACAATTCGCCAAAGGCACTCATATGCATTCATGCATTAATTTAATGTGGGGATTGTTCGAAAAAGTTGCTTATTGAAATTAAATTAAGTATCAGAAACCAAACAAAAAGGAATTCGTACATTGGAGGCCTGGAGGCCGGGATCGATCGTCATGTGTTAGCGCAATCAATCGCAACAAATAAAAAACAAGGCAACAAAAATCTGTTGGGCGCGATCGGTCGCGCATAGCAGATTGTTGAAAAAAGAGTGTGCGATCGATCGCCCCCTTTGCGGACTTTCAGAATGGACGTGTCCCTTCATTTGAAAGTGTGGTTTCTCATGAAATGGTGCCTCCAATTGATGCCTTTTGATGGCATATATTGGTCTAGTATAAATAGAACATACCTATCTTGGATTAACCACACTTTTGCAAGATCAAATTAAAGTTATGAGAGCAAAATGTGCATTCTTCATCATATTATTCATATTCAAAGTTTGAGTGCATTAAGGCTTTGTGGTTTAAGGATTCGTGATTTGAAGTGTTTCAATCACGAATCATAATCGTTGTATCTTGGTAAACGAATTTTTATTGAAACTGCAAACACTGTTGCAGGGCAATATCGTTTTAAGGAAGGAGATTCCAAATCTCCCATCGACAAAAAATCATTGAGCCATCTTTTTTCTTTGCCTTATTGTTATACCCAAATATTACATCAAGATATACTTACACCTACAATCAGGGGCGGAAGGAGCTTAAGGGAGGGGGGGATTTTTTTTTTAACCTAAAAAAAATTTATTTAAAAAAACTGATATTTTACCCCCCCAAAAAATATATTTTACCTCCAAATATTGCATTTTTGTCCTCTTAAATTTTTTTTTGCTCTCCAATTTTTATGTTAATTTTTTTTGCCCCCATGGATTTTTTTCAGCGTCCGTTCACTTGCCCTACAATAATCATAGGAAAGTCGATATTACCATCACCTCAGTATCAATGGACCAATTAATTGTATTTGAGGTCATGGGGTTACTTAACATATGGATCTCACGGTCTCAAATTAATTAGGATCGTCGGATCTACGTAATAAGGTTAGGTTGCAAGATATGACCAAAGCAAATAATAAATAAAAATATAATAATAATATGATAAAAAGATGAGACACGAATCCATAAATTTCGATTCTATCTCGGGGACAGTGACATGAACTATTCCACATTTGAATGTCTGATATTTCCACATGAAATTTTTTACTTCAAAATAGTGATAATGTCATCAACACAGTCAAATTCTGCAAAAAAGTTAATGTGTGAGTTATTGTAATTAATGATATGGACAATATGCATGAACAGTAATAGATGGACAGCTTCTAATATCTGCCAACAATTAAGATTTTTTTCACGTGTTGATTTATATTCAAGTGTCATTTATGACCCCTATTCATGTTTAGCGTCTATTTATGAATCTATAATTATATTATATTATATGTAAGTTTTTTTAGCAATTACTATACTACTACTGGGTGGTGGACGAAGACTCAAATACGAGATATCGAAGTTATAAGTATGATTGGGTGTCAGATGAGCTACAAGACATCTCTATATTATATAGTAATTAAACTACTCATGATTCATGCTTGCATTTCTCTTTTAATCAATTATTACATTAAGTAGTTAATTTATGCAAAAAAAAATGCAGTTGATTGCTGTGAAGCTTTAATTAGGATGTTTAATTGGATTATGTATTGGCTACCCATGGGGTGATCCATTCCTTTATTGAGAACATTCACACTCAATATCATTGGGAATATCTCACACAATATTTCTATCAGATTGAAATATTTTAGATCAATTTTGATTTGTTCGGATGAATTTATATTAGATGAATCTCAATCTTAAATTTGATGTCATTTCAAGGTTCAAATTTCAAATCAAATCCACTTATCCAAACAATACAACCTTTGTTTCAGAATTGTCTCCTTAAAAATAAATATCTGGCCTCTATAACAAAAAGGTGATATTATTATTAAAATGAATGCGTACAAATTATTTTTGAAAAAGAAATAAAAAGAAAAAGAGAGATATCCGGGTCGGAGACTATTATTTTTGATAATATAACAGTGAGGAGTTTTTATTATCAATTATTTGGCCAGTTGCCTATCCAATTAAAAAGGTCACATACATGTAAATACTAAACACTATTTTATGCATTGCCATTTTTTAATTAATTTTAACAATCGAACACTGTTTTTTATATTCATTTCATTTATTTTTCATTAAAAAATGTTACAATAAAAATCGACATATATATATATTTTCGGACATAAATTACAAAATAAGATCAATCGAAAAAAATTTGTATTATCCAAACTAACTTTCATTGTAATCAAATTTCAATCATATGCGACTCTGATTTTCCAGACCTTATAATCGACCCCAATTTTAAGACATGATGACAGAGGCAACCTTCAAACCCCAATGTGAGTCCATTGGTACGTGAGTTGATCTTGATTCAAAGCGAGAGTTCAATTTATCCCTCATATATTACAATTGACACCTAAGGGCATAGATGAGCCAAACTATTTGATAATAACTCATGGGCGACTCGATCTAGCCAATTTCGAGTTTAAGTACTTGAGCTCAAGTGATATTTTAATTTTTTAGATAGTATATAAATTAATTTTTCATTCTTAAACTTATAATACGTTGTACATTTTCAATAATCAAATTCATAAACATTAAAGGGTAATTTTTTTAAAATACACAATTAATCACCCAAACAATTAATGCTAAAAGTTGACAATTTATACAAAATATAATAAATGGTTTGTAATTATTAATGGAGACACCACTTACTAATTTTCAACTGGACAGAATGACACACCACTTACTAATTTTCTCGACGTTTAGTTCTACATTATCCTCAATCATATTATCATTTATTTATTGGTATTATTTTATGATTCTCATTCAATAATGAACACTTGAACCCATTTTCAACACAGTCTCATATATAATATATGTGGTATATCTATATGTATGTATATAGGGGCGTACACGAAGGAATTTTTTATTTTTTTTTATAAATTTCAATCAAGTAATAGATGACTAATGACCAATAGATTCCTCGAACAATTGATGGGTTTTGCACCAAGGTGGGCAAAAATATCACAATAACAAAATTTGAGGGGGAAAAATTTATGGAATCAAAAATATAATTTAGGGTAATCTTTTAAGGCAAAATGTACTTTTTAGAAAAAAATATGTTTTTTTAGGGTATATGTGTTTTTTGTAGGGGGCATTTGCCCGAATATACATCCGTCTGTGGAATTTATTAATTTTTTTATATTTAATATCAAACAATCATAATTTAAATGGAGTATATGCTTTGGCACGCATGACGGAAACTCTGATAAGAATCATCATTTAAGATATTCTCTAACCAACAACATAAAATCGATTGCTTAAATGACAGGACAAATACATAAGAAAAAAGAATAATTCATATTATTATTATGATTATCTATTATATGATCTATAGTTATGTATTGTCTGGTTCATATAGTTATGTTCGTTGTTGCATTGGAGTGACTGGTTTGGGTTCTGTTAAGATATAGTTAATCATCATTAAGATGTTAATTAGTTATTGTTAGTTAATTAGTTTTCAGTTTGTTAAAAGATCTTTCATATTAATTAGTCAATAAATAGGATAGAAATATATTGTAAAACTGAGTTTTGAATTATTCATCATTTTATTCAATTCACAAATTAATATCCATCACTCTATCTCGAGCCTTCTTCTCTTTTACCATAAATTCAAGAACTTCACTGTAAAGTGTTGATTGGATTCAAGAATTTAACATGGTATCATTCGCTCAGGGATAATCTTCTTTTCTGGCGCATTCTACTGATTCAATTTTGTTTCATGCTCTGATGGTGAAGCCTTCATCTGACTCGGTCGATGTTCTCGATTCTATGGTTCATACGCCCAATCCAGCAGATGATTCATCCTCACCATACTTTCTTCACCCCAGTGATCATCCAGGTGCATTTATCGTTAGTGAAATTCTTAATGGCTATAATTAGCGTAAAGAATAAAGTTGCTTTTCTTGATGGTTCTTTATCGTATCCTCCTATTTCTTCTCAAACTCATTATTTTGCATGGATTCATGCGAATAATCTTGTATTGTCTTGGTTATTAAATTCTATATCCAAAGATATTAGGCATAGCCTTCTGTATTTTACATCTGCTCATGATATGTGGGTTGAATTGAGAACTAAGTTTTATAGAAGTGATGATTCTAGAGTTTTTCATCTAGAAAAATCCTTAAGTTCGATGTCTCAAGAGTCTCAAACCATTACTCAAGACTATAATTCTTTCAAATCTCTTTGGGAGGAGTATATTAGTTACAGTCCTTTATTTAAATGTAGTGCTATGTCTACTTGCACTTGTCAATTACTTGAAGCTTTATCTATAATTCAACAATCAGATAGTGTACTCAAGTTTTTAGTCGGCTTACATGACTCTTATTCTGCCATTCGTAGTCAAATACTATTTGTTTCTCCTTTACCGACTCTTGCTAAGGTATATTCCTTATTATTACAAAAGGATAGTCAACGCTCACTTCAAAATCAATCCATTAACTCTTTGGATTTTTTAGCAATGCTGTCTAAGCAATCTTTCAACCTACTTCTCATGCTGCTAATCCTATGGATGACGCTGCTTTATTGGCTAAACACAACTATAACAAAGATAAGAAAACAACTAAATGCTCTCACTGTGGTTACAATGGCCACATGGTTGATAAATGCTTTCAACTTGTTGGATATCTCGTTGGATGGAAGGGCCAAAAGACTGAGAATATTAAAGGATCATATCGTCTCTAATGTGATTTCATCTTCTCTTCATCATTCTAATGAATTCTCCCGAGATCTTTACAACCAGTTTTTAGCTTTTACTAAAGCTCATTCTCAACAAAACCTCAAACAAGAAATTTTTGAACCCACTTATACTGCTGACACTGCTGTTACAGGTAACAAAGGTATTCATGTTGCTAGTTTTTGCAATTGCTTGATGTCTAAATCTTCACATATTTGGGGTTTAGATGCTGGTGCAATTGATCATATGATTTGTGATGTTTCTCTTTACACTGAAATCATATCTTTAGTTTATAAATATTCATATGCCTAATGGAGAAATTGCTACTGCTACACACAAAGGAAGTGTCCAAATTACTCTTACTATTCGATTGAAAAATGTTCTTTACGTCCCAAATTTTACCTTTAATCTTATTTCTGTTTCCAAACTTACTCATGCTAATGCTTTAAGTCTTGAATTTATTTCTGATAAATGTTATATACCGAACCGGATGTCCAAGAAAATGATTGGTTTTGCTGAATTACATGACGGTTTATATCATGTTCAGTTACATGACAATTTTTTTGTAGTTGCGTCCTCAGTTATTCTTGTATCTGATAACATTGATCTTTGGCATTTTCGATTCGGTCACTTATCTTTTCAAAAGCTATGTTCAGTTTTAAATTTCTCTTGTAATGACAAAACAATTGTTCCTTGTGATGTTTCTCAATTTTCAAGACAGAAGAAACTTTCATATTCTCTTAGTGATTCTGTAACATCGTTTGTTTTTGAAATGATACATTGTGATAATGGTCACAAGTTTTTTTCTTACCATTGTTGATGATTTCACATGATGCACTTGGGTGTTGCGAAACGATTTCTAAGTTTTGGTGATTACAAACACCTACCGGGTGAAGACATCTACCGGATGAAGACATCTACCGGACTGAGATACTCACTGGATGAAGACATCTACCGGGTGAAGACATCTACCTGGTGAAGACATCTACCGGATGAAGACACCTACCGGATGAAGACACCTACCGGATGAAGACACCTACTGGATGAAGACATCTACCGGACTGAGATACTCACTGGATAAAGATATCTACTGGAATAGACAACCACTGTATTATTACTCCACCGGATAAAGACTTCCACCGGATAAAGACATCTACTGCATGAAGTCTTTCATCAAGTCTAACTAACATCTACTGAGCTAAAAAGTACGACTGGATACTGAAGTTACAAGACTAGTTGAAGTGAATCCAGCAGCGGATTGAAGAGATAAGACAAAGTAAGTACAATTCCGTCTGACAAAGGTACAACAGAGCGACGAGCACTACGAAATCATCGCCACCAATTCCGTCAGATTGTAAGAGTCGTTGCTGAACAAAAATGGAAGGAAGATAAAATGGAGAAGAAAAGAGATTCTACGCTGAACCTTCCATACCAAGAAAGTTTACCGTTGGAAATGAAGTCTATAAATACAGATACTGAATGAATGAAGAAAAGGAGTTGAATCCACTGACAATCGATTATTCTATACATTTAAACAGAGAAATTTATCAAGTCATAATTATCTGAAGATTCAGCTAGAGCAAGGAACACCTACTGGTATATCAAAGATCAAGTTAAACTGGTGTACTGCTCAAAGATCGTTCAAGAACACTCAAAGCTTACAAGTGTAATAGTCATTCAAAGGAGTGTTAGATAGTTTACTTTGTAAACAAATCATATACATTGTGTTGCTAGGAGTTTAGGCTAAGCTGTGTGAAAGCCTAAGGAGGTTGTATACTGTAAAGTGTAAACCGAAGTCTTCTAGTGTATCATTCCTGCAAAGGAAGAAGGGGAGACGTAGAAGCGTTGTGCTTCGAACTTTCAGAAACAATCTATGTGTTCTTTACTTGCTTTTTATTGTTTACTTTAGTTAACTCACAAGTGCAGCAGACATTTTCCGCACTTCACTTAGTATCTGTTGACTTGCTTATTTGATTGAGAAGCTACTGCATCACTTAACAGTTTGCAGTAATCAGTCGAAGATCAGAATTTGAGGGCAATGTTTATTCAACCCCCCTTCTAAACACGCCTCCGATCCTAACAAGTGGTATCAGAGCAAGGTCTTCTCAATCTTGAGATATATTAAAGTTCAAATGGCATCATTCAGCAAGATCCCTATGTTCAAGAAGGATGAGTATGATGACTGGAGAATCCGTATGCAAGCACATCTAAGTGCTCAAGATGATGATATGTGGTACGTGATTACTGATGGCCCATGAAGATTATGAAAATCAATACAACTGCCTCTATCACAACTGGTGAACCACAGATGGTAGAGAAGGAAAGATCTCAGTGGTCAAATGAAGAAAGAAAGAAGGCCAATCTGGACAATGTTGCAAAGGACATTTTGTTCAAAACTTTGGACAAAAATATGTTCAACAAGATCAAAATGTGTCCCACAGCAAAAGACATCTGGGAGAAGATTGCTCAACTTTGCGAAGGAAATGATCAAACAAAAGAGAACAAGCTCACTATGGCATTACAGAAGTTTGAGCACATCAAGATGACAAATGGAGAGACTCTCAACGAATATGATGAGAGAGTGACTGGTATAATCAATGAACTTAGCAGTCTGGGTAAGGAGTTACCCAACAGAGAAGTAATTCTCAAGGTGATGAGAGGTCTCCCAAGAGAATGGGATGTCAAGACAATTGCAATGAGAGAGTCGAAGGACATAAACAAGATAGATCTACATGATCTATTCGCTGACTTAAAAGCTTATGAATTTGAACTAGGTATCCGGGTGGAAGATGAACCCAGTACCAGTCAACCAACCAAAGCTCTCACTACATCGGAGTCCCTGCCTACTTCTACAGAGATGACTCCAGAAAAGATGTGTAATGATGCTATGGCAATGTTCGTGAAGAAGTTTGGGAAATTCATGAAGAAGAACCAGAAATCTTATCAATATATCCTCGAAGGCAGAGTTCCAAGGGAAAGTCAGAAGAAGAAGAGCGAGTGTGCTTCAACTGCCTCTAACCGGGGCACTTCATTGCAGACTGTCATAAACCCAAGAAGGATGATCACAAAAGAGGAGCCAAGGATTACAGAAAATCCAAGGAAACCAGAAGATCATCCAGAAGGGACAGAGATCAAAAAGTGTTGATGGCTGAAGAAAGCAAGAGCAAATGGGCTGATTCTGAGTCAGAGTCAGAAGAATCAACGAGCTCATCAAGCGAGAGTGAAGATGAAGAAGTCCACTGCTTAATGACAAATGATGAGATTGAGGTACACGAGTCTAACCTATCTGAATTTACACATAGTGAACTTACCAATGCATTGCAGGACATGATCAATGAGTATCAGACGTTATATGAATCCTTTGAAAGCTATAAGACTGAGCACTCAATCCCAACTGAAACGCATAAAAACAAACTTGATTGTGAACAATCGAGGGAGTTGAACTGCTTAAGGGAAACATCCACTCTCCTAGTGAAAGAAAGAGATGAAGCCAAGTGTGCTTACCAGAAACTTAGCAAACTGGTTAGCACTTGGAATGCGTCTACTACCAGAAAGGATGAAATGCTTGAGTCTATAAGGCTTGCTGGTGATCTAACCGGCATAGGCTATAATAGCAATGACGGCAGTTCATCTGGTAACGAACCTCAACCGTGTCTAACAAAAAGCAAGGTTCAACCAATGAACTTTGTAAGATCTAGCACAGTATATGACCCTTATGAACTGGTTAAAGAACCTGTTAAAGCAACACTCATCAAGGAACAGGCACAGCACAGGGGTATCGGTTATGTAGAACCACTCAAAGAGGCTAAACCGAGGCAAAAGTTCAGAAATGAACTTAAACCCACTGGTCGAGCAGCTAGAGAGGTTAAACCCAACTGGTACTACAACTGTAAGCCTGTCCAGAAGAGGTATATGCTCTATAACAGGAACTACAAACCAAAAGTACATGCATACACATAGTATCACACTACACGCTCTAGACCATCACCATCACTGTTTAATACACACACATTTCAGAACACACACCGACCTAAGCTACTCAGGGTCATACAAGTGTGGGTTCCGAAAGGACTAATCCCGCCTGGACCCAAGTAGGATTGGGTACCAATCATGTATTTTCGCTTTAATTGCAGATATCTAGAGTCCAGCAAGTTCGAAGCTCAGAGTGGTTTCTGGACAGTGGATGCTCTAGACATATGACAGGGAATGCTACCCTGCTGTCCGAACTGGTTGACATCTCAGGACCAAAAATAACATTTGCGGACAACGCGAAAGGTAGAACCGTGGGTAAGGGTAAGATTATCCACGGTAACGTTATCATCAAAGACATTTTGCTGGTAGAAAACTTGTGCTACAATTTGATTAGTATCAGTCAATTATGTGACAATGGCTATTCAGTAGAATTCAACCAACACACTGCACAATTAAGACTGATGATGGTAATTCTCTAATCGTAGGAAAAAGGCATGAGAACACCTATATGATTGATTGGAACTTTAATCAACCTGCCTCCCCTACTTGCTTTGCTGCTTTGAATTACTCCGAAAATTGGCTTTGGCACAAGCGGTTGAGTCACTTAAACTTTAAAACTATTGCCAGTCTTCGTAAACTTGACCTGGTTGTTGGACTGCCCCAAATCGAGTTCTCAAAGATAAGATCTGTTCAGCCTGCCAATTGGGTAAGCAAATCAGATCCACCTTTAAGAACAAAGGGAGTAAATCTTCTTCTCGGTGCCTAGAGTTGCTGCACATGGATCTTTTTGGTCCTATACCAGTAACAAGTCTAGGGGGAATGAAGTACACTCTAGTGTTGATAGATGATTACTCTCGCTTACGTGGGTCTTATTTCTGAGTGGTAAAGATCAGGCTACTCCAAAGCTGATCAAGCTACTCAAGAGACTACAAAATGAGAAATCATATGGGATAGATAGAATTCGCAGTGACAAGGGTATAGAATTTACCAATCAATCACTCGAATCATATCTAGATGACCTAGGTATCAAACACGAATACTCTGCTGCAAGAACACCACAGCAAAACGGAGTTGCTGAGCGTAGGAACCGCACTTTGAAAGAAGCTGCGCGAACTATGCTAGCAGAATCCAATATATCACAGAGGTTTTGGGCAGAAGCAGTCAACACAGCTTGTTATACGCAAAACAGATCAATGATTAATAAACGAGCAGACAAAACTCCATATGAGATCTGGAATGGCAGTAAGCCAAATATTTCTTATTTCCATGTGTTGGTTGCAAATGCTTTATTCACAACAATGGAAAAACTCATCTCACCGCTTTTGATGCTAAATCTGATGCTGGAATATTTCTTGGCTATTCTACTGTTAGTAAAGCTTTCAGAGTATTCAACAACAGGACTCTTACTGTAGAAGAATCCATTCATGTTAAATTTGATGAGTCTGCAGACAGCACTGAAAACGACTTACGAATCAACAATTTGAGCAATCGACTGGAAAACACAGTCATTGATGATCCAAGTGATGAAGAAGAATAGCCAAATAGAAGGATTGACTGCAGCTTAGAGCCAGAAGTTCCAGAAGCACAGGCAGACGAACCTGCTGATCAACAGGAACTGGAACCTACTGACACTGGAAACAGGCTGATTCCTACTGCAGTGGATGGAGACAATGCACACAATGAACCAATCGATTCTCCTGAGCAACCATCCAAAATCACTACAACTGAAGAAGTCAATCCCTTGGACCTCCGCTCCGGTGGAAGAAGGATCATCCACCCGGGCAGGTCATCGGTAACCCTCTTGCTCCTCTGCGTACCAGAGGACAGATGATCAATGAATTCCTTCATACAGCATTCATTTCTCACATAGAACCTAAGAAGATTGATGAAGCTATCCTAGATCCTAGCTGGGTAGAAGCAATGCAGGAAGAGCTGAATCAATTTCAGAGGAATAATGTTTGGCATTTAGTTCCACGTCCATCGCATCATCACAGAAATTGGCACTAAATGGGTTTTTAGAAACAAGTTAGATGAGAATGGTGCAGTAATCAGGAATAAAGCAAGATTAGTTGCACAGGGATACAGGCAGGAAGAAGGCATTGATTTCGATGAAACCTTTGCCCCTGTAGCCCGATTAGAAGCCATTCGCATATTTCTTGCCTTTGCTTGCTGCATTTAAGGACTTCAAAGTCTATCAGATGGACGTTAAGAGTGTTTTTCTTAACAGTAATCTCCAGGAAGAAGTTTATGTTGAACAACCCCCTTGATTTGAAAGCCATCTGCAAACCCTCTTATGTTTATCATCTGAACAAAGCTTTGTATGGTCTGAAGCAAGCTCCCCGTGCATGGTATGAAACGCTGTCAAAATACTTGATTGAACACGACTTCACCATTGGCACTGTGGATAAAAATTTATTCAATTTACGAAGGGTGACCATACTCTACTAGTTCATATATATGTTGATGACATCATTTTGGCAGTACTAACCCAAAATTATGTGAAAGATTTTCAAAGATAATGCAGGACCCAATTTGAAATGAGCATGATGGGAGAACTATCGTTTTTCCTAGGATTGCAAGCAAACAATCCAGTGAGGGAATTATGATAAATCAATCCACGTATACCAAAGAGCTTCTGAAGAAGTATGGGATGAATACCAGCTCAGCTGCTGCTACACCTATGAGCTCATCTGCAAAGCTTGATTTGGATGAATCTGGAATACCAGTAGATGAGAAAATGTATCGAGGTATCATTGGTTCAATACTCTACTTAACATCCAGTAGACCTGACATCATGTTTGCAGTTTGCATCTGTGCTAGATTTCAAGCCAATCCCAAGCAATCTCATTTCACAGCAACTAAACGCATTCTGAAAGTACTTAACAGTGACTGAGAATGTCGGTCTAAAGGACTCCACTTTCAATCTTATCGGATACTCAGACGCAGACTATGCTGGATGCAAAATTGACAGGAAGAGTACCAGTGGGTACTGTCAGTTTTTAGGAGATAGACTTATTTCATGGGGATCAAGAAGCAAACTTCCATTGCCTACGCTACAAGCTGAAGCAGAATACCTTGCTGCTGGAAGTTGCTGCGCCTCAGCTTGCTCTGGATTCAACAACAATTGAGAGACTATGGCATTGAGTCAACTGAAGCTACCAATCTTCTGTGACGATACATCTGCATAGCCATTACTTACAATCCAGTGCTTCACCTCTCGAACAAAGCTTATCGACATACATCATCCACTTCATCAGAGACCACGTAATGAAGAAGGAGATTCGACTGGAGTACATATCAACTGAGCAGCAAGCAGCAGATATTTTTACCAAGCCTCTACCGGATGCAAAATTCTATTACTTCCGGAATATCCTTGATTAATTGATATTTCCTCTTAATTCGTATTTATTTACTGTTATTAATTCAGGGGGAATCGTTTGTATGTAACTGCATAATTTCAGGGGGAATTTTGGTAAAAATTTCCTATACTGATGCATGGCTGGTAACACAATGGTCCACTGCAGTGGATGCTACTATATCAGTAGATGTCTACATACCAGTGGATGTTGCTATATAGCCCTGCTGACTTATACCTTCCCTTTTTAGCAACCAGCTGGAACGTCGGAATTCAAATTATTTATTTTTTTTACTTTTAACTAAATCCCGCCCTTTTCAGACCCACTGCTTCTGAAAATTTATTTATTTTTGTTTAGATGAACGCCACGTACACATGTGTCCGTTCATCTACAGTACGACGTTACATCTACCCATTATCTTTTAACCTCCTTCCGTAGAATCAGTTTACTTCATTAAACATTTCTGAAAATCTCAAACCCTAAAAGAATTTTTCTCTCTATCTCACAGGATTTTCAAACTTTCAGAAGTCATTCAACATGTCAAAGACAACGCAGCCGAGTTTTCTCACCAACGCTATTCATGTGGATTTTCACTCCATTTATTTGTCAGACGACGAAGCCATGAAAGCAGTGTTCCAAAAGTTGGACACCTCTGGCTTACTGGTGTTTTTAAGCCAAACGCCTACTTTCTACCCGGCGGCTATTCAGGAGTTCTTCGCCAATGCCAGGATAGTTGGCGAAGCTGTTGTGTCCTCTGTAGGGTTCCTACCTTAACATCACATATTGTACACATATTAAGGACAAAACATCCATTCATAACCTCTTAAGGGTTCCGGTTGTAGCTTGGAGCTAATAAGATTACAGGTCTACATTAAACTTCATGTAAGGACCCCAAGCCCTTAAAACCTTGATTAGTGTATTAACCACTATGTGTGGTACATGCTTTCTATAAAATGTAAATCGGGAAGCTCTGATGATACTTAATCATTGCCTGTCAATAAAAGACTCATATGTTTGCCCTTTACCAACCCCTTGGTGCCACTTTTCACATTGTAAACTTTTACAAAAATTTGGGCAGAGTCTCCCCATAAATAGAGCTATCCCAAAACAGAGTACAACACATAACAAAATTCCCGGCCAGGGAACACATAATACTCAACAGAAAGCAGTAATACAAGTAGATTCCCAGCCAGGGAAGACACCACACATACGTCAACAAAAGTGGGTTCCAACACCCACATAATACACCAATGACTCTCATATCATTCTAGCAATTCAACCTAATTGCATGCAACCTTAAATGAAAGAGAGAAAGGCTCATGCCTTTATATACAATCCATATACAAGTATAATCGTGCTCACATGCGAGCATCATGAATATGAATATGTATAAATCCTCAGGTGTATATATAGGTACTCTATACGATACCGTGCTCCATCAAGCCCTGGTACCACGATCCTGGGAGTACCTCAAATCAACAGCTCGAGCTCAGCTCCATAGCCATCGATGTACCTGTCCACCTGTCCCAACAGAGACAGCCCCCAACGGGGTGAGCATACCAATACACAAAATCCCATAATCATAATAATGAAATTCATAATTTACAACAAAGGTAAATGCTAATGAATTTAAATGATACTCCCTGGATGGCAACATCCTCATCCGGGATTCCGTGTACTGTCCCTGTTCTCACAACATCAAACTCATCAAATCTCATAAATCAGTAAATCAACACATTGATTTACACATCGCATGCCTGATCCTCGAATATCAACATATAGTGATTACAAATTCATTAAACATGCAATTACAGATATCACAATATCTAATACTGATTTCACAACCTTGCTATCAATCACAGATAGCTCAAATGCCTTAGCATTTATTTTACCATTCCTTCATTATACTTAGACATCTCAAGTGTCTTATAATGAATACATGAGTCTACAAACCTAGACATCTCAAATGTCTCATAATGAATACATGATTCTACGAACCTAGACATCTCAAATGTCTTACGAAGAATGCATGAATTCTACAAACCTAGACATCTCAAATGTCTCATAATATAGTCATATAAATCCAGTACCCCATATATCATGCAAGAGTCATCCTACTCTAGTGTCACGCACGCTACAAGCGGCGATATCAAGATTTGGGTCATTCCTTGGCTATATCAACATATATGTATAACCATACGCAAAACATTCAATGCAATCAAAAACACCTTATGCATTTCACATATATATAGTAATGCTCGTACGTCGCACGTACCTTAAATCTCCGAAGTCCGAGCCAAGCCTTGCTCGAGTTCCATGCCCCGAGGAATGATGTGCTAACACGATAAACAATTCACCATTATTTACGAACATGTAACCTATGCTCAAGCACACCCATATCCCTCACAACATTGTCAATACACGACAATTATCCTCTTAAAAGACCCGGGGCAGGGTACATGCAGGGAAGGAAATAAATGAGACAATCGAAATTTGTTCAAGAATGCCCTACAAAAATCGAACCTTAATCTCACAATTTCGAACCCAATAATTCCATAATTCATCTAAAATGTGAATTAATCAATCCATAGCATGAATAATCATCCTACATGCCAAACCCCCAAATTTGAAATCCAAATCCCTAAAATTCGAAACCCAAACAAGCCTTTAAATTCGAACCCTAACAATTCTTCAAATTCGAACCATAACATCTTAATTCGATCCCACTTAAGCATCATAATACACCTAAGATGTGAATTAAACCATCAATGGCAAGAATCATCACCTTTGCCAAAAACCCCCAAAAATTCGAAATTTAATCCCTACGAAATTGGGGAAATTCGAACAATAAAGGCATGGAAATACATGAAAAAGACGAACAAGGGGTTAGGGAGATTACCCAACGAAATCGGAAGCAAAAACAAACGAAAATCGAAGAACCCTAGAAATTGGGGATCGACGCTTACCAGCAAAATCCGACTTCCACACGCGACGAAACCTCGAATTGATGGAGGGAAAGAAGCGCCTCGTCGAGACGAAGACGGCGGTAGGTCGCACGCCCCGAACGGCGGCCGGACGGCGGCGGGCGGAGCGCTTTTGCGCAGACGTGGGCAGCGCTGTAGCAAGCGGGAAAATCGCACGCGGGGAGAGAGGGAAGGAATTGGGGCTGAAAATGAAATTAATACTAAAATCTCGGGTTCAACTTGTATTTATAGCAAAAATACCCCGAAAAAATAATAGCCCCACAAATACATCATGATTCCTTAAAAATCATCTGTTTTCAAAAACTCTCTCTCTAACTCCAAAATCCCCTACCGGTGCTCACACAGCACCCGAGATTCCGAGACACATCAAAAACCCAAACTCTTAGGTTTACACCGTAATGTGAATACAATCTCAACCTCTGGATCCAACGATCCCAACTGCCCAAATAAACGAGCCCAGAAGGCCCAACACCTCGATTAAATCCCAAATCGCCACGTAAAACCACTTTAGGGATTATTAATACTCCGGGATTAACACCTATAATCCCTGGTCATCACAATATCCCCCACTAAAAGAATTTCGTCCTCGAAATTAGCACTGGTGTATCACGTAACACCCAGGCTGCACAACAACATGAAGCCATAACATCGATTCCTGACCATATCAGAATCGTATTAATAAACGCGAGGATACTTACCTCTCATCTAATCTCTGAAACAGAGCGACATACCAAAACCAACTAACACCCAAGAGGTAAAACGTACCTCGATGCGGGTCATCCCAAAAGTCAGTCCCTCATGACTGCGAAACAACTGATACTTACGACTGTAGATCAGACAGTCATCCTTCGTTTCTAATACAACAGTACGAACACATCCCGATGACACCTCAACCGTAAGAACGTTGACCTCGTGTCAAACTCTGGAGTGGAGTAGACTTCCAAATCCATCATAACGTCAAAGAGCGTCAGCACAGCTCAACGCTAATAATCCAAAAGCAGTTAGTCGACTGAAACTGCAAGGATTCGAATCGCTCTTGATTCTATCGTAGATATCATCCAATGACATCTTTACCAAGACTCTCGATGTCTAACATACATCGTTACGAAGGAAACACTAGTACAACCACGGTGTACACATACCAAACCTGGTTTCCACTTTCAACTTCCTCCATCGAAGGAGTAGTCGCCTCATTGCAACTTAATTTGGGCAACTCACGGCCACAAATTTAAAACGAAAGACATCTCGCAAGATGTCCACCTCCGGATGTTCCAAGAATCACGTCCTGATCATAAATAACAACCGAGACTCCGCAGAGTTTAAAATTCTTAAGGGGCATGCAATAAACCCATTGTATCCTCAACGCTTGTGTCGTCAGCGACACTCAACCAATCCGAAATCCTGCCATCCCTTGAAAATCCTCGGATTTAACAATCCAAACTTGGGAAGGCTGTCGCATAACTCGAAGGAAAACACCAACAAGGGAAATACCTTAACCCTCACAAGAAAATCCCTCCTCAAGGGAGTCAACTAACTTCACGATCATTCCTCATAATCATCGTGCCATGGAGATTCCCAATCTCAAGGTGTTCCATATCTCACATCAGAGATTTAACCATCCAAAATAGCATAACTCTATGCTTAACAGAGAGGAAATCAATAACTGGCATCCGTATACTCACCGGTATACCTGCCTAAGCACTGACATCACATGCATACTCAATGCACTCGGCTCGGGTATCTACCATATATCCCTAAGCCCCAAACACAACCGTCAATTCTGAGTCATTCCTTACTCAGTGGAGGATGAAAATCGACGATTAACAATACACGGTGTGATTCCCAAAATCAACACTACTTGCACCAACTTACCGAATCTTTCAAGATTCCCAAATAGGTATAATACTACCTCCTTCCTCGCAAGGGAAATGCCATCGAACTCGAGATCCACAAGTCTCGAACCATCGTTCGGAAAAACTGGATACAATAACACCCATTGTATCCCAATACACGGGTTCCTTTAGATTGAGTCAATAACAACCTGATGACTCTCTTGTTGGTACTACTCCAACATCCTGAGCTGTCCCAGACAAGTCTCCAAGATTTAAACATAACCGTATACACGTTTCAGCGAGGCACGAACAACCTTAACCTCAATGACATGGTGACTACTAGAGTCCACCACAATCCACATCGTATCACCTTACGATTTGCCAAACTTGGTTCCAACGAGCAGTGTAACGGCTCTAGCAAGCCCATCATGGTGCTACACACACGCGGCAGACAACATAGTCTCTGCCTCTTTAGGTTCACCCTCAAACCTACCAATAAGACGGACGTTTCCACATGGTATAACATACTATGGGAGAAAACTCAATAGAGTAGTGGGTCTTTATCCAACATTCCTCAATGCCGATACACCCTGGACACTCCAATGTCCCTATGTACTTAACATAACCTGATCCTACTCCCTTAGGACCCATCCTACACCCTCAAGGGTGGTGTGATCATGTCTACCACATGTCACATCGACAGAAAGCGAGTAATTTCCTCCACGATTACTCCTATCGTCAAAAACATGGCCAAAAGCCATTCCAACGAGCATACCTCTAGGGTATCACCACTCGTAATATGATCGCCCCAATCGTAAGCTGCGGTACAATCCCATGTACAGCGCATCCATCCATTCCTCGAGCAACCCGCTCGGTATAAGGGTCACGTCCATCGGTGTCGCACACACCACCTTGTGCTCGGTACTGGCACCCAAGGCATACCACTGAATACGTATACTCAACGCATCGATCATCGTAACGATGATGCATGTCTAATAAGACATCTCCTACACCATCGTCATCGTCATCCCGTGACGACACATGCCAACTCATGGCATCTAAAACATTGCCCACTAGTGACGATACATGTACATCAGCGTATGTCATCCACTAACATGCTAGTAAAATAGGCATAATAAACATGTATATCAATGCATGCCAGCTACAATAAAGCTAATAAAATAGCAATATCTCATACCTCATCGCTAGTGATATAGCGTCATACCTGTCTCCGTCGCTCAATAATAGTGCGTAATCAGCACCCATCGCTCGAAGGCGGCAAAATCCTGTGCTGAGTACATAGCGGCAAAATCCCTCGCTATAGAATCGACGGCATGACACCTCGTCATATAATAAGTGGCATGAAACCTCGCTATATACCTGAGTATGAATCATCGTCCACATAGTAGCGGAAAGAGGCATCGCTATCAATACACCTGGCGGAATGAACCATCGCCAATAGATATAGCGGAATGAACCATCGCTATAAATACACCTGGCGGAATGAACCATCGCCAATCAATATAGCGGAATGAACCGTCGCTATAAATACACCTGGCGGAATGAACCATCGCCAATAAATATAGCGGAATGAACCGTCGCTATCAATACACCTGGCGGAATGAACCATCGCCAATAGATATAGCGGAATGAACCATCGCTATCAATACACCTGGCGGAATGAACCATCGCCAATAGATATAGCGGAATGAACCATCGCTATCAATACACCTGGCGGAATGAACCATCGCCAATAGATATAGCGGAATGAACCGTCGCTATAAATACGCCTGGCGGAATGAACCATCGCCAATAATATAGCGGAATGAACCGTCGCTATAAACCGTGTCCTCATAGAGAAATGAATATAAATCGACACAGCGGGACACATCACCGCTATCATCCGTGTCATCACATAGGAATGAATCATCATCCTAACAAGCGGCATCTCATCCTCGCTTCTTCATACAAGCGGTATCTCATCCTCGCTTCGTATGGCATACCCCGCCTCCATGTGCAAGCGAGCATCCCTGCCCGCTCCACATTTTTAGCGGTACAAGCATAAGCTTCTTCATACAAGCGGTATCTCATCCTCGCTTCGTATGGAATACCCCGCCTCCATGTGCAAGCGAGCATCCCCGCCCGCTCCACATTTTTAGCGGTCAAGCGTAAGTATAAAAATTCTCACTGTCATAAGCAGGACTCCTGGAATGTATAATCATCATTCCTTTTTATACTCCATATTTCCTGTAACCTGCAACCATCAGGGTTAACAACAATAGCCATATACGTTATGCATCAACATTCAATACATAATAAAAACACATTATGAGAATGTATGGTTTCACAAATAAATGTCATGATATCCTTCTTTAAATCCTTATTTCATCCTGAGCCCTTATCATTAGTACATTTTAATGCTTCTTGCTACTCCAGGAAAGCGGAATTCTTCCTCGCTTCCACTGGACTTTAGCGTTGCTACTCCATGTAAGCGGAACTCTTCATCGCTTCCAATGGACTTTAGCGTTGCTACTCCATATAAGCGGGACTCTTCATCGCTTCATATGGACTTTAGCATAAGCCATTAAAATCCTTACTAAGATAACTTTGACTCAAGACATGCATATGCAAAAACAATGCACAATAACATATATCATAACCTCAATGCACCACTTTGCATTCATCATGTGTCAACAAGACAACGTAAAATACATGTTACCTCGGAAATATCCCTTTATCTGATTTTCTTAAAACCAGCTTCCTTGGCACATAACACACGGAGTGCCAGACATCCCCATAAATGTCATCCTATCGTGTTCCACACGATTCCTGCAACCACAATGGTTAGCAATACCACTTTTCATATCATAAGAGCACATAAACAATGTGTTATGTCATACAACATTAATGCCATCATGCATAAATATGTGCTATCAATAACTTCCTAGGCCCTTAACAGCCCCAATGAGCAACCACTGCTCTGATACCACTAATGTAAGGACCCCAAGCCCTTAAAACCTTGATTAGTGTATTAACCACTATGTGTGGTACATGCTTTCTATAAAATGTAAATCGGGAAGCTCTGATGATACTTAATCATTGCCTGTCAATAAAAGACTCATATGTTTGCCCTTTACCAACCCCTTGGTGCCACTTTTCACATTGTAAACTTTTACAAAAATTTGGGCAGAGTCTCCCCATAAATAGAGCTATCCCAAAACAGAGTACAACACATAACAAAATTCCCGGCCAGGGAACACATAATACTCAACAGAAAGCAGTAATACAAGTAGATTCCCAGCCAGGGAAGACACCACACATACGTCAACAAAAGTGGGTTCCAACACCCACATAATACACCAATGACTCTCATATCATTCTAGCAATTCAACCTAATTGCATGCAACCTTAAATGAAAGAGAGAAAGGCTCATGCCTTTATATACAATCCATATACAAGTATAATCGTGCTCACATGCGAGCATCATGAATATGAATATGTATAAATCCTCAGGTGTATATATAGGTACTCTATACGATACCGTGCTCCATCAAGCCCTGGTACCACGATCCTGGGAGTACCTCAAATCAACAGCTCGAGCTCAGCTCCATAGCCATCGATGTACCTGTCCACCTGTCCCAACAGAGACAGCCCCCAACGGGGTGAGCATACCAATACACAAAATCCCATAATCATAATAATGAAATTCATAATTTACAACAAAGGTAAATGCTAATGAATTTAAATGATACTCCCTGGATGGCAACATCCTCATCCGGGATTCCGTGTACTGTCCCTGTTCTCACAACATCAAACTCATCAAATCTCATAAATCAGTAAATCAACACATTGATTTACACATCGCATGCCTGATCCTCGAATATCAACATATAGTGATTACAAATTCATTAAACATGCAATTACAGATATCACAATATCTAATACTGATTTCACAACCTTGCTATCAATCACAGATAGCTCAAATGCCTTAGCATTTATTTTACCATTCCTTCATTATACTTAGACATCTCAAGTGTCTTATAATGAATACATGAGTCTACAAACCTAGACATCTCAAATGTCTCATAATGAATACATGATTCTACGAACCTAGACATCTCAAATGTCTTACGAAGAATGCATGAATTCTACAAACCTAGACATCTCAAATGTCTCATAATATAGTCATATAAATCCAGTACCCCATATATCATGCAAGAGTCATCCTACTCTAGTGTCACGCACGCTACAAGCGGCGATATCAAGATTTGGGTCATTCCTTGGCTATATCAACATATATGTATAACCATACGCAAAACATTCAATGCAATCAAAAACACCTTATGCATTTCACATATATATAGTAATGCTCGTACGTCGCACGTACCTTAAATCTCCGAAGTCCGAGCCAAGCCTTGCTCGAGTTCCATGCCCCGAGGAATGATGTGCTAACACGATAAACAATTCACCATTATTTACGAACATGTAACCTATGCTCAAGCACACCCATATCCCTCACAACATTGTCAATACACGACAATTATCCTCTTAAAAGACCCGGGGCAGGGTACATGCAGGGAAGGAAATAAATGAGACAATCGAAATTTGTTCAAGAATGCCCTACAAAAATCGAACCTTAATCTCACAATTTCGAACCCAATAATTCCATAATTCATCTAAAATGTGAATTAATCAATCCATAGCATGAATAATCATCCTACATGCCAAACCCCCAAATTTGAAATCCAAATCCCTAAAATTCGAAACCCAAACAAGCCTTTAAATTCGAACCCTAACAATTCTTCAAATTCGAACCATAACATCTTAATTCGATCCCACTTAAGCATCATAATACACCTAAGATGTGAATTAAACCATCAATGGCAAGAATCATCACCTTTGCCAAAAACCCCCAATAATTCGAAATTTAATCCCTACGAAATTGGGGAAATTCGAAACAATAAAGGCATGGAAATACATGAAAAAGACGAACAAGGGGTTAGGGAGATTACCCAACGAAATCGGAAGCAAAAACAAACGAAAATCGAAGAACCCTAGAAATTGGGGATCGACGCTTACCAGCAAAATCCGACTTCCACACGCGACGAAACCTCGAATTGATGGAGGGGAAAGAAGCGCCTCGTCGAGACGAAGACGGCGGTAGGTCGCACGCCCCGAACGGCGGCCGGACGGCGGCGGGCGGAGCGCTTTTGCGCGCGGCAGCGCTGTAGCAGCGGGAAAATCGCACGCGGGAGAGAGGGAAGGAATTGGGGCTGAAAATGAAATTAATACTAAAATCTCGGGTTCAACTTGTATTTATAGCAAAAATACCCCGAAAAAATAATAGCCCCACAATACATCATGATTCCTTAAAAATCATCTGTTTTCAAAAACTCTCTCTCTAACTCCAAAATCCCCTACCGGTGCTCACACAGCACCCGAGATTCCGAGACACATCAAAAACCCAACTCTTAGGTTTTACACCGTAATGTGAATACAATCTCAACCTCTGGATCCAACGATCCCAACTGCCCAAATAAACGAGCCCAGAAGGCCCAACACCTCGATTAAATCCCAAATCGCCACGTAAAACCACTTTAGGGATTATTAATACTCCGGGATTAACACCTATAATCCCTGGTCATCACACTTCAAAAGCTATTTAATTACATTCCCAATAATGAATGTTAAAGTTATAGATTTATACTACTCCTAGAGTAGAGACTATCAAAAATCATGCATCCTATATTCATCTTGCTCCTTTTAGCTCACCGCCTCTACCCGACCCTAGGCCCTTCGGTCCAAAAGTGTACCTACAGGGACAACACATCGTGAGCATATACATATTTACTTAACATGATATTAAAAGACATACAGTAATGCATAACATCTTAGTTAAGTAACAGTTGTTGGTCGTTCTTCAACTTCTTTTGTTATCCCTGATTCTTGTTCATGTATAAGGGCATCTTACCCCATTGTATGGCATCTTACCATAACATAACCATCGTGTGGCATTTCACCACATGGGCATCTTACCCAATCGTATGGCGTCTTACCATATCATAAACATCGTGTGGCATCTTACCACAGGGGCATCTTACCCACTCTCATACATTGGGTGGCATCTTACCACGTGGGCGTCTTACCCAATCATATACGTCGTATGACCTTATCGTAAACTTACTTATCATACACATCATCATCATAAACATCATCATAAACATCATCATCGTAAACATCATCATAATCATCATCATAAACATCATCATCATAAACATCATCATAGACATCATCATCATAACATCATCATAAACATCATCATCATAAACATCATCATAAACATCATCATCATAAACATCATCGTAAACATCATCATCGTAAACATCATCATAATCATCATCATAAACATCATCATAAAGTGTAGGAGTATGGTTTACCGTCCGATGCTCGTACGTTTCTTACGTACCTTAATTCCAAAAGAAGGAGAAATTGCAGAACTTTATCTCCTTGAAGTCGTGGGTACCTGGGATGGCTCTACATAACCATACAAATTGATATTAAAGCTAAACAATAGCCAAATACCAAAAATTCAACAAAAATCATCATTTTCCAACTTTTGAACAGTGGCGATCGATCGCTCAAAACATGGCGATCGATCGCCTGATTTTTCACTTCGCGGCGATCGATCGCTTAAAATGAGGCGATCGATCGCCTGATGTACATTTCGCTACTGGGCATTGGCGATCGATCGCGCCATTTGAGGCAATCGATCGCCCACTTTCGTTTTTGCCCACTGCCTCTCGGCGATCGATCGCTGCATTTGTAGCGATCGATCGCCACAACCAGTGGCCGCGATTTCACCATTTTTATGTGCATTTTCCAAGCTCATCCTCATACCTTTCAAAACCAAACTTTCCTACAACATCAACAACATCATAACCCACTAAAACCCACATAAAACACTTCAAAAATCATACCCCAAACATATATAACACATACCCAAAACAACCCACATAAATCATCAAAACTAACCCATTTCAACACCAAACATCTTGAAAACTTAAGGAAGGGTCCCATACCTCTTGTAGGCTCCAAATCTTAGCAAAGATCACACAAACAAGAATTTTGTGAAGCTTTCTTCTTCCTTCCTTGGTGTATTTCGAAAATGGTGTGGGGTTAGGGTTGAGGGATGAAATTTGGGGGTTAAAAGAGTGATTGGTAAAGTGAGGTAAAATGTAGGAAAAGGTGGGTAGTGGGGATTAAAAAGGGGTTGTGCAAAGTTAATTTAAAATTTGTACCCCAAACATAACATGATGTATAAAACACTCCAACATGGTATTTTAAAAGCATTTTGACAAAATGCACCAAACTTCATCTAAAATCACATCTTCCTCATATTTAATAATCAACACAATTAAATCATGTTAACATCTTATTACCCAACACATAAATCATTTACCACATGATTCATCATATAAACATAATTAATGCCTTAATTGCAATTAATTAATTTCGGGGCATCACATCCTCTATCACTGGACAACATATCACTATTACTCTGGAAGACTTTGCAACTCAGATGTGTCTTCCAATGTCTGGGATAACAAATGCCCTCTCTGTATCTGCCCTCTCTGTATCTGTGCCAATCCTAGAGGCGATGAGAATGGGCTTTTCTGACTCAAGTGAGCGTCTTCACAAACTGCCCTTCAAGAAGATATTGATTAAGAGCCACTTTCGCCAACTGGCAGATGTAATATCCAAAGGAGTGCTATGCAAAGCTGGATCTTTTGACGTCATCACACCGGAGAAATTTGCACTAATGAGTGCAATTGTAAATAACGTTGAAGTTAACTGGTCAGTAATTTTGTTTCAAGTGCTATCAAACTTAGTGCTCTCCGGAAAAGGTCAATCTGGAATTGCTCTCCCTCTAAGTCGTATCTTTGAGAGCAAAAATATTCAGACCGGAGGTTCTTTTTCTCTCCACCCAGGGCGACTCATAAATGCCAGATATCTAGAGATCAACAAGAAACGAGTCAGTGGAGAGACTAAGACCAGCAAACCAGCAGCAATCAAGAGGAGACGACCTCTGGTAGTCAGTGACTCTGAGCATACATTCTCAGAATCTGATGAAACTTCACCTATTCCGCATGCGAAAAGGCCGAGAACAAAAAGAAGAGGACCTGCTGCAGCCAAGCTGAAAGTATCAGCATCCATGTCTGAGGCTGTGATCCCTATGTTGGAAGTAGAGCCAGTGAGCTCAGTTGCTCCGCTGGCCATGATCACATTTAACCCAACCTCTGCTGCAGCCAACCCATCAACCAACCCTAGTACCCTTCAACAACCAGGCTCAATTTCTTTCAGAACACCCAAATCCCTTTGCCCATATTGCCATCCCAAGACCTCCACCACTGGAAAGGGGAAAGAATCAATGACCCCATCATCCACTCCGGTGGCATATGAGATTGAATTAGTAATGAGCACAGTCGAGGCAAACATGCAGCCTCAACTTGAAGTATTTGATAGATGGATGCAAGCACGCTTGAAAATTCGCTTTGATGATATTCTTCCAGTTCTGGAACAAGCGAGGCACGATGAGAATCAAGTGATGGCCTTCCTCCAAGCACAAGACGTACAGAAAGCTCTCCAGCTTCGGGATGTATTCCGCCTAATGATCTATGTGGGTGAACTCCAGACCCTGGTCATATCCCGGCAGAATGAATTCAATGCTACAGCTGGGACTGCCAATCATGACCGAGTTGTGCTAAATGATCTTGGTCCCAAACTTGAACTGGCAGAGACTGCTCTACATGACTTAAGAATCAGTACTGGTCTGCACTCATGCTCAACTGTACCAGGTGATGCTGACTCCGCTCCTACTGACTTGAGCTTAGTCCCAACCATCCCTGATGTTCCTAGTGCTGCAGTGCTGGTTCCACAAGTTGAACCAATGGTGGCTGATGACTCTGCTCGGACTGTCTCATGCTCAGCTCCAACCATCCCTCCTATTCCAAGTGTTGTGGAAATGGTTTCCACAGGTGAACCCACTTTGAATGATGCTTCACCTCAACCGGATATGGACATTGATTCCATACACATTGACAGCGTCATTCACAAGGTAATTACCCAGGTTACCCCATCCATACCAATCCCTTCCTCAACTCATACAGAAACACCTAACCATTCCCATGTTACCTCTGCACATGCTGCACTCACTGATGATTACCAAGTCACACATCACGTTGAACCCCTTGTACCTCCGACTCACCTTGAAACCAAACTCTCCCCACAAGTTGAACCCCCTGCTCACCCAACAACCTCTGAACTTAACCCCTCAACCTCACAAATTCATCCAGCTGCTACCTCCCCTGGACACTGCGTGTCCTCAACTACAGCTGATGCTCATACCAGACCTCAACTTGCTCCTACTGGCTCGCATCCTGCACCTGCTGCCACTCCGCCTGAGGCATTGGAACAATCAGTAGGAAATGAACCTTCTGCTGATTTTTTTGATTTTGCTGATCCTTTGTCCATCGAAGGCCTTTCTGCTCTAACAGTACAGCTTGGCCATATGACAACGTTGATCTCCGGGCTGGCTAGTAAGATCAATAAACTCAAGTCTGAAGAACGCAATGCCAGCAATGTTATTGATAGTCATCAACTTCATACAGATCATCAGTTTGGGCATATAAATTGAGACCTAGACAGACTTCAAACTGCTGTTAACAGAAATCATCAATTCATTCTTGATGCCTTTGCCGATGTATTTTCGAGGATCGCATAAACTAATCTCCAGTTGAAGCAGCAGAATGACTCTCTCCATGCTGCATCTACACTGGCCTTGGAGGAGAAAATTGAAGACACTAAGAAGCACTCGTCTGAGCAGCTGGATACTATGCAGGAGGACTTTGCCTCACAGCTTCAGGATTTGAGTGCTGGCTTCCCAAAGCCTATCCAATACCAGTCCAAGTCCACTGCATCTGCTCCCCCACCGCGAAGAGAATCAGGTCCAGCTCAGTACGCACCTGCTGCCTCTGAAGGTGGACATCACTCCAGACCTGCTTCCCAGCCAAGGTCTCGAAGTCCGCGCCAACCATCTACCGAACAGCGCGACTATTCCAGACATTGGTTAGGGTTCAAATAGTATCGTTTTCTGATCCCTTGTTAATTACTCTTATCTTTTTACTGTTTTCATTTAAATTTTTCCATGTTTATCGTAACGTCATTTTTTGTGTTCACACTTATTTACATCTTCTATAAATAGAGGCGTGTTCTTATTCTTATCACACACATTCACTAATCATGATTATTTTCACTTCTTTGAAAATTCCTTGGTTTCCTCTTCACAATTGTTTATTTTCATGGGTTTATTACTTATCTAAATCAACCCCTCATGGGTTGATTACTTATCTAACCCAGCTCCGTTAAGCTTCAGCATTTGGATCCTGCTCTGATGCTCGTCATCAGTCAGGAACTATAATCAGGAGATATCTAGGTGCTGATGACAAAAAGGGGGAAAACAGAGATAGAATATTTTCATGGGTGAATCCATGAACCTTGGAGGCTTAATGAATATACATTTGACTATCTCCCTGATCGAAGCTCGTCCTCTCTGAAATTAGGTGGATCGAAGCTCCTCCTCTCTGAAACAAGGTGGATCGAAGCACTTCCTCCCCGCAACTAAGTGAATTGAAGCTCTCCGGTCTACATTGTTTAAGATTTGTCATGTATCAGCTATATTGTGTAGAATTAGATTTGTCTTAGGTTTTATCCTGTTATCAGAATTCATCTTAAACGAAGATGAATCTCTCTCAATTGTCCAGTTTGATTACAACTTGTAATCTGCTTATCTTTATAACAAATGAAAATTTCTTTTCCATTATGTCTTCAAGTCTTTTCAGGATTCCCCATGTAAACTATTCAAAGAATGAGATCGTTATTGCTTAGTTTTATCATCACCAAAAAGCGGGAAATTGTTGGGAAACGATTTCTAAGTTTTGGTGATTACAAACATCTACCTGATGAAGACACCTACCGGATGAATACATCTACCGGGTGAAGACATCTACCGGGTGAAGACATCTACCGGATGAAGACACCTACCGGGTGAAGACATCTACCGGATGAAGACACCTACTGGATGAATACATCTACCGGACTTAGATACTCACTGGATGAAGACATCTACCAGACTGAGATACTCACTGGATAAAGACATCTACTGGAATAAACATCCACTGTATTATTACTTCACCGGATAAAGACTTCCACCGGATAAAGACATCTACTGCATGAAGTCTTTTATCAAGACTAACCAACATCTACTGAGCTAAAAAGTACGACTGGATACTAAAGTTACAAGACCAGTAGAAGTGAATCCAGCAGCGGATTGAAGAGATAAGACAAAGTAAAGTACAATTCCGTCTGACAAAGGTACAACAGAGCGACGAGCACTGCCAAATCATCGCCACCAATTCCGTCAGATTGTAAGAGTCGTTGCTGAACAAAAATGGAAGGAAGATAAAATGGAGAAGAAAAAAGATTCTACGCTGAACCTTCCATACCAAGAAAGTTTACCGTTGGAAATGAAGTCTATAAATACATATGCTGAATGAATGAACAAAGTGAGTTGAATCCACTGACAATTTATTATTCTATACATTCAAACAGAGAAATTTATCAAGTCATAATTATCTGAAGATTCAGCTACAGCAAGGAACACCTACTGGTATATCCAAGATCAAGTTAAACTGGTGTACTGCTCAAAGATCGTTCAAGAACACTCAAAGCTTACAAGTGTAATAGTCATTCAAAGGAGTGTTAGATAGTTTACTTTGTAAACAAATCATATACATTGTGTTGCTAGGAGTTTAGGCTAAGCTGTGTGAAAGCCTAAGGAGGTTGTATACTGTAAAGTGTAAACCGAAGTCTTCTAGTGTATCCTTCCTGCAAAGGAAGAAGGGGAGACGTAGAAGCGTTGTGCTTCGAACTTCCAGAAACAATCTCTGTGTTCTTTACTTGCTTTTTATTGTTTACTTTAGTTAACTCACAAGTGCAGCAGACGTTTTCCGCACTTCACTTAGTGTCTGCTGACTTGCTTATTTGATTGAGAAGCTACTGCATCACTTAACAGTTTGCAGTAATCAGTCGAAGATCAGAATTTGAGGGCAGTGTTTATTCAACCCCCTTCTAAACACGCCTCCGATCCTAACAGACTACTTGCAAACATGAAAGTGATATATGCAATCTTTGATGCGTTTGAGCCTTTCAAGCCTACCATGTAAAGAAAATCAATCACTAGTACCCTTTTTGAGCTTTATTGCAAAAGAATGGTTGTATGCTAAGCATACAAAAGCCCCACATTCGACATTCTTTGACTAGCTTATCATCCTTCCCTAATGAGCCTAAATATGAATTCCATCCACACCTTTAAAGGGAGTATGATGCGTTTCATTCACATGCACTTAAGTATTCAATGATTAAAATATTTGTGAGCTTCATTATGAAAAGAATGAAATGCATGAAAGAAAAGGGATGCCTTGAGAAAATAGATAAAAATATGACTCCAAGGGAAGCCAATGCACGAAAGAAGAAAAATGTTGAAATAAAAAAAGTTGAAAAAATCAAGCAAGAAGAGAAGCCTTTAGTGTGCATATCATCATACTCTCTTCTTTGATATATCTTTACCATTCCTTTCATAAGCCAATACCTAGGCCACACTACAAGCTAATAAAGATCTACTTAATTTGTGTTTGCAAAGTGGCTAAGATAGTGGAGAAGAGGGTGCAAGTAAGCTTATACTTGTGTTAGTGTATGACTTGAACTATTGTGGATTTGCATCTTTTGGAACGATAATTTGTACACAACACTGGTTTATGACCACACACGCACTTTCACTACTTTGTTAAGTATGAGGTGTTTAGAGATTGAACTCGTTCCACTGTTAACTTTTCATCGCCTTTCATTACTATGCATGTTTAAAATTGTTGAGGCATAAAAGTGAGAACAAGTTAGTTTATTATGAACCTATGAGCCAAAGTAAAAAGATTATAGTTTTGTCTGATTTACTCGAGGTCGAGTAAAGATTAAGTATGGGGGTGTTTGATGTGACTAGAAATAGACACATCTATTGCGCTTAATTGTCTACGATTTGGTATATTTTGATGGATAAATTGATACATATGCTACCTAAGCGTATATTTGTGTAAATGTAGGGAAATGTGAAGAAATCAAGCTAAAATGATGAAAGAAGCAATAAAGTTGAAGAAAAGAGGAAAAAACCAGAATCCAAGACACATGTTGCTCCTTTCTCCTCAAATTTCAATATGTTCTAGCCATGTTTTGGAAATGTGGTCCATAGAAAAGTTGTAGAACTTTGAGTATCTTCGCGTGGAAAGCTGATTCATTGAATTCGGAGTTCGGACGAGAAAGTTACGGCCAAAATACGAAATTCGCCAAAAAAATTGATGACAGGCGTAATTACGCCATTCTTAGGCATAATTACGCCAATGCTACGACATGTGTAGGCGTAGCTACGCCATTCTACGCGTATTTACGCCAGAAGAGTTTTGGAAAGTGTAAAAACTTGATTTATTTCCTTCTCACATGGATTAGGCGTAATTACGCCAATGCTACGGCATGTGTAGGCGTAGCTACGCCATTCTACGCGTATTTACGCCAGAAGAGTTTTGGAAAGTGTAAAAACTTGATTTATTTCCTTCCCACATGGATTCTAACCTACTCCATCAGCCTCCCTATACATATATGGACGAAAATCAGACTTTGAACCATCTAGATAGTTAGGGTAGAATAGTTTTAGACTAATTTTAGATTTTCTTTTCAATTTTGTTGAAGACGGCTACGAAGATCGAAGCGAAGGCGGGATTGACACCTCGACAAGCGGAGATCGGATTAGTTTTCTTTCCCTTAATTTTATTTATCGTTTTTCTTAGATTATGTTTAGCTAGTTATAATTCTTGGTTGAGGAAGACAAATCCTTCGATTTATTTATCTTGGGAAGATTCTTATGCTTTTAATTATTAATTTTTTTGAGTATCAAGAGTTTTTCTAATTTTTTTGATATGATTGGTGTTTGTTTATTAAATTGACAACCTAATAACTTGCATGAAATCTAATGCTAAATTAGATATCAAATACGGAATCGTTTGATCCCTCTAATTTACGAAGCAACTAAGATTGATGAATTTTCGCTTGTGTGTTTGTTAAATTCTTAGGAAGAACACTTGACTAGATTAAACATGGACGCTTGGATTATGTTGTTTAGCTTCATCGATCTCACTAGTTCATATGCTATCATCGATTTAAATTTTAATCGCTTGTATTTTGATTGATTGTTTGATAAGGGTTAAACTAGAACGATTGGGCTACTTAACTAAACGTAAGGTGAGATCGGACTTTGATTATTGGATTAAACGTCCAACGATGAATATTCATATGAAAAATTGAGTCTTTTGTGAATCGATGAAATAGATGATAATTCCAAGGAAGAGTTGACCGATACCAAGAATCGCTTTCATCAGTTTAATCTTTAGTTTTAATTTTAATTAGTATAATTCATTCACAACCCCATTTTTTATTTTTTCGATTTTGATTTTCATTAACACAAAGATTCACACCTCCTCGTGGGATCGATCTCTACTCACGCTACTACATTATTGTTATCAATCTTGAGGATTGAGTGGGGTTAATTTGGACGTACACGATAAGCGCACACCAATACTCATCAAATCTTTACAGAAAAACAGAGCATGCACCTATTGCCCATATTTTCGAGCACATACTTTCATAACTAGAAATCTAACACATAAAACATGTAACATGCTCGAGTAAACATGCTAGTAGCTACAAAATACTTCCATGTAAGTACTCATACCAAGGTTTCATCTAAACCTATACTAGCATGCATGAAGAATCACCCAACCAAACTTAAACCCAACCAAAAACCCTGAAAACAGAGTACCCATCCTTACCCCTCTTCTTATTCCTCTTTTTGCAAGGACTTTTGAACACTTTTACCAAGCTCTTTCCTTGCCTTAAAGCTGCTTACCAGGTACGAAAATGGAGGAGAGAAGGAGGAGAAGGGAATAATAGAGAGAGGAAATGATGGTGATGACAAGGTGATGAGTAAGAGGCATGGGTTGTTAGCAAGTGGAGCATGGGTTGCACTTGGGGGAGGGTGGCCGATTAGGGGGGTGGTGTGGGTTGGGGTGCCATGTGGTGTTTAATTGTGCTCGGTATTTAGCACGATGTATTAAAATATCCTCACTCGATATTTTATAACTTTACTTAATTAATACATCCCTTAAAACACCCAACATGCCCCCTAAATCATATCATCGTAACATAATCATAACCCCCAATTTATGCACCACAATCGTCAACCATAACATAATCATATATGTTAACACATAAACATATAACCATTTCGGGGGTATTACAGGATCGTTGGGGAGAGAGGGAGAGAGGGAGGAGATTCCGTGTAATGACGGAACACCGAGTCTATTTGGTATATATAGCTCCAAAGCTCCAAAATACCAACTCCTCCACAAATACATCATGATTCATTAAATATCATCTGTTTTCAATAATTACCTCTCCAACTCAATTTCCATTACCAGCCCCAGTACAAGGTACTCCGGACCCCAGATCCCACCAAAGACCAAATTCCAAGGTTATCACCACGATGAGGATACAATCTCATCCCTTGGATCCAACGACTCCAAAAACCGGATTTAAAATCCCCGAGAGTCCCAAAACCGCAATTAATTCATAATTGCCACAATTAAAATCCATAAAGGATCATTATCACTCCGGGATTAACATCAATAATTCCCGGGCATCACATTTATCCCCCACTAATAAAATTTCGTCCTCGAAATTTGCACGGCGTACTCCATGTAACGTTGAGACCACACATTCCAAACGGATCTACAATCGAATCATGAACATATCATGAACGACATTCCAACCGCGAGGACACCGACCTCGCACCAAAACCCGGAATGGGATAAACCTCCCAAACCATCAAAACCCCAACAGAACGTCAGCATACCCCAATGCTAACCATCTCAACAGCAGTCAGCCAACCCTAACTTCAAATCAAACGAATCATTCGTGATTCCAAAATAGATATCGCCTCGATGATATCTTTACGATTTAGCCTACGATGTTACATCTACATCGTTTCCAAGGAAACACCGGTACACAATCGTGTTCCTAAACTACATCCTGTTCCCATTTTCCAAATCCATCTCGAACAGAGGAGTAGTTGCACCACATGCAACACGGAACGGACAACTCATGGTCACCGATCGACACAAAATACATCTCCAATGATGTGTACATCCGTGTGTCCCAAGAAATCACATCTTGGTCCCAAACACACTATCAAGACTCTACAAGGTCTCAAGTTTCCAAAAGAACATGCAAGAAAATCAATTGCATTCCCGCCACACGTGTCAACCACGACACCTAACAAATCCGACCCATGGCCATCCCTCGTTTACCCTAGGATTCAACAATCCTAACACAGTGACGTTAACAAATTAGTCAAAAATGACTTACCATGGCCTCAACACCCGACAATCCCTCCTCAAGGGAGTCAATCAGACCTCACTATCATTCTTCAGAATACATCGTGTCATTGAGATTACCAATCTCAAGGTGCCACAATCTCTCACCGGAGATTCATTCATCAAAGCATATAAATCCGATGCTCGACGAGTACCAAGAAAATGCTGGCATTCGTATACCCACACCGGCATACATGCCTAAGCACCAACACAACATGCATACTCAATGCAATAGACTAGGGTATCTCCAATCATACCCAAAATCCCAAAACCAACTATCAATCCCCAGCTATTCTCACCTCGCGGAGAATAATGATTGACAGACCAACGACCAATGGTGTGATTCCAACATCAACACAACACAAACCGGTTCATTGAATCTCCCAAAGATTCCCAATCGGTAGGTATATCAATACTACCTTCCTCACAAGGAAAAAATGTCATGGGCTCATGACCCTCCTACCTCGAACCGTCGTTCGGAAAACATGGATATATTTATACCCAAAACATATCCCAGAACCAAAAATACGCAACTGGTTCAGAATAGTACATCAAAGCCACTATTACCAAATCGAAAACCCGTATACGCCATGTATACTCAATCTATTGATGCTCTGTACTAGTGCCATAGTACTCCACAATCTCGAGCATTTCCCTAGAGACGTCTCCTCAAACGTCTCAACGAAAGGGAAGAAATCCATTACTCGGTCCAACACCAGTAATGATTACCATGGCTGATTTACAATCAACCCACCACCAATACAAGCTGTCTCCATGACAGTACAATCCAAATCTCTCCAAGAGATAAAAATCTATATAGTAGTGTTACCCCACTAGCTATATCCCACAATTCCAATTGTGACTCCCGTTGCATTCCATATGCAAGGATGCTCAACCAGAGCTAATAACGACTTGTTGACACTCATGTTGGTATTCCCAACAAAATCGAGTTGTCCCGGTACAAGTCCCTCAAAACATTTGACGTATAAACGTCCCGTGAGGTATTCCCTGCCTCAATCATCATTCCACATAGAGACTACAAAAGTCTACCAAGCACCCTCATCGTATCACCGTACGATTTACCAAACTTGGTCCCAACGCGTAGTATAATGGCTCCAACAAGCACCCTATAACACTGCCACGCTATCTGGCTAGCAAATTGCTGCCTCCACAGGCTTATACCTATCCTAACAACGTATCATACGTTTCACTCGGTATACCATACCGTAACATCCACTTAGAGTAGTGGGTCATCGCCCCAACATATCTCTATACGGACTTCCCGGTGTCCGTGTTCAAACACAAAGTAATCCTATCCAATAGGATTAAATCCACACCCTCATGGGTGGGTGTAACCATGTCTACCACACGTCACATCGACAAAAGCGAGTAGTTTCCTCAATGACTACTCTTACCACCAATCACTTGGCCTTAGCCATTCCAGCGAGTATACCCAAGGGTATCACTACTCGATAAATATTTACCTCTATTGCACTATGCGGTACACTCACCGATACAATGCATCCCACAATTCATAGAGCAAACCTGCTCGGCATAATGGTCCCGTCAATTAGTGACCCAGACATTACTCTGTGCCCACCATCGGCACTCCAACCAAATGACTAAATACATACATAAATGTATTATTCATCGAAACGACGCTATGCGTTTACATAGGACATCCACTATGTCATCGTCATCCCGTGACGGTATATGTCGATACACGACATCCATAATCTCATAGTCAAACATTACGTATATATAACAACACATGGTATCCACAGTAATGCTAATAAAACAGTAATATACCATACCTCATCGCTAACAAGATAGCGGCATACCTGTCTCCATCGTCCAACAGTGGTACGCAATCAGCACCCATCGCTCGTAGGTGGCGTAATCCAGCGCTACGTACATAGCGGTATAACCCATCGCAATAAAATCAGCGGCATGATCCTCGCCATAAAGTCAGCGGCATAAAACATCGCTATAAATATCCGACGATATGAACCTTCGCCATATATGTAGCCTAATGACCCATCGCTATATATACCCGGCGGCATGAACCATCGCCAATAGAATAGCGGAATAACTCATCGCTATGAATACCCGGCGGCATGAACCATCGCCAATAGAATAGCGGAATAGCCATCGCTATAGATATACCCGACGGCATGAACCATCGCCAATAGAATAGCGGAATGGCCATCGCTATAGAGATACCCGGCGGCATGAACCATCGCCAATAGATGTAGCAGAATGAACCATCGCTATAGAGATACCCGGCGGCATGAAACATCGCCAATAGATGTAGCGGAATGAACCATCGCTATGAGTACCCGGCGGCATAAACCATCGCCAATAGAATAGCGGAATGAACCATCGATATAAATACCCGGCGGCATAAACCATCGCCAATAGAATAGCGGAATGAACCATCGCTATGAATACCCGGCGGCATAAATCATCGCCAATAGAATAGCGGAATGAACCATCGCTATGAATACCCGACGGCATAAACCATCGCCAATAGAATAGCCGATCCCTAGTCTTGTTATTGTGAGACCCCGTTATCACATCAAGTCACTAAGGTGCAATTTAGAGAGCTAAACATTCATGTGAATATATCAGAGTAACGTATCGTGTTGATTAACCTGAGCTTTAGAGATTACAGTACCAAAATGTTTCAAAAAGGAATAACACAATTCCTACAAAGGCACTACATTATAGTCTTACTCTACCCAGTAGAAGCTATACAAAATTTCTCTAATCATGCTAATCCTGTAGCACTCCTTACATCTCAGCAAATCAACCCGACCATGGTTCTCGTCAACAAAAGCACCTACAAAGACAACCCCCAACACGTGAGCATAAAACAATTCATATTCAACATAATATGAAAGTAAGGCATAAATGCGCAATCCTAAATACAAGCACTTCCTGTATTTCCTGCATTTATAACGCCCAATGGTTGTCCCTGTACCATAGTTCATAATAAAACACATTATATGAATGTATGGCTTTACAAATGAATGTCATGACATTTCCTCATTTTCTTGAGTCAGTCATCATCAGTTATTTTAATTCTTTCTTAATCTCAAACAAGCGGTATCGCATACACGCTTCATCATACTAGCGGTATCTCTTCCTCTGTGGGGGTCTTCCCACCTTAACAGTGATTACTAAACATAAAAAGGATTAATCATGCATTGATAACGTCTTAAGGATTCGGTTGTTACATGAGCTAATAGGATTACAGGCCAAAAAGTTACAAAACTTTAAAATAATTCATTACATTCCAAAAGAATGTCATTTAGATTTACACTACTCCTAGAGTAGATACTAATCATAACTTGAAATCCTAAACGTTCCTGAGTCCCTCGTAGCTCACTGCCTCAACCCGACCCTTAGTCCTTTCATCCAAAAGCGTACCTACAGGGACAACACATCATGAGCATATACAATTTTACTTAACAACATATAAACATTATAGTAAATGCATGAAATCTTAGTTAAGTAAAATGCTGGTTATTCATTAACTTCTTATTGTTGTCCCTGATTCATAATCATGCATATGGGGCACCTTACCCCGTGGCACCTTACCACAATAACATCGCATGGCTACTTACCATGTGGGGCACCTTACCCCGTGGCACCTTACCACAATAACATCGCATGGCTACTTACCATGTGGGGCACCTTACCCCGTGGCACCTTACCACAATAACATCGCATGGCTACTTACCATGTGGGGCACCTTACCCCGTGGCACCTTACCACAATAACATCGTCATATAAACATCGTTTACACATCATCATATAAACATCGCATAAACATCATGATTTCATCGTATACATATTCATGCTATAAATGCATAGACATAGTGTAAGGATGTATTTTACCGTCCGATGCCCGTACGTCTCTTACGTACCTTTTCAAAAAGAGGAGGAGTCAACAGACCTATCTCCTTGATTGTGCCGGTACCTGGGGTGGCTCTACACAATCACATAATACAATATTAGGCACCTCATATTAATCCGGAAACAAAACTTAAATTAAAACCACATAAATCCTTAAACATCATCTCGCGATCGATCGTCCAAGAGCCCCGATCGATCGCGAGATGCTACTGCCTCGCATACCAAAAAATTTAATCCGCGATCGATCGCCTCAAAATTGGCGATCGATCGCCACAACTCACTGGAACGTCGCGATCGATCTTGCCTTCTTGGCGATCGATCGCCAACCCTGTTCCTTTGAGCGATTTTCCAGAATTACTTGGCACAGTTAATCATACCCTTAAAACTAACATGTAAGACATAATACATGCCAAAGCCAACATGCTAGTAGTTGCACTACACTACCCTGAGTGTATCCAATTCGAATTTACGCCTTAAACATGAGTCCACATGCATAAACGTCGACCACTTATACAAGCACCGGGTCAACTTTTCTGGAAACAGGGCATCACAACTTCTACCCAGATTTTCGAGTACTACTTTTTATAGCAACGATTCTCACATATAAACCATACAACATGTTCCAACATATATGTTAGGGGCTTCATAAAACATCTATGTAAGCACGTAAATTCAAGTTTTCATAAAACTTAAGCTAGCATGCATCCTAACATCCTCATAAACTTTGAGTTCATCCAACTTACAGAAAAACAGGGCATCCCATCATAACCCAGATTTTCGAACACCTAGTTTCCAAGTCGGAAATCTAACACATAAAGCATGCAAGTTACTTAACAAGACATGCTAGAAGCTTCATAAACATCATATAAAAGTACTCATAACAAGAGTTTATCAAACCCTACACTATCATACCAAATATACTACAAAGAAAACATGTGCTAGAACTCTGAAATCTGGGAAAAGAATGACTCCTCACCACTTTTTGGCACGACTTTCCTTCAAGAAAAAGAACAATAAAACGTGATCCTCTTCTTCCTACTTGCTGTCTGAGTGTTTTTAGAGGGTTTGGAGAGAAGGAGGAGAGTTTGGAGGAGATGGAGTGAGTAAAGAAGATGGACCAAAAGTCCTCCCTGGCCACTCTGCTTTCCGAAAATAGGGGTAGGGGTATGGGTTGTGGCCAAGTGGGGGGAGGGTGGTTGCATGTAGGGTGCTTTTGTGGTGTTTAATTGTATCCCGGTATTTCTTATGATGTATAAAAATAATTTCCCTTGATATTTCACAATTGCACTACATCATCACAACAATTAAAAATCCGTAACATGCAACCTAAACCATATCATCATATCATAATTATAACCCCCCATTTAAAATACCATGTCCCTCTTAAATACATCATAATTCATCATCGTAGCACATAATCATATAACATTTCGGGGGTATTACATTACTCCCCTACTTATAAGATTTCGTCCTCGAAATCCACATGCATCATCATAACGGAACTAAACATAAATACATACCAGAGAATAGTTCCGGATAGTGCTGCACCATATGTCGTTCCGTCTCCCATGTAGCCTCCTCGACACCCCGACGATCCCACTGAACTTTAACCATCGGTATAACTTTGCTCCGTAGTCTGCGATCCTTCCGATCCAGAATTCTGATTGGTCGTTCTTCGTAGGACATATCTGAGTCTAACTGAACTTCTGTAGGCTGTAAGACATGAGACGGATCTGGCTCATACTTCCGTAACATAGAGACATGGAAAACATCGTGTATGCCAGATAAAGATGGCGGTAGAGCCAAACGATATGCCAAAGTACCGATACGCTGCAAAATTTCATATGGCCCAACATACCTCGGAGATAACTTTCCCCGCATCCCAAAACGAACCACGCCCCTGAAGGGCGAGATCTTTAAGAAGACCCTGTCTCCTAACTGGAATTCTAGTGGTCGTCGCCGCTTATTGGCATAGGCCGCTTGCCTATCTTGGGCCGCTTTCATCTTCTGGCGTATCAACTTTATCTTACCTTCCATATCTCTGATCATATCCGGTCCTCCGACCGCTTTGCTGGTCAAGTCCTCCCAATACAGTGGTGATCTACATCGTCGTCCATAGAGAGCTTCAAAAGGGGCCATTTGAATGCTCGCCTTGGTAACTGTTATTATAGGAGAACTCCACCAGCGGTACTGAATCCTGCCACGGAGTATCAAACTCCAAAATGCACGCCCTCAACATGTCTTCGAGCGTCTGGAATGGTACGCTCTGTTTGGCCGTCTGTCTGAGGGTGATAGGCCGTACTCAGTCTCACCTCTGTACCCAAAGCTGTCTGGAGACCCTCCCAGAAATGTGAAGTGAACCTCGGGTCCCTGTCAGACACTACCGAGACTGGAATTCCATGCAACCTTACCACATCCCGTATATACATCTGGGCCATCTTCAAGTACGTATATGACATACTGTAAGGGATGAAATGAGCCGTCTTCGTCAGCCTATCCACGATCACCCAGATCGCATCAAATCCTGAGGCCGTCCTCGGCAAGTGGGTCACGAAATCCATAGATATATGCTCCCACTTCCATTCAGGCACCTCTAAGCTCTTCAGCTCTCCACCAGGCCTCTGCCTCTCTGCCTTTACCTGCTGGCAGATCAAACATTTTTTAACAAAAATGATTACCTCACGCTTCATGCGTCTCCACCAGAATTGATCGCATAGATCTTTGTACATCTTCTTTCCCCCTGGATGGATACTGAACCGACTACTGTGAGCTCGCTCCAATATTCCTCTACGTAGTTCTGGTGTATCTGGGACTACCCATCGGTTGCCCAGTCTCAAAGAATCATCCTCAGCCACTCTGAACTTGGATGGCTGACCCTGATGTACCAATGACGTCCACCTCTGAACCTCACTATCCGACTTCTGGGCCTTCCTGATTGCCTCAAATATGTCTGGCTCTGCCAAAAGGGTCGACACTCGCACAGGCGACGTGTCTACATCGAAATCATAGCCCAGATGGCAATAAGAAGTCATCAAGGCCGACAAACACATGACATCCTCTGCAGTACTCTTCACCTTCCGACTTAAGGCGTCTGCTATCAAGTTTGCTTTACCTGGATGGTACTCAATTTCACAATCATAGTCTTTGAGTAAGTCCATCCACCTTCTTTGCCTCATATTCAACTCTGCCTGAGTAAATAAGAACTTCAGGCTCTTATGGTCCGTATATATAGTGAAGGACGTGCCATACAAGTAATGCCTCCAGATCTTCAAGGCAAATATGATGGCCGCCAGTTCCAAATCATGCACTGGATACCTAGCCTCGTGTGGCTTCAGCTGCCTCGATGCATAAGCCACTACATGCTTATCTTGCATTAACACACAACCCAAACCCTGTAGTGACGCATCCGTATACAAGGCAAATCTCTTATTCTCAGTCGGAATCACTAAAACAGGTGCTGTAGTCAAGCGACGCTTCAGCTCTTGAAAACCTTCTTCACAAGCCTCAGACCAATAGAAGGGGACTCCTTTCTGAGTCAGCTGCGTCAGGGGTTTGGCAATTTTTGAGAAACCTTCGACGAAACGTCGGTAATAACCTGCCAAACCAAGGAAGCTCCGTATTTCTGGTACAGAAGTGGGTGCAACCCACTCCATCACAGCTTCGATCTTCCTGGGATCCACAGATATCCCCTGGCTAGATATGACATGGCCTAAGAATACCACGCTGTCCAACCAGAACTCGCACTTACTAAGCTTTGCATACAACTGATGGTCCCTAAGGATCTGAAGTACCGTCCTCAAGTGCCTTACGTGCTCTTCTTCAGTCCGTGAGTAAATAAGTATGTCGTCAATGAAGACTATGACGAACTGATCCAAATACGGCTGGAATACCCTGTTCATCAAACTCATGAAGACAGCTGGGGCATTCGTCACTCCAAAAGGCATCACCAGGAATTCATAGTGCCCATATCTTGTCCTGAAAGCCGTCTTTTGAACATCGTCTTCTCTTACTCGAATCTGATGGTACCCCGACCTCAGATCGATCTTACTGTAGAGCCTCGTACCCTGCAACTGATCAAACAAGTCATCGATTCTCGGAAGTGGATACTTGTTCTTGACTGTGGCCTTATTCAGTTGCCTATAGTCAATGCATAGGCGCATCGATCCATCTTTCTTCTTAACAAATAAGACAGGCGCACCCCATGGCGATACGCTAGGGCGTATGTAGCCCTTGTCAAGGAGCTCCTGCAATTGCATCTTCAACTCCCTTAACTCAGCTGGTGCCATCCTATATGGGGCACGAGAAATTGCAGACGTCCCTGGTAGTAGCTCAATCCCAAACTCGACCTCTCTCGTCGGTGGGAATCCGGGAATCTCCTCCGGAAAGACATCAGCAAACTCTGCCACTACGGGCACATCCTCAACCTTTAACTCCTTCTTCTTTTCCGTCACATCAATAGCATAAATAAGATATCCTGAATGACCTTGTTCCAATAACTGTGCCATCTTGACAGCCGATACCAACGGAATCTTTGGGCGAGAACCATCCCCAAAGAATGTCCACTGGACTCCCACATCAGATCTGAATCGGACAGTCCTTTGCCTGCAGTTAACGACCGCCTGATACTTGTTCAGAACATCGATGCCCACAATGCAATCGAAGTCTGTCATTCCTAGCACAATCAAATCTGATCTTAACTCATTATCCTCAAAATAAATGAGGCCATCATAGATAATCTGATCCGTAACCAAACTTCTTCCTGCGGGGGTCGAGACTAAAAGAGGCATGGGCGACGGAGAAGTGCATATGTGGTGCCTTTCAACAAAACTCGTCGACACAAAAGAGTGTGACGCACCTGTGTCTATCAATATAAGAGCAGGGTGCGTAAATAAAAGACACGTACCCGCTATCACCTCCTCTGGAGCCGCTGTAGCCTGCTCCCTTGTCAAAGCATACACCTGACCCTGAGGTGGCCCCGTGGGCTGACCTCCATACTGCCTCGGTGCGAAAGGTGGTCTGTGCGGTGCTGCTCTGTCCGCAGGTCTCCCCGCAGAGTTCTGCTGTCTTCCCCTGTTGGGACACTGTCGAGCGAAGTGGCCTCTGTCGCCACAGACATAGCAGCCAACGCAGTCCTTTGCCAAATGTGATAGTCCACATATAGTGCACTGAGCTCTTCCAGATCTATCTCCCTGAGGCTGTCCTCTCCCAGATGGAGTGTCATTCCTTCCCTTCCCTTTCCATCGATTCTCGGGCCTCTTGCCACTGAATCTCGATGCTGACGGGTTCCCCCTAGGCTTAAACTGATCACCCCTGGGCTTCAAGTGGTCAGAAGTAGATTTCGGAGGGGGTGCTGGAGGTGGCACTGCATCAGGATATGCACCAACTCCCAACTCAGCTAACTCAGCTCGTGAGAGTGCATCATCAAAACAAGCAGGGCCATAAGTGATCACTCTGTCATACAGTTCAGGCCTCAAGCCCTTCATGAAGTTCCGCATCTTCGCTTGAGTGCTTGCAGCAATGTGTGGCACATAACGTAGCAAGGAGCAGTAATGCAAAGCATAATCAGATACAGGCATGGTACCTTGTCTTAAACTGGTAAACTCATCTTCTTTGGCCTGTCTTGCAGCGGCTGAGAAATAGCGGTTCAGAAACCGCGTTCGGAACATCTTCCAATTCACCTCTTGTCCCTGAGCCTCTTGCTCAATTACTGTGGTTTTCCACCACATCAGTGCTTTCTTGGATAGCTGAAATTCTGCTAACCGGATCCAGGCCGTCTTTGCACAGGGTGCTGCCACAAATATCTGTTCGATCCTCTCTAACCATTCCTCTGCTTTCTCCCCTGATTCAGTTCCCTCGAACATCGGAGGCCGATACATCATAAACTGAGCCAAGCTCAATTCCCCAGGTAGCAACTGCTGTTCAGAGGGTTCCTCACCCAAGGCTGGGGGTGGCAATGGATTCGTACGCCCAGCACTTGCGTTTACACTAATGGCGTCTCCCACTTCTATATTTGCTGCCATGCTGCAACACAAGGGTTAATAACAACACCAAAAGCAGTTCATAAAGCACATCGTTAGATAATTAAACATGTTAGCATAACTTAGAAACTTCATATGCAACATACATATAAAACATGTTCAAAAGTAAGCACCTAGCCAACTTATCGCTAAGGCTACCCTTCACTCATTCCCGAGTTATCTAACCACCGCTCTGATACCACTAATGTGGGGGTCTTCCCACCTTAACAGTGATTACTAAACATAAAAAGGATTAATCATGCATTGATAACGTCTTAAGGATTCGGTTGTTACATGAGCTAATAGGATTACAGGCCAAAAAGTTACAAAACTTTAAAATAATTCATTACATTCCAAAAGAATGTCATTTAGATTTACACTACTCCTAGAGTAGATACTAATCATAACTTGAAATCCTAAACGTTCCTGAGTCCCTCGTAGCTCACTGCCTCAACCCGACCCTTAGTCCTTTCATCCAAAAGCGTACCTACAGGGACAACACATCATGAGCATATACAATTTTACTTAACAACATATAAACATTATAGTAAATGCATGAAATCTTAGTTAAGTAAATATGCTGGTTATTCATTAACTTCTTATTGTTGTCCCTGATTCATAATCATGCATATGGGGCACCTTACCCCGTGGCACCTTACCACAATAACATCGCATGGCTACTTACCATGTGGGGCACCTTACCCCGTGGCACCTTACCACAATAACATCGCATGGCTACTTACCATGTGGGGCACCTTACCCCGTGGCACCTTACCACAATAACATCGCATGGCTACTTACCATGTGGGGCACCTTACCCCGTGGCACCTTACCACAATAACATCGTCATATAAACATCGTTTACACATCATCATATAAACATCGCATAAACATCATGATTTCATCGTATACATATTCATGCTATAAATGCATAGACATAGTGTAAGGATGTATTTTACCGTCCGATGCCCGTACGTCTCTTACGTACCTTTTCAAAAAGAGGAGGAGTCAACAGACCTATCTCCTTGATTGTGCCGGTACCTGGGGTGGCTCTACACAATCACATAACACAATATTAGGCACCTCATATTAATCCGGAAACAAAACTTAAATTAAAACCACATAAATCCTTAAACATCATCTCGCGATCGATCGTCCAAGAGCCCCGATCGATCGCGAGATGCTACTGCCTCGCATACCAAAAAATTTAATCCGCGATCGATCGCCTCAAAATTGGCGATCGATCGCCACAACTCACTGGAACGTCGCGATCGATCTTGCCTTCTTGGCGATCGATCGCCAACCCTGTTCCTTTGAGCGATTTTCCAGAATTACTTGGCACAGTTAATCATACCCTTAAAACTAACATGTAAGACATAATACATGCCAAAGCCAACATGCTAGTAGTTGCACTACACTACCCTGAGTGTATCCAATTCGAATTTACGCCTTAAACATGAGTCCACATGCATAAACGTCGACCACTTATACAAGCACCGGGTCAACTTTTCTGGAAACAGGGCATCACAACTTCTACCCAGATTTTCGAGTACTACTTTTTATAGCAACGATTCTCACATATAAACCATACAACATGTTCCAACATATATGTTAGGGGCTTCATAAAACATCTATGTAAGCACGTAAATTCAAGTTTTCATAAAACTTAAGCTAGCATGCATCCTAACATCCTCATAAACTTTGAGTTCATCCAACTTACAGAAAAACAGGGCATCCCATCATAACCCAGATTTTCGAACACCTAGTTTCCAAGTCGGAAATCTAACACATAAAGCATGCAAGTTACTTAACAAGACATGCTAGAAGCTTCATAAACATCATATAAAAGTACTCATAACAAGAGTTTATCAAACCCTACACTATCATACCAAATATACTACAAAGAAAACATGTGCTAGAACTCTGAAATCTGGGAAAAGAATGACTCCTCACCACTTTTTGGCACGACTTTCCTTCAAGAAAAAGAACAATAAAACGTGATCCTCTTCTTCCTACTTGCTGTCTGAGTGTTTTTAGAGGGTTTGGAGAGAAGGAGGAGAGTTTGGAGGAGATGGAGTGAGTAAAGAAGATGGACCAAAAGTCCTCCCTGGCCACTCTGCTTTCCGAAAATAGGGGTAGGGGTATGGGTTGTGGCCAAGTGGGGGGAGGGTGGTTGCATGTAGGGTGCTTTTGTGGTGTTTAATTGTATCCCGGTATTTCTTATGATGTATAAAAATAATTTCCCTTGATATTTCACAATTGCACTACATCATCACAACAATTAAAAACCCGTAACATGCAACCTAAACCATATCATCATATCATAATTATAACCCCCCATTTAAAATACCATGTCCCTCTTAAATACATCATAATTCATCATCGTAGCACATAATCATATAACATTTCGGGGGTATTACATCCTCGCTTAGTATGGTATACCTCGCCTCCATGTGCCAGCGAGCCTCCCCCCACCCGCTCCACATGCGCAGCGGTAAAGCATAAGCATTAAAACCTTAACTGTGATCGCCCTGACTCGTGGAATACACCTTTTTATCCCACATCACAATATGCAACAACAATGCATAATATGCAACACAATGCATAATAACATGTATCATAATCTTAATGCATCACATTGCATTCATCATGCGTCACACAGACAAACATAAGTACATGTTACCGTTGGGATGCCCGTACGTCGCTTACGTACCTTTCCAAAATGTGGTGTGTTGCAGGACTCTATCCCCTGCGCTGTGTAGCTACCTGTGAAGGCTCTACACCAGTGTACAACACAATATTAGATGTCTCATTACAATCCAATATCAAAACTTTAACAAAATATAACAAATTATATTTTTCAACATTCTGGGTCTCTCGATCTATCGGCCCCTCTTCCCGATCGATCGAGAAGACGCCTAAAATCAAAACCAAGGTTCTGCCCCGCTCGATCGATCGAGATGAAATATCGATCGATCGAGATGCTCTGTTCGAGAAATGCCATCCCAGAATTCTCGAACACCTAAAAACACACCCTTAAATCCAACATGTAAGACATACAACATGCCCAAATAAACATGCTATTAGTTACAACACACTACCCTGAGTGTATTCATACCAAAATTACACCCCAAACATAAGCCCATATGCATAAACGACGACCATTTACACAAGTACTCGATCATCTTTTCGGAAACAGGGCAACACATTTTATTTCCAGATTTCCTGAGTACTTCATTTCATGCTATAACAACTATCACATATAACATAAAGCATGCTCGAACAAACATGCCAAGGGCTTTACAAAACTACCATGCATAAACTCAAATCGAAGGTTCACCACAAACCCTTCTAACATGCATGATACCACCTCCTCAAAATCACTCCCTAACCATATTTTCCCAGAAAAACAAGGCATACACCTACCCAGATTTCCGAACACTCTTCTTTACATGCTTATTTCCTCAACATAAAACATGCAACATGCTCAAGGAGAAATACAGAGAGCCTCACAATAACACCATAAAAGCATTTAAATCAAAGGTTTCAAGAAACCTAAGCTAACATGCCGTTTTCTCGCCACCTAAAAACATGTACTCAAACAAGTTTAAAACAAAAACAGAGCATGGTTTCTCACCCTACTTTGCTCCGATTTTTGAAGGCTTTCCAGGCGATGAAAAGGGACAAGCTCCTCAGATTATTGCTTAGCAAGTGCTGGTGAGGAATTGGGAGAGAAAGGTCGAGATTTGGGATGGCTGAGAGTGGTCAAATGATTGAGCCAAGTGGGATGGGAAGTCAGCCTGGGCACAGTGTGATTGGCATGGGTTGGGGGGGGTGGCTGGGTGTTGGGTGGTATGATGTGTTATGTTTTGGTCCCGGTATTTAGCACGATGTATAAAAATATCCTCACAAGATATTTATAGTATTTTCTCAATAAAATACTTCAATTCCCGTTAACATGCTTTACCCAAAACAACCAACACACACCCCAAATAAACAAGCCACGACCCCCAAAATCTCAACATATATCACATGCACCCTGAAATGAGACTCCCCAATAATACTAATCCAAACCCATGAATTAACACCCAAATCATCATAATTTAACTCAATTGATTAACATCACAATAATCATTTCGGGGATATCACAGTTATAGTAGTGTATTTTAATGCACATCGCTTGTCATGACCACGGCACTAATTCCCCTCGCTTCGACATATCAGCGGCATCGAATAGCCTCGCTCAAATGCGACATGCGTCAATACCCTCGCTTCAACATTTGGCGGCAAATATTCTTTCCTCGCTACGATATGACAGCGGCAAGTATTCTATCATCGCGTCAAGTGACAGCGGCAAAGTATTTAAAATCATCACTCATCCATAACAACGACTCATGGGATATTCACCCAGCATTCCATCTATACCTGCAAAACAATGCATATTCCATATCCCAACATACATCACCATGAGTGTATTTTAATGCACCTCGCTCAAATGCGACATGCGGAATTTTACCATCGCTTCAATATTTGGCCGCAAAGCATTAAAATCATCACTCCAATATATACAACCACAATGAGTGTATTTTAATGCACCTCGCTCAAATGTGACATGTGGCAATTTCCTCGCTTCAACATTTAGCGGCAAAGCATTAAAATCATCACTCCAATATACGTTAACCACAATGCATAATCCATAATCCAATATAGATCGCCATGAGTGTATTTTAATGCACCTCGCTCAAATGCGACATGTGGAATTTACCATCGCTTCAACATTTGGCGGCAAAGCATTAAAATCATCACTCCAATATATATGCAACCACAACATATAATCCATGATGTATATAAAATGCAGGTTACCGTTTCGTGTCTTTCAACCATGGCCTTATCCCTTCGTGTCATAGCGTCCCTACAGGAACAATCCCAAACCGTGAGCATATGATAATCCATATTCACCACAATATGATTATAATGAGTAAATGCATAAACTATGAGTACAAAGTACTTTCTGTATCCCAATGCATTTCAAAATGCTCCCTTTGGTCGTCCCTGTGCCACAACTCACAATCAAAATCAACAGATTATATTATGATTCCATAGATGTCATGACATATAATTGTTCCACTATGATCACATATCATAAATGCACATAAGCAAAAAAGTTGTGTCACACAGCACTAACTACCATCATGCATAATTATGTGCTACTCATTTCCATCAATATGATCATAGGCCCTCAACAGCCCCAAAAGAGCAAACCTGGCTCTGATACCACTAATATAAGGACCCCCGTGCCCTTAACCCGTTATTAGTGTATTAGTCCATGCCATTAGTGCATACAATCGTACATGTAGGGGAAAAACCACTTATCATCATAGCCAATCATGCATATAATAAAAATTCAATACATTATTCCATATAATGTCTAGTTTTCCCCAACCAAGTCCACATACATCTCATGCACCAATATAATACACTAACATGTTCTCAGTTCATTTAGCAATTCAACAAATAATTGTATGCTACTCATAAATGAAGAGAGAAATGCCCTTGCCTTTTTATACATGCCATATACACATAATAGTGCTCACATACGAGCATCAAATAGGTATATGTGTATCAAATGTATAAAATACGGTGCTCAATACCGTCACTGGTATTTCGATCCCTTGTAGCACCTCCAATCCATAGCTCGAGCTCATCTCCAAAGCCATCGATGTACCTAATCACCTGCCCCAACAGAGACAGCCCCCACACGGGGTCCCCAATCCAATAATCACAATAATACAATTCATAATTTACAACAATGTAAATGCTATGAAATACAAATTATGCTCCCTGGATGGTATCATCCTCATCCGGGATCCCCTGTACTGTCCCTGTTCTCAAAACAACTGAAACCATCAATTGCCAGTTAATCATTACATTGATTAACAAATCCATTTGCTATATACCGATATCATAATCAATAATACCAAATCATTAAACAATGATTACAGATATTCCAAATACCTCACTTATGGTTCCATAGTTCTATTCATTGCTCGCTCTACAATAGCGGCATTTCATTCTCATGCATGCTCAACAGTAGTGGCGTCATAACCGATGTTAACTCAAAGGAGACAACATACCAATCATTGCTCGCTCAAAAGCGGCACCATAAATCCCAATGCATATATATACATTGGTAGCAAATGTTGGGATATGCCCTAAGACAAGTCATTAGATGATTGTTTAAGACATACAATGTTTATGGATTTATGAATGGCAATTCATTATTATATATTATTCTTTTAACTGTGCATTGTGAATTAATATATATGTTAATGTCCTTAGAATAATATTGTATTATTCTTAAAGATGTCCCTAGTCAAGTATTATCATGAATAGGGATAATGATAATACATAGAGACTAGTATATGTTGATCGATGAATTGTTCATTGATATGAGATATCAAATCAACATATGGGTACATGTTAGAGAACGATGTACTGGACAGACCCACCATGAGAATGCAACATGGATAGTTATATGATCGTCATATGCAATTCTCATAGTGATAATAATGTATGTAATCCTTACGACTTGTGATCATCAGAGATCCCAACATAAGGAGTTATGTATCTTGATATCGTCAAACGTTACCCGTAACAGGGTAATCTATAAAGGCGACTATTGGATACACTACGAATTATGTAGAGGGATGTTGACTGATCGAGATAGGATTTGTCCCTCCTATATAAGATGTGTTTGGCCCTTGATCAAGTGAGAACTAAAATGCATGGCCATGCTCGAATGAGTCGATATGAGATATCGAGCTTATTCGTTTATTATAGTTCTACTTGGGGATCAAGAAATAAAGATTGGATATACGAGTATGACTATTCCATGACTCGTGTTCAATCTAAACACAAAGGACAAAGGGATTAAGTTACATGATTAATATTATCACAAGTTCTAAAGGTTATGTCGAGTCATTGACATTCTTGTAATTTGGGTAGCATCGATGTGTTGCTAGATACCGCTCAATGCTTGCGACATAAAATGAGATTTTATGTCACTGCCAACATTACGAGATCCTATCGGGTCGCACAAAAGATTAAATCGATAAGGGAAATTAAATTCATTGGATGAATTAATTAATTAAGAAGAGTCTTAATTAAGTGATTAAAAGGTTTTAATTAAATCATGGGTTTGGGCCCATAAGACTTTAAGAAAGTCTTGAACCTTAATTAAAAGCCTTATAATATAAATAAGAGGTTTTGATTAATTGTTAATCATACTTTCATATCATTGTTTGATATCAAACCCTAGCCTCCACTTCAAGCTCCTCTCGGCCGCCTCTTCCTTCACTCCTCACGGCCGCCGTCGGTTGTGCTAGGGTTTTGGTTGGCCGTCGTTAATCGGTTTTGAACCGATAGATCGATTTTGGTTTAAGAACTTGTCTAGTAACTTTTTCTTAAATCCCCTTTCGATTTGATCGTGTGGATACCGTAGAGACGAAGGTGAAAACTTTCGTTTGTGACTCGGAGTTCGTTGGACGTGCTGCTCCGTGGAATCTGCTTCAAACACGCTACAAGGGTGAGACCTTCGTATTACCTTAATCCGATATGATAACCTATGTATAGATACGGTGTTAGTAATCCTAAAAATTTTATTCCGCTGCGTTGTATGCTCATGGGATTACTTACAGTGGTATCAGAGCCGTGTACAAGGTTCATATCGGATCTATGTGATTAAATTGTGTTAATCATATTAGAATTAATATTGCATGCTAATTGAAACTGTTTAAATTCATATATGATATGAAATTAATTTTAGTTTATAAATCATCGTAGTAATTGTATTTGATATAATTGGTGAATAAAATTATTTATTGAGCATCAAATTTTCGGCCACCACCATCACAAATGTCACCATGGCTAGCCACATGAGGGCTAGGGTTTTCGAACCCTTGGCTCGAGATGGCTTAGTCGTTGTGGCTAATAATTGTGCATGGAAGTGTCGAAAATTCATTAGGGTTTAGAACCCATTGGACGTGACGGCTAGCTCATGACGGCTAGGGTTTCGAACCCTAATAGCCGTGCATGGCTCGACCATCATCGCCTTATTTTCTATAGTTTTGATGCTTGGATGAGTTTTGAACTCCTTGACTCGATAATGGTTCACGCATGCATGGATTAGTAACTTTAGCACATGAGAGCAAGGTTTTTCGAACCCTTAGCTCGAGATGGTTGAGCGAACCCCGTGCATGGCATGACCGTGACTCGTGGCTAACAAATTCCGGCGTTTAAAACAAGATGGCTCGATAAAATATCAAAAAGGGTGCGAGGCGGCTAGGGTTGGAACCCTAGTGCCGCCGCCGCATGAGCCATGGCTCGGCCATGGGCTAGGGTTTCGAACCCTAGGCCCACTATTGGTCCAGCCGTGGGCTTTTTGGTTCGAACCATGGTGGTTCGTGTTTTAGTCGCTTTAGTTCGTGGCATGTGATGTCCCGAGCGTACGATAATTTTTCAAAAATTATTTTACAGTTTTAATTAGAATTAAATTTAAAATGTTTAGAATTTAATCAATTAAATGTTAATGCATGCTTTATGTGTTGTTTGAGCATGGTGCGTGGTTATAGCCCTGTGACCTATTAGATAGGATTTGTGGATGTTTGTAATTTATAATATGACCTGCGTGTCATGCCTTTCTCTATTTCATTCTATATGTAATCCCTCCCCTATGTTCCCCTCGAATGTGAATCGAGGAATTCTATATCTTGTAAAAAGTGTAGTTTATTTTATTGATGGTGATCAATGAAGATGGAGCATCGTGCCGGGATGAGGAGGCCATTCACAAATTGGAGCCAAGGAAGGTGCTTGTGAAGTTACCTTAGGTTGACTCATAGGATTTTCTCATTGGCTTGAGAAAATCATTAGTAGGGGCTATAACCATGTCACGTTTATTATGTATGTTGATGCATGATTTATCTTATGTTTTAGTTTGATAATAGTATTACACATATATGTAGATATGTATACAACTATATGTAGTGGACATATTTTAAATTATCAAATTAATCATGAGATCATTAAATCCCTCTAAAATATTAAGTTTTAGATGCCTTCCAAAATAAAAGTACTCGTCAATAACTTCGATTGTACATGTGTGGGTTTGCCAAAGCAAAGCACCGTGGCAATCTTAGTAAGGCGCGAAAGGATAAAAGTGATATCCGTTATACTTTAATTGGGTACGACTTAACTAGGTTATCTCAATAGGATTGGGAACCTAGAGGCATGGGTTGGATTATAATTCATTTGATGAATTGAACAAAGTGTTGTTCGTCCAACTATCCAAGAATTACATGTGATGAAATTGACAAAGTGTTGTCTACCTAAATAACCGAGTCTTGGGCGATTAGCCAAAGCTAACTCAAGATTAAGTGAAATATGGATCTTGGCCCACTAAAGGTTTCGAGGGTTGATATTTTTCAAACAAAATAGTGGGAGTATCATTTAATATAAGACCATGTTAAATGATTTAAATCATAAACTTATTTTGCATATTTATATTGTAGATATCCATGGCAACTAACAACGTTACTAGCACTTTATCACTGCGATCGGTCCTTGAGAAGGACAAATTAAATGGGACGAATTTCCTAGACTGGCATAGGAACTTGAGGATAGTCCTCAAACAAGAAAAGAAACAATATGTCCTAGAGGAACCCTTACCCGCTGAGGAACCTCCCCTAACGGCTACAAGAACCGAAAAGGATGCTTACAAGAAGCATCAGAGTGACGCACTTGATGTTGGGTGCCTCATGCTTGCCACCATGAACTCTGAGCTTCAGAAGCAACATGAGGAAATGGAGGCGTTCGATATGATCGAACACTTAAAGCAGTTGTACCAACAGCAAGCTAGACAAGAGAGGTATGACGTCTCTAAAGCGTTATTCCAGTGCAGGATGGTAGAAAGAAGCTTAGTTGGAACTCATGTGCTCGAGATGATTGGGTACATTGAGAATCTGGACAAGCTAGGTTTTCCATTGGACCAAGAGTTGGCTACCGATGTGATCTTGCAATCGTTGCCTGAAAGCTTCTGTCAATTTGTAGTAAATTACAATATGACTGACATGGAAAAGACTCTACCACAGTTGCTTGGTATGTTGAGAACATATGAAGCAAATACTAAGAAGACTAAGGCCACAAATGTCCTTATTGTGAATAAGGGCAAAGGAAGGGCCAAAGCTAAAGGCAACAAGAAAGCAAAGAAGGTCTTTGCTAAATCTAAGCCAAAGTCTTATGCACTGAAGCCAAAGGGAGGGATAGCAAAGGAAGGGAACTGTTTCCATTGCGGTGAGACTGGCCATTGGAAAAGAAACTGCAAAGTATATCTGGAGGATCTAAAGAAAGGAAGTGTGACTTCCGCTTCAGGTATTTTTGTTATAGAAGTCAATTTATCTACTTCTTCATCATGGGTATTAGATACTGGATGTGGATCTCACATTTGTGTAAATGTGCAGGATCTCAAAAGGAGTAGGACATTGGCGAAAGGTGAAGTTGATCTCCGAGTTGGAAATGGAGCAGGAGTTGCTGCATTAGCTATAGGAGATTATCATTTAGCTTTACCTTCTGGTTTATCACTGATTTTGAAAGATTGTTATTTTCTGCCTTCTATTACTAAAAACATAATATCTATTTCTTGTTTGGACAAGTATGGTTTTTCATTTATAATAAAGGACAATTGTTGTTCTATTTATTTAAATGATATGTTTTATGCTAGTGCACAAATGGTGAATGGTCTTTATGTATTAAATCTTGATATGCCTATCTATAACATAAATACTAAAAGGATTAAAAATAATGATTGTAATCCGACTTATCTCTGGCACTGTCGCTTGGGCCACATAAACGAGAACCGCATATCTAAACTTCATAAGGATGGAGTATTAGATTCATTTGATTTTGAATCATATGAAACATGCGAATCTTGTTTAATGGGCAAGATGACTAAAGCCCCTTTCAAGGGACATGTTGAAAGGGCAAATGTTTTATTGGGACTAATACATAGTGATGTATGTGGACCAATAAGTACACAAGCTAGAGGTGGTTTTCAATACTTCGTTACATTTACTGATGACCTCAGTAGATATGGGTATGTGTACCTAATGAAACATAAGCATGAAACCTTTGAAAAGTTCAAAGATTTCAAGAATGAAGTACAAAACCAACTTGGCAAAAGTATCAAAATCCTTCGATCAGATCGAGGAGGTGAATACTTAAGCCAAGAGTTTCATGACTATCTAAAGGAGTGTGGGATAGTCCCACAACTCACTCCTCCGTATACTCCACAATGGAATGGTGTATCCGAGAGGAGAAATCGAACCTTGTTAGACATGGTTAGATCAATGATGAGTCATGCAGATCTTCCGATATCGTTTTGGGGACACGCTCTAGAAACAGCGATTTTCTTACTGAACCGTGTTCCATCTAAATCAGTGGAAAAGACACCATATGAGATATGGACTGGGAAGCTTCCTAGTATGTCTTTTATGAAGATTTGGGGTTCTGAGGCTTTCGTTAGACGTCACGCCACTAACAAACTTGGACCCAAATCTGATAAGTGTTTATTTGTGGGGTATCCTAAGGAAACGAAAGGGTACTATTTCTATTATCCCACCGAGAACAAAGTAGTTGTTGCTCGGACTGGTGTATTTCTTGAAAGAGAATTTATTTCTAGAAAAACCAGTGGGAGAAAAATAGAACTTAGTGAAGTTCAACCACAAGAAAACACTGAACCTGAGATTGAGATGGAAACAGAGCAGGCACCACAAGCTGTTGTGGAAGAAGCACCTGCTCAAGAGACACAAGCCCAGCGTAGGTCTGTAAGAGTACACCGGGAGCCACAGAGATATGGATTTCTTGTGACTCAACAAGGTGACTTACTACTTATTGATGAGGATGAGCCGTCATCTTATCAACAAGCTATAATGGGCAATGATTCTGAGAAATGGCAAGAGGCCATGAAATCTGAGATGGAATCCATGTATGCAAACCAAGTATGGACTTTGGTTGATCCACCTGAAGGGGTACGACCCATAGGGTGCAAATGGATTTTCAAGAAAAAGACCGATATGGATGGTAACGTACAAACCTATAAAGGTCGGCTGGTTGCAAAAGGATTCAAACAAATTCATGGTATTGACTATGATGAAACCTTTTCACCAGTGGCCATGGTTAAATCCATAAGGATCTTACTTGCAATAGCTGCATTTCATGATTATGAAATCTGGCAGATGGATGTCAAAACAGCTTTCCTTAATGGAAATCTGCTCGAGGATGTGTACATGACACAGCCCGAGGGTTTTGTCGATCCAAAGGATGCTGGAAAGATATGCAAGCTACAACGATCCATTTATGGATTGAAGCAAGCTTCTCGGAGTTGGAATCTTCGTTTTGATGATGCAATCAAAGAGTTTGGTTTTATCAAAAATGAAGATGAACCTTGTGTCTACAAGAAGGTCAGTGGGAGCGTAATCATTTTCCTAGTGTTGTATGTAGATGACATACTTCTTATTGGAAATGATATCCCTGCCTTGCAATCTGTAAAGATTTGGCTAGGGAACTGCTTTTCGATGAAAGACTTAGGAGAAGCCACCTATGTATTAGGAATCAAGATCTATAGAGATAGATCAAGAAGGCTTCTTGGTCTAAGTCAAAGTACATACATAGACAAGGTGCTTAAAAGGTTTAGCATGCAAGAATCCAAGAAAGGATTCGTGCCTATGACACATGGTATTTATCTCTCGAAGGAACAGTGTCCTTCAACACCAGATGAGAGACAACGCATGAGTAAGATTCCATACGCGTCAGCTATTGGATCTATCATGTATGCCATGATATGTACTCGTCCCGATGTATCGTATGCTTTGAGCATGACGAGCAGATATCAAGTTGATCTAGGTGAAGGTCACTGGATTGCTGTCAAGAACATCCTGAAGTACTTGAGAAGGACTAAGGATACATTCTTGATTTATGGAGGTGAGGAAGAGCTCAATGTAATGGGTTACACTGATGCAAGCTTCCAAACCGACAAAGATGATTTTCGATCGCAATCTGGATATGTGTATTGCCTAAATGGAGGTGCTGTGAGCTGGAAGAGTTCAAAACAAGAAACAGCAGCCGATTCTACAACGGAAGCTGAGTATATTGCTGCCTCGGATGCAGCAAAGGAAGCTGTTTGGATGAGGAAGTTCATTTCTGAACTTGGAGTGGTGCCTAGCATTAAAGATCCGATAGAACTCTATTGTGACAACAATGGAGCGATCGCATTGGCTAAGGAACCAAGATCTCACCAAAGATCCAAGCACATACTAAGGCGTTTCCATTTCATTCGAGAAATCGTTGAAAGGGGAGATGTTAAAATATGCAAAGTACCAACAGATGATAATGTATCTGACCCATTGACGAAGCCGCTGTCACAGCAGAAGCATGATCGTCATACTAGATCTCTAGGCATTAGGTATATGTCTGAGTGGTCTTAGTGCAAGTGGGAGATTTGTTGGGATATGCCCTAAGACAAGTCATTAGATGATTGTTTAAGACATACAATGTTTATGGATTTATGAATGGCAATTCATTATTATATATTATTCTTTTAACTGTGCATTGTGAATTAATATATATGTTAATGTCCTTAGAATAATATTGTATTATTCTTAAAGATGTCCCTAGTCAAGTATTATCATGAATAGGGATAATGATAATACGTAGAGACTAGTACATGTTGATCGATGAATTGTTCATTGATATGAGATATCAAATCAACATATGGGTACATGTTAGAGAACGATGTACTGGACAGACCCACCATGAGAATGCAACATGGATAGTTATATGATCGTCATATGCAATTCTCATAGTGATAATAATGTATGTAATCCTTACGACTTGTGATCATCAGAGATCCCAACATAAGGAGTTATGTATCTTGATATCGTCAAATGTTACCCGTAACAGGGTAATCTATAAAGGCGACTATTGGATACACTACGAATTATGTAGAGGGATGTTGACTGATCGAGATAGGATTTGTCCCTCCTATATAAGATGTGTTTGGCCCTTGATCAAGTGAGAACTAAAATGCATGGCCATGCTCGAATGAGTCGATATGAGATATCGAGCTTATTCGTTTATTATAGTTCTACTTGGGGATCAAGAAATAAAGATTGGATATACGAGTATGACTATTCCATGACTCGTGTTCAATCTAAACACAAAGGACAAAGGGATTAAGTTACATGATTAATATTATCACAAGTTCTAAAGGTTATGTCGAGTCATTGACATTCTTGTAATTTGGGTAGCATCGATGTGTTGCTAGATACCGCTCAATGCTTGCGACATAAAATGAGATTTTATGTCACTGCCAACATTACGAGATCCTATCGGGTCGCACAAAAGATTAAATCGATAAGGGAAATTAAATTCATTGGATGAATTAATTAATTAAGAAGAGTCTTAATTAAGTGATTAAAAGGTTTTAATTAAATCATGGGTTTGGGCCCATAAGACTTTAAGAAAGTCTTGAACCTTAATTAAAAGCCTTATAATATAAATAAGAGGTTTTGATTAATTGTTAATCATACTTTCATATCATTGTTTGATATCAAACCCTAGCCTCCACTTCAAGCTCCTCTCGGCCGCCTCTTCCTTCACTCCTCACGGCCGCCATCGGTTGTGCTAGGGTTTTGGTTGGCCGTCGTTAATCGGTTTTGAACCGATAGCTCGATTTTGGTTTAAGAACTTGTCTAGTAACTTGTTCTTAAATCCCCTTTCGATTTGATCGTGTGGATACCGTAGAGACGAAGGTGATAACTTTCGTTTGTGACTCGGAGTTCGTTGGACGTGCTGCTCCGTGGAATCTGCTTCAAACACGCTACAAGGGTGAGACCTTCGTATTACCTTAATCCGATATGATAACCTATGTATAGATCCGGTGTTAGTAATCCTAAAAATTTTATTCCGCTGCGCTGTATGCTCATGGGATTACTTACAGCAAATACCATAAACCATGCATTTCAATATCCGTTTATTGTTAATGCCACATACCATGCATTTCCATATACATTTATTGCAATACAGTGTACCATGCACTCAACAATTGCAATTATAATAAAGGGCTATGCTCGTACGTCATATGTACCTTATATTCCCGTAGTTCGAATCCAATCTTGCCTTGGTCCCGTGACCGATGAATTATGTGCTAAACACGATTAATAATCCACAATTAATCTCAAGCATGCAACCACGTGCCCAAGCACTTTCACAAACCCCAATTATATCATCATCCAAGACGATTAACCATTTTAAAAGATGCAGAGCGAAGCATGCATCAAAAACTCAACACGAAATTAAACTCCAAAAACAGGCACTGGCGATCGATCGCATCATCTCAGGCGATCGATCGCCTCGCAAAATGGCATGGGCGATCGATCGCTTAATTTCCAGGCGATCGGTCGCCTCTCAGTATTTTTGGCTACTGCCTCATGGCGATCGATCGCTTCCTTTGAGGCAGTCGATCGCCTCACTGTTCATCTTCCTGAAAATTTCAACAACGTCGCGCGATCGATCGCCCCACCCTAGGGATCGATCGTCGTGACGAGCAGCTGGAATTTGGTGAATATATACAGTACTGGGGATCGATCGCAAGGTCTCGGTGATCGATTGCGGAGACTCGCGATCGATCGTGATAAGCCGCTGGTTGGCCACTGGTTAGGGGCGATCGATCGTCGCTCGAAGGTTGGAGTTTTTTCGAAAATTTTAGAAAATGTCGGGTTTTTGGAAATTGGTTTAATTAGCCGATTTGCGGGGCAATGTCTACATTCCAATGGGAATGCTATACTTTTAAAATGTATTGGTTGGTGCCAAAGTTTAATAAAACGGAATTCTCGGTTGATATTTTTGGCTATTATTTAAACTTATAAAATGGAATATTTTTGGTATTATGCATGCTTAGCCGGGGGGCTTTTATATTGGTAATCGTCAGGGATTGACGATAGAGTTGGAAGTTGTGAACGTGCTTGGGCACGTGATTGCATGTCTATGTTTAATTGAGAGTTATTTGCATATTAGAACTTAATTCATCGGGTCGTGGGACTCAAGCAAGGGTTGGTTCGGACTACGAAATCCTAAGGTATGTATGACGTACGAGCATAGCCCTTTTATATAATTGCAATTGTTGAATGCATGGTACATTATATTGCAATAAATGGATAGACATTGAGAATTATATGGTTCTGCGCTTGTGCGAGCAATGATTGGATGTTGTCGCCTTTGAGCGAACATAGGTTATGACGCCACTGCTTTTGAGCATGCATGAGGTTAAAATGCTGCTATTATGGAGCGAGCGATGAAATAAAAGTATGGAACCTTTGGTTAGATATATATGATATCTATATGATTTAATCATGTTTGATTATGAAACTAGCATGGAAAGAAAGGGTTTAGTTAATCAATGAGGTGATTAACTGGCATTTGGGAATTTGATGGTTTCGATTATTTTGAGAAGAGGGACAGCACAGGGGATCCCGAATGAAGATGATGCCATCTAGTGAGTGTCTTTTATTATTCATTGCCTTTACATTGTGTAAATTATGAATTGTAATATTGTGCTTATTGGATTTGGGATATTGGTATGCTCACCCCGTGTGGGGGTTGTCAGTGCTCAGTGCGTGTAGTGTTCACAACTTTGAACATATCATAAATAACTTGATCCACCCTACTCGCAGGATCAACTTTCCTTCTTGGACGTCAATCAGTGCCCTTCCAGTTGCTAGGAATGGTCTTCCTAATATCAATGGCATGTCCGCCTCCTCCTTTATGTCTAGCACCATGAAATCCACCGGAATGGTGAATTTGTCAACCTTGACCGGTACATCCTCCACAATCCCATGAGGGTACTTGATGGATTTGTCTGCCATCTGCAATGAGACATTGATTGCTTTTAGCTCTCCTAAGCCCAGCTTCCTGTACACAGACAAAGGCATTAAATTGACACTTGACCCCAAATCACATAAAGATTTATTGAAAGATTTAGAATTGATTTTGCAGGGTATAGTGAAAATCCCTGGATCATTTAACTTTGGAGGTGAATCATTTTGAATGACAGCAGAACACTCCTCAGTTAAGTTTATCATCTCATGGTCTCCCAGTTTCTGCTTTTTTGACAGAATCTCCTTTAAAAACTTAGCATAATTTGGCATGTGCCGAATGGCATCAATGAAAGGCATCTCAATATGAAGATTCTTAATCAATTCTAAAAATTTAGCAAATTTAGCATCAATCATTGCTCTCTTATACACAGCGAGAAATGGGAGTGGGATCTCTACCTTAGTAGGTGTGATGGGTGTAGGGGTCTTAGTAGATGTGATATCCCCGAAATAAATAATTGCAATTTGGGCATTAATTATGTCGATATGATTAATTATGGCGATAATTGAGTTATGTGCTTGATTTAATTATCATATTGAAATGCTTAGTCACATGATAGGCGTGACCGGGGATGCATTTCGGGATGCATGTTGGGAGTTTAAGGGTTATCATGGTTGTTTATGGAAATCGATAATTATTTGGTCAAGCATGAGTTTAATTGGTATTTTGATGCATTTGGTAAATGCTTTTAAAATATCATGTTGGGGTGTTTTATACACCATGTAATTGTGGAGTACAATGTACTTTAAAACAACCCACTTTATACCCCCCAAACCCCCACCATACCATCACTTTTAACTTTCCCCAAAATCAACCACCCAAACCCTCCTTCTCCTTCATTTTCGAGTTTGAGCAAAGATGTGAAGAGAAGTCCTTCCAAAAGTTTGATTTGTGGAGTTTGTTGGGAGATTTGGAGTCCCCAAGAGGTATAGATACCTCCCTATTGTTTTTATTGTGTTTGGAATGAGTTTGAAATGGTTTTGAAGGGTTTTTGAAATGGGTTATTTTGGGTTGGTATGTTGGGTGTTGGATTTTTGTGTTGCTTGAGGTGTATTTTGTTGGTTTATTGTGTTCTTATGTTGTTGGGTTGGTGGTAGGAGTATTGGTATGGTTTGGGATGGTTTTGGTGTGAATTAATGGTGAAAATCTCGAGTCTGTATGGGGCGATCAATCGCCTGAAATGGCACGATCGATCGCCAACAGGCAGTATTGAAATCGCAGGGTAGGCGATCGATCACCTGAAAGGGCGCGATCGATCGCCGAGGGGCAGTGTCCAAAACGTAAGGTAGGCAATCGATCGCCATGTATGGCGCGATCGATCGCCGCGAAACAAAAATTGAGGCGATCGATCGCCTCAGCGAAGCGATCGATCGCCAGCAGCAGAGTTTTTGAAAATGGTTTCTTTTGACGAATTTTTGGTATTTGATTAATATTTGTCTTCTAATATGGGGTTGTGTGATTGTGTAGAACCATCCCAGGTGGTGACGCAACCAAGGAAGTGAAGCCATATCAAATTCCACTTTTGGAAAGGTACGTAGAAGACGTACGGGCACCCAACGGTACATGTATCTAATATACTCATTGATTATGCATTGTGGATGCGAGTATATATGTAATTATGCATTGTGGATGCAAATACATGTTGAATTATGCATGATGATTGCATATGCATATGATGGTTATTGGTGCATATCCCATGAGTCATGGTCATCCTTTGATGATTTTAATGATTGCCGCTATTTGATTTGGTGCCGCTAAATGTGAAGCGAGGGGTGGGAGCGCCGCATGTCACATTTAAGCGTGGTTATCATATGAGGCAAGGAAAGAATATTTGCCGCTCAATGTGAAGCGAGGGGTGGGAGCGCCGCATGTCCATTGAAGCAAGGTTATTCTATGCCGCCTATATGAAAAGCGAGGGGCATTAAAATACATTGTGATGAACAGACTAGGGATTGGTGATTGGTAATTGGTGATGATGAAATGGTATTGTGTCATGACATGTGTGGACCATTAAATAATCTATTTGATTATACTCATGAGTTATGGTACAGGGACAACCAAAAAGGGAGCGTTTAAAATGCATGGGAAAAACAGGAAGTGTTTTATTACGGTTTATGCATTTACGCCTTATATTCATATTGTGTTGGATATGAATAATATTATTGCTCATGTTTGGGGGTTGTCCTTGTAGGTACATTTTGGCATGAAATAGGGGCTAAGGCGGGTTGAGGCGGTGAGCTTGTGAAGAATACTTTTGAGAAATGAAGGACGGGATTACTTTTGTATAGTGTCTACTCTAGGAGTAGTGTAAAGCTATAGTTGATAACATTCAATTTTTGATTGGGAATGTAATTAATCCGTTGATAGTCCTTGAATCGGCATGTAATTCTTAAGGCTCATAGTCTCAACACGAACATTTAAACTCTGATGATGTATGTTAGCTCTAATTATGCCTTTAATCCGCAATTAAGGAACTAGGGTCCTTACAGTAGATGTAAGGACCCTAATCCTTAAGTGCGGAATCAAGGCATAATAGAGCTATCATAATAATCAGAGTGTAAAAGAACGTGTTGAGTTTATGAGCTTAAGCATTACATGCCAAAAATAAGGACTACTAAAAATGGACTAATTACATTCCAATCAAAAGAATGTGTTTAACTATAGTTCAAGCTACTCCTAGAGTAGACACTATAGGAAGCAATCCCGTCCTTCAAGTCCCAAAAGCATCCTCAAAAAGCTCACCATCTCAACCCGTCTAGCCCTTCTATCATGCCAAACGTGTACCTACAAGGACGACCCCCAAACATGAGCAATAATAATCATTCATATTCAACACAATATGAAGATAAAGCGTAAATGCATAATCATAATAAAACACTTCCTGTTTTCCCCATGCATTTCAAACGCTTCCCGTTTGGTTGTCCCTGTACCATAACTCATGAGTATAATCATTAGATTATTTTTAATGGTCTAAACATGTCATGACATATACCATCTCATCAATACCAAATACTGATCATCAATCCCTAGTCTGTCCATCACAATGTATTTTAATGCCCCTCGCTTATTTACATATAGGCGGCATAGGATAATCTCGCTTCAATGGACATGCGGGACTCCCACCCCTCGCCTCTCATTGAGCGGAAAATACCATTTCCTCGCCATATATGATAACCACGCTCAAATGTGACATGCGACGCTCCCACCCCTCGCTTCACATTTAGCGGAACCAAACAAATAGCGGCAAGCATTAAAATCATCAAGGGATGACCACGACTCATGGGATGTGCCCAATAATCATATGCATCTATAAACATCATGCATAACATGTATTTGCATCCACAATGCAATACCACATATATACTCGCATCCACAATGCATAAACAATGAGTATATAAGATACATGTACCGTTGGGTGCCCGTACGTCCACTACGTACCTTTCCAAAAGTGGATTTGATATGGCTTCAGTTCCTTGGTTGCGTTGCTACCTGGGATGGTTCTACACAATCACACAACCCCATATTAGAAGCCAAATAATAGCCAAATACCAAAAATTTGACAAAAGAAATCATTTCCCAAAAATCCGCAGGCGGCGATCGATCGCTTCCTTCAGGCGATCGGTCGCCTCAAATTTTCCACTGCGGCGATCGATCGCGCCAAACATGGCGATCGATCGCCTATCCTTTGATTTGGCTACTGCCTCTCGGCGATCGGTCGCCTCATTTTAGGCGATCGATCGCCTATCCTTCGAAAAGCCTACTGTCCCATGGCGATCGGTCGCCTCTTTTCAGGCGATCGATCGCCTCGCGCAGAGTCGCGATTTTCACCATTTTTGCTCCCAAAAATCCTTCCAATCCATTCCAACACTTAACCATCAAACCAACAATATCTAATACAACATAAACCACCAAAATATACTTCAAAACAAGTATAAATCCATGGAAATGTGTTCCCACTTCCACTTCGGTATCTCTAAGCTTCTCAAGTCGCCGCCAGGTCTCTGTCTCTCTGCCTTAACCTGCTGGCAGATCAAACACCTCTTTACAAAAGCGACGACATCACTCTTCATTCTCTTCCACCAAAACTGGTCACGCAGATCTTTATACATCTTTTTCCCGCCTGGGTGGATGCTCAGTCTGCTATTATGAGCTCGCTCTAAGATCCCTTTACGCAGCTCCGGCGTACTCGGAACCACCCAACGGTCACCCAATCTCAAAGACCCGTCATCGGCCACTCTGAATTTCATTGGCTGACCAAGATGTACTAAAGATAACCACCTCTGAACCTCATCATCTGACCTCTGAGCTCTCCTGATGTTCTCATAGATATCTGGCTCAGCTAGCAAGGTCGTTACATACACAGGTGATGCATCAATGTCAAAATCATAGCCCAAATGGCAATAGGAGGTCATCATAGCTGACAATTGGATGACGTCCTCAGCAGAACTCCTCACTTTCCAGCTCAAAGCATCTGCTGTCAAATTGGCTTTTCCGGGATGGTACTCGATCTCACAATCATAGTCCTTGAGTAGGTCCATCCACCTCCTCTGCCTCATGTTCAGCTCTGCCTGAGTGAATAAAAACTTGAGGCTCTTGTGATCCGTGTAAATGGTAAATGAGGTACCATACAAATAATGCCTCCAAATCTTCAGGGCGAAGATGATAGCCGCCAGTTCCAAGTCATGAACTGGATATCTGGTCTCATGCGGCTTCAACTGCCTCGATGCATAAGCTACCACATGCTTATCTTGCATCAGAACACACCCAAGGCCCTGAAGTGATGCATCAGTATACAGAACAAATCTGGAGTTCTCCGTAGGGATCACTAACACTGGCGCCGTCGTCAACCGGTGCTTTAATTCCTGGAAGCTCTCCTCACAAGCTTCTGACCAAAAGAAAGGTACTCCTTTCTGGGTCAACTGTGTCAACGGCTTGGCAATCTTCGACAAGCCCTCGACGAAACGTCGATAATATCCGGCCAAACCCAGAAAACTCCGTATCTCCGGCACAGAAGTGGGGGCAGCCCACTCCATCACAGCCTCAATCTTCTTGGGATCTACAGATATCCCGCTACTCGATATGACATGCCCCAGAAATACTACACTGCTCAGCCAAAATTCACAATTACTGAGCTTAGCATACAACTGATGCTTTCTGAGAATCTGAAGCACTGTCCTCAAGTGTTTCACATGCTCTTCCTCACTCCGGGAGTAGATGAGAATGTCGTCAATAAACACAATGACGAACTGATCAAGATACGGCTGAAACACTCTGTTCATCAGACTCATAAAGACTGCTGGAGCATTCGTCACGCCGAACGGCATCACTAGGAACTCATAATGTCCATATCGGGTCCGGAATGCTGTCTTCTGCACATCTTCCTCTCTGACTCGAATCTGATGATATCCGGATCTCAAATCAATCTTGCTATACACCCTGGTACCTTGCAACTGATCAAACAGATCGTCGATCCTTGGAAGAGGATACTTGTTCTTCACTGTATCCTTATTCAGTTGCCGGTAATCGATGCACAACCGCATCGAGCCGTCCTTCTTCTTCACAAAGAGAACTGGTGCGCCCCAAGGCGATACGCTCGGGCGTATATATCCCTTGTCAAGGAGATCCTGCAACTGTTCTTTCAACTCTCTCAACTCAGCCGGTGCCATCCTATAAGGTGCACGAGAGATAGCGGATGTCCCTGGCAGCAACTCGATCCCAAACTCAACTTCCCTAGCCGGTGGGAACCCTGGGATCTCTTCTGGAAACACGTCAGCAAATTCTGCTACCACTGGTACATCCTCAATTCTTAGTTCTTTACTCTTCCCAGACGTGTCCACGGCATAAATGAGATAACCCGTGTGTCCACGTTCCAACAACTAAGTCATCTTGATCGCTGAAATCAACGGAATCTTCGCACGAGTACCGTTGCCATAGAAGGTCCACTGACTGCCCAACTCAGGTCTGAACTTCACTGTCCTCTGCCGGCAATCTACCACTGCCTGATATCTGTTCAGAATATCAATACCCAAGATGCAGTCAAAGTCTGACATGCCCAATACGATCAAGTCTGCCTTCAACTCGTTGCCCTCAAAATAAATGAGGCAGTCTGCCATAAACTGATCAGCAACGACATTTCTTCCAGTGGGTGTCGAGACCAAAAGAGGCGTGGGTAAAGAAGACGTGCGCATATGGTGTCTTTCCACAAAACCCACCGATACAAAAGAGTGGGAGGCACCTGTATCGATCAAAATAGAAGCAGGGTACGTAAATAAATGACACGTACCGGCGATCACCTCCTCTGGGGCTGCCTGGGCCTGCTCTCTAGTCAGCGCATATACCTGTCCCTGGGGCGGTCCCACTGTCTGACCTCCCGATGGTCGAGGCCCAAACTGCTGCCTCTGCTGCACTGTCCTATACTCAAATCTCGGCCGGTTGCCCTGAAACTCTGACTGTCCTCCCCGGGTGGGGCAATACCGAGCGATGTGGCCCATCTTGCCACAGCTATAACAGGCAGGGCACCTACTCGAAGAATGTGGCCCTCCACAGTTGTCGCACCTCGGCTCTCCCGGCCTATTTCCTTGTGAAGATCCTCGATTGGCGGACCAATTGCTCTTCTTGTTCTCCTGTTTCTGACCAAAGAACTTCTTTCCACCAAACCGTGAAGATGAAGAGGCACCACGAGGTTTAAATGGCTCTCCTCGGGGCCTCAAGCTATCATTGGTCTGCCTCTGTTGTGGTACTTGTGGTGGCATAGCATTAGGGTAAGCTCCCACTCCAAGCTCGGCAAGCTCCGCCCTTGTGAGAGCATCATCAAAAGAAGTTGGGTTATTGGTGATAACCCGGTCATAGAGCTCCGGTCGCAACCCCTTCATAAAATTTCTCATCTTTGCGTGCCCATTGGTGGCAATGTGGGGAACATACCTCAGCAACGAAGAGTACCGTGTAGCATAGTCTGACACTGTCATGTTCCCCTGTTTCAAACTTGTAAATTCGTTCTCCTTCGTCTGCCTCGCCGCTGCGGAGAAATACCGGTTCAGGAACCGGGTCCTGAAGAGTGTCCAATCAATCACAGCACCTAGTGCTCTTAGTTCCAGTACAGTGCCCCTCCACCACATTAGAGGTTTCTTTGCCAACTGGAACTCTGCCAGCCTCAGCCAAGCTGTAACAGCACAAGGAGCCGATACAAAGATCTGTTCAAGTCTTTCCAACCACTCTTCAGCCTCCTCTCCGGACTCTGTCCCCTCAAACCGGGGCGGATGGTAAGACAGAAATTGCGTCAGACTGATCTCACCTGGTAGTAATAACTGAGCTACGGGTTCCAAGCCTACTGCTGGTGGAGGTAGAGGGTTCACTTGTCCAATACTTGCGTTCACACTACCAACATCTCCAACCTCCTCATTAGCAGCCATGCTGTAACACAGATGTTAACAACAATCCCAAGACAATATATATGTTATGCCATTAGATAACAGGAATGATAATAAGCATGTTAGTATAACAGGATATACATCAATATGCACCACATGCATAAACATGCTTCAAATGTAAGCACCTAGCCAATCATGCTAAGGCTACCCTTCACTCGTTCCCGGGTTCTCTAACCACTGCTCTGATACCACTAATGTAAGGACCCTAATCCTTAAGTGCGGAATCAAGGCATAATAGAGCTATCATAATAATCAGAGTGTAAAAGAACGTGTTGAGTTTATGAGCTTAAGCATTACATGCCAAAAATAAGGACTACTAAAAATGGACTAATTACATTCCAATCAAAAGAATGTGTTTAACTATAGTTCAAGCTACTCCTAGAGTAGACACTATAGGAAGCAATCCCGTCCTTCAAGTCCCAAAAGCATCCTCAAAAAGCTCACCATCTCAACCCGTCTAGCCCTTCTATCATGCCAAACGTGTACCTACAAGGACGACCCCCAAACATGAGCAATAATAATCATTCATATTCAACACAATATGAAGATAAAGCGTAAATGCATAATCATAATAAAACACTTCCTGTTTTCCCCATGCATTTCAAACGCTTCCCGTTTGGTTGTCCCTGTACCATAACTCATGAGTATAATCATTAGATTATTTTTAATGGTCTAAACATGTCATGAGATATACCATCTCATCAATACCAAATACTGATCACCAATCCCTAGTCTGTCCATCACAATGTATTTTAATGCCCCTCGCTTATTTACATATAGGCGGCATAGGATAACCTCGCTTCAATGGACATGCGGGACTCCCACCACTCGCCTCTCATTGAGCGGCAAATACCCTTTCCTCGCCCTATATGATAACCACGCTCAAATGTGACATGCGGCGCTCCCACCCCTCGCTTCACATTTAGCGGAACCAAACAAATAGCGGCAAGCATTAAAATCATCAAGGGATGACCACGACTCATGGGATGTGCCCAATAATCATATGCATCTATAAACATCATGCATAACATGTATTTGCATCCACAATGCAATACCACATATATACTCGCATCCACAATGCATAAACAATGAGTATATAAGATACATGTACCGTTGGTGCCCGTACGTCCACTACGTACCTTTCCAAAAGTGGATTTGATATGGCTTCAGTTCCTTGGTTGCGTTGCTACCTGGGATGGTTCTACACAATCACACAACCCCATATTAGAAGCCAAATAATAGCCAAATACCAAAAATTTGACAAAAGAAATCATTTCCCAAAAATCCGCAGGCGGCGATCGATCGCTTCCTTCAGGCGATCGGTCGCCTCAAATTTTCCACTGCGGCGATCGATCGCGCCAAACATGGCGATCGATCGCCTATCCTTTGATTTGGCTACTGCCTCTCGGCGATCGGTCGCCTCATTTTAGGCGATCGATCGCCTATCCTTCGAAAAGCCTACTGTCCCATGGCGATCGGTCGCCTCTTCTCAGGCGATCGATCGCCTCGCGCAGAGTCGCGATTTTCACCATTTTTGCTCCCAAAAATCCTTCCAATCCATTCCAACACTTAACCATCAAACCAACAATATCTAATACAACATAAACCACCAAAATATACTTCAAAACAAGTATAAATCAAACCCTTAACCAAAACAACACCAACCCACAACAAACCCATTTCAAAATCATACCAAACTTAAACAAAACCTTACAAAAACAACCATGAGGTATCCATACCTCTTGGGGATCTCAAATCACCCAATAAACTCCACAAATCAAGATTTTGTAAGGACTTCTCTTCACCCCAAAGCTGGAACTCGAAAATGAGGGGAAGGGTTTGTGTGGGAATTGATTTTGGTAAAGTAAAATGAATTGGTAAAGGTGGGATTTGGGTATAAAAGGGGATTGGGTTTAATTAAAAGCATTCCACAATCCCATGGTGTATAAAACACCCCAACATGATATTTTTTTGAAAGCATTAAACCAAAATGCACCAAAATATCAATTAAATCATGATTTCCAATTAATTGCTAACCATGGCAAATAAATCATGCTTCCAACCATAATTCCCAATATACCCAACATGCACCCTGAAATGCTATCCCGGGTCACTCTATCACGTGACTAAGCATTTCCACATAATAATTCCAACACATAATTAATTGCCATCATAATTAATCATATAAACACAATTAATGCACCAAGTCGCAATTAATCATTTCAGGGATATCACAGTAGACGTACCTTTGTCGCGTGTTTGCACCTCTTCTTGCTTGATGTCCGCCTCGTCTCTTAACTCTACGTGCACATCCTTCTTCTCAGCGACCTCCTTTCCGCTCCTCAACGTGATAGCATGGACTTGCTCCATAGGTTTCGCCTCAGTGTCACTAGATAGTGATCCTTGTGCTCGTTCGGCTACGATTTTTGCTAGTTGTCCCACTTGGAATTCCAAGTTCTTTATCGATGCCTCGTGATTTTGGAATCTAGTTTCTGTCATTGTGATGAACTTGGTCAACAGCTCCTCCATGCTTGGCTTTGGTGCATACCCCGATGGTGGTTGGGGATAGTTCCTCGGCCCAGTATTGTACGTATTTGGGTAGGGGTAGGTCTGTGGTGGTCGATTCCCTAAAAAATTAACAGCTTCATTAGTAGTAATGAAAGAGTTACCTACTTGGCATTCAGTGCTCGGATGTCCTCCTTGGCAAAGCTCGCATGTAACAGTTTGGACTTGCATTGCATGCATGCTGGAACTATCGATCTTCTTGTTCAGCGCTTCCAACTGGGCAGCTAGGGCAGTGACTTCACTTACTTGATGCACTGCGTCTTGCTTCTTTGGCACGTTCCTTTCAGACTGCCATTGGCAACTATTAGCAGCCATCTCCTCTAACAGCGTATAAGCCTCCTCCGGCGTCTTCCTCATCACAGTTCCTCCTGATGCTGCATCAATCACAGAACGGTTATTAGAAAATAAACCGTTATAAAATGTTTGTACCTGCAGCCAGATAGGGAGGCCATGATGTGGGCATCTCTGCAGTAGATCCTTGAAGCGCTCCCAAGCCTCATACAATGTCTCTGGATCATATTGGGCAAAGGTTGTGATATCATTCCGCATCTTAGCCGTCTTGGATGGTTGAAATAATTTTGACAACAACTGTGCCATTCTGTAGGGCCTTCCTACCTTAACATCATAAGCAAGAAATAATTAGGTCTAAACATGCATTACATACAGCTTAGGGCTCCGGTTATTACGTGAGTTATTAGGATTACAGGCCAAAATAAAACTTCGAGCAAATTAATTACATTCTCAAATGGATGGCGCTATAGAATTATACTACTCCTGGAGTAGAGACTATACCAAATCCTGAATCCTAATTCATAAGGCATCTCGAAGCTCACTTCTTCAACCCTGCCCATAGCCCTCCAAATCCAAATGTGTACCTACAGGAACAACCCACCGTGAGCATATACATCATTACTCAACATCATTGGGTAATGGCATATAATTAAATGCATGAAGTAAATGGGTAACGTATACTTCCTGGTTAATCGTATTAACCCTCTTTGGTTGTCCCTGTTTCATAGTCATGCATATAATCGTTAGTTCTCGGCATAATGATTAAAATCATACTTCACATATATGATCACATCAAACCATGTTATTTAGAAGTGGAACTGTCCCGGTTCTATCCAGACAGCGGTACATGTTGGCCCCCTCGCTCGACATAACACATCTTATGATACCCATCGCTACGCCTTGATAGCAGATGTATCTCTTTATTCAGCGGATGATACCCATCGCTACGCCTTGATAGCGGATGTACCCCATCGCTCAGCGGATGATACCCCTCGCTACACCTTGATAGCGGATGTACCCCATCGCTCAGTTATGTGAGCGGCAAGACCTTCCTCGCTTCCCCATAATAACCACCGGACATTCAACCATTCTTAATAACATAGTTTCATATTCCTCATAAACATCATAGCATCTTATAGACATCATTATCTTGTAAACATCATTATCATATAAGCATTATCATCTTATAGGCATCATCGTCTCATCATAATCGTTATAATAACGTCATATCATCTTCATTTATCATAACATCATCGTAAGCATCTTGTCATCTTTATTCATTATAAAATCATCTTTATTCATCATAACATCATCGTAAGTATCTTATCATCTTTATTCATCATGAAATCATCTTCGTTTATCATAACATCATCTTAAACATCTTATCATCTTGATTCATTATCAAATCATCTTCATCGTGAACTTACTTATCATAACATCATCTTAGACATCTTATCATCTTTATGCATTATACACATCATCGTGGCATCGTAAATTCTTATGCATTCATAGTATGATCATAATATAGGAGTATGGCCTCTTACCATGTGGGCATCTTACCCTGTGGCATCTTACCACATAATAAAATCGTATGGCCTCTTACCATATGGGCATCTTACCCTGTGGCATCTTACCACATAATAAAATCGTATGGCTTCTTACCATATGGGCATCTTGCCCTGTGGCATCTTACCACATAATAAAATCGTATGGCTTCTTACCATATGGGCATCTTGCCCTGTGGCATCTTACCACATAATAAACATCGTATCACATCATCATAAACTTACTTATCATAAACATCATCGTAAGCATCATCATCATAAACATCATCATCATAAACTTATGCAATCAATACATAGTCATAGTTAGGAGGGTGTTACCGTCTGATGCCCGTACGCTTCTTATGTACCTTAATTCCAAAAGTGGAGAAATTGAAGAGCTCTATCTTCTCGATGTTGTTGGCACCTGGGATGGTTCCACACAACCATAAAAATCAATATCAGAAGCTAAATAATAGCCTAATACCAAAAATTCCATCAATTAAGCCAAGAAAAACATCTTCAGCAAAAACGCTCTACCGATCGATCGGTCATCCTTACCGATCGATCGGTAACTGTTCATAATTTCCATTTAAAGCTACGGCTTTTACCGATCGATCGGTCCAAGATACCGATCGATCGCTAGCCATCCACCGATCGATCGGTCACTTCCACCGATCGATCGGTAAATAAAGAAACTTCAGCCCTCGCTTCGCACATGCACCGATCGATCGTTGCCCTGCTATCGATCGATCGGTCGCTGCGATTTTTCGAGTAAACTCCATCTTTTTGGTACAAAACTACCAAATAAACCAATACATCTTAAACCAAATACATCCCAACAACTTACCACCACAAAAACTTCATAAAACCATACCCCAAACCCATACAACACATAAATCAAAACAACCCACATAATCACTTCAAAAATCACCCCATTTCAAATCCAAACATCATCAAAACTTTAGGAAGATTTCCATACCTCTTGAAGACTCCAAATCTTGATAAAAATCACACAAACCCAAGTTTTGTGGAGCTTCCTCCTTCCTCCTTTGAAGGATTTCGAAAATGGGGGTGAGGTTAGGGCTTTGGGATGATTTGGGGATTTTTTTGAGTGGAAAGGGTAAAGTGAGTTGGGTAAGGTGGGGAAAGGGTTAATTATATTATACCCAAAAATTAACATGATGTATAAATTACCCCAACATAGTATTTTAAAAGCATTTTACAAAAATGCACCGAACTTCATTAAATTCATACTTTCCTCATAATTAAAATCAACACAATTAAATCATGCTAATACTTCATTTTCCACGCACAACTTAATCATCGTAATAATTCATCATATAAACATAATTAATGCTTTAATTGCAATTAATCATTTCGGGGACATCACATTACTCCCCTACTTATAAGATTTCATCCTCGAAATCGCATGCACTTACCCCAAAGAAACTAAACATAAATCACATACCAGAGAATAGTTCCGGGTAGTGCTGTACCATATGCCGCTCCGTCTCCCACATAGCCTCCTCGACACCCCGACGATCCCACTGAACTTTAATCATCGGTATAACTTTACTTCGTAATCTGCGATCCTCACGATCCAGAATCCTGACCGGTCGTTCTACGTAGGATACATCTGAGTCCAACTGCACTTCAGTAGGCTATAAAACATGAGATGGATCTGGCTCATATTCCTCGGGGATAACTTCCCCCGCATATCAAACGAACTACACCCCTGAAGGGTGAGATTTTCAGGAAGACCTTGTCTTCTACTTGGAATTCTAGCGGTCGTCGTCACTTATTGGCATAGGCTGCTTGCCTATCCTGAGCCGCTTTCATCTTTTGACGTATCGTCTTAATCTTGTCTTCTATATCCTTAATCATATCCGGTCCTCCGACCGCCTTACTAGTCAGGTCCTCCCAATACAGCGGTGACTTACATCGTTGTCCATAAAGAGCTTCAAAGGGCCATTTGAATGCTCGCCTGATAGCTGTTATTAAAGGAGAACTCTACCAGTGGTATAGAATCTTGTCGCGGAGTATCAAACTCCAATACCCATGTCCTCAATATATCCTCGAGCGTCTGTATAGTACGCTCTATCTGACCGTCTGTCTGCGGGTGATACGCTGTACTCAGTCTCACCTCTGTGCCCAAAGTTGTCTGGAGACCCTCCTAGAAATGTGAAGTAAACCTTGGGTCTCTGTCAGACACAATCGAGACTGGAACCCCATGCTACCTCGCCACATCCCGCACATATAATCGGGCCATCTTTAGGTATGTGAAAGACACATAACAAAGGATGAAGTGAGCTACTTTCGTCAGCCTATCCACGATCACCCAGATCGTATCAAATCCAGAGGCCGCTCTTGGCAAGTGGGTTACGAAATCCATAGATATATGCTCCCACTTCCATTGGGGTACTTCCGAGCTCTTCAGCTCGCCACCAGGCCTCTGTCTTTCTGCCTTAACCTGCTGGTAGATTAAACATCTTGACAAAGGTCATAACATTACGCTTCATGCGTCTCCCCCAAATCTGACCACTTAGGTCCTTATACATTTTTCTTCCTCCTGGAGGATACTGAACCGGCTACTGAGAGCTCGATCCTAGATTTCTTTACGTAACTCCGGTGTATCTGGGACTACCCAACGGTTGTCCAATCTCAAGGAATCATCCTCAGCCACTCTAACTTTGATGGCTGACCCCGAAGTACCAATAATGACCACCTCGGAACCTCATTATCTGACCTCTGGGCTTTCCTGATAATCTTGAATATGTCTGGCTCAGCCAACAAGGTTGACACTCGCACTGGCGACGCGTCCACATCAAAATCATAGCCCAGATGGCAATAAGAAGTCATCATCGCTGATAAACACATAGCGTTCTCAGCAGTACTTTTCACTTCCGACTTAGGGCGTCTGCTATCAAATTTGCTTTACCTGGATGGTACTCAATTTTTCAATCAAAATCCTTGAGTAAGTACATCCATCTTCTTTGTCGCCTATTCAGCTCAGCCTGTGTGAACAAAACTTCAGGCTCTTATGGTCCATGTAGATGGTAAACGACGTACCATGCAAGTAATGCCTCCAAATCTTCAAGGCAAATATAATGGCTGCCAGCTCCAAATCATGGACTGGGTACCTAGCCTCATGTGGTTCAACCGCCTCGATGCATAAGCCACCACATGCTTATCTTGCATCAACACACAGTCCAAACCCTGCAGTGATGCAGTCGTGTACATAGCAAACTTCTTATTCTCAGAAGGAATCACCAATATAGGTGTCGTAGTCAAACGACACTTCAATTCTTGGAAGCTTTCCTCACAAGCTTCGGACCAATAGAACGGCACTCCTTTCTGAGTCAGCTGTGTCAGGGGCCTGTCAATCCCTAAGGATCTGGAGTACTATTCTCAAGTGCTTCACGTGTTCCTCTTCAGTTCGAGAGTAAATGAGCATATCGTCAATGAAAACTATGACGAACTGATCCAAATATGGTTGGAGCACCCTGTTCATCAGGCTCATAAAATAGTTGGGGCATTCGTCACCCCAAAGGGCATGACTAAGAATCCGTAGTGCCCATATCTAGTCCTGAAAGCTGTCTTCTGTACATCATCTTGTCGAACTCGAATCTGGTGATACCCCGATCTCAGCTCGATCTTACTGTTGAGCCTCGTACTCTGCAGCTGATCAAACAAATCATTAATCCTCAGAAACGGATACTTATTCTTCACTATGGCTTTGTTCAGTTGTCTGTAATCGACGCGCAGCCGCATCGAACCATCTTTCCTCTTATCAAACAAAACTGGCGCACCCCAGGGCGATACGCTAGGGCGTATATAGCCCTTATCAAGGAGCTCTTGCAACTGAACCTTTAACTCTCTTAGTTCCGCTAGTGCCATCCTATACGGGGCACGAGAAATGGTAGACGTCCCTGGTAGTAACTTAATCCCAAACTCGACCTCTCTCGTCGGTGGGAATCCGGGAATCTCTTCCGGAAATACATCAGGAACACCGCCACTACGGGCACATCTTTAACCTTTAACTCTTCCCTCTTTTGAGTAATATCAACAGTATAGATGAGATATCCTTTGTGGTCTCATTCCAATAACTGTGCCATCTTGACAGCAGATATCAACGGAATCTTTGAACGGGAACCATTCCCATAGAATATCCATTGGACTCCCATAACAGACTTGACTCGGATAGTCCTTGCCTGCAGTCCACAACTGCCTGATACTTGTTCAGCACATCGATGCCCACAATGCATTCGAAGTCTGACATCCCCAGATCAATCAAGTCTGTCCTCAGCTCGTTACCTTCAAAAATAAATGAGGTTGTCATAAACCACCTGATCAGTTATTAAAATTCTTCCAGCGGGTGTCGAGACTACAAGAGGCATGTGTGATATCCCCGAAATGATTATGTGGGTAATCATGCATTTAAGGGTGGTTAATTATGAACCTATATGTTTAAAGCGTTTGTATGTGGGATTAATTTATTTAATTTGATGATGTGGTTTAGGAAGCATGTTAGGTGTTTTTAATTGTTGTGTTGATGTGGTAGAATAATAAAATATCGAGGAGGGATATTTTTATACATCGTATGAAATACCGGGACACAATTAAACACCACAAACCACCCCACATGCAACCACCCAACCCCCACTTGCAGCCAAACCCACGCCCCTCCCCTGTTTTCTGGGAAAGCAGATTGACTTATAGGCATGTTTGGACTTAGATATTTTGAGTCTTGCCTCTTCCAAAAGCTTCCTTCTTTTTCCCTTCATTTCTCTGCAACTTGGTCGAGTTCCAGGAGAAAAGTGATCGGGTTTCATGCTTCTTTTCATATAGAAAATCGAAGGGCAAAAGTGGTGAGGAGTCACATTTTTCCCAGTTTTCAAGTTTCCTGGCATGCTTGTTCTTTGTAGCAGTTTTGGCATGATAGTTTAGGGTATGATGTTATCTTGTTATGAATACCTTTTTGGGATGTTTGTGAAGCCTTTAGCATGTTTAGTTAAGAAACTTGCATGCTTTATGTGCTATATTTATGCTAGAGAAAAGGGCTCCTCGAACACCCGAGCAGAGAAGTACTCTGTTTTCCATGTTAGGAAGGGTTTTACCATGATGTTTTGAAGCATGCTAACTTAGGTTTTGGTTGAACCTTTGATGTGTTTTTATGTATGGTAACTTGTTGAAGGTACCAGTATATTTCCTTGAGCATGTTGCATGTGTTATGTGAAAGATTTAATCATGTGAAAGGTAGTGTTCGAAAATTCTGGGCAAGGTTCAAATGCCCTGTTTTCTGGAAATATATGTGCGAAGAGTACTTTTATGAAGGTGTTATCATGCATGATAAGCTTATATATTGGAGAAACTTTGATGTAAAAACATGCTTGGTAGTTTTGTGAAACCCATGGCATGTTTAGTTGAGCAAGGTTTATGTTATATGTGTTAGTTTTAATAGCATGAAAAGAGGTGCTCAAGAATTCTGGAAATGAAAATGTGCCCTGTTTCCAGAAAAAGTTGATCCAGTACTTGTTTTAATGATCGATGTTTATGCATGTAGGTTTATGCTAAGGGTGTATATTTGGTTTGAATACACTCAGGGTAGTGTAGTTCAAATGCTAGCATGATGGTCTTGGTATGTATATTGTCCTACATGTTAGATTTAAGGGTATGATTATCGGTGTTAAGCAATTCTGGAAAATCGCCGAAGGAACAAGGTTGGCGATCGATCGCCAAGGAGGCAGGATCGATCGCGACGTTCCAGTAAGTTTTGGCGATCGATCGCCAATATAGTGGCGATCGATCGCGGATTGAATTTTTCTGGTATGCGAGGCAGTAGCATCTCGCGATCGATCGGGGCTCATGGGCGATCGATCGCGAGATGATATTAAAGGATTTGTTTGGTTTTTTATTTGGTTTTGCTTCCGGATTATTATGAGGTGCCTAATATTGTGTTGTGTGGCTATGTAGAACCATCCCAGGTGCCAGCACAACCGAGGAGCTAAAGTCGATTGACTCCTCTATCTTTTGAAAGGTACGTAAGCGACGTACGGGCATCCCAACGGTAACATGTACTTTATGTTTGTCTTTATGACACATGATGAATGCAATGTGGTGCATTAAGATTATGATACATGTTTTTATGCATTGTTTTTGCATATGTATGTTGTGAAATATAAGAGGTGTATTTCACGAGTCAAAGTTATCTTAGTAAGGATTTTAATGGCTTACGCTAAAGTCCATTGGAAGCGATGAAGAATTCCGCTTACATGGAGTAGCAACGCTAAAGTCCATTGGAAGCGATGAAGAATTCCGCTTACATGGAGTAGCAAGAAGCATTAAAATGTACTAATGATAAGGGCTCAGGATGAAATAAGGATTTAAGGGAAAAGGAATGTCATGACATTGCATATCCATACATTCATATAATGTGTTTCTATTATGAATTATGGTACAGGGACAACCAATGGGCGATATAAATGCTGGAAATACAGGAAGGACTTGTGTTTAAGATTTGCATTTATGCCTTACTTTCATATTATGTTAAATATGAATTATGTTATGCTCATGTGTTGGGGGTTGTCTTTGTAGGTGCCTTTGTTGACGAGAACCAGGGCCGGGGTTGATATGCTGAGCTGTAAGGAGTGCTACAGGATTAGCATGATAGAGTTTTAGTATAGCTTCTACTGAGTAGAGTAAGACTATGATGTAGTACCTTTGTAGGAAGTATGTCTTTCCTTTTTGGAACTTTTTGGTACTGTAATCTCTAAAGCTCAGGTTAATCAACACGGCACTTTACTCTGATATAATCACATGTATGTTTAGTTCTCTAAATTGCACCTTAATATCTTGATGTGATAACGGGGTCTCACATTTAGTGGTATCAGAGCAGTGGTTAGATAACCAGGGAAGAGTGAAGGGTAGCCTTTAGAGACAAGTTGGCTAGGTATTCATTTAGGCATGCTTATGCATGTGATGCATATGGTTGTATACGTGTTATACTAACATGCTTTGAATATTTTACTCTTGTTATCTAACGGCTTATATTATGAACTGCTTTTGGTATTGTTGTTAACTATTGTGTTGCAGCATGGCGGACCTCAATGAAGAGGTAGGAGATATGGACAGTAGACATGCCAGTATTGCTCAGCCGAACCCCTTACCACCACCTGCTGTGGGCGTGGAGCCCAGTGTACAGATATTACTGCCAGGGGAGCTCAGTTTGAAGCAGTTTCTGAGTTTCCATCCGCCCATGTTTGAGGGGACTGAGTCTGGTGAAGTAGCTGAGGAATGGTTGGAACGTATAGAGCAGATACTTGTGACTGCACCTTGTGCACTCACGGCATGGCTGAGGTTAGCAGAGTTTCAGCTGGCTAAGAAGCCTGCTATGTGGTGGAAGACCACCGTGATGGAGCTGAGAGCTCTAGGTATGGCAGTTGACTGGACTGTATTCCGGACCCGGTTCCTTAACCGGTATTTCTCTGCAGCTGCCAGACAATTGAAGGAAGATGAGTTCAACAGTTTGAAGCAGGGTAGCATGTCCGTAGCAGACTACGCTATGCAGTATTCCTCACTGCTGAGGTATGTACCTCATATTGCTGTCAGCAGCCATGCCAAGATGAGGAACTTTCTGAAAGGTCTGAGGCCGGAGCTATTCGATAGGGTTATCTCTAACAACCCCAGCTCGTTTGACGACGCCCTGACACGGGCAGAGTTGGCAGAGATTGCCGTAGACGCATACAAGGATGCTGTACCCCCTTTTGTACCATCACAGAGGCCTACTACTAATAGTCTGAAGCCACGAGGGGATCAGTTTAAGGCTCGTGGGGCCTCATCATCCTCCAGGTTTAGTGGGAAGAAGTCTCATGGACAGAAACAGAACACCCGGGGGCATCCACAGGGAAACAGGACAGAGGTAACCAGGTGTACCAACTGTGGAGGATGGCATTTGTTACGTGACTGTCGAGGTTGCTATATCTGTGGCAAGATGGGCCACATAGCTCGGGGTTGCCCCAATCGGGCAGTTCAGACGGATTCAGGGCCGAATAGGCCAAGGTTTGATGCTGGGAGGGCACCACAGAGGCAGCAGTTTGCACCACGACCCCTGGGAGGTCAGACGACAGGACCGCCGCAGGGACAGGTGTATGCACTGACCAGGGAGCAGGCCGAGGCAGCCCCAGAGGAGGTCATTGCTGGTACGTGTCATTTACTTACGTACCCTGCACTTATATTGATAGATACAGGTGCTTCCCATTCCTTTGTATCTACTGCCTTTGTGGAAGGACACCATTTGTGCTCGTCTCTGTTACCCACGCCTCTCATGGTCTCGACACCCACGGGGAAGCATGTGATTGCGGATCGACAGTTATCAGATTGCCTCATTTATTTTGAGGGCAATGATCTGAGGGCCGATTTGATTCAGTTAGAGATGGCAGACTTTGACTGCATTATCGGCATTGATGTGTTGAGCAGATACCGAGCTATGGTAGATTGCCAAAAGAGGATGGTTCGTTTTCTGTCTGATCAGGGGTTCCAGTGGACTTTTTATGGGGACGGCTCTCGTCCAAGGATACCAGTAATCTCGGCGGTTAAGATGTCGCGGTTATTGGAACGTGGTCATACTGGGTACCTTATTTATGCTATGAATGCTTCAGAGGAGAAGGAAGTGAGAGCCGAGGACATTCCAGTTGTGGCGGAGTTCAGTGATGTGTTTCCAGATGAGATTCCGGGATTTCCGCCAGTCAGGGATGTGGAGTTTGCTATTGAGCTGCTGCCAGGGACATCAGCCATTTCTCGTGCCCCATACAGGATGGCACCGGCAGAGCTGAGGGAGCTGAAGGTACAGTTACAGGAGCTCCTCGACAAGGGATACATCCGCCCTAGTGTATCGCCTTGGGGTGCGCCAGTCTTGTTTGTGAAAAAGAAGGATGGATCAATGCGTCTGTGCATTGACTACAGGCAACTGAACAAGGCTACAGTGAAGAACAGATATCCGCTTCCGAGGATTGATGATCTGTTCGACCAACTTCAGGGTACGGAGGTGTACTCCAAGATAGATTTGAGGTCAGGCTATCACCAGGTACGGGTTAGAGCTGGTGATGTTCAAAAGACGGCTTTTAGAACTCGGTATGGGCACTATGAGTTCTTGGTGATGCCGTTCGGTGTGACAAATGCACCTGCAGTCTTTATGAGCCTGATGAACAGAGTATTTCAGGAGTACCTCGATCAGTTTGTGATCGTGTTTATTGATGACATCCTAGTCTATTCGAGGAATGAGGAGGATCATGCCGATCATCTGAGGATAGTACTCCAGATCCTCAGAGATCATCAGTTATACGCCAAACTCAGCAAGTGTGAGTTTTGGCTGAACAGTGTTGCATTTTTGGGCCATATCATATCACGAGAGGGGATATCAGTAGACCCGAGGAAGATAGAGGCAGTTATGGATTGGTCTACCCCTACTTCAGTCAGTGAGATTCGAAGTTTTCTTGGTCTGGCTGGCTATTATCGACGTTTCGTCGAGGGTTTCTCAAAGATCGCCAAGCCACTTACACAGCTGACTCAGAAGGGAGTCCCATTTTGTTGGTCAGAGGCTTGTGAGCAGAGCTTCCGGGAATTAAAGCACAGGCTGACTACTGCGCCAGTTCTAGTGATACCCAAGGAGAACAAAGGATTTGTTCTTTATACCGATGCATCTCTACAGGGATTAGGGTGCGTGCTGATGCAGGACAGACATGTAGTGGCTTACGCTTCGAGACAGTTGAAGCCACATGAGACGAGGTATCCAGTCCATGATCTGGAGTTGGCAGCTATAGTGTTCGCCTTGAAGATATGGCGACACTACTTATACGGTACCTCATTTACCATCTTCACTGATCACAAGAGCCTGAAATTCTTGTTTACACAGGCTGAGCTGAACATGAGGCAGAGGAGATGGATGGACCTGCTGAAGGACTACGATTGTGAAATCGAATATCACCCGGGAAAAGCAAATTTGACAGCCGACGCTTTGAGTCGGAAGGTGAGGAGCACAGCAGAGGATGCTATGTCTCTGTCAGCTATGTTTGGCTCCTACTGCCATTTGGGATTCGATTATGATGTATCTTCTTCACCAGTACAGGTTTTGACCTTGCTAGCTGAGCCTGTTATATTTGATCACATCAGGAAGGCTCAGGGGACCGATGTAGAGGTTCAGAGATGGATGTTAGTGGTTCATTCAGGACAGCCATCGAGATTCAGAGTGGCTGATGACGGTTCTCTGAGGCTCGGCGACAGATGGGTGGTTCCAGATACAACCGAGTTGCGCCAAGGTATATTACAGCGAGCTCATTGCAGCAGGATGAGTGTCCATCCAGGTGGGAAGAAGATGTATAAGGATCTACGCAGCCAGTTCTGGTGGAGGCGTATGAAACAGGATGTCACCTCTTTTGTCAAGCGTTGTTTGATTTGTCAGCAAGTGAAAGCTGAGAGACAAAGGCCTGGAGGTGAACTAAGAAGTTTAGAGGTACCCGAGTGGAAGTGGCAGCACGTATCTATGGATTTCGTGACCCACTTGCCGAGGACTGTTTCGGGTTTTGATGCCATCTGGGTAGTCGTGGACAGGTTGACTAAGAGTGCTCATTTCATTCCCTACTGTATGACCTTCACGCATTTAAGAATGGCGCAGTTATATGTCAAAGATGTGGTGAGACTGCACGGGATCCCTGTTTCGATTGTGTCAGATCGAGATCCGCGGTTTACATCTCACTTTTGGGAGGGTCTGCAGACAGCTCTAGGTACAGAGTTGAGGTTGAGCACAGCCTATCATCCCCAGACGGACGGACAGACCGAGCGTACGATACAGACGCTCGAAGACATGTTGAGGGCTTGTGTGCTGGAGTTTGACACTTCATGGCAGGACTCGATAGCCTTGGTGGAATTTTCTTACAACAACAGCTACCAGGCAAGTATTCAGATGGCTCCTTTCGAGGCCCTCTATGGTAGGCGTTGTAGGTCACCCTTGTGTTGGGATGACATGGACCGTAAGTCGGTTGGGGGACCTGAGTTGATTCAGGAAATGGAAGAGAAAGTTAAGGTTATCAGAACAAAGATGAAGGCAGCTCAGGATAGACAGGCAGCATATGCCAATCAGCGGCGTAGACCGTTGGAGTTTCAGTTAGGCGACAGAGTGTTTTTAAAGATCTCACCCTTCAGAGGCGTAGTACGGTTTGGGATGCGAGGGAAATTATCCCCGAGGTACGTAGGGCCGTATGAGATCTTACAGCGTATTGGTACTCTGGCATACCGGTTGGCTTTACCGCCCTCTCTGTCTGGCATACACGACGTTTTTCATGTGTCTATGCTGAGGAAGTATGAGCCAGATCCCTCACATGTGTTGCAGCCTTCAGAGGTTCAGATTGAGTCCGATGTTTCTTATGTGGAGCGGCCTATCAGGATTTTGGATAGAGCAGACCGCAGACTTCGGAACAAGGTTATTCCTATGATCAAGGTACAGTGGGGTCGTAGGGGTGTCGAGGAGGCCACGTGGGAGACAGAGCGACACATGGTGCAGTACTATCCAGAACTGTTTTCTGGTATGCGTTTATGTACTGTTTTATTTCTAGTTAGCAGCATGTTTGATTTCGGGACGAAATCTTATAAGTAGGGGAGTATTGTGATATCCCCGAAATGATTATGTGGGTAATCATGCATTTAAGGGTGGTTAATTATGAACCTATATGTTTAAAGCGTTTGTATGTGGGATTAATTTATTTAATTTGATGATGTGGTTTAGGAAGCATGTTAGGTGTTTTTAATTGTTGTGTTGATGTGGTAGAATAATAAAATATCGAGGAGGGATATTTTTATACATCGTATGAAATACCGGGACACAATTAAACACCACAAACCACCCCACATGCAACCACCCAACCCCCACTTGCAGCCAAACCCACGCCCCTCCCCTGTTTTCTGGGAAAGCAGATTGACTTATAGGCATGTTTGGACTTAGATATTTTGAGTCTTGCCTCTTCCAAAAGCTTCCTTCTTTTTCCCTTCATTTCTCTGCAACTTGGTCGAGTTCCAGGAGAAAAGTGATCGGGTTTCATGCTTCTTTTCATATAGAAAATCGAAGGGCAAAAGTGGTGAGGAGTCACATTTTTCCCAGTTTTCAAGTTTCCTGGCATGCTTGTTCTTTGTAGCAGTTTTGGCATGATAGTTTAGGGTATGATGTTATCTTGTTATGAATACCTTTTTGGGATGTTTGTGAAGCCTTTAGCATGTTTAGTTAAGAAACTTGCATGCTTTATGTGCTATATTTATGCTAGAGAAAAGGGCTCCTCGAACACCCGAGCAGAGAAGTACTCTGTTTTCCATGTTAGGAAGGGTTTTACCATGATGTTTTGAAGCATGCTAACTTAGGTTTTGGTTGAACCTTTGATGTGTTTTTATGTATGGTAACTTGTTGAAGGTACCAGTATATTTCCTTGAGCATGTTGCATGTGTTATGTGAAAGATTTAATCATGTGAAAGGTAGTGTTCGAAAATTCTGGGCAAGGTTCAAATGCCCTGTTTTCTGGAAATATATGTGCGAAGAGTACTTTTATGAAGGTGTTATCATGCATGATAAGCTTATATATTGGAGAAACTTTGATGTAAAAACATGCTTGGTAGTTTTGTGAAACCCATGGCATGTTTAGTTGAGCAAGGTTTATGTTATATGTGTTAGTTTTAATAGCATGAAAAGAGGTGCTCAAGAATTCTGGAAATGAAAATGTGCCCTGTTTCCAGAAAAAGTTGATCCAGTACTTGTTTTAATGATCGATGTTTATGCATGTAGGTTTATGCTAAGGGTGTATATTTGGTTTGAATACACTCAGGGTAGTGTAGTTCAAATGCTAGCATGATGGTCTTGGTATGTATATTGTCCTACATGTTAGATTTAAGGGTATGATTATCGGTGTTAAGCAATTCTGGAAAATCGCCGAAGGAACAAGGTTGGCGATCGATCGCCAAGGAGGCAGGATCGATCGCGACGTTCCAGTAAGTTTTGGCGATCGATCGCCAATATAGTGGCGATCGATCGCGGATTGAATTTTTCTGGTATGCGAGGCAGTAGCATCTCGCGATCGATCGGGGCTCATGGGCGATCGATCGCGAGATGATATTAAAGGATTTGTTTGGTTTTTTATTTGGTTTTGCTTCCGGATTATTATGAGGTGCCTAATATTGTGTTGTGTGGCTTTGTAGAACCATCCCAGGTGCCAGCACAACCGAGGAGCTAAAGTCGATTGACTCCTCTATCTTTTGAAAGGTACGTAAGCGACGTACGGGCATCCCAACGGTAACATGTACTTTATGTTTGTCTTTATGACACATGATGAATGCAATGTGGTGCATTAAGATTATGATACATGTTTTTATGCATTGTTTTTGCATATGTATGTTGTGAAATATAAGAGGTGTATTTCACGAGTCAAAGTTATCTTAGTAAGGATTTTAATGGCTTACGCTAAAGTCCATTGGAAGCGATGAAGAATTCCGCTTACATGGAGTAGCAACGCTAAAGTCCATTGGAAGCGATGAAGAATTCCGCTTACATGGAGTAGCAAGAAGCATTAAAATGTACTAATGATAAGGGCTCAGGATGAAATAAGGATTTAAGGGAAAAGGAATGTCATGACATTGCATATCCATACATTCATATAATGTGTTTCTATTATGAATTATGGTACAGGGACAACCAATGGGCGATATAAATGCTGGAAATACAGGAAGGACTTGTGTTTAAGATTTGCATTTATGCCTTACTTTCATATTATGTTAAATATGAATTATGTTATGCTCATGTGTTGGGGGTTGTCTTTGTAGGTGCCTTTGTTGACGAGAACCAGGGCCGGGGTTGATATGCTGAGCTGTAAGGAGTGCTACAGGATTAGCATGATAGAGTTTTAGTATAGCTTCTACTGAGTAGAGTAAGACTATGATGTAGTACCTTTGTAGGAAGTATGTCTTTCCTTTTTGGAACTTTTTGGTACTGTAATCTCTAAAGCTCAGGTTAATCAACACGGCACTTTACTCTGATATAATCACATGTATGTTTAGTTCTCTAAATTGCACCTTAATATCTTGATGTGATAACGGGGTCTCACAGCATGGGCGACGGAGAAGTGCATATAAAATTACATCATCTACTTCAGCATTTGCTGCTAGGCTGCAATACAAGGGTTAACAACAATACCCAAAAGCAGTTCATATAATACATCGTTAGGGAAACAAAACATGTTAGTACGACATCATATACTTCATATGCAACATATGCATAAAACATGTTTAAAAGTAAGCACCTAGCCAACTTATTGCTAAGGCTACCCTTCGCTCATTCCCGGGTTATCTAACCACTGCTCTGATACCACTAATGTAGGGCCTTCCTACCTTAACATCATAAGCAAGAAATAATTAGGGCTAAACATGCATTACATACAGCTTAGGGCTCCGGTTATTACGTGAGTTATTAGGATTACAGGCCAAAATAAAACTTCGAGCAAATTAATTACATTCTCAAATGGATGGCGCTATAAAATTATACTACTCCTGGAGTAGAGACTATACCAAATCCTGAATCCTAATTCACAAGGCATCTCGAAGCTCACTTCTTCAACCCTGCCCATAGCCCTCCAAATCCAAATGTGTACCTACAGGAACAACCCACCGTGAGCATATACATCATTACTCAACATCATAGGGTAATGGCATATAATTAAATGCATGAAGTAAATGGGTAACGTATACTTCCTGGTTAATCGTATTAACCCTCTTTGGTTGTCCCTGTTTCATAGTCATGCATATAATCGTTAGTTCTCGGCATAATGATTAAAATCATACTTCACATATATGATCACATCAAACTATGTTATTTAGAAGTGGAACTGTCCCGGTTCTATCATGACAGCGGCACATTTGGCCCCCTCGCTCGACATAACACATCTTATGATACCCATCGCTACGCCTTGATAGCGGATGTATATCTTTATTCAGCGGATGATACCTATCGCTACGCCTTGATAGCGGATGTACCCCATCGCTCAGTGGATGTACCCCATCGCTCAGCGGATGATACCCCTCGTGTAAGGACCCCATATACTTAACCCTTGATTAGTGTATTAATCATTATGTGTGGCACATGCTTTCCATAAAATCATTCGGGAAACTCAGATGATACTTTACCATTAAATGGCAATTACAAAGTTTTCTTTAACATACAATGTTATAAGTTCATCATCCTAATAACAAGAGACTCATAGAGTTCGCCCATTACATCACTTTTTGCATTGTGGACTTTTATAAAAATTTGGGCAGAGTCTCCCCATAAATAGAGCTATCCCGAAATAAAAGTACAACACATAATATAATTCCCGGCCAGGGAAAACATAATACTCATCAGAATGCAGCAATATCAAGTAAATTCTCAGCCAGGGAAGACACCACACATATGGCAACAAAAGTGGGTTTCAACACCCACAATACACCAATGACTCTCATAACCTTTAGCAATTCTACCTCTAATTGCATGCAACATAGAATGAAAGAGAGAAAGGCTCATGCCTTTATATACAACCCATAAACAAGTATAATCGTGCTCACATGCGAGCATCATAAATATGTGTATAACCATCATGGGTATATATATATATATAGGTACTCTATACGATACCGTGCTCCATCAAGCCCTGGTACCACGATCCTGAGAGTACATCCAATCAACAGCTCGAGCTCATCTCCAAAGCCATCGATGTACCTGTTCACCTGCCCCCAACAGAGACAGCCCCCAACGGGGTGAGCATACCAATTCCACAATTTCATAATCATAATGACATAATACATAATTTACGAAAATGTAAATATTGTGGAACATATGTGACACTTCCTGGATGGTATCATCCTCATCCTAGCGTACCCCTGTAATAACCCTGTTCTCAAAACAGATAAATCATCAAATCCTGAATATGCAGTTAATCATCATATTGGTTAACCCTAACCAGTTTCGAATTAACAACATTTCATAACATCTTTCTTTATCTAGCAATTATCATAATTCTAGATATCATATTGAGATTTCCTTAACTTTCGATACTAGTTAATCACTTCTCTGATTAACTACGTCTCTGTTCCTATTCATTACCAATAGGGAATAAAATACAGATATCCTAGATATCTAATCAATACCACATTTTCATTTCTTACTTCAAAGTAGCGTCATACTACTGGTGTTCGCTCCGTAGCGACCACACCCATCATTTGCTCGCTTCATAGCGGTACCAAGCATTTCACCATGTGAATCAAAATAACGTAACCAAGTCCCGGTGCCATCATAGTAAACCATTTCATGTATTTTAAATCATGCATCGTACTTATAAAACATCATTTAAGCTATGCTCGTACGCTAAACGTACCTTAAATCCTCGAAGTCCGAGCCAAACCTTGCTCGAGTTCCATGCCCCGAGGAACGATGTGCTAACACGATAAATAATTCACAATTATTTACGAACATGTAACACATGCTCAAGCACATCCATAACCCTCAAAATATTGTCAACACACGACAATAAATCATTTAAAAGACCCGGGGCAGGGTACATGCAGGGAGGGAAATAAATGAGACAATGTCGAAATTTGTTCAAGAATACCCTACAAAAATCGAACCCTAATCTCACAATTTCGAACCCAATTAAATACCATAATTCATCTAAAATGTGAATTAAGCTATCCAAGCAAGAATCAACACCCCTTGCCAAAAACCCCCAATTTTCGAACTCAAACCCCCTAAATTCGAACCCAAACAAGCCCTTAAATTCGAACCCTTATAATTCTTCAAATTCGAACACAATAATGGCAGGGAAATACACGAAAATGACGAAAAAGGGGTAAGGTAGGTTACCCAATCGAAAATCGGAAGCAAAACGTTCGAAATCGATGAACCCTAGCTTTTGGGGATCGACGCTCATCTGCAAAATCCGACTTCAAAACGCGACGAAACTTCAAATTGACGGAGGGGATAGCTGCGCCTCGACGAGACGAAGCCGGTGATAGGTCGCACGCGCCGAACGGCGGCCGGACGGCGGCGAGCGAGGCGTTTTCGTGCGCGGGGTTGGGGGGGAAGTCGGGAATCGGCGGGAGAGAGAGAGGGAGGCGGGTTGGGGCTAAAATGGGATTTTTAATAAAAATCTCGGGTTCAACTTGTATTTATAGCAAAATACCCCGAAATACTAATAGCCCCACAAATACATCGTGATTCATTAAAAATCATCTGTTTTCAAAAACTCTCTCTCTAACCCCAAAACCCCCTACCGGTGCTCACACAAGCACCCGAGATTCCGAGACACATTAAAAACCCAACTCTTAGGTTTTACACCGTAATGTGAATACGATCTCATCCTCGGGATCCAACGATCCCAACTACCCAAATAAACGAGTCCGGAAGGCCCAACACCTCGATTAAACTCCAATTGCCACGTAAAACAACTTTAGGGGTTATTAACACTCCGGGATTAACATCTCCAATCCCAGGTCATCACACCTCGCTACACCTTGATAGCGGATGTACCCCATCGCTCAGTTATGTGAGCGGCAAGACCTTCCTCGCTTGCCCATAATAACCACCGGACATTCAACCATTCTTAATAACGTAGTTTCATATTCCTCATAAACATCATAGCATCTTATAGACATCATTATCTTGTAAACATCATTATCATATAAGCATTATCATCTTATAGGCATCATCGTCTCATCATAATCGTTATAATAACGTCATATCATCTTCATTTATCATAACATCATCGTAAGCATCTTGTCATCTTTATTCATCATAAAATCATTTTTATTCATCATAACATCATCGTAAGTATCTTATCATCTTTATTCATCATGAAATCATCTTCGTTTATCATAACATCATCTTAAACATCTTATCATCTTGATTCATTATCAAATCATCTTCATCGTGAACTTACTTATCATAACAGCATCTTAAACATCTTATCATCTTTATGCATTATACACATCATCGTGGCATCGTAAATTCTTATGCATTCATAGTATGATCATAATATAGGAGTATGGCCTCTTACCATGTGGGCATCTTACCCTGTGGCATCTTACCACATAATAAAATCGTATGGCCTCTTACCATATGGGCATCATACCCTATGGCATCTTACCACATAATAAAATCGTATGGCTTCTTACCATATGGGCATCTTGCCCTGTGGCATCTTACCACATAATAAAATCGTATGGCTTCTTACCATATGGGCATCTTGCCCTGTGGCATCTTACCACATAATAAACATCGTATCACATCATCATAAACTTACTTATCATAAACATCATCGTAAGCATCATCATCATAAACATCATCATCATAAACTTATGCAATCAATACATAGTCATAGTTAGGAGGGTGTTACCGTCCGATGCCCGTACGCTTCTTACGTACTTTAATTCCAAAAGTGGAGAAATTGAAGAGCTCTATCTTCTCGATGTTGTTGGCACCTGGGATGGTTCCACACAACCATACAAATCAATATTAGAAGCTAAATAATAGCCTAATACCAAAAATTCCATCAATTAAGCCAAGAAAACATCTTCAGCAAAAACGCTCTACCGATCGATCGGTCATCCTTACCGATCGATCGGTAACTGTTCATAATTTCCTTTAAAGCTACGGCTTTTACCGATCGATCGGTCCAAGATACCGATCGATCGCTGGCCATCCACCGATCGATCGGTCACTTCCACCGATCGATCGGTAAATAAAGAAACTTCAGCCCTCGCTTCGCACATGCACCGATCGATCGTTGCCCTGCTACCGATCGATCGGTCGCTGCGATTTTTCGAGTAAACTCCATCTTTTTGGTACAAAACTACCAAATAAACCAATACATCTTAAACCAAATACATCTCAACAACTTACCACCACAAAAACTTCATAAAACCATACCCCAAACCCATACAGCACATAAATCAAAACAACCCACATAATCACTTCAAAAATCACCCCATTTCAAATCCAAACATCATCAAAACTTTAGGAAGATTTCCATACCTCTTGAAGACTCCAAATCTTGATAAAAATCACACAAACCCAAGTTTTGTGGAGCTTCCTCCTTCCTCCTTTGAAGGATTTCGAAAATGGGGGTGAGGTTAGGGCTTTGGGATGATTTGGGGATTTTTTTGAGTGGAAAGGGTAAAGTGAGTTGGGTAAGGTGGGGAAAGGGTTAATTAAATTATACCCAAAAATTAACATGATGTATAAATTACCCCAACATGGTATTTTAAAAGCATTTTACAAAAATGCACCGAACTTCATTAAATTCATACTTTCCTCATAATTAAAATCAACACAATTAAATCATGCTAATACTTCATTTTCCACGCACAACTTAATCATCGTAATAATTCATCATATAAACATAATTAATGCTTTAATTGCAATTAATCATTTCGGGGACATCACACATTCCATCCCAAGTGGTAATAGACCCTGCAGGCAACGATTGTAAGCAAGATTTACCTTATCACGTAAAGAAAAGGGAAACAAACGTAAGCTGATGGTGTTGTCAGTAACGCCATTATGTTTGAATGTATCACAAATCTCCAAAAAGTTGGAGATGTGGGCATTTGGATCGTCAGTAGTTGCTCCCCCAAACTGGACCGCATGTTGGATCATCTCTATGATAGCAGGCTTGATCTCAAAAATGTTAGCCTGTCTGGTTGCTCTCGTGATACTCGATAGTGATCCATGGAATGCAGGGTGGGCATAGTCCATGAGTAATCTCGCAACTGGTGGTACAGGTATCTCCTCGGTATTTGCCATGTGTGTTCTTGATTGCCTTAGCCTACTTTGACAATTGCGTTCAATCTCGGGATCAAAGGGCTCAAGTGTAGGGTGCTACTCCTTAGCATGCACCAAGAGATAACAACATGTAACAATCAACCAAAAAGAACACAAACAGTAGAAGAGTAGAGAGAATGAAGGAAAAAAAAATAAAAAATTACAAATAAATGACTAAACTACAGTCAACTAATCTCATTTGATATTATTAAAACTAGTCCCCGGCAAGTGATCGCTTTTATTTTAAACAGTATTTTCCAGTGTAGCGATTCTCTACCGCAAGTGCACGGTGTCAAGTTTTAGTATAAAGATAATATAAGTATGAGTGTCGAACCCACGAGGACTAGGAAATAAGTACCAAACTCTACTAGTTTAACTGTATTTAGCCTACGAAAAATGGTTGTGATTAATTAACTAAAGTGACAAATTAACTCAATATGTAACCCAAACAATCAATGGTGAATAAGATTAATAATCAAAAGAAACAATTATCAAGACTACCGGTTCACCTATGTAATCCCCCACAATTCGTCTATTAGCTAAGAATTAAATTCAAACAATCTAAGGTGACGAGTTTTCCTAATTCACTTGTTATACCTTGATCCGGCTATAACAAATCTAATACTAATGTACCAATAAGCCACTCTCGTATCCTTATTGAACAATTAATATTGTAAGTTGGTCTATGAAAACTTCTAGCCTTCGATTTTGGTAAATCTATTGCTATCACACATGTATTTGACTTTATCTCTCGATATCAGCCTGAAATCCAAGACATAAATCACTATATCGAATTCAAATTTTATCTCTCGATCTCAATTGTAATTTATTATCATTCAAAGATGGCCGAACCCTTAAAAGCAGAAGAACAATGATTTATGTACTTAAATATATAAGAATCGATCAAAATATTTAATTTAAATTATGGGTTCATACAAAGGATCCCCTAAGTCTTGATAACAAACTTAGCCTAGAAACATATTTAAAATCAAATGCAAAATCATGCTTTCCAACATCAAAAGTATAAGGAAAACAAATAGAATCAAACAAAGTTTAGAAATCCGCATAAACTAGCGATGTTGATTCGCGTCGTCGACTCGTATCTCTGTCTCTCGCTTTGTCTTCTGTTCAGTATGTGAGTGATCTTCTTCACCACAATTTACATGTGAAGCCTCAGACTAGTTCGTCTCTCCTCCTGGTTCACTCTGTTGCTCACGTGAATTCACTTCTGGTCCACCAGTCTGTTCTCCCAATATTCTCCAATATTATCCTACGTGAATTATATTCCCGAAGTTCAGTGTTCTCAATTAATTCTTCCTCCTGAATACGTGAATTCTCGTACACCTCTCACGTAAGTATTCTCCTTCAATCTGATATCGTGCGTTTTTTCTCCTTTTTTATCTCTGTTGCCTGCTCACTTATGTTACTTTCATATCGTTCACCGTAAGCTCCTGTAACTCTCTTAATTGCTCACATTTATCTCCTTTAATCTCTTTTTCGCTGCTCATGTCTCTTTGCTTCTCTCCAATCTAATTTCTTTCGTGCTCTCATACGTTCCTTATCTATCTAATAATCTGATCTCCTCAATTTGCTGCTCTTCTTTTCTGTTCACTTCTAGCTCCTTTTTTTATCTGATCACGTCTCTGCTTCTCTTAAACTCTCCAATCCGTTGCTGCTCACGTCTGAATGTATAAGTAGTGTGTCCTACTTGATTTCCTTACTTGTCCGATAATATCCGGTTGCGCTCGGTTTGGTCCTTTTTCATTAATTAAAGCTTATTTTCTCAACTTTTATGCATTTGGACCTGGATTCCTGAAATATACAAATATATACCAGCGCGTAATATTTTCCAGGAATCACTATAAAAATGCCCCTAATCATATATCAAATTAATTGTAAATGTATACTCAATGCAATCTACTCGGGTATCACCAATCATACCCAAAAGCCCCCAATACTACTGTCAATCCTTAGTTATTCTCACCCAGTGGAGAATGATGATTGACGAACTAATAACTAATGGTATGATCCCAACATCATGTAAGTAATCCAACAAGCATACAACGCAGCGGAATAAAATTTGGATTACTAGACACCGGATCTATACAAAGTTATCATATCGGATAAAGGAACAAAAGTCTCACCCTTGTAGCGTGTTTGAGCAGATTCCACGAAGCAGCACCACGTCCAACGCCTCCTTCGAGTCACTAGCAAAACTTATCATTGCTCATGTTTGGGGGTTGTCCTTGTAGGTACATTTTGGCATGAAAAAGGGGCTAAGGCGGGTTGAGGCGGTGAGCTTGTGAAGAACACTTTTGAGAAATGAAGGACGGGATTACTTTTGTATAGTGTCTACTCTAGGAGTAGTGTAAAGCTATAGTTGATAACATTCAATTTTTGATTGGGAATGTAATTAATCCATTGATAGTCCTTGAATCGGCATGTAATTCTTAAGGCTCATAGTCTCAACACGAACATTTAAACTCTGATGATGTATGTTAGCTCTAATTATGCCTTTAATCCACAATTAAGGAACTAGGGTCCTTACAGTAGACGTACCTTTGTCGCGTGTTTGCACCTCTTCTTGCTTGATGTCCGCCTCGTCTCTTAACTCTACGTGCACATCCTTCTTCTCAGCGACCTCCTTTCCGCTCCTCAACGTGATAGCATGGACTTGCTCCATAGGTTTCGCCTCAGTGTCACTAGATAGTGATCCTTGTGCTCGTTCGGCTACGATTTTTGCTAGTTGTCCCACTTGGAATTCCAAGTTCTTTATCGATGCCTCGTGATTTTGGAATCTAATTTCTGTCGTTGTGATGAACTTGGTCAACAGCTCCTCCATGCTTGGCTTTGGTGCATACCCCGATGGTGGTTGGGGATAGTTCCTCGGCCCAGTATTGTACGTATTTGGGTAGGGGTAGGTCTGTTGTGAGGGCCCGATCCTAATGTGTTGTTTAATTAACACATAATGATTAATTTCAAATGTAAACAGCAGAAGATTTATTTCAAAAGTCTTATCAAATGGCCCTAAAAATTTTTCGTTTTTAGGTGATACATATATAGTGATACTGAAAATACGTAATTCCAGTTTCCAATTTAACATGTCGAGCATAACATCCATATCAAGTATATCATCAACCAGTAGTAGAATATTTAAAATACAGATACTCGGGGCATACCCCGGTAATTTAAAACATAAGTAAAATATTCTAACAACTACTGGGACACAAAACATAAAATATAAACCTGAGCTCGCTCTCAAGGAGCTCTGGTATCTCTCGATGCGTCGCTGTAAGCATCATCACCATGTCCTCCTGTAAAGCCTGTCATGCCCGAACAATAAAAGACATGACAGCCCCCACAAAGGGGGTCAGTACCCCAGTACGAGAAATAAATCAATCATGTCAAATGACAAAGTATCATGCAATGCATACCATGTATGAATGCGATGTATGAATGGGTACAAGGAATCGAATATCAAGATACCAAAATCGGAGTCCCAAGGAAGGTATCATCAAATCATCAAAGCTCGAGCAGAGGGTGACAGTATACGTACATTGCGCTAGGAAAACTCATCCTATGTACGTTACTGCATCCAGCCCTCGTGTCTAGGTCCGGTCGCACCTGCACATGACTACAGTTACTACCTATACTGCATGACATCGCCATGCTCGTCGTACCCGACACTCAGAGTAAGTCAACTCAGTCAAATCATGGATATCAAAGGAATGATAGATCAATATGATATGCCCATGAATCATTTATGCATCAAATGACATATGCAACTCAATATATCATGCAATCTCATGTGAAAGTATATACAAATCATGTAATTTCACATATCATGTAATCCAAGACATTCATCATGTCATATAGTCACATAAGAATCATATAGTGACAAATAAGTTATATAAATCAAATAATGACATATAAGGCCATACATTAGCATCATTACACGTCTTTGCCAGACGTCATGATAAAACTCATTTCAACGTACCTCAAACCGTTAGCTAATTACCAAGTGATCCTCGACTCAATCTTAGGATTAATAAACCTGGCCATAACAGTTCCAAATACAACATAATGTCACATACTAGCCTTAAATATATCAAAATAAAACTTAAACTTATACCCAAAACCAATTCTCTAAATTTCAGCCTGTGCAACCGTAGAGATCGGCTCATAACTTGTCCGATACTTAATAAAATCACATGGGTCCAATTTATTTTCAAATCTAACTCAAAAATGAACATTTCATCAGTTCAACTCATCTTCAAATTCGTTCATTTAGCCTAGGTAAAATGGCCAAGAACAATCTGCTGGAAAAACAGGACAATTTACCAAATTATAGCCTGACCCATTTTTGTATAAAAATCATAATAAATTCATATTAAGTCCAAATGACTTGAGGCTAGTGGTAAAATCACGAAACCCAAAGTAATAAAGTTCATATTTGAAGTCCAGAAGCTAGTTCGCTCATCTAGAGGCACATGCAAAACAAAGTATGGCAGTTTTAAAAATACTTATACACTCTGTTTTGACAGAGTGAGCAGTTCAAGGAAAAAGTGCATATCTTGCACAACTAAACTCCAAATCATGTGAGGCCAGTTTCTAATGAACGATAACTCAAGGGTTTAAAACTTTTATTCAGACACCAAGGTCAAACTAGTAGCATATTTTGCCCAGATTTACCAAGAACACACTGCATGTGCAACCCGCCTACATGCATGTTCCAGATTGTGCACCTTGTGGTAAAAACATCATAACTCATTCATTTTAAGTCCAAATCATCTCAAATTTTAACCACAGGACGAACACACATATATCTACAACTTTTGTTTGAGGCTCGAAGTCGGAATTAGGTAAATCGAAAAGTCGGAGCTACCTACTGTATGCAACATCAAAACAGCAGATACATTTGACAGCAACTTTCTCACTACCATTCTCAAGAGATGGCCTCAAAATTCGACCTTTAATCCTGCATTAAAGTTGATAAGACTCAAGATAAGTGTTATACCTTCAATAATATTCAAGATTGAAGCTTCAAAACATCAACCCAAAACAGCCCAAGTTCCACAATGAAGCTGCCACTTGAATCCTTGCTCCAAATCCCAAAATTCTTGAACCACTATACTACTCTAGCCTTGTTCTTCTTAAAGCCTATCTTGCATGTGGATTTTATTCAAGGTTGCAAGAGGATTTGGGCAAGAAATATGGCCAATTGTTTTCGAAATTGTAGAGAGAGAGAGAGGAGGAGTGGTTTTTGTCTTGCAAAATGATCTTGCATGGTATTAAAAAGAGGTGCGGTGATAGTTTCAAGGTTTTGGGTGAATATTTTTAATGCTTAATGGTTAGTGGGAGTCCAAGTGTCCCTTGAAAGTCCCATTTTCTTGCATGGTATACATGAGCATGGTATAAATGTGTATATAGCCGTGTATATGCATGTATATACATATGTATTTTTAACTCAATCGAATACAGGGTGTCGTGATCCGGAACTCCTTAAATCATAGTGTCGACTTTTAATCATAAGGGTTTGCTTAAGAATCGTTAATCTGGATTAATCATACTTAATTAGCAACGGGGCCTTACACTTCTTCCCCTCTTAAAATGATTTCGTCCTCGAAATCGCAAAACTGAGTATAACTCAATAAATCAAAACATATGAGTGTCTCAATCTCATTCATAGATACATAAGGATCATCATGTATCAATGACAACTTGTGATGCCCCGAAATTAATTAATGGTAACTTGGACATTAATTATGTTTATATGTGGGATCATGGTTTCATGGATTTATGTGTTGGGTATTAAGATGTTAACATGATTAATTGTGTTAAATTATCAAATATGAGGAAGATATGATTTTAAATGAAGTTTAGAGCATTGTTGTAAAATGCTTTTAAAATACCAAGTTGGGTATTTTATACATCATGTTAAGTTTGGGGTACAATTTTTATTAAGTTATTACAACCCCTTTTAAATCCCTCACACATCACTTTAACCCCCCACATTACCATTCACCTTTTAAAAATCCCCAAATCACTTCCCAACCCCAAACCCTACCCATTTTCGAAACTCACCAAAAGAGGAGGAGAAAAGTTCCACAAAATCCTTATTTGTGTGATCTTTGCTAGAATTTGGAGCCTACAAGAGGTATGGAACCATTCCTACAAGTTTTATGATGTTTGGTGTTGAAATGGGTTAAGTTTTGATGTTTTATGTGGGTTTATTTGGGGTATGTGTTGTTTATGGTTGGGGTATGATTTTTTGAAGTGTTTATGTTGGTTTTAGTGGGTTATGTTGTTATTGAAGTTATGAGGAAGTTTGGTTTTGGGGTGGCATGTGAAAGAGCTTGAAAAATGAGCATTAATGGCGAAAATTCGATGTACAGCACTCGGCGATCGATCACCCGTCCTTGGCGATCGATCGCGAGCGTCCAGTACCAGCCAGAGGCATTTGGCGATCGATCGCCACTTTTGGGCGATCGATCGGCGAGCCTGGCGATCGATCGCGCCAAAAGTGGCGATCGATCGCCAAGAAGGAAATTTTGCCCCCTCGTCCAGTGTGGTCTCGCGATCGATCGCGCCTGGGCGGCGATCGATCGCGAGCTGAAGAAAAGTGGATTTTTGATATTTTTGTGGGATTTTTGGATATTGGACTATGTTTAGCTTCTAATATCAATTTGTATGGTTGTGTAGAACCATCCCAGGTGCCCACAACATCAAGGAGATAAAGCTCTCCAAATTCTCCACTTTTGGGAATTAAGGTACGTAAGAGACGTACGAGCATCGGACGGTAAACCATGCCCTTACATATTATGATGATGTTTAAGATGATGTTTACGATGATGACGTTTAAGATGATGTTATGATGATGATATCTATGATGATATTTATAATGATGATGCTTATGATGATGTTACGATGATGATGCTTAAGATGATGTTAATGATAACGATGTTATGAGGACGTCTATAATGACGAAGTTTATGATAAGGTCATACGACGTGTATGATTGGGTAAGACGCCCATGTGGTAAGACACCACCCAAAGTATATGATTGGGTAAGATGCCCTCGTGGTAAGATGCCACGCAATGTTTATGATATGGTAAGACGCCATATGATTGGGTAAGATGCCCACATGGTAAGATGCCGCGCAATGTTTATAATATGGTAAGACGCCATATGATTGGGTAAGATGCCCACGTGGTAAGATGCCACGCAATGATTATGAGATGGTAAGATGCCATACAATGGGGTAAGACGCCCCAATATATGAATAAGAGTCAGGGATAACCAAGGAGGTCGGAGGACGACCAATAACTTTTACTTAACTAAGATGTTATGCATTATTGTATGCTTTTATATAATGTTAAGTAAATATATGAATGCTCATGATGTGTTATCCCTGTAGGTACACCTTTGGACCAAAGGCCTAGGGTCGGGTTGAGGAAGTGAGCTAAAGGGAGCATGATGAACGTAGGATGCAGGATTTTGATAGTCTCTACTCTAGGAGTAGTGTAAATCTATAGCTTTAACATTCTTTATTGGGAATGTAATTAAATAACTTTTGAAATCTTTATTTTGGCCTGTAATCTCCTTAGCTCAAGCTACAACCGGAACCCTTAAGAGGTTATAAATGCATGTTCTGTCCAATTTATGTGTACTAAATGATATTAAGGTAGGAAGACCCTACATTAGTGGTATCAGAGCAGTGGTTAGATAACCCGGGATGAGTGAAGGGTAGCCTTAGCAATAAGTTAGCTAGGTGCTTACTTTCGAACATGTTTTGTGCATAAGTTGCATATGAAGTATATGATGTTATGCTAACATGTTTTGTTTATCTAACGAAGTATTATACGAACTGCTTTTGGATCTTGTTGTTAATCCTTGTGTTGCAGTATGGCAGCAAATGTGGAGGTAGGTGACGCAGTGAGCGTCAATGCAAGCGCGGGGCGTACGAATCCCCTACCCCCGCCAGCTTTTGATGATGAACCGGCCGAACAACAGTTGTTGCCAGGGGAACTAAGCCTAACTCAGTTTCTTGCTTACCGACCCCCAACCTTTGAAGGAACCGAAACTGGGGAACGAGCTGAGGAATGGTTAGAAAGAATAGAGCAAATCTTTGTGGCAGCCCCATGTGCAAAGACAGCATGGATACGGTTAGCAGAGTTCCAGTTGGCCAAGAAGGCGCTAATGTGGTGGAAGACCACTGTGGTAGAGCAAGAGGCTCAAGGTCATGAAGTTAACTGGAAAATGTTTCGAACTCGCTTTCTGAACCGTTATTTCTCGGCTGCAGCACGACAGGCTAAGGAAGATGAATTCACTCACCTCAAGCAAGGTAATATGTCAGTATCAGATTATGCTCTTCAGTTCTGCTCCTTGCTCAGATATGTGCCTCACATTGCCACGAGCACACAAGCAAAGATGAGGAATTTCATGAAAGGATTGAGGCCGGAGCTATACGATAGGGTGATCACTTATGGCCCTACTTGTTTTGATGATGCACTCTCAAGGGCTGAGCTAGCCGAACTAGGAGTGGGTGCATACCCTGATGTTGTACCACCGTCGGCACCCTCTCATAAATCCACTCCGGATAATTTGAAGCCGAGGAATGATCAGTTCAAGTCAAGGGGGAACTCCTCAGCGTCAAGGTTTAGTGGTAAGAAGTCCGACAATAGGTGGAAAGGAAACCGAAGAGGTGATGCCCCATCTGGAAGGGGGCAGTCTCAGGGAGACAGATCCGGGAAGATCCAATGCACTCTTTGTGGGCAACCACATCTGGCGAAAGACTGTATAGGGTGCTATGTTTGTGGCGACAAGGGCCACTTTGCTAGACAGTGTCCCAACAGGGGAAGTCAACAGGGTTCTGCGGGGAGGCCTGCAGATAGGACGGCACAACACAGACCACCCTTTGTACCGAGACAGCATGGAGGTCAGCCCATGGGGCCACCTCAAGGACAAGTCTATGCACTGACAAGGGAGCAGGCTTCAGCGGCTCCGGAGGAGGTTATAGCGGGTACGTGTCTTTTATTTACGCACCCTGCTTTTATATTGATCGACACAGGTGCGTCACACTCTTTTGTGTCGACAAGTTTTGTGGAAAGGCACCACTTATGCACTTCTCCGTCGCCCACGCCTCTTATAGTCTCGACCCCCGCTGGAAGAAGTATGATTACTGATCGGATCGTCTACAATGGCCTCATTTATTTTGAGGATAAGGAACTAAGGTCATATTTGATTGTTCTAGGAATGTCAGATTTTGATTGCATTCTGGGCATTGATGTTCTGAACAGGTATCAGGCAGTTGTGAACTGCAGGCAGAGAACTGTACGGTTTAAATCCGATATGGGAATTCCATGGACGTTCTATGGGGATGGTTCCCGCTCTAAGATTCCGTTGATATCTGCTGTCAAGATGGCGCAGTTGTTGGAACGAGGTCATTCAGGATATCTCATTTATGCCGTCGATGTTACGGAAAAGAAAGGAGAAGTGAAAGTTGAGGATGTGCCCGTAGTGGCGGAGTTCCCTGATGTCTTTCCGGAGGAGATTCCCGGATTCCCACCGCCGAGAGAGGTCGAGTTTGGGATTGAGTTATTACCAGGGACGTCGGCCATTTCTCGTGCCCCTTATAGGATGGCACCAGCGGAGCTAAGGGAATTAAAGATTCAGTTGCAAGAGCTCCTTGATAAGGGCTATATACGCCCTAGCGTATCGCCCTGGGGAGCACCAGTGTTATTTGTGAAGAAGAAAGATGGTTCGATGCGTTTGTGCATCGATTACAGACAACTGAACAAAGCCACAGTGAAGAATAAGTACCCACTTCCGAGGATCGATGATTTATTTGATCAGTTACAGGGTACGAGGCTCTACAGTAAGATCGATCTGAGGTCGGGGTACCATCAGATTCGAGTAAGAGAAGAGGATGTCCAGAAGACAGCCTTCAGGACTAGGTATGGGCATTATGAATTCCTAGTCATGCCTTTTGGGGTGACAAATGCCCCGGCTGTTTTCATGAGTTTGATGAACAAGGTGTTCCAGCCATATTTGGACCAATTCGTCATAGTTTTCATTGACGACATACTCATCTACTCTAGGACCGAAGAAGATCATGTACGGCACTTGAGGACAGTACTTCAGATCCTTAGGGATCATCAGTTGTATGCAAAGCTGAGCAAGTGCGAGTTCTGGTTAGACAGCGTGGTATTCCTAGGCCATGTCATATCTAGCCAAGGAATATCTGTCGATCCGAGGAAGATTGAAGCTGTGATGGAGTGGGCAGCACCCACTTCTGTACCCGAAATACGGAGTTTTCTGGGCTTAGCAGGTTATTACCGACGTTTTGTCGAGGGGTTTTCCAAGATCGCTAAGCCATTGACACAGCTAACTCAGAAAGGAGTCCCATTCTTTTGGTCCGAAGCTTGTGAGGAAAGCTTCCAAGAATTGAAGCGTCGTTTGACGACAGCGCCAGTATTGGTGATTCCGTCTGAGGATAAGAGGTTTGCCTTGTACACGGATGCGTCACTGCAGGGTTTGGGCTGCGTATTGATGCAAGACAGACAAGTGGTAGCCTATGCTTCGAGACAGTTGAAGCCTCATGAGACCAGGTACCCAGTCCATGATCTGGAACTGGCAGCTATCATTTTCGCCTTGAAGATTTGGCGTCATTACCTTTATGGTACTACGTTTACCATTTTTACGGACCATAAGAGCCTGAAGTTCTTGTTCACTCAGGCAGAGTTGAATATGAGGCAAAGGAGGTGGATGGACTTACTCAAGGATTATGACTGTGAAATTGAGTACCATCCTGGTAAGGCAAATTTGATAGCAGACGCCTTAAGTCGGAAGGTGAAGAGCACCGCTGAGGATGTTATGTGTTTATCAGCTTTGATGATTTCTTATTGCCATCTGGGCTATGATTTCGATGTAGACACGTCGCCGGTGCGAGTGTCGACCTTATTAGCCGAGCCAGACGTATTTGAGGCAATCAGGAAAGCCCAGAGGTTGGATGATGAAGTTCAGAGATGGTCATCAATAGTACTTCGGGGTCAGCCAACAAAGTTTAGTGTGGCTGAAGATGACTCTTTAAGATTGGGCAACCGATGGGTGGTCCCAGATGCGCCAGGATTGCGTAAAGGAATTTTAGAACGGGCTCATAGTAGCCGGTTCAGTATCCACCCTGGAGGAAGAAAGATGTATAAGGACCTAAGTGGTCAATTCTGGTGGAGACGCATGAAGCGTGATGTGATCAGCTTCGTTAAGAGATGTTTGATCTGCCAACAAGTAAAGGCAGAAAGGCAGAGGCCTGGTGGCGAGCTGAAGAGCTTGGAGGTACCTAAGTGGAAGTGGGAACATATATCTATGGACTTCGTGACCCACTTGCCAAGGTCGGCCTCTGGATTTGATGCGATCTGGGTGATCGTGGATAGGCTGACGAAGGTAGCCCATTTCATCCCTTACAGTATGACTTTCACGTATTTAAAGATGGCCCAATTATATGTACGGGATGTAGTGAGATTGCATGGGATTCCAGTCTCGATCGTGTCTGACAGAGACCCAAGGTTTACTTCTCATTTCTGGGAGGGTCTCCAGACAGCTTTGGGCACCGAGGTGAGATTAAGTACAGCTTATCACCCTCAGACTGACGGCCAAACAGAGCGTACTATACAGACGCTCGAAGATATACTGAGGGCATGTGTTTTGGAGTTTGATACTCCGTGGCAAGAGTCTATACCTCTGGTAGAGTTCTCCTACAATAACAGCTATCAGGCGAGCATTCAAATGGCCCCTTTTGAAGCTCTTTACGGACGACGATGTAGGTCACCGCTGTATTGGGAGGACTTGACGAGTAAAGCGGTCGGAGGACCGGATATGATTAAGGACATGGAGGAAAAGATTAAGATGATACGCTTAAAGATGAAAGCGGCCCAAGATAGGCAAGCAGCCTATGCAAATAAGCGGCGACGGCCGCTAGAATTTCAAGTGGGAGACAAGGTCTTCTTGAAAATCTCACCCTTCAGGGGTGTTGTTCGATTTGGTATGCGGGGGAAGTTATCCCCGAGGTATGTTGGACCGTATGAGGTATTACAGCGTATCGGCACTTTGGCTTACCGATTGGCTTTACCGCCAGTCCTTATCTGGAATTCATGATGTCTTCCATGTTTCTATGTTGAGAAAGTATGAGCCAGATCCGTCTCATGTGTTACAGCCTACTGAAGTGCAGTTAGACTCAGATGTATCCTACGTTGAACGACCGGTCAGAATTCTGGATCGTGAGGATCGCAGACTACGAAGTAAAGTTATACCAATGGTCAAAGTTCAGTGGGATCGTCGGGGTGTCGAGGAGGCTACGTGGGAGACGGAGCGGCATATGATGCAACATTACCCGGAACTATTTTCTGGTATGATTTATGTTTAGTTCTTTTGGGTAAGTGCATGCGATTTCGGGGACGAAATCTTATAAGTAGGGGAGTAATGTGATGCCCCGAAATTAATTAATGGTAACTTGGACATTAATTATGTTTATATGTGGGATCATGGTTTCATGGATTTATGTGTTGGGTATTAAGATGTTAACATGATTAATTGTGTTAAATTATCAAATATGAGGAAGATATGATTTTAAATGAAGTTTAGAGCATTATTGTAAAATGCTTTTAAAATACCAAGTTGGGTATTTTATACATCATGTTAAGTTTGGGGTACAATTTTTATTAAGTTATTACAACCCCTTTTAAATCCCTCACACATCACTTTAACCCCCCACATTACCATTCACCTTTTAAAAATCCCCAAATCACTTCCCAACCCCAAACCCTACCCATTTTCGAAACTCACCAAAAGAGGAGGAGAAAAGTTCCACAAAATCCTTATTTTTGTGATCTTTGCTAGGATTTGGAGCCTACAAGAGGTATGGAACCATTCCTACAAGTTTTATGATGTTTGGTGTTGAAATGGGTTAAGTTTTAATGTTTTATGTGGGTTTATTTGGGGTATGTGTTGTTTATGGTTGGGGTATGATTTTTTGAAGTGTTTATGTTGGTTTTAGTGGGTTATGTTGTTATTGAAGTTATGAGGAAGTTTGGTTTTGGGGTGGCATGTGAAAGAGCTTGAAAAATGAGCATTAATGGCGAAAATTCGATGTACAGCACTCGGCGATCGATCGCCCGTCCTTGGCGATCGATCGCGAGCGTCCAGTACCAGCCAGAGGCATTTGGCGATCGATCGCCACTTTTGGGCGATCGATCGGCCAGCCTGGCGATCGATCGCGCCAAAAGTGGCGATCGATCGCCAAGAAGGAAATTTTGCCCCCTCGTCCAGTGTGGTCTCGCGATCGATCGCGCCTGGGCGGCGATCGATCGCGAGCTGAAGAAAAGTGGATTTTTGATATTTTTGTGGGATTTTTGGATATTGGACTATGTTTAGCTTCTAATATCAATTTGTATGGTTGTGTAGAACCATCCCAGGTGCCCACAACATCAAGGAGATAAAGCTCTCCAAATTCTCCACTTTTGGGAATTAAGGTACGTAAGAGACGTACGAGCATCGGACGGTAAACCATGCCCTTACATATTATGATGATGTTTAAGATGATGTTTACGATGATGACGTTTAAGATGATGTTATGATGATGATATCTATGATGATATTTATAATGATGATGCTTATGATGATGTTACGATGATGATGCTTAAGATGATGTTATGATAACGATGTTATGAGGACGTCTATAATGACGAAGTTTATGATAAGGTCATACGACGTGTATGATTGGGTAAGACGCCCATGTGGTAAGACACCACCCAAAGTATATGATTGGGTAAGATGCCCTCGTGGTAAGATGCCACGCAATGTTTATGATATGGTAAGACGCCATATGATTGGGTAAGATGCCCACATGGTAAGATGCCGCGCAATGTTTATAATATGGTAAGACGCCATATGATTGGGTAAGATGCCCACGTGGTAAGATGCCACGCAATGATTATGAGATGGTAAGATGCCATACAATGGGGTAAGACGCCCCAATATATGAATAAGAGTCAGGGATAACCAAGGAGGTCGGAGGACGACCAATAACTTTTACTTAACTAAGATGTTATGCATTATTGTATGCTTTTATATAATGTTAAGTAAATATATGAATGCTCATGATGTGTTATCCCTGTAGGTACACCTTTGGACCAAAGGCCTAGGGTCGGGTTGAGGAAGTGAGCTAAAGGGAGCATGATGAACGTAGGATGCAGGATTTTGATAGTCTCTACTCTAGGAGTAGTGTAAATCTATAGCTTTAACATTCTTTATTGGGAATGTAATTAAATAACTTTTGAAATCTTTATTTTGGCCTGTAATCTCCTTAGCTCAAGCTACAACCGGAACCCTTAAGAGGTTATAAATGCATGTTCTGTCCAATTTATGTGTACTAAATGATATTAAGGTAGGAAGACCCTACACAACTGTTGTGGTCGTCTCAACGATCTACCACTTAATCAAATTTCTCTATGATTCCACAAAGTTCAAAATATCGAGGCAACATCAAACCTCACTTAACGAATCATAATGATCATCGCAAAGGTAATATCTTCGTATTTACCTGATTCTCAGCTCGTAGGCTAACGATATATTTCTCTTTGGCGTAGTTAATCTACTCACCTTAAACCAATGTCAATGTTTTCACAGAAATTTTTATCGTTCCTGGCATATTTCTCTAAAATCTTAAGTTATGCCAAAATTTCTTATCAATTTTCTATCATCACATCAGCGATCGGTAATTCTGGCTCTGCAAAACCTGAAATGATGCCATCCCAAAAGTTTTCTGAAACATAGATTATAGGAAAATTCTACTGGTGAATAGTGATTTCTGTCAATTCCCACTAAATTCACCACTATTAATCGAGACATAACTTCCAAGGTCTGGATATTTTCTCAGTGGATCCATCTGTATGGGTATGCTAAGCAATACTCATTGCTAACTTAGTATCCATTACATTCTGAAAATAGTTTTGAATTCTGGTATATCATCGGATCTCAATCAGATACATTTATTACAGAAACTCACTGTAACTAAACCACACTATCCATATCTTAAACATGTCGTCTTCTCATAGACATATAGACTATCACATGAAATCAATATATTGTATTGAATAGTCAATCAATTTCGATTCAACTTGTTTCACAATCTCTGTTTGTAAATATTTGAGCTATAAAACTCAAAACTAGAAATTCCCAAATCATTGTGGTACTTACAAATCCTGTACTATCCTATTAGGTCTCGTATTTTTATCTTGACCTGCTGGCATGTCAAACAATTTGCCACAAAATTCAAAAATTTCTTTCTTTACACCATCTCATCATAAATAGGATCTCGAGAATGATATATCTCATGATTCCCAGAATAACACAATGTTCTCTATAGTGTGCTTTCTGTTGTAATACGTCTTTCAAATCAGTAAAATTCGATGCTATATACTGATTTTTCATTCGCTACCACCACTAAATGGCATACTAAATTTACTTGGTTGATAAGACAGAACCAATTTCTTCAATCAATATCTGTATGAGTCTGTCCTTCGAGTCCTTCCGATCGTCAAAATCAGAGGTTATCAAACTGCAAAGCAAACATCGATGCTACCATTGCACCTTGGACATTTAGGTTCAATGCATCTGCTACTAGTTTCATTTTCCTTGATTTATATTGACAATCAAAGTCAAATTCTTTAATAAATCCAGTCATCGCTTATATCTCAAGAATATGCAATCATCTTTTCATGATACATTAGAACATATCTTAAAATCTTTGAAATACGTATTTGAACAACTACATATCTCTCTGAACCAGTTAAACCAAAACAACATTGGGTTGTAGTCCATTTCAGTTTCAGTTATGAAAACTGCTATCTCATTCATATGACCAAACGAATCAAATTTCTTCTTGGTCAATTGGTTCATCCTTCCATAAAGCCTGTAATGTCTGGCAAAACTCATAACACCTTGTATCTTGAGTACTTTGGTTGGTATTGGCCAAATTAGTACTACCTTTACTTTACTGGGATCAACAAGTATCCGGTGAGCTGATATCACCGATCCCAAAACAATACTCGATTCAACCAAGATTTACACTTCAATAACTTGGTACACAATTTGAGCTTCACGAAGCGTCTGAAAATCAATCACAGATGTTCTGTGTGGTTCCTTCTGAATCTCGAATACACTAGTATACCACTGATGAATATGCTTACACTTCCGCCCAAAAGTTACGGAAAATTTTCTTCATCAAATTCATAACTCTACCGGTATAGTTGTCAGACCACACGACATTTCCAAAAATTCAAAATGTCTATATCTGGTTTGACCAATTGCCTAGAGAACATTTTCTCTTTTGACTCAAACTGATGGTAACCAGAGTAAAAATCGTTCTTCTTATACTTCAAGTTTCTTACAATTGATCATTTCCTTCTCGATCTTAGGCAGTGGGTATTTATTCTCGACAATAGCCCGATTCAACTCCCTTTAGTCGATACATGTCTTCATAATATCATCTTTCTTCTTCACGAACAACACTGTTGTTTTCTCAAGGTGACATACTCAGACGTATGTACCAGTATCGAGGATATTCAGCAACTATTCATCTATATCTGTCAACTCTGCTGATGACATTCCGTACAGTGATTTCGATATCGAATCTATTCCTTGACATCAACAAACAGTTAACATCAATTCCTTATGTAGTGAAAATTCGTTTATCTCTTCAGGAAAATCTTGGTAAGTTTCTTACCACTAGGATATCAGTCAACATCGATTCTTACCACTAAGATATCAGTCAACATCGATTCTTCCTGATCAGCATTAACTGCTTATGATCAAATATCCTTCATTTTCCAAATATCGCAATAGCAATATTTTCATAGCTGATACTATCAGTATCTTAGCTCGCTATTCGTGGCTGTAAACATTTCATTTGTGTGACATCCCCGAAATGATTAATTGCATTTGGGCATTAATTGTGCTTATATGATTAATTATGTGGTAATGAATTATGCATTGGATTTATTTATCATATGGAAATGCATGGTCATGTGGATAGGGTGACCCGGGAATGCATTTCAGGGTGCATGTGGTGCATGTTGGGTAAATTGTTGGGAACATGATTTATTTGCCTTGGTTAGCAATTAATTGGAAATCATGTGTTAATTGATATTATGGTGCATTTTGAGTTAATGCTTTGAAAATATCATGTTGGGGTGTTTTATACACCATGAATTGTGGGTTGCATTTTTAATTAAACCAACACCTTTTATTACCCCAACCCCCCCATCCACTCTTACTTTTTAACTTTACCAAACAACACCCAAACCCTCCCTTTCCCCTCATTTTCGAAATCAAGCTTAAGGGTGAAGAGAAGTTCTTGCAAAACTTTGAATTGTGGAGTTTGTTGGGTGATTTGAGATCCCCAAGAGGTATGGGTACCTCATGGTTATTTTTGTAAGGTTTTGTTTAAGTTTGATATGGTTTGAAGGATTTTAAAATGGGTTTGTGTTGGGTTGTTGTGGTTTTGGTATTATTTTGGGTGGATGTTAAATATTTGGGTTTATGTAGATGTTTATTGTTGGTTTTGAGTGGGTTGGTTTGGTTGATGTTGGAGTATGTGGGTATGTTTGAGTTGGGATTGAAGATGGGTGAATAGTGCCCAAATCCCGCATGCCCAGAGCTCGGCGATCGATCGGCGCCTTCCGCGATCGATCGCGAGCAACAGAGCTGGAGGCAGTGCACTTCAGCGATCGATCGCGAGTTTGGCGCGATCGATCGGCGAGGCCGTGATCGATCGGCGCGAACTCAGCGATCGATCGCGGATTGTTTAAATTTGTTGCCCGAGACAGTGAGGTCTCGCGATCGATCGGGGCTTTATGGCGATCGATCGCGAGACACCAAAAAAGGGTGTTTTTGGTTGTTTTTGTGGGATTTTTGGTATTGGACTATTATTGGGTTCTAATATTGATATTTGTGAATGTGTAGAACCAACCCAGGTGGCAACGCAACCAAGGAATTGAAGTCCTACCACATCCTACATTTTTGGAAAGGTACGTAGTGGACGTACGGGCACCCCAACGGTACATGTATCTTATATACTTATTGTTATGCATTGTGGATGCAAGTATATATGTGGTATTGCATTGTGGATGCAAATACATGTTATGCATGATGTTTATAGATGCATATGATTATTGGTGCATATCCCATGAGTCGTGGTCATCCCTTGATGATTTTAATGCTTGCCGCTATTTGGTTTGGTTCCGCTAAATGTGAAGCGAGGGGTGGGAGCGCCGCATGTCACATTTGAGCGTGGTTATCATATAGGGCGAGGAAAGGGTATTTGCTGCTCAATGAGAGGCGAGGGGTGGGAGTCCCGCAGTCCATTGAAGCGAGGTTATCCTATGCCGCCTATATGTAAATAAGCGAGGGGCATTAAAATACATTGTGATGGACATACTAGGGATTGGTGATCAGTATTTGGTATTGATGAGCTGGTATATGTCATGACATGTTTAGACCATTAAAAATAATCTATTGATTATACTCATGAGTTATGGTACAGGGACAACCAAACGGGAAGCGTTTGAAATGCATGGGAAAAACAGGAAGTGTTTTATTATGATTATGCATTTACGCTTTATCTTCATATTGTGTTGAATATGAATGATTATTATTGCTCATGTTTGGGGGTTGTCCTTGTAGGTACACGTTTGGCATGATAGAAGGGCTAGACGGGTTGAGACAGTGAGCTTGAGGATGCTTTTGTGAATTGAAGGACATGATTGTTTTGCCTAGTGTCTACTATAGGAGTAGTGTAAAACTAGTTGATAACATTCATTTGATGGGGAATGTAATTAATCAATTTTTGGTAGTCCTCATTTTGGCATGTAATGCTTAAGCTCATAAACTCAACACGTTATTTCTCACTCTGATCATTTATATTAGCTCTATTATGCCTTGATTCCGCACTTAAGGATTAGGGTCCTTACATTAGTGGTATCAGAGCAGTGGTTAGAGAACCCGGGAACGAGTGAAGGGTAGCCTTAGCATGATTGGCTAGGTGCTTACATTTGAAGCATGTGGTGCATATTAATGTATATTCTGTTATACTAACATGCGTATTCTCATTCCTGTTATCTAACGGCATAACATATATACTGCTTTGGAATTGTTGTTAACATTTGTATTACAGCATGGCTGCTAATGAGGAAGTTGGAGATGTTGGTAGTGTGAATGCAAGTATCGGACAGGCGAACCCTCTACCTCCACCGGCCGTAGGCATGGAACCAGTGGTTCAGTTATTGCTACCGGGTGAGATCAGTCTGACACAATTTCTATCATATCATCCGCCCCGGTTTGAGGGGACAGAGTCCGGAGAAGAGGCTGAAGAGTGGTTGGAAAGACTTGAGCAGATCTTTGTATCGGCTCCTTGTGCTGTGACAGCTTGGCTGAGGCTGGCGGAGTTTCAATTAGCCAAGAAACCTCTGATGTGGTGGAGGAGCACAGTAATGGAAATGAGAGCACTGGGTGCTGTGATTGACTGGACACTCTTCAGGACTAGGTTTTTGAACCGGTACTTCTCCGCAGCAGCGAGACAGACAAAGGAGGATGAATTTACAAGTCTGAAACAGGGGAACATGACAGTGGCAGACTATGCCACACGGTACTCTTCGTTGCTGAGGTACGTTCCCCACATTGCTACCAGTGGGCACGCTAAGATGAGGAACTTTATGAAGGGATTGCGACCGGAGCTCTATGACCGGGTTATTACCAATAACCCAACTTCTTTTGATGATGCTCTCACAAGGGCGGAGCTTGCTGAACTAGGGGTGGGAGCTTATGCTAGTACTATGCCACCACCGGTACCGCAACAGAGGCAGACCAATGATAGCTTGAGGCCCCGAGGTGAGCCATTTAAACCTCGTGGTGCCTCTTCATCTTCACGATATGGTGGAAAGAAACACTTTGGTCAGAAACAGGATGGCAAGAAGGGCAATTGGACGGCCAACCGAGGGTCTTCACAAGGGGATAGGCCGGGAGAGCCGAGGTGCAACAATTGTGGAGGGCCACATTCTTCAAACAAGTGTCCTGCATGTTATGTCTGTGGCAAGATGGGCCACATCGCTCGGTATTGCCCCACACGGGGAGGACAGTCAGAGTATCAGGGCAGCAGGCCGAGGTTTGAGGATAGGACAGTGCAGCAGAGGCAGCAGTTTGGGCCTCGACCATCGGGAGGTCAGACAGTAGGACCACCCCAGGGGCAGGTGTATGCACTGACCAGGGAGCAGGCCCAGGCAGCCCCAGAGGAGGTGATCGCCGGTACGTGTCATTTATTTACGTACCCTGCTTTTATTTTGATCGATACAGGTGCCTCCCATTCTTTTGTATCGGTGGGTTTTGTGGAAAGACACCATATGCGCACGTCTTCTTTACCCACGCCTCTCCTTGTCTCGACACCCACTGGAAGAAATGTCGTTGCTGATCAGTTTATGGCAGACTGCCTCATTTATTTTGAGGGCAACGAATTGAGGTCAGACTTGATTGTGTTGGGTATGTCAGACTTCGACTGCATCTTGGGTATTGATGCTCTGAACAGATATCAGGCAGTGGTAGATTGCCGACAGAGGACAGTGAAGTTCAGACCTGAGTTGGGCAGTCAGTGGACCTTCTATGGCAACGGTTCTCGTGCGAAGATTCCGTTGATTTCAGCGATCAAGATGACTCAACTGTTGGAACGTGGACACACGGGCTATCTCATTTATGCCGTGGACACGTCTGGGAAGAGTAAAGAACTAAGAGTTGAGGATGTACCAGTGGTAGCAGAGTTTGCTGACGTATTCCCAGAAGAGATCCCAGGATTCCCACCGGCTAGGGAAGTTGAGTTTGGGATCGAGTTGTTGCCAGGGACATCCGCTATCTCTCGTGCACCTTATAGGATGGCACCGGCAGAATTGAGGGAGTTGAAAGAACAGTTACAGGATCTCCTGGACAAGGGATATATACGCCCGAGCGTGTCGCCATGGGGCACCCCAGTTCTCTTTGTGAAGAAGAAGGACGGTTCGATGCGGTTGTGTATCGATTACCGGCAACTGAATAAGGCTACAGTGAAGAACAAGTATCCTCTCCCAAGGATAGATGACTTGTTTGATCAGTGCAAGGTACCAGGGTGTATAGCAAGATTGATTTGAGATCCGGGTATCATCAGATTCGAGTCAGAGAGGAAGATGTGCAGAAGACAGCATTCCGGACCCGATATGGACATTATGAGTTCCTAGTGATGCCGTTCGGCGTGACGAATGCTCCAGCAGTCTTTATGAGTCTGATGAACAGAGTGTTTCAGCAGTATCTTGATCAGTTCGTCATTGTGTTTATTGACGATATTCTTATCTACTCCCGGAGCGAGGAGGAGCATGTGAAACACTTGAGGACAGTGCTTCAGATTCTCAGAGAGCATCAGTTGTATGCTAAGCTCAGTAAGTGTGAATTTTGGCTGAGCAGTGTAGTGTTTCTGGGGCATGTCATATCGAGCAGCGGGATATCTGTAGATCCCAAGAAGATTGAGGCTGTGATGGAGTGGGCTGCCCCCACTTCTGTGCCTGAGATTCGGAGTTTTCTTGGTTTGGCCGGGTATTATCGACGCTTTGTCGAGGGCTTTTCGAAGATTGCCAAGCCGTTGACACAGTTGACCCAGAAGGGAGTGCCTTTCTTTTGGTCAGAAGCTTGTGAGGAGAGCTTCCAGGAATTAAAGCACCGGTTGACGACGGCGCCAGTGTTAGTGATCCCTGCGGAGAACTCCAGATTTGTCCTGTATACTGACGCATCACTCCAGGGCCTTGAGTGTGTTCTGATGCAAGATAAGCATGTGGTAGCTTATGCATCGAGGCAGTTGAAGCCGCATGAGACCAGATATCCAGTTCATGACTTGGAACTGGCGGCTATCATCTTTGCCCTGAAGAACTGGAGGCATTATTTATATGGTACTTCATTCACCATATACACGGATCACAAGAGCCTCAAGTTTTTATTCACTCAAGGCAGAGCTGAACATGAGGCAGAGGAGATGGATGGACCTACTCAAAGACTATGACTGCGAGATAGAGTACCATCCCGGGAAAGCCAATTTGACAGCAGACGCTTTGAGCCGGAAAGTGAGGAGTTCTGCTGAGGACGTCATTCATTTGTCGGCTATGATGACCTCTTATTGCCATCTGGGCTATGATTTTGACATTGATGCATCACCTGTGTATGTATCGACCTTGTTAGCTGAGCCAGATATCTATGAGAACATCAGGAGAGCTCAGAGGTCAGATGATGAGGTTCAGAGGTGGTTGTCTTTAGTACGTCTTGGTCAGCCAACGAAATTCAGAGTGGCCGATGACGGATCTTTGAGATTGGGTGACCGTTGGGTGGTTCCGAGTACGCCGGAGTTGCGTGAGGGGATCTTGGAGTGTGACATCCCCGAAATGGTTAATTGCTATTTGGCTTTAATTGTGTTTACATGATTAATTATGTGGTAATTGATTATGTTTTGGGATTTATTTACCTTATGGAAATGCATGGTCATGTGGATAGGGGTGACCCGGGATTGCATTTTAGGGTGCATGTGGTGCATGTTGGGTAAATATTATTGGAAGCATGATTTATTTGCCTTTGGTAGCAATATTATTAGAAATCATGTGTTTAATTGATATTTGGTGCATTTTGAGTAAATGCTTTGAAAAATATCATGTTGGGGTGTTTTATACACCATGGAATTGTTGGTATGCTTTTTAATTAAAACCCAACACTTTTATCCCCAACCCCACTTTACCAAATCATTTTACCTTTACCAAAAACCAAATCCACAAAACCCTTCCCCTCCAGATTTTCGAGCTCAAGCCTTGGGTGGAAGAGGGACCTTTCAAAAATCTTGATTGGTGGAGCATATTGGGTGATTTGAGATCCCCAAGAGGTATGGGTACCTCATGCTTTAATTTTGTAAGGTTTTATTTGAGTTTGGGTTGATTTTGAAGGGTTTTAAAATGGGTTTTGTTGGGTTGTTGTGGGTTTGTTTAAAGGTTGGATTTATGGTTGTTTTAAGGTGTGTTTTGGTGGTTCATGTTGATATTAATGTTGTTGGTTGGTTGGTTTGAGTATTGGGATGGATTGGAATGAAATTTTGGGAACAAAAATGGTGAAAAACGCATGTCTGCGCGAGGCGATCGATCGCCTGAAAAGAGGCGACCGATCGCCAAGAGACAGTGGCATTTTTACGGGTTAGGCGATCGATCGCCTAAAATGGGGCGACCGATCGCCGAGAGGCAGTAGGTTTTTCAAAGGAATGGCGATCGATCGCCATGTTTGGGGCGACCGATCGCCGCTGTGTAAATTTTGAGGCGACCGATCGCCTATGGGAAGCGATCGATCGCCGCCTGTGGAATTTTGGAAAATGGTTCATTTTGTCAAATTTTTGGTATTTGGCTATTATTTGGCTTCTAATATGGGGTTGTGTGATTGTGTAGAACCATCCCAGGTAGCAACACAACCGAGGAATTGAAGCCGGACCAATTCCACTTTTGGAAAGGTACGTAGTGGACGTACGGGCACCCAACGGTAACATGTATTTTATATACTCATTGATTATGCATTGTGGATGCGGGTATATATGTGGTATTGCATTGTGGATGCATATACATGTTGATTTATGGCCATATGTGGTATTGCATTGTGGATGCATATACATGGTAATTGATGCATATTGATGATAGATGCATATTATGATTATTGGATGCACATCCCATGAGTCGTGGTCATCCTTTGATGATTTTAATGCTTGCCGCCTTTTGTATTGGTTCCGCTAAATGTGAAGCGAGGGGTGGGAGCGCCGCATGTCACATTTGAGCGTGGTTGTCATATGGGGCGAGGAAAGGGTATTTGCCGCTCTCTGTGAAGCGAGGGGTGGGAGTACCGCATGTCCATTGTAGCGAGGTTATCCTATGCCGCCCATATGAAAATAAGCGAGGGGCATTAAAATACACTGTGATGGACAGACTAGGGAATGGTGACCAATATTTGGTACAGTTGAGATGGTATATGATGTCATGACATGTTTTGGCCATTAAAAATAATCTGTTGATTATACTCATGAGTTATGGTACAGGGACAACCAAACGGGAAGCGTTTGAAATGCATGGAAAACAGGAAGTGTTTTATATTGATTATGCATTTACGCTTTATCTTCATATTGTGTTGAATATGAAAGATTATTATTGCTCATGTTTGGGGGTTGTCCTTGTAGGTACCTTTTTGGCATGATAGCAAGCTTTGAACGGGTTGAGGTGGTGAGCTTGTGAAGCATTCTTTTGAGGGTTTAAGGACAGGATTATTTGTCTAGTGTCTACTCTAGGAGTAGTGTAAAACTAGTTGATAGCATTCATTGATAAGGAATGTAATTAATCCATTCTTTTTGGAAGTCCTTATTATTATGGCATGTAATGCTTAAGCTCATAGACTCAACATGTTCTTTTCTCACTCTGATCATAATATTAGCTCTATTATGCCTTATTTCCGCACTTAAGGATTATGGTCCTTACATTAGTGGTATCAGAGCAGTGGTTAGAGAACCCGGGAACGAGTGAAGGGTAGCCTTAGCATGTTTGGCTAGGTGCTTACATTTGGAGCATGTTTATGCATGTGGTGCATATTGATGTATATCCTGTTATACTAACATGCTTATATCACTCCTGTTATCTAACGACATGATATATATTGCTTTGGATTGTTGTTAACATTTGTGTTACAGCATGGCTGCTAATGAGGAAGTCGGAGATGTTGGGAGTGTGAATGCGAGTATTGGACAGGCTAATCCTCTACCTTCACCGGCCGTAGGGATGGAACCAGTAGTTCAGTTATTGCTACCGGGTGAGATTAGCTTGACTCAGTTTCTGTCTTATCATCCGCCCCGGTTTGAGGGGACAGATTCCGGAGAAGAAGCTGAAGAGTGGCTGGAGAGACTTGAGCAGATCTTTGTATCGGCTCCTTGTGCTATTACTGCTTGGCTGAGGCTGGCGGAGTTCCAGTTGGCTAAGAAACCATTGATGTGGTGGAGGAGCACAGTGATGGAGATGAGAGCACTAGGTACCGTGATTGATTGGACGCTCTTCAGGACCAGGTTCTTGAACCGATACTTCTCCGCGGCAGCAAGACAGACGAAGGAGGATGAATTTACAAGTCTGAGGCAGGGGAACATGACAGTGGCAGACTATGCCACACAGTACTCTTCACTACGGAGGTATGTCCCCCATATTGCCTCTGATGGACGTGCCAAGATGAGGAATTTCATGAAAGGACTGCGACCGGAGCTCTATGACTGGGTTATCATCAATAACCCAACTTCTTTTGATGATGCTCTCACAAGAGCGGAGCTTGCTGAGCTAGGAGTGGGAGCATATGCCATGCCACCACCGGTACCGCAACAGAGGCAGACTAGTGACAGTTTGAGGCCTCGGGGTGAGCCATTTAAACCCCGTGGTGCCTCTTCATCTTCGCGGTATGGTGGAAAGAAATATTTTGGCCAGAAACAGGATGGCAAGAAGGGAAATTGGTCCGCCAGTCGAGGATCTTCACAAGGGGATAGGCCGGGAGAGCCAAGGTGCAACAATTGTGGAGGACCACATTCTTCAAACAAGTGTCCTGCATGTTATGTTTGTGGCAAGATGGGCCACATTGCTCGGTATTGTCCCACCAGGGGAGGCCAGTCAGAGTATCAGGGCAGCAGGCCAAGGTTTGAAGACAGGACAGTGCAGCAGAGGCAGCAGTTTGGGCCTCGTCCATCGGGAGGTCAGACAGTGGGACCACCCCAGGGACAGGTGTACGCACTGACCAGGGAGCAGGCTCAGGCAGCTCCGGAGGAGGTGATTGCCGGTACGTGCCATTTATTTACGTACCCTGCTTTTGTTTTGATAGATACAGGTGCCTCCCATTCTTTTGTGTCTGTGGGATTCGTGGAGAGACACCATATGCGCACGTCTTCTTTACCCACGCCTCTCCTTGTCACGACACCCACTGGAAGAAATGTTGTTGCTGATCAGTTTATGGCAGACTGCCTCATTTATTTTGAGGGCAACGAATTGAGATCGGATTTGATTGTGCTGGGTATGTCAGACTTCGACTGCATCTTGGGCATAGATGTTCTGAACAGATATCAGTCAGTGGTAGATTGCCGACAGAGGACAGTGAAGTTCAGACCTGAGTTGGGCAGTCAGTGGACTTTCTATGGCAACGGGTCTCGTGCGAAGATTCCGTTGATTTCAGCGATCAAGATGTCTCAATTGTTGGAACGTGGTCACACGGGCTATCTTATTTATGCCGTGGACACGTCTGGGAAGAGTAAGGAACTAAGAGTTGAGGATGTGCCAGTAGTGGCAGAGTTTGCTGATGTATTCCCAGAAGAGATCCCAGGATTTCCACCGGCTAGGGAAGTTGAGTTTGGGATCGAGCTGTTGCCAGGGACATCCGCTATCTCTCGTGCACCTTATAGGATGGCACCGGCTGAGCTGAGAGAGTTAAAAGAACAGTTGCAGGATCTCCTTGACAAGGGTTATATACGCCCGAGCGTGTCGCCATGGGGCGCACCAGTTCTCTTTGTGAAGAAGAAGGACGGTTCGATGCGGCTGTGCATCGATTACCGGCAGCTGAATAAGGCTACAGTGAAGAACAAGTATCCTCTCCCAAGGATAGATGACTTGTTTGATCAGTTGCAGGGTACCAGGGTGTATAGCAAGATTGATTTGAGATCCGGGTATCATCAGATTCGGGTCAGAGAGGAAGATGTACAGAAGACAGCGTTCCGGACACGATACGGGCATTATGAGTTCCTAGTGATGCCGTTCGGTGTGACGAATGCTCCAGCAGTCTTCATGAGTCTGATGAACAGAGTGTTTCAGCAGTATCTTGATCAGTTCGTCATCGTGTTTATTGACGACATTCTTATCTACTCCCGGAGCGAGGAAGATCATGTGAAACACTTGAGGATAGTGCTTCAGATTCTTAGAGAGCATCAGTTGTATGCTAAGCTCAGTAAGTGCGAGTTTTGGCTGAGCAGTGTAGTGTTTCTGGGGCATGTCATATCGAGCAGCGGGATATCTGTAGATCCCAAGAAGATTGAGGCTGTGATGGAGTGGGCTGCCCCCACTTCTGTGCCTGAGATCCGGAGTTTTCTTGGTTTGGCAGGGTATTATCGGCGCTTTGTTGAGGGCTTTTCGAAGATTGCCAAGCCGCTGACTCAGTTGACTCAGAAGGGTGTGCCTTTCTTTTGGTCAGAAGCTTGTGAGGAGAGCTTCCAGGAGTTGAAGCACCGGTTGACGACGGCGCCAGTATTAGTGATCCCGACGGAGAACTCCAGATTTGTTCTGTATACTGATGCATCACTGCAGGGCCTTGGGTGTGTTCTGATGCAAGATAAGCATGTGGTAGCTTATGCATCGAGGCAGTTGAAGCCGCATGAGACCAGATATCCAGTTCATGACTTGGAATTGGCAGCTATCATCTTCGCCCTGAAGATCTGGAGGCATTATTTGTATGGTACTTCATTCACCATATACACGGATCACAAGAGCCTCAAGTTTCTATTCACTCAGGCGGAGCTGAACATGAGACAGAGGAGATGGATGGACCTACTCAAGGACTATGACTGTGAGATAGAGTACCATCCCGGGAAAGCCAATTTGACAGTGGACGCCTTGAGCCGGAAAGTGAGGAGTTCTGCTGAGGACGTCATCCATTTGTCGGCTATGATGACCTCCTATTGCCATCTCGGCTATGATTTTGATATAGATGCGTCACCAGTGTATGTCTCTACCTTATTAGCTGAGCCAGATATTTATGAGAACATCAGGAGAGCTCAGAGATCAGATGCTGAGGTTCAGAGATGGTTGTCTATAGTGCATCTTGGTCAGCCGACGAAGTTCAGAGTGGCCGACGACGGATTTTTGAGATTGAGTAATCGCTGGGTAGTTCCGAGTACGCCGGAGTTGCGTAAGGGAATCTTGGAGCGAGCTCACAGTAGCAGACTTAGCATCCACCCAGGCGGGAAGAAGATGTAAAGAGATCTGCGTGGTCAGTTTTGGTGGAAGAGAATGAAGTCTGATGTCGTCGCTTTTGTGAAGAGGTGTCTGATCTGCCAGCAGGTTAAGGCAGAGAGGCAGAGACCTGGCGGCGAGTTGAGAAGCTTGGAGATACCGAAGTGGAAATGGGAGCACATTTCCATGGACTTCGTAACTCATTTGCCGAGGAGTGCTTCAGGCTTCGATGCTATTTGGGTGATTGTGGACAGATTGACCAAGGTAGCCCACTTTATCCCCTATAGCATGACCTTTACATTCTTGAGGATGGCGCAGTTGTATATTAGAGATGTGGTGAGATTGCATGGGATCCCCGTTTCTATTGTGTCAGATCGAGATCCGCGATTCACATCTCATTTTTGGGAAGGCCTTCAGTCAGCCTTGGGAACTGAGGTCAGATTGAGTACTGCTTATCATCCTCAGACGGATGGCCAGACCGAGCGCACGATTCAGACGCTCGAGGACATGTTGAGAGCTTGCGTATTGGAGTTCGATGCCTCTTGGCAGGAGTCAGTGCCTTTGGTAGAGTTTTCGTATAACAATAGCTACCAGGCGAGTATTCAGATGGCTCCGTTTGAAGCTCTTTATGGCAGACGATGTAGATCACCCTTATGTTGGGATGATTTGGATAGTAGACCAGTCGGAGGACCTGAGTTGATCCGGGAAATGGAAGAGAAGATAAAGATTATAAGGCAGAGAATGAAAGCGGCCCAAGACAGACAGGCAGCTTATGCGAATAAACGGCGGAGACCGTTAGAATTTCGGTTGGGAGATAAGGTCTTTTTGAAGATCTCGCCTTTCAGAGGTGTTGTGCGATTTGGGATGCGTGGGAAACTGTCTCCGAGGTATGTTGGACCGTACGAGATCTTACAGCACATCGGCACCTTAGCTTACCGACTGGCTTTGCCGCCTTCTTTATCTCGGATACATGATGTGTTTCATTTATCTATGCTGCGAAAGTATGAGCCGGATCCGTCTCACGTGTTACAGCCTTCCGAAGTTCAGTTGGAATCCGATGTGTCTTATGTGGAGCGGCCTGTCAGAATTCTGGATCGAGCAGACCGTAGACTTAGGAATAAAGTGATACCGATGATCAAGGTTCAGTGGGATCGCAGGGGTGTCGAGGAGGCTACGTGGGAGACGGAGCAGCATATGGTGCAGCACTACCCGGAACTATTCTCTGGTATGAGTTTATGTTTAGTTTCTGTTAGGGTAAGTGCATGTGATTTCGAGGACGAAATCTTATAAGTAGGGGAGTATTGTGACATCCCCGAAATGGTTAATTGCTATTTGGCTTTAATTGTGTTTACATGATTAATTATGTGGTAATTGATTATGTTTTGTAATTTATTTACCTTATGGAAATGCATGGTCATGTGGATAGGGGTGACCCGGGATTGCATTTTAGGGTGCATGTGGTGCATGTTGGGTAAATATTATTGGAAGCATGATTTATTTGCCTTTGGTAGCAATTTATTAGAAATCATGTGTTTAATTGATATTTGGTGCATTTTGAGTAAATGCTTTGAAAAATATCATGTTGGGGTGTTTTATACACCATGGAATTGTTGGTATGCTTTTTAATTAAAAGCCAACCCTTTTATCCCCAACCCCACTTTACCAAATCATTTTACCTTTACCAAAAACCAAATCCACAAAACCCTTCCCCTCCAAATTTTCGAGCTCAAGCCTTGGGTGGAAGAGGGACCTTTCAAAAATCTTGATTGGTGGAGCATATTGGGTGATTTGAGATCCCCAAGAGGTATGGGTACCTCATGCTTTAATTTTGTAAGGTTTTATTTGAGGTTGGGTTGATTTTGAAGGGTTTTAAAATGGGTTTTGTTGGGTTGTTGTGGGTTTGTTTAAAGGTTGGATTTATGGTTGTTTTAAGGTGTGTTTTGGTGGTTCATGTTGATATTAATGTTGTTGGTTGGTTGGTTTGAGTATTGGGATGGATTGGAAGAAATTTTGGGAACAAAAATGGTGAAAAACGCATGTCTGCGCGAGGCGATCGATCGCCTGAAAAGAGGCGACCGATCACCAAGAGACAGTGGCATTTTTACGGGTTAGGCGATCGATCGCCTAAAATGGGGCGACCGATCGCCGAGAGGCAGTAGGTTTTTCAAAGGAATGGCGATCGATCGCCATGTTTGGGGCGACCGATCGCCGCTGTGTAAATTTTGAGGCGACCGATCGCCTATGGGAAGCGATCGATCGCCGCCTGTGGAATTTTGGAAAATGGTTCATTTTGTCAAATTTTTGGTATTTGGCTATTATTTGGCTTCTAATATGGGGTTGTGTGATTGTGTAGAACCATCCCAGGTAGCAACACAACCGAGGAATTGAAGCCGGACCAATTCCACTTTTGGAAAGGTACGTAGTGGACGTACGGGCACCCAACGGTAACATGTATTTTATATACTCATTGATTATGCATTGTGGATGCGGGTATATATGTGGTATTGCATTGTGGATGCATATACATGTTGATTTATGCCATATGTGGTATTGCATTGTGGATGCATATACATGGTAATTGATGCATATTGATGATAGATGCATATTATGATTATTGGATGCACATCCCATGAGTCGTGGTCATCCTTTGATGATTTTAATGCTTGCCGCTTTTTGTATTGGTTCCGCTAAATGTGAAGCGAGGGGTGGGAGCGCCGCATGTCACATTTGAGCGTGGTTGTCATATGGGGCGAGGAAAGGGTATTTGCCGCTCTCTGTGAAGCGAGGGGTGGGAGTACCGCATGTCCATTGTAGCGAGGTTATCCTATGCCGCCCATATGAAAATAAGCGAGGGGCATTAAAATACACTGTGATGGACAGACTAGGGAATGGTGACCAATATTTGGTACAGTTGAGATGGTATATGATGTCATGACATGTTTTGGCCATTAAAAATAATCTGTTGATTATACTCATGAGTTATGGTACAGGGACAACCAAACGGGAAGCGTTTGAAATGCATGGAAAACAGGAAGTGTTTTATATTGATTATGCATTTACGCTTTATCTTCATATTGTGTTGAATATGAAAGATTATTATTGCTCATGTTTGGGGGTTGTCCTTGTAGGTACCTTTTTGGCATGATAGCAAGCTTTGAACGGGTTGAGGTGGTGAGCTTGTGAAGCATTCTTTTGAGGATTTAAGGACAGGATTATTTGTCTAGTGTCTACTCTAGGAGTAGTGTAAAACTAGTTGATAGCATTCATTGATAAGGAATGTAATTAATCCATTCTTTTTGGAAGTCCTTATTATTATGGCATGTAATGCTTAAGCTCATAGACTCAACATGTTCTTTTCTCACTCTGATCATAATATTAGCTCTATTATGCCTTATTTCCGCACTTAAGGATTATGGTCCTTACATGGAGCGAGCTCATAGTAGGAGACTTAGCATCCACCCAGGCGGGAAGAAGATGTACAGAGATCTGCGTGGCCAGTTTTGGTGGAAAAGGATGAAATCTGATGTCGTCGCTTTTGTGAAGAGGTGTTTGATCTGCCAGCAGGTTAAGGCAGAGAGACAGAGACCTGGCGGCGAATTGAGAAGCTTGGAGATACCGAAATGGAAGTGGGAACACATTTCCATGGACTTCGTGACTCATTTGCCGAGGAGTGCTTCAGGCTTCGATGCTATTTGGGTGATTGTGGACAGATTGACTAAGGTAGCCCACTTTATCCCCTATAGCATGACTTTCACCTTTTTGAGGATGGCGCAGTTGTATATTAGAGATGTAGTGAGATTGCATGGGATCCCCGTTTCCATAGTGTCAGATCGAGATCCGCGATTCACATCTCATTTCTGGGAAGGCCTTCAGTCAGCCTTGGGAACTGAAGTCAGATTGAGCACTGCTTATCATCCTCAGACGGATGGCCAGACCGAGCGCACTATTCAGACGCTCGAGGACATGTTAAGAGCTTGTGTTTTGGAGTTCGATGCTTCTTGGCAGGATTCAGTGCCTTTGGTAGAGTTTTCTTATAACAATAGCTACCAGGCGAGTATTCAGATGGCTCCGTTTGAAGCTCTTTATGGCAGACGGTGTAGATCACCCTTGTGTTGGGATGATTTGGACCGCAGATCGGTCGGAGGACTGGAGTTGATTCGGGAGATGGAAGAGAAGATAAAGACAATAAGGCAGAAAATGAAAGCGGCCCAGGACAGACAGGCAGCTTATGCGAACAAACGGCGGAGACCGTTGGAATTTCAGTTGGGAGATAAGGTCTTTTTGAAGATCTCGCCTTTCAGAGGCGTTGTGCGATTTGGGATGCGCGAGAAACTGTCTCCGAGGTATGTTGGACCGTACGAGATCTTGCAGCGCATTGGCACCTTAGCTTACCGACTGGCCTTGCCACCTTCTTTATCTGGTATACATGATGTGTTTCATGTGTCTATGCTGCGGAAGTATGAGCCGGATCCGTCGCATGTGTTACAGCCTTCCGAAGTTCAGTTAGAGTCTGATGTGTCTTATGTGGAACGGCCTGTCAGAATTCTGGATCGAGCAGACCGTAGACTTCGGAACAAAGTGATACCTATGATCAAGGTTCAGTGGGATCGCAGGGGTGTCGAGGAGGCTACGTGGGAGACGGAGCGGCATATGGTGCAGCACTACCCGGAACTATTCTCTGGTATGTGTTTATGTTTAGTTTCCTTTTGGGGTAAGTGCATGTGATTTCGAGGACCAAATCTTATAAGTAGGGGAGTATTGTGACATCCCCGAAATGATTAATTGCATTTGGGCATTAATTGTGCTTATATGATTAATTATGTGGTAATGAATTATGCATTGGATTATTTATCATATGGAAATGCATGGTCATGTGGATAGGGTGACCCGGGAATGCATTTCAGGGTGCATGTGGTGCATGTTGGGTAAATTGTTGGGAACATGATTTATTTGCCTTGGTTAGCAATTAATTGGAAATCATGTGTTAATTGATATTATGGTGCATTTTGAGTTAATGCTTTGAAAATATCATGTTGGGGTGTTTTATACACCATGAATTGTGGGTTGCATTTTTAATTAAACCAACACCTTTTATTACCCCAACCCCCCCATCCACTCTTACTTTTTAACTTTACCAAACAACACCCAAACCCTCCCTTTCCCCTCATTTTCGAAATCAAGCTTAAGGGTGAAGAGAAGTTCTTGCAAAACTTTGATTTGTGGAGTTTGTTGGGTGATTTGAGATCCCCAAGAGGTATGGGTACCTCATGGTTCTTTTTGTAAGGTTTTGTTTAAGTTTGATATGGTTTGAAGGATTTTAAAATGGGTTTGTGTTGGGTTGTTGTGGTTTTGGTATTATTTTGGGTGGATGTTAAATATTTGGGTTTATGTAGATGTTTATTGTTGGTTTTGAGTGGGTTGGTTTGGTTGATGTTGGAGTATGTGGGTATGTTTGAGTTGGGATTGAAGATGGGTGAATAGTGCCCAAATCCCGCATGCCCAGAGCTCGGCGATCGATCGGCGCCTTCCGCGATCGATCGCGAGCAACAGAGCTGGAGGCAGTGCACTTCAGCGATCGATCGCGAGTTTGGCGCGATCGATCGGCGCGAACTCAGCGATCGAATTTGTTGCCCGAGACAGTGAGGTCTCGCGATCGATCGGGGCTTTATGGCGATCGATCGCGAGACACCAAAAAAGGGTGTTTTGGTTGTTTTTGTGGGATTTTTGGTATTGGACTATTATTGGGTTCTAATATTGATATTTGTGAATGTGTAGAACCAACCCAGGTGGCAACGCAGCCAAGGAATTGAAGTCCTACCACATCCTACATTTTGGAAAGGTACGTAGTGGACGTACGGGCACCCCAACGGTACATGTATCTTATATACTTATTGTTATGCATTATGCAAGTATATATGTGGTATTGCATTGTGGATGCAAATACATGTTATGCATGATGTTTATAGATGCATATGATTATTGGTGCATATCCCATGAGTCGTGGTCATCCCTTGATGATTTTAATGCTTGCCGCTATTTGGTTTGGTTCCGCTAAATGTGAAGCGAGGGGTGGGAGTGCCGCATGTCACATTTGAGCGTGGTTATCATATAGGGCGAGGAAAGGGTATTTGCCGCTCAATGAGAGGCGAGGGGTGGGAGTCCCGCAGTCCATTGAAGCGAGGTTATCCTATGCCGCCTATATGTAAATAAGCGAGGGGCATTAAAATACATTGTGATGGACAGACTAGGGATTGGTGATCAGTATTTGGTATTGATGAGCTGGTATATGTCATGACATGTTTAGACCATTAAAAATAATCTATTGATTATACTCATGAGTTATGGTACAGGGACAACCAAACGGGAAGCGTTTGAAATGCATGGGAAAAACAGGAAGTGTTTTATTATGATTATGCATTTACGCTGTATCTTCATTTTGTGTTGAATATGAATGATTATTATTGCTCATGTTTGGGGGTTGTCCTTGTATGTACACGTTTGGCATGATAGAAGGGCTAGACGGGTTGAGACAGTGAGCTTGAGGATGCTTTTGTGAATTGAAGGACATGATTGTTTTGCCTAGTGTCTACTGTAGGAGTAGTGTAAAACTAGTTGATAACATTCATTTGATGGGGAATGTAATTAATCAATTTTTGGTAGTCCTCATTTTGGCATGTAATGCTTAAGCTCATAAACTCAACACGTTATTTCTCACTCTGATCATTTATATTAGCTCTATTATGCCTTGATTCCGCACTTAAGGATTAGGGTCCTTACAATTTGTATCCACAAGACGGTTAAAAATTCATTATACCCTGAAATCAACTTACGATATCTTCAATTATCCATGCCCTTGATACAATCAAAACCATATTTTGACAACATCATTTAATTCAAATCCACAACACTATCATTAAAATTGTAAGCTACAGTTCACTATTACAAGTGTGGATAGTATAATTAGCACTGCTGATGTATTTTCCAAATCATAATAACTGATGCACATTTTTTTTGTCTCAATAACACTTGTGCAGTGTGATCAAATACATGACATGTATCTGTGATCACTAGTACTGAAGTATCTCTAATATTATCCTCTATCAAGGTATACTCTCTGGTCTGTTGGGAAACCAAAAATAACTATCAGGTATTACCTCTGGTCTGCAAGTAATTAACTGCTGCTAGAACTGAGTGGTCGAAAAGAATAACAACTCTGATATCTACCCCTAGCTCAGGATATTTGTTGTTATGGTTGCATCTGTTCCTGAGCACGTAACGCACATGCTCTGACTCACCACCATCAATATCGGTTCCTATTATTCTTTCAAATGGATCAGTAGATATTTACATCCACAGTGACCTCGAAAAGATTTGGTATTCTACAATCTCATAGTACCTCCAGAACTACTAGAGCTGGATAAATTGGAGTGATACTTCTGAAACTTTTCCAGGATTACTTGGATTATCTCAATGATAGTCACTTCATTAATCTTTAATCTAGTTCTAACTACTTCGCACCACATCGGTGTCTTATTCTTCAGTCGATATCTAATCTCTTCACTAGTGAATAGCTATTGAGATTAAGCAGATATTTCCATTTCTCAAGTCCACGATAATCAATTAACGTTTTCTATGTCATCAACATGGCATTCTCGTAAACATATTTTCCCGTAACAGAAAGAGGAAAAATCGTCATCTAAAAGAGTTTAGAGTGAAGTTTTTTATTCATAGTTCGGACACATAGCCTGGAACTAAATTACGACAGTCTCCATTCAAACCAATTCTCGTTGTTTCTCACAACAACTATACTCGATCCTTCAATTGGAAAAACAAAACGCTAATTTCAATATTCTCAAGTTCTAAATTCTCATCTTGGCATACATAGGTTTTGACGTAATATGTATAACCTTGGTCTTTCAGACTTAAATTCCTGATGTCAATCGACAAAAAGTGTTTTAAATAATTCTAGTGGCATCCACTAATCATAAGGATTAAATCCCAAAGTGATAAATATAGTTTCCAATAATGGACACATTATCACTAAATTATAGTGCAATTAACAGTTTATAGTGTCTACATGTTCAATAGTAGCTCTTAAAACCTATATCACAGCTACCTGTCCAAACACTAACTGTTCATCATAAAATCAAAACATAAATCTCAAGTCAGAGATGTTCTCATCACTTATTCTACCTCATCATCCAATAAGCAACTGTCAGTGCTAACAGATAAAATTCTCTAGAATATATGCAACACAGCATTCAAATTTTCTAGATTATGCAACTCAGCATTCAAATTCTCTATATTATATGCAAATCAGCATATTAAAATCTTCAGAGATATGACATCTCATTATTCCTGCTTACTAATCCAGTACATGAATAAACTCTCATTATCGAACATGTAAACATAGCAGGCAAGAGCATATAAATCAGATAGTCAGACACATGCACAAACAATTCATTTGTGTCTATATTCAGTGTCCTAACTCTAGTTCGAGCATATCCCAGATACATGCTATGATACCATAATGTGAGGGCCCGATCCTAATGTGGTGTTTAATTAACACATAATGATTAATTTCAAATGTAAACAGCGGAAGATTTATTTCAAAGGTCTTATCAAATGGCCCTAAAATTTTTTCGCTTTTAGGTGATACATATATAGTGATACTGAAAATACGTAATTCCAGTTTCCAATTTAACATGTTGAGCATAACATCCATATCAAGTATATCATCAACCAGTAGTAGAATAATTAAAATACAGATACTCGGGGCATACCCCGGTAATTTAAAACATAAGTAAAAATATTCTAACAACTACTGGGACACAAAACATAAAATATAAACCTGAGCTCGCTCTCAAGGAGCTCTGGTATCTCTCGATGCGTCGCTGTAAGCATCGTCACCATGTCCTCCTGTAAAGCCTGTCATGCCCGAACAATAAAAGACATGACAGCCCCCACAAAGGGGGTCAGTACCCCAGTACGAGAAATAAATCAGTCATGTCAAATGACAAAGTATCATGCAATGCATACCATGTATGAATGCGATGTATGAATGGGTACAAGGAATCGAATATCAAGATACCAAAATCGAAGTCCAAAGGAAGGTATCATCAAATCATCAAAGCTCGAGCAGAGGGTGACAGTATACGTACATTGCGCTAGGAAAACTCATCCTATGTACGTTACTGCATCCAGCCCTCGTGTCAAGGTCCGGTCGCACCTGCATGTGACTACAGTTACTACCTATACTGCCTGTCATCGCCATGCTCGTCGTACCCGACACTCAGAGTAAGTCAACTCAGTCAAATCATGGATATCCAAGGAATGATAGATCAATATGATATGCCCATGAATCATTTATGCATCAAATGACATATGCAACTCAATATATCATGCAATCTCATGTGAAAGTATATACAAATCATGTAATGTCACATATCATGTAATCTGTGATGCCCCGAAATTAATTAATGGTAACTTGGACATTAATTATGTTTATATGATGTATCATGTGTTGATGGATTTATGTGTTGGGTATTAAGATGTTAACATGATTAATTGTGTTAAATTATCAAATATGAGGAAGATGTGATTTTAAATGAAGTTTAGAGCATTGTTGAAAAATGCTTTTGAAATACCAAGTAGGGTATTTTATACATCATGTTAAGTTTGGGGTACAATTTTTATTAAGTTATTACAACCCCTTTTAAATCCCTCACACATCACTTTAACCCCCCACTTTACTTTCACCTTTTAAAAATCCCCAAATCACTTCCCAATCCCAAACCCTACCCATTTTCGAAATCCACCAAAAAGGAAGAAGGAAAGTTCCACAAAAACCTTGTTTGTGTGATCTTTGCTAGGATTTGGAGCCTACAAGAGGTATGGAACCATTCCTATAAGTTTTATGATGTTTGGTGTTGAAATGGGTTATTGTTTATGGTTGGGGTATGATTTTTGAAGTGTTTTATGTTGGTTTTGGTGGGTTATGATGTTATTGATGTTTTATGGAAGTTTGGTTTTGGGGTGGCATGTGAAAGAGCTTGAAAAATGAGCATTAATGGCGAAAATCCGATGTACAGCACTCGGCGATCGATCGCCCGTTCTTGGCGATCGATCGCGAGCGTCCAGTACCAGCCAGAGGCATTTGGCGATCAATCGCCACTTTTGGGCGATCGATCGGCGAGCCTGGCGATCGATCGCGCCAAAAGTGGCGATCGATCGCCAAGAAGGAAATTTTGCCCCCTCGTCCAGTGTGGTCTCGCGATCGATCGCGCCTGGGCGGCGATCGATCGCGAGCTGAAGAAAAGTGGATTTTTGATATTTTTGTGGGATTTTTGGATATTGGACTATGTTTAGCTTCTAATATCAATTGGTATGGTCGTGTAGAACCATCCCAGGTGCCCACAACATCCAGGAGATAAAGCTCTCCAAATTCTCCACTTTTGGGAATTAAGGTACGTAAGAGACGTACGAGCATCGGACGGTAAACCATGCCCTTACATATTACGATGATGACGTTTAAGATGATGTTATGATGATGATGCTTATGATGATGTTATGATGATGATGCTTATGATGATGTTACGATGATGATCCTTACGATGATGTTATGACAATGATGCTTAAGATGATGTTTATGATAACGATGTTTATGAGCACGTCTATAATGACGAAGTTTATGATAAGGTCATACGACGTGTATGGTTGGGTAAGACGCCCATGTGGTGAGATACCACCCAAAGTATATGATTGGGTAAGATGCCCACGTGGTAAGATGCCACGTAATGTTTATAATATGGTAAGACGCCATATGATTGGGTAAGATGCCCACGTGGTAAGATGCCACGTAATGTTTATAATATGGTAAGACGCCATATGATTGGGTAAGATGCCCACGTGGTAAGATGCCACACGATGATTATGATATGGTAAGATACCATACAATGGGGTAAGACGCCCTAATATATGAATAAGAGCCAGGGATAACAAAGGAAGTCGAAAGACGACCAATAACCTTTACTTAACTAGGATGTTATGCATTATTGTATGCTTTTATGTAATGTTAAGTAAACATGTGTATGCTCATGATGTGTTATCCCTGTAGGTACACTTTTGGACCAAGGGCCTAGGGTCGGGTTGAGGAAGTGAGCTAAAGGGAGCATGATGAACGTAGGAAGCAGGATTTTGATAGTCTCTACTCTAGGAGTAGTGTAAATCTATAGCTTTAACATTCTTTATTGGGAATGTAATTAAATAGCTTTTGAAAACTCTATTTTGGCCTGTAATCTCCTTAGCTCAAGCTACAACCGGAACCCTTAAGAGGTTATAAATGCATGTTCTGTCCAATTTATGTGTACTAAATGATATTAAGGTAGGAAGACCCTACATTAGTGGTATCAGAGCAGTGGTTAGATAACCCGGGATGAGTGAAGGGTAGCCTTAGCAATAAGTTAGCTAGGTGCTTACTTTCGAACATGTTTTGTGCATAAGTTGCATATGAAGTATATGATGTTATGCTAACATGTTTTGTTTATCTAACGAAGTATTATACGAACTGCTTTTGGATCTTGTTGTTAATCCTTGTGTTGCAGTATGGCAGCAAATGTGGAGGTAGGTGACGCAGTGAGCGTCAATGCAAGCGCGGGGCGTACGAATCCCCTACCCCCGCCAGCTTTTGATGATGAACCGGCCGAACAACAGTTGTTGCCAGGGGAACTAAGCCTAACTCAGTTTCTTGCTTACCGACCCCCAACCTTTGAAGGAACCGAAACTGGGGAACGAGCTGAGGAATGGTTGGAAAGAATAGAGCAAATCTTTGTGGCAGCCCCATGTGCAAAGACAGCATGGATACGGTTAGCAGAGTTCCAGTTGGCCAAGAAGGCGCTAATGTGGTGGAAGACCACTGTGGTAGAGCAAGAGGCTCAAGGTCATGAAGTTAACTGGAAAATGTTTCGAACTCGCTTCCTGAACCGTTATTTCTCGGCTGCAGCACGACAGGCTAAGGAAGATGAATTCACTCACCTCAAGCAAGGTAATATGTCGGTATCGGATTATGCTCTTCAGTTTTGCTCCTTGCTCCGATATGTGCCTCACATTGCCACGAGCACGCAAGCAAAGATGAGGAATTTCATGAAGGGTCTGAGGCCGGAGCTATACGATAGGGTGATCACTTATGGCCCTACTTGTTTTGATGATGCACTCTCAAGGGCTGAGCTAGCCGAACTAGGAGTGGGTGCATACCCTGATGTTGTACCACCGTCGGCACCCTCTCAGAAATCCACTCCGGATAATATGAAGCCGAGGAATGATCAGTTCAAGTCAAGGGGGAACTCCTCAGCGTCAAGGTTTAGTGGTAAGAAGTCCGACAATAGGTGGAAAGGAAATCGAAGAGGTGATGCCCCATCTGGAAGGGGGCAGTCTCAGGGAGACAGATCCGGGAAGATCCAATGCACTCTTTGTGGGCAACCACATCTGGCGAAAGACTGTATAGGGTGCTATGTTTGTGGCGACAAGGGCCACTTTGCTAGACAGTGTCCCAACAGGGGAAGTCAACAGGGTTCTGCGGGGAGGCCTGCAGATAGGACAGCACAACACAGACCACCCTTTGTACCGAGACAGCATGGAGGTCAGCCCATGGGGCCACCTCAAGGACAAGTCTATGCACTGACAAGAGAGCAGGCTTCAGCGGCTCCGGAGGAGGTTATAGCGGGTACGTGTCTTTTATTTACGCACCCTGCTTTTATATTGATCGACACAGGTGCGTCACACTCTTTTGTGTCGACAAGTTTTGTGGAAAGGCACCACTTATGCACTTCTCCGTCGCCCACGCCTCTTATAGTCTCGACCCCCGCTGGAAGAAGTATGATTACTGATCGGATCGTCTACAATGGCCTCGTTTATTTTGAGGATAAGGAACTAAGGTCAGATTTGATTGTTCTAGGAATGTCAGATTTTGATTGCATTCTGGGCATTGATGTTCTGAACAGGTATCAGGCAGTTGTGAACTGCAGGCAGAGAACTGTACGGTTTAAATCCGATATGGGAGTTCCATGGACGTTCTATGGGGATGGTTCCCGCTCTAAGATTCCGTTGATATCTGCTGTCAAGATGGCGCAGTTATTGGAACGAGGTCATTCAGGATATCTCATTTATGCCGTCGATGTTACGGAAAAGAAAGGAGAAGTGAAAGTTGAGGATGTGCCCGTAGTGGCGGAGTTCCCTGATGTCTTCCCGGAGGAGATCCCGGATTCCCACCGACGAGAGAGGTCGAGTTTGGGATTGAGTTATTACCAGGGACGTCGGCCATTTCTCGTGCCCCTTATAGGATGGCACCAGCGGAGCTAAGGGAATTAAAGATTCAGTTGCAAGAGCTCCTTGATAAGGGCTATATACGCCCTAGCGTATCGCCCTGGGGAGCACCAGTGTTATTTGTGAAGAAGAAAGATGGTTCAATGCGTTTGTGCATCGATTACAGACAACTGAACAAAGCCACAGTGAAGAATAAGTACCCACTTCCGAGGATCGATGATTTATTTGATCAGTTACAGGGTACGAGGCTCTACAGTAAGATCGATCTGAGGTCGGGGTACCATCAGATTCGAGTGAGAGAAGAGGATGTCCAGAAGACAGCCTTCAGAACTAGGTATGGGCACTATGAGTTCCTAGTCATGCCTTTTGGGGTGACAAATGCCCCGGCTGTTTTCATGAGTTTGATGAACAAGGTGTTCCAGCCGTATTTGGATCAATTCGTCATAGTTTTCATTGACGACATACTCATCTACTCTAGGACTGAAGAAGATCATGTACGGCACTTGAGGACAGTACTTCAGATCCTTAGGGATCATCAGTTGTATGCTAAGCTTAGCAAGTGCGAATTCTGGTTAGACAGCGTGGTGTTCCTAGGCCATGTCATATCTAGCCAAGGGATATCTGTGGATCCGAGGAAGATTGAAGCTGTGATGGAGTGGGCAGCACCCACTTCTGTACCCGAGATACGGAGTTTTCTTGGCTTAGCAGGTTATTACCGACGTTTTGTCGAGGGATTTTCCAAGATCGCTAAGCCATTGACACAGCTGACTCAGAAAGGAGTCCCGTTCTTCTGGTCCGAAGCTTGTGAGGAAAGCTTCCAAGAATTGAAGCGTCGTTTGACGACAGCGCCAGTGTTGGTGATTCCGTCTGAGGATAAGAGGTTTGCCTTGTACACGGATGCATCATTGCAGGGTTTGGGCTGCGTATTGATGCAAGACAGACAAGTAGTAGCCTATGCTTCGAGACAGTTGAAGCATCATGAGACCAGGTACCCAGTCCATGATCTGGAACTGGCAGCTATCATTTTCGCCTTGAAGATTTGGCGTCATTACCTTTATGGTACTACGTTTACCATTTTTACGGACCATAAGAGCCTGAAGTTCTTGTTCACTCAGGCAGAGTTGAATATGAGGCAAAGGAGGTGGATGGATTTACTCAAGGATTATGACTGTGAAATTGAGTACCATCCTGGTAAGGCAAATTTGATAGCAGACGCCTTAAGTCGTAAGGTGAAGAGTACTGCTGAGGACGTTATGTGTTTATCAGCTTTGATGATTTCTTATTGCCATCTGGGCTATGATTTCGATGTAGACACGTCGCCGGTGCGAGTGTCGACTTTATTGGCCGAGCCAGACGTATTTGAGGCAATCAGGAAAGCCCAGAGGTTGGATGATGAAGTTCAGAGATGGTCATCAATAGTACTTCGAGGTCAGCCAACAAAGTTTAGTGTGGCTGAAGATGACTCTTTAAGATTGGGCAACCGATGGGTGGTCCCAGATGCGCCAGGATTGCGTAAAGGAATTTTAGAACGGGCTCATAATAGCCGGTTCAGTATCCACCCTGGAGGAAGAAAGATGTATAAGGACCTAAGTGGTCAATTTTGGTGGAGACGCATGAAGCGTGATGTGATCAGCTTCGTTAAGAGATGTTTGATCTGCCAACAAGTAAAGGCAGAAAGGCAGAGGCCTGGTGGCGAGCTGAAGAGCTTGGAGGTACCTAAGTGGAAGTGGGAGCATATATCTATGGACTTCGTGACCCACTTGCCAAGGTCGGCCTCTGGATTTGATGCGATCTGGGTGATCGTAGATAGGCTGACGAAGGTAGCTCATTTCATCCCTTACAGTATGACTTTCACGTATTTAAAGATGGCCCAATTATATGTACGGGATGTAGTGAGGTTGCATGGGATTCCAGTCTCGATCGTGTCTGACAGAGACCCAAGGTTTACTTCTCATTTCTGGGAGGGTCTCCAGACAGCTTTGGGCACCGAGGTGAGACTAAGTACAGCTTATCACCCTCAGATTGATGGCCAAACGGAGCGTACTATACAGACGCTCGAAGATATGCTGAGGGCATGTGTTTTGGAGTTTGATACTCCGTGGCAAGAATCTATACCACTGGTTGAGTTCTCATACAATAGCAGCTATCAGGCGAGCATTCAAATGGCCCCTTTTGAAGCTCTTTACGGACGACGATGTAGGTCACCGCTGTATTGGGAGGACTTGACGAGTAAAGCGGTCGGAGGACCGGATATGATTAAGGACATGGAGGAAAAGATTAAGATGATACGCTTAAAGATGAAAGCGGCCCAAGATAGGCAAGCAGCCTATGCAAATAAGCGGCGACGGCCGCTAGAATTTCAAGTGGGAGACAAGGTCTTCTTGAAAATCTCACCCTTCAGGGGTGTTGTTCGATTTGGTATGCGGGGGAAGTTATCCCCGAGGTATGTTGGACCGTATGAGGTGTTACAGCGTATCGGCACTTTGGCTTACCGATTGGCTCTACCACCGTCCTTATCTGGAATTCATGATGTCTTCCATGTTTCTATGTTGAGAAAGTATGAGCCAGATCCGTCTCATGTTTTACAGCCTACTGAAGTGCAGTTAGACTCAGATGTATCCTACGTTGAACGACCAGTCAGAATTCTGGATCGTGAGGATCGCAGACTACGGAGCAAAGTTATACCGATGGTCAAAGTTCAGTGGGATCGTCGGGGTGTCGAGGAGGCTACGTGGGAGACGGAGCGGCATATGATGCAGCATTACCCCGAACTATTTTCTGGTATGATTTATGTTTAGTTTCTTTTGGGTAAGTGCATGCGATTTCGAGGACGAAATCTTGTAAGTAGGGGAGTAATGTGATGCCCCGAAATTAATTAATGGTAACTTGGACATTAATTATGTTTATATGATGTATCATGTGTTGATGGATTTATGTGTTGGGTATTAAGATGTTAACATGATTAATTGTGTTAAATTATCAAATATGAGGAAGATGTGATTTTAAATGAAGTTTAGAGCATTGTTGAAAAATGCTTTTGAAATACCAAGTAGGGTATTTTATACATCATGTTAAGTTTGGGGTACAATTTTTATTAAGTTATTACAACCCCTTTTAAATCCCTCACACATCACTTTAACCCCCCACTTTACTTTCACCTTTTAAAAATCCCCAAATCACTTCCCAATCCCAAACCCTACCCATTTTCGAAATCCACCAAAAAGGAAGAAGGAAAGTTCCACAAAAACCTTGTTTGTGTGATCTTTGCTAGGATTTGGAGCCTACAAGAGGTATGGAACCATTCCTATAAGTTTTATGATGTTTGGTGTTGAAATGGGTTAAGTTTTTGATGTTTTATGTGGGTTTGTTTGGGTATGTGTTGTTTATGGTTGGGGTATGATTTTTGAAGTGTTTTATGTTGGTTTTGGTGGGTTATGATGTTATTGATGTTTTATGGAAGTTTGGTTTTGGGGTGGCATGTGAAAGAGCTTGAAAAATGAGCATTAATGGCGAAAATCCGATGTACAGCACTCGGCGATCGATCGCCCGTTCTTGGCGATCGATCGCGAGCGTCCAGTACCAGCCAGAGGCATTTGGCGATCGATCGCCACTTTTGGGCGATCGATCGGCGAGCCTGGCGATCGATCGCGCCAAAAGTGGCGATCGATCGCCAAGAAGGAAATTTTGCCCCCTCGTCCAGTGTGGTCTCGCGATCGATCGCGGCCCAGATCGCGCCTGGGCGGCGATCGATCGCGAGCTGAAGAAAAGTGGATTTTTTATATTTTTGTGGGATTTTTGGATATTAGACTATGTTTAGCTTCTAATATCAATTTGTATGGTCGTGTAGAACCATCCCAGGTGCCCACAACATCCAGGAGATAAAGCTCTCCAAATTCTCCACTTTTGGGAATTAAGGTACGTAAGAGACGTACGAGCATCGGACGGTAAACCATGCCCTTACATATTACGATGATGACGTTTAAGATGATGTTATGATGATGATGCTTATGATGATGTTATGATGATGATGCTTATGATGATGTTACGATGATGATCCTTACGATGATGTTATGACAATGATGCTTAAGATGATGTTTATGATAACGATGTTTATGAGCACGTCTATAATGACGAAGTTTATGATAAGGTCATACGACGTGTATGGTTGGGTAAGACGCCCATGTGGTGAGATACCACCCAAAGTATATGATTGGGTAAGATGCCCACGTGGTAAGATGCCACGTAATGTTTATAATATGGTAAGACGCCATATGATTGGGTAAGATGCCCACGTGGTAAGATGCCACGTAATGTTTATAATATGGTAAGACGCCATATGATTGGGTAAGATGCCCACGTGGTAAGATGCCACAGGATGATTATGATATGGTAAGATACCATACAATGGGGTAAGACGCCCTAATATATGAATAAGAGCCAGGGATAACAAAGGAAGTCGAAAGACGACCAATAACCTTTACTTAACTAGGATGTTATGCATTATTGTATGCTTTTATGTAATGTTAAGTAAACATGTGTATGCTCATGATGTGTTATCCCTGTAGGTACACTTTTGGACCAAGGGCCTAGGGTCGGGTTGAGGAAGTGAGCTAAAGGGAGCATGATGAACGTAGGAAGCAGGATTTTGATAGTCTCTACTCTAGGAGTAGTGTAAATCTATAGCTTTAACATTCTTTATTGGGAATGTAATTAAATAGCTTTTGAAAACTCTATTTTGGCCTGTAATCTCCTTAGCTCAAGCTACAACCGGAACCCTTAAGAGGTTATAAATGCATGTTCTGTCCAATTTATGTGTACTAAATGATATTAAGGTAGGAAGACCCTACATAATCCAAGACATTCATCATGTCATATAGTCACATAAGAATCATATAGTGACAAATAAGTCATATAAATCAAATAATGACATATAAGGCCATACATTAGCATCATTACACGTCTTTGCCAGACGTCATGATAAAACTCTATTCAACGTACCTCAAACCGTTAGCTAATTACCAAGTGATCCTCGACTCAATCTTAGGATTAATAAACCTGGCCATAACAGTTCCAAATACAACATAATGTCACATACTAGCCTTAAATATATCAAAATAAAACTTAAACTTAGACCCAAAACCAATTCTCTAAATTTCAGCCTGCGCAACCGTAGAGATCGGCTCATAACTTCTCCGATACCTAATAAAATCACATGGGTCCAATTTATTTTCAAATCTAACTCAACAATGAACATTTCATCAGTTCAACGCATCTTCAAATTCGTTCATTTAGCCTAGGTAAAATGGCCAAGAACAATCTGCTGGAAAAACAGGACAATTTACCAAATTACAGCCTGACCCATTTTTGTATAAAAATCATAATAAATTCATATGAAGTCCAAATGACTTGAGGCTAGTGGGAAAATCACGAACACCCAAAGTACTACAGTTCATATTTGAAGTCCAGAAGCTAGTTCGCTCATCTAGAGGCACATGCAAAACAAAGTATGGCAGTTTTAAAAATACTTATACACTCTGTTTTGACAGAGTGAGCAGTTCAAGGAAAAAGTACATATCTTGCACAACTAAACTCCAAATTATGTGAGGCTAGTTTCTAATGAACGACAACTCAAGGGTTTACAACTTTTATTCATACACCAAGGTCAAAATCGTAGCATATTTTGCCCAGATTTACCAAGAACACACTGCATGTGCAACCCGCCTACATGCATGTTCCAGATTGTGCACCTTGTGGTAAAAACATCATAACTCATTCATTTTAAGTCCAAATCATCTCAAATTTTAACCACAGGACGAACACACATATATCTACAACTTTTGTTTGAGGCTCGAAGTCGGAATTAGGTAAATCAAAAAGTCGGAGCTACCTACTGTATGCAACATCAAAACAGCAGATACATTTGACAGCAACTTTCTCACTACCATTCTCAAGAGATGGCCTCAAAATTCGACCTTTAATCCTGCATTAAAGTTGATAAGACTCAAGATAAGTGTTATACCTTCAATAATATTCAAGATTGAAGCTTCAAAACATCAACCCAAAACAGCCCAAGTTCCACAATGAAGCTGCCACTTGAATCCTTGCTCCAAATCCCAAAATTCTTGAACCACTATACTACTCTAGCCTTGTTCTTCTTAAAGCCTATCTTGCATGTGGATTTTATTCAAGGTTGCAAGAGGATTTGGGCAAGAAATATGGCCAATTGTTTTCGAAATTGTAGAGAGAGAGAGAGGAGGAGTGGTTTTTGTCTTGCAAAATGATCTTGCATGGTATTAAAAAGAGGTGGGGTGATAGTTTCAAGGTTTTGGGTGAATATTTTTAATGCTTAATGGTTAGTGGGAGTCCAAGTGTCCCTTGCAAGTCCCATTTTCTTGCATGGTATACATGAGCATGGTATAAATGTGTATATAGCCGTGTATATGCATGTATATACATATGTATTTTTAACTCAATCGAATACAGGGTGTCGTGATCCGGAACTCCTTAAATCATAGTGTCGACTTTTAATCATAAGGGTTTGCTTAAGAATCGTTAATCTGGATTAATCATACTTAATTAGCAACGGGGCCTTACATCTGTGGTGGTCGGTTCCCTAAAAAATTAACAGCTTCATTAGTAGTAATGAAAGAGTTACCTACTTGGCATTCAGTGCTCGGATGTCCTCCTTGGCAAAGCTCGTATGTAACAATTTGGACTTGCATTGCATGCATGCTGGAACTATCGATCTTCTTGTTCAGCGCTTCCAACTGGGCAGCTAGGGCAGTGACTTCACTTACTTGATGCACTCCGTCTTGCTTCTTTGGCACGTTCCTTTCAGACTGCCATTGACAACTATTAGCAGCCATCTCCTCTAACAGCGTATAAGCCTCCTCCGGCGTCTTCCTCATCACAGTTCCTCCTGATGCTGCATCAATCACAGAACGGTTATTAGAAAATAAACCGTTATAAAATGTTTGTACCTGCAGCCAGATAGGGAGGCCATGATGTGGGCATCTCTGCAGTAGATCCTTGAAGCGCTCCCAAGCCTCATACAATGTCTCTGGATCATATTGGGCAAAGGTTGTGATATCATTCCGCATCTTAGCCGTCTTGGATGGTTGAAATAATTTTGACAAAACAACTGTGCCATTCCATCCCACGTGGTAATAGACCCTGCAGGCAATGATTGTAACCAAGATTTACCTTATCACGTAAAGAAAAGGGAAACAAACGTAAGCTGATGGTGTTGTCAGTAACGCCATTATGTTTGAATGTATCACAAATCTCCAAAAAGTTGGAGATGTGGGCATTTGGATCGTCAGTAGTTGCTCCCCCAAACTGGACCGCATGTTGGATCATCTCTATGATAGCAGGCTTGATCTCAAAAATGTTAGCCTGTCTGGTTGCTCTCGTGATACTCGATAGTGATCCATGGAATGCAGGGTGGGCATAGTCCATGAGTGATCTCGCAACTGGTGGTACAGGTATCTCCTCGGTATTTGCCATGTGTGTTCTTGATTGCCTTAGCCTCCTTTGACAAGTGCGTTCAATCTCGGGATCAAAGGGCTCAAGTGTAGGGTGCTACTCCTTAGCATGCACCAAGAGATAACAACATGTAACAATCAACCAAAAAGAACACAAACAGTAGAAGAGTAGAGAGAATGAAGGAAAAAAAATAAAAAATTACAAATAAATGACTAAACTACAGTCAACTAATCTCATTTGAAATTATTAAAACTAGTCCCCGGCAAGTGATCGCTTTTATTTTAAACAGTATTTTCCAGTGTAGCGATTCTCTACCGCAAGTGCACGGTGTCAAGTTTTAGTATAAAGATAATATAAGTATGAGTGTCGAACCCACGAGGACTAGGAAATAAGTACCAAACTCTACTAGTTTAACTGTATTTAGCCTACGAAAAATGGTTGTGATTAATTAACTAAAGTGACAAATTAACTCAATATGTAACCCAAACAATCAATGGTGAATAAGATTAATAATCAAAAGAAACAATTATCAAGACTACCGGTTCACCTATGTAATCCCCCACAATTCGTCTATTAGCTAAGAATTAAATTCAAACAATCTAAGGTGACGAGTTTTCCTAATTCACTTGTTATACCTTGGTCCGGCTATAACAAATCTAATACTAATGTAACAATAAGCCACTCTCGTATCCTTATTGAACAATTAATATTGTAAGTTGATCTATGAAAACTTCTAGCCTTCGATTTTGGTAAATCTATTGCTATCACACATGTATTTGACTTTATCTCTCGATATCAGCCTGAAATCCAAGACATAAATCACTATATCGAATTCAAATTTTATCTCTCGATCTCAATTGTAATTTATTATCATTCAAAGATAGCCGAACCCTTAAAAGCATGAAGAACAATGATTTATGTACTTAAATATATAAGAATCAATCAAAATATTTAATTTAAATTATGGGTTCATACAAAGGATCCCCTAAGTCTTGATAACAAACTTAGCCTAGAAACATATTTAAAATCAAATGCAAAATCATGCTTTCCAACATCAAAAGTATAAGGAAAACAAATAGAATCAAACAAAGTTTAGAAATACGCATAAACTAGCGATGTTGATTCGCGTCGTCGACTCGTATCTCTGTCTCTCGCTTTGTCTTCTGTTCAGTATGTGAGTGATATTCTTCACCACAATTTACATGTGAAGCCTCAGACTAGTTCGTCTCTCCTCCTGGTTCAATCTGTTGCTCACGTGAATTCACTTCTGGTCCACCAGTCTGTTCTCCCAATATTCTCCAATATTATCCTACGTGAATTATATTCCCGAAGTTCAGTGTTCTCAATTAATTCTTCCTCCTGAATACGTGAATTCTCGTACACCTCTCACGTAAGTATTCTCCTTCAATCTGATATCGTGCGTTTTTTCTCCTTTTTTATCTCTGTTGCCTGCTCACTTATGTTACTTTCACATATCGTTCATCGTAAGCTCCTGTAACTCTCTTAATTGCTCACATTTATCTCCTTTAATCTCTTTTTTGCTGCTCACGTCTCTTTGCTTCTCTCCAATCTAATTTCTTTCGTGCTCTCATACGTTCCTTATCTATCTAATAATCTGATCTCCTCAATTTGCTGCTCTTCTTTTCTGTTCACTTCTATCTCCTTTTTTTATCTGATCACGTCTCTGCTTCTCTTAAACTCTCCAATCCGTTGCTGCTCACGTCTGAATGTATAAGTAGTGTGTCCTACTTGATTTCCTTACTTGTCCGATAATATCCGGTTGCGCTCGGTTTGGTCCTTTTTCATTAATTGTATGATTATAACAGAGAGCACAAGATGAGAGGCGGCCGTGTGCTTCTATTGTGTCTAGGTTGGAATTTTTAATTGTATGATTAACCATTAATCAAAACCTTGTATTTATATAATAAGACTTTAGTTAAGGTTCAAGACTTTCTTAAAGTCTAATGGGCCCAACCCATGACTTAATTAAATTCTTATAATCATTTAATTAAGACTCTTTCTTAATTAATTAATTCATCCCATGAATTTAATTTCCCTTATCGATTTAATCTTTTGTGCGACCCGATAGGATCTTGTAATGTTGGCAGTGACATAAAATCTCATTTTATGTCGCAAGCAATGAGCGGTATCTAGCAACAAATCAATGCTACCCAAATTACAAGAATGTCAATGACTGTACATAACCTAGGAACCGTGATAATATTAATCATGTAACTTAATCCCTTTGTCCTTTGTGTTTAGATTGAACACGAGTCATGGAATAGTCATACTCGTATATTCAATCTCTATTTCTTGATCCCCAAGTAGAACTAGAATAAACGAATAAGCTCGATATCTCATATCGACTTATTCGAGCATGGCCATGCATTTTAGTCTTACTTGATCAAGGGCCCAAACACTTCTCCTGTTATATAGGAGGGACAAATCCTATCTCGATCAATCAACATCCCTCTACATAATTCGTAGTGTATCCAATAGTCGCCTTTATAGTTTACCCTGTTACGGGTAACGTTTGACAATATCAAGATACATAACTCCTTATGTTGGGATCTCTGATGATCACAAGTCGTAAGGATTACATACATTATTATCACTATGAGAATTGCTTATGACGCTCATATAACTATCCATGTAGCATTCTCATAGTGGGTCTGTCCAATACATCGTTCTCTAACATATACCCATGTGTTGATTTGATATCTCATATCAATGAACAATTCATTAATCAACACATACTAGTCTCTATGTATTATCATTATCTCGATTCATGATAATACTTGACTAGGGACAATGTTTAAGAATAATACAATATTATTCTAAGGACATTAACATATATATTTATTCACATTGCACAGTTAAATGAATATTATATAATAATGAATTGCCATTCATAAAATCATAAACATTGTATGTCAAAGCAATCATCCAATGACATGTCTTAGGCATATCCCAACAAATCTCCCACTTGCACTAAGACCACTCAGACATATACCTAATGCCTAGAGATCTAGTATGACGATCATGCTTCTGCTGTGACAGTGGCTTCGTCAATGGGTCAGATGCATTATCATCTGTTGGTACTTTGCATATTTTAACATCTCCCCTTTCAACGATTTCTCGAATGAAATGAAAGCGCCGAAGTATGTGCTTGGATCTTTGGTGAGATCTAGGTTCCTTAGCCAATGCAATCGCTCCATTGTTGTCACAATAGAGTTCTATCGGATCTTTAATGCTAGGCACCACTCCAAGTTCAGAAATGAACTTTCTGATCCAAACAGCTTCCTTTCCTGCATCCGAGTCAGCAATATACTCAATTTCCGTTGTAGAATCGGCTACTGTCTCTTGTTTTGAACTCTTCCAGCTCACAGCACCTCCATTTAGGCAATACACATATCCAGATTGCGATCGAAATTCATCTTTGTCAGTTTGGAAGCTTGCATCAGTGTAACCCATTACATTGAGCTCTTCCTCACCTCCATAAATCAAGAATGTATCCTTAGTCCTTCTCAAGTACTTCAGGATGTTCTTGACTGCAACCCAGTGACCTTCACCTGGATCAACTTGATATATGCTCGTCATGCTCAAAGCATACGATACATCGGGACGAGTAAATATCATGGCATACATGATAGATCCAATAGCTGACGCATATGTAATCTTACTCATGTGTTGTCTCTCATCTGGTGTTGAAGGACACTGTTCCTTCGAGAGATATATACCATGTGTCATAGGCACAAATCCTTTCTTTGATTCTTGCATGCTAAACCGTTTTAGCACTTTGTCTATGTATGTAATTTGACTTAGGCCAAGTAATCTTCTTGATCTATCTCTATAGATCTTGATTCCTAATACATAGGTGGCTTCACCCAAGTCTTTCATAGAAAAGCAATTCCCTAGCCAAATCTTTACAGATTGTAAGGCAGGGATATCATTCCCATTGAGAAGTATGTCATCTACATACAATATTAGGAAGATAATTATGCTCCCACTGACCTTCTTGTAGACACAAGGTTCATCTACGTTTTTTATCAAACCAAACTCTTTGATTGCATCATCAAAACGAAGATTCCAACTCCGAGAAGCTTGCTTCAATCCATAAATGGATCGTTGTAGCTTGCATATCTTTCCAGCATCCTTTGGATCGACAAAACCCTCGGGCTGTGTCATGTACACATCCTCGAGCAGATTTCCATTAAGGAAAGCTGTTTTGACATCCATCTGCCAGATTTCATAATCATGAAATGCAGCTATTGCAAGTAAGATCCTTATGGATTTAACCATGGCCACTGGTGAAAAGGTTCATCATAGTCAATACCATGAATTTGTTTGAATCCTTTTGCAACCAGTCGACCTTTATAGGTTTGTACATTACCATTCCTATCGGTCCTTTTCTTGAAAATCCATTTGCACCCTATGGGTCGTACCCCTTCAGGTGGATCAACCAAAGTCCATACTTGCTTTGCATACATGGATTCCATCTCAGATTTCATGGCCTCTTGCCATTTCTCAGAATCAGTACCCATTATAGCTTGTTGATAAGATGACGGCTCATCCTCATCAATAAGTAGTAAGTCACCTTGTTGAGTCACAAGAAATCCATATCTCTGTGGCTCCCGGTGTTCTCTTACAGACCTACGCTGGGCTTGTGTCTCTTGAGCAGGCACTCTATCCAGAACAGCTTGTGGTGTCTGCTCTGTTTCCATCTCAATATCATGTTCAATATTTTCTTGTGGTTGAACTTCACTAATTCTATTTGTCTCCCACTAGTTTTTCTAGAAATAAATTCTCTTTCAAGAAAGACACCAGTCCGAGCAACAACTACTTTGTTCTCGGTGGGATAATAGAAATAGTATCCTTTAGTTTCCTTAGGATACCCCACAAATAAACACTTATCAGATTTGGGTCCAAGTTTGTTAGAGACGTGACGTCTCACGAAAGCCTCACAACCCCAAATCTTCATAAAAGACATACTAGGACGCTTCCCAGTCCATTTTCCACTGATTTAGATGGAACACGGTTCAGTATGAATATTGTTGTTTCTAAAGCGTGTCCCCAAAACGATATCGGAAGATCTGCATGACTCATCATTGATCTAACCATGTCCAACAAGGTTCGATTTCTCCTCTCGGATACACCATTCCATTGTGGAGTATACGGAGGAGTGAGTTGTGGGACTATCCCACACTCCTTTAGATAGTCATGAAATTATTGGCTCAAGTATTCACCTCCTCGATCTGATAGAAGGATTTTGATACTTTTGCCAAGTTGGTTTTGTACTTCATTCTTGAAATATTTGAACTTTTCAAAGGTTTCATGCTTATGCTTCATTAGGTACACATACCCATATCTACTGAGGTCATCAGTAAATGTAACGAAGTACTGAAAATCACCTCTAGCTTGTGTACTTATTGGTCCACATACATCACTATGTATTAGTCCCAATAACACATTTGCCCTTTCAACATGTCCCTTGAAAGGGGCTTTAGTCATCTTGCCCATTAAACAAGACTCGCATGTTTCATATGATTCAAAATCAAATGAATCTAATACTCCATCCTTATGAAGTTTAGATATGCGGTTCTCGTTTATGTGGCCCAAGCGACAATGCCAGAGATAAGTCGGATTACAATCATTATTTTTAATCCTTTTAGTATTTATGTTATAGACAGACATATCAAGATTTAATAAATAAAGACCATTCACCATTTGTGCACTAGCATAAAACATATCATTTAAATAAATAGAACAACAGTTGTCCTTTATCATAAATGAAAATCCATACTTGTCCAAACAAGAAATAGAAATAATGTTTTTCGTAATAGAAGGCAAAAAATAACAGTCTTATAAAATCAACGATAAACCAGAAGGCAAAGATAAATGATAATCCCCTACAGCTAATGCAGCAACTCTTGCTCCATTCCCAACTCGGAGATCAACTTCGCCTTTCGCCAACAATCTACTCTTTTTGAGGTCCTGCACATTTACACAAATGTGAGATCCACATCCAGTATCTAATACCCATGATGAAGAAGTAGATAAATTGACTTCTATAACAAAAATACCTGAAGTGGAAGTCACACTTCCTTTCTTGAGATCCTCCAGATATACTTTGCAGTTCCTTTTCCAATGACCGGTCTCACCGCAATGGAAACAGTTCCCTTCCTTTGTTATCCCTCCCTTTGGCTTCAGTGCAGAAGACTTTGGCTTAGATTTAACAAATACCTTCTTTGCTTTCTTATTGCCCTTAGCTTTGGCCTTTCCTTTGCTCTTATTCACAATAAGAACATTTGTGGCCTTAGTGTTCTTTGTATTTGCTTCATATGTTCTCAACATACCAAGCAATTGTGGTAGAGTCTTTTCCATGTCAGTCATATTTTAATTTACTACAAATTGACTGAAGCTCTCAGGCAACGATTGCAAGATCACATCGGTGGCCAACTCTTGGTCCATGGAAAACCCAGCTTCTCCAGATTCACAATGTACGCAATCATCTTGAGTACATGAGTTCCAACTAGGCTTCCCTCTACCATCCTGCACTGGAACAACGCTTTAGAGACGTCATACCTCTCTTGTCTAGCTTGCTGTTGGTACAATTGCTTTAAGTGTTCGATCATATAGAACGCCTCCATTTCCTCATGTTGCTTCTGAAGCTCAGAGTTCATGGTGGCAAGCATAAGGCAGCCAGCATCAAGTGCGTCATTCTGATGCTTCTTGTAAGCATCTTTATCGGCTCTAGTAACCGTCAGGGGAGGTTCCTCAGCAGGTAAGGGTTCCTCTAGGACATATTGCTTCTTTTCTTATTTGAGGACTATCCTCAGATTCCTATATCAGTCTAGGAAGTTTGTCCCATTTAATTTGTCCTTCTCAAGGACCGATCGCAGTGATAATGTGCTTGTGGTATTGTTAGTTGCCATGGATATCTACAATATAAATATGCAAAATAAGTTCATGATTTAATCATTTAACATGGTCTTATATTAAATGATACTCCCACTATTTTGTTTAAAAAAAATATCAACCCTCGAAACCTTTAGTGGGCCAAGATCCATATTTCGCCTAATTTTGAGTTAGCTTTGGCTAATCGCCCAAGACTCGGTTATTTAGGTAGACAACACTTTGTCAATTACAACACATGTAATTTGTGATATCCCCGAAATGATTATGTGATTTTAATCATTGATTAAATTATGATGATTTTGGTGTTAATTCATGGGATTGAATTAATATTATTGAGGAGATACATTTCAGGGTGCATGTGATATATGTTGGGATTTTGGGTTTGTGGCATGTTTATTTGGGGTGTGTGTTATTTGTTTTGGTGAAGCATGTTTAAATGGGAATTGAAGTATTTTATTGAGAAAATACTATAAATATCATGTGAGGCTTTTTTAATACATTGTGCTAAATACCGGGACCAAAACATAACACATCATACCACCCAACACCCAACCACCCCCACCCCCCCCCAACCCATACCAATCAGCTGTGCAAGTAGCTGACTTTCCACCCCACTTGGCACAATCATTCCACCCTTCTCCTCCACTCCAAATCTCGCCATTTCTCTTCCAAAATAATCTCCAGCACCTGCTAAGCAAGTTTGAGAGGAGCCATTCCATTTTCATTGCTTGGAAGCCTTTCAAAAATCGGAGCAAAGTAGGGGGAGAAATCATGCTCTGTTTTTTATTTAAGCTTGATTAAGTTCATGTTTTTAAGTGGTGTGAAAATGGCATGTTAGCTTAGGTTTCTTAAAACCTTCGATTTAAATGCTTACATGGTGTTGTTATGAAGCTCTCAATATTTTTCCTTGAGCATGTTATATGTTTTATGTGAAGGATTTAAGCATGTAAAATATGGTGTTCGAAAATCTAGGTAAGGTGTATGCCCTGTTTTTCTGGAAAATATGGGATGGGAGTGATGTTGTGAATGTGTTATCATGCATGTTAGCTAAGTTTTTGGTAAACCTTTGATTGGAGAACATACATGGTAGTTTTGTGAAGCCCTTGGCATTTTTGTTCGAGCATATTTCATGGCTTATGTGGTAGATATAGTGGCTTGAATGTATGTGTTCAAAAATCTGGGAAATGAAATATGTACCCTGTTTCCAGAAAGTTTGGTTGAATACTGATGTAAATGGGCAATTTTAATGCATGTGGGTTTGAGTTTGGGGTATGAATTTGATATGAATACACTCAGGGTAGTGTATTGTAGCTGCTAGCATGTTGGTTTAGGCACGTTGTATGTCTTACATGCTAGATCGAATGGTATGAAAATCAGTGTAAGGACCCCAACCCCCTTAACTCGTCATTAATGCATTTATGACGTCATATGAGTATCAAAAAATTTCATTCTTTAAAAGAATCATTACATGCTTCACATATTCTCCATGACATAAATAATACTCAGCATAGAATGATCACTTCTACCCACAATAAAACTCAAGGTTCACCCATTATCATCATCATTGCACCACTTTTACATTGTGTGTTTTTATAAAAATTTGGGCAGAGTCTCCCCATAAACTGAATTATCCCAAAATAAAACACATTATCAAAATAACTCCCAGCCAGGGAAAAACACAATACTTAAAAGAAACCAAACCCTAAATAAGTTCCCAGCCAGGGAAAACACCATATTAAGAAGACATCAAAAGTGGGCTTCAACACCCTTATACAGTCCACATACATGCATCCAGATGCTCACATACGAGCAATAAATAAATGAATACCAATTAAATGCATAAATAATGTATGCCTTCAACCCATGCTCAAACTACACTCCGGGAAGCAGCATCGTTCAACGAGTTCGAGCTTACCATCCCCAAAACGCCGTAGTACATGGTGTACCTGTTCTACCTGTTTCAACAGAAACAGCCCCCACACGGGGTGAGCATACCCTGTTATGATACTCATATTCATAACAATGCATAACAATTATAATTAATTCATAATATAACAATTTAAGATTATTTAAAATCCATAAAAATGTACTCCCTGTACAGTTCTGAATCCGTATAGCATCCACTAGCTGTTCCTGTTTCAGTCTCACATGCTTTCATAAACATCAAGTTCAGTATCGTTAATCACAACGTGAAACTCATCAATGCAATAAATTCAATATAATCACAATTCATCATTTATGCTCAATCATAACGAGTCTCATATCGAAGGCAACTCTGCCTGTACGTTAATCTCATTCTCAACCATTTCTCGTATCGATCATGCCAAAGGCATCCATACCCAACTCCATCTCCGGACCACGTACATTTACGTGTCCATCATACCACATATATCAACTCAATTCACATATTCATTTTCTTATATTCAGTTATCACACAATACATGAATACTGGAATATGAAATAATTCATATTATACCTGCTCGTACGTCACTACGTACCTTATAGTTATACCCTAAGTCAAGTTGTTCTCCCTTTGTCTGGGACTCGTGAAGTATCTTCACTATTCGCCAATCAAACATCAATAAATATTAGTACTTTAATAGAGTGTTAATTAAATCTAAACCATAAATACTACTGGCTCATGCCATTACATATGTAGTTCATTAAGAGACTAGATTCCAATTGAACATGGCATCATTAATTCACACATGAAGTAGTAAAACTCCCACATGCAGCTGTGAGAACACACACCTACACGCATCAGTAATATTCACACATATATATACTGCAACAATTCCGAAGGTCAAGCCAAGAACTCACAAGTGCACTGCAATCTCGTTAGGATGGGAAATTTTTTAAAACCATTGACTTCACCTATAATTTAAACTAAATTTCATAATTAACTAAAATAAAATGAAGGAATGAAGACCAAGGTGTAAAGCATGCAATGCCTCCGACAAACAGCAGGCGAAGACAAGAGAACTCTAAATAACATTATTCAATATAAAATAGCAAGGACTAAAATTGAACCCCTCAAACCACAACACCCTCTAGACAGTGTAAAAGCGAAGCCAACCAAGAAGCAACATTTCCATATTAAACAAAATAAATCGGCAGCAATGCTTTCCCCAATTTAGCACAAAATCGAGCCTTATCTAACAATAAAATTAAGAACTTACACCATCTTCCAAATACCAGATTAGTTATGCTAAAATATAACCCACATGAGATAATAATCGATTAAACATAGATAACAGCTTCATGTAAATTGAACAACAAAACGATCATAAAACCTTCAAAACAAGGGCATGAAAACCGAACAAGACTGGGGTTTTCATGGAATGGAAAATCACAGAGCAATACAGGTTTACGCATACAAACCTTTGTGAAATTGTTGCTGATTTTTTTTTTTCCCGAAATCGTAGAGCTCGTCACGTCAAGCACAAGAGAGAAGAGGGGAAACTCACGATGGAAATGAAAATGGGAAAGAAAGAAAAAAGCCACCCCAATTGATTTCATCCACACAATTAATATATGTTCCCAAGTTTTATTATTTTAATTTACATCTCAATAATAAATTATCATAAAACCCCATGTCTTAAATTTAATTTACATCATAAGTTAAACCCGGAATTATTTAATCCTCTCCGGACCAAATTATTATTCCCATTAATTTAGTTCCACAATTCACTCATAATTTACCTCAATTAAATTAAATAATTGAGTATCATAATTTCGGGCATCACAATTCTCCCCAATTAAAAAGATTTCGACCTCGAAATTTAAACGCATGGTTACCATAAAAGCCAACTGTAAAATTTGCGTACCTTATACAGCTCAAGTTAGTGACTTGACCATCTGTAGGATGACAGTCATTCGAATCATCACGACTCACACATGTGCCACATTACAACAAGAATGGTAAGACAAATCACATCACTTTACCATATCTCAACTAATAGCATCTAATGAGCTAACATATATTAATACCATGTCATGTAGATTATACCAGATCAATCATCATCATCATATTTAAGTTATTGAGCAACCTACACTCCTGAATGATCAATCATCGTATTTACATATTTACCATGGATTGAATATTTCATACATTCTCTCTCGCTACCAGCTGTTCATAAAGAATTGAAATGGTTTGATTATGTTCCTCTGTAACATCTAAGCAACAATATATCTCATGAACTAGACTAATCAATCCACTTTTTCACATTTACTTGCCTATCTCATCACTTAAATTGTCTGTAGCATATAGATTTTTAGTTCAAGTCATTCCTTTCAATCTACCATCTTACATGTATTCTGTTAACCAGTCTCAGTAATCGTTTACGTTCATTCAATGATATGACATTCAATACCGCAATAACATCATGCTAGCCCTGTTCAACTTAATTAATTTTATAAGCTTCTTCCTATGAATAACTTATCAAGAGAATTGCCATTAATTCGTAAAACTCAACACTTATAGTGTTTAATCATCAAGCTTCTTTGTCATACTTCACTACATGTGTACTCGCATCGGTAAAGTTTCCTTACACAAAATATTAGTACACATCACATAATCACTAAATCATGCAATCCATGCATATCATGTGTATATCATAATGTATGACGATACACCACCCTTTATCGTATAAATAACCGCATATCTTTGTGGTTGCAAAAGTATGCAATTTATACCAACCTCGTAATATTGCACTCCACCCTTGTCCGTATGAAATAGCTGTACTCTTGAGCCCTTATACATCAACCTCTCATATATCATCTCCTGGCTATTATCTGGTGCAAAGTAATTACTAGAAAACCCATTAGTAATCTCACATACATATATCCACATTATACGCACCAACAGCCACAGATCATCAATATCAAATCATAATGAATGGTCTAACACGAATATTCTTACATCACAATTATACTCACATAGCATCATAATATCGTTCATCCCTCAAATTTATCTCATAACTCATCATTTATTCTTATCTACATGGATAAGTTATCTTATACTGTCATTCGCTCCTTACTAATCACTTGCATATAAGCCATTTAAAACAAGGCATCAACATCAATATCGAATAGTTTGTGACATACCTTTGTAGATGGAATCATCTACAATACACAATGGCACCATAATATCATGTTAATCACAGCACTCACATACTCTTAAGTATCAACATTTCCACATTACTTCACCCAACTATTATCTGTCATAGGACAAGTACAAAATAATCTCGTTAGTATTTCTCAATACTAGTAACATAACACGTACCTTGTCATTTACGCATTTCGATATTCATAATGTTTCTGTCATCAAACATTAATTCACTGCATCAGAAGTTTCTCGCAGTTCTATACACAACACGCTACTGCACTGTAATGCCCGGAATAAATTATAAATATTTATTTGTTGATAATTGCGATATTTAGAAGATAATTTCGGAATTCAACTATTGAGAATTTTATTGGGAGCGAAATTGGGATAAATGATCTCGGGATTGAATTTATAAGGTTAATTAAATTCAAGGAGATTATAAATTATTGGGAATGCCATTTTAGTCTGGGATGGGAACAAATAATTCCGGGGTAACTCTGTGATGCAAGAAAAATATTGCATGATTTAATTTGAGGAATAATTTGTCTTTTATTTAATAAAGGAAGAAAGAAGATGAATAAAAGTTAGAGTATTGGGTTTAATTTTAAATTAAAGGGAAGATTAAATCCTACACACACTACACCCTCTACACACACTAAAAATCAGCCACCTTCTCCTTCCCCAAACCCCAACCCGTCGCCCCTCCTCTCCCGCCGCTAGGGCTCGGTTTTGGCCATGGAATTCGATTTATTTTGCCATGAAATTGTTGGGTATGAAGTTTCCTAGCATCCTACACCTTTACCTCTCTTGTATTTCGAATTTTGGTTGAGTTTTGTGGGTTTTTGTGTTCGAAAATTTGAGATGTAAATGTTTGAAATTTGTGGTTGTGTTGGGGGCGAAATTAATGCTTGTTTTGGGGCTAATGATTTTTGAAATTATTGCTTGTTTTGTGGCTGCCCTATATTTCGAAAATATGGGCTATTTTGAGGCTTGTAAAAGATGCTTTTATGATGTTTGATAAAATGCTTGAATTGTGTTCTTGTGTTGGTTAAAAGCCTTACTAATGGTGTGGTGAATAGCTAACATTTATGGCTCATAATTTGAGAAGTATTCTAAGTAGATTTAAACATTTGTTTTGAAGGATGAAGATTGTTTTATTGTTGTATGTGGATATATGTTGTGATTTGTGGTTAGATGAAGTATTGTCAATGAAGAATGATAACTTGAATTGGTATAGCGGGTTAAAGCGGTTATGTGACTCACTTTATTGAATCATTAATTGTTAGAAGGAAATTGTTGAGTTTTGTCTTGGCTTAGTATTATTGTTGGTCAAAATAAATGAAGATTAAATCATGCATGGAAGGTGTTTGTTAATATGCTTAAAGGAAATTCAAGTGTGGGTCTAAGTCTTGTTAGTGGGGGAGAATGACTAACTTTTATGGCTTGTAGCCATTGTGACATTTGGTGGGCGTTGGGCTATGGTTAAAGATGTTTATATCTTCAAATAACATGCTAATGAGTGCTTCAATGATGTTAAAGACATAGTAAAGAACCTTGCTAATTGTATAGTAAAGATATGCCCATGTGTGAGTTTAAACTTTGTAGAATTCTAGATTTGGATTTAACCTTGACTTGGAGGAACTTAGCTGCGTGTGCGTGTGTACGCCTCGGTAAGGGTGGGTGAGTGATGTTTTTGTGATAAATGGTGCACTAGTGAGTGCATAAGTGTGATATACACATGTATGCATATTTCCTAATGTGTGTTATAACATGGAATAGAGTTTATGGTAATGTTTATGCTTGAATGGATAGCATAGCATGTATTAATGACTTTATGTTGGGATTAAGGGAATTGGATTTAAAGGGTAGAATCTCTTATCTACATGGATCCCTTCTTTCCTATCTTGGTTTGAATCACTTCGATGTTTGTTTGGATGTTGGAATATGTTAATTGACTAAATTTAGTTTTGTTTTTGGGTGGTTGGATTATGTGATATTATGGGCGTAACTTATGAATAAATTAATATGAGATTTTGTGCATCAAATATTGGTTATGAGATAACCCTTATATCCTTAAGTTCATGTAGAGCCTTTCTTGAACTCTCGGACAACAAGGAGGGTGACTTGACGGTAAAAACATATTATAAGGTACGTGGTGACGTACGACCAGGTATACCCAGTATTTATATATTCATGTATACATGTATTTAGAATGTGATGTTTGAGGCTAAGTGATTGAGTCTGGTAGTTGAGTTTAATATACGTGGAATGGTGGATACGTAGAGGTACGTGATCCGGGTATATGAGTTGAACATTGATGCATTTGGCATAATCGATATGAGAAATGGTTGAGAATGAGATTAACGTACAGGCAGAGTTGCCTTCGATATGAGACTTGTTATGATTGAGCATAAATGATGAATTGTGATTATATTGAATTTATTGCATTGATGAGTTTCATGTAGTGATTAACGATACTGAACTTGATGTTTATGAAAGCATGTGAGACTGAAACAGGAACAGCTAGTGGAAGCTATACGGATTCCGAACTGTACAGGGAGTATATTTTTATGGATTTTAAATTCTCGTAAATTGTTATATTATGAATTAATTATAAGTGTTATGCATCGTCGTGAATAGGAGTATCGTGACAAGGTATGCTCACCCGTGTGGGGTTGTTTCTGTTGAAACAGGTACAACAGGTACAATACTACTTTGGGATATTGGTTCGAGCTTTGTTGGATAATGCCGCTTCCAGAAGCAGAAGCGTATATGAGAGTGGGTAAATAGGATACGCTAATTATTCAGTTAGATGATATTCATTTATTTGTTGCTCGTATGTGAGCAATTAGAAGCATGTATATGGACTGTATAAGGGTGTTGAAGCCCACTTCTGATGTCTTCCTAGTATGGTGTTTTTCCCTGGCTGGGAACTTATTTAGAGTCTTATTTTCTTTAAGTATTGTGTTTTCCCTGGCTGGGAATTATATTGGTGATGTGAATTATTTTGGGATAGCTCAATTTGTGGGGAGACTCTGCCCAAATTTTTACAAAAACCCACAATATAAAAAGTGGTGTAATGGGGATGGAAATGGGCGAAATCTTTGAGTCTATTTGTTGGTAGAGATGAACATATATTGTTGAACATCATTTATGTCATGGGATTATGGGAAACATGAAATGATTCTTTTTAAAGAATGAAAAGAAAATGAAAATTTTTTACACATACGACGTCATAATTGAACTAATGATGGGTTTAAGTGTTGGGGCCTTACATTAGTGGTATCAGAGCAGTGGTTGCTCATTGGGACTGTTAAGGGCCTAGGGACTTGTTGATAGGAATTGGTAGCACATATTTTTCCATGATAGTATTAATGTTGTGTGACACAACTAATTGCTTATGTGCTTTTACGATATGGAAAGTGGTATTACTAATCATTGTGGTTGCAGGAATCGTATGTAATGTGATGGGATGACATTAATGGTGATGTCTGGCACTTCATGCATTATGTGTTAAGGGATCTGATTTTGTAGGAAAATCAGGAAATGTGAGACGTACGGGCTTCGGACGGTAAAACGTATTACACCTTTGATTATGTATATCGTGGATAGTGAATCCTTACCTGTGATGGTATATGTGAAATGATAGTGATATATTGTGATAATGGAATCAACTGTTGTGTTCGAGTATTGTGGTAGAATTGATGAATGTTCCGGTAGCCTTTATCTCCGAGCGAGGGAGGTACTTGCCGCTGTCATATAAAGCGATGGTAGTATGATATTTGCCGCTGTCATGTCTAAGCGAGGTAACATGCCGCTGTCATTGTCGAAGCGAGGGATATCATATGATGCCGCTATATGTCGAAGCGAGGGGTCCTAAAATTCCGCTGTTGTGTATTGGGACCGGAACAGTCACAAATCTAGTGATTAATGTGGAATATTGTGGTTATAACTGGAACGTGTTATCGATCATTATATTTGTGAACTGTTGTATTAACCTGGATGCAGGTACATGGAGCTAGTGGAAGGTCCGGTAGTTGTTATATTCGAGCGAGGGAGATACTTGCCGCTGTCATATGAAGCGATGGTAATATGATATTTGCCACTGTCATGTCTAAGCGAGGTAACATGCCGCTGTCATTGTCGAAGCGAGGGATATTATATGATGCCGCTATATGTCGAAGCGAGGGATCCTAAAATTCCGCTGCTATAACAAGACCGAAACAACCACATTATCGATATTGATAGCGATGTCTCATTCCGCTATATTGGTTGGCGATGGTTCATGCCGCCACGTATATTGATAACGATGTCACATTCCGCTATATTAGTTGGCGATGGTTCATGCCGCCAGGTATATTGATAGCGAGGTCTCATTCCGCTATATTGATTGGCGATGGTTTATGCCGCCGGGTACATGTATAGCGATGCCTCTTTCCGCTATGTCAATGGCGATGGCTCATGCCTCCAGACATGTGTTTAGCGATGGTGCATTCCGCTGATTCCATGGCGATGGTTCTTGCCGCCGATTATATATATAGCGACGTCTCATTCCGCTATTCTGTTGATGGTGAGTATATCAATTTGTGTATTGATATGAAATCATATTTTGTGGAATATTTGTGTTGAGAGCAGGGACAATTTAAAGGATCAAGTGTGGATCAACTGTGTACAGTAAGTGTTATTACATCTTGTTGTTTTAAAAATGTATATTCAGTGTGATTATGGATATTATGTATGCCAGCGTTGGCGATGAGTATTATGTACCGCCATAGGGCGATGAAGATTAATATATTGCTATTGTGTTAGCAATTAATATTTTTAGTACCGCTATTGTGATTAGCAATGAATGCTATTGTACCGTAATTGTGTTAGCAATAAGTATTGATGATGCTTTGATTGCAGATGGCAATAGAAGTTGTGCTATGTACAGTTATGTTATTGCTCATTGGGTATATGTGATTTAGGCCCAAGAGGATATTGGATCGATCCAGGAGGACGAAGTATCGAGCTAAACCGTTTCAGTTGGTCGAACATATTGATATATGTTGATTCGAGTTATTTTGTTGATTTATATTGATTTTGAAATCATGTACATGTAGAAAAGTTGATAATGGAATTGAAGTGGAACCTAGATGTGTCATTCATATTTTGTTGCGGTAATAAGGCAAGAAGGGGTGTAACCTCTGTGATAACACTCTCATATCTACGGTGTGTAGTGATGAGATATTGAAAATAGATGTTAATCATTTTGTGACAATAATTATTGTGGTGAAAGCATGCTAGTTTTGTATGTGGTGTGATTATAATTGATTAATCACCTATTATATTGGATGGAATACAATCAGATAGACATGAGTTTAATGAGTATGTCACGGGATGATGCGGGATTATTACGAATGTCGTGTGTGGACATGGGTTCATTGTGAATATTCATGATTAATGAATTATTATGTTTCGAGGATGAGTTAAAGATTGATATAAATTGCGTCAAAGCATGCAATTAATTCTTATGTTAAATTTCAAACACCCTATGAGACAGTGTGCTGTAACATGTTGTGTATAGAACTGCGAGAAACTTCTGATGCAGAGAATTAATGTTTGATGACAGAAACATTATGAGTATCGAAATGCGTAAATGAGAAGGTACGTGTTATGTTACTAGTATTTGAGAAATACTAACGAGATTATTTTGTACCTGTCCTATGACGGATAATAATTGGGTGAAGTAATGTGGAAATGTTGATACTTAATAGTATGTGAGTACTGTGATTAACATGATATTATGATGCCATTGTGTATTGTAGATGATTCCGTCTACAAAGGTATGTCACGAACTATTCGATATTAATGTTGATGCATTGTGTTAGATGAGTATAATCGTGACATGAGAATATTGGTGTTAAGCCATTTATCATGATTTGATACTGATGGTCTGTGGCTATTGGTGTGTATAATGTGTATATACCTATGTGATAATGACTAATGGGTTTTCTAGTCATTACTTTGCACCAGATAATAGCCAGGAGATGATATATGAGATGTTGATACGTACAGGCTCAGGAGTACCGCTACTTCATACGGACGATGGTGGTAATGTTGGTATAAGTTGCATTCATTTGCAACAACACAAGTATGAAGTTATTTATACGATGAAGGTTGGTGTATTGTCATACATTCTTTTATACACATGATATGCATGGATTGCATGATCTAGCAATTTTATGATGGGCACTATGATGAAAGTAAACTGTGACGGATTTAGATCTTGTGCAAGGAAACTATACCGATGCGAGTACACAGGTACTGAAGTATGACAAGAAGTGCTTGATTGATAAACACTGTAAGTTGGCTTTATGAACTGTTGGCAATGTCTTGATAAGATAATTATGGGAATGAGCTTTTGGAATGTAAACAAAAATTGAACAGGGCAAGTATGATGTTAACCTCGTATTGATTTACATGAATAGAGGAATTCATATGTTAGCTTAATAAATGCTAACGTTGAGATAGAGTAAAGTGAGGTGATTTGTAGTCTTGCGATCGTGTAATGGGACACATGTGTGAACCGTGATGATTGTGATGACTGTCATACTACAAATGGTCAAGTCACTATCGAGCTATATAACGGTATGTGAATTTTACTGTTGACTTTATGGTAAGCATGTATTTAAATTTCGGGGACGAAATTTTATTAGTTGGGGAGAATTGTAATGCCCGGAATAAATTATAAATATTTATTTGTTGATAATTGCGATATTTAGAAGATAATTTCGGAATTCAACTATTGAGAATTTTATTGGGAGCGAAATTGGGATAAATGATCTCGGGATTGAATTTATAAGGTTAATTAAATTCAAGGAGATTATAAATTATTGGGAATGCCATTTTAGTCTGGGATGGGAACAAATAATTCCGGGGTAACTTTGTGATGCAAGAAAAAAATTGCATGATTTAATTTGAGGAATAATTTGTCTTTTATTTAATAAAGGAAGAAAGAAGATGAATAAAAGTTGGAGTATTGGGTTTAATTTTAAATTAAAGGGAAGATTAAATCCTACACACACTACACCCTCTACACACACTAAAAATCAGCCACCTTCTCCTTCCCCAAACCCCAACCCGTCGCCCCTCCTCTCCCGTCGCTAGGGCTCGGTTTTGGCCATGGAATTCGATTTATTTTGCCATGAAATTGTTGGGTATGAAGTTTTCTAGCATCCTACACCTTTTACCTCTCTTGTATTTCGAATTTTGGTTGAGTTTTGTGGGTTTTTGTGTTCGAAAATTTGAGATGTAAATGTTTGAAATTTGTGGTTGTGTTGGGGGCGAAATTAATGCTTGTTTTGGGGCTAATGATTTTTGAAATTATTGCTTGTTTTGTGGCTGCCCTATATTTCGAAAATATGGGCTATTTTGAGGCTTGTAAAAGATGCTTTTATGATGTTTGATAAAATGCTTGAATTGTGTTCTTGTGTTGGTTAAAAGCCTTACTAATGGTGTGGTGAATAGCTAACATTTATGGCTCATAATTTGAGAAGTATTCTAAGTAGATTTAAACATTTGTTTTGAAGGATGAAGATTGTTTTATTGTTGTATGTGGATATATGTTGTGATTTGTGGTTAGATGAAGTATTGTCAATGAAGAATGATAACTTGAATTGGTATAGCGGGTTCAAGCGGTTATGTGACTCACTTTATTGAATCATTAATTGTTAGAAGGAAATTGTTGAGTTTTGTCTTGGCTTAGTATTATTGTTGGTCAAAATAAATGAAGATTAAATCATGCATGGAAGGTGTTTGTTAATATGCTTAAAGGAAATTCAAGTGTGGGTCTAAGTCTTGTTAGTGGGGGAGAATGACTAACTTTTATGGCTTGTAGCCATTGTGACATTTGGTGGGCGTTGGGCTATGGTTAAAGATGTTTATATCTTCAAATAACATGCTAATGAGTGCTTCAATGATGTTAAAGACATAGTAAAGAACCTTGCTAATTGTATAGTAAAGATATGCCCATGTGTGAGTTTAAACTTTGTAGAATTCTAGATTTGGATTTAACCTTGACTTGGAGGAACTTAGCTGCGTGTGCGTGTGTACGCCTCGGTAAGGGTGGGTGAGTGATGTTTTTGTGATAAATGGTGCACTAGTGAGTGCATAAGTGTGATATACACATGTATGCATATTTCTTAATGTGTGTTATAACATGGAATAGAGTTTATGGTAATGTTTATGCTTGAATGGATAGCATAGCATGTATTAATGACTTTATGTTGGGATTAAGGGAATTGGATTTAAAGGGTAGAATCTCTTATCTACATGGATCCCTTCTTTCCTATCTTGGTTTGAATCACTTCGATGTTTGTTTGGATGTTGGAATATGTTAATTGACTAAATTTAGTTTTGTTTTTGGGTGGTTGGATTATGTGATATTATGGGCGTAACTTTATGAATAAATTAATATGAGATTTTGTGCATCAAATATTGGTTATGAGATAACCCTTATATCCTTAAGTTCATGTAGAGCCTTTCTTGAACTCTCGGACAACAAGGAGGGTGACTTGACGGTAAAAACATATTATAAGGTACGTGGTGACGTACGACCAGGTATACCCAGTATTTATATATTCATGTATACATGTATTTAGAATGTGATGTTTGAGGCTAAGTGATTGAGTCTGGTAGTTGAGTTTAATATACGTGGAATGGTGGATACGTAGAGGTACGTGATCCGGGTATATGAGTTGAACATTGATGCATTTGGCATAATCGATATGAGAAATGGTTGAGAATGAGATTAACGTACAGGCAGAGTTGCCTTCGATATGAGACTTGTTATGATTGAGCATAAATGATGAATTGTGATTATATTGAATTTATTGCATTGATGAGTTTCATGTAGTGATTAACGATACTGAACTTGATGTTTATGAAAGCATGTGAGACTGAAACAGGAACAGCTAGTGGAAGCTATACGGATTCCGAACTGTACAGGGAGTATATTTTTATGGATTTTAAATTCTCGTAAATTGTTATATTATGAATTAATTATAAGTGTTATGCATCGTCGTGAATAGGAGTATCGTGACAAGGTATGCTCACCCGTGTGGGGCTGTTTCTGTTGAAACAGGTACAACAGGTACAATACTACTTTGGGATATTGGTTCGAGCTTTGTTGGATAATGCCGCTTCCAGAAGCAGAAGCGTATATGAGAGTGGGTAAATAGGATACGCTAATTATTCAGTTAGATGATATTCATTTATTTGTTGCTCATATGTGAGCAATTGGAAGCATGTATATGGACTGTATAAGGGTGTTGAAGCCCACTTCTGATGTCTTCCTAGTATGGTGTTTTTCCCTGGCTGGGAACTTATTTAGAGTCTTGTTTTCTTTAAGTATTGTGTTTTCCCTGGCTGGGAATTATATTGGTGATGTGAATTATTTTGAGATAGCTCAATTTGTGGGGAGACTCTGCCCAAATTTTTACAAATGGTGTAATGTGGATGGAAATGGGCGAAATCTTTGAGTCTATTTGTTGGTAGAGATGAACATCTATTGTTGAACATCATTTATGTCATGGGATTATGGGAAACATGAAATGATTCTTTTTAAAGAATGAAAAGAAAATGAAATTTTTTTACACATACGACGTCATAATTTTTTCACATACGACGTCAATATGTTCAACCAACTGAAACGGTTTACCTCGATACTTCGTCCTCCTGGATCGATCCAATATCCTCTTGGGCCTAAATCACATATACCCAATGAGCAATAACATAACTGTACATAGCACAACTTCTATTGTCATCTGCAATCAAAGCATCATCAATACTCATTGCTAACACAATTGCGATACAACAACATTCATCGTTAATCACAATAGCGGTACTAAAAATATTCATTGCTAACACAATAGCAATGCATTAATCTTCATCGCCCTACGGCGTTACATAATACTCATCGCCACTACTGGCATACATATACTATCCATAATCACAATGAATATGCATTCTTAAAACAACAAGATGTAATAACACTTATTGTACACAGTTGATCCACACTTGATCCTTTAAATTGTCCCTGCTCTCAACATAAATATTCCACAAAATATATTTCATATCAATACACAAATTGATATACTCACCATCAACAGAATAACGGAATGAGAAATCGCTATATATACATAATCGGCGGCAAGAACCATCGCCATGGAATCAGCGGAATGCACCGTCGCTAAACACATGTCTGGCGGCATGAGCCGTCGCCATTGACATAGCGGAAAGAGGCATCGCTATACATGTACCCGGCGGCATAAACCATCGCCAATCAATATAGCGGAATGAGACATCACTATCAATATACCTGGCGGCATGAACCATCGCCAACCAATATAGCAGAATGAAACATCGCTATCAATATACGTGGCGGTATGAACCATCGCCAACCAATATAGCGGAATGAGACATCGCTATCAATATCGATAATGTGGTTGTTCCGGTCTTGTTATAGCAGCGGAATTTTAGGACCCCTCGCTTCGACATATAGCGGCATCATATGATATCCCTCTCTTCGACAATGACAGCGGCATGTACATCGCTTCGACATGACAGCGGCAAATATCATATTACCATCGCTTCATATGACAGCGGCAAGTACCTCCCTCGCTAAAATATAACAACCACCGGAACTTCCACTAGCTCCATGTACCTGCATCCAGGTCAATACAACAGTTCACAATATAATGATCGATACCACGTTCCAGTTATAACCACAATATTCCACATTAATCACTAGAATTGTGACTGTTCCGGTCCCAATACAACAGCGGAATTTTAGGACCCCTCGCTTCGACATATAGCGGCATCATATGATATCCCTCGCTTCGACAATGACAGCGGCATGTTACCTCGCTTAGACATGATAGCGGCAAATATCATACTACCATCGCTTCATATGACAGCGGCAAGTACCTCCCTCGCTCGGAGATAAAGGCTACCGGAACATTCATCAATTCTACCACAATAATCAAACACAACAATTGGTTCCATTATCACAATATATCACTATCATTTCACATATATCATCACATGTAAGGATCCACTATCCACGATATACATAATCAAAGGTGTAACACGTTTTACCGTCCGAAGCCCGTAAGTCTCACCTTTCCTGATTTTCCTACAAAATCAGATCCCTTAACACATAATACATGAAGTGCTAGACATCAACATTAATGCCATCCCATCGCATTCTACACGATTTCTGCAATTACAATGATTAGCAACACCACTTTTCATATCATAAAAGCACATAAACAACTAGTTGTGTCATACAACATTAATGCCATCATGCATAAATATGTGCTATAAATAACTTCCTAGGCCCTTAACAGCCCCAAAGAGCAACCACTGCTCTGATACCACTAATGTAAGGACCCCAACCCCCTTAACTCGTCATTAATGCATTTATGACGTCATATGAGTATAAAAATTTTTCATTCTTTAAAAGAATCATTATATGCTTGACATATTCTCCATGACATAAATAATACTCAGCATAGAATGATCACTTCTACCCACAATAAAACTCAAGGTTCACCCATTCCATTATCATCACCATTGCACCACTTTTACATTGTGTATTTTTATAAAAATTTTGGCAGAGTCTCCCCATAAACTGAACTATCCCAAAATAAAACACATTACCAAAATAACTCCCAGCCAGGGAAAAACACAATACTTAAAAGAAACCAAACCCTAAATAAGTTCCCAGCCAGGGAAAACACCATACTAAGAAGACATCAAAAGTGGGCTTCAACACCCTTATACAGTCCACATACATGCATCCAGATGCTCACATACGAGCAATAAATAAATGAATACCAATTAAATGCATAAATAATGTATGCCTTCAATGCTCAAACTACACTCCGGGAAGCAACATCGTTCAACGAGTTCGAGCTTACCATCCCCAAAACGCCGTAGTATATGGTGTACCTGTTCTACCTGTTTCAACAGAAACAGCCCCCACACGGGGTGAGCATACCCTGTCACGATACTCATATTCATAACAATGCATAACAATTATAATTAATTCATAATATAACAATTTAAGATTATTTAAAATCCATAAAAATGTACTCCCTGTACAGTTCTGAATCTGTATAGCTTCCACAAGCTGTTCCTGTTTTAGTCTCACATGCTTTCATAAACATCCAGTTCAGTATCGTTAATCACAACGTGAAACTCATCAATGCAATAAATTCAATATAATCAAAATTCATCATTTATGCTCAATCATAACGAGTCTCATATCGAAGGCAACTCTGCTTGTACGTTAATCACATTCTCAACCATTTCTCATATCGATCATGCCAAAGGCATCCATACCCAACTCCATATCCGGACCACGTACATTTACGTGTCCATCATACCGCATATATCAACTCAATTCACATATTCATTTTCTTATATTCAGTTATCACAATTCAACAATACATGAATACTGGAATATGAAATAATTCATATTATACCTGCTCGTACGTCACTACGTACCTTATAGTTATACCTCCAAGTCAAGTTGTTCTCCCTTTGTCTGGGACTCGTGAAGTATCTCACTATTCGCCAATCAAACATCAATAAATATTAGTACTTTAATAGAGTGTTAATTAAATCTAAACCATAAATACGACTGGCTCATGCCATTACATATGTAGTTCATTAAGAGACTAGATTCCAATTGAACATGGCATCATTAATTCACACATGAAGTAGTAAAACTCCCACATGCAGCTGTGAGAACACACACCTACACGCATCAGTAATATTCACACATATATATATATTGCAACAATTCCGAAGGTCAAGCCAAGAACGCACAAGTGCACTGCAATCTCGTTAGGATGGGAAATTTAAAACCATTGACTTCACCTATAATTTAAACTAAATTTCATAATTAACTAAAATGAAATGAAGGAATGAAGACCAAGGTGTAAAGCATGCAATGCCTCCGACAAACAACAGGCGAAGACAAGAGAACTCTAAATAACATTATTCAATATAAAATAGCAAGGACTAAAATTGAAGCCCTCAAACCACAACACCCTCTAGACAGTGTAAAAGCGAAGCCAACCAAGAAGCAACATTTCCATATTAAACACAATAAATCGGCAGCAATGCTTTCCCCAATTTAGCACAAAATCGAGCCTTACCTAACAATAAAATTAAGAACTTACACCATCTTCCAAATACCAGATTAGTTATGCTAAAATATAACCCACATGAGATAATAATCGATTAAACATAGAAAACAGCTTCATGTAAATTGAACAACAAAACGATCATAAAACCTTCAAAACAAGGGCATGAAAACTGAACAAGACTGGGGTTTTCATGGAAATGAAAAATCACTGAGCAATACAGGTTTACGCATACAAACCTTTGTGAAATTGTTGCTGATTTTTGTTTTTTTTTCCCGAAATCGTAGAGCTCTTCACGTCAAGCACAAGAGAGAAGAGGGGAAACTCACGATGGAAATGAGAATGGGAAAGAAAGAGAAAAGCCACCACAATTGATTTCCTCCACACAATTAATATATGTTCCCAAGTTTTATTATTTTAATTTACATCTCAATAATAAATTATCACAAAACCCCATGTCTTAAATTTAATTTACATCATAAGTTAAACCCGGAATTATTTATTCCTCTCCGGACCAAATTATTATTCCCATTAATTTAGTTCCACAATTCACTCATAATTTACCTCAATTAAATTAAATAATTGGATATCATAATTTCGGGCATCACAATCAGTGTTAGAGAATTCTGGAAAATCGCACTGAAACAGAGCGACCGATCGATCGGTAAAGAACACCGATCGATCGGCAAAAGCCGTAGCTTTTTTATTAAATTCGAAGTGATCACCGATCGATCGGTGACCGATCGATCGGTGATGAGGGCCGATCGATCGGTAGTGCCTGATTTTTTTTAAAATGTGGAATTTGTTTAAATTTGGTATTGGATTATGATAAGACATCTAATATTGTGTTGTACACTGGTGTAGAGCCTTCACAGATAGCTACACAGCGCAGGGGATAGAGTCTTGCAACACACCACATTTTGGAAAGGTACGTGAGCAACGTACGGGCATCCCAACGGTAACATGTATTAAATGTTCATTAATTGACATATGATAAGATGCAAAGTGGTGCATTATGTGTTATGATACATGTTATTATGCATTGTTGTTGCATATGTATGTTGTGGAATAAAGAGTGTGTATTCCACGAGTCAGGGTTATCGTAGTGATGATTTTTAATGCTTACGCTTATACCGCTAAAAATGTGGAGCAAGGCTTGCACATGGAGGCGGGGTATACCATACTAAGCGGGGAAGAAGGTACCGCTAGTATGAAGAGCGGGGAAGAAGGTACCGCTAGCGGGAAGAAGGTACCGCTTGTTATGAAATAATGAAGCGGGGAAGATGGTACCGCTCATTATGAAGTTAAGAAGTAAGAAGCCTTAAAATACACTGATGATAAACTGACTAAGAAAGAAGTAAAGATTTAAGAAGTGAAGTAATGTCATGACATTCATACAAGCCATAACATCATACATTGAATTGATTTTGAGTTATGGTACAGGGACAACCAATGGGCGTTTTAAATGCATTGGAAATACAGGAAGATTGCATATCTATGATTATGCATTATGCTTTACATTCATATTATGTTGAATATGAACTATGATATTGTGGGGTCTTCACACCTTAACAGTGATCAATAGACATAAGAAGGACTAATCATGCATTAATAACATCTTAGGGTTCTAGTTGTTACATGAGCTAACAGAATTACAGGCCAATTAAAACTTTAAAGCTTATTAGTTACATTCCCACAATGAATGTTAATATGTTAGATTTATACTACTCCTAGAGTAGATACTAAACAGAAGCTGAATCCTATACGTTCCTGTGTTCCTCGTAGCTCACTGCCTCAACCCGACCCTTAGTCCTTTAGTCCAAAAGTGTACCTACAGGAACAACCCAACATGAGCATGTACATCGTTACTTAACATCATAAGGCAATGACATATAAATAAATGCATGAAAATAATTGGTAACGTATACTTCCTGGTTAATCGCATTAACCCTCTTTGGTTGTCCCTGTTTCATAGCCATGCATAAAAATCATTAATTCTTGACATGAATGATTAAAATCATCATCTTATAAATATCATCGTCTTATAACATCATCATCGTATAAGCGTCATCATCTTGTAAATATCATCATCTTATAACATCATCATCATATAAGCATCTTCATTTTATAAATATCATCATCTTATAACATCATCATCATATAAGCATCATCATCTTGTAAATATCATCATCTTATAACATCATCATCATATAAGCATCATCATCTTGTAAATATCATCATCTTATAGCGTCATCATCTTATAGCGTCATCATCTTATAACATCATAACAAAATATAACAGTAAATGTACGACATCTTAGTTAAGTGAACATGCTGGTTATTCGTTACCTTCTTCTTGTTGTTCCTGATTCATAATCATGCATATGGGCATCTTACCCCGTGGCATCTCACCACAAATAAACATCGCATGGCCTCTTACCATGTGGGGCATCTTACCCCGTGCCATCTTACCATAAATAAACATTGCATGGCCTCTTACCATGTGGGGCATCTTACCCCGTGGCATCTTACCACAAATAAACATCGCATGGCCTCTTACCATGTGGGGCATCTTACCCCGTGGCATCTTACCACAAATAACATTGCATGGCCTCTTACCATGTGGGGCATCTTACCCCGTGGCTTCTTACCACAAATAACATCGCATGGCCTCTTACCATGTGGGGCATCTTACCCCGTGGCATCTTACCACAAATAACATCGCATCACATCATTATATAAACATCGTATAAACATCATCGTATAAACATCGTATAAACATCATCATATAAACATCGTATAAACATCATCATATAAACATCGTATAAACATCATCATTTCATCGTATATATTCATGCGATAAATGCATAGTCATAGTGTAGGGATGTGTTTTACCGTCCGATGCCCGTACGTCTCTTACGTACCTTTTCAAAAGGAGGAGGAGTCAACAGACTTTATCTCCTTGATGGTGCTGGTACCTGGGATGGTTCTACAAGACCACATAATACCATATTAGATGCCTCAAAACCATCTTACATCATAAACTTAACAAAATAAAACATCATCATATTTTTCAACTTTCTGCCTCTCTCGATCGATCGGCCCTATGTCTCGATCGATCGAGACACTGTGCACTAACAGTGTCTTGGCTTCCTGCCTCGCTCGATCGATCGAAGTATTTTACCGATCGATCGAGAAGCTTCATCGATCGATCGAGAAATCCTTCGATCGATCGGCATCAAAATTTCAAAACATACATCAGACCCACTGACTCGCTCGATCGATCGGAATCAAATCTCGATCGATCGAGAGCCCTGAAAATCGGGATTTTCCCCAGATTTTTTAGCACTACTTTTCACACCATCTTTTCAACTACATAACAAATCTTTCATGCTGAAACAAACATGTGAAGAACTTCATAAAATATCCATGTAAGCCCTTAAATCAAAGGTTTAACAAAACTTAAGCTAACATGCATCATAATATCATCATAATCTTCATCCTCAACCAACTTAAAGAAAAACAGAGTATTTTCTTCTTTGTCCAGGTTTTCGAGCACATGGTTTCATAACAAGAAATCTATCACATAAAACATATAACATGCTCAAACCAACATGCTAGTAGCTACATAAAACTACCATGTAAGCATTCATACCAAGGTTTCACCCAAGCCTACACTTAGCATGCATTAAAACAACCCACCAAACCCAAGCTCAAACACAAACCCAGAAAAACAGAGTAAGGCTTACCCCTCTACTTTGCTCCCCTAATCTTGCAAGGTTTTTAGACAAGAAAACACAAGCCAAACCTCCTTCCTTTCTGCAGCTTACAGGGACGAAAATGAGGGGGAGAAAGAGCTGGAGGGGAAGTGAATGCAGAATGAGTGAATGGCATGGGTTGGGGCAAGTGGGGTATGGGCTTTGACAAGTGGGCAAAAAGGGGTGAGGTGACCCATTGGGGTGGGGTGGTGTGGTTGGGGTGTCATGTGGTGTGATGACCTGAGATTAGGGATATTAATCCCGGAGTGTTAATAACCCCTAAAGTTGTTTTACGTGGCGATTTGGAGTTTAATCGAAGTGTTGGGCCTTCTGGGCTCGTCTATTTGAGTAGTTGGGATCGTTGGATCCCGAGGTTGAGATCGTATTCTCATTTCGGTGAAAACCTGTGAGTTGGGTTTTTAGTGTGACTCAGAATCTCGGGTGCTTGGTGTAGGCACCGGTAGGGGGTTTTTGAGTTAGAGTGAGAGTTTTTGAAAACAGATGATTTTTAATGAATCATGATGTATTTGTGGGGATATTAGTATTTCGGGGTATTTTTGCTATAAATACCAGTTGAACCCGAGATTTTAATTATCGGAACCATTTCAGCACCTCATTTCTCTCTCCACCCGCGCGCCCCTTTCCCGATCCCCTTTGACCACCGCGCACAAAAGTGCTCCGCCCGCCGCCGTCCGGCCGCCGTTCGGCGCGTGCCACCCGCCGTCGGAATCGTCTCTTCCAGGCGCTCCTATCCATACCAACAATTCGAAGTTTCGTCGAGCATCGCGTTCGGATTTGCCAGAAAAGCATAGGGTTCGAAAACTGGAATTCATCCGATTTTTGGGGCTCGATTTTGGTATGTTTTTTGTACGATTTTTCTGGTGTTTTTGGGGCGTTTTTAAGCTGATTTTGAGTCGATGATTTCAGACTTTTATGGTTCGAAATAATTGTTGCTTTTAGTTCGAATTTCAGCTCGATTTTTTGTGAGTTAGGGTTCGAAAATTTGGATTTTTGGCATGAGGATGATGATTCTTGTTGTTATTCGATTAATTCATGTTTAAATGCATTATGATGCTTGATTGTGTTCGAAATTGAGGAATTGGATTCGAAGTTAGGGCTTGAATTCGAATTTTGGGGGTTTTGGCATGTGGGGCGATTATTGTTGTTGTTAATTGATTAATTCATGTGTTAGATGAATTATGGTGATTATTCGGGTTTGATTTGTGTTGGTTGGGTTCAAATTATTGAAGGTGTTCTTGAGCAATTTTTCGATATGTTGCATTCGTTTTCCCTCCCTGCATGTACCCTGCCCCGGGTCTTTTAGATGTTTAATTGTCGTGTGTCGACAATATTTTGAGGGTTATGGATGTGCTTGAGCATGGGTTACATGTTCGTAAATAATTGTGAATTATTTATCGTGTTAGCACATCGTTCCTCGGGGCATGGAACTCGAGCAAGGTTTGGCTCGGACTTCGAGGATTTAAGGTACGTTTAGCGTACGAGCATAGTTTAAATGATGTTTTTGCAAGTATGATGCATGATTTAAAATACATGAAATGTTTTACTATGATGGTACCGGGACTTGATTACGTTATGTTGATTCACATGGTGAAATGCTTAGTGCCGCTATGAAGCGAGCAAATGATGGGGTGTGGTTGCTACGGAGCAAACACCGATAGTATGATGCTACTTGAAGTAAGAAATGAAAAAGGTGGTATTTGATTAGATATCTAGGATATCTGTATTTTATTCCCTATTGGTAATGAATAAGAACAGAGACGTAGTTAATCAGAGAAGTGATTAACTAGTATCGGAAGTTAAGGAAATCTCAATATGATATCTAGAATTATGATAATTGCTAGATAAAGAAAGATGTTATGAAATGTTGTTAAATTGAAACTGGCTAGGGTTAACCAATATGATGATTAATTGTATATTCAGGATTTGATGATTTATCTGTTTTGAGAACAGGGTTATTACAGTGGTACGCTATGATGAGGATGATACCATCCAGGAAGTATCACATATGTTCCACAATATTTACATTTTCGTAAATTATGTATTATGTCATTATGATTATGAAATTGTGGAATTGGTATGCTCACCCCGTTGGGGGTTTTCTCTGTTGGGGCAGGTGAACAGGTACATCGATGGCTTTGGAGATGAGCTCGAGCTGTTGATTGGATGTACTCCTAGGATCGTGGTACCAGGGCTTGATGGAGCACGGTATCGTATAGAGTACTTATATACCCATGAGGGTTATATACATATTCATGATGCTCGCATGTGAGCAAGATTACTTGTATATGCGTTGTATATAAAGGCATGAGCATTTCTCTCTTTCATTCTATGTTGCATGCAATTAGAGGTAGAATTGCTAAATGATATGAGAGTCATTGGTGTATTGTGGGTGTTGAAACTCACTTTTGTTGTCATATGTGTGGTGTCTTCCCTGGCTGGGAATTTACTTGATATTGCTGTTTTCTGATGAGTTTTATGTCTTCCCTGGCCGGGAATTATGTTATGCGTTGTGCTTTTATTTCGGGATAGCTCTATTTATGGGGAGACTCTGCCCAAATTTTTATAAAAGTCCACAATGTAAAAAGTGGTGTAATGGGCGAACCCTATGAGTCTGTTGTTGTTAGGATGATGAGCTTATAACACTGTATGTTAAAGAAAACTTTGTAATTGCCATTCAATGGTAAAGTATCATCTGACTTTCCCGAATAATTTTATTGAAAGCATGTGCCACACATAATGATTAATACACTAATCAAGGGTTAAGTATATGGGGTCCTTACATTAGTGGTATCAGAGCAGTGGTTGCTCATTGGGGCTGTTGAGGGCCTAGGAAGTTATTGATAGCACATATTTATGCATGATGGCATTAATGTTATACGACATGACTAATTGTTTATGTGCTTTTATGTTATGAAAAGTGGTATTGCTAACCATTGTGGTTGCAGGAATCGTGTGGAACACGATAGGATGGCATTAATAGTGATGTCTAACACTCTATATGCGACGTGCCAAGGAATCTGATTTTGGCCATAAACAATCTGATCGGTGATCATCCTTCTTTCAGCGGGTGTCGAGACTACAAGAGGCATGGGCGACGGAGAAGTGCGTATGAAATCGCATCACCTACTTCAGCATTTGCTGCTATGCTGCAACACAAGGGTTAACAATACCCAAAAGCAGTTCATAAAGTACATCGTTAGATAATTAAACATGTTAATATAACATCTTCTACTTCATACGTAACATACATATAAAACATGTTCAAAAGTAAGCACCTAGCCAACTTATTGATAAGGCTACCCTTCACTCATTCCCGAGTCATCTAACCACTGCTCTGATACCACTAATGTGGGGTCTTCCCACCTTAACAGTGATCAATAGACATAAGAAGGACTAATCATGCATTAATAACATCTTAGGGTTCTAGTTGTTACATGAGCTAACAGAATTACAGGCCAATTAAAACTTTAAAGCTTATTAGTTACATTCCCACAATGAATGTTAATATGTTAGATTTATACTACTCCTAGAGTAGATACTAAACAGAAGCTGAATCCTATACGTTCCTGTGTTCCTCGTAGCTCACTGCCTCAACCCGACCCTTAGTCCTTTAGTCCAAAAGTGTACCTACAGGAACAACCCATCATGAGCATGTACATCGTTACTTAACATCATAAGGCAATGACATATAAATAAATGCATGAAAATAATTGGTAACGTATACTTCCTGGTTAATCGCATTAGCCCTCTTTGGTTGTCCCTGTTTCATAGCCATGCATAAAAATCATTAATTCTTGACATGAATGATTAAAATCATCATCTTATAAATATCATCGTCTTATAACATCATCATCGTATAAGCGTCATCATCTTGTAAATATCATCATCTTATAACATCATCATCATATAAGCATCTTCATTTTATAAATATCATCATCTTATAACATCATCATCATATAAGCATCATCATCTTGTAAATATCATCATCTTATAACATCATCATCATATAAGCATCATCATCTTGTAAATATCATCATCTTATAGCGTCATCATCTTATAGCGTCATCATCTTATAACATCATAACAAAATATAACAGTAAATGTACGACATCTTAGTTAAGTGAACATGCTGGTTATTCGTTACCTTCTTCTTGTTGTTCCTGATTCATAATCATGCATATGGGCATCTTACCCCGTGGCATCTCACCACAAATAAACATCGCATGGCCTCTTACCATGTGGGGCATCTTACCCCGTGGCATCTTACCATAAATAAACATTGCATGGCCTCTTACCATGTGGGGCATCTTACCACAAATAAACATCGCATGGCCTCTTACCATGTGGGGCATCTTACCCCGTGGCATCTTACCACAAATAACATCGCATTGCCTCTTACCATGTGGGGCATCTTACCCCGTGGCATCTTACCACAAATAACATCGCATGGCCTCTTACCATGTGGGGCATCTTACCCCGTGGCATCTTACCACAAATAACATCGCATCACATCATTATATAAACATCGTATAAACATCATCGTATAAACATCGTATAAACATCATCATATAAACATCGTATAAACATCATCATATAAACATCGTATAAACATCATCATTTCATCGTATATATTCATGCGATAAATGCATAGTCATAGTGTAGGGATGTGTTTTACCGTCCGATGCCGGTACGTCTCATACGTACCTTTTCAAAAGGAGGAGGAGTCAACAGACTTTATCTCCTTGATGGTGCTGGTACCTGGGATGGTTCTACAAGACCACATAATACCATATTAGATGCCTCAAAACCATCTTACATCATAAACTTAACAAAATAAAACATCATCATATTTTTCAACTTTCTGCCTCTCTCGATCGATCGGCCCTATGTCTCGATCGATCGAGACACTGTGCACTAACAGTGTCTTGGCTTCCTGCCTCGCTCGATCGATCGAAGTATTTTACCGATCGATCGAGAAGCTTCACCGATCGATCGAGAAATCCTTCGATCGATCGGCATCAAAATTTCAAAACATACATCAGACCCACTGACTCGCTCGATCGATCGGAACCAAATCTCGATCGATCGAGAGCCCTGAAAATCGGGATTTTCCCCAGATTTTTGAGCACTACTTTTCACACCATCTTTTCAACTACATAACACATCTTTCATGCTGAAACAAACATGTGAAGAACTTCATAAAATATCCATGTAAGCCCTTAAATCAAAGGTTTAACAAAACTTAAGCTAACATGCATCATAATATCATCATAATCTTCATCCTCAACCAACTTAAAGAAAAACAGAGTATTTTCTTCTTTGTCCAGGTTTTCGAGCACATGGTTTCATAACAAGAAATCTATCACATAAAACATATAACATGCTCAAACCAACATGCTAGTAGCTACATAAAACTACCATGTAAGCATTCATACCAAGGTTTCACCCAAGCCTACACTTAGCATGCATTAAAACAACCCACCAAACCCAAGCTCAAACACAAACCCAGAAAAACAGAGTAAGGCTTACCCCTCTACTTTGCTCCCCTAATCTTGCAAGGTTTTTAGACAAGAAAACACAAGCCAAACCTCCTTCCTTTCTGCAGCTTACAGGGACGAAAATGAGGGGGAGAAAGAGGTGGAGGGGAAGTGAATGCAGAATGAGTGAATGGCATGGGTTGGGGCAAGTGGGGGTATGGGCTTTGACAAGTGGGCAAAAAGGGGTGAGGTGACCCATTGGGGTGGGGTGGTGTGGTTGGGGTGTCATGTGGTGTTTAATTGTGTCCCGGTATTTTGTACGATGTATTAAAATATCCTCACTCGATATTTTCTAACTTTATTTAATTAAAACATCCTTTAAAACACCCAACATGTTCCCCACATCATATCATCATATCATAAATCGTGGCCCCCAATTTAAATACACCACAACCCTTAAACACATCATAATTCATCATCTTAGAACATAATCATATTACATTTCGGGGGTATTACAGATATGCTCATGTGTTGGGGGTTGTCTTTGTAGGTGCTTTTGATGATGAGACCCAGGGTCGGGGTTGAAACGCTGAGCTGTAAGGAGTGCTACAGGATTGGCTGTATAGAGAGTCACTTTTATATAGTTTCTACAAGCAGTAGAGTAAAGCTATATTGTAGTATCTTTCGTTAGGAATGTGTATAATTCCTTTTTGAACTTTTGGTACTGTAATCTCTTAAGCTCGGGTGGTCAACACGGCCTAATACTCTGATATATATATGTTTAGTTCTCTTAATCGCACCTTAGTATCTTGTTTAGATAACGGGGTCTCACATAATTCTTGGATAGTTGGACGATCAACACTTTGTTCAAGTCATCAAATGAATTATTATCCAACCATGCCTCTAGGATCCCAATCCTATTTAGATAACCTAGTTAAGTCGTACCCAATTTAAAGTATGACGGCTATCACTTTTATCCTTTCGCGCCTTACTAAGATTGCCACGGTGCTTTGCTTTGGCAAACCCACACATGTACAATCGAAGTTTTGACGAGTACTTTTAATTTTGGAAGGCATCTAAAACTTAATATTTTAGAGGGATTTATTGATCTCATGATTAGTTTGATAATTTAAAATATGTCCACTACATATCTACATGTATGTGTAATACAATTATCAATCTAAAACATAAAATAAATCATGTATCAACATATATAATTAAACGTGACATGGTTATAGCCCCTACTAGCGATTTTCTCAAGCCAATGAGAAAATCCTAAGAGTCAACCTAAGGTAACTTCACAAGCACCTTCCTTTGGCTCCAATTTGTGAATGACCTCCTCAGCCCGGCACCATGCTCCATCTTCATTGATCACCATCAATAAATAAACTATACTATATTACATTTACAAATATAGAGAATTCCTCGATTCACATTCGAGGGGAACATAGGGGAGGGATAACATTTAGAATAAAATAGAGAAGGCACGATACGCACGTCGTAGTATAAATTACAAACATACACAAATCCAATCTAATAGGTCAAAGGGCTATAACCATGCACCATGCTCAAACAACTCATAAAACATGCTACAACATTTAATTAATTAAATTCTAAATAATTTAAAATTTAATTCTAATTAAAACTGTAAAATAAAATTTTGAAAAATTATCGTACGCTCGGGACATCACATGCCACGAACTTAAGCGACTAAACCATGAACCATCATGGTTCGAACCATCATGGACCACGGCTGGACCAATCATGGGCCTAGGATTCGAAACCCTAGCCCACGACTTGGTCCGAGCCATTGGCTTGGGTGCGGCGCCGCTAGGGTTCCAAACCCTAGCCGCCTCGCACCATCTTGTGATTCTATCGAGCCATTCCGCCCGAACCGCATGAAAATAATTAGCCACGAGTCACGGTCAGGCCATGCACGGTGGTGGCTCAACCATCTCGAGCCAAGGGTTCGAAAAAACCTAGCTCTCACGTGGTGTAGCCGCTTTCTCCATGCATGCGAGAACCATGATCGAGCAATCAATATTATCGAGCCTAAGAGTTCAAAACTCTAGCCACTTCTCGACACTTCCATGCACAATTATTAGCCACAACGGGTAAACCATCTCTAGCCCAGGGTTCGAAAACCCTAGCCCTCATGTGGCAGTAGCCGTGTGTCATTTGTGATGGTGGTGGTCGAAAACATCTTTGTTATGGGTTCGATTATTCGCTTTCATGTATCGTATACAATAAACTGTCAATTATATCAAATATAATTTTATGATAATTTCACAAATTCAATTTAATCATATCATATATGATTATATACAGTTATTTTAGCATGCAATACAATTCTAATATGATTAAAATAATTTAACCACATAAATCCGATATGAGCCTTGTACACGGCTCTGATACCACTGTAAGTAATCCAACAAGCATACAACGCAGCGGAATAAAATTTGGATTACTAGACACCGGATCTATACAAAGTTATCATATCGGATAAAGGAACAAAAGTCTCACCCTTGTAGCGTGTTTGAGCAGATTCCACGAAGCAGCGCCACGTCCAACGCCTCCTTCGAGTCACTAGCAAAACTTATAAAGTTTTGCCTCAACGGTATCCACGCAATCAAATCGGGAAGGGATAGTTTAAGAACAAAGTGCTAGATTTGTTCTTAAACCAATACACGAAGCACACTCGATTCACAATCGAATGATGGCACAAAACACCAAGAGCACCCTTCGGCTATGATATAACCGAGAGCACAAGATGAGAGGCGGCCGTGTGCTTCTATTGTGTCTAGGTTGGAATTTTTAATTGTATGATTAACCATTAATCAAAACCTTGTATTTATATTATAAATCTTTAATTAAGGTTCAAGACTTTCTTAAAGTCTCATGGGCCCAAACCCATGATTTAATTAAATCCTTATAATCATTTAATTAAGACTCTTCTTAATTAATTAATTCATCCCATGAATTTAATTTCCCTTATCGATTTAATCTTTTGTGCGACCCGATAGGATCTTGTAATGTTGGCAGTGACATAAAATCTCATTTTATATCACAAGCAATGAGCGGTATCTAGCAACACATCAATGCTACCCAAATTACAAGAATGTCAATGACTCGACATAACCTAGGAACCGTGATAATATTAATCATGTAACTTAATCCCTTTGTCCTTTGTGTTTAGATTGAACACGAGTCATGGAATAGTCATACTCGTATATTCAATCTCTATTTCTTGATCCCCAAGTAGAACTAGAATAAACGAATAAGCTCGATATCTCATATCGACTTATTCGAGCATGGCCATGCATTTTAGTCTTACTTGATCAAGGGCCCAAACACTTCTCCTGTTATATAGGAGGGACAAATCCTATCTCGATCAATTAACTTCCCTCTACATAATTCGTAGTATATCCAATAGTCGCTGTGATGCCCGAAATAATTATACATTTAATATTAATTGCCAAAAATATATGATATTTGTGGAATTAATTTTTGGAGTTTGTAATTGAGTTTGGGATTGGAATAAAATGAGTGTGGGCTTAATTGTTATGCAAATTAATTTAGAAGGGGGGGGGCTGTACAAATAATAAAGCTTATTATTATTTTTTTTGAAATATTAAAATAGTAATAAAGGGTGGATATATTTTTTTTTGGGAATATTGATTAATAAGTGAAGTTTCTTTTCTCTCCCCTCTATCCTTCACCATCGAGCAAACCCTTTTCCCTTCCCCTCCTTCACGTGATTTTTACCCCAAGCTAGAGAGGCGATTTGAGCTTGATTTCATACAAGATTTTCATCAGGTTAGTATGAGGGGTTTTATTTTATTTTGTAATTCTTCATTCCCCTTGAAATCGAGAGACGAGATTCGACTTTTGTTCATGTTTTGGCGTCGAGGACTGTTGCTATTTTGTTTGAACGATTCTTGCTATTGTGACTGAATATCTTATTGTTTTACTTGTTTCTCGATGGTTTTGCTCACAGTGAACTACTAGTTCCTTTTCCTTTCCTGCTCGGCTATTCCAGCTTTGTTCTTGTTGGTGTGTCGACTTTGAAACATGTTGTGATGTTCAAAAAAAGTTGTTACTGTAATCTGGTTCAAAATATTGCTGTGATGGCCAAAATATTACTGTCATTGTAGCTCGAATTCCTGTCGTTTTTTACTTCACAAAATCTGATGCGGAATTGAGGGAATAGTTGATGTCCGGTAATCAATATTCTTGCTTAATCGCTTGATACTTTGTGGGTTTTGAAGATATGAGTTTGTAAACCAAGAATATTTTCTCTAAGTTGATACTAGATGCTAGAATTAAGGAAATATCATGTTATTGATGTGAGATTTGAAGAAAACAAGTGATAACTTAAGGAAATCATTTTGACAGCTACTTTGTGCTCATGGACCAATATTTTATACTTATATTTGGGAAGATTGGTTTGTTGTCTGAAAATATAATATGAAGAAAAGTTTTAGCTCTATGTTTGATTGTATTTCATATGAGGAAATTATGATTATTTTAGTAAAGTGTATACAAAGCTAAAAAATTACTAGAGCGTGATGAAAACCTGATAGTTCAACGAATCTTTGGGTATTGTGTTGATTTTCTGAAATTACGATATACTTGAGTTAGTGATAATGAATTAAAGATAATTGATTTGTTTGTGTAGTATACGGAGTATGATAAATGAAGTTGATTTTAATGGTGAGATTATATTGAGTTTATGTGATTGTTATAATGGGAGGCATGACGAATCTAGATGATAGATGATATTTTGTTAAATGTGCAATTATAAAGTTATTGAATGATTATATTGAATTGAAGTTGAAAATCATCTAAATGATATCAATTGGGCTATAAATGAGCTAATATTGTAATGCCTCGATTTGTTATATACACGTAGGATATGATTATGGTGTAATTATATCAATTGGCGATATGATAATGGGGGTTCGAGTGGAACCAAGAATGAAGTAAATACATATATGGAAATAAGTCTAATAAGGAAGGAAACATGGTGTCTCATGATTTGAATTATGCCATATGAAGCACTTAGGCATTTGTGTATGCATGTGACTTAACTTGGAGTTGTCTTTGCATTTGAAGTTCATATGCCTTTGCCTTTCATTAGGTGCATTAGAATGTACATGTGAATTTCATTTGACATGAGTTTGAAAGGAATTACATGTGCATGTGAATTTACTTGCAATGGGAATTGCATTTGAATTTGGAGTTCATTTCATGTACATGTTATTTAACATGTAATTATCCCTAAATGGCATGATAGCAAGTGAATTAAGGGACTAATGATCTATATCAAGTGGATAAGGGAGGTGTAATCACATAACACACCATTTTACACCTACAAATCTCTACCAAGCTCCTCTCCATCTCTTTCAACTTCCTTGTGGTTTGAGCTTGAGAGTCACTTGTAAAGTGAGCTAGGAAGGTGTGTGAAGTGGAATTGTACCATTTTGGTAAGAAAATCATGGTTTTATACTTGTTTTTTTTTCATTGATGTTGCTATATGAAAAATCAAGTCTGATCTTAGTTCATTGCCCTCAAAATAAATGAGACATTCATAGACAATTTAATCAATAATCAAACTTCTTCCAGCGAGTGTCAAGACTACAAGAGGTATGGTGCGTAAACAAGAGACACATACCCGCTATCACTTCCTCCGGAGCCGCTGTAATCTGCTCCCTCTCCAACGCATAAACCTGCCCCTGAGGTGGCCCATAGGCTGAGCTCCATACTGCCTCGGTACCAACGGTGGCCTGTGCTCTACTGTTCTGTCTACAGGCCTCCTCGTAGAGTTCTATTGTCCCTCTCGATTGGGACATGGCCGAGCAAAGGGCCCTTATTGCCACAAACATAACATCATACATAGTCTTTTGTCACATGTGGTTGCCCACAAGGAGGGCATTGGACCTTTCCAAAACTGTCTCCCTGAGATTGTCCTCTTTCTGATGGGGCATCATTCATACGGCTTCCTTTCCAACGATTCTCGGCCCCTCGTGAGGTTCCCCATCTTTGCGTTGCTTGTGGTTAGTAAATTCATCTTGCTTAGCCTGCCGTGCAGCAGCTGAGAAGTAGCGGGTCAGAAACCGAGCTCTGAATAGCTTCCAATTCATCTCCTGACCCTGAGCCTCTTGCTCTATCACCGTGGTCTTCCACCACATCAGCGCCTTCTCGGCTAAATCTCGGCCAAATGGGACTCCGTTAGTCCTATCCAGGCTGTCTTAGCACAATGAGCTGTCACAAACATCTGTTCTATCCTATCTAATCATTCCTCAACCATTTTCCCCTGTCTCAGTTCCCTCGAACATCGGGGGTCGGTATGTCAGAAATTGAGCTAAATTAAGCTCCACAGGTAGTAATTGTTGCTCAAACGGTTCTTCGTCGAAAGCTGGCGGGAGTAGGGGATTTGTACGCCCAACACTTGCATTAATACTCACGGCGTCTCCTACTTCCACATTTGTTGCCACACTGCAATACAAGGGTTAACAGCAATACCCAAAAGCAGTTCACATAATACATCGTTAGAAAACCATAACACGTTAGCATAACAGTCACATGCTTCATATGCGCACAACATATTTAAAAGTAGATGCCTAGCCAACTTATTGCTAAGGCTACCATTCACTCGTTCCCGGGTTCTCTAACCACTGCTCTGATACCACTAATGTAAGGACCCTAGTTCCTTAACGGTGAAATCAAGATATAAATAGGGCTAAACATGCATCACAGACAGTTTATGGTTACGCTTATTACGTGAGCTAATAGGATTACAGGCCAAAATAAAACTTCGAAGCTAATAATTACATTCCCAAATGAATAATAACACTATAGATTTACACTACTCCTAGAGTAGAGACTATACCAAATCCTGTATCCTAATTCACAAGGCTCCTCGAAGCTCACTGCCTCAACCCGGCCCATAGCCCTCCAAATCCAAAGGTTTACCTACAGGAACAACTCACCATAAGCACACACATCACTAATCAACACAATCAAACATAATAACGTAATTAAACGCATGAGATATATTTGTATATATGCTCCCTGATTCACCACATTAGTACACTTCCTTTGTTGTTCCTGTTTCATAAACTCATGCACAAAATCATTAGCTCACAAGGTAATGATTGATATCACGTTCCAGCTATAATCACAATATTCCAATATTCCTCATTAATCACAAGATTCCACGTTAATCACAATATTCCACATTATTCACTATATTCCATATTAATCACAATATTCCACATTAATCACTAGAATTGTGACTGTTCCGGTCCCAATACAACAGCGGAATTTTAGGACCCCTCGCTTCGACATATAGCGGCATCATATGATATCCCTCGCTTCGACAATGACAGCGGCAAATATCATACTACCATCGCTTCATATGACAGCGGCAAGTACCTCCCTCGCTCGGAGATAAAGCTACCGGAACATTCATCAATTCTACCACAATAATCAAACACAATAGTTGATTCCATTATCACGATATATCACTATCATTTCACGTAAATCACCACATATAAGGATTCACTATCCACGGTATTACACAATACAAAATCGAAAGCGTAACACATTTTACCGTCCGATGCTCGTACGTCTCATTACGTACCTTAATTCCCAAAAGTGGAGAAGTTGGAGAACTTTATCTCCTCGATGTTGTTGGCACCTGGGGTGGTTCTACACAACCACACAAATCAATATTAGAAGCTAAACAATAGCCAAATACCAAAAATTCCACAAAAGAAATCATTTTTCAAAATTCCACAGTTGGCGATCGATCGCTTGGCTGAGGCGATCGATCGCCTCAAATTTTTCTTCGCGGCGATCGATCGCTTCAAACATGGCGATCGATCGCCTAACCTTGGATTGGCTACTGCCTCTCGGCGATCGGTCGCCTCATTTTAGGCGATCGATCGCCTGCCCTGCGATATGCCTACTGCCCTTAGGCGATCGGTCGCCTCTTTTCAGGCGATCGATCACCTCGCACAGACACGCGATTTTTACCATTTTTGCACCAAAAATTCCTTCCAATCCATACCAACACTTAAACCATTAAACCAACAACATAAAAACAACATAAACCTTCAAAATACACCTCAAAACAAACATAGATCCAACCCTCAACCAAAACCACAGCAACCCAACACAAACCCATTTTAAAACCCTTCAAAACCATACCAAACTTAAATAAAACCTTACAAAATCAACAATGAGGTATCCATACCTCTTGGGGACCTCAAATCTCCCAATAAACTCCACAAATCAACTTTTTGCAAGGATTCCACTTCACCCTTAAGCACCAAAACGAAAATGGGAGAAAAGGAAGGGTTTGGGTGGTTTGGTAAAGTAAGATGAAAGTGAGGTGTGGGGTTGGGGTATAAGGGTTTAAGTTAAATTAAAATGCATCCACAAACCCATGGTGTATAAAACACCCCAACATGATATTTTTAAAAGCATTAATCCAAAATGCACCAAAATATCAATTAAATGCATGTTTCACTAAATAAATGACTACCAACACATGTAAGCCATTGCAACACCCAAATACCCAACATGCATAGCATGCACCCTGAAATGCTCTACCAGCCCACATGACCAAGCATTTCCACATGGCAATTAATTCTAACACATAAGGCAATTACCACCATAATTAATCATATTTAAACATATGAACACAATTAATGCCTTAAACACAATTAATCATTTCGGGGATATCACATTATGTATGTGCAGTGCTGATAAATCTGATTTTGCAGGAGAAATCAGAAAATGAGATATGATATCTGAGGATAGGAAATGGTAGGCATTACTGTGCTGTTGGAGTATGACAACAGATGACGTGACAATCAGGTATGTGTATGTCATTTACATGATGGCACATGTATGTAATGATGTACAAGCATGGATGAATATATTTTCCACTGTATTATTGAAAAGCGAAGTGTCGCTTAGGTTTAGGGTCGCTTTTATGGTTGACCGACGTGTTATTATTATGTGTGGTTCGCCTTCGTGTTGAGCAACGTGTTATTATTATATGTGGGTCGCCGTGGGTACGAGCGACCTATTAATATATTTAAGGGTCACCGCCTAGTAGCGAGTAATGTGGGTCACCACATGTAGCAAGTGATGTGGGTCATGAAGCGAGCGAAGTGATATAAGATAAAATGGGTCACCGTTGAGGCGAGTGATGTGTTTATTTAGTGGTCGCCACTAGAGTGTGCGATGTGATCATGTTGTGTGAATGTAGAGTGAAGTCACCGCTGAGGCGAGTGATGTGTATATATGATTGTGGGTCGCGGCTGGTGTGTGCGATGTGTTAATATGATATATGGGTCGCCACTGATGAGTGAGCGATGTGATATTGGGTCGCCACTGATGAGTGAGAGATGTGGTCGCCGTTGACGAGCGAGCGATGTGATATGGGTCCCCACTGATAAGCGAGCGATGTGATATTGGGTCACCATTGACGAGTGAGTGATGTGGTCGCCGCTGACGAGCGAGCGATGTGATATGGGTCGCCACTGATGAGTGAGCAATGTGATATTGGGTCACCACTGATGAGTTAGTGATGTGGTCGCCACTGACGAGCGAGCGATGTGATATTGGGTCGCCACTGAGGAGTGAGCGATGTGATTCGGGTCACCACTGACAAGTGAGTGATGTGGTCGCCTTTGGCAAGCGAGCGATGTGTATATTTCAGGGTCAATGCTAGAGAGAGCATGTGACGTATATATGGATATTGGGTCTGTGCTAGGGAGAGCATGCAATGTCATTATTGTCGGGATCGACACTATTGAGACTGTGCAATGTATTTTATGTGCCTCCACTAAAGAGGGAGGGTGATGAATATATGGTGATTTATTGTCCTTGTTGATTTGTCGTATTGTGATTGATACCGATATATTGATGACATTTATTGGCGAGATGATGGTATGATTATAGTTTGATATTTGAGATTTATAATAATACCGCTATCATATCGAAGCGATGGAAATATTGTGAATGACGCTGATATGTCGAGGCGATGAATATTTTTGGACGGTCATGTTATTGATGATGAGTATATCAATTGTGCATTAATATGAAATTATATTTTGTGGAATATTTATGTTGAGAATAGGGACAGTTTTAAGGATCAAGTGTGGATCCACTGTGTACAGTAAGCGGTATTACATCTTATTGTTTTAAGAATGTAATTTTATTTAGTGTGATTATAGATATTAAATGGATGCCCGTATTGACGATGAGATTATGCATGCCAGTGTTGGCGATGCGTATTGATATGTTGCTATTGTGTTAGCAATAAATATCTTAGTACCACTATCGTTATTAGCGATGAATATTGTTGTACCGCGTGGGGCGATGAGTGTTACGTACCGCCCTAGTGAAATGAGTATTGTTATACTGCTATTGTGTTAGCAATGTATATTGATGATGTGTTGATTGCAGATAGCAATTGTTGTTCCTTGGGTACATGAGATGTAGGCCCAAGTGGATATTGGAATGTTCCAGAGGTACGAGGAATTGAGGTAAGCCATTTCGTTTAGTTTAACATGTTCGATATATGTGGATTGTGAATTATCTCGATTGATTGATATTGGTTTATGAAAACATGATTGTTTTGTATACTGTGTGATTAATGACCTGTTAATCATGTTATGTTGAGTTAAATGTAATCATGTTGGAATGAGATTAATGAACAGGTTATGAGATGACATGGAACGTCACGGGATGACGTGAGATCGCTACGAATGTCCTGTGTGGACGTGTGATCATTGTGAACGTTGCGGGTTGACGTAGTAAGTACGAAATTATGATGTTATTCTCTGGTATATAATGATAACACTGATAAATAATCATGTAGTGATTAATGATGAGTTTGCATGATGTGATAGACAATATAATGATGTTATAACGAGAATATATGGGATATATGAGCATGCACTTTAAATGATACCATTTTGATATTTGTTAGAAATTGGAAGGCATATAAATGATGATATATGCGATGAGACTGATGTATGAGAAATCATGAATACATACTACACTATGATATGTTATTCATTCATCCAATATTGCTTTGTTGACTAAAAGATCGAACGGAAGTATGTCATTAAGGCATGGAAATTGATTCTTATGTTGAATTTATATATGTGATAGTTTGTTGGAGTATGATGCTTACAGGATTGCGTGAAACTTTTGATGCAGGAAATTAATGTTTGACGATGGAAACATTATGAATATCAAGGTACGTGGTTATGCTATGAGTATTTGAGAAATACTAATGAGTTTATTTTTAGTACTTGTTCCATGGCAGATGATAGTTGAGTGAGAAATGCGGAAAGTTTGATGCTTAAGAGCATGTGAGTACTGTGATGAGCTTGATACCATGAAGCTATTGTACATGTAGGTGACTTAATCTACAAAGATAATAGTCAGAAGATGATATGAAAGGTGGATGTGTAAGTGCTCGAGAGTACCGCTATTTCATACGGACAAGGGTGGTGTGCGATATGACAATGTTGGTATAAATTGCATACTTTTGCAACCACACAGGTATGATGTTATTTATACGATAAGACGTTGGTGTATTATAATACATTATGATATACGCATGATATGGATGGAATGAATGATTTAGCGATTATGTGATATGTACTATGATGAAAGTTAACGATGACGGATTAAGATTTTGTGCAAGGAACTGTACCAATGTGGATACACATGTAGTGAAGTATGACAAAGATGTGCTTGATGATTAAACACCTAAAGTGATGTGACTTCCAGTCTTGAGAATCTTGGTGTGGTACGCCACGTTTACGAGCTATGATGATTTGAATAATGGTGTCGTCCTACGTATTTGTAGAGCGCAATCTTGAGCTGTATAACGATATGTAAATTTTACAGTTGGCTTTTATGGTAAGCATGTATATAAATTTCGGGGTCGAAATTTATTAGTTGGGGAGAATTGTGATGCCCGAAATAATTATAACCATTTAATATTAATTGCCAAAAATATATGATATTCGTGGAATTAATTTTTGAGTTTGTAATTGAGTTTGGGATTGGAATAAAATGAGTGATTGTTATGCAAATTAATTTAGAAGGGGGGTTGTACAAATAATAAAGCTTATTATTATTTTTTTTGAAATATTAAAATAGTAATAAAGGGTGGATATATTTTTTGATGGGGAATATTGATTAATAAGAGTTTCTTTTCTCTCCCCTCTATCCTTCACCATCGAGCAAACCCCCTTTTCCCTTCCCCTCCTTCACGTCATTTTTACCCCAAGCTAGAGAGGCGATTTGAGCTCGATTTCATACAAGATTTTCATCAGGTTAGTATGAGGGGTTTTATTTTATTTTGTAATTCTTCATTCCCCTTGAAATCGAGAGACGAGATTCGACTTTTGTTCATGTTTTGGCGTCGAGGACTGTTGCTATTTCGTTTGAACGATTCTTGTTATTGTGACTGAATATCTTGTTGTTTTACTTGTTTCTCGATGGTTTTGCTCACAGTGAACTACTAGTTCCTTTTCCTTTCCTGCTCGGTTGTTCCAGCTTTGTTCTTGTTGGTGTGTCGACTTTGAAACATGTTGTGATGTTCAAAAAAAGTTGTTACTGTAATCTGGTTCAAAATATTGTTGTGATGGCCAAAATATTACTGTCATTGTAGCTCGAATTCCTGTCGTTTTTTACTTCACAAAATCTGATGCGGAATTGAGGGAATAGTTGATGTCCGGTAATCAATATTCTTGCTTAATCGCTTGATACTTTGTGGGTTTTGAAGATATGAGTTTGTAAACCAAGAATATTTTCTCTAAGTTGATACTAGATGCAAGAATTAAGGAAATATCATGTTATTGATGTGAGATTTGAAGAAAACAAGTGATAACTTAAGGAAATCATTTTGACAGCTACTTTGTGCTCATGGACCAATATTTTATACTTATATTTGGGAAGATTGGTTTGTTGTCTGAAAATATAATATGAAGAAAAGTTTTAGCTCTATGTTTGATTGTATTTCATATGAGGAAATTATGATATTTTAGTAAAGTGTATACAAAGCTAAAAAATTACTAGAGCGTGATGAAAACCTGTGAGTTCAACGAATCTTTGGGTATTGTGTTGATTTTCTGAAATTACGATATACTTGAGTTAGTGATAACTTGAATGAATTAAAGATAATTGATTTGTTTGTGTAGTATACGGAGTATGATAAATGAAGTTGATTTTAATGGTGAGATTATATTGAGTTTATGTGATTGTTATAATGGGAGGCATGATGAATCTATATGATAGATGATATTTTGTTAAATGTGCAAGTATAAAGTTATTGAATAGATTATATTGAATTGATGTTGAAAATCATCTAAATGATATCAATTGGGCTATAAATGAGCTAATATTGAGTGATGATTTTCATCAGATTCTACACGATTCTCCGAACCTTGGGATAGTCTACCATGTCGTCGACTTTAACGTACGTAGTGACGTACGAGCAGATATACATACTATGAAGTAATTACATATTGGTATATTCATGTATTATTGACATGTTGAAACGTAAGAAATGAATGCGTGTTGGGTATGACATATTTGATATGGGGGATTCGTAGTTGTACGTAATCCGAATATACGAGTAAATAAATGAACAGGTGTATATATATATATGTGGTATGAGAGATACGTAGTTGTACGTGATCCGAACATACGAGTTGAGTATCGATGCCTTGGGCATGATCAATTTGAGAAAGTGTTGAGAATAAGATAGATTGAAAAACAGGATTGCAATGATATGAAATTATTTATGATTAAGCATAAATAATAGATTTTGGTTGTATTGAATTTATCGTGTTGATGTATCATATTTTAAATAACGATACTAAACTTGTGTAATACCCCCGAAATGTTATATGATTATGTGCTATGATGATGATTTATGTTAAGTTTAAGGGTTGTGGTGTAATTAATTTGGGGGAATATAATTACGATATGATGATATGATTTAGGGGGCATGATAGGTGTTTTAAAGGATGTATTAATTTAAATGAAGTTATAAAATATCGAGTGAGGATATTTTAATACATCGTACTATATACCGGGACACAATTAAACACCACATGACCACCCAACCCACACCACCCACCCCTGCCACTCGGCCACCCCCCCCACTTGGCAGCCCATACCCCATCACATCCCTCACCCATGCTTCACTCATTTGCTTCCAAGACACTTCTTCCTCTCCCCTTCCTCTCCCCAAAATCGTCCAGGAAAAGCTGCAGAAGGTGGAGATTTGGCTTGTGGATTGTGTTGAGAAATCCTTGCCAAAAAGGGAGCAAAAAGAGTGAGGTAATCCATGACCCTGTTTTTCTGGGAGCTTGGTTAAGATAGGGTTTGGTTGTGTGGTTTTCAGCATGCTAGTGTAAGGGTTGGTCGAAACCTTGGGTTAGGTGCTTACATGTTAGTGTTATGTAACTACTAGCATGTTTGATCGAACACTTTACATGTTTTATGTGATAGATTGCTGGCCTTGAAACTAGGTGTTCGAAAATCTGGGTAATGTCATAATGCCCTGTTTTCTGTAAGTTTGGTTGAGCTCTAAGTTTATGAGGATGTTATGATGCATGCTAGCTTAGGTTTTATGAAACCTTGAATTTACGCGCTTACATAGAAGTTTTATGAAGCCCCTAACATATATGTTGGAACATGTTGCATGGTTTATATGTGAGAATCATTGCTATGAAATGTAGTGCTCGAAAATCTGGGTAGAAGTTGTGATGCCCTGTTTTTACGAAAATGTGGATGAGCACTGATAAAGATGAGTTATTTTAATGCATGTCGGTTTAAGTTATGTGTGAACCTTTAATTTTAATACATGCATAGAAGTATGATGAAGCTATTGGTATGCTTGTTTAGGCATTATATGTATGTTATGAAGTAGTTTAAAGGGTGTGATTTGAGGTGTTCGAGATTTCTGGAAAATCTCGCATGAATGAGAACGACCGATCGATCGGTGATGAACACCGATCGATCGGCAAATGCCGTAGCTAAAAAGAGAAAATGATGAACAGTTAGAGCGATCAATCGGTAAGAGAGACCGATCGATCGGTAGTTACTGTTCATATGTTATAAAATTTTATGTTCTTTTTCTTTGAAATTTGATTTCGATTCTCGTATCGGTGCCTAATATTGTATTATGTGGTTGTGTAGAGCCACCCCAGGTACCAGCACAATCAAGGAGATAAGTCTGTTGACTCCTCCTCCTTTTGAAAAGGTACGTAAGAGACGTACGGGCATCGGACGGTAACACATCCCTACACTATGACTATGCATTTATCGCATGAATATATACGATGTTTATATGATGATGTTTATATGATGTTTATATGATGATGTTTATACGATGTTTATATGATGACGTTTATACGATGTTTATAAGATGTTTACGGTGTTTATAAGATGTCTATGATGTTATATGTGGTAAGATGCCACGGGGTAAGATGCCCCACATGGTAAGAGGCCATGCGATGTTTATTTGTGGTAAGATGCCACGGGGTAAGATGCCCCACATGGTAAGAGGCCATGCGATGTTTATTTGTGGTAAGATGCCACGGGGTAAGATGTCCCACATGGTAAGAGGCCATGCGATGTTTATTTGTGGTAAGATGCCACGGGGTAAGATGCCCCACATGGTAAGAGGCCATGCGATGTTTATAATGTGGTAAGATGCCACAGGGTAAGATGCCCATATGCATGATTATGAATCAGGAACAACAAGAAGAAGGTAACGAATAACCAGCATGTTCACTTAACTAAGATGTCGTACATTTATTGTTATATTTGGTTATGATGTTATAGGATGATGATGCTATAAGATGATGATGCTACAAGATGATGATGCTATAAGATGATGATGCTACAAGATGATGATGCTATAAAATGATGATGCTTATATGATAATGATGTTATAAGATGATGATATTTACAAGATGATGATGCTTATATGATGATGATGTTATAAGATGATGATATTTATTAGATGATGATTTTAATCATTCACGTCAAGAATTAATGATTTTTATGCATGGCTATGAAACAGGGACAACCAAAGAGGGTTAATGCGATTAACCAGGAAGTATATGTTACCAATTATTTCATGCATTTATTTATATGCCATTGCCTTATGATGTTAAGTAACGATGTACATGCTCACGATGAGTTGTTCCTTTAGGTACACTTTTAGACTAAAAGACTAAGGGTCGGGTTGAGGCAGTGAGCTACGAGGAGCACAGGAACGTATAGGATTCGGCTTCTGTTTAGTATCTACTCTAGGAGTAGTATAAATCTACAGGTTAACATTCATTAAGGGAATGTAACTAATAAGCTTTGAAGTTTTATTTTGGCCTGTAATTATGTTAGCTCATGTAACAACTAGAACCCTAAGATGTTATTAATGCATGATTAGTCATTCTTATGTCTCTAGATCACTGTTAAGGTGGGAAGACCCCACAACTTGATGTTATGGAAGCGTGTGAGTTTGAAACAGGAACATTGTGTGGAAGCTATATAGATTCAGAACTGTACATGGAGTACATTTTTATAGATTTTCAATAATCTTAAATTGTGATATTATCATGATCTTTATGCATTGTTATGATTATGGGTATTATGATATTGGATACTCACCCTGTGTGGGGACTGTTTCTGTTGAAACAGGTAAAACAAGTATGACATTGGTTCTGAAGTGAGTTCGAGCTATTGGAGTGGAATACTACCAGGGGCATGGTGTCAGTATTGGTAAATGAGAGAATGTGATATATTCGAGTAAATTTATACTCATGTATTCATCGCTCATCTGTGAGCATTTTAATGCATGTATATGGTCTGTATAAGAGTGTTGAATGTTGCAGAGCTCCGCCTTTACTTAGTTGCTTTATTTTGGTGGATGTTATTACTGGTTATTGTGATGTTGTTGAGGATATATATTGTGGTGTGTTCTTATTTTTGGGAAGTCCAGTTTACGGGGAGACTCTGCCCAAATTTTTATAAAAGTTATGGGAATATGTGAAGCATGTAATGATTCTTTAATGACAAAAGAAAGTTTTACATACTCAAATGACATCATAATTGCATTATTGACGTGTTGGGTCATTGGGGTCTTACATTAGTGGTATCAGAGCAGTGGTTAGCTCTATGGGATGTCTAAGGCCTAAGGGTGCGTCGAGAGAATTTAATAGCACATGAATTACGCATGGTTGTAGTGTTACGACAGTGTAATGTGACATTTACACCTGTATGCATAATATGATATGTATTATATGAAATAATATAAATGGTGTTATTGCTAGCCGTTGCGGTTGCAGAGTTGATTAGGGATCATGAGGAACATGGCAATGATGAATCACTGTTGATTCCAGTAGATACACCTATTGATGACGGTATTGTTGAAAGCTCATGAGTATGGTAATTCGTTTTAATTACATCACTGACTTGAATATTGTGAAAGTGATGATGTCTTTTAAGATGCGTGATGAATGGTATGCCACGCTGACGGTAGTTAATGTCGATGGTAATTGGACGTTATTGCTAGTAGAGGGATAAATGCGTTTTAATGAGTTGATTTTGCGTACATGTTATGTATATGTGTAAGGACCCTTCCTTAACGGTGAAATCAAGATATAAATAGGGCTAAACATGCATCACAGACAGTTTATGGTTACGGTTATTACGTGAGCTAATAGGATTACAGGCCAAAATAAAACTTCGAAGCTAATAATTACATTCCCAAATGAATGTTAACACTATAGATTTACACTACTCCTAGAGTAGAGACTATACCAAATCCTGTATCCTAATTCACAAGGCTCCTCGAAGCTCACTGCCTCAACCCGGCCCATAGCCCTCCAAATCCAAAGGTGTACCTACAGGAACAACTCACCATGAGCACACACATCACTAATCAACACAATCAAACATAATAACGTAATTAAACGCATGAGATATATTTGTATATATGCTCCCTGATTCACCACATTAGTACACTTCCTTTGTTGTTCCTGTTTCATAAACTCATGCACAAAATCATTAGCTCACAAGGTAATGATCGATATCACGTTCCAGCTATAATCACAATATTCCAATATTCCACATTAATCCCAAGATTCCACGTTAATCACAATATTCCACATTATTCACTATATTCCATATTAATCACAATATTCCACATTAATCACTAGAATTGTGACTGTTCCGGTCCCAATACAACAGCGGAATTTTAGGACCCCTCGCTTCGACATATAGCGGCATCATATGATATCCCTCGCTTCGACAATGACAGCGGCATGTTACCTCGCTTAGACATGACAGCGGCAAATATCATACTACCATCGCTTCATATGACAGCGGCAAGTACCTCCCTCGCTCGGAGATAAAGGCTACTGGAACATTCATCAATTCTACCACAATAGTCAAACACAATAGTTGATTCCATTATCACGATATATCACTATCATTTCACATAAATCACCACATATAAGGATTCACTATCCACGGTATTACACAATACAAAATCGAAAGCGTAACACATTTTACCGTCCGATGCTCGTACGTCTCACTACGTACCTTAATTCCCAAAAGTGGAGAAGTTGGAGAACTTTATCTCCTCGATGTTGTTGGCACCTTGGGTGGTTCTACACAACCACACAAATCAATATTAGAAGCTAAACAATAGCCAAATACCAAAAATTCCACAAAAGAAATCATTTTTCAAAATTCCACAGTTGGCGATCGATCGCTTGGCTGAGGCGATCGATCGCCTCAAATTTTTCTTCGCGGCGATCGATCGCTTCAAACATGGCGATCGATCGCCTAACCCTTGGATTGGCTACTGCCTCTCGGCGATCGGTCGCCTCATTTTAGGCGATCGATCGCCTGCCCTGCGATATGCCTACTGACCTTAGGCGATCGGTCGCCTCTTTTCAGGCGATCGATCGCCTCGCACAGACACGCGATTTTTACCATTTTTGCACCAAAAATTCCTTCCAATCCATACCAACACTTAAACCATTAAACCAACAACATAATAACAACATAAACCTTCAAAATACACCTCAAAACAAACATAAATCCAACCCTCAACCAAAACCACAACAACCCAACACAAACCCATTTTAAAACCCTTCAAAACCATACCAAACTTAAATAAAACCTTACAAAATCAACAATGAGGTATCCATACCTCTTGGGGACCTCAAATCTCCCAATAAACTCCACAAATCAACTTTTTGCAAGGATTCCACTTCACCCTTAAGCACCAAAACGAAAATGGGAGAAAAGGAAGGGTTTGGGTGGTTTGGTAAAGTAAGATGAAAGTGAGGTGTGGGGTTGGGGTATAAGGGTCTAAGTTAAATTAAAATGCATCCACAAACCCATGGTGTATAAAACACCCCAACATGATATTTTTAAAAGCATTAATCCAAAATGCACCAAAATATCAATTAAATGCATGTTTCACTAAATAAATGACTACCAACACATGTAAGCCATTGCAACACCCAAATACCCAACATGCATAGCATGCACCCTGAAATGCTCTACCAGCCCACATGACCAAGCATTTCCACATGGCAATTAATTCTAACACATAAGGCAATTACCACCATAATTAATCATATTTAAACATATGAACACAATTAATGCCTTAAACACAAAAATCATTTCGGGGACATCACAATACTCCCCTACTTAGAAGATTTCGTCCTCGAAATCGCATGCACTTACCCCAAAAGAAACTAAACATAAACACATACCAGAGAGTAGTTCCGGGGTAGTGCTGCACCATATGCAGTTCCGTCTCCCACGTGACCTCTTCGACACCCCAACGATCCCCCTGAACCTTGACCATCAGTATAACCTTGCTTCGAAGTCTGCGATCCTCTCGATCCAGAATTCTGACTGGTCGTTCAACACAGGATACATCTGCACTCAACTGTACCTATGAAGGCTGTAATACGTGAGACGGATCTGGTTCACAATTACGCAGCATAGAGACATGAAAGACATCATGAATACCAAATAAAGACGGCGGTAGAGTCAAACGGTAAGCCAAAGTATCGATACGCTGCAAAACCTCATACGGCCCAATATACCTCGGAGATAACTTCTCCCGCATACCAAACCGAATCACACCCCTAAAGGGTGAGATCTTCAAGAAGACCTTGTCTTCTGACTGGAATTTTAGTTGTCGTCGCCGCTCATTGGCATATTCTGCTTGCCTATTCTGGGCCGCTTTCATCTTTTGACGCATTAACTTAATCTTTTCTTCCATGTTCTCAATCAATTCCGGTCCTCCGACCGTCTTACTAGTCAAGTCCTCCCAGTACAACGGTAACCTACAACGTCGACTGCAAAGAGCCCCGAATGGAGTCATCTAAATGCTCACCTGATAACTGTCATCATAAGAGGACTCTACTAGTGGCACTGAATTTTGCCACGGAGTATCAAACTCCAAAACACATGTCCTCAACATGTTCTCAAGCGTCTGTATGGTACGCTCTGTCTGACCTTCAGTCTGAGGGTGATAAGATGTACTCAATCTCACCTCTGCACCCAAGGCTGACTGAAGACCCTCTCAGAAAAATGCGATGCGAACCGTGGGTCTCTGCCAGACACAATCGAGACTGGAATACCATGCAATCTCACCAATGCCCACACATATGATCGGGCCATCTTTAGGTATGTGAAAGACATACAATATTGATGAAGTGCGCACCCTTCGTCCACCCATCTACGATCACCTAAATCGCAATCAATTAATGAGGCCGTCCCTGGCAAGTGGGTCACTTAATCCCATAGATACGTGCTCCCACTTCCACGTAGGTATCTACAAGTTCTTCAGATCGCGCAGCCAGGCCTCTGCCTTTCTGCCTTTACCGCTGGCAGATCAAACAATCCTTTGGCAAAGGTCATAACACCAACGCTTCATGCGTCTCCCTAGATCTGACCACTTAGGTCCTTATACATTTTTTCTTCCTCCTGGGTGGATACGACCGGCCACTGAGAGCCTCGCTCCTAGAGTCCATTTAGCGTCACTCCGGCGTATCTGGAACTACCCCAATGGTTGTCCAATCTCAAGGAATCATCCTCAGCCAATCTAAACTCCGAGGGCTGAACCTCGAAGTGCTGACTCGTAGTACTACGATGACCACCCTCTGAACCTCATCATCCGACCTCTGGGCTCTCCCGATAGCCCCCAAATATGTCTGGCTCAGCCAAAAAGGTTGACACTCGCACTGGCGACGTGTCCACAACGAAATCATAGCCCAGATGGCAATAAGAAGTCATCATAGTTGTTAAACTCATACTATCCTTAGCAGTACTCTTCACCTTCCGACTTAAGGCGTCTGCTATCAAGTTCGCTTCACCTGGATGGTACCCAATTTCACAATCAAAATCTTTGATTCCATCCATCTTCCTTGTCGCACAATCAACTCACCTGTGTCAACACAATAAGGCTTTATATCCAGATGGTAAATACACCATACAAAATCGAAATCGTAACAAATTTAACCGTCCAATGCTCGTACGTCTCACTACGTACCTTAATTCCCAAAAGTGGAGAAGTTGGAGAACTTTATCTCCTCGATGTTGTTGGCACCTGGGGTGGTTCTACACAACCACACAAATCAATATTAGAAGCTAAACAATAGCCAAATACCAAAAATTCCACAAAAGAAATCATTTTTCAAAATTCCACAGTTGGCGATCGATCGCTTGGCTGAGGCGATCGATCGCCTCAAATTTTCTTCGCGGCGATCGATCGCTTCAAACATGGCGATCGATCGCCTAACCCTTGGATTGGCTACTGCCTCTCGGCGATCGGTCGCCTCATTTTAGGCGATCGATCGCCTGCCCTGCGATATGCCTACTGCCCTTAGGCGATCGGTCGCCTCTTTCAGGCGATCGATCGCCTCGCACAGACACACGATTTTTACCATTTTTGCACCAAAATTCCTTCCAATCCATACCAACACTTAAACCATTAAACCACAAACATAATAAAACATCTAACCCTTCAAAATACACCTCAAAACAAACATAAATCCAACCCTCAACCAAAACCACAACAACCCAACACAACCCATTTTAAAACCCTTCAAAACCATACCAAACTTAAATAAAACCTTACAAAATCAACAATGAGGTATCCATACCTCTTGGGGACCTCAAATCTCCCAATAAACTCCACAAATCAACTTTTGCAAGGATTCCACTTCACCCTTAAGCACCAAAACGAAAATGGGAGAAAAGGAAGGGTTTGGGTGGTTTGGTAAAGTAAGATGAAAGTGAGGTGTGGGGTGGGGTATAAGGGTCTAAGTTAAATTAAAATGCATCCACAAACCCATGGTGTATAAAACACCCCAACATGATATTTTTAAAAGCATTAATCCAAAATGCACCAAAATATCAATTAAATGCATGTTTCACTAAATAAATGACTACCAACACATGTAAGCCATTGCACACCCAAATACCCAACATGCATAGCATGCACCCTGAATGCTCTACCAGCCCACATGACCAAGCATTTCCCACATGTCAATTAATTCTAACACATAAGGCAATTACCACCATAATTAATCATATTTAAACATATGAACACAATTAATGCCTTAAACACAATTAATCATTCGGGGACATCACAATACTCCCCTACTTAGAAGATTTCGTCCTCGAAATCGCATGCACTTACCCCAAAAGAAACTAAACATAAACACATACCAGAGAGTAGTTCCGGGTAGTGCTGCACCATATGCAGTTCCGTCTCCCACGTGACCTCTTCGACACCCCAACGATCCCCCTGAACCTTGACCATCAGTATAACCTTGCTTCGAAGTCTGCGATCCTCTCGATCCAGAATTCTGACTGGTCGTTCAACACAGGATACATCTGCACTCAACTATACCTATGAAGGCTGTAATACGTGAGACGGATCTGGTTCACAATTACGCAGCATAGAGACATGAAAGACATCATGAATACCAAATAAAGACGGCGGTAGAGTCAAACGGTAAGCCAAAGTATCGATACGCTGCAAAACCTCATACGTCCCAATATACCTCGGAGATAACTTCTCCCGCATACCAAACCGAATCACACCCCTAAAGGGTGAGATCTTCAAGAAGACCTTGTCTCCTGACTGGAATTTTAGTTGTCGTCGCCGCTCATTGGCATATTCTGCTTGCCTATTCTGGGCCGCTTTCATCTTTTGACGCATTAACTTAATCTTTTCTTCCATGTTCTCAATCAATTCCGGTCCTCCGACCGTCTTACTAGTCAAGTCCTCCCAGTACAACGGTAACCTACAACGTCGACTGCAAAGAGCCCCGAATGGAGTCATCTAAATGCTCACCTGATAACTGTCATCATAAGAGGACTCTACTAGTGGCACTGAATTTTGCCACGGAGTATCAAACTCCAAAACACATGTCCTCAACATGTTCTCAAGCGTCTGTCTGGTACGCTCTGTCTGACCTTCAGTCTGAGGGTGATAAGATGTACTCAATCTCACCTCTGCACCCAAGGCTGACTGAAGACCCTCTCAGAAAAATGCGATGCGAACCGTGGGTCTCTGCCAGACACAATCGAGACTGGAATACCATGCAATCTCACCAATGCCCACACATATGATCGGACCATCTTTAGGTATGTGAAAGACATACAATATGGATGAAGTGCGCCACCTTCGTCCACCCATCTATGATCACCAAAATCGCATCAATTAATGAGGCCGTCCCTGGCAAGTGGGTCACTAATCCCATAGATACGTGCTCCCACTTCCACTTAGGTATCTACAAGTTCTTCAGATCGCCACCAGGCCTCTGCCTTTCTGCCTTTACCTGCTGGCAGATCAAACATCCTTTGGCAATGTCATAACACCACGCTTCATGCGTCTCCACTAGATCTGACCACTTAGGTCCTTATACATTTTTCTTCCTCCTGGGTGGATACTGAACCGGCCACTGAGAGCTCGCTCCTAGATTCCTTTACGCAACTCCGGCGTATCTGGAACTACCCAATGGTTGTCCAATCTCAAGGATCATCCTCAGCCAATCTAAACTCCGATGGCTGACCTCGAAGTACTATCGATGACCACCTCTGAACCTCATCATCCGACCTCTGGGCTCTCCCGATAGCCCCCAAATATGTCTGGCTCAGCCAAAAAGGTTGACACTCGCACTGGCGACGTGTCCACAACGAAATCATAGCCCAGATGGCAATAAGAAGTCATCATAATTGTTAAACTCATACTATCCTTAGCAGTACTCTTCACCTTCCGACTTAAGGCGTCTGCTATCAAGTTCGCTTCACCTGGATGGTACCCAATTTCACAATCAAAATCTTTGAGCAAGTCCATCCATCTTCCTTGTCGCACAATCAACTCAGCCTGTGTGAACAAAACTTCAGGCTCTTATGGTCCGTGTAGATGGTAAATGACGTACCATACAATTAAGTCCTCCAATCTTCAAGGCAAATATAATAGTTGCCAGCTCCAAATCATGGACTGGGTACTTAGCCTCATGTGGTTTCAACTGCCTCGAAGCATAAGCTACCACATGCTTATCTCGCATCAACACACATCCCAAACTCTGCAGTGATGCATCCGCGTGCAAAGCAAACCTCTCGTTTCCCCGAAGGAATCATCAATACAGGTGCTGTAGTCAACCAGTGCCTCAACTCTTGGAAGCTCTTCTCACAAGACTCAGACCACAAAAACGGAACTCCTTTCTACGTCAACTACGTCAATGGTTTAGCGATCTTAGAGAATCCCTCGACGAAACGTTGGTAATAACCCGCTAAACCAAGGAAGCTCCGGATCTCGGGCACAGATGTAGGCGCAGACCAAATCATTACTGCCTCTACCTTCCTGGAATCCACAGATATCCCATTACTAGAGATCACATGCCCCAAAGACACCACGCCGCTCAACCAGAATTCACACTTGCTGAGCTTGGCGTACAACTGATCGTCCCTAAGGACCTGGAACACCGTTCTCAAAGTGCTTCTCGTGTTCCTCTCCAGTCCGGAAATAGATGAGTATAACGTCAATAAAAAATGGCGAACTGATCCAAATACGGTTGAAACACCCTGTTCATCAGGCTCATAAAAACAGCTGGGGCATTCGTCACCCCAAAAGGCATGACTGAGAATTCATAGCACCCAAATCTAGTCCTGAAAGCTGTCTTCTGTACATCATCTTCCCTTACCCGGATCTGATGATACTCCGACCTCAGAACTGTAGAGCCTCGTACCCCTGGGCGATACGCTTAAACGTATGTGACCCTTATCAAGGGCTCTCGTAACTGGACGTTTAATTCTCTTAGCTCCGCTGGTGCCATCCTACACAGGGCACGAGAAAAGGCAGACGTTCTCGGTAGTAACTCAATCCCAAACTCGACCTCTCTCGTCGGTGGGAATCCGGGAATCCCTTCCGGAAAACATCAGGAAACTTCGCCACTACGGGCACATCCTCGACTTTTAATTCATCTTTCCTTTCAGTAATCAACAGCATAGATGAGATATCCCGAAGGGCCCCGTTCCAACAACTGTGCCATCTTGACAACCGATAACAACGAGATCTTGGGACAAGAACCATCCCCATAGGATGTCCACTGGACTCCCAGATCAGATTTGAACCGCACTGTTCTCTGTCTGCAGTCCACCACTACCTGATATCTGTTCAGCCCATCGATGCCCACAATGCAATCGAAGTCCGACATTCCCAAAACAATCAAGTCTGATCTTAGTTCATTGCCCTCAAAATAAATGAGATATTCATAGACAATTTAATCAATAATCAAACTTCTTCCAGCGAGTGTCAAGACTACAAGAGGTATGGTGCGTAAACAAGAGACACATACCCGCTATCACTTCCTCCGGAGCCGCTGTAATCTGCTCCCTCTCCAACGCATAAACCTGCCCCTGAGGTGGCCCATAGGCTGAGCTCCATACTGCCTCGGTACCAACGGTGGCCTGTGCTCTACTGTTCTGTCTACAGGCCTCCTCGTAGAGTTCTATTGTCCCTCTCGATTGGGACATGGCCGAGCAAAGGGCCCTTATTGCCACAAACATAACATCATACATAGTCTTTTGTCACATGTGGTTGCCCACAAGGAGGGCATTGGACCTTTCCAAAACTGTCTCCCTGAGATTGTCCTCTTTCTGATGGGGCATCATTCATACGGCTTCCTTTCCAACGATTCTCGGCCCCTCGTGAGGTTCCCCATCTTTGCGTTGCTTGTGGTTAGTAAATTCATCTTGCTTAGCCTGCCGTGCAGCAGCTGAGAAGTAGCGGGTCAGAAACCGAGCTCTGAATAGCTTCCAATTCATCTCCTGACCCTGAGCCTCTTGCTCTATCACCGTGGTCTTCCACCACATCAGTGCCTTCTCGGCTAAATCTCGGCCAAATGGGACTCCGTTAGTCCTATCCAGGCTGTCTTAGCACAATGAGCTGTCACAAACATCTGTTCTATCCTATCTAATCATTCCTCAACCATTTTCCCATGTCTCAGTTCCCTCGAACATCGGGGGTCGGTATGTCAGAAATTGAGCTAAATTAAGCTCCACAGGTAGTAATTGTTGCTCAAACGGTTCTTCGTCGAAAGCTGGCGGGAGTAGGGGATTTGTACGCCCAACACTTGCATTAATACTCACGGCGTCTCCTACTTCCACATTTGTTGCCACACAGCAATACAAGGGTTAACAGCAATACCCAAAAGCAGTTCACATAATACATCGTTAGAAAACCATAACACGTTAGCATAACAGTCACATGCTTCATATGCGCACAACATATTTAAAAGTAGATGCCTAGCCAACTTATTGCTAAGGCTACCCTTCACTCGTTCCCGTGTTCTCTAACCACTGCTCTGATACCACTAATGTAAGGACCCTAGTTCCTTAACGGTGAAATCAAGATATAAATAGGGCTAAACATGCATCACAGACAGTTTATGGTTACGGTTATTACGTGAGCTAATAGGATTACAGGCCAAAATAAAACTTCGAAGCTAATAATTACATTCCCAAATGAATGTTAACACTATAGATTTACACTACTCCTAGAGTAGAGACTATACCAAATCTTGTATCCTAATTCACAAGGCTCCTCGAAGCTCACTGCCTCAACCCGGCCCATAGCCCTCCAAATCCAAAGGTTTACCTACAGGAACAACTCACCATAAGCACACACATCACTAATCAACACAATCAAACATAATAACGTAATTAAACGCATGAGATATATTTGTATATATGCTCCCTGATTCACCACATTAGTACACTTCCTTTGTTGTTCCTGTTTCATAAACTCATGCACAAAATCATTAGCTCACAAGGTAATTGACCGCTTATTTTTTTTAACAAAAGATATTTCAAAGAATGGGTTGAAGCGATTCTACCGCAAGTGCACGGTGTCAAGTTTTAGTATAGTGAAAATTAAGTACAGGTTGTCGAATCCACAGGGACTAACGTATAAGTACCAAATAAGATCAATCAAATTATATTTAGCCTACGATTAAAGGAGCTTGATTAACTAACGCTAAATTAATCTAACGAATAAAGATTAAACTAGAAACAATGACAATAATGGTTCCGGGAATGCAAAGGTAAGTTACTCAAGAAAATTACCAAGTTTGTCGTTCAATTATGTTATCTCTAATGATTCAATGGAATTCTCAATTTATTAACCAATTGAATTTAAAGGTGAAAGGTTTTCACGATTATTCGATACACTCTCTCGAGCTGTAACGAAACTAACAATAAATTAGAACAAGCCACTCTCGTGCACCTATTTACTAATTTAAAGTTGCTTAAATTATCAAAACCTATTAACTCTAAATCTTTCGATTTCAAGTTCTCACGTATGCGATATCATCTCTCGATCTCAATCGTAACATACATCATAAATTAATGGAGCGTGTTACAGCGTTATCTCTCGATCTCGGCTGTAACCCTCAAATTCAATCAAAGCTAGCTATACTCTGATCTACACATGCAATTAATTTACGAACTTTAAATATCAATGCGCTCGACTATCAATGAATCAATAATGTCAAACATAACGAACTAAAACTTCAATAATATAAACCAAATTCAATGCAAATCAATTACAAATGAGTTTTCTTGTCTCTCGACCTTAAAAACAACAAATGAAAATTGAAAATCAGATAAATTAAGTTTAGAAATACGATAAACGATGGATGAATCCGTGCGTTGCACCGTGATTTCTTCTCTTGTTCCTTCCTTGCACTCCGGAACGGCTAGGCCCGACTTTGGATGAAGAACGGAGATTGGATCTCCTTCTTCCGGCGTTAGGCGGCGGCTAGGGCGGCTGCTCTTGACCTAAAAAGTCTGATATTTTCTCTCCAAGTTCGTCCTAATTCTGTGGAAGAGAGTCCTCTTAAAAAGCCCTCCAAAAATCTCGATAAATTAGGAAAATAAAATCTTCAGATCTCGCGTCTCGATCGATCGAGAATTTCACCGATCGATCGGTGCACTGTTCACGGCAGCTTTTGGAACTTACTGCCTCGCTCGATCGATCGGGAATTTCCACCGATCGATCGAGATTTCTCAAAAATTGTTGCTGAAGCTACTGCCTCGCTCGATCGATCGGGAATTTCCACCGATCGATCGGGCCTTCGAAAATTCTGAGTCTTGCTACTGGCTGGCTCGATCGATCGAGAATAAATCTCGATCGATCGAGATCTGAAAAATCCACCTTCTTAATTTTCTTGTCTTTTACGCCTCGATTTCGCCTGTTATCTTCTCATTAGCTCATTTCTTCCACTTCTGATCAAATTTCCTGAAACACATGAATAAACACCAAAAAGCATAATATCATCCAGGAAAAAGTACAGAAAATGGGAAGAAATCACAGTTAAAATCACTCAAAATCTACGCCTATCAACTCCCCCAAACTTAGACTTGATCGTCCTCGAGCAAGCAATAAACTCAAAAAGAAAAGTTAAACTCGATACTAAGCATGAATTATCTTTGCAACATATGTAACAGCTCAGAAATCCTACTTACACAGTAATAGAAGTCAATCAACATTTAACACGAAGCATTTTCTCCTAAGCTAAACAATACATCGCAACATCGGAACGTGCGTGTGTGCTATTGTCAAACATGAGTTACATATATATCTTTAAAATCAACATGTGCCATATTAACTCCTAGTCAAGATTACTTTGAAATACTCTACAAGTTTACTATCCAGCACTTCTCCACTAATGTAATTGTTCCCTAGACTTGGATCAAAAGGTCTTAAAAGCTTATAACGTTAGGCCTTTTGGTGTCGGCTTTAAAGAAAAGGTAGGAGGGATTCAAAGAAGAGAGTATAATAAAATCAGTTCAACTCTTTCTTGAGCTTCTCTTCAACTTTTTCTCTAGCCTTGGCCACTTTGGGTCTTATTTTGAATTTTTCTTTTCAAGGCTTTTCTCTACATCTTTTCTTTTTCTTTGCTCATTCTTTTGTTCCTTTTGAACTCATTTGCATATAACAATTCTTTGCAATGAATGAGATTCATTATACTCTCCTAGGGGTAGGTAAAAATTTTCTTTTAGGCTCAAACCAAGGTGGGTATAGTGAGTTGCCAAGAATGTCGAATGGGGGTCTAATCATATGCAATGCATATACCATTCTTTTTCAATAAGGCTCAAAAGGGGACACTATTGAATAATATATAACAGGTAGGCTTGAAAGGCTCAAACGGTCCAAAAATCGCCTAAATCATCTCCAAGTCTAGTTCCTAATTATAAATTTCGCCTCAAAGTGCTTTCAACTAAACTGTAGAGTTATCTAAGATACTCAAGACTCATCATAGTTAACACAAATTTTCAATTAAAACAATACATACTTCACTCAATCATGACTCAATAAGTGCTCAAATAGTTCCTCAATTTTGACATATAGTTAACAAAGGATATATACAAACAAGTTAAACATTTTCATGGCTCCTATCTAGATGAGGATTAATTTCATCATGTATTACTGTTGCAAGTCCAATTCATCAATTCTCAAGAATAACTCAATCAATAAAAAAATTTTTGTTGGTAGTGCTCAAGGATGAATTAGTCCACTAAATCATGCATTCATGCAAGGTAGGGGAACAAAACAAGTAGCAGTATGTGCAAAAACAAGATATATGTACAAATACTCAAAAACCCCCCCAAACTTAGCATGTGAATTGCCCTCAATGAACAAGAAAAAGAAATGCCAAGGCAAAGACACATACCATGATGACGATCGTCACTGATCGTCATCCTCATCATGCTCCGGAGGGGGAACTGGGTAGTGGTGCTCCTCGCCACACACGGATCCATGCTACAAAACAAAAATAAAAATTAACTAACGCAATAAATTAAACTACAGAAAAAGAAAGAGAAACACAGGGAAAAAGGAAAAGTTCTTGATTTATAGTCCCAAGCTGGACTGTCATCTCCTCTCTCTCAGTCGTCAAGATAAACTACAGATGCAACCGTTTGGACTTCGTTGCTCATGTGGTAATGCTTTAAGCGTTGCCCATTCACTGTAAATGTTCCCCTGTTAGGATCAGTAACTTCAATTGCACCAGAGGGATAGATCTTTGCAATGTTGAATGGTCCGGACCAACGAGAGCGTAGTTTGCCTGGGAAGAGTCGCAATCTGGAGTTGAACAAGAGTACAGCATCTCCTACCTTGAATTCCCTTTGTTGTATACGCGAATCATGCCACTTCTTAGTTTTCTCTTTGTAAATCTTGGCATTCTCATATGCTTGATTGCGGAATTCTTCCATCTCATTCAATTGTAGAAGACGCTTCTCACCTACAGCCTGGCAGTCAAAGTTTAACCATTTAATAGCCCAATATGCCTTATGTTCAAGTTCAACAGGGAGGTGACATGCCTTACCAAATACCAACTTATAAGGTGATGTGCCAATGGGTGTCTTAAAAGCAGTTCGATAAGACCATAATGCATCATCTAAGCGTAAGGACCAATCCTTTCGGCTTAGAGTCACTGTCTTTTCTAAAATCCTCTTCAACTCTCGATTTGAAACCTCTACTTGCCCACTGGTTTGTGGATGATAAGGCGAAGACACTTTGTGGGTGACACCATATTTACTCAAAAGTTTTTCAAATTGTTTGTTACGAAAATGGGTGCCACCATCACTAATGATTGCTCGAGGGGTGCCAAAACGAGTAAAAATTTTTCTTTTCAGAAATTGCACAAAAACGCGAGCATCATTAGTACGCAAAGCTTCCGCCTCTACCCACTTTGACACGTAATCTACTGCGACAAGTATGTACTTATTTAAACAAGAGCTTGGGAAAGGTCCCATGAAATCTATTCCCCACACATCAAAAATTTCACATTCAAGCATATTAATCAATGGTAATTCATTCCTTCGAGAAATATTACCGACCCTCTGACATCTATCACATGAAGAGACATACCTGAATGTATCCTTATACAGCGTTGGCCAATAAAATCCAGAAGCAAGTACCTTAGCTGCTGTTTTAGTAGCTCCAAAATGCCCACCAGCATCCCCATCATGACATTTCTGCATAATATCCTGTATCTCCTCCTTTGGGACACAACGCCTTATTATGTTATCTGCACAGACTTTAAACAAGTATGGTTCCTCCCACAAAAGATGTTTAACCTCAGAAAAGAATTTTTTCTTTTGATAAAAATTCAGATTTTGTGGGAGGATACCACTAACAATATAGTTTGCATACTGTGCATACCAAGGCAACAATTCAGCACTAAACAATTGCTCATCAGGGAAATTCTCATTAATCTCAACTACCTCATTGTCATTTGTCTCATGCAAGTTCTCAATTCGCGATAAATGATCTGCAACCACATTTTCAACACCTTTCTTATCTCTTATCTCTAAGTCAAATTCTTGCAATAATAAAATCCACCTAATCAAGCGTGGTTTTGCATCTTTCTTCGCAAGTAAGTACTTTAGTGCAGCGTGGTCAGTGTACACAATAACTTTAGCAAGACATAGGTAGGAGTGAAACTTATCAAAAGCAAAAACTATGGCTAGAAGCTCTTTTTCAGTGGTGGCATAGTTAAGTTGTGCTTCATTCAAAGTGCGACTAGCATAGTAAATTGTATGAAATACCTTGTTCCTCCTTTGTCCTAGGACTGCTCCTACCGCAGTGTCACTGGCGTCACACATTAGTTCAAAAGGTAACTCCCAATCAGGTGCGACCAATACCGGTGCTGTTACCAATTTCTCTTTGAGTGTCTCGAACGCCTGCATACAATCAGAATTGAACTCATAAGATGCATCTTTAGTTAACAAATGAGATAGAGGTTTAGAAATTTGTGAAAAGTCCTTAATGAAACGTCGATAAAATCCTGCATGTCCTAAAAAACTCCGAATCCCTTTCACTGTTGTCGGCGGTGGTAATTGTTGTATCACTTGAATTTTAGCCCGATCCACTTCAATACCCTTTTCAGATATCTTGTGTCCCAAGACTATTCCTTCTTGGACCATAAAATGACACTTCTCCCAATTTAGTACGAGATTTGTCTCTTCACACCTAGCCAACACCAGATTCAAGTTAGCTAAACATATATCAAAAGAAGAACCAAATACAGAAAAATCATCCATGAATACTTCTAGGAACTTCTCTATCATGTCATGAAATATGGCTACCATACATCGTTGAAAGGTAGCAGGTGCATTACATAATCCAAATGGCATTCGTCGGAATGCAAATGTGCCATAAGGACAAGTGAAGGTAGTCTTCTCTTGATCCTCAGGCGTAATAGCAATTTGGTTATATCCCGAATATCCATCTAGAAAACAATAAAAATCATACCCTGCTAACCTTTCCACCATCTGACAATGAAGGGAAGGGGGAAATGGTCTTTACGAGTGGAATCATTTAACCTCCTATAATCAATACACACTCTCCACCCTGTGACTGTTCTAGTGGGTATTAACTCATTATTCTCATTAGGAACAACAGTAATACCTCCCTTTTTCGGTACACATTGAATAGGACTTACCCATGAGCTGTCAGAAATAGGGTAGATAATACCTGCGTCCATAAGCTTAATCACCTCAGCCTTGACTACCTCTTGCATTTTTGGATTGAGACGACGTTGAGGTTGAACCACGGCCTTGAATGTTTCTTCCATAAGAATTTTATGCATACAGACCGATGGGCTAATTCCTTTGATATCTGATATCTTCCATCCAAATGCTTTCTTGTGCTCTTGAAGGACTTTCAGAAGCTTTTCCTCATTATCACCTGTCAAAGACGAAGAAATAATGATTGGTAAAGCTCTTTCAGTATCTAAGAAAATATACTTGAGATGTGATGGGAGAGGTTTGAGTTCAAGATTAGGTGACTCTTCAATTGATGGCTTTTGAGGTTTAATATCCCTTTTTCCCAATTCTCCCAGATTCTCGGTGGCTCGCTTCATGTAGGGACTGGTGTTGTTCATAAAAGCTATATGCTCAATGTCGTCCTGGCAGTGTTGCTCATCAGCTTCCAATAGGCATGCTTCCATGTTACTCTTGAATGTATCTTGCAAAAAATCATCTGTCAGAATATCAATTATATCAATACTGAAACACATGTGCTCATCGTGTGGATGTTTAAGTGCTTTGAAAACATTAAAAGTAACTTGATCCTCCCCTACTCGGAGGACCAACTTCCCTTGTTGCACATCGATTATTGCTTTTCCCGTTGCTAAAAATGGTCGACCCAAAATCAATGGTGTCTCTGAATCTGCTTCCATATCAAGTACCAGAAAGTCAACGGGAAAGATGAATTTATCCACTTTGACTAGAACGTCTTCAATGATACCCCTAGGGTATGTGATGGATCGATCTGCTAACTGCAGTGAAACCTTGGTAGGTTTTGGCTCTCCTAGCCCCAACTTCCTGAAAATAGAAAATGGCATTAAATTTATACTAGCACCCAAATCACATAATGACTTTGTAAAAGATAATGATCCTATAGTGCATGGTATAGTAAAACTCCCTGGGTCTTTTAACTTTGGAGGCATTTTATTTTGCACAATTGCTGAGCACTCCTCCGTCAAACTTACCGTCTCATATTCGCCCAGCTTTCGTTTACTCGACAAGATTTCCTTCAAAAACTTAGCATAACTAGGCATTTGAAGTAAAGCGTCAGCAAATGGAATATTAATGTGTAGTTCCTTAAAAACTTCAAGAAATTTACCAAATTCTGCGTCCATCTTAGCTTTTTTCAATGCTGCGGGAAATGGGGGAGGATATACTATCCTATCAATGTGTGTGTTCGGTGTAGTGTTAGAATGCTTACCTTTCTCTGTTGCCTTTTTCTCAGTCATATCCTTGCTTTCGGATGTCTCTCCATGACTCTCTTCAGCTTCAACTTGCGGTCTTAGCTCTTTTCCACTTCTTAACTCAATGGCCTTTGCTTGCTCGTTTTGATTCTTCACTGTTCTACTTGAGATGTTCCCTGCAATTGTCCTGTGATTAATGATGCGAGCTTACCCACTTGCACTTCCAAGTTCTTTATTGCTACATCCTGGGTTGTCATCCTGGATTCAGTTGATGCTATGAACTTGGCTATTAGCTCTTCCATACTCAGTTTATTCGATCCTCCCGGTTGTAGCTGTGGATTTAACACTTTCTCTTTGTTGGGCCACCTAAAATTGTTATGATTCCTCCACCCCGGGTTGTATAAATTTGAGTACGGACTGGTGGGTGACCTGTTATTTACAAAATTCACCACTTCATTAGTTTGCAAGAATGGGTTACCTGCCTGGCATTCGATGCTCGGATGACTGCCTCCACACAGCTCACAGAAGATAGCTTGAGCTTGCATCGCTGCTGCTCCCATGCTATCTATCTTCCGGTTCATAGCTTCTAATTGAGCCGAAAGAGCAGTGATTTCGTCCACTTGATGGACTCCTATTGGCTTCTGTGGCGTGCTCTTCTCTGACTGCCACAGGTAGCTATTGCACGCCATTTCTTCCAATAAACTATATGCCTCTTCCGGCGTTTTCCTCATTATTGATCCCCCAGATGCTGCATCTATCATCGAACGGTTAGAAGAAAATAAACCGTTATAAAAAGTTTGTACCTGCAACCAAGTGGGTAGACCGTGGTGTGGGCATCTCCTCAACAATTCTTTAAAACGATCCCACGCTTCATATAATGTCTCGGGGTCCAACTGCCCAAAAGTCGTGATATCGTTTCGCATCTTCGCCGTCTTGGAAGGGGGAAAGTACTTTGATAAAAATGCTTTCATCATCTCCTCCCATGTTGTTATTGAACCTACAGGTAGCGAATTTAACCATGATTTAGCCTTATCTCGTAATGAAAAAGGAAAGAGCCTTAACCTGATGGCGTCGTCGGAGACGCCATTATGTTTGAACGTGTCACAAATCTCCAAAAAGTTGGAGATGTGATTGTTTGGATCTTCCGTGGCCGCTCCCCCAAACATAACCGAGTGCTGAATCATTTGTATAATCGCCGGCTTGATCTCAAAGTTGTTCGCTTGAATCGTTGGCCTCGTAATACTGGATAAAGATTCATGAAGTGCGGGTTGCGCACAGTCCATCATTGATCTAGGGTTCTGTGCTTCGTTATTGTCAGCCATTTCTCGAGCTTCTCTTGATTTACTTAGTAGAGTTCTCTCTATCTCTGGATCAAACGGCTCGAGAAGGGGTTCCTCTTTTCTATGCTTGCACTAAAGAACCGATTCCTGTTCAAAATAGACAAAAGGAGACAACAAAAATACACAAAGAAAAATATTAACAAAGATCAACAAAAGAAAACAAAGAAAACAAAAACAAAAATGCAATAATAAAAGAATTGGCTAAATTACAATTAACTAATCTCGTATGATATTATACAGATTAGTCCCCGGCAACGGCGCCAAAAACTTGACCGCTTATTTTTTTTAACAAAAGATATTTCAAAGAATGGGTTGAAGCGATTCTACCGCAAGTGCACGGTGTCAAGTTTTAGTATAGTGAAAATTAAGTACAGGTTGTCGAATCCACAGGGAGTAACGTATAAGTACCAAATAAGATCAATCAAATTATATTTAGCCTACGATTAAAGGAGCTTGATTAACTAACGCTAAATTAATCTAACGAATAAAGATTAAACTAGAAACAATGACAATAATGGTTCCGGGAATGCAAAGGTAAGTTACTCAAGAAAATTACCAAGTTTGTCGTTCAATTATGTTATCTCTAATGATTCAATGGAATTCTCAATTTATTAACCAATTGAATTTAAAGGTGAAAGGTTTTCACGATTATTCGATACAATCTCTCGAGCTGTAACGAAACTAACAATAAATTAGAACAAGCCACTCTCGTGCACCTATTTACTAATTTAAAGTTGCTTAAATTATCAAAACCTATTAACTCTAAATCTTTCGATTTCAAGTTCTCACGTATGCGATATCATCTCTCGATCTCAATCGTAACATACATCATAAATTAATGGAGCGTGTTACAGCGTTATCTCTCGATCTCGGCTGTAACCCTCAAATTCAATCAAAGCTAGCTATACTCTGATCTACACATGCAATTAATTTATGAACTTTAAATATCAATGCGCTCGACTATCAATGAATCAATAATATCAAACATAACGAACTAAAACTTCAATAATATAAACCAAATTCAATGCAAATCAATTACAAATGAGTTTTCTTGTCTCTCGACCTTAAAAACAACAAATGAAAATTGAAAATCAAATAAATTAAGTTTAGAAATACGATAAACGATGGATGAATCCGTGCGTTGCACCGTGATTTCTTCTCTTGTTCCTTCCTTGCACTCCGGAACGGATAGGCCCGACTTTGGATGAAGAACGGAGATTGGATCTCCTTCTTCCGGCGTTAGGCGGCGGCTAGGGCGGCTGCTCTTGACCTAAAAAGTCTGATATTTTCTCTCCAAGTTCGTCCTAATTCTGTGGAAGAGAGTCCTCTTAAAAAGCCCTCCAAAAATCTCGATAAATTAGGAAAATAAAATCTTCAGATCTCGCGTCTCGATCGATCGAGAATTTCACCGATCGATCGGTGCACTGTTCACGCCAGCTTTTGGAACTTACTGCCTCGCTCGATCGATCGGGAATTTCCACCGATCGATCGAGATTTCTCAAAAATTGTTGCTGAAGCTACTGCCTCGCTCGATCGATCGGGAATTTCCACCGATCGATCGGGCCTTCGAAAATTCTGAGTCTTGCTACTGGCTGGCTCGATCGATCGAGAATAAATCTCGATCGATCGAGATCTGAAAAATCCACCTTCTTAATTTTCTTGTCTTTTACGCCTCGATTTCGCCTGTTATCTTCTCATTAGCTCATTTCTTCCACTTCTGATCAAATTTCCTGAAACACATGAATAAACACCAAAAAGCATAATATCATCCAGGAAAAAGTACAGAAAATGGGAAGAAATCACAGTTAAAATCACTCAAAATCTACGCCTATCAGTAATGATTGATATCACGTTCCAGCTATAATCACAATATTCCAATATTCCTCATTAATCACAAGATCCCACGTTAATCACAATATTCCACATTATTCACTATATTCCATATTAATCACAATATTCCACATTAATCACTAGAATTGTGACTGTTCCGGTCCCAATACAACAGCGGAATTTTAGGACCCCTCGCTTCGACATATAGCGGCATCATATGATATCCCTCGCTTCGACAATGACAGCGGCAAATATCATACTACCATCGCTTCATATGACAGCGGCAAGTACCTCCCTCGCTCGGAGATAAAGCTACCGGAACATTCATCAATTCTACCACAATAATCAAACACAATAGTTGATTCCATTATCACGATATATCACTATCATTTCACATAAATCACCACATATAAGGATTCACTATCCACGGTATTACACAATACAAAATCGAAAGCGTAACACATTTTACCGTCCGATGCTCGTACGTCTCACTACGTACCTTAATTCCCAAAAGTGGAGAAGTTGGAGAACTTTATCTCCTCGATGTTGTTGGCACCTGGGGTGGTTCTACACAACCACACAAATCAATATTAGAAGCTAAACAATAGCCAAATACCAAAAATTCCACAAAAGAAATCATTTTTCAAAATTCCACAGTTGGCGATCGATCGCTTGGCTGAGGCGATCGATCGCCTCAAATTTTTCTTCGCGGCGATCGATCGCTTCAAACATGGCGATCGATCGCCTAACCCTTGGATTGGCTACTGCCTCTCGGCGATCGGTCGCCTCATTTTAGGCGATCGATCGCCTGCCCTGCGATATGCCTACTGCCCTTAGGCGATCGGTCGCCTCTTTTCAGGCGATCGATCACCTCGCACAGACACGCGATTTTTACCATTTTTGCACCAAAAATTCCTTCCAATCCATACCAACACTTAAACCATTAAACCAACAACATAAAAACAACATAAACCTTCAAAATACACCTCAAAATAAACATAAATCCAACCCCTCAACCAAAACCACAGCAACCCAACACAAACCCATTTTAAAACCCTTCAAAACCATACCAAACTTAAATAAAACCTTACAAAATCAACAATGAGGTATTCATACCTCTTGGGGACCTCAAATCTCCCAATAAACTCCACAAATCAACTTTTTGCAAGGATTCCACTTCACCCTTAAGCACCAAAACGAAAATGGGAGAAAAGGAAGGGTTTGGGTGGTTTGGTAAAGTAAGATGAAAGTGAGGTGTGGGGTTGGGGTATAAGGGTTTAAGTTAAATTAAAATGCATCCACAAACCCATGGTGTATAAAACACCCCAACATGATATTTTTAAAAGCATTAATCCAAAATGCACCAAAATATCAATTAAATGCATGTTTCACTAAATAAATGACTACCAACACATGTAAGCCATTGCAACACCCAAATACCCAACATGCATAGCATGCACCCTGAAATGCTCTACCAGCCCACATGACCAAGCATTTCCACATGGCAATTAATTCTAACACATAAGGCAATTACCACTTAATCATATTTAAACATATGAACACAATTAATGCCTTAAACACAATTAATCATTTCGGGGATATCACATTATGTATGTGCAGTGCTGATAAATCTGATTTTGCAGGAGAAATCAGAAAATGAGATATGATATCTGAGGATAGGAAATGGTAGGCATTACTGTGCTGTTGGAGTATGACAACAGATGACGTGACAATCAGGTATGTGTATGTCATTTACATGATGGCACATGTATGTAATGATGTACAAGCATGGATGAATATATTTTCCACTGTATTATTGAAAAGCGAAGTGTCGCTTAGGTTTAGGGTCGCTTTTATGGTTGACCGACGTGTTATTATTATGTGTGGTTCGCCTTCGTGTTGAGCAACGTGTTATTATTATATGTGGGTCGCCGTGGGTACGAGCGACCTATTAATATATTTAAGGGTCACCGCCTAGTAGCGAGTAATGTGGGTCACCACATGTAGCAAGTGATGTGGGTCATGAAGCGAGCGAAGTGATATAAGATAAAATGGGTCACCGTTGAGGCGAGTGATGTGTTTATTTAGTGGTCGCCACTAGAGTGTGCGATGTGATCATGTTGTGTGAATGTAGAGTGAAGTCACCGCTGAGGCGAGTGATGTGTATATATGATTGTGGGTCGCGGCTGGTGTGTGCGATGTGTTAATATGATATATGGGTCGCCACTGATGAGTGAGCGATGTGATATTGGGTCGCCACTGATGAGTGAGAGATGTGGTCGCCGTTGACGAGCGAGCGATGTGATATGGGTCCCCACTGATAAGCGAGCGATGTGATATTGGGTCACCACTGACGAGTGAGTGATGTGGTCGCCGCTGACGAGCGAGCGATGTGATATGGGTCGCCACTGATGAGTGAGCAATGTGATATTGGGTCACCACTGACGAGCGAGCGATGTGATATTGGGTCGCCACTGAGGAGTGAGCGATGTGATTCGGGTCACCACTGACAAGTGAGTGATGTGGTCGCCTTTGGCAAGCGAGCGATGTGTATATTTCAGGGTCAATGCTAGAGAGAGCATGTGACGTATATATGGATATTGGGTCTATGCTAGGGAGAGCATGCAATGTCATTATTGTCGGGATCGACACTATTGAGACTGTGCAATGTATTTTATGTGCCTCCACTAAAGAGGGAGGGTGATGAATATATGGTGATTTATTGTCCTTGTTGATTTGTCGTATTGTGATTGATACCGATATATTGATGACATTTATTGGCGAGATGATGGTATGATTATAGTTTGATATTTGAGATTTATAATAATACCGCTATCATATCGAAGCGATGGAAATATTGTGAATGACGCTGATATGTCGAGGCGATGAATATTTTTGGACGGTCATGTTATTGATGATGAGTATATCAATTGTGCATTAATATGAAATTATATTTTGTGGAATATTTATGTTGAGAATAGGGACAGTTTTAAGGATCAAGTGTGGATCCACTGTGTACAGTAAGCGGTATTACATCTTATTGTTTTAAGAATGTAATTTTATTTAGTGTGATTATAGATATTAAATGGATGCCCGTATTGACGATGAGATTATGCATGCCAGTGTTGGCGATGCGTATTGATATGTTGCTATTGTGTTAGCAATAAATATCTTAGTACCACTATCGTTATTAGCGATGAATATTGTTGTACCGCGTGGGGCGATGAGTGTTACGTACCGCCCTAGTGAAATGAGTATTGTTATACTGCTATTGTGTTAGCAATGTATATTGATGATGTGTTGATTGCAGATAGCAATTGTTGTTCCTTGGGTACATGAGATGTAGGCCCAAGTGGATATTGGAATGTTCCAGAGGTACGAGGAATTGAGGTAAACCATTTCGTTTAGTTTAACATGTTTGATATATGTGGATTGTGAATTATCTCGATTGATTGATATTGGTTTATGAAAACATGATTGTTTTGTATACTGTGTGATTAATGACCTGTTAATCATGTTATGTTGAGTTAAATGTAATCATGTTGGAATGAGATTAATGAACAGGTTATGAGATGACATGGAACGTCACGGGATGACGTGAGATCGCTACGAATGTCCTGTGTGGACGTGTGATCATTGTGAACGTTGCGGGTTGACTTAGTAAGTACGAAATTATGATGTTATTCTCTGGTATATAATGATAACACTGATAAATAATCATGTAGTGATTAATGATGAGTTTGCATGATGTGATAGACAATATAATGATGTTATAACGAGAATATATGGGATATATGAGCATGCACTTTAAATGATACCATTTTGATATTTGTTAGAAATTGGAAGGCATATAAATGATGATATATGCGATGAGACTGATGTATGAGAAATCATGAATACATACTACACTATGATATGTTATTCATTCATCCAATATTGCTTTGTTGACTAAAAGATCGAACGGAAGTATGTCATTAAGGCATGGAAATTGATTCTTATGTTGAATTTATATATGTGATAGTTTGTTGGAGTATGATGCTTACAGGATTGCGTGAAACTTTTGATGCAGGAAATTAATGTTTGACGATGGAAACATTATGAATATCAAGGTACGTGGTTATGCTATGAGTATTTGAGAAATACTAATGAGTTTATTTTTAGTACTTGTTCCATGGCAGATGATAGTTGAGTGAGAAATGCGGAAAGTTTGATGCTTAAGAGCATGTGAGTACTGTGATGAGCTTGATACCATGAAGCTATTGTACATGTAGGTGACTTAATCTACAAAGATAATAGTCAGAAGATGATATGAAAGGTGGATGTGTAAGTGCTCGAGAGTACCGCTATTTCATACGGACAAGGGTGGTGTGCGATATGACAATGTTGGTATAAATTGCATACTTTTGCAACCACACAGGTATGATGTTATTTATACGATAAGACGTTGGTGTATTATAATACATTATGATATACGCATGATATGGATGGAATGAATGATTTAGCGATTATATGATATGTACTATGATGAAAGTTAACGATGACGGATTAAGATTTTGTGCAAGGAACTGTACCAATGTGGATACACATGTAGTGAAGTATGACAAAGATGTGCTTGATGATTAAACACCTAAAGTGATGTGACTTCCAGTCTTGAGAATCTTGGTGTGGTACGCCACGTTTACGAGCTATGATGATTTGAATAATGGTGTCGTCCTACGTATTTGTAGAGCGCAATCTTGAGCTGTATAACGGTATGTAAATTTTACAGTTGGCTTTTATGGTAAGCATGTATATAAATTTCGGGGTCGAAATTTATTAGTTGGGGAGAATTGTGATGCCCGAAATAATTATAACCATTTAATATTAATTGCCAAAAATATATGATATTCGTGGAATTAATTTTTTGAGTTTGTAATTGAGTTTGGGATTGGAATAAAATGAGTGATTGTTATGCAAATTAATTTAGAAGGGGGGGTTGTACAAATAATAAAGCTTATTATTATTTTTTTTGAAATATTAAAATAGTAATAAAGGGTGGATATATTTTTTGATGGGGAATATTGATTAATAAGAGTTTCTTTTCTCTCCCCTCTATCCTTCACCATCATGGTTCGCCGTCGCGGGAACCGTGCTCGGAACGGAGGTCTCCGTTCCAGTTCCAATAACATTTCACGGAACGGTAACGGAACGGATTTTTTTAAAAAATAATCAAAAAAAATTAAAAAAATTGAATATTTTAGGAAAAAAATATGTATTAGATGCACCCAAAATATCCGTTCCGCCGTTCCAAAGCAAGAAAACGTTCCGTTCCACCGTTTGTTAGCCAAAAAACCGTTCCGATACCGATTTTGGGGTGAAAAACGCCTTTACAAGGCATAAACCTTTACGCCCTGGAACGCCGGACAGGTAGTCTCCGTTCCGGTTCCGGAACGGCCGTTCCGGCCGTTCCGATACCGATTTTGTAAACCATGTTCACCATCGAGCAAACCCTTTTCCCTTCCCCTCCTTCACGTCATTTTTACCCCAAGCTAGAGAGGCGATTTGAGCTCGATTTCATACAAGATTTTCATCAGGTTAGTATGAGGGGTTTTATTTTATTTTGTAATTCTTCATTCCCCTTGAAATCGAGAGACGAGATTCGACTTTTGTTCATGTTTTGGCGTCGAGGACTGTTGCTATTTCGTTTGAACGATTCTTGTTATTGTGACTGAATATCTTGTTGTTTTACTTGTTTCTCGATGGTTTTGCTCACAGTGAACTACTAGTTCCTTTTCCTTTCCTGCTCGGTTGTTCCAGCTTTGTTCTTGTTGGTGTGTCGACTTTGAAACATGTTGTGATGTTCAAAAAAAGTTGTTACTGTAATCTGGTTCAAAATATTGTTGTGATGGCCAAAATATTACTGTCATTGTAGCTCGAATTCCTGTCGTTTTTTACTTCACAAAATCTGATGCGGAATTGAGGGAATAGTTGATGTCCGGTAATCAATATTCTTGCTTAATCGCTTGATACTTTGTGGGTTTTGAAGATATGAGTTTGTAAACCAAGAATATTTTCTCTAAGTTGATACTAGATGCAAGAATTAAGGAAATATCATGTTATTGATGTGAGATTTGAAGAAAACAAGTGATAACTTAAGGAAATCATTTTGACAGCTACTTTGTGCTCATGGACCAATATTTTATACTTATATTTGGGAAGATTGGTTTGTTGTCTGAAAATATAATATGAAGAAAAGTTTTAGCTCTATGTTTGATTGTATTTCATATGAGGAAATTATGATTATTTTAGTAAAGTGTATACAAAGCTAAAAAATTACTAGAGCGTGATGAAAACCTGTGAGTTCAACGAATCTTTGGGTATTGTGTTGATTTTCTGAAATTACGATATACTTGAGTTAGTGATAACTTGAATGAATTAAAGATAATTGATTTGTTTGTGTAGTATACGGAGTATGATAAATGAAGTTGATTTTAATGGTGAGATTATATTGAGTTTATGTGATTGTTATAATGGGAGGCATGACGAATCTAGATGATAGATGATATTTTGTTAAATGTGCAATTATAAAGTTATTGAATGATTATATTGAATTGAAGTTGAAAATCATCTAAATGATATCAATTGGGCTATAAATGAGCTAATATTGTAATGCCTCGATTTGTTATATACACGTAGGATATGATTATGGTGTAATTATATCAATTGGCGATATGATAATGGGGGTTCGAGTGGAACCAAGAATGAAGTAAATACATATATGGAAATAAGTCTAATAAGGAAGGAAACATGGTGTCTCATGATTTGAATTATGCCATATGAAGCACTTAGGCATTTGTGTATGCATGTGACTTAACTTGGAGTTGTCTTTGCATTTGAAGTTCATATGCCTTTGCCTTTCATTAGGTGCATTAGAATGTACATGTGAATTTCATTTGACATGAGTTTGAAAGGAATTACATGTGCATGTGAATTTACTTGCAATGGGAATTGCATTTGAATTTGGAGTTCATTTCATGTACATGTTATTTAACATGTAATTATCCCTAAATGGCATGATAGCAAGTGAATTAAGAGGACTAATGATCTATATCAAGTGGATAAGGGAGGTGTAATCACATAACACACCATTTTACACCTACAAATCTCTACCAAGCTCCTCTCCATCTCTTTCAACTTCCTTGTGGTTTGAGCTTGAGAGTCACTTGTAAAGTGAGCTAGGAAGGTGTGTGAAGTGGAATTGTACCATTTTGGTAAGAAAATCATGGTTTTATACTTGTTTTTTTTTCATTGATGTTGCTAGATGAAAAATAGCATATGAAATTTTATGTAAAGAATCATATCTTGTTGATATGTTAGGAATTGGATTCTTTGCTGATAGAAACATGTTATTATGTTCCTAGAGATTGCAAGAAACATGTTGACATGGTTTAAAATGAATTAGAGGAGAAGAACCATGAAGATAAGCTTGAAAACGCCATGCTCTCACTTTTCTGGGCATCGGCGATCGATCGGTGCGAGTGAGCGATCGATCGCCGATGACAGTTACAATTTAAGGCGGTGAATTTGGATGGCGATCGATCGCTGAAATTGTCGCGATCGATCGCGATGAACAGAGCAATGTGGCGATCGATCGCCAAGTTGTTGCGATCGATCGCGAGGGGGCAGAGAGTTTTGGCGATCGATCGGTGCTGATGGCGATCGATCGCCAGTGCTAAAATATTGAAAAATGAAATATTTTTGTAGAATTTGATTCTTATGCTTATGATAACATGATATATTGTTGGCATTGTTGTAGCATCATCTCAGGGGACAGGACAACGAGGCACTTAGCTATTGACAACTGCTTTATCTCGTTTGTGTCGCAGTACAGGTACGTGTTGACGTACAGAGTATATATATTGTGTGATGATGTTATGAGATTGATATCATATGAATTGTCTTATGTTGTTATCATATGATTGGTAGTATCATATGCTTGTACATTCATGGATATCATATGTATGTGAGATATACGCCTGGTTTGGGTATATGCTCGGTTATGCATTTGAGATATATGCCTGGTTTGGATATATGCTCGGCTATGTGACATAGAGATATATGCCTGGTTTGGATATATGCTCGGTTATGTGACAGAGAGATATACGCCTGGTTTGGGTATATGCTCGGTTATGCTATATAGCGATATATGCCGGTTTTTGGATATATGCTATGGCTATTATCATTTGAGGACGGTACTATGATATGTGCTGCTAATATGAAGATGTGAGGTGATTCCACTGACATATTGAGCTGAATAGGCATATCATTTTAGTCTCGTGATAATAGGGTATGTGTTGAGACATGTCATGACATGGTGCATTGGTGGATGCATGAGACAGAACATTCACGTTACGTTATATGATTTATTGTGCTTTATCATTGATATTGATATTGTGTTTTGATATTGCACTGAGATAGTTGTTATCTATACTCACGTTGTGAATGTTTCTGTAGGGACTCATAGACGTGGGGAGCGTGAGTCATGATTTCCGCTGCGAGGGGAACCACTGCTTAGGAGTTCTTTTGGATTAGGTTGCTTATGTACATGGCATGTTTATGTAGAAAACAGATTTAGTTGGTTTTTGTACTCAGGATTTGGTACTGTAACAACTTATCTAGTATGAACTCTTAATCCGTGCATGGTATAGTACTTAATTCAGACTCACATATGTATGTTAACTGGATACATAATGGATTAAGTAACGAGGACCCCACATTAGTGGTATCAGAGCAGTGGTTCGAGAACGGGGTGTACATGGGTAGAGGAAGTGTATTAGGGAGTTACCTAAACACTTTGAGAATGGTAATAGCATGTTAGTTTTTGGCATATGATGTTATTCTAACATGTTATATACTTGTGAATGTGATTGTTCATCCTTGTTGTACAGTTATGACAGACAGAGTACCACATGAGGATGTTGGGGATGCCATGAGTGGCAATGCTAGTGTGAGGATGGTGCCTGTGCCACCACCACCGATTGAACAAGGGCCAGTGGAACAGGTACTGTTGCCTGGAGAATTAACATTGACGCAGTTTCTGAGTTATCAGCCACCCAGGTTTGAGGGGACTGAATCAGGAGAACTGGCAGAGGAGTGGCTAGAACGTGTAGAACAGATCTTTGTGTCAGCACCGTGTGCCAAGACTGCTTGGTTACGTTTAGCTGAATTCCAGTTAGCCAAGAAAGCGATGATGTGGTGGAAGTCCACAGTGCTTGAGTTGAGGGCTCAAGGACAGACAGTGAACTGGGATGTGTTTAGAACAAAGTTTCTGGAGCATTATTTCTCTGTTGCTGCAAGGCAGAGGAAAGAGGATGAATTTACCAATTTGAGACAGGGAGCAATGACAGTATCTGATTATGCTGTGCATTATTCTTCTTTGCTCCGGTATGTGCCACATATTGCTGTCAACACAAAGGCCAAGATTAGACAGTTTGTGAAAGGATTGAGGCCTGAATTATTTGATAGGGTAATGTCCAATAACCCTACATCTTATGAAGAAGCGTTGACTAGAGCCGAGATGGCTGAGATTGCTGTAGGGGTATACAAGGATGTTGGACAAGCCCAACCACCTACATCTGACAGTATGAGACCTAGAGGAGAACCATTTAAATCATCACGAGGTGGTGCATCTTCATCTAGGTTTAGTGGAAAACGTTTTGGATCACAAAAAGGGGGTGATCGCAAAGCTAAAGGACAGTTCCAAGGTAGTAGTAGTGGCAGTGGTGTGCAATGTTTTAAATGTGGTGGACCACATTTGAAACGAGATTGTCCTCAATTGAATCCCGTAGTTTGTTTCCGTTGTGGGAGACCCGGACATGTGATCCGTGATTGTGGGTGGACAACAGAGGAGAGGACACATTTCAGAGACTACAGTACAACAGAGACCACAGGGTGTACCACAGTCTGGTGGAGGACAGAGGACAGGAACACCTCAGGCTCAGGTGTATGCACTAAACAGGGAGGAAGCAGAGGCAGCTCCTGATGATGTGATAGCGGTTGCAGGGATCAAGGATATATTCTAAGATTGACTTGAGGTCAGGGTATCATCAAATACGTGTGAGGGAAGGAGATATACAGAAGACAACATTCAGAACTCGTTATGGGCATTATGAGTTTCTGGTAATGCCATTTGGAGTGACAAATGCTCCTGCTGTCTTTATGAGTTTAATGAATCGTGTGTTTCAGGAATACCTTGATCGATTTGTCATTGTCTTCATCGATGATATATTGATCTATTCACGGAGTGATGCCGAACATGTTCAACATTTGCATATGGTGTTGCAATTGTTGAGGACACATCAGTTGTATGCCAAACTCAGTAAGTGTGAGTTTTGGTTGACTAGTGTTGGATTTTTGGGTCATGTCATATCAGAGGAAGGTATATCAGTTGATCCAAAGAAAGTGGAAGCAGTGTTGAATTGGTCAGCACCTACTTCTGTGCCAGAGATTCGTAGTTTCTTAGGTTTGGCTGGATATTATAGACGATTCGTTGAAGGATTTTCAGCGATTGCCAAACCATTGACACATTTGACACAGAAGGGAGTATCATTTCAATGGTCAGAGGCTTGTGAGCGTAGTTTTCAGGAATTAAAACATCGATTGACTACAGCTCCAGTCTTGATCATTCCATCTGAGCATGACAGGTTTGCGTTATATACTGATGCATCTTTACTTGGTTTGGGTTGTGTGTTGATGCAGGACAAACATGTAGTAGCTTATGCATCACGACAATTGAAAGCACATGAAATGAGATATCCAGTGCATGATCTGGAATTGGCTGCCATTGTCTTTGCATTGAAGATATGGCGACATTATTTATATGGTACGTCGTTTACCATATATACTGATCATAAGAGCTTAAAATTTCTATTCACTCAAGCGGAGTTGAATATGAGACAACGGAGATGGATGGATCTGTTGAAAGATTATGATTGTGAGATTGAATATCATCCAGGAAGAGCTAATCTTACAGCAGATGCCTTGAGTCGAAAAGTACATCATACGGCTGATGAGGTGATTTATTTATCTACTTTGATGACTGCTTGTTGTACTTTGGGTTATGATTTTGATATGGAATCAGTGCCAGTACGGGTATCAACATTGTTAGTTGAACCCGATATTTTTGATAAAATCAGGACGGCACAAACGACTGATGATGAGGTACAACATTGGAAAGAACTGATAAGTCAAGGACAAACATCACAGTTTGTACTTGCAAAGGATGGAGTTTTGAAATACAAGACTTGTTGGGTAGTACCTGCTGCATTGGGACTACGCCAAGAACTACTACAACGTGCTCATTGTAGTAGATATAGTATACATCCTGGAGGGAAGAAGATGTATCATGATTTACGTACACAATTTTGGTGGAAACGTATGAAACAGGATGTGTTGAGCTTTGTGAAAAGGTGTTTGATCTGTCAACAAGTGAAAGCGGAAAGACAAAGACCAGGAGGTGAATTACATAGTTTGGAAATTCCTCAGTGGAAATGGGAACATATCACGATGGATTTTGTGACTCATTTACCACGGACGTCTTCTGGTTGCGATGCTATATGGGTGATTGTTGACAGACTCACCAAAGTATCTCATTTTGTGCCATATTGTATGACATATACATATCTGAGAATGGCACAGTTATACATTCAACATGTAGTAAGACTACATGGTATTCCAGTTTCCATTGTATCGGATAGGGATCCGAGATTTACTTCTCATTTCTGGGAAGGGTTACAGACAGCGTTGGGGACTGAAGTGCGGTTGAGTACAGCATATCATCCGCAGACAGATGGACAAACAGAGCGTACGATACAGACGCTTGAGGATATGTTGCGTGCCTGTGTATTAGAGTTTGATAACTCATGGCAAGAGTCATTGCCATTAGTCGAATTTTCATATAACAACAGTTATCAGTCTAGTATACAGATGGCACCATTTGAGGCTTTATATGGGCGACGATGTAGATCGCCATTGTATTGGGATGATGTGGATCAGTCTTCCTTACATGGACCGGATATGATTCATGACATGGAAGAGAAAGTAAAAGTAATTCGATTGAAACTGAAAGCTGCTCAGGATAGACAGACTGCTTATGCCAATAAGCGACGTAGACCACTTGAATTTCAAGTTGGTGACCGTGTGTTCTTGAAAATCTCACCTTTTAAAGGTGTAGTACGGTTTGGTAAGCGTGGAAAATTGTCTCCACGGTATGTTGGTCCATATGAGGTGTTGCAACGTATTGGTACGTTGGCATATCGCTTGGCACTACCGCCGGCATTGAGCAGTATTCATGATGTTTTTCATGTTTCACTATTGAGGAAATATGAACCAGATCCGGGTCACGTCTTACAGCTACCTGATGTCCAGTTGGATACAGATGTGTCGTATGAGGAACGACCGGTTATGATCTTGGATCGAGCTGAACGCAGGTTGCGTAATAAGGTGATTCCTATGGTAAAAGTACAGTGGGACAGAAGGGGTGTCGACGAGGCAACGTGGGAGACGGAGCAGCATATGATGCAACGGTATCCGGATTTATTTACTGGTATGATTTTACAGTTTTATGATACTGTTGCATACATGATCATGTTTCCTATTGTCATATCGTAGTATTGTTGAGTTGCGTATTTTGATATGCATGTTATGTATCTACAATTTCGAGGACGAAATTCAATGAGTGGGGGAGAATTGTAATGCCTCGATTTGTTATATACACGTAGGATATGATTATGGTGTAATTATATCAATTTGCGATATGATAATGGGGGTTCGAGTGGAACCAAGAATGAAGTAAATACATATATGGAAATAAGTCTAATAAGGAAGGAAACATGGTGTCTCATGATTTGAATTATGCCATATGAAGCACTTAGGCATTTGTGTATGCATGTGACTTAACTTGGAGTTGTCTTTGCATTTGAAGTTCATATGCCTTTGCCTTTCATTAGGTGCATTAGAATGTACATGTGAATTTCATTTGACATGAGTTTGAAAGGAATTACATGTGCATGTGAATTTACTTGCAATGGGAATTGCATTTGAATTTGGAGTTCATTTCATGTACATGTTATTTAACATGTAATTATCCCTAAATGGCATGATAGCAAGTGAATTAAGGGACTAATGATCTATATCAAGTGGATAAGGGAGGTGTAATCACATAACACACCATTTTACACCTACAAATCTCTACCAAGCTCCTCTCCATCTCTTTCAACTTCCTTGTGGTTTGAGCTTGAGAGTCACTTGTAAAGTGAGCTAGGAAGGTGTGTGAAGTGGAATTGTACCATTTTGGTAAGAAAATCATGGTTTTATACTTGTTTTTTTTCATTGATGTTGCTATATGAAAAATAGCATATGAAATTTTATGTAAAGAATCATATCTTGTTGATATGTTAGGAATTGGATTCTTTGCTGATAGAAACATGTTATTATGTTCCTAGAGATTGCAAGAAACATGTTGACATGGTTTAAAATGAATTAGAGGAGAAGAACCATGAAGATAAGCTTGAAAACGCCATGCTCTCACTTTTCTGGGCATCGGCGATCGATCGGTGCGAGTGAGCGATCGATCGCCGATGACAGTTACAATTTAAGGCGGTGAATTTGGATGGCGATCGATCGCTGAAATTGTCGCGATCGATCGCGATGAACAGAGCAATGTGGCGATCGATCGCCAAGTTGTTGCGATCGATCGCGAGGGGGCAGAGAGTTTTGGCGATCGATCGGTGCTGATGGCGATCGATCGCCAGTGCTAAAATATTGAAAAATGAAATATTTTTGTAGAATTTGATTCTTATGCCTATGATAACATGATATATTGTTGGCATTGTTGTAGCATCATCTCAGGGGACAGGACAACGAGGCACTTAGCTATTGACAACTGCTTTATCTCGTTTGTGTCGCAGTACAGGTACGTGTTGACGTACGGAGTATAGATAGTCTTATGTTGTTATCATATGATTGGTAGTATCATATGCTTGTACATTCATGGATATCATATGTATGTGAGATATACGCCTGGTTTGGGTATATGCTCGGTTATGCATTTGAGATATATGCCTGGTTTGGATATATGCTCGGCTATGTGACATAGAGATATATGCCTGGTTTGGATATATGCTCGGTTATGTGACAGAGAGATATACGCCTGGTTTGGGTATATGCTCGGTTATGCTATATAGCGATATATGCCGGTTTTTGGATATATGCTATGGCTATTATCATTTGAGGACGGTACTATGATATGTGCTGCTAATATGAAGATGTGAGGTGGTTCCACTGACATATTGAGCTGAATAGGCATATCATTTTAGTCTCGTGATAATAGGGTATGTGTTGAGACATGTCATGACATGGTGCATTGGTGGATGCATGAGACAGAACATTCACGTTACGTTATATGATTTATTGTGCTTTATCATTGATATTGATATTGTGTTTTGTTATTGCACTGAGATAGTTGTTATCTATACTCACGTTGTGAATGTTTCTGTAGGGACTCATAGACGTGGGGAGCGTGAGTCATGATTTCCGCTGCGAGGGGAACCACTGCTTAGGAGTTCTTTTGGATTAGGTTGCTTATGTACATGGCATGTTTATGTAGAAAACAGATTTAGTTGGTTTTTGTACTCAGGATTTGGTACTGTAACAACTTATCTAGTATGAACTCTTAATCCGTGCATGGTATAGTACTTAATTCAGACTCACATATGTATGTTAACTGGATACATAATGGATTAAGTAACGAGGACCCCACAAATATTGAGTGATGATTTTCATCAGATTCTACACGATTCTCCGAACCTTGGGATAGTCTACCATGTAGTCGACTTTAAGGTACGTAGTGACGTACGAGCAGGTATACATACTATGAAGTAATTACATATTCGTAAATGCATGTATTATTGACATGTTGAAACGTAAGAAATGAATGCGTGTTGGGTATGACATATTTGGTATGGGGGATTCGTAGTTGTACGTAATCCGAATATACGAGTAAAGAAATGAATAGGTGTATATATATATGTGGTATGAGAGATACGTAGTTGTACGTGATCCAAACATACGAGTTGAGTATCGATGCCTTGGGCATGATCAATATGAGAAAGTGTTGAGAATAAGATAGATTGAAAAACAGGATTGCATTGATATGAAGTTATTTATGATTAAGCATAAATAATAGATTTTGGTTGTATTGAATTGTGTTGATGTATCATATTTTAAATAACGATATTAAACTTGATGTTATGGAAGCGTGTGAGTTTGAAACAGGAACAATGTGTGGAAGCTATACAGATTCAGAACTGTACAGCGAGTACATTTTTATAGATTTTCAATAATCTTAAACTGTGATATTATCATGATCTTTATGCATTGTTATGATTATGGGTATTGTGATATTGGATGCTCACCCTGTGTGGGGACTGTTTCTGTTGAAATAGGTAAAACAGGTATGACATTGGTTCTGAAGTGAGTTCGAGCTATTGGAGTGGAATACTACCAGGGGCATGGTATCAGTATTGGTAAATGAGAGAATGTGATATATGCGAGTAAATTTATACTCATGTATTCATCGCTCATCTGTGAGCATTTTAATGCATGTATATGGTCTGTATAAGAGTGTTGAATGTTGCAGAGCTCCACCTTTACTTAGTTGCTTTATTTTGGTGGATGTTATTACTGGTTATTGTGATGTTATATTTATTGTGGTGTGTTCTTATTTTTGGGAAGTCCAGTTTACGGGGAGACTCTGCCCAAATTTTTATAAAAGTTATGGGAATATGTGAAGCATGTAATGATTCTTTAATGAGAAAAGAAATTTTTACATACTCAAATGACATCATAATTGCATTATTGACGTGTTTGGACGTTGGGGTCTTACAGTCGCCTTTATAGTTTACCCTGTTACGGGTAACGTTTGACAATATCAAGATACATAACTCCTTATGTTGGGATCTCTGATGATCACAAGTCGTAAGGATTACATACATTATTATCACTATGAGAATTGCTTATGACGCTCATATAACTAGCCATGTAGCATTCTCATGGTGGTTCTGTCCAGTACATCGTTCTCTAACATGTACCCATGTGTTGATTTGATATCTCATATCAATGAATAATTCATTAATCAACACATACTAGTCTCTATGTATTATCATTATCCCGATTCATGATAATACTTGACTAGGGACAATGTTTAAGAATAATACAATATTATTCTAAGGACATTAACATATATATTAATTCACATTGCACAGTTAAACGAATAATATATAATAATGAATTGCCATTCATAAAATCATAAACATTGTATGTCAAAACAATCATCCAATGACATGTCTTAGGGCATATCCCAACACATCAACACCACACAAACTGACTCATTGAATCTTCCAAAGATTCCCAATAGGTATATAAATACCGCATTCCTCACAAGGAAAGTGTCATGAACCCATGACCCTCCAAGCTCGAACTACCGTTCGGAAAACCTGGATATATTTGGTACCAATAAATACACAACCGGTTCAGAATAGTGCATCATTGCTACTATTACCAAATCTAAAACTTGTATACACAACGTATACCCAAACTAGCGATGCTCTGTACTAATACCATAGTACTCCATATTGTAAGGCCCCGTTAGTAATTAATTATGATTAATCCGGATTAACGATGTTTAAGCAAACCCGTGTGATTAAAAGTTGAGATTTCGAATTAAGGTGTTCCGGGTCATAACATCTTTTGGTTAATTGAGGTAAAATACATCATAATACATACATTTTACATCGCTTTTGGCCATGCAAGAAACACTTAAATATTTAGTGGGACACTTGGATCACTTAATTAAAAAAAAAAAAAGGGAAAAGAAAAATAGGCATAGTGGGCAACGCCCACCTCCATTTTTATACATGCAAGGCTATCATCTCTTTCTTTCAAATTTCTTGTTTTCTCTTCTCTCCAAATTCGAAAACTACTCTCAAAATTCCTAAGAGAAATAGTCAATCTAGCATGCAAACATAGATCTAGATAGGGATCAAGAGGAGCATCAAGGAGTTGGGAGTTTGGGAGCAAGAACATGAAGAATTTTCAAGTGTTGATGCAGAATTTTCGAGTAGCAGCTGCATTCATGGAGCCTTGGCTGATTTGGGGATTTATTAGTACTCAAATCCTAAATTTTTACGAAGGTATAACATCAGTTTTGAGTTTTATCAACTTGCATGTAGGATTAAGGGTCGATTTTGATGTTTTGACATGAGAAATGTAGTGAAGAATTGCTGTCAAAATATCCTGCAGATTTCAGTGTACTGATCGTCTGGTGTTTTGAATTTTAAGTATAGATAGGCTTCGACTTTGAAAATGACTCCCCTGATACGATTTGTAGTATGTCGTGTTAGCTTTAATTGGCCACCAAATTCAGCTAATTTGGATTTAAGATGAAAAAGTTATGGTCATTTTACCATCATGTGTCAAATCTGGAAATCCACTACATGCGAATATCATGCATTGTGTTCTTCGAATTTCTGGGAATATATGACTACGAATTTGAAGTTTTACCTTCTAATAAGAGTTGTGGTATTTGGTGTTAGCTTGCATTAGGAATTGGCCTCACTCAAATTGGAGCTCATATGAAATAATTATGCTAATTATACCACATATTTGTCAATCTGGAAAAGGATTTCATACGAGTTTCTAGGCTTGTACGTTTTTCAATTAATGTACATGAAGATGAATTGTTTAGCTTAAAGCTCATAAGAGATGTTGTGTTGTATGTTGGTTAAGCTTGCATTAGAAACTGGCCTTACATGTTTTGGAGTTTTCGTGTGTAAGACATGTACCTTTCCCTAGAACCGCTCACTCTGTAAAAACAGAACACGAGTATTTTTAAATCTGGCATACTTTGCTTTGCATGTGCCTCTAGATGAACGAACTAGATTCTGGACTTCAAATATGAACTGTATTACTTTGCGTTTTAGTGATTTTCCCACTAGCCTCAACTCATTTGGACGTCATATGAATTTATTATGATATTTATACAAAAATGGGTCAGGCTGGAATTTGGTAAATTGTCCTGTTTTTCCATCAGATTGTTCTTGGCCATTTTACCTAGGCTAAATGAACGAATTTGAAGATGAGTTGAACTGATGAAATGGTCATTTTTGAGTTAGCTTTGAAAATAAATTGGACCCATGTGATTTTATTAAGTATCGGACAAGTTATGAGCCGATCTCTATGGTTGCGCAGGCTGAAATTTAGAGAATTGGTTTTGGGTCTAAGTTTGAGTTTTATTTTGATATGTTTAAGGCTAGTATGTGACATTATGTTGTATTTGGAACTGTTATGGCCAGGTTTATTAATCCTAAGATTGAGTCGAGGTTCACTTGGTAATTAGCTAACGGTTTGAGGTACGTTGAAATGAGTTTTATCATGACGTGTGACAAAGACGTGTAATGATGCTAATGTATGGCCTTATATGTCATTATTTGATTTATATGACTTATTTGTCACTATATGATTCTTATGTGACTATATGACATGATGAATGTCTTGGATTACATGATATGTGAAATTACATGATTTGTATATATTTTCACATGAGATTGCATGATATATTGAGTTGCATATGTCATTTGATGCATAAATGATTCATGGGCATATCATATTGATCTATCATTCCTTTGATATCCATGATTTGACTGAGTTGACTTACTCTGAGTGTCGGGTACGACGAGCATGGCGATGACATGCAGTATAGGTAGTAACTGTAGTCACGTGCAGGTGCGACCGGACCTAGACACGAGGGCTGGATGCAGTAACGTACATAGGATGAGTTTTCCTAGCGCAATGTACGTATACTGTCACCCTCTGCTCGAGCTTTGATGATTTGATGATACCTTCCTTTGGACTCCGATTTTTGGTATCTTGATATCCGATTCCTTGTACCCATTCATACATCGCATTCATACATGGTATACATTGCATGATACTTTGTCACTTGACATGATTTATTTATTTCTCGTACTGGGGTACTGACCCCCTTTGTGGGGGCTGTCATGTCTTTTGTTGTTCGGACATGACAGGCTTTACAGGAGAACATAGCGACGATGCTTGCAGCGACGCATCGAGAGATACCAGAGCTCCTTGAGAGCGAGCTTAGGTTTATATTTTATGTTTTGCGTCCCAGTAGTTGTTAGAATATTTTTAATTATGTTTTGAATTACCGGGGTATGCCCCGAGTATCTGTATTGTAAGTATTCTACTACTGGTTGATTTATACTTGATATGGATGCTATGCTCAACATGTTAAATTGGAAACTGGAATTACGTATTTTCAGTATCACTATATATGTATCACCTAAAAGCGAAAAAATTTAGGGCCATTTGATAAGACCTTTGAAATAAATCTTCCGCTGTTTACGTAAATTAATCATTATGTGTTAATTAAACACCACATTAGGATCGGGCCCTCACATTATGGTGTCAGAGCATAATCTGGGATATGCTCGAACTAGAGTTAGGACACTGAGTATAGACACAAATGAATTGTTTGTGCATGTGTCTGACTATCTGATTTATATGCTCTTGCCTGCTATGTTTAATGTTCGATAATGAAGTTTTATACATGTAATGGATTATTAAGCAGGGATAATTAGTGGTCATATCTCTAAGTATTTTAATATGCTGAGTTGCATATAATGTAGGGAATTTGAATGCTGATTTGCATATATTATGCTGAGTTGCATATAATTTTGAGAATTTTATATGTTAGCACTGACAGTTGCTTATCAGATGATGATGTAGACTAAGTGATGAGAACATCTCTGACTTGAGATTGTATATGATGATTTGATGAACAGTTAGTGTTTGGACAGGTGGCAGCGATATAAACTTTAAGAGCCATCTATTGAACCTGTAGGCACTGTAAACTGTTACTTGAGTTATATCATAGTGATAATTATTGAGACTTCTATTTATCACTTTGGGACTTAATCCTTGTGATTAGTGGATGCCACTAGAATTATTTAAAACACTATTGTCGATTGACATCGGGAATTTAAGTCTGAAAGACCAAGGTTATACATATGAGTTTACGTCAAAACCTGTGTACGCCAAGATGATAATTTAGAACTTGAGAATATTGGAACTAGCAATATTTCAATTGAAGAATATAATGTAGTTGTTGTGAGAAACAACGAGAATTGGTTTGAATGAGGACTTGGTTTAGGGGACTGTCGTAATTCAGTTCCAGTTTTTGTGTCTGAACTATGAATAAAAACTTCACTCTGAACTCTTTTAGATGAGAATATCTAGAGTAATAGTAGTGACAGATGACGATTTTTCCTCTTTCTGTTACGGGAAAATATGTTTACGAGAATGCCATGTTGATGACATAGAAAACGTTAATTGATTATCGTGGACTTGAGAAATGGAAATATCTGCTTAATCTCAATAGCTATTCACTAGTGAAGAGATTAGATATTGACTAAGAAATAAGACACCAATGTGGTGCGAAGTAATTAGAACTTGATTAAAGATTAATGAAGTGACTATCATTGGGATAATCCAAGTAGTCCTGGAAAAGTTTCGAAGTATCACTCAAGTTTATCCAGCTCTAGTAGTTCTAGAGGTACTATGAGATTGTAGAATACCAAATCTTTTGAGGTCACTGTGGATGTAAATATCTACTGATCCATTTGAAAGAATAATAAGAACTGATATTGATTGTGGCCAGTCAGAGAATGTCTGTTACTTACTCGGGAATAGATGCAACCATAACAACAAATACTCTGAGCCAGAGGTAGATATCATGGTGGTTATTCTTTACGACCACTCAGTTTCAGCAGCAGTAAATTACCTGTAGACCAGAGAGTATACCTTGACAATGGGATTGAGATGTCTCCAGGATATATAACCATTTCGATTTTGGCAATGATAGAGATGCTAGTGATCACAGATACATGTTGTGTATTGGTCACATGGCACGAGTTTGATTTGAGATAAAATCATTGGTTTCATATATTGCATCAAATGTGCATTGATAATGATGATTGGGAAAATACACCAGCAGTGATAATTATACTATCCACACTTGCAACAATGAACTGCAGATTACAGTTTGATGATAGTGTTGGGGATTTGAATTAATTGGTGTTGTCGAAATATGGTTTTGATTGTATCAAGGGCATGGATACTCTGATAAATTTTGAAGATATCGTACGTTGATTTCAGGGTATAATGAATTTTTAACCGTCTTCTGGATACAAATGAAATGTTTATCACCACGAATAGCAAGCTAAGATACTGATAGTATCAGCTATGAAAATATTGTGGTTGCAATACATGAAAAACGAGGGATATTTGATAGTAAGAAGTTGATGCTTATAAAAAAGAGTTGAGGTTGATTGATATCATAGTGGTAAGAAAACTAGCCCAGATTTTCTAAAGGAAACAATAGAATTGTCACTAAATAAGGAAATCGATTTTAACTATTCGTTGATGACAAGGAATGGATTTGATATCAAAAGCACTGTATGGAATGTCATCAGCAGAGTTGACAGATATAGATGAATAGTTGATGAATATCCTCGATACTGGTACATATGTCTGAGTATGTCACCTTGAGGGAACATCAGTATTGTTCGTGAAGAAGAAAAATGATATGATGGAAGATGATTATCGACTAAAGGTAGTTGAATCGGGCTATTGTCGAGAATAAATACCCACTGCCTAAGATCGAGAAGTAAATGATCAATTGTAAGAAATTTGAAGTATAAGAAGAACGATTTTTACTCTGGTTACCATCAGTTTGAGTCAGAAGAGAAAATGTCCTCTAGGCAATTGGTCAAACCAGATATAGACATTTTGAAATTCAGAAATGTCGTGTGGTCTGACAACTATACCGGTAGAGTTATGAATTTGATGAAGAAAATTTTCCGTAACTTTTGGGCGGAAGTATAATCATATTCATCAGTGGTATACTAGTGTATACGAGATCCGGAAGGAACCACACAGAACACATGTGATTGATTTTTCAGACGCTTCGTGAAGCTCAAAGGGTGTACCAAGTTATTGAAATGTAAATCTTGGTTGAATCAAGTGTTGTTTTGGGATAGGTGATATCATCTCACCAGATACCTGTTGATTCCAGTAAAGTAAAGATAGTACTAATTTGGCCAAGACCAATCATTGTACTCAAGATGAAAAGTTTTATGAATTTTGATAGATACTACAGGCTTTTACGGAAGGATATTCTAGGATAGCCTGTCTTATGAACTAATTGACCAAGAAGAAATTTGATATTCGTTTGGTCAGATGAATGAGAAGGCAGTTTTCATAACTGAAACTGAAATGGACTACAACCCCAATGTTGTTTTGGTTTAACTGGTTCAGGGAGCTATGTAGTTGTGCAAATACGTATGTCAAAGATTCGAAGATATGTTCTAATGTATCATGAAAAGATGATTGCATATTCTTGAGATATAAGCGATGACTGGATTTATTAAAGAATTTGACTTTGATAGTCAATATAAATCAAGGAAAATGAAACTAGTAGCAGATGCACTGAACCTAAAAGTCCAAGGTGCAATGGTAGCATCGATGTTTGCTTTGTAGTTTGATAACCTCTGATTTTGACGATCGGAAGGACTCGAAGGACGGACTGATACAGATATTGATTGAAGAAATTGGTTCTGTCTTATCAACCAAGTAAATTTAGTATGCCATTTAGTGGTGGTTGCGAATGAAAAATCAGTATATAGCATCGAATTTTACTGATTTGAAAGACGTATTACAACAGAAAGCACACTATAGAGAACATTGTGTTATTCTGGGAATGATGAGATGTATCATTCTTGAGATCCTATTTCTGACGGGATGGTATAAAGAAAGAAATTTTTGAATTTTGTGGCAAATTGTTTGACATGCCAGCAGGTCAAGATAACAATACGAGACCTAATGGGATAGTACAGGATTTATAAGTACCAAGATGAATTTGGGAAACTTCTAGTTTTGAGTTTTATAGCTCGAATTGTTTAGATCAAACAGAGATTGTGAAACAAGTTGAGGAATTGATTGACTATTCAAGATATTGATTTCATATAATAGTCATATGTCTATGAGAAACCGACATGTTTAAGATATGGATAATGTGGTTTAGTTACAGTGAGTTTCTGTAATAGATGTATCTGATTGAGATCCGATGATAATATCAGAATTCGAAGCTATTTTCAGAATGTAATGGATACTAAGTTAGCAATGAGTATTGCTTAGCATACCCATACAGATGGATCAACTGAGAAAATATCCAGATCTTGGAAGTCATGTCTTGATTAATAGTGGTGATTAGTGGGAATCGACAGAAATCATTATTCACCAGTAGAATTTTCCTATAATTTAAGTTTTAGATAACTTTTGGGATGGCATCGGTTCAGGTTTTATAGAATCAGAATTACCGATCGCTGATATGATGACAGAAAATTGATAAGGAATTTTGGCATATCAGGTAAATATGAAGATATTACATTTGTGATGATCAATATGATTCGTTAAGTGAGGTATGATGTTGCCTCGATATTTTGAACTTTGTGGAATCATAGAGAAATTTGATTAAGTGGTAGATCGTTGAGACGACCACATCAGTTGTCATTGATACATGATGATCCTTATGTATATATGAATGAGATTGAGACATCTCATATGTTGTGATTTTGTTGAGTTCTACACAATTTTGTGATTTCGAGGACGAAATCTTTGTAAGAGGGGAAGAAGTGTAAGGCCCCGTTACTAATTAATTATGATTAATCCGGATTAACGATGTTTAAGCAAACCCGTGTGATTAAAAGTTGAGATTTCGAATTAAGGTGTTCCGGGTCATAACATCTTTTGGTTAATTGAGGTAAAATACATCATAATACATACATTTTACATCGCTTTTGGCCATGCAAGAAACACTTAAATATTTAGTGGGACACTTGGATCACTTAATTAGAAAAAAAAAAAAAGGGAAAAGAAAAATAGGCATAGTGGGCAACACCCACCTCCATTTTTATACATGCAAGGCTATCATCTCTTTCTTTCAAATTTCTTGTTTTCTCTTCTCTCCAAATTCGAAAACTACTCTCAAAATTCCTAAGAGAAATAGTCAATCTAGCATGCAAACATAGATCTAGATAGGGATCAAGAGGAGCATCAAGGAGTTGGGAGTTTGGGAGCAAGAACATGAAGAATTTTCAAGTGTTGATGCAGAATTTTCGAGTAGCAGCTGCATTCATGGAGCCTTGGCTGATTTGGGGATTTATTAGTACTCAAATCCTAAATTTTTACAAAGGTATAACATCAGTTTTGAGTTTTATCAACTTGCATGTAGGATTAAGGGTCGATTTTGATGTTTTGACATGAGAAATGTAGTGAAGAATTGCTGTCAAAATATCCTGCAGATTTCAGTGTACTGATCGTCTGGTGTTTTGAATTTTAAGTATAGATAGGCTTCGACTTTGAAAATGACTCCCCTGATACGATTTGTAGTATGTCGTGTTAGCTTTAATTGGCCACCAAATTCAGCTAATTTGGATTTAAGATGAAAAAGTTATGATCATTTTACCATCATGTGTCAAATCTGGAAATCCACTACATGCGAATATCATGCATTGTGTTCTTCGAATTTCTGGGAATATATGACTACGAATTTGAAGTTTTACCTTCTAATAAGAGTTGTGGTATTTGGTGTTAGCTTGCATTAGGAATTGGCCTCACTCAAATTGGAGCTCATATGAAATAATTATGCTAATTATACCACATATTGCTCAATCTGGAAAAGGATTTCATACGAGTTTCTAGGCTTGTACGTTTTTCAATTAATGTACATGAAGATGAATTGTTTAGCTTAAAGCTCATAAGAGATGTTGTATTGTATGTTGGGTTAGCTTGCATTAGAAACTGGCCTTACATGTTTTGGAGTTTTCGTGTGTAAGATATGTACCTTTCCCTAGAACCGCTCACTCTGTAAAAACAGAACATGAGTATTTTTAAATCTGGCATACTTTGCTTTGCATGTGCCTCTAGATGAACGAACTAGATTCTGGACTTCAAATATAACTGTATTACTTTGCGTTTTAGTGATTTTCCCACTAGCCTCAACTCATTTGGACGTCATATGAATTTATTATGATTTTTATACAAAAATGGGTCAGGCTGAAATTTGGTAAATTGTCCTGTTTTTCCATCAGATTGTTCTTGGCCATTTTACCTAGGCTAAATGAACGAATTTGAAGATGAGTTGAACTGATGAAATGGTCATTTTTGAGTTAGCTTTGAAAATAAATTGGACCCATGTGATTTTATTAAGTATCGGACAAGTTATGAGCCGATCTCTATGGTTGCGCAGGCTGAAATTTAGAGAATTTGTTTTGGGTCTAAGTTTGAGTTTTATTTTGATATGTTTAAGGCTAGTATGTGACATTATGTTGTATTTGGAACTGTTATGGCCAGGTTTATTAATCCTAAGATTGAGTCGAGGATCACTTGGTAATTAGCTAACGGTTTGAGGTACGTTGAAATGAGTTTTATCATGACGTCTGGCAAAGACGTGTAATGATGCTAATGTATGGCCTTATATGTCATTATTTGATTTATATGACTTATTTGTCACTATATGATTCTTATGTGACTATATGACATGATGAATGTCTTGGATTACATGATATGTGAAATTACATGATTTGTATAATTTTCACATGAGATTGCATGATATATTGAGTTGCATATGTCATTTGATGCATAAATGATTCATGGGCATATCATATTGATCTATCATTCCTTTGATATCCATGATTTGACTGAGTTGACTTACTCTGAGTGTCGGGTACGACGAGCATGGCGATGACATGCAGTATAGGTAGTAACTGTAGTCACGTGCAGGTGCGACCGGACCTAGACACGAGGGCTGGATGCAGTAACGTACATAGGATGAGTTTTCCTAGCGCAATGTACGTATACTGTCACCCTCTGCTCGAGCTTTGATGATTTGATGATACCTTCCTTTGGACTCCGATTTTTGGTATCTTGATATCCGATTCCTTGTACCCATTCATACATCGCATTCATACATGGTATACATTGCATGATACTTTGTCACTTGACATGATTTATTTATTTCTCGTACTGGGGTACTGACCCCCTTTGTGGGGGCTGTCATGTCTTTTGTTGTTCGGACATGACAGGCTTTACAGGAGAACATAGCGACGATGCTTGCAGCGACGCATCGAGAGATACCAGATCTCCTTGAGAGCGAGCTTAGGTTTATATTTTATGTTTTGCGTCCCAGTAGTTGTTAGAATATTTTTAATTATGTTTTGAATTACCGGGGTATGCCCCGAGTATCTGTATTGTAAGTATTCTACTACTGGTTGATTTATACTTGATATGGATGTTATGCTCAACATGTTAAATTGGAAACTGGAATTACGTATTTTCAGTATCACTATATATGTATCACCTAAAAGCGAAAAAATTTAGGGCCATTTGATAAGACCTTTGAAATAAATCTTCCGCTGTTTACGTAAATTAATCATTATGTGTTAATTAAACACCACATTAGGATCGGCCCTCACACATATACTCGAGCATCTCCCCAGAGACGTCTCCTTGTACGTCTCACCGAAAATATATAGCCATTACCCAGTCCAACACCGGTAATGTTTACTATGGCCGATTTACAATCAACCTTCGACCAATACCAGTTGTCTCCATGACAATATGATCCAAATCTCTCCAAGAGATACAATCAGTATAGTAGTGTCACCACACTAACTATATCCCACAATTCCAATTGTGTCCCCCATTGCATTCCATATGCAAGGATGCTCAACCAGAGCCAACAATGACTTGTCGACATTAACGTTGGTACTCCCAACAGAATTGAGCTGTCCCAGTACAAGTTCCTCAAAACATTTAACGTATAAACGTTCTCGTGAGGCATTCCCTGCCTCAACCCTTATGCCACATAGTGACTACAAGAGTCCACTATAAACCCTCATCGTATCATCATACGATTCACCAAACTCGGTTCCAACGAGCAGTATAATGGCTACAACAAGCTCACTATAATACTACAACAATACCTGGCTAGCAGATCGCTGCCTCCTTAGGTTTATACCAAACCTACCAACGTATCATACGTTCCACCCCGATATACCATACCTTAACATCCATTTATAGTAGTGGGTCATCACCCAATATTTCTCTAAAACACCAAAGCACAATGGACATCCCGGTGTCCTTATTCAACCACAATGCAGCACAATGGACATCCGGTGTCCTTACTCAACCACAATGCAATCCTAATCCATTAGGATTTATTCAACACCTCCATGTGTGGGTGTGACAATGTCTACCATACGTCACATCAATAATTGTAAGTAGTTTCCTCAGTAACTACTCCTACCACCGGTCACTTGGCCACAACCATCCCAACGAGTACACCCGAAGGTATCACTACTCGTAAAATATTTACCTCAAATATGTTGCGGTACACTTCCTGTACAGCGCATCCATTCATCCATCGAGCAAACCTACTCGGCATAATGGTCTCGTCAACCGGTGATGCAAACACCACCTTGTGCACCATCGGCACTCAAGCAATACGACTAAATACATTTACCTAACTGTATATATTTTTATTTTTTTTATCTTACCGTCTACATAGAACATTCAATATGTCATTGTCATCCTGTGACGGTATATGTCAACACATGACATCCACAATAATATCGTCAACCTGTGACGGTATATGTCAACAAATGATATCTACAATAACAATAACAAAATAGTAATCTACCATAGCTCATCGCTAATAACATAGCGGCATACATGTATCCATTGTCCAGTAGTGGTACGCAACCAGCACCCATCGCTCGAAGGCGGCACAATCCTGTGCTACATACATAGCTGCATAACCCATCACTATAAAATTAGTGGCATGATCCCTCGCTATAGAACCAGTGGCATAAAACATCACTATACAATCGGCTGCATGAAACATCGCTATATAATCAGCGGCATAGACCCTCGCTACAGAATCAGCGACATAAAACATCTCTATACAATCAGCGGCATGAAACATCGCTATAGATATCCGGCGGTATGAACCAGCGTCATAGAATCAGCGGAAGGAACCATCGCTATATATACCCGGCGGCATGAACCATCGCCATAGAATAAGCGGAATGTACCATCGCTATATATACCAGGCGGCATGAACCATCGCCATAGAATTAGCGGAATGTACCATCGCTATATATATACCCGGCGGCATGAACCATCGACAAAAGACTAGCGGAATGACTTCACCCAAGTCTTTCATAGAAAAGCAATTCCCTAGCAAAATCTTTACAGATTGCAAGGTAGGGATATCATTTCCAATGAGAAGTATGTCATCTACATACAACACTAGAAATATAATTATGCTTCCACTGACCTTCTTGTAGACACAAGGTTCATCTACGTCCTTGATGAAACCAAACGCTTTGATTGCATCATCAAAACGAAGATTCCAACTCCGAGAAGCTTGCTTCAGTCCATAAATGGATTGTTGTAGTTTGCATATCTTTCCAGCATTCTTTGGATCGAAAAAACCCTTGGGTTGTGTCATGTACACATCCTCAAGTAAATTTCAATTAAGGAAAGCTGTTTTGACATCCATCTGCCAGATTTCATAATCCTGAAATGCAGCTATAGCAAGTAAGATCCTAATGGATTTAACCATGGCAACTGGTGAAAAGTTTCATCATAGTTAATACCATGAATTTGTTTGCAACCTTTAGCAACCAGTCGTCCTTTAAAGGTTTGTACATTACCATCCATATCGGCCTTTTTCTTGAAAATCCATTTGCACCCTATGGGTCTTACCCTTCAGGTGGGTCAACCAAAGTCCATACTTGGTTTACATAAATGGATTCCATCTCAGATTTCATGGCCTCTTGCCATTTCTTAGAATCAGGGCCCATTATAGCTTCTTGATAGGATGACGGTTCATCCTCATCAATGAGTAGTAAGTTACCTTGTTGAGTCACAAGAAATCCATATCTTTGTGGCTCCTGGTGAACTCTTACAGACCTACGCTGGGCTTGTGTCTCTTGAGCAGGCATTTCATCCGCAACAACTTGTGGTGACTGCTATGTTTCCATCTCAATATCATGTTCAGTGTTTTCTTGTGGTTGTACTTCACTAAGTTCTATTTGTATCCCACTGGTTCTTCTAGAAATAAATACTCTTTCAAGAAAGACACATGTTCGAGCAACAACCACTTTGTTCTCGGTGGGATAATAGAAATAGTATCGTTTCGTTTCCTTAGGATACCACACAAATAAATACTTATCAGATTTGGGCCCAAGTTTATTGGAGGCGTGATGTCTCACGTAAGCCTCACAACCCCAAATCTTCATAAAAGACATACTAGGACGTTTCCTAGTCCATATCTCATATGGTGTCTTTTCAACTGATTTAGATGGAACATGGTTCAGTATAAATATTGTTGTTTCTAAAGCATGTCCCCAAAAGGAAATCGGAAGATCTGCATGACTCATCATAGATCGAACCATGTCCAACAAAGTTCGATTCCTCCTTTCAGATACGCCATTCCATTGTGGAGTATACGGAGGTGTGAGTTGTGGGACTATCACACACTCCTTTAGATAGTCATGAAACTCTTGGCTTAAGTATTCACCTTCTCGATCTGATCGAAGGATTTTGATACTTTTGCCAAGCTGGTTTTGTACTTCATTCTTGAAATCCTTGAACTTTTCAAATGTTTCATGTTTATGTTTCATTAGGTACACATACCCATATCTACTGAAGTCATCAGTAAATGTAACGAAGTATTGAAAACCACATCTAGCTTGTGTGCTTATTGGGCCACATACATCACTATGTATGAGACTCGATAAATCACTTGCCCTTTCAACATGTCCCTTGAAAGGGGCTTTAGTCATCTTGCCTATTAAACAAGATTCACATGTTTCATATGATTCAAAATCAAATGAATCTAAAGCTCCGCCCTCATGATGTTTTGATATACGATTCGAGATTATATGGCCCAAGCGATAATGCCAGAGATAAGTTGGATTAGAATCATTATTCTTAATCCTTTTAATATTTATGTTATAGACAGGCATATCTAGATTTAAAACATAAAGACCAATCATTAATTGTGCACTAGCATAAAACATCTCATTCAAAAAAATGGAGCAACATTTGTCCTTTATAATAAATGAAAAACCAATCTTGTCCAAACAAGAAATTGAAATAGTGTTTCTAGTAATCGACAAAACAAAATAACAGTCTTGTAAATCTAATATTAAACCAGAAAGCAAAGTTAATGAATAATCTTCTATAGCTAATGCAGCAACTCTTGCTCCATTTCCCACTCGAAGGTCAACTTCGCCTTTAGCCAACACTCTACTCCTTTTGAGATCCTGCACATTAACACAAATGTGAGAACCACATCCATATCCAATACCCATGATGAAGTAGTAGATAGATTGACTTCTATAACAAAAAAGATCTGAAGTAGAAGTCACACTTCCTTCGTCTTCTTAAGATCTTTGTAAGGACCCCCGTGCCCTTAACCCATAATTTGTGTATTAAACCATACTATTAGTGCATATAATCATACCATCATGGGGAAAAGCCATATACAAGTACAATACCATATGTCATCCTAAAAATTTCTTGCATTTGATCCACATAATATTCAGATTCCCCAACCAAGATTACATATATAACATGCACCCTCATAATACACTAACATGTTCTCAGTTCATTTAGCAATTCCATATTTAATTGCATGCTAACCATAAATGAATAGAGAAAAGCCGTAGTCCATTTATACATTCCATATACACGTAAAATGTATTCACAAAAGAGCACCCAATGAATAAGCGTGTATCTAATGTATAAAACACTCTACCAAATACCGTTACTGGTGCTTCGATCCTGGAAACACCTCCCAAGCGCAAATCAATCTCAACTCCGGATCTATACGCCTATCCAACCAGCTCTGGTACCTCGATCCTGGAAGTACCTCTAGTCAACAGCCCGGGCTCAACTCCAAAGCCGCTGCTACACCTGTAACACCTGCCCCAACAGAGACAGCCCCCACACGGGGTGAGCATACCAATACCACCAATCCAATAATCCATAACATTGCAATTCATAATTTACAGAATGTAAATGCCATAATTTAAATGATACTCCATGGATGGTAACACCCTCATCCGGGATCCCCTGTATTGTCCCTGTTCTCAAAATAACCAAACCATTAAATTCCCAAAAGCCAGTTGATCATCTCAATGATCAACTAAAACCATTCCTGCTATACCAGTTCCATAACCAAATGCGATTAAACCATCAAAATAGAGCACTACAGATATCACATATATTTAGCAATTGACTCCATATTTCTATGTCATAGCTCGCTCCACAATGGCGGCATTTCGACCCCACGCACGCTCAACAATAGCGGCGTCATAACCGATGGTCGCTCAACGGCGACAACATCCCTATCTTTGCTTGCTCAAAAGCGGCATCACATAATTCCCCACGAATGTCCATTTATCGCAATTACCATATATCATGCATTTCACTATCCATTTATACAAGTACCGTATACCATGTATTTCAATATCCATTCATGGCAAATACCACATACCATGCATTTCCATATCCATTTATACAAATACCACATACAATGTATTTCAATGTCCATATAATGCAATTATCACATACCATACATTTTACAGTTGCAACATTATAATAAGCTATGCTCGTACGTCATATGTACCTTAAGTCTCCGCAGTCCAAGCTAAACCTTGCTTGAGTTCCATTCCTCAAGAAGTATGTGCTAAAACACAAATAATTCACAATCAAACATAAGCATGCAACCACGTGCCCAAGCACGTTCATAGCTCCCAATCATATCGTCAATCCATGACGATTACCTAAATAAAAGCCCCTCGGCTAAGCATGCATAAACCCAAATATATCGTTTAATCAGTTTAAAAGATAACCAAAGATTCAACCGGGAACTCCGTTTTATTAAACTTTGGTCTCAACCAATCTATTTTAAAAGTATAACATTCCCATTGGAATGTAGACATTGCCCCGGAAACGGCCCCTTTAAACCTCGGTTCCAAAATCCCGACATTTTCCAAAAATCTCAAAAAAACAACTTCCTTCGGGTGGCGATCGATCGCCACCTTTATCGCGATCGATCGCCACACTCCAGTGGCGAACCAGCGCCTTCTCGCGATCGATCGCCATTCCTCGCGATCGATCGCCAACCCGCTCGCGATCGATCGCTTCAACCATGCGATCGATCGCCGCTACTGTTCATCATCTTCGAATTTTAGCAGCTGCTCGTCGCGATCGATCGCCCCTCCTCGGCGATCGATCGCCACCTGCAATTTTCCGAAAAAATCGAGTTTCCATGGTGTTTTTCACACCCAACTCAAAACCAACACCCCATACACCACCAACACCTCAAATACAACATTTAAACTCCATAAAAACACTAAAATCAACATTTTAGATTTTAACCCAAAACCCCCAAATACAAATTCAACCCAAAAGCTTAACCATAACATACCAAACTACTATCAAATCGAAGGCAAAGACGAGGGGAAGAAACTTACCAACTTATCTTCGAGAAATCTGGCTCCTAGGACGAGCCTCCATCGATTTTGCCCATCAAAGGGAAAGGGAAGGGTTTGGGGTGAGAGAGAGGCGTGAGGGAGAGGAGAGAAATGGGTTCCAAATGACGGAATCCCAAGTCCAACTGGTATATATAGCAAAAATGCCCCAAAATACCGATACCTCCACAAATACATCATGTTTCATTAAAAATAATCTGTTTACAAAAACTCTCTCCCCAACATCAAATCCCCAGACTGGCCCCAACATAAGGCACCCCGGACACCAAGTCCCACTAAAAACCCAATTCATAGGTTCTCCACCAAATTGAGAATACAATCTCAACCTTTGGGTCCAACGATCCCAAATGTCCGGTTTAACAACCTCGGGAGACCCATAACCGCAATTAATTCCTAATTGCCACAATTAAAAATCCAACAAGGATTGTTACCACACCGGGATTAACATCATTAATCCCTGGACATCACAATCTTACAGGTATAACTTGCAGTTTCTTTTCCAATGTCCGGTCTCACCGCAATGGAAGCAATTTCCTTCTTTAGCCACTCCTCCCTTAGGCTTAAGTGCAGTAGCATGAGGCTTAGGTTTGATAGAGACTTTCTTGTTCCTTTTAAAGGCCTTTTGTTTAGCCTTTCCTTTGCTCTTATTCACAATAAGAACATTTGTGGGCTTAAACTTCTTTGTGTTTGCTTCGTAAGTTCTCAACATACCAAGCAACTGTGGTAGAGTCTACTCAATTTCAATCATATTGTAATTCAGAACAAATTGACTATAGCTATCAGGCAACGATTGCAAGATCACGTCAGTGGCCAACTCTTGGTCCAACGGAAAACCATGTTTCTCAAGATTCTCTATGTATCCAATCATTTTGAGTACATGAGTTCCAACAAGGGTTCCTTCTACCATTCTGCATTGAAATAACGCTTTAGAGACGTCATACCTCTCTTGTGTAGCTTGTTGTTGGTAAAGTTGCTTTAGATGTTCAATCATATTGAAGGCATCCATTTCCTCATGTTGCTTCTGAAGCTCAGAGTTCATGGTTGCAAGCATTAAACAACCAACATCAAGTGCTTTTGATGCTTCTTGTAAGCATCCTTATCGGCCCTTGCGGTCGTAACGGGAGGTTCCTCAGCAGGTAAGGGTTGCTCTAGGACAAATTGCTTTTTCTCTTGGTTGAGGACAATCCTCAGATTCCTATACCAGTCTAGGAAAATTGTCCCATTCAATTTGTCCTTCTCAAGGACCGATCGCAATGAAAGTATACTAGTAACGTTGTTTGATGCCATGGTTATCTACAATATAAATATGCAAAAAAGTTTATGATTTTAATCATTTAATAAGGTCTTATATTAAATGATACTCCCACTATTTAGTTAAAACCATCAACCCTAAAAAACTATTAGTGGGCCAAGATCCATATTTCACCTAACCTTGAGTTAGCTTTGGCTAATCACCCAAGACTTGATTATTTAGGTAGACAACACTTTGTCAATTACATCACATGTAACTCTTGGATGGTTGGTGAACAACACTTTGTTCTAATTCATCTAATGAATTATTACCCAACCCCATGCCTCTAGGTTCCCAATCCTATTGAGATAACACTAGTTAAGTCGAACCCAATTTAAAGTAACACGGATATCACTTTTATCCTATCGCGCCTTAATAAGATTGTCACGGTACTTTGCTTTGGCAAACCCACACATGTTCAATCGAAGTCTTGACGAGTACTTTTAATTGGAAGGCATCTTGATTGACTTAATATTATTAGAGAGATTTAAAGATCTCATGATTTTATTAATATTGATAATGAAAATATGTCTGGTGCATATACTTATATACATATCTACATATCTGTATATCAATCATCAATATTAAATATAAAATGATAAACATGCATCACATACATCAACAAAATATAAACGTGACATGGTTATAGCCCCAACTACTGATTTTCTCAAGCCAATGATAAAATCTAAAAGGTCAACCTAAGGGTAACTTCTCCAAGCACCTCTTTGATCCTTTTGTGAATGACCTTCTCGTCCCGGCACCATGGTCCAACGGCATTGATCTCCATCAACAAACTTTAACTATACTATAAAACAATTACATGATATAGAGAAGTCCTAGAGTTACATTCGAGGGGGAGCATAGGGGAGGGAATACATTCAGAAAATATAGAGAAGGCACGAAACGCAGGCCGTAATTAAAATTACAATCATTCACAAAATTCCTATCTAATAGGTCATAGGGCTATAACCATGCACCATGCTCAAACAACACATAAAACATACTAGGACATCATAACAATTAATGAATTAAATTCTAAACATTTTAAAATTTAATTCTATGTCCGTAAACTGTAAAAATAAAATTAGGAAAATTATCGCATGCTCAAGGCATCACATGTCTCGGACAGCCTTGGATAACCGCACACGCGAGGAGCGCGGATGCCCACACCTTGTGGGCGGTCGCCCACCCAAGCAAGGGGTGCGGTAGCCCGCCGCTCGCGGGCGGTTGCCCGCCTTGCAACCTTCGTTCGCCCGACTTTCTGTGATGCCCCGAAACTGATTATATGCAATTTTGGCTTTAATTATGTTTATATGATGAATTATTGCGATAATTAAGTTATGTGTTGGAAAATGAAGTGTTAACATGATTTAATTGTGTTGATTGTTAATTATGAGGAAAGTATGGATTTAATGAAGTTGGTTGCATTTTTGTAAATGCTTTTAAAATACCATGTTGGGGTAATTTATACATCATGTTAAGTGTTGGGGTGCAAATTTAATTAAACTCTTATAAACCCCCCACTACCCCACCTTTTAACTCACTTTCCCCTTTATACTCTAAATCCCCAAATCAACAACCCAAACCCTTACCCCCTCCATTTTCGTCTATGGCTTAAAAGAGGAAGAGGAATCCTTCCAAAATCTTGATTTGTGGAATTTGTTGGGAGATTTGGAGTCCCCAAGAGGTATGGGTACCTCCTTGTTGTTTTTGTAAAGTTTTATTTGAGTTTGATATGGTTTTGGAGGGTTTTGAAATGGGTTTGTTTGGGTGTATGTTATTTATGGTTGAGGTATGATTTTTGAAGTGTTTTATGTGGGTTTTAACGAGTTATGATGATGTTAGTGTGGTTGGAAAGTTTGGGTTTGAATGGTATGGGATTGAGCTTAGAAAATGCTCAAAGAAATGGTGGAAATCGCGCACCAACAGGTGGCGATCGATCGCCTGCGCGATCGATCGCCGATGGCCAGTAGCCATTTCACGTAGCAGGCGATCGATCACCTCAAATTAAGCGATCGATCGCCGCAAGGCAAAAGAGTGAGGCGATCGATCGCCACTGTGTAAAACATGGAAAATGATGATTTTTGATGAATTTTTGGTACTTGGCTATTATTTGGCTTCTAATATTGAATTGTATGGTTGTGTAGAACCATCACAGGTGCCAACGACATCAAGAAGATAGGGTTCTTCAATTTCTCCACTTTTGGAATTAAGGTACGTAAGAAACGTACGGGCATCGGACGGTAACACATTCTTATACCATGACTACGCAATAATTGTATAAGTAGTTACGATGTTTATGATGATGATGATGATAAGCATGTTTATGATGATGATAATGATAAGTATGTTTATGATGAAGATAATGATAAGTATGTTTATGATGATGATTATGAAATGATGATGTTTATAAGACGTATATATATCCATACGATGTTATTATGTGGTAAGATACCACGGGGTAAGATGCCCATATGGTAAGAGGCCATACGATGTTATTATGTGGTAAGATGCCACGGGGTAAGATGCCCATCTGGTAAGAGGCCATACGATATTATTAATGTGGTAAGATGCCACGGGGTAAGATGCCCATATGGTAAGAGGCCATACGATGTTATTATGTGGTAACATGACACGGGGTAAGATGCCCATATGGTAAGAGGCCATACGATGTTATTATGTGGTAAGATGCCACGGGGTAAGATGCCCATATGGTAAGAGGACATACGATGTTATTTTGTGGTAAGATGCCACGGGGTAAGATGCCCACATGGTAAGAGGCCATATGATGTTTATTATGTGGTAAGATGCCACAGGGTAAGATGTCCATATGCATGAATATGAATCAGGGACAACAAAAAGAAGTTAACGGATAACCAGCATGTTTACTTAACCAAGATTTCATGCATTTACTGTTATGTTTTTATGATGATAAGTAAAATTGTATATGCTCATGATGTGTTGTCCCTGTAGGTACACTTTTGGACTAAAGAACTAAGGGCCGGGTTGAGGCAGTGAGCTAGGAGGAGCATGAAAGAAGTTAGAATACAGGATTTTTTGGATAGTCTCCACTCTAGGAGTAGTATAATTCTACCGCTCTAACATTCATTTTGAGAATGTAATTAATTAAGTTTTAAATTTCATTTTTGGCCTGTAATCTTATTAGCTCAAAGTTACAACCGGTGCCCTAAGAGGTTATAAATGCATGTTTAGTCCCTAATATGTTATTAAGATGATGTTAAGGTAGGAAGACCCTACACTTTCAAGATACTGTATCATGCCTTGCGTGCAACATTCACCCGATTATCGAGTTACGTTCGCCCGCCTTGCTATGGTCAGTCGCGCGCATACATAAGCTGTTGGGAAAACGATTTCTAAGTTTTGGTAATTACAAACCGGATATTAAAGATCAACTGGATGAAGTCCAACCGGATAACAAAGACCAACTGGATAAAGACTCCTACCGGGTGAAGACATAAACTGGATGCCTACAAACTGGATAGACATCAACTGGACAAGATATAAACTGGATGGACATCAACCGGATGAAGTCATCAACTGGATGGACATCAACCGGATAAGACATCAACCGGATGAAGACATCAACTGGATAAGACACAACTGGATGGACATCATCGGACAATACATCAACCGGATGAAGACATCAACCGGATAAGACATCAACCGGATGAAGACATCAACTGGATACGACATCAACTGGATGGACATCAACCGGACAAGACATCAACCGGGTGAAGACATCAACCGTGCAAGCTATCAACCGGATAAACTTAAACTGGATGGACATCTACTGGACAACTAGCAACTGAATAGTCTCTCACTGAACAAGGACATCAACTGGTCATAAGAGGATGAACGACCAGTTGAACAAAGAAAAACCAGCAGAAGTCTAAGCTTCCAGTTAGAGCACTAAGCAACGAGACAAAATCAGTACAACATTCTCTGACAAAGGTACAACAGAGCGGCGCACCCTGCTATATCTCCGCCACCATTACCGTCAGAGTGAAAAGAGCCGTTGCTTTACAAAATAGGAAAGAAGACAATATAAAATTGGAAAGCTAATCTCTTCCATATACAGAAAGGCTACCGTTGGATATCCAAACCTATAAATACATCCAAGCAGAGAATGAAGAGGTACTGAGCGATTTTCAACTAAGAGATATACTTCAAAGTAAACAAGAAAGTCATACTACTGATATTCCAAACGTTCAGCAAATAGCAGACAAACAGCAAAACTGAATCTGTGATAGATTATCTTCAATTGAAGTCTGCTGCTCAAAAACTCTCAAAGCTAGAAAGTTTATTCTGTAAAGAGTGTCATAGAATCCATTGTAACCAAAAGTTAAGAAGAGTGTGATTGCTAGGAGTTTAGGCCAAGTGTGTTAGTGCCTAAGAAGGTTGTATACTGTAAAGTGTAAACCAAGTCTTCTAGTGAATCCTTCCTGCAAAGGAAGAAGGGGAGACGTAGAAGCGTTGTGCTTCGAACTTCCAGAAACAACTCTCGTATTATCTGTTTATTGCTTGATTACTTCAGTTTTATTCCTCACAAGTTCTGTAGACGTCTTCCGCACTATAATAAGTGTCTACTGACTTGCCTGATATTGAGAAGCAACTGTAATACTTAACAGTTTACAGTTAACCAGAAAAGAAATCGAAATTGTATCTAGTGTTTATTCAACCCCCCCCTTCTAAACACTACCCCGATCCTAACAAGTGGTATCAGAGCTTAGGTCTTCTCAATCTTGAGAAATTACCATTTACCAAAAAACTGATGGCCTCATTCAGCAAGATTCCAATGTTCAAGAAAGACGAATATGATGACTGGAGAATCCGTATGCAAGCACATCTAAGTGCTCAAGATGATGATATGTGGTATGTAATCACTGAAGGACCTTTGAAGATCATGAAAATCAATACAGCTGCTTCTATCACAAGTGGTGATCCACAAATGGTAGAAAAGGAAAGATCTCAATGGTCAAATGAAGACAAGAAAAAAGCAAATCTAGACAACGTTGCTAAGGACATTCTGTTCAAAACTTTGGACAAAAATATGTTCAAGAAAATAAAAATGTGCCCTACCGCCAAAGAAATCTGGGAGAAGATTGCTCAACTCTGTGAAGGAAATGATCAAACCAAAGAAAACAAGCTTACTGTGGCTTTACAGAAGTTTGAGCATATCAAAATGATAAATGGAGAAACTCTCAACGAGTACGATGAAAGAGTGACTGGAATCATTAATGAACTAAGCAGTCTGGGTAAGGAGTTACCCAACAGAGAAGTAACTCTCAAAGTAATGAGAGGTCTACCAAGAGAATGGGATGTCAAGACCATTGCTATGAGAGAATCGAAGGACATCAACAAGATAGATCTACATGATCTGTTTGCTGATTTAAAAGCCTATGAATTCGAATTAGGCATTCGGGTTGAAGATGAACCAAATACCAGTCAACCAACCAAAGCTCTCACTGCATCGGAGTCTCTGCCTACTCCTACAGAAATGACTCCAGAAAAGATGTGTAATGATGCTATGGCAATGTTTGTAAAGAAATTTGGGAAATTCATGAAGAAGAATCAGAGACCTTATCAATCATATCCTCGGAGGCAGAATTCCAAAGGAAATTCAGAAGAAGAAGAGCGAGTATGCTTCAACTGCCTCAAACCAGGGCACTTCATTGCGGACTATCCTAAACCCAAAAAGGATGATCACAAAAGAGGATCCAAGGAATACAGAAAATCCAAAGAAACCAGAAGATCATCCAAAAAGGACTGAGATCAAAAAGTCTTAATGGCAGAAGAAAGTAAGAGCAAATGGGCTGATTCTGATCAGAATCAGAAGAGTTAACTAGCTCATCCAGCGAGAGTGAAGACGAGGAAGTCCACTGCTTAATGGCAAATGATGAAAATGAGGTACATGAATCTAACCTATCTGAATTTACACATAGTGAACTTACCAATGCATTGCAGGACATGATCAATGAGTATCGGACGCTATATGAATCTTTTGAAAGCTATAAGACTGAGCACACAATCCAAACTGAAAAGCATGAAAACAAGCTTGATTGTGAACAGTCAAGGGAGTTGAACTGCTTAAGGGAAACAGCCAGTCTCCTAGTGAAGGAAAGAGATGAAGCCAAGTACCAGAAACTTAGCAAACTGGTTAGCACTTGGAATGCGTCGACTACCAGAAAGGATGAAATGCTTGAGTCTATAAGGCTTGCTGGTGATTTAACAGGCATAGGCTATAATAACAATGACGGCAGTTCATCTGGTAATGAACCTCAACTGTGTCTAACAAAAAGCAAGGTTCAATCAATGAACTTTGTAAGATCTAGCACAGTATATGACCCTTATGAACTGGTTAAGAACCTGTTAAAGCAACACTCATCAAGGAACAGGCACATCACAGAGGTATCGGTTATGTAGAACCACTCAAAGAGGCTAAACCGAGGCAAAAGTTCAGAAATGAACTTAAACCCAATGGTCGAGCAGCTAGAGAGGTTAAACCCAACTGGTACTACAACTGTAAACCTGTCCACAAGAGGTATATGCTAAATAACAGGAACTACAAACCAAAAGCACATGCATACACAGATTATCACACTTCACAGTCAAAATCATCTCCAATATTCATAAATGCACACACATTTCAGAACACACACCGACCTAAGTCATTCAGGGTCATACAAGTGTGGGTTCCGAAAGGACTAATCCTACCTGGACCCAAGTAGGATTGGGTACCAATCATTCTATCGCTTTAATTGCAGGAAACTAGAATGCATCCAGTTCGGAGCTCAGAATGGTTTCTGGACAGCGGGTGCTCTAGACATATGACAGGGAATGCGAGCTTATTGTCTGAACTGGTGGACTCCACCGGACCCAGAATAACTTTTGGAGATAACGCGAAAGGTAGAACCGTGGGTAAGGGTAAGATTATCTACGGTAACATCATCATTAAAGATATTCTTTTAGTTGAAAATCTATGCTACAACTTGATTAGCATAAGTCAACTGTGTGACAATGGTCATTCCGTAGAATTCAATCAGCACTCATGCACAATTAAATCTAATGATGGCAGTATATTACTCGTAGGTAGAAGGCATGATAACACATATAAAATTGATTGGAATCTTAATCAGCCTACCTCTTCTACTTGCTTAGCTGCCCTGAATTCTTCCAAAAATTGGCTTTGGCACAAACGGTTGAGTCACTTAAATTTTAAAACTATTGCCAGTCTACGTAAACTTGATCTAGTTATTGGACTGCCCCAAATTGAGTTCTCAAAAGACAAGATCTGTGCAGCATGCCAACTTGGTAAGCAAATCAGATCCTCCTTTAAGAACAAAGGGAGTAAATCTTCTTCTCGGTGCCTAGAGTTGCTGTATATGGATCTGTTTGGTCCAATACCAGTAACAAGTCTAGGGGGAATGAAGTATACCCTAGTGGTAATAGACGATTACACTCGTTTCACGTGGGTCTTGTTCCTAAGTGGCAAAGATCAGGCTACTCCAAAGCTGATCAAATTACTGAAAAGACTCCAAAATGAGAAATCGTGTGGGATAGATAGAATTCGCAGTGATAAAGGTACTGAGTTCACCAATCAATCACTCGAATCATATCTAGATGACCTTGGTATTAAACACGAATACTCTGCAGCTAGACTCCTCAACAAAACGGAGTTGCTGAGCGTAGGAACCGCACTTTGAAAGAAGCTGCGCGAACTATGCTCACGGAATCAGAAATATCGCAGAGATTTTGGGCAGAAGCTGTCAACACAGCATGTTATACGCAGAACAGATCAATGATTAATAAGCGAGCAAATAAAACCCCTTATGAGATCTGGAATGGCAGTAAGCCAAATATTTCCTATTTCCATGTGTTTGGTTGCAAATGTTTTATTCACAACAATGGAAAGACTCATCTCACCGCTTTTGATGCCAAATCTGATGCTGGAATATTCCTTGGCTATTCTACAGTTAGTAAGGCATTCAGAGTATTTAATAATAGAACTCTTAATGTAGAAGAATCAGTGCATGTAAAATTTGATGAACCTTGTATACTATCTGATATACAAATCAACAACTTGAGTAATCGACTGGAAAGCACTTACATTGACGAAAATGTTGATGATGAGATTGATTACAGAAGCAGGACTGACTGCTCCTTAGAACCAGAAGTTCATGAAGCTCAAGCAGAGGAGTCTGCTGGCCAACAAGCACTGCAGCCAGCTACAAATGAAACAGTTGCATCTACCCCTGCTGCAGTAGAAGGAACTAATGAGAAAGATGAGTCAATCAGAACCTCTGATGTGCCTACTCACATCCAGTCAACTGAAGAACTCAACCCTCTTGGACCTTCGCTCCGGTGGAAGAAGGATCATCCACCTGAGCAGGTCATCGGTAACCCTCTTGCTCCTCTACGCACCAGAGGACAAATGATTAATGAATTTCTTCATGCTGCATTCATATCTCATATAGAACCTAAGAAGATTGATGAAGCTATATTAGACCCAAGTTGGGTAGAAGCAATGCAGGAAGAACTAAATCAGTTTGAGCGAAACAAAGTATGGTATCTTGTACCACGACCACAGCATCACACTGTAATTGGCACCAAATGGGTGTTTAGAAATAAATTAGACGAAAACGGTACAGTAATCAGAAATAAGGCAAGATTAGTTGCACAGGGCTACAGACAGGAAGAAGGCATTGATTTCGATGAAACCTTTGCCCCTGTAGCTCGACTAGAAGCAATTCGCATATTTCTTACATTTGCTGCGTTTAAAGACTTTAAAGTCTATCAGATGGATGTTAAGAGTGCATTTCTTAACGGCAAACTCCAGGAAAAAGTCTATGTTGAACAACCTCCTGGATTTGAAAACCATCAGCAGCCATCTCATGTTTTCCGTCTCAATAAAGCTCTGTATGGTCTAAAGCAAGCTCCCCGTGCCTGGTATGAAACTTTATCAAAATATTTGACAGAGCATAATTTTATTATTGGCACGGTGGACAAGACCCTTTTTAAATTTACAAAGGGAGATCATACTCTGCTAGTTCAAATTTATGTTGATGATATTATCTTCGGAAGTACTAACTCAAAATTGTGCGAAAGATTCTCTAAAATTATGCAGGACCAATTTGAGATGAGCATGATGGGAGAACTATCATTTTTCTTAGGATTGCAAGTCAAGCAATCTAGTGAAGGAATCCTGATAAATCAGTCTAAATACACTAAAGAGCTACTGAAGAAATATGGAATGAGTACCAGCTCACTGCTGCTACACCAATGAGCTCATCTGCCAAACTCGACTTGGATAATTCAGGAATACCAGTCGAAGTTACAATGTATCGAGGCATAATCGGATCTTTACTATATTTGACAGCCAGCCGACGAGATATTATGTTTGCAGTATGTATGTGCGCCCGGTTTCAAGCAAATCCCAAGCAGTCGCACTTCACTGCTGTTAAAAGGATCCTAAAATATTTGAAACGCACTAAGAATGTCGGTCTATGGTATCCAAGAGACTCAACCTTCAATCTTATTGGATACTCATATGCTGACTATGCTGGATGCAAAATTGACAGGAAAAGCACCAGTGGGTATTGTCAATTCCTTGGTGATCGATTGATATCATGGGGTTGCAAGAAACAGACATCCATTGCAACTTCCACTGCAGAGGCAGAGTACCTTGCTGCTGGAAGCTGCTGTGCTCAACTGCTCTGGATTCAGCAACAACTCAGAGACTATGGAATTGAGTCCACAGAGGCTCCTATTTTCTGTGATAATACGTCTGCCATTGCCATAACATACAATCCAGTTCTTCATACTCGTACTAAACATATTGATATCCGTCATCATTTTATCAGAGATCATGTTATGAAGAAAGAAATTCGGCTGGAGTATATTTCTACCGAACAACAGGCAGCAGACATTTTCACAAAACCCCTACCGGACGCTAAGTTTTCTTACTTTCGAAATATTCTTGGTTTAATTGAAATTACTTCTTGATTATTTTTTTTGGGTAATGAATTCAGGGGGAATTAGTTAGTTTATGTGCATAAATTTAGGGGGAATTTCTGTTATAGTTCTATCATGGTTATTTAAGCTCAGCTGGTAATACAATAGTCAGCTGCAGTAGGTGTATTCGAACCAGTAGGACTCCACATCCAGTGGATGCTTTCCTACCAGTCGAACCTTACATACCAGCTGATGTTACCAAATATGCTTTGACAAAAATAACCCTCGATACTTATTAACCTAATGAACGTCGGAATTCAAAATTACTTTTGTATAAAAATAAATTATTTCACTCCCGCCTAAATCCTGTCCTTTTATTTATTTGTTAAAACTTTTTAAATCGTTAGATGATCGCCACGTATACATGTGTCCGCTCATCTACAGTACGACGTTACATATACTTTCTTACTCACCGCCATTAGTTTCACTACTCTTCTTCTCCAACAAATCACTGCGATTATCTTCTCTTTCAGAAAACCTTACTCCAACAAATTGCTGCTGCTTCTTCCTCTTACTCACTCAAAATGTCGAAGAATGTTCAGCCGAGTTTCATCACCAATGCTATTCACGTCGATTTTCATTATATATCCACATCCTCTGATGAAGAGACCAAGGAGTTGATACACAGGCTGGATACCTCCGGACTCCTGGTAATCCTGAGCCAGACCCCCTCTTTTTATAAGAACGAGCTACAAGAGTTCTTTGCTACGGCCAAGGTTGTGGATGACACAGTGGTGGCATCCGTCTCTGGACAGTCGGTCACCATCACCCAACCAGAATTTGCCACACACCTGTGCCTTCCCTCCACCGGACTCACTGATTTCTCCACTATTCCAGCGGAACTAAGAGAAGAGATGCGTCTCACAGTTTCGGACTCTGCTCATCGCCTTCAACGTCCTCCTTTCAGGAAAGTATTGATGAAGAGTCATTATTGACAACTGGCGGACATAATCTCCAAGGGGCTCCTATGTAAGGCAGGATCATTTGATATGATTACCCCTGAAAAGTTTGACGTTATGAGCGCTATATGCAAAGGGTTGGAGATAAACTGGTCAGCTGTGTTATTTCAAATACTGACTAGTCTCGTAGTATCTGGCAAGGGTCAATCAGGTTTTGCTCTCCCGCTAAGCAGTCTTTTTGAGAGCAAACACATTAAGACAGGGGCTCTCTCACACCTTCATCCAGGGAGACTCATTTCTCACAAGTATCTTCAACTTCATCGCCAACGAAGTGGCAGAGAAGGCGGGGTGACAAAGCGTCGCTTGACTCAGGTAATCAGTGACTCTGAACAGACTGTCTCGGAATCCACCGAGTCTTCTCCCCCTCCTCCCCCTCCTAAGAAGCCCAGAACACGAAAAGTTGCTCCTCAGACCGCCCGACAGACAGACATTGCAGCCTCCGATACTATCTCCTCCGCAGGTCCTACAGACGTAAATCCTGATAGGGAACCCAGCACTGCCATCCCTTCAACTGAGGAACCAACTGCTTCATTAGCCATGGTGCCTGCTCCTTCACTGGTTCCAGTTGACACTCCGTCAGCACTGGTGAGCTCTCAGCAAGCACCAGGCTCTATCAGCTTCAGGACACCCAAGTCATTATGTCCATACTGTCATCCCAAGACCACCCCTGCTGGAAAAGGAAAATCTCTTACGGCTCCAGTGTCCACTCCTGTTGCCTTCGAGATTCAAATGGTCATGGATACAGTGGAAGCCAAACTGCAACCACAGCTGGAGATTTTTGATCGATGGGTAAAGGCCCGTATCAAGGTTCGATTAGATGATTTTGATCAAATTCTGGATCAGGCTAGGGCAGATGAGAACAAAATCCTAGCATATCTTCAAGTCTCAGACCCTGAAACAAGCTTGAAGCTGAGAGATGTTTTTAGCCTGATGATTTATGTGGGTGAACATCAGGCCCTGGTTGAAACCCGCCTTCAACAATTTAACGGTAATTCAGGAACAGCGAATCATGATAGAGCTGTTCTAAATGCTCTTGGACCCAAGCTCGAAATGGCTGAGCTTGCTCTTCATGATATTCGCATATCCACTGGGATTCACTCTTGCTCCACTACTGAAACTGTTGCCAGCCCTGACCAGCCGGATCTACACTCGGTCATTGCCAATTTGGAGATTGTCCCATTTTCTGTGGAGCTCACTTCTACTGCTCTGGAGACTACTCCCCCTGGAGCGGAGGCCGCACCAACTGCCTTGGAGGCAGCCTCCTCAGTTAAAGAACTCTCCTCTCCAACTGCTCCCAGCATCTCCTCTACTCCCAGCTCTCATAATGATCAACAGCCCCAACCAATGGCTGTTGATCACACCAATGTGGATGCAGTCATTCACACAGTGGTTCAGCAGGTTACTATATCCTCTACCAATCATGAACCCAGTGAGTCTTCCCACTCCAATGATCACACTCAGTCGTCTGCTGTTGCGGTTGATCAAGCCACTACTGCTTTGGTTGTTCCCCAAAATGAAGAAACTGCAAATTTGGCTGTAACTATCTCAGATTCTACAGCTGCACCGATTGTTGAAGCTCCTCTGTTGCCCTCCACTGCAGTTGAAGATGCTCATCTCAGCGCTCTTGTCCCTACTACTGATACTCCACTGATTGCTGCAGATCCGTCCATGGTTCAAGAACTTTCTGAAGATTTTTTTGTCTTTACAAACCCTCTGGATGAGCCTCCGAACATTGCTGCACAGCTAGACTGCTATATCAGCACTAGCAAGTGATGTTCATAAACTTAAGCAGGAAGAGCGAACTGCAACTCTCATTCTAGGCACCCATCAGCAGCAAACGGACTTTCAATTCCAGCAAGTCTACCGGGACTTAAGTAGTCTAACGACTGCTGTCACAAGACTTCAAACATTTGCTGAGAATGCAGTGGCAGATGCTTTTACTAGAATTGGCCAGGCGCGTCTTCAGATCACTCAAAATAATGAATCTCTTCATGCTGCCACCTCAATGGCTCTTGGAGAAAAGATTGACGACGCCAAGAAAATCTTGACCGATCAGTTGGCCACCATGCAGGCAGCATTTGCTTCTCAAATTCAAGATATATGCAACAGCCTGCCTGCCGCTCCTCAAATAATTCGCAGACTACCTGAACCCAGCCGAACTGCTCCCTCAACACAGCGAGCTTCAGGTTCAGCTGCTCATTCATCCCCTGCCACTGGAGCACTCACTCAGTCCAGACCAACTGCTCAACCAAGATCTCGGAGTCCGCGCCAACCGCCTGCCGAAAAACGCGACTATTCCAAACATTGGTTCGGGCGAAAATAGTATCGTTTTCTGACTCCTCCTTTAATTACTCTTATCTATTTACTGTTTTTGTTGACTTTTTCTTTGTATTTACTGATCCACTTAAATACATTCACATTAATTGCAACCTTTTCATTTCTATAAATAGCGACTCTTGTTTGTTCACAAAACACACATTCACTCAACATGATTACTTTCAAGCTATTCAAAATTCCCTGGTTTTCTGTTAGATCTTATTCTGCTTCATGGGTTTATTACTTATCTAAATCAACCCCTCATGGGTTGATTACTTATCTAACCCGGCTCCCTTAAGCTTCAGCGTTTGGATCCTGTTCTGATGCTCCTCATCAGTCAGGAACTGCTCACAAGGGATGTCTGGGTGCTGATGACAAAAAGGGGGAAGACAGAGATAGACTATTCTCATTAGGTGAATCCATGAAACATGGAAGCTGCCTGATGTATATACGTATGACTCTTCCCGGCCTTCTCTCTGAAACAAGGTAGACCGGCAGAGATAGAGTATTCTGATTAGGTCCTCTCTGAAACAAGGTGGATCGAGCTCTTCCTCTCTGAAATAAGGTGGATCGAGCTCTTCCTCTCTGACACCAGGTGGATCGAAGCTCTCCGGGTCTACAATGCTTGTTTAAAGATTTGTCATGTATCAGCTATCTTGTGTAAACTAAATTGGTCTTAGATTCTATTCAAGTTATTAGAATTCATCTTAAATAAAGATGAATCTCTCTCAATTTTCCAGTTTGATTACAACTTGTAATCTGCTTATATTTAATGAAAATTTCTTTTCCATTATGTCTTCAAGTACTTTCAGGATTCTCATCTTATTTACTCTAGTAGGAAATAGATCATTGCTTAGTTTTGTCATCACCAAAAAGGGGGAAATTGTTGGGAAAACGATTTCTAAGTTTTGGTAATTACAAACCGGATATTAAAGATCAACTGGATGAAGTCCAACCGGATAACAAAGACCAACTGGATAAAGACTCCTACCGGGTGAAGACGAAAACTGGATGCCTACAAACTGGATAGACATCAACTGGACAAGATATAAACTGGATGGACATCAACCGGATGAAGTCATCAACTGGATGGACATCAACCGGATAAGACATCAACCGGATGAAGACATCAACTGGATAAGACATCAACTGGATGGACATCAATCGGACAATACATCAACCGGATGAAGACATCAACCGGATGAAGACATCAACCGGATAAGACATCAACCGGATGAAGACATCAACTGGATACGACATCAACTGGATGGACATCAACCGGACAAGACATCAACCGGGTGAAGACATCAACCGTGCAAGCTATCAACCGGATAAACTTAAACTGGATGGACATCTACTGGACAACTATCAACTGAATAGTCTCTCACTGAACAAGGACATCAACTGGTCATAAGAGGATGAACGACCAGTTGAACAAAGAAAAACCAGCAGAAGTCTAAGCTTCCAGTTAGAGCACTAAGCAACGAGACAAAATCAGTACAACATTCTCTGACAAAGGTACAACAGAGCGGCGCACCCTGCTATATCTCCGCCACCATTACCGTCAGAGTGAAAAGAGCCGTTGCTTTACAAAATAGGAAAGAAGACAATATAAAATTGGAAAGCTAATCTCTTCCATATACAGAAAGGCTACCGTTGGATATCCAAACCTATAAATACATCCAAGCAGAGAATGAAGAGGTGCTGAGCGATTTTCAACTAAGAGATATACTTCAAAGTAAACAAGAAAGTCATACTACTGATATTCCAAACGTTCAGCAAAGAGCAGACAAACAGCAAAACTGAATCTGTGATAGATTATCTTCAATTGAAGTCTGCTGCTCAAAAACTCTCAAAAATAGAAAGTTTATTCTGTAAAGAGTGTCATAAAATCCATTGTAACCAAAAGTTAAGAAGAGTGTGATTGCTAGGAGTTTAGGCCAAGTGTGTTAGTGCCTAAGAAGGTTGTATACTGTAAAGTGTAAACCAAGTCTTCTAGTGAATCCTTCTTTCAAAGGAAGAAGGGGAGACGTAGAAGCGTTGTGCTTCGAACTTCCAGAAACAACTCTCGTGTTATCTGTTTATTGCTTGATTACTTCAGTTTTATTCCTCACAAGTTCTGTAGACGTCTTCCGCACTATAATAAGTGTCTACTGACTTGCCTGATATTGAGAAGCAACTATAATACTTAACAGTTTACAGTTAACCAGAAAAGAAATCGAAATTGTATCTAGTGTTTATTCAACCCCCCCTTCTAAACACTACCCCGATCCTAACATAAGCATCTTATACAAAAATATACGTTAATATATCATATTTTTACGATGATTTCCACATACTTATTATAACATATCATATATGTTCTTACAGTTTCTAATTAGCATGAAACAATAACTCATTACCTAATAAAACAATTTATCGTAAAACCCCGATATGAGCTTCGTACACGGCCCTGATACCACTGTTAGGAATCCAACATGCATACAACGCATCGGAATAAAAAAAATTTGTATTCCAACAATGACCTATACGGAGTGTTTATATCGGGTGTCGAGAATTATACCTTTGTAGCTTGTTTGACGCAGATTCCTCGAAGCAGCACGTCCACGAGTCACGAGCAAAGCTTTTGCAACTTTGCCTCTACAGTATCCACACGATCAAATCGATGAAGGGATGTTGAAGATATCAAGTTGCTAGACTTGATATTCAACAGAAAAGGGACGAGCCACCAAGCGAAGTGACGGCGGCTTCTTTTGCTTGGTTTAGCTTTTTAGTTAATCTCATTAACGTCTGATTACAGCATTAACCTAATGCTCATATATATATAGGCGGCTATCATAATCAGGCTAAGTTTTCTCAAAAAAAACCTTAAGCCCATTACCATGTATTACCCGTATATATATATATATATATATATATATATATATATATATATATATATATATATATGTTCGGCCCACTCAATAATATCATATATTATTATTATATGATTAGGACTCTTCCTAATCAACTTAATCCATCCAATGAATTATATCTCCCTATATCGATTTAATCTATTGTGAGACCTGTTAGGATCTTGCAACGTTGGCAATGATATAAAATCTCATTTTATGTCACAAGCAAATAGAGGTATCTAGCAACACATCAAGGCTACCCAAGTTACAAGAATGTCACTAACTTGACATAACCTATGGCCTGTGATAATATTCACCATATAACTTAATCCCTTTGTCCTATGTGTTTAGATTAAACACGAGTCATGGAATAATCATACTCGTATAGTTCAATCTTTTATTTCTTGATCCCCAAGTAGACTAGAATAAACGAATAAGCTCGATATCACATATCGAGTCATTCGAGCATGGCCATGCATTTTAGTCTCACTTGATCAAGGGCCCAAACACTTCTCCTGTTAGATAGGAGGGACAAATCATATCTTGATCACTCAACATCCCTCTACATAATTCATGGTGTATCCAATGAATGTCTCTATACTTTACCCTGTTAAAGATACACAACTCCTTATGTTGGGATCTCTGGTGATCTCAAGTCGTAAGGATTACATACATTATTATCACTATGAGAATTGCTTATGACATTCATATAACTATCCATGTAGAATCGTCATGGTGCGTCTGTCCAGTATATAGTTCTCTAACATGTAGCCATGTGTTGATTCGATATCTCATATCCATGAACAATTCATCAATCAATACATACTAGTCTCAATGCTTTATCATTATCCTTATTTATGATAATACTTGACTATGGACAATCTTTAAGAATAATACAATATTATTCTAAGGACATTAATATATATATACATTCATATTACACACATATAGGAATACTATGTAATAATGAATTGCCTTTAATAAAATCATATTACATAGTATGCCAAAATCAATCATCTAATGAGTTGTCTTAGGGCATATCCCAACAATATCAAGTAATTCACATAAGTCATCAAATCATATATCAACTGATACAGATACCTATTGTATGTTACGCGATCGCAGCATACATTTACTTCTCGATATACTAGGGTGACTTGAGCTTGTAGAGTCGAAGTGGTCACTGTATATCAATATAAATTCACAATTCAGAAAACAACACTTTAGTCATAGCTTAACCAATTTAGGGTAATTAAATTGATGCGGTTACCTCATAATTAATTTGGTAAATTATTTTACACCAATGCAAATTATTTTTCAAAAATTATGGTCCAAATTAACTGGTAATTATCGAAGAAAAGTCGGAGAAATTGAACGTCAAATTTTACCCAAATTCGCACACAGTTCACGCACAGATTTCTTCCGATTTCAGCGACCTCCGGCGTCGGTAGAGGCGGTGGCTGGTGTAGAAAGTTTCTTCCAGTTGCAAGGAAGAGATTTGGTGCCTTGGCTTCATACAATTCATGGTAGATTCGAAGAAATCGAACCAAAAGTGCTCAAACTGTGATATCCCCGAAATAATTATATGCAAATTGGGCATTAATTATGTTTATGTGATTATTTATGGTGATAATTAAATTATGTGTTGGAATTAATTATCTTGGTGAAATGCTTAGTCACATGGTAGGCGTGACCCGGTGGTGCGTTTCAGGGTGCATGTTATGCATGTTGGGAAATTGGGTATTATCATGGTTTAAATGTGATGGTTGATAATTATTTGGTAAATCATGTATTTCATTGAAGTTTTGGTGCATTTTGGGAAAAATGCTTATAAAATATCATGTTGGGGTATTTTATACATCATGTTAACTAATGGGGTACATATTTAATTATAACCCCTTATACCCCACTACCCCCCACTTTACCTCCTCACTTTACCAATCCCCAATTACTCTTCCAAACCCTATCCCCACACCAGTTTTGATTTTGGCTTAAAGGAGGAGGGGAAATCTTTGCAAAAGCTTGGTTTGTGAGATTCTTGGTGAGATTTAGAGTCCATAAGAGGTATGGATCCCTCCTTGATGTTTTTATTGTGTTTGGTTTGGATCTGAAATGGTATTTGTTGTTTTGAAATGGGTTTATTTTGGGTTGGTATTGATTTTGGTTGGGTGTTAGATTTTTGGTTGTTTTGTGGTGTATGTTGAAGGTTTATGGTGTTTTTATGTTATTAGTTTGATGGTATATGTGTTGATGTAGTTGGGGAAGAAAATACGGTGCAAAAATGGAGATTTTCGAAGTGCAGACAGCGCAGACAGTGCGCTCTAGAAGCGCTTGGCGATCGATCGCCACATTTGGGCGATCGATCGGCGGGGCTGGCGATCGATCATGCCAAATGTGGCGATCGATCGCCGAGTGCAGAAAATTTTGGAAACAGGCAGTGTGATCTCGCGATCGATCGAGGCCTTGCGGCGATCGATCGCGAGTCACCAAATAATGTGATTTTGGTTATTTTTGTGGAATTTTTGATATTGGACTATTATTGACTCCTAATACTGGTTTGTGTGAATGTGTAGAACCATCCCAGGTGGCCACACAGCCAAGGAGATAAAGTCCACAACACAACACATTTTGGTACAAAGGTACGTAGTGAGACGTACGGGCATCGGACGGTACAACGTATTTTACGCATTGGACTTGGTTATGCATTTTTGTTGCATACATGGATTTAATTATGCATTATGGTTGCATACATGGTCTTGGTCATGCATTATGGTTGCATGAGTACATTGGATGCATTGGTGCATGAAATTGTAAGTCGAGATTATATTACTGTGATGAAGAATACTTGCCGCTAGTGGCGTAGCGATGTGAATACTTGCCGCTGTCATACCGTAGCGATGAGAGAATATTTGCCGCTAATATGAAGCGAAGAACACGACCGCTGTCATATTTATAACGAGGGATATTAGTGTCGCTGGTATTGTCTAAGCGAGGGGTATTTCCGCTGTCATGTTAACGCGAGGGGTATGATGCCACTGATATAATAAGACTTGGAAATTGAACACGGTATAGATGGAAATTGGTGCATGTCATGACATACATATTGGTGTTATAATCTATTGGATTGATTGTGGTACAGGAACAACCAAAGGGAGCATTAATTGTGTAATATCCCCGAAATAATTAAATGCAATTTTGGGCATTAATTATGTTTACGCGATTAATTATTGTGATAATTGATTTATGTGCTGGGAATTGGGGTGTTAACATGATTAAATTGTATTGGTTGTTAATTATGTGGAAATATGGATTAAGTGGAGGTTAGTGCGTTTTTTTGTAAAATGCTTTTAAAATACCATGTTGGGGTATTTTATACATCATGATAATTAGTGGGGTTCAAATTTAATTAAACTCTTATAACCCCACTATACCCCTTTTTATTTCACTTTAACCCCCACTTTATTAAAATCCCCAACACTCTCCAAACCCTACATTTCTCCTCTCAGTTTCGAGTTGGGTTTCAAGGTGGAAGAGAAGTTCTTGCAAAAGCTTTATTCTTGTGATTTTTGGTAAGATTTGAGGCCTAGGAAGGATATATATCATTCCTTGTTGTTTTTGTGTGGTTTATTTTGATTTTGGGTTGAGGTTTGAGTTTGAAAATGGGTTTGTTTTGGGTTGGTATGATTTTTGGTTGGGTGTAAGTTTTTGGGGTTGTTTAATGATGTGTATTGAAGGTTTAAAGTGTTTTAATGTTTTTGAGTTGTTGGTATAAGTGTTGTTGAGGTTGGTGAAGGTTTTAATGTGAAAAAATGGTGATTTTCGATGTGCAAGGGTTGGCGATCGATCGCCCGTTTCTGGCGATCGATCGCGAGCCGACAGTAGGCTCCAGAAGCCTTTGGCGATCGATCGGTGAGGTTGACGATCAATCGCGCCAAATGTGGCGATCGATCGCCAAAGACAAAAATTTTCAACAACGGACAGTGTGATCTCGCGATCGATTGGGACATCTTGGCGATCGATCGCGAGACACACAAATGTGTGATTTTGATTATTTTGTGGAATTTTTGGATATTGGACTATGGTTGTGTAGAACCATCCCAGGTACCAACAACGTCAAGGAGATAAAGTTATACAACTTCTCCACTTTTGAGACTAAGGTACGTAGTGAGACATACGAGCATTGGACAGTAAAACATGTTACGGTTTTGATTATGTATATCATGGATATTGAGTCCTTACATGTGATGGAATATGTGAAATGATAGTGTTATATCATGATAATGGAATCAACTATTGTGATTGATTATTGTGTGAGAATTGATGAATGTTCCGGTAGTTGTTATCTCCGAGCGAGGGAGGTACTTGCCGCTGTCATATGAAGCGATGATAATATGATATTTGCCGCTGTCATGTCGAAGCGATGTACATGCCGCTGTCATTGTCCAAGCGAGGGATATCATATGATGCCGCTCTATGTCGAAGCGAGAGGTCCTAAAATTCCGCTGTTGTATCAGGACCGGAACAGTCACATTTCTAGTGATTAATGTGGAATATTGTGGTTATAACTGGAACGTGATATCGATCAATATATTGTGAACTAATGATTTTGTGCATGAGTTTATGAAACAGGAACAACAATGAAAATGTGCTAATGTGGTAATTCAGGGAGCATTCATACAAACATATCTCATGCAATTAGTTATGTTATTGTGCTTGGATTTTGTTGAATAGTGATGTATATGCTCATGGTGAGTTGTTCCTGTAGGTACACTTTTGGACTTAAAGGGCTATGGACTGGGTTGAGACAGTGAGCAACGAGGGCCATTGTTGAATTAGGATACAGGATTTTGGATAGTCTCTACTCCAATAGTAGTGTAAATCTATAGTATTAACATTCATTATTGGGAATGTAATTAATTAACTTTAGAAGTTTAATTTTTTGCCTGTAATCCTGTTAGCTCAAAGCTACAACCGGAACCATAACTTATCTTGTAATGCAGGTTGGCTCTATTTACTTGTTTATTGCACTGTTAAGGTAGAGAGGCCTTACATTAGTGGTATCATAGCAGTGGTTAGAGAACCCGGGAATGAGCGAAGGGTAGCCTTAGCAATAGGTTGGCTATGTACTCTTTTATACATGTTTAGTGCATTATGAGTATATAAATGTTATACTAACATGTTGTGGTCACTGTTACTCATGTTTTCTAACGATGTATTATATGAACTGCTTTTGGTGTCATTGTTAACCCTTGTGTTGCAGTATGGCCACAAATATCGACATAGGTGATGCAATAAGTGTCAATGCAAGTGTTGGGCGTACAAATCCCCTACCACCGCCAGCTTTGGGCGAAGAGCCGTCCGAACAGCAGCTATTGCCGGGAGAACTGAGTTTGACTCAATTCCTAGCATATCGACCCCCGACATTTGAAGGGACTGAAACAGGGGAACGGGCCGAGGAATGGTTGGAGAGGATAGAACAGATATTTATAGCAGCCCCGTGTGTGATGACCTGGGATTATAGACGTTAATCCCGGAGTATTAATGACCCCTAAAGTTGTTTTTACGTGGCGATTTGGAGTTTAATCGCGGTGTTGGGCCTTCTGGGCTCGTTTATTTGGGTAGTTGGGATCGTTGGATCACGAGGTTGAGATTGTATTCTCATTTGGGTGAAAAACCTTTGAGTTGGGTTTTTAGTGTGACTCGGGATCTGGGGTGCTTTGTGTGGGCACCGGTAGGGGGTTTTGGAGTTAGAGAGAGAGTTTTTTAAAACAGATGATTTTTAATGAATCATGATGTATTTGTGGGGCTATTAGTGTTTCGGGGTATTTTTGCTATAAATACTAGTTGAACCCGAGATTTTAATTTTAAAATTCATTTCAGCTCCTCCAGCCCGTCTCTCTCTCTCCTCGCGTCGGTCCTCTTCCCGTCGCCCCCAACCCCCGCGCGTAAAAGCGCTGCTGCCCGCCGCCGTCCGGCCGCCATTCGGCGCGTCCGACCCGCCGTTGGCTTCGTCTCGTCCAGGCGCAGCTTCCCACACCAACAATTCAAAGTTTGGTCGCGATTCACGTTCGGATTTTTGCAGAAAGCGCACAGACCCAAATTCTAGGGTTCTTCGATTTCAGTCGGTTTTCCTTCCGATTTTCGATTGGGTAACCTTCCTTACCCCTTTTTCATGCTTCTCATGTAATTCCCTGCTAATTTTGGGTGGATTTGGTTCGAATTTATCGCTGTACGCGTGAGGTGGTGTTCGATTTTTGGGGGTTTTGGCAGGGGGTGATGATTCTTGTTATTGATCGATTATTACATGTTTTAGATGTATTATGGTGCTTAGTTTGGGTTCGAATTGTGATGTTAAGGGTTCGAAAATTTGAAGAGTGTTCTTGAACAATTTTCGATTATGTCTCATTCGTTTTCCCTCCCTGCATGTGCCCTGCCCCGGGTCTTTTAAATGGTTAATTGTCGTGTGTTGACAATATTTTGAGGGTTATGGATGTGCTTGAGCATGGGTTACATGTTCGTAAATAATTGTGAATTATTTATCGTGTTAGCACATCGTTCCTCGGGGCATGGAACTCGAGCAAGGTTTGGCTCGGACTTCGGAGATTTAAGGTACGTGCGACGTACGAGCATTACTATATATTAGAGCATTTGTGAAATGCATAATGTATTTTGATTTCATTGAATAATTGTGCATGAGGTTATATATATGTGTTGAGAAGCTATGAAGCAACCTAATCTTGATATCGCCGCCACGAGCGTGCGTGACACTAGAGTAGTATAACTCTCATAAGGTATATGGGGTACCGGATGTATATGACCATAGTAGGGCATTGAGATGCCTGAGAATGATCGTGGAATCATGCATTCATTATAAGACATTTGAGATGTCTAAGTATAATGGAAAATTGGTAAAATATATGCTAGGCATTTGAGCTATCTGTAATTGATAGCGAAGTTAAGAAATCAGTATTTGTTGTTGAGATATCCATATTTGCCTGTATAATGAATTTGGAATCACTATATATTGATATTCGAGAATTAGGCATGCGATGAGTTAAATCAACGTGTTGATTTACTGATTTTTGAGATTTGATGAGTTTGATGATTGTGAGAACAGGGACAGTACACGGAATCCCGGATGAGGACGTTGCCATCCAGGGAGTATCATTAAAATTCATTAGTATTTACTTTTGTTGTAAATTATGAATTTCATTATTGTGATTATGGGATTTTGTGTATTGGTATGCTCACCCCGTTGGGGGCTGTCTCTGTTGGGGCAGGTGAACAGGTACATCGATGGCTTTGGAGTTGAGCTCGAGTAGTTGATTGGATTTACTCCCAGGATCGTGGTACCATGGCTTGATGGAGCACGGTATCGTATAGGGTACTTATATACACCCAGGGTTATATACACATTTATGATGCTCGCATGTGAGCACGGTTATACTTGTATATGAGTTGTATATAAAGGCATGAGCCTTCCTCTCTTTCATTCTATATGCATGCAATTAAGGGAGAATTGCTAATGATATGAGAGTCATTGGTGTATTATGTGGGTGTTGAAACCCACTTTAGTTGTCTTATTGTGTGGTGTCTTCCCTGGCTGGGAATTTACTTCGTGTCCTATATTCTGTTGAGTATTGTGTACTCCCTGGCCGGGATTTATATTATGTGATGTGCTTTTGTTTCGGGATAGCTCAATTTATGGGGAGACTCTGCCCAAATTTTTATAAAGGTCCACAATGTAAAAAGTGGTGTAAAGGGGATGGTTATGGGCGAACTTTACGAGTCTATTTGTTGTTAGGTTGATGATCTTATAATTGAGTATTAAAGAAAATTTTGTATTTGCCATTCAATGATAAAGCATCATCTGAGTTTCCCGATCGATTTTTATTGAAAGCATGTGCCACACATATTGATTAATACACTAATCAAGGGTTAAGGGCTTGGGGTCCTTACACCGTGTGCAAAGACAGCCTGGATAAGGCTAGCAGAGTTCCAATTGGCCAAAAAGGCGCTGATGTGGTGGAAGACCACAGTGATTGAACAGGAGGCTCAGGGTCAGGAAATAAACTGGAAATTGTTTAGAACTCGATTTCTGACCCGATACTTTTCAGCTGCTGCACGACAGGCTAAAGAGGAAGAGTTTACTAATTTAAAGCAAGGTACTATGCCGGTGTAAGACTATGCTCTTCACTACTGTTCCTTACTTAGATATGTACCTCATATCCCCACCAGTACTCAAGCGAAGATGAGGAACTTCATGAAGGGCTTGAGGCTGGAGTTGTATGATAGGGTGATCACTTATGGCCCTACTTGTTTTGATGACGCCCTTGCACGGGCCGAGTTGGCAGAATTGGGAGTGGGTGCATATCCTACTGTAGCACCACCTCCAGCACCACCACAGAGATCGACCCCTGAAAACTTGAAACCGAGGGGCGACCATTTTAAGCCAAGGGGGAACTCATCAGCTTCCAGATTCAGTGGAAGATGGCCAGATGTTCGTGGAAGGGGAAATCGTGGAAGTGATGCCCCGCCTCATAGGGGACAATCTCAAGCTGGCAATTTTGGGAAAGTTAAGTGTTTTCTGTGCGGAGGACCCCACTCGGTGAAAGGATGCTCCACTTGTTATGAGTGTGGTAAACATGGTCATTTGGCCCGAAATTGTCCTAATCGGGGAGGACCACATAACACTATGGGGAGACCTTTAGACTGGGTAGTACAACAAAGACCGCTGTTTGCACCGAGACCATTGGGAGGTCAGCCATTAGGGCCACCTCAAGGGAAGTGTACGCTCTGACCAGGGAGCGGGCTACAGTGGCTCCAGAGGAAGTGATAGCGGGTACGTGTCATTTATTACGCACTCTGCTTTTATCTTGATAGATACAGGTGCGTCACACTCCTTTGTGTCGACGAGTTTTGTGGAGAGGCACCGCATATGCACGTCTCCGTCGCCCGCGCCTCTTCTAGTCTCGACACCCGCTGGAAAGAGTATGATTGCTGATCGGTTTGTTGTTGACGGCCTCATTTATTTTGAGGGCAACGAGTTGAACAAGGCCACAGTGAAGAATAAATACCCTCTTCCGAGGATCGATGATTTGTTTGATCAGTTTTCAGGGCACGAGGTTGTATAGTAAAATTGACTTGAGGTCGGGGTACCATCAGATTCGGGTAAGGGAGGAAGATGTGCAGAAGACAGCATTCCGGACCCGTTATGGTCATTATGAGTTTTTGGTCATGCCGTTTGGAGTAACAAACGCCCCGGCTGTTTTTATGAGCTTGATGAACCGAGTATTCCAACCGTACCTTGATTGGTTCGTCATAGTATTTATTGACGATATACTTATCTATTCTGGGAGTGAGGAAGAACACAAGAATCATTTGAGGACAGTGCTCTAGATTCTTAGGGACAATCAGTTGTACGCCAAGCTGAGCAAGTGGGAATTTTGGTTGAGCAGCGTGGTATTTTTGGGGCATGTGTTCTCTAGTGATGGGATATCTATGGATCCCAGGAAGGTGGAGGCAGTGATGGATTGGTCTGCGCCTACATCTGTGCCCGAGATCCGGAGTTTCCTTGGTTTAGCGGGTTATTACCAACGTTTCGTCGAGGGTTTCTCTAAGATCGCTAAGTCGTTGATGCAGTTGACTCAGAAAGGGGTTCCGTTTTTATGGTCTGAGGCATGTGAGCAGAGCTTCCAAGAGTTGAAGCACCGGTTGACTACAGCACCTGTTCTGGTGATCCCTTCTGAGAACGAGAGGTTTGCTTTGTACACGGATGCATCACTACAGGGTTTGGGCTGTGTACTGATGCAGGATAAGCACATAGTGGCTTATGCTTCAAGGCAGTTGAAGCCTCATGAGACCAGGTACCCGGTTCATAATTTGGAACTGGCGGCTATCATTTTCGCCTTGAAAATTTGGCGGCATTATCTTTATGGTACTTCATTTACCATTTACACGGATCATAAGAGCTTGAAGTTCCTATTCACCCAAGCGGAGCTGAATATGAGGCAGAGGAGGTGGATGGACTTGCTCAAGGACTATGACTGTGAGATAGAGTACCATCCGGGGAAGGCGAACCTGATAGCTGATGCTTTGAGTAGGAAGGTGAAGTATACCGCGGAGGATGTTATTCAATTTTGGCAGAGCCGGACATATTTGAATCTATCAGGAAAGCTCAGATGACAGACATTGAGGTGCATAGATGGTTATCATATTTACGTCTGGGTCAGTCATCAAAGTTCAGAGTGGCAGAAGATGGTTCCTTGAGGCTTGGTGTGATGACCAGGGATTATAGATGTTAATCCCGGAGTGTTAATAACCCCTAAAGTTGTTTTACGTGGCGATTTGGAGTTTAATCGAGGTGTGGGCCTCCCGAGCTCGTCTATTTGGGTAGTTGGGATCGTTGGATCCCGAGGTTGAGATTGTATTCTCATTCCGGTGAAAAACCTATGAGTTGGGTTTTTAGTGTGACTCGGGATCTCGGGTGCTTTGTGTGGGCACCGGTAGGGGGTTTTGGAGTTAGAGAGAGAATTTTTGAAAACAGATGATTTTTAATGAATCATGATGTATTTGTGGGGCTATTAGTATTTCGGGGTATTTTTGCTATAAATACCAGTTGAACCCGAGATTTTAATTATCAGAACCATTTTCCTCACCTTGCTTCTCTCTCTCCCCGCGCGCTGCTTTCCCGATCCCCTTTGACCCACGCAGCTTCAGGTCGTGCGCCCGCCGCCGTCCGGCGGCCATCCGCCGCGTCCGACCTATTGTTGGCTTCGTCTCGTCCAGGCGCACCTTCCCATACCAACAATTCGAATTTTCTTCGCGTTTTGGGGTCGGATTTTGCAGAAGACGCCGACGCCCAAATTTTAGGGTTCTTCAATTTTGAACGTTTTCCTTCCGATTTTCCATTGGGAAACCTCCCTTACCCCTTTTTCGTCATTATCGTGTATTTCCCTACCATTTTTGTGTTCAATTAGTTTGAATTCTTGCTGTTGGTGTGAGGGTTGGTTCGAATTTTTGGCTGTGTGCGTGAGGTGGGTTCGAAAATTGGGGTTTTTGGCAGGGGGTGGTAATTCTTGTTATGGGTCGTTTATTACATGTTTTAGATGTATTATTGTGCTTAGTTTGGGTTCGATTTGTGTTGTGAAGGTTCGAAAATTTGTGGGGAGTTCTTGAGCAATTTTTGATAATGGGTGATTGTCGTGTGTTGACAATATTTTTGAGGGTTATGGGTGTGCTTGAGCATGGGTTGCATGTTCGTAAATAATTGTGAATTATTTATCGTGTTAGCACATCGTTCCTCGGGGCATGGAACTCGAGCAAGGTTTGGCTTGGACTTCGGAGATTTAAGGTACGTGCGACGTACGAGCATTACTTTATATGAGAGCATTTGTGAAATGCATAATATATTTTGATTGCATTGAGGGTTGTGCATATGGTTATATATATGTATTGATATAGTTATGGAACGACCCAACCTTGACATCGCCGCCACAAGCGTGCGTGATACTAGAGTAGTATGACCTTATAAGAGATATGGGGTACTGGGTTTAAATGACTATTGTAGGGCATTTGAGATGCCTGAGAATGATCGTGGAATCATGTATTCATTATAAGACATGTGAGATGTCTAAGTATAATGGAGAATTTGTAAAATAAATGCTAGGCATTTGAGCTATCTGTGATTGGTAGCAAAGTTGAAAATCAGTATTAGATATCGAGATATCTATATTTGTATGTATAATGAATTTGGAATCATTAATTATTGATACTTGAGAATCAGGCATGCTATGAGTTAAATCAATGTGTTGATTTACTGATTTTTGAGATTTGATGAGTTTGATGATTGTGAGAACAGGGACAGTACACGGAATCCCGGATGAGGACGTTGCCATCCAGGGAGTATCATTTAAAATTCATTAGTATTTACTTTTGTTGTAAATTATGAATTTCATTATTGTGATTATGGGATTTTGTGTATTGGTATGCTCACCCCGTTGGGGGCTGTCTCTATTGGGGCAGGTGAACAGGTACATCGATGGCTGTGGAGCTGAGCTCGAGCTGTTGATTGGATGTACTCCCAGGATCGTGGTACCAGGGCTTGATGGAGCACGGTATCGTATAGAGTACTTATATACACCCGAAGGTTATATACATATTTATGATGCTCGCATATGAGCACGGTTATGCTTGTATATGGGTTGTATATAAAGGCATGAGCCTTTCTCTCTTTCATTCTATGTTGCATGCAATTAAGAGTAGAATTGCTATGATATGAGAGTCATGGGTGTATTATGTGGGTGTTGAAACCCATTTATGTTGTCTTATGTGTGGTGTCTTCCCTGGCTGGGAATTTACTTAGCGTTGCTGTATTAGTTGAGTATGTGTTTTCCCTGGCCGGGAACTATATATTGTGATGCGCTTTTATTTCGGGATGGCTCTATTTATGGGGAGACTCTGCCCAAATTTTTATAAAAGTCCACCATGTAAAAATGGTGTAATGGGGATGGAAATGGGCGGAATCTATGAGTCTATTTGTTGGTAGAGATGATCTTAATGTTGAATATTTAAGAAATTTTGTAAGTGCCATTCAATGGTAAGGTATCATATGTGTTTCCCGATTGATTTTATTGAAAGCATGTACCACACATAATGATTAATACACTAATCAAGGGTTAAGGGCTTGGGGTCCTTACATTAGTGGTATCAGAGCAGTGGTTGCTCTTTGGGGCTGTTAAGGGCCTAGGGAGTTATTGATAGCACATATTTATGCATGATGGCATTAATGTTGTATGACACAACTAGTTGTTATGTGCTTTTTATGATATGAAAAGTGATGTTGCTAATCATTGTGATTGTAGGAATCGTGTAGAATGTGATGGGATGGCATTAATGGTGATGTCTGGCCCTTCATGTATTATGTGTTAAGGGATCTGATTTAGTAGGAAAATCAGGAAAGGTGAGACGTACGGGCTTCGGACGGTAAAACGTGTTACACCTTTGATTATATATATCGTGGGTAGTGAACCCTTACATGTGATGGTATATGTGAAATGATAGTGATATATATTGTGATACCGGAATCAACTGTTGTGCTTGATTATTATGGTAGAATTGATGAATGTTCCGGTAGCCTTTATCTCCGAGCGAGGGAGGTACTTGCCGCTGTCATGTCTAAGCGAGGTAACATGACGCTGTCATTGTCGAAGCGAGGGGTCCTAAAATTCCGCTGTTGTATTGGGACCGGAACAGTCACAATTCTAGTGATTAATGTGGAATATTGTGGTTATAACTGGAACGTGATATCGATCATTATATTGTGAACTGTGGTATTAACCTGGATGCAGGTACATGGAGCTAGTGGAAGTTCCGGTAGTTGTTATATTCGAGCGAGGGAGGTACTTGCCGCTGTCATATGAAGCGATGGTAATATGATATTTGCCGTTGTCATGTCTAAGCGAGGTAACATGCCGCTGTCATTGTCGAAGCGAGGGATATCATATGATGCCGCTATATGTCGAAGCGAGGGGTCCTAAAATTCCGCTGCTATAACAAGACCGGAACAACCACATTATCGATATTGATAGCGATGTCTCATTCCGCTATGTTGGTTGGCGATGGTTCATGCCGCCAAGTGTATTGATAGCGATGTCTCATTCCGCTATGTTGGTTGGCGATGGTTCATCCGCCAAGTGTATTGATAGCGATGTCTCATTCCGCTATATTGATTGGCGATGATTCTTGACGCCGGACATATTGATAGCGATGGTTCATTCCGCTATATTGATTGGCGATGATTCTTTCCGCCGGATATATTGATAGCGATGGTTCATTCCGCTATATTGATTGGCGATGATTCTTGCCGCCGGATATATTGATAGCGATGGTTCATTCCGCTATATTGATTGGCGATGATTCTTGCCGCCGGATATATTCATAGCGATGGTTCGTTCCGCTATTCCATTGGCGATGACTTATGCCGCCGGGTGTTCATAGCGATGGTACATTCCGTTACATCTATGGCGATGGTTCATGCCGCCAGATGTCTATAGCGATGTGTTATGCCGCTGACTCTATGACGAGGGATTATGCCACTGATTCTATAGCGACGGTTATGCCGCTATGTACATGACGCTGGATTACGCCACCTACGAGCGATGGGTGTTGATTGCGTACCACTGTTGGATGACGGAGACAGGTATGCCGCTATATTGTTAGCAATGAGGTATAGCATATTACTGTTTATTTAGCACTATTGTGGATATCATGTGTTAATTTACTTATGTTGTCATGTGTTTGACGATGAGACTATAGACGTCGTGTATCGACATATACCGTCACGAGTCGACGATATTATTTCAAGGTCGTATGTTGACAGGTACCGTCACGGGATGACAATGACATAGTGGATGTTCTATGTAGACCTGTAGCGTCGTTTTGATGGTTAATACAATTATGTTATGTATTTGGTTGTATGGTTTGAGTGCCGATGGTGAGCACATGGTAGAGTCTGGGTCACTAGTTGACGAGACCTTTTTGCCGAGCAGGTTTGCTCGGTGGAGTGTTGGATGTATTGTACCAGTAAATGTACCACATCATGTTATAGAGGTAAATATTTGTCGAGCAATGATACCCTTGGGTATGCTCGCTGGTTTGGCTAGGGTCAAGTGATTGGGGGTAAGAGTAGTCATTGAAGAAACTACTCGCTTGTGTTGTGATGTAGGGTAGACATGGTTACACCCACCCTGAGGGTGTGGGATAAGTCTTAACGGATTATGATTGCATCATAAGTGAGCAAGGACACCGGGTTGTCCATTGTGCTTGGTATTTTAGAGATATGTTGGCCGATGACCCATTACTCTAACGGTTTGTACGGTATGGCATACCGAGATGGAACATATGGTTTGTTGGTGGGCTTGATATGAGCCTATGTAGACAGTGCTCTGCTAGCCAGATATTGGGGGAATGATATAGTGTGCTTGTTGGGGCCATGATACTGCTCGTTGGAACCAAGTTTGGCAAATCGTAAGGTGATACGATGTGGATTGTGGTGGACTCTAGTAGTCACCACGTCATTTGAGGTTGAGGTTGTGCATGCCTCACTGAAACGTGTATACGTTCATGTTTAATCTTGGTGAGACTTGTCTGGGACAGCTCATAATGTTGGAGTACCAACAAGAGAGTCATCAAGTCGTCTTGACTCGATCTGGGGAATCCGTGTACTTGGGATGCAATGGGTGTTATTGTATCCAGTTTTTCCGAACGGTGGTTCGAGACTAGTGGATCTCGAGTTCGATAAAACTTCCCTTGTGGGGAAGGAGGTAGTATTATACCTATTTGGGAATCTTTGAAGGATTCGGTAAATTGGTACGTGTGGTGTTGATTTTGGGAATCACGCCGTGTTGTTGATCATCGATTATCATTCTCCACTGCATGGGAATGACTCAGAATTGACAGTTGTGTTTGGGGCTTAGGGGTATGTTGTAGATACCCGAGCCAAGTGCATTGAGTATGCATGTGATGTCCATGCCTAGGCAGGTATACCGGTGAGTATACTGATGCCAGTTATTGATTTCCTTTTGTCAAGCATAGAGTTATACTATTTTTTTTGGATGGTTAAATCTCTGATGAGAGATATTGAACACCTTGAGATTGGGAATCTCCATGGCACGATAAATTATGAGAAACAATCGTGAAGTTAGTTGAATCCCTTTGAGGAGGGATTATCTTGTGTGGGTTGAGGTGTTTCCTGGTTGGTGTTTTCCTCCGAGTTATGCGATGGCATTCCCAAGTTTGGATTGTTAAATCCTAGGATTATCAAGGGATGGCAGGAATTCGGATTGGTTGGGTGTCGCTGTCGATACAAGCGTTGAGGATGCCATGGGTTTATTGCATGTCCTTTCAGAATTTGAACTCTGTGGAGTCTCGATGGTTTATTTATGATCAGGATGTGATCCTTGGAATATCCGGAGGTGGACATCTTGTGAGATGTCTTTCGTGTGAATCTGTGGCCGCGAGTTGCCCAAATTGAGTTGCAATGATGCGACTGCTCATTTGATGGAGGAGGTTTGGAAGTGGAGACCAGGTTTGGTATGTGTACATCGTGGTATACTAGTGTTTTCCTCGTAATGATGTGTATTAGACATTGTGAGTCATAATAAAGATGTCATTGGATGATATCTACGATAGAATCGGGAGCGATTCGAATCCTTGCAGTTTCAGTTGACTAACTGCTTTTGGATTGTTAGCGTTGAGTTGTACTGACGCTCTTTGACGTTATGATGGATTTGGAAGTCTATTCCACTCCAGAGTTTGACACGAGGTCAATGTTCTCACGGTTGAGGTGTCATTCAGGATGCGTTCTTACTAGTTGTATTAGAACTAAGGATGACTGTCCGATCTACGGTCGTAAGTATTGGTTGTTTTGCAGTCATGAGGGACTGACTTTTGGGATGACCCGCATCGAGGTACGTTTTGCCTCTTGGGTGATATGTTGGTTTTGGTATGTCGCTCTGTTTCAGAGTTTGATGTGAGATAAGTATCCTCGCGTTTTTAAGACGATTCTGATATGGTCAAGAATCGAGGTTATGGCTTCATGTTGTTGTGTAGCCTGGGTTTTACGTATTACATCCGTGCTAATTTCGAGGACAAAATTCTTTTAGTGGGGGATATTGTGATGACCATGGATTATAGATGTTAATCCCGGAGTGTTAATAACCCCTAAAGTTGTTTTACGTGGCGATTTGGAGTTTAATCGAGGTGTTGGGCCTCCCGAGTTCGTCTATTTGGGTAGTTGGGATCGTTGGATCCCGAGGTTGGGATTGTATTCTCATTCTGGTGAAAAACCTATGAGTTGGGTTTTTAGTGTGACTCGGGATCTCGGGTGCTTTGTGTGGGCACCGGTAGGGGGTTTTGGAGTTAGAGAGAGAATTTTTGAAAACAGATGATTTTTAATGAATCATGATGTATTTGTGGGGCTATTAGTATTTCGGGGTATTTTTGCTATAAATACCAGTTGAACCCGAGATTTTAATTATCGGAACCATTTTCCTCACCTTGCTTCTCTCTCTCCCCGCGCGCTGCTTTCCCGATCCCCTTTGACCCACGCAGCTTCAGGCCATACGCCCGCCGCCGTCCGGCCGCCATCCGCTGCGTCCGACCTACCGTTGGCTTCGTCTCGTCCAGGCGCACCTTCCCATACCAACAATTTGAATTTTCATCGCGTTTTTGGGTCGGATTTTGCAGAAGACGCCGACGCCCAAATTTTAGGGTTCTTCGATTTTGAACGTTTTCCTTCCGATTTTCGATTGGGTAACCTCCCTTACCCCTTTTTCGTCATTATCGTGTATTTCCCTACCATTTTTGTGTTCAATTAGTTCGAATTCTTGCTGTTGGTGTGAGGGTTGGTTCGAATTTTTGGCTGTGTGCGTGAGGTGGGTTCGAAAATTGGGTTTTTTGGCAGGGGGTGGTAATTCTTGTTATGGGTCGTTTATTACATGTTTTAGATGTATTATGGTGCTTAGTTTGGGTTCGATTTGTGTAATACCCCCGAAATGTTATATGATTATGTGCTACGATGTATTTAAGAGGGTTGTGGTATTTTAAGTGGGGGATTATATTTATGATATGATGATATGGTTTAGGGGGCATATTACGTGTTTTTAATTGTTGTATTGATGTAGTACAATTATAAAATATCAAGGGAAGATATTTTTATACATCGTATGAAATACCGGGACACAATTAAACACCACAAACCACCCTACATGCAACCACCCCCCTAACCCATGCCAATCAAACTGTTGATAGGCTGACTTCTCACCCCACTTGGCTCAATCATTCAGCCTCATCCTTCCATCCCAAATCTCGACCCTTCTCTCCCAAAGAAACACCAGCACTTGCTGAGTAAAAACTTGAGGAGCCTTGCCATTTTCATCCCTTGGAAGTATCTCAAAAATCGGAGCAAAGTAGGGTAAGAAACCATGCTCTGTCTGTGTTTTTAAGCTTATTAGGTTCTTGCTTTTATGTATGGTAAAAATGGCATGATAGCTTAGGTTTCTTGAAACCTTCGATTTAAATGATTAAATGGTGTTTTTATGAAGCTCTCAGTATTTTTCCTTGAGCATGTTATGTGTTTTATATGAAGGATTAAAGCATGTGAACTAGGGTGTTCGAAAATCTGGGAAGATGTTTCCCCTGTTTTCTGGAAAAATGTGGTTTGAGAGTGGTATTGAGGAGGTTATATTATGCATGTTAGATGGGTCTTAGGGTGAACCTTCGATTTGGGTACACGAATGATAAGTTGGTAAAGCCCAGGATATCTTTGTTCAAAAATGTTTTATGAATTATGGTATAGTTTTTAGGGCATGAGAGGTAGTGCTCAAAAATCTGGGAAAAATCCCGATTTTTCAGAGCTCTCGATCGATCGAGATTTGGTTCCGATCGATCGAGCGAGACAGCGGGTCTAATGTATGTTTTAAAATTGTGATGCCGATCGATCGAAGGATTTCTCGATCGATCGGTGAAGCTTCTCGATCGATCGGTAAAATACTTCGATCGATCGAGCGAGGCAGGAAGCTAAGGCACTGTTAGTGCACAGTGTCTCGATCGATCGAGACTTTGGGCCGATCGATCGAGACAGGCAGAAAGTTGAAAAATATAATAATGTTTTATTTTGTTAAGTTTATGATGTGAGATGGTTTTGAAGCATCTAAAATGGTATTATGTGGTCTTGTAGAACCATCCCAGGTACCGGCACCATCAAGGAGATAAAGTCTGTTGACTCCTCCTCTTTTTGAAAAAGGTACGTAAGAGGCGTACGGGCATCGGACGGTAACACACATCTTTATACTACAACTATGCTTTTATTGCATGAGTATTCATGATGAAATGATGATGTTTATACGATGAGGTTTATACGATGTTTATATGATGATGTTTATACGATGCTTATATGATAATATTTACATGATGATATTGTGGTAAGGTGCCACGGGGTAAGGTGCCCCACATGGTAAGTAGCCATGCGATGTTATTGTGGTAAGGTGCCACGGGGTAAGGTGCCCCACATGGTAAGTAGCCATGCGATGATATTGTGGTAAGGTGCCACGGGGTAAGGTGCCCCATATGCATGATTTTGAATCAGGGACAACAATAAGAAGTTAATGAATAACCAGTATATTTACTTAACCAAGATTTCATGCATTTATTAGTATCTACTCTAGGAGTAGTGTAAATCTAAATGACATTCTTTTGGAATGTAATGAACTATTTTTTTTTGAAGCTTTGTATTTTGGCCTGTAACCCTGTTAGCTCGTGTAACAACCGAAACCTTAAGATGTTACCTTAATGCATGATTAGTCCTTCCTTTGTCTATTAATCACTGTTAAGGTGGGAAGACCCCACATTAGTGGTATCAGAGCAGTGGTTAGATAACTCGGGAATGAGCGAAGGGTAGCCTTAGCAATAAGTTAGCTAGGTGCTTACTTTTGAACATGTTTATATGTATGTTATTTCATAAAGAAGAAGATGTTATGCTAACATGTTCAATTATCTAACGATGAGTTTTATGAACTGCTTTTGGTGTTGTTATTAACCATTGCGTTGCAGCATGGCAGCAAACATAGAAGTGGGTGACGCCATTAGTGTAAATGCAAGTGCTGGACGTACGAATCCATTGCCACCACCAGCCTTGGGCGAAGAACCCTCTGAACAGCAGTTGCTACCTGGGGAATTGAGCTTGGCTCAGTTTATGATATATCGACCTCCGATGTTCGAGGGAACTGAATCAGGAGAGAAAGCTGAGGAATGGTTAGAGAGGATCGAACAGATATTTGTGGCAGCGCCTTGTGCAAAGATGGCCTGGATCAGATTAGCAGAATTTCAGCTGTCCAAGAAGGCACTGATGTGGTGGAAAACCACAGTGATTGAGCAAGAGGCTCAGGGACAAGAGGTGAATTGGAAGATTTTCCGAACGCGGTTTCTGAACCGCTATTTCTCAGCCGCTGCAAGACAGGCCAAGGAGGATGAGTTTACCAGTTTAAGACAAGGTACCATGCCTGTATCTGACTATACTCTACATTACTGTTCCTTACTACGATATGTGCCACACATAGCTGCAAGCACTCAAGCGAAGATGCGGAATTTCATGAAGGGCTTGAGGCCTGAACTGTATGACAGGGTGATTACTTATGGCCCTGCCTGTTTTGATGATGCACTCTCACGAGCTGAGCTAGCTGAACTGGGAGTTGGTGCATATCCTGATGCAGTGCCACCTCCAGCACCCCCTCAGAAATCTACTTCTGACCACTTGAAGCCCAGGGGTGATCAGTTTAAGCCTAGGGGGAACACTTCAGCATCGAGATTCAGTGGCAAGAGACCCGAGAATCAATGGAAAGGAAAAGGTAGGAATGATACTCCATCTGGGAGAGGACAGCCTCAGGGAGATAGATCTGGAAGAGCTCAGTGCACTATATGTGGACTATCACACTTGGCGAAGGACTGTGTTGGCTGCTATGTCTGTGGCGATAGAGGCCACTTCGCTCGACAGTGTCCCAATAGGGGAAGACAGCAGAACCCTGCGGGGAGGCCTGCGGACAGAGCGACACCGCACATACCACCTTTTGCACCGAGGCAGTATGGAGGTCAGCCCACGGGGCCACCTCAGGGTCAGGTGTATGCTTTGACGAGGGAGCAGGCTACAGCGGCTCCGGAGGAAGTTATAGCGGGTACGTGTCTTTTATTTACGCACCCTGCTCTTATATTGATAGACACAGGTGCGTCACACTCTTTTGTGTCGACGAGTTTTGTTGAAAGGCACCACATATGCACTTCTCCGTCCCCCATGCCCCTTATGGTCTCGACCCCTGCTGGAAGAAGTTTGACTACGGATCAGATTGTTTATGATGGCCTCATTTATTTTGAGGATAATGAGTTAAGATCAGATTTGATTGTGCTCGGAATGACAGACTTCGATTGCATTGTGGGCATCGATGTTCTGAATAAGTATCAGGCAGTGGTAGACTGTAGGCAGAGGACTGTCCGATTTAGATCTGTATTGGGAGTCCAGTGGACATTTTATGGGGATGGTTCCCGTCTGAAGATTCCGTTAATATCTGCTGTCAAGATGGCGCAGTTATTGGAACGAGGTCATACAGGATATCTTATCTATGCTGTTGATATGACGGAAAAGAGGAAGGAATTAAAGGTTGAGGATGTGCCCGTAGTGGCGGAGTTTCCTGATGTCTTCCCGGAGGAGATTCCCGGATTTCCCCCGACGAGAGAGGTCGAATTTGGGATTGAGCTGCTACCAGGGACGTCTGCAATTTGTCGTGCCCCGTATAGGATGGCACCAGCAGAGTTAAGGGAGTTAAAGATACAGTTGCAGGAACTCCGTGATAAGGGCTACATACGCCCCAGCGTATCGCCATGGGGTGCGCCTGTCTTATTTGTTAAGAAGAAAGATGGATCGATGCGTCTATGCATTGACTATAGGCAGTTAAACAAAGCTACAGTAAAGAACAAGTATCCACTTCCGAGGATCGATGACTTGTTCGATCAGTTGCAGGGTACGAAGCTCTACAGTAAAATCGATCTGAGGTCGGGGTACCATCAGATTCGAGTAAGAGAAAATGATGTTCAGAAGACGGCTTTCAGGACAAGATATGGGCACTATGAATTCCTAGTTATGCCTTTTGGAGTGACGAATGCCCCAGCTGTCTTCATGAGTTTGATGAACAAGGTATTCCAACCGTATTTGGATCAGTTCGTCATAGTTTTCATTGACGACATACTTATTTACTCTCGGACTGAAGAAGAGCATGTAAGGCACTTGAGGACAGTGCTTCAGATCCTTAGGGATCATCAGTTATATGCAAAGCTTAGGAAGTGTGAGTTCTGGTTGGACAGCGTGGTATTCTTAGGCCATGTCATATCTAGCCATGGGATATCTGTGGATCCCAGGAAGATTGAGGCTGTGATGGAGTGGGCTGCACCCACTTCTGTACCGGAAATACGGAGTTTCCTCGGTTTGGCAGGTTATTACCGACGTTTCGTCGAAGGTTTCTCGAAGATTGCCAAACCTCTGACACAGCTGACTCAGAAAGGAGTCCCCTTCTTTTGGTCTGAGGCTTGTGAGGAAAGCTTCCAAGAGCTGAAGCGTCGTTTGACTACAGCGCCTGTGCTGGTGATTCCGTCTGAGGATAAGAGGTTCGCCTTGTATACGGATGCGTCATTACAGGGCTTGGGCTGTGTGTTGATGCAAGATAAGCATGTGGTGGCTTATGCATCGAGGCAGCTGAAGCCACACGAGGCTAGGTATCCAGTGCATGATTTAGAATTGGCGGCCATCATATTCGCCTTGAAGATCTGGAGGCATTACTTGTATGGCACGTCTTTCACTATATATACGGACCATAAGAGTACTGAAGTTCTTATTCACTCAGGCGGAGTTGAATATGAGACAAAGAAGGTGGATGGATTTGCTCAAAGATTATGATTGTGAAATTGAGTACCATCCGGGTAAAGCAAACTTGATAGCAGACGCCTTAAGTCGGAAGGTGAAGAGTACTGCAGAGGATGTTATGTGTTTGTCGGCCTTGATGACGTCTTATTGCCAACTGGGCTATGATTTCGATGTAGACACGTCGCCTGTACGAGTGTCGACCCTATTGGCGGAGCCAGACATATTTGAGGCGATCAGGAAGGCCCAGAAGTCGGATAGTGAGGTTCAGAGGTGGACATCATTGGTACTTCAGGGTCAGCCATCCAAGTTCAGAGTGGCTGAGGATGATTCTTTGAGACTGGGCAACCGATGGGTAGTCCCAAATACACCAGAACTGCGTAGAGGGATATTGGAGCGAGCCCACAGTAGTCGATTCAGTATCCACCCAGGGGGAAAGAAGATGTACAAAGATCTATGCGATCAATTCTGGTGGAGACGCATGAAGCGAGAAGTAATCGTTTTTGTTAAAAGATGTTTGATCTGCCAGCAGGTAAAAGCAGAGAGGCAGAGGCCTGGTGGAGAGCTGAAAAGCTTATAAGTGCCTGAATGGAAGTGGGAGCATATATCTATGGACTTCGTGACCCACTTGCCAAGGACGGCCTCAGGATTTGATGCGATCTGGGTGATCGTAGATAGGCTGACGAAGACGGCTCATTTCATCCCTTACAGTATGTCATATACATACTTGAAGATGGCCCAGATATATATATACGGGATGTGGTGAGATTGCATGGTATTCCAGTCTCAATAGTGTCTGACAGGGACCCGAGGTTCACTTTGTTGGGATATGCCCTAAGACAAGTCATTAGATGATTGTTTAAGACATACAATGTTTATGGTTTTATGAATGGCAATTCATTATTATATATTATTCTTTTAACTGTGCATTGTGAATTAATATATATGTTAATGTCCTTAGAATAATATTGTATTATTCTTAAAGATGTGTTGGGATATGCCCTAAGACAAGTCATTAGATGATTGTTTAAGACATACAATGTTTATGGATTTATGAATGGCAATTCATTATTATATATTATTCTTTTAACTGTGCATTGTGAATTAATATATATGTTAATGTCCTTAGAATAATATTGTATTATTCTTAAAGATGTTCCTAGTCAAGTATTATCATGAATGGGATAATGATAATACGTAGAGACTAGTATATGTTGATCGATGAATTGTTCATTGATATGAGATATCAAATCAACATATGGGTACATGTTAGAGAACGATGTACTGAACAGACCCACCATGAGAATGCAACATGGATAGTTATATGATCGTCATATGCAATTCTCATAGTGATAATAATGTATGTAATCCTTACGACTTGTGATCATCAGAGATCCCAACATAAGGAGTTATGTATCTTGATATCGTCAAACGTTACCCGTAACAGGGTATACTATAAAGGCGACTATTGGATACACTACGAATTATGTAGAGGGATGCTGACTGATCGAGATAGGATTTGTCCCTCCTATATAACAGGAGATGTGTTTGGCCCTTGATCAAGTGAGAACTAAAATGCATGGCCATGCTCGAATGAGTCGATATGAGATATCGAGCTTATTCGTTTATTCTAGTTCTACTTGGGGATCAAGAAATAGAGATTGAATATACGAGTATGACTATTCCATGACTCGTGTTCAATCTAAACACAAAGGACAAAGGGATTAAGTTCCATGGTTAATATTATCACAAGTTCTAAAGGTTATGTCGAGTCATTGACATTCTCGTAATTTGGGTAGCATCGATGTGTTGCTAGATACCGCTCGATGCTTGCGACATAAAATGAGATTTTATGTCACTGCCAACATTACGAGATCCTATCGGGTCGCACAAAAGATTAAATCGAGAAGGGAAATTAAATTCATGGGATGAATTAAATAATTAAGAGGAGTCTTAATTAATAATCATAAGGATTAATTAAATCATGGGCTTAAGCCCATGAAGCTTTAAGAAAGCCTTTAATTAATTATATTTAATATGATTGCAAGGTGATAAATGGTAAGACAACTTTCATATCACACTAACCTAAATCAAGAAGGAAGCACACGGCCTCCACAACCAAAAAGGCTCTCGGTTTTCTCATCATAGCCGAGGAGAATTTTGAGTTTGGTGCGAGCCATTCGATTGAGAATCGAGTTCTTTCTTGTTCCGATTTAATAACTTGTCTAGCAACTTGTTATTAAATCATCCCTTCACTCGATTCGATCGTGTGGATACCGTTGAGGCAAAACCATTCGAGTTTTGCTATTGACTCGGAGAAGGCGTAAGACGTGGTGCAGCTCCGTGGATTCGGCTTCAAACGCGCTACAAGGGTAAGACACTTGTAATTCTCTAATCCGATATGAATCCCTATGTATAGATCACTGGTTTGTAATCCCAAAATTTTATTCCGCTGCGTTGTATGCTCATGGGGTTACTGACAGTGGTATCAGAGCCGTGTACAAGGCTCATATCGGATTTTATGTGGTTAAATAGTTTAATCATGTTAGAATTAATATTGCATGCTATTTAAAACTGTATTTTCATATATGATATGGAAAAATCGATTTTGTGAAGATCATCGTATGATAATATATATGATATAATTGACGGATCGAAATATATGATAATTCGTGATCAAAAACCGGAACATGGCTCGTGTAGGCTCACGGCCGAGGCCACCTAGGTGCTAGGGTTTCGAACCCTAGTCACCATGGCTCGGCCGCCGCTACTAAGTGGCTAGGGTTTTGAACCCTAGTCAAATTGGCCTCTCGGCCGCCGCCTAGGTGCTAGGGTTCGGACCCTGGCTCGAGCATGGGTCAAGCCGTCGCACTATCTAGGGTTTTGAACTCTTTTGGCTCGATAAAGTATTGAGAAGGTGCAAGTTGGCTCGATAGAACCAAGATGGTGCAAGGCGGCTAGGGTTTTGAACCCTAGCAGCGCCGCACCCAAGCCGCCGCATGGACCATGGCTCGGCCATGGGCTAGGGTTTCGAACCCTAGGCCCACTATTGGTCCAGCCGTGGGTCTTGGTTCGAATCATGGTGGTTCGTGTTTTAGTCGCTTTAGTTCGTGGCATGTGATGTCCCGAGCGTACGATAATTTTTCAAAAATTATTTTACAGTTTTAATTAAAATTAAATTTAAAATGTTTAGAATTTAATTAATTAAATGTTAATGCATGCTTTATGTGTTGTTTGAGCATGGTGCGTGGTTATAGCCCTTTGACCTATTAGATAGGATTTGTGAATGATTGTAATTTATAATACGACCTGCGTGTCGTGCCTTTCTCTATTTCATTCTAAATGTTATCCCTCCCCTATGTTCCCCTCGAATGTGAATCGAGGAATTCTATATCTTGTAAAATAGTGTAGTTTATTTTATTGATGGTGATCAATGAAGATGGAGCATCGTGCCGGGATGAGGAGGCCATTCACAAATTGGAGCCAAAGGAAGGTGCTTATGAAGTTACCTTAGGTTGACTCATAGGAGTTTCTCATTGGCTTGAGAAACTCATTAGTAGGGGCTATAACCATGTCACGTTTTAATTATGTATGTTTGCATGATTTATCTTATGTTTTAGTTTGATAATAGTATTACACATATATGTAGATATGTATACAACTATATGTAGTGGACATATTTTAAATTATCAAATTAATCATGAGATCAATAAATCCCTCTAAAATATTAAGTTTTAGATGCCTTCCAAATAAAAGTACTCGTCAATAACTTCGATTGTACATGTGTGGGTTTGCCAAAGCAAAGCACCGTGGCAATCTTAGTAAGGCGCGAAAGGATAAAAGTGATATCCGTCATACTTTAATTGGGTACGACTTAACTAGGTTATCTCAATAGGATTGGGAACCTAGAGGCATGTGTTGGATTATAATTGTGACATCCCCGAAATGGTTAAATTGCTATTTGGCTTTAATTGTGTTTACATGATTAATTATGTGGTAATTGATTATGTTTTGGGATTTATTTACCTTATGGAAAATGCATGGTCATATGGATAGGGTTGACCCGGGATTGCATTTTAGGGTGCATGTGGTGCATGTTGGGTAAATATTATTGGAAGCATGATTTATTTGCATTGGTTAGCAATTAATTGGGAATCATGTGTTTATTTGATATTTGGTGCATTTTGAGTAAATGCTTTGAAAAATATCATGTTGGGGTGTTTTATACACCATGGATTATTTTGGGTATCATTTTAAATTACCTCACATTTAATACTCAAACCCCACTTTACATCCATCCACTCTTACTTTTCAAAATCAACACCCAAACCCTTACTTTCCCTTCCCATTTTCGAGCTCCACCTTTGAGGTGAAGAGGAGACCTTGCAAACTTTGATTTGTGGAAGATTGTTGGGTGATTTGAGACCCCCAAGAGGTATGGGTACCTCATATATTAATTTTGTAAGGTTTTGGTTGAGTTTAGTTTGGTTTTAAAGGGTTTAAAATGGGTTGTGTTGGGTGTTGTGGTTTTGGTAATATTTTGGTTGGATGTGGTATATTTGAGTTTGTTATGATGTTTAGTGTTGGTTTTGAGTTATTGGTATTGGTTGGTGTTGGTGTATGTGGGTTTAGATGAGTTGGGGAAAGAGATGGGTGAATAGTGCCCGAATCTCGATTTCCCGCAGCTCGGCGATCGATCGGCGATTTTCTCGCGATCGATCGCGAGCAACAGGGCTGAGGCAGTAAGCCTCAGCGATCGATCGCGAGCTGGGCGCGATCGATCGGCGAGGCCGCGATCGATCGGCGCTAGCTCCGCGATCGATCGCGGATTGTGCATTTTTGTTGCCCGAGGCAGTGTTTCTCGCGATCGATCGGGGCTTGATGGCGATCGATCGCGAGACACCAAAATTAATATTTTTGGGTGTTTTTGTGGGATTTTTGGTATTGGACTATTATTGGGTTCTAATATTGGTATTTGTGAATATGTAGAACCAACCCAGGTGGCAACGCAGCCAAGGAATTGAGGTCCAACCACATTCCACATTTTGGAAAGGTACGTAGTGGACGTACGGGCACCCAACGGTAACATGTATTTTATATACTCATTGTTTATGCATTGTGGATGCGGGTATATATGTGGTATTGCATAGTGGATGCATATACATGTTGATTTATGCCATATGAGGTATTGCATAGTGGATGCATATACATGGTAATTTATGCATATTGATGTTAGATGCATATTATGATTATTGGATGCACATCCCATGAGTCGTGGTCATCCTTTGATGATTTTAATGCTTGCCGCTTTTTGTATTGGTTCCGCCAAATGTGAAGCGAGGGGTGGGAGCGCCGCATGTCACATTTGAGCGTGGTTGTCATATGGGGCGAGGAAAGGGTATTTGCCGCTCTCTGTGAAGCGAGGGGTGGGAGCGCCGCATGTCCATTGTAGCGAGGTTATCCTATGCCGCCCATATGAATATAAGCGAGGGGCATTAAAATACACTGTGATGGACAGACTAGGGAATGGTGACCAATATGTGGTACAGTTGAGATGGTATATGATGTCATGACATGTTTTGGCCATTAAAAATAATCTGTTGATTATACTCATGAGTTATGGTACAGGGACAACCAAACGGGAAGCGTTTGAAATGCATGGGAAAACAGGAAGTGTTTTATATTGATTATGCATTTACGCTTTATCTTCATATTGTGTTGAATATGAATGATTATTATTGCTCATGTTTGGGGGTTGTCCTTGTAGGTACCTTTTTGGCATGATAGATGGGCTTGAACGGGTTGAGACAGTGAGCTTCTCGAGCATCTTTGGTAGATGAAAGGACAGGATTCTTTTGTATAGTTCCTACTCTAGGAGTAGCGTAAAACTATAGTGGACACATTCATTTGTTGGAATGTAATTAATCCTTTTTGGTAGTCCTTTATTTTGGCATGTAAATGCTTAAGCTCACAAACTCAACTTGTTTATTCTACTCTGATCATTTGTCTAGCTCTATTATGCCTTTATTCCGCACTTAAGGATTAGGGTCCTTACATTAGTGGTATCAGAGCAGTGGTTAGAGAACCCGGGAACGAGTGAAGGGTAGCCTTAGCATGGTTGGCTAGGTGCTTACATTTGGAGCATGTTTATGCATGTGGTGCATATTATTGTATATCCTGTTATACTAACATGCTTATATCACTCCTGTTATCTAACGATATGATGTATATTGCTTTGGATTGTTGTTAACATTTGTGTTACAGCATGGCTGCTAATGAGGAAGTCGGAGACGTTGGGAGTGTAAATGCGAGTATTGGACAGGCTAATCCTCTACCTCCACCGACTGTGGGAATGGAACCAGTGGTCCAGTTATTGCTACCGGGTGAGATTAGCTTGACGCAGTTTCTGTCTTATCATCCGCCCCGGTTTGAGGGGACAGAGTCCGGAGAAGAGGCTGAAGAGTGGTTAGAAAGACTTGAGCAGATCTTTGTATCGGCTCCTTGTGCTGTGACGGCTTGGCTGAGGCTAGCGGAGTTTCAATTAGCCAAGAAACCTCTGATGTGGTGGAGGAGCACAGTAATGGAAATGAGAGCACTGGGTGCTGTGATTGACTGGACGCTCTTCAGGACCAGGTTCTTGAACCGATACTTCTCCGCGGCAGCAAGACAGACAAAAGAGGATGAATTTGCAAGTCTGAGGCAGGGAAACATGACCGTAGCAGATTATGCCACACAGTACTCATCACTACTGAGGTATGTCCCCCATATTGCCTCTGATGGACGTGCCAAGATGAGAAATTTCATGAAAGGACTGCGACCGGAGCTCTATGACCGGGTTATCATCAATAACCCAACTTCTTTTGATGATGCTCTCACAAGAGCGGAGCTTGCTGAGCTAGGAGTGGGAGCTTACGCCATGCCACCACCGGTACCGCCACAGAGGCAGACTACTGACAGTTTGAGACCTCGGGGTGAGTCATTTAAACCCCGTGGTGCCTCTTCATCTTCACGGTATGGTGGGAAGAAACACTTTGGACAGAAGCAGGATAACAAGAAGGGAAATTGGTCGGCCAATCGAGGATCTTCACAAGGGGAGAGGCCGGGAGAGCCTAGGTGCAACAATTGTGGAGGACCGCATTCTTCAAATAAGTGTCCTGCATGTTATGTCTGTGGCAAGATGGGCCACATTGCTCGGTATTGTCCCACCAGGGGAGGCCAGTCAGAGTATCAGGGCAACAGGCCAAGGTTTGAGGACAGGACAGTGCAGCAGAGGCAGCAATTTGGGCCTCGTCCATCGGGAGGTCAGACAGTGGGACCACCCCAGGGACAGGTATATGAACTGACCAGGGAGCAGGCTCAGGCAGCTCCAGAGGAGGTGATTGCCGGTACGTGCCATTTATTTACGTACCCTGCTTTTGTTTTGATAGATACAGGTGCCTCCCATTCCTTTGTGTCTGTGGGATTTGTGGAAAGACACCATATGCGCACGTCTCCTTTGCCCACGCCTCTTTTGGTCTCGACACCCACTGGAAGAAACGTCGTTGCTGATCAGTTTTTGGCAGATAGCCTCATTTATTTTGAGGGCAACGAGTTGAGATCAGACTTGATTGTGCTGGGTATGTCAGACTTCGACTGCATCTTGGGTATTGATGTTCTGAACAGATATCAGGCAGTGGTAGATTGCCGGCAGAGAACAGTGAAGTTCAGACCTGAGTTGGGCAGTCAGTGGACTTTCTTTGGCAACGGGTCTCGTGCGAAGATTCCGTTGATTTCAGCGATCAAGATGTCTCAGTTGTTGGAACGTGGACACACAGGCTATCTTATATATGCCGTGGACACGTCTGGGAAGAGTAAAGAACTGAGAGTTGAGGATGTACCAGTTGTGGCAGAATTTGCTGATGTATTTCCAGAAGAGATCCCAGGATTTCCACCGGCCAGGGAAGTTGAATTTGGGATCGAGTTGCTGCCAGGGACATCCGCTATCTCTCGTGCACCTTATAGGATGGCACCGGCAGAATTGAGAGAGTTGAAAGAGCAGTTGCAGGATCTCTTGGACAAGGGTTATATACGCCCGAGTGTGTCGCCATGGGGCGCACCAGTCCTCTTTGTGAAGAAGAAGGACGGTTCGATGCGGTTGTGCATCGATTACCGGCAGCTGAACAAGGCTACAGTGAAGAATAAGTATCCTCTTCCAAGGATAGACGATTTGTTTGATCAGTTGCAAGGTACCAGGGTGTATAGCAAGATTGATTTGAGATCCGGGTATCATCAGATTCGGGTCAGAGAGGAAGATGTGCAGAAGACAGCGTTCCGGACTCGATACGGGCATTATGAGTTCTTAGTAATGCCGTTCGGTGTGACGAATGCTCCAGCAGTCTTCATGAGTCTGATGAATAGAGTGTTTCAGCAGTATCTTGATCAGTTCGTCATCGTGTTTATTGACGACATTCTTATCTACTCCCGGAGTGAGGAAGATCATGTGAAACACTTGAGGACAGTGCTTCAGATTCTCAGAGAGCATCAGTTGTATGCTAAACTCAGTAAGTGCGAGTTTTGGCTGAGCAGTGTAGTGTTTCTGGGGCATGTCATTTCGAGCAGCGGAATATCAGTGGACCCGAAGAAGATTGAGGCTGTGATGGAGTGGGCTGCCCCCACTTCTGTGCCTGAGATCCGGAGTTTCCTTGGTTTGGCCGGGTATTATCGGCGCTTTGTTGAGGGCTTTTCGAAGATTGCCAAACCGCTGACTCAGTTGACTCAGAAGGGTGTGCCTTTCTTTTGGTCAGAAGCTTGTGAGGAGAGCTTCCAGGAGTTGAAGCACCGGTTGACGACGGCGCCAGTGTTAGTGATCCCGACGGAGAACTCCAGATTTGTTCTGTATACTGATGCATCACTGCAGGGCCTTGGATGTGTTCTGATGCAAGATAAGCATGTGGTAGCTTATGCATCGAGGCAGTTGAAGCCGCATGAGACCAGATATCCAGTGCATGACTTGGAATTGGCGGCTATCATCTTCGCCCTGAAGATCTGGAGGCACTACTTATATGGCACTTCATTCACCATATACACGGATCACAAGAGCCTCAAGTTTCTATTTACTCAGGCAGAGCTGAACATGAGACAGAGGAGATGGATGGACCTACTCAAGGACTATGATTGCGAGATAGAGTACCATCCGGGGAAGGCCAATTTGACAGCAGACGCTTTGAGCCGGAAAGTGAGGAGTTCTGCTGAGGACGTCATCCATTTGTCGGCTATGATGACCTCCTATTGCCATATGGGCTATGACTTTGACATTGATGCATCACCTGTGTATGTATCGACTTTGCTAGCTGAGCCAGATATCTTTGAGAGTATCAGGAGAGCTCAGAGGTCAGATGCTGAGGTTCAGAGATGGTTATCTATAGTGCATCTTGGTCAGCCGACGAAGTTCAGAGTGGCCGACGACGGATCTTTGAGATTGGGTAACCGCTGGGTAGTTCCGAGTACGCCGGAGTTGCGTAAGGGAATCTTGGGGCGAGCTCACAGTAGCAGACTTAGCATCCACCCAGGCGGGAAGAAGATGTACAGAGATCTGCGTGGTCAGTTTTGGTGGAAGAGAATGAAGTCCGATGTCGTCGCTTTTGTGAAGAGGTGTCTGATCTGCCAGCAGGTTAAGGCAGAGAGGCAGAGACCTGGCGGCGAATTGAGAAGCTTGGAGATACCGAAGTGGAAGTGGGAGCACATTTCCATGGACTTCGTGACTCATTTGCCGAGGAGTGCTTCAGGCTTCGATGCTATTTGGGTGATTGTGGACAGATTGACCAAGGTAGCCCACTTTATCCCCTATAGCATGACATTTACATTTTTGAGGATGGCGCAGTTGTATATTAGAGATGTGGTGAGATTGCATGGGATCCCTGTTTCTATTGTGTCAGATCGAGATCCGCGATTCACATCTCATTTCTGGGAAGGCCTTCAGTCAGCTTTGGGAACTGAGGTCAGATTGAGTACTGCTTATCATCCTCAGACGGATGGCCAGACCGAGCGCACTATTCAGACGCTCGAGGACATGTTAAGAGCTTGCGTTTTGGAGTTCGATGCCTCTTGGCAGGATTCAGTGCCTTTGGTAGAGTTTTCGTATAACAATAGCTACCAGGCAAGTATTCAGATGGCTCCGTTTGAAGCTCTTTATGGCAGACGATGTAGATCACCCTTATGTTGGGATGATTTGGACAGTAGATCAGTCGGAGGGCCTGAGTTGATCCGGGAAATGGAAGAGAAGATAAAGACTATAAGGCAGAAAATGAAAGCAGCCCAGGACAGACAGGCAGCTTATGCAAATAAACGGCGGAGACCGTTAGAGTTTCAGTTGGGAGATAAGGTCTTTTTGAAGATCTCGCCTTTCAGAGGCGTTGTGCGGTTTGGGATGCGCGGGAAACTGTCTCCGAGGTTTGTGGGACCGTACGAGATTTTGCAGCGCATTGGCACATTGGCTTACCGACTGGCTTTGCCGCCTTCTTTATCTGGGATACATGATGTGTTTCATGTATCGATGCTGCGAAAGTATGAGCCGGATCCGTCTCACGTGTTACAGCCTTCCGAAGTTCAGTTGGAATCAGACATATCTTATGTGGAACGGCCTGTTAGAATTCTGGACAGAGCAGACCGTAGACTTCGGAACAAAGTGATACAGATGATCAAAGTTCAGTGGGATCGCAGGGGTGTCGAGGAGGCTACGTGGGAGACGGAGCAGCATATGGTGCAGCACTACCCGGAACTATTCTCTGGTATGAGTTTATGTTTAGTTTCTGTTGGGGTAAGTGCATGTGATTTCGAGGACAAAATCTTATAAGTAGGGGAGTATTGTGACATCCCCGAAATGGTTAAATTGCTATTTGGCTTTAATTGTGTTTACATGATTAATTATGTGGTAATTGATTATGTTTTGGGATTTATTTACCTTATGGAAAATGCATGGTCATATGGATAGGGTTGACCCGGGATTGCATTTTAGGGTGCATGTGGTGCATGTTGGGTAAATATTATTGGAAGCATGATTTATTTGCATTGGTTAGCAATTAATTGGGAATCATGTGTTTATTTGATATTTGGTGCATTTTGAGTAAATGCTTTGAAAAATATCATGTTGGGGTGTTTTATACACCATGGATTATTTTGGGTATCATTTTAAATTACCTCACATTTAATACTCAAACCCCACTTTACATCCATCCACTCTTACTTTTCAAAATCAACACCCAAACCCTTACTTTCCCTTCCCATTTTCGAGCTCCACCTTTGAGGTGAAGAGGAGACCTTGCAAACTTTGATTTGTGGAAGATTGTTGGGTGATTTGAGACCCCCAAGAGGTATGGGTACCTCATGTATTAATTTTGTAAGGTTTTGGTTGAGTTTAGTTTGGTTTTAAAGGGTTTAAAATGGGTTGTGTTGGGTGTTGTGGTTTTGGTAATATTTTGGTTGGATGTGGTATATTTGAGTTTGTTATGATGTTTAGTGTTGGTTTTGAGTTATTGGTATTGGTTGGTGTTGGTGTATGTGGGTTTAGATGAGTTGGGGAAAGAGATGGGTGAATAGTGCCCGAATCTCGATTTCCCGCAGCTCGGCGATCGATCGGCGATTTTCTCGCGATCGATCGCGAGCAACAGGGCTGAGGCAGTAAGCCTCAGCGATCGATCGCGAGCTGGGCGCGATCGATCGGCGAGGCCGCGATCGATCGGCGCTAGCTCCGCGATCGATCGCGGATTGTGCATTTTTGTTGCCCTGAGGCAGTGTGTTCTCGCGATCGATCGGGGCTTGATGGCGATCGATCGCGAGACACCAAAATTAATATTTTTGGGTGTTTTTGTGGGATTTTTGGTATTGGACTATTATTGGGTTCTAATATTGGTATTTGTGAATATGTAGAACCAACCCAGGTGGCAACGCAGCCAAGGAATTGAGGTCCAACCACATTCCACATTTTGGAAAGGTACGTAGTGGACGTACGGGCACCCAACGGTAACATGTATTTTATATACTCATTGTTTATGCATTGTGGATGTGGGTATATATGTGGTATTGCATAGTGGATGCATATACATGTTGATTTATGCCATATGAGGTATTGCATAGTGGATGCATATACATGGTAATTTATGCATATTGATGTTAGATGCATATTATGATTATTGGATGCACATCCCATGAGTCGTGGTCATCCTTTGATGATTTTAATGCTTGCCGCTTTTTGTATTGGTTCCGCCAAATGTGAAGCGAGGGGTGGGAGCGCCGCATGTCACATTTGAGCGTGGTTGTCATATGGGGCGAGGAAAGGGTATTTGCCGCTCTCTGTGAAGCGAGGGGTGGGAGCGCCGCATGTCCATTGTAGCGAGGTTATCCTATGCCGCCCATATGAATATAAGCGAGGGGCATTAAAATACACTGTGATGGACAGACTAGGGAATGGTGACCAATATGTGGTACAGTTGAGATGGTATATGATGTCATGACATGTTTTGGCCATTAAAAATAATCTGTTGATTATACTCATGAGTTATGGTACAGGGACAACCAAACGGGAAGCGTTTGAAATGCATGGGAAAACAGGAAGTGTTTTATATTGATTATGCATTTACGCTTTATCTTCATATTGTGTTGAATATGAATGATTATTATTGCTCATGTTTGGGGGTTGTCCTTGTAGGTACCTTTTTGGCATGATAGATGGGCTTGAACGGGTTGAGACAGTGAGCTTCTCGAGCATCTTTGGTAGATGAAAGGACAGGATTCTTTTGTATAGTTCCTACTCTAGGAGTAGCGTAAAACTATAGTGGACACATTCATTTGTTGGAATGTAATTAATCCTTTTTGGTAGTCCTTTATTTTGGCATGTAAATGCTTAAGCTCACAAACTCAACTTGTTTATTCTACTCTGATCATTTGTCTAGCTCTATTATGCCTTTATTCCGCACTTAAGGATTAGGGTCCTTACAATAATTCATTTGATGAATTGAACAAAGTGTTGTTCGTCCAACTATCCAAGAATTATATGTGATGTAATTGACAAAGTGTTGTCTACCTAAATAACCGAGTCTTGGGCGATTAGCCAAAGCTAACTCAAGATTAGGCGAAATATGGATCTTGGCCCACTAAAAGTTTCGAGGGTTGATATTTTTCAAATAAAATAGTGGGAGTATCATTTAATATAAGACCATGTTAAATGATTTAAATCATAAACTTATTTTGCATATTTATATTGTAGATATCCATGGCAACTACAAACGTTACTAGCACTTTATCACTGCGATCGGTCCTTGAGAAGGACAAACTAAATGGGACGAATTTCCTAGACTGGCATAGGAACTTGAGGATAGTCCTCAAACAAGAAAAGAAACAATATGTTCTAGAGGAACCCTTGCTCGCTGAGGAACCTCCCCTAACAGCTACAAGAGCTGAAAAAGATGCTTACAAGAAGCATCAGAGTGACGCACTTGATGTTGGGTGCCTCATGCTTGCCACTATGAACTCTGAGCTTCAGAAGCAACATGAGGAAATGGAGGCGTTCGATATGATTGAACACTTAAAGCAGTTGTACCAACAGCAAGCTAGACAAGAGAGGTATGACGTCTCTAAAGCGTTATTCCAGTGCAGGATGGTAGAAGGAAGCTTAGTTGGAACTCATGTGCTCAAGATGATTGGGTACATTGAGAATCTGGATAAGCTAGGTTTTCCATTGGACCAAGAGTTGGCCACCGATGTAATCTTGCAATCGTTGCCGGAGAGCTTCAGTCAATTTGTAGTAAATTACAATATGACTGATATGGAAAAGACTCTGCCCCAGTTGCTTGGTATGTTGAGAACATATGAAGCAAATACTAAGAAGACTAAGGCCACAAATGTCCTTATTGTGAATAAGGGCAAAGGAAGGGCCAAAGCCAAAGGCAACAAGAAAGCAAAGAAGGTCTTTGCTAAATCTAAGCCAAAGTCTTCTGCACTGAAGCCAAAGGGAGGGAAAAGGAAGGGAACTGTTTCCATTGCGGTGAGACCGGCCATTGGAAAAGGAACTGCAAAGTATATCTGGAGGATCTAAAGAAAGGAAGTGTGACTTCCGCTTCAGGTATTTTTGTTATAGAAGTCAATTTATCTACTTCTTCATCATGGGTATTAGATACTGGATGTGGATCTCACATTTGTGTAAATGTGCAGGATCTCAAAAGGAGTAGGACATTGGCAAAAGGTGAAGTTGATCTCCGAGTTGGAAATGGAGCAAGAGTTGCTGCATTAGCTATAGGAGATTATCATTTAGCTTTACCTTCTGGTTTATCGTTGATTTTAAAAGACTGTTATTTTGTGCCTTCAATTACTAAAAACATTATATCTATTTCTTGTTTAGACAAGTATGGTTTTTCATTTATAATAAAGGACAATTGTTGTTCTATTTATTTAAATGATATGTTTTATGCTGATGCACAAATGGTGAATGGTCTTTATGTATTAAATCTTGATATGCCTATCTATAACATAAATACTAAAAGGATTAAAAATAATGATTGTAATCCGACTTATCTCTGGCACTGTCGCTTGGGCCACATAAACGAGAACCGCATATCTAAACTTCATAAGGATGGAGTATTAGATTCATTTGATTTTGAATCATATGAAACATGCGAATCTTGTTTAATGGGCAAGATGACTAAAGCCCCTTTCAAGGGACATGTTGAAAGGGCAAATATTTTATTGGGACTAATACATAGTGATGTATGTGGACCAATAAGTACACAAGCTAGAGGTGGTTTTCAATACTTCGTTACATTTACTGATGACCTCAGTAGATATGGGTATGTGTACCTAATGAAACATAAACATGAAACCTTTGAAAAGTTCAAAGATTTCAAGAATGAAGTACAAAACCAACTTGGCAAAAGTATCAAAATCCTTCGATCAGATCGAGGAGGAGAATACTTAAGCCAAGAGTTTCATGACTATCTAAAGGAGTGTGGGATAGTCCCACAACTCACTCCTCCGTATACTCCACAATGGAATGGTGTATCCGAGAGGAGAAATCGAACCTTGTTAGACATGGTTAGATCAATGATGAGTCATGCAGATCTTCCGATATCATTTTGGGGACACGCTCTAGAAACAGCGATTTTCTTACTGAACCGTGTTCCATCTAAATCAGTGGAAAAGACACCATATGAGATATGGACTGGGAAGCGTCCTAGTATGTCTTTTATGAAGATTTGGGGTTGTGAGGCTTTCGTTAGACGTCACGCCACTAACAAACTTGGACCCAAATCTGATAAGTGTTTATTTGTGGGGTATCCTAAGGAAACGAAAGGATACTATTTCTATTATCCCACTGAGAACAAAATAGTTGTTGCTCGGACTGGTGTATTTCTTGAAAGGGAATTTATTTCTAGAAAAACCAGTGGGAGAAAAATAGAACTTAGTGAAGTTCAACCACAAGAAAACACTGAACCTGAGATTGAGATGGAAACAGAGCAGGCACCACAAGCTGTTGTGGAAGAAGTACCTGCTCAAGAGACACAAGCCCAGCGTAGGTCTGTAAGAGAACACCGGGAGCCACAGAGATATGGATTTCTTGTGACTCAACAAGGTGACTTACTACTTATTGATGAGGATGAGCCGTCATCTTATCAACAAGCTATTATGGGCAATGATTCTGAGAAATGGCAAGAGGCCATGAAATCTGAAATGGAATCCATGTATGCAAACCAAGTATGGACTTTGGTTGATCCACCTGAAGGGGTACGACCCATAGGGTGCAAATGGATTTTCAAGAAAAAGACCGATATGGATGGTAATGTACAAACCTATAAAGGTCGGCTGGTTGCAAAAGGATTCAAACAAATTCATGGTATTGACTATGATGAAACCTTTTCACCAGTGGCCATGGTTAAATCCATAAGGATCTTACTTGCAATAGCTGCATTTCATGATTATGAAATCTGGCAGATGGATGTCAAAACAGCTTTCCTTAATGGAAATCTGCTCGAGGATGTGTACATGACACAGCCCGAGGGTTTTGTCGATCCAAAGGATGCTGGAAAGATATGCAAGCTACAACGATCCATTTATGGATTGAAGCAAGCTTCTCGGAGTTGGAACCTTCGTTTTGATGATGCAATCAAAGAGTTTGGTTTTATCAAAAATGAAGATGAACCTTGTGTCTACAAGAAGGTCAGTGGGAGCGTAATCATTTTCCTAGTGTTGTATGTAGATGACATACTTCTTATTGGAAATGATATCCCTGCCTTGCAATCTGTAAAGATTTGGCTAGGGAATTGCTTTTCGATGAAAGACTTAGGAGAAGCTACCTATGTGTTAGGAATCAAGATCTATAGAGATAGATCGAGAAGGCTTCTTGGTCTAAGTCAAAGTACATACATAGACAAGGTGCTTAAAAGGTTTAGCATGCAAGAATCCAAGAAAGGATTCGTGCCTATGACACATGGTATTTATCTCTCGAAGGAACAGTGTCCTTCAACACCAGATGAGAGACAACGCATGAGTAAGATTCCATACGCATCAGCTATTGGATCTATCATGTATGCCATGATATGTACTCGTCCCGATGTATCGTATGCTTTGAGCATGACGAGCAGATATCAAGTTGATCCAGGTGAAGGTCACTGGATTGCTGTCAAGAACATCCTGAAGTACTTGAGAAGGACTAAGGATACATTCTTGATTTATGGAGGTGAGGAAGAGCTCAATGTAATGGGTTACACTGATGCGAGCTTCCAAACCGACAAAGATGATTTTCGATCGCAATCTGGATATGTGTATTGCCTGAATGGAGGTGCTGTGAGCTGGAAGAGTTCAAAGCAAGAAACAGTAGCCGATTCTACAACGGAAGCTGAGTATATTGCTGCCTCGGATGCAGCAAAGGAAGCTGTTTGGATGAGGAAGTTCATTTCTGAACTTGGAGTGGTGCCTAGCATTAAAGATCCGATAGAACTCTATTGTGACAACAATGGAGCGATCGCATTGGCTAAGGAACCAAGATCTCACCAAAGATCCAAGCACATACTTAGGCGTTTCCATTTCATTCGAGAAATCGTTGAAAGGGGAGATGTTAAAATATGCAAAGTACCAACAGATGATAATGTATCTGACCCATTGACGAAGCCGCTGTCACAGCAGAAGCATGATCGTCATACTAGATCTCTAGGCATTAGGTATATGTCTGAGTGGTCTTAGTGCAAGTGGGAGATTTGTTGGGATATGCCCTAAGACAAGTCATTAGATGATTGTTTAAGACATACAATGTTTATGGATTTATGAATGGCAATTCATTATTATATATTATTCTTTTAACTGTGCATTGTGAATTAATATATATGTTAATGTCCTTAGAATAATATTGTATTATTCTTAAAGATGTTCCTAGTCAAGTATTATCATGAATGGGATAATGATAATACGTAGAGACTAGTATATGTTGATCGATGAATTGTTCATTGATATGAGATATCAAATCAACATATGGGTACATGTTAGAGAACGATGTACTGAACAGACCCACCATGAGAATGCAACATGGATAGTTATATGATCGTCATATGCAATTCTCATAGTGATAATAATGTATGTAATCCTTACGACTTGTGATCATCAGAGATCCCAACATAAGGAGTTATGTATCTTGATATCGTCAAACGTTACCCGTAACAGGGTATACTATAAAGGCGACTATTGGATACACTACGAATTATGTAGAGGGATGTTGACTGATCGAGATAGGATTTGTCCCTCCTATATAACAGGAGATGTGTTTGGCCCTTGATCAAGTGAGAACTAAAATGCATGGCCATGCTCGAATGAGTCGATATGAGATATCGAGCTTATTCGTTTATTCTAGTTCTACTTGGGGATCAAGAAATAGAGATTGAATATACGAGTATGACTATTCCATGACTCGTGTTCAATCTAAACACAAAGGACAAAGGGATTAAGTTACATGGTTAATATTATCACAAGTTCTAAAGGTTATGTCGAGTCATTGACATTCTCGTAATTTGGGTAGCATCGATGTGTTGCTAGATACCGCTCGATGCTTGCGACATAAAATGAGATTTTATGTCACTGCCAACATTACGAGATCCTATCGGGTCGCACAAAAGATTAAATCGAGAAGGGAAATTAAATTCATGGGATGAATTAAATAATTAAGAGGAGTCTTAATTAATAATCATAAGGATTAATTAAATCATGGGCTTAAGCCCATGAAGCTTTAAGAAAGCCTTTAATTAATTATATTTAATATGATTGCAAGGTGATAAATGGTAAGACAACTTTCATATCACACTAACCTAAATCAAGAAGGAAGCACACGGCCTCCACAACCAAAAAGGCTCTCGGTTTTCTCATCATAGCCGAGGAGAATTTTGAGTTTGGTGCGAGCCATTCGATTGAGAATCGAGTGTTCTTTCTTGTTCCGATTTAATAACTTGTCTAGCAACTTGTTATTAAATCATCCCTTCACTCGATTCGATCGTGTGGATACCGTTGAGGCAAAACCATTCGAGTTTTGCTATTGACTCGGAGAAGGCGTAAGACGTGGTGCAGCTCCGTGGATTCGGCTTCAAACGCGCTACAAGGGTAAGACACTTGTAATTCTCTAATCCGATATGAATCCCTATGTATAGATCACTGGTTTGTAATCCCAAAATTTTATTCCGCTGCGTTGTATGCTCATGGGGTTACTGACAAGATGTCCCTAGTTAAGTATTATCATGAATAGGGATAATGATAATACGTAGAGACTAGTATATGTTGATCGATGAATTGTTCATTGATATGAGATATCAAATCAACATATGGGTACATGTTAGAGAACGATGTACTGGACAGACCCACCATGAGAATGCAACATGGATAGTTATATGATCGTCATATGCAATTCTCATAGTGATAATAATGTATGTAATCCTTACGACTTGTGATCATCAGAGATCCCAACATAAAGAGTTATGTATCTTGATATCGTCAAACGTTACCCGTAACAGGGTAAACTATAAAGGCGACTATTGGATACACTACGAATTATGTAGAGGGATGTTGACTGATTGAGATAGGATTTGTCCCTCCTATATAACAGGAGATGTGTTGTGACATCCCCGAAATGGTTAAATTGCTATTTGGCTTTAATTGTGTTTACATGATTAATTATGTGGTAATTGATTATGTTTTGGGATTTATTTACCTTATGGAAAATGCATGGTCATATGGATAGGGTTGACCCGGGATTGCATTTTAGGGTGCATGTGGTGCATGTTGGGTAAATATTATTGGAAGCATGATTTAATTGCATTGGTTAGCAATTAATTGGGAATCATGTGTTTATTTGATATTTGGTGCATTTTGAGTAAATGCTTTGAAAAATATCATGTTGGGGTGTTTTATACACCATGGAATTAATTGGTATACATTTGATTTAATAAACCCACCCTTTTATTTCCAACTCTTACTTCACTTTACCAAAATCATTTCCAACACCCAAACCCTTCCCTCTTCTTCTCATTTTCGAGCTCAAGCCTAGGGTTGAGGAGAAACCTTTCAAAACTCTTGATTTGTGGAGCATATTGGGTGATTTGAGATCCCCAAGAGGTATGGGTACCTCATGCTTTAATTTTGTGAAGTTTGGTTTGAGTTTGGTTTGGTTTTGAATGGTTTTAAAATGGGTTTTGTTGGGTTGTTGTGGTTTTGGTTAAAGGTTGGATTTTTGGTTGTTTTAAGGTGCATTTTGGAAGTTTATGTTGTTATTTGAGTTGTTGGTTTGTTGGTTAAGAGTTGGAATGGGTTGGAATGGTTTTGAGATGCATAAATGGTGGATTTTCGGGTTACAGGGGATGGCGATCGATCGCCCATTCCAGGCGATCGATCGCGCCCAGGCAGTAGGCTTTTCAAGCCTTTGGCGATCGATCGCCACTCTTGGGCGATCGATCGGCGGGTCTGGCGATCGATCGCGCCAGGGGTGGCGATCGATCGCCGAAGGGTGCAATTTTTTATTTTTCGGACAGTGGGTATTGGCGATCGATCGCCGTGAGGGGCGATCGATCGCGGAAGCCAAAATATGGTTTTTTTGGTTATTTTTGTGGGATTTTTGGTATTGGACTATTATTGGGTTCTAATATTGGTATTTGTGAATATGTAGAACCAACCCAGGTGGCAACGCAGCCAAGGAATTGAGGTCCAACCACATTCCACATTTTGGAAAGGTACGTAGTGGACGTACGGGCACCCAACGGTAACATGTATTTTATATGCTCATTGTTTATGCATTGTGGATGCGAGTATATATGTGGTATTGCATTGTGGATGCATATACATGTTGATTTATGCCATATGAGGTATTGCATTGTGGATGCATATACATGGTAATTTATGCATATTGATGTTAGATGCATATTATGATTATTGGATGCACATCCCATGAGTCGTGGTCATCCTTTGATGATTTTAATGCTTGCCGCTTTTGTATTGGTTCCGCCAAATGTGAAGCGAGGGGTGGGAGCGCCGCATGTCACATTTGAGCGTGGTTGTCATATGGGGCGAGGAAAGGGTATTTGCCGCTCTCTGTGAAGCGAGGGGTGGGAGCGCCGCATGTCCATTGTAGCGAGGTTATCCTATGCCGCCCATATGAATATAAGCGAGGGGCATTAAAATACACTGTGATGGACAGACTAGGGAATGGTGACCAATATGTGGTACAGTTGAGATGGTATATGATGTCATGACATGTTTTGGCCATTAAAAATAATCTGTTGATTATACTCATGAGTTATGGTACAGGGACAACCAAACAGGAAGCGTTTGAAATGCATGGGAAAAACAGGAAGTGTTTTATATTGATTATGCATTTACGCTTTATCTTCATATTGTGTTGAATATGAATGATTATTATTGCTCATGTTTGGGGGTTGTCCTTGTAGGTACCTTTTTGGCATGATAGATGGGCTTGAACGGGTTGAGACAGTGAGCTTCACGAGCATCTTTGGTAGATGAAAGGACAGGATTCTTTTGTATAGTGCCTACTCTTGGAGTAGCGTAAAACTATAGTGGACACATTCATTTGTTGGAATGTAATTAATCCTTTTGGTAGTCCTTTATTTTGGCATGTAAATGCTTAAGCTCATAGACTCAACTTGTTTACTCTACTCTGATCATTTATTTAGCTCTATTATGCCTTTATTCCGCACTTAAGGATTAGGGTCCCTACATGTGTTTGGCCCTTGATCAAGTGAGAACTAAATGCATGGCCATGCTCGAATGAGTCGATATGAGATATCGAGCTTATTCGTTTATTCTAGTTTTACTTGGGGATCAAGAAATAAAGATTGGATATACGAGTATGACTATTCCATGACTCGTGTTCAATCTAAACACAAAGGACAAAGGGATTAAGTTACATGATTAATATTATCACAAGTTCTAAAGGTTATTGTCGAGTCATTGACATTCTCGTAATTTGGGTAGCATCGATGTGTTGCTAGATACCGCTCAATGCTTGCGACATAAAATGAGATTTTATGTCACTGCCAACATTACGAGATCCTATCGGGTCGCACAAAAGATTAAATCGAGAAGGGAAATTAAATTCATGGGATGAATTAAATAATTAAGAGGAGTCTTAATTAATAATCATAAGGATTAATTAAATCATGGGCTTAAGCCCATGAAGCTTTAAGAAAGCCTTTAATTAACCATATATAATTTGTTAACAAGGTTTAATTAGATTAATACTTGCAAGACAAATAAAAATAACAAAAACCCTACACCAAGCAAGAGCACACGGCCGCACCATCCAATTCCTCTCGGCCTTCACAAGTCGAAGGGGTTCTTGGTGGTTTTGAGCCATCTTCGATTGTGAATCGAGCTTGCTTCGTGTATTGGTTTAAGAACTTGTCTAGCAACTTGTTCTTAAACTATTCCTTCGTTCGATTTGATCGTGTGGATACCGTTGAGGCAAAACCATTCGAGTTTTGCTAAGTGACTCGGAGAAGGCGTAGGACGTGGTGCAGCTCCGTGGATTCTGCTTCAAACACGCTACAAGGGTAAGACACTTGTAATTCTCTAATCCGATATGAATCCCTATGTATAGATCCGGTGTTAGTAATCCCAAAATTTTATTCCGCTGCGTTGTATGCTCATGGGGTTACTTACAGTGGTATCAGAGCCGTGTACAAGGCTCATATCGGATTTATGTGATTAAATTGTGTTAATCATATTAGAATTTGTATTGCATGCTTATTAAAACTGTTTAATTCATATATGATATGAAATAAATATTTAGTTTTTGAAAATCATCGTAAAAATTGTATTTGATATAATAGGCGAATAATTGTATACGATACACAAAAGCGTAAAATCGAGGTGTTGGCTCAAGGTGGTTCGACCACCTCATGACTTGACCCTCGGGCCGCCGCAAGTGAGCTAGGGTTCGGACCCTTGGCTCATGCATGGGGCCGCGCCACTTCCAAGAGGCTAGGGTTTTGAACCCTAATCACAAAAGCTACTCGGCCGCCGCTTGGGCTAGGGTTTTTCGGACCCTGGCTCGTGCATGGGTCAAGCCGTCACCGTCATGGACCGTCCATGGTTGGACCGTGGCTTGTGGCTCATGGATTTTGGTGTTTCGAGCAAGTTGGCTCGATGAAAAACCAACATGGTGCGAGGCGGCTAGGGTTTGGAACCCTAGCGCCGCCGTCGCTCGAGCTTGGCTCGGCCATGGGCTAGGGTTACGAACCCTAGGCCCATCAACCATGGTGGTTCGAGTCTTAGTCGCTTTAGTTCGTGGCATGTGATGTCCCGAGCGTACGATATTTTTTCAAAAAATTATTTTACAGTTTTAATTAGAATTAAATTTAAAATGTTTAGAATTTAATTAATTAAATGTTAATGCATGCTTTATGTGTTGTTTGAGCATGGTGCGTGGTTATAGCCCTTTGACCTATTAGATAGGATTTGTGGATGTTTGTAATTTATAATACGACCTGCGTGTCGTGCCTTTCTCTATTTCATTCTAAATGTAATCCCTCCCCTATGTTCCCCTCGAATGTGAATCGAGGAATTCTATATCTTGTAAATAGTGTAGTTTATTTTATTGATGGTGATCAATGAAGATGGAGCATCGTGCCGAGATGAGGAGGCCATTCACAAATTGGAGCCAAGGAAGGTGCTTGTGAAGTTGTGACATCCCCGAAATGGTTAATTGCTATTTGTCTTTAATTGTGTTTACATGATTAATTATGTGGTAATTGATTATGTTTTGGGATTTATTTACCTTATGGAAATGCATGGTCATGTGGATAGGGGTGACCCGGGATTGCATTGTAGGGTGCATGTGGTGCATGTTGGGTAAATATTATTGGAAGCATGATTTATTTGCCTTTGGTAGCAATTTATTAGAAATCATGTGTTTAATTGATATTTGGTGCATTTTGAGTAAATGCTTTGAAAAATATCATGTTGGGGTGTTTTATACACCATGGAATTGTTGGTATGCTTTTTAATTAAAACCCAACCCTTTTATCCCCAACCCCACTTTACCAATCACTTTACCTTTACCAAAAACCAAATCCACAAAACCCTTCCCCTCCAAATTTTCGAGCTCAAGCCTTGGGTGGAAGAGGGACCTTTCAAAAATCTTGATTGGTGGAGCATATTGGGTGATTTGAGATCCCCAAGAGGTATGGGTACCTCATGCTTTAATTTTGTAAGGTTTTATTTGAGTTTGGGTTGATTTTAAAATGGGTTTTGTTGGGTTGTTGTGGGTTTGTTTAAAGGTTGGATTTATGGTTGTTTTAAGGTGTGTTTTGGTGGTTCATGTTGATATTAATGTTGTTGGTTGGTTGGTTTGAGTATTGGGATGGATTGGAAGAAATTTTGGGAACAAAAATGGTGAAAAACGCATGTCTGCGCGAGGCGATCGATCGCCTGAAAAGAGGCGACCGATCGCCAAGAGATAGTGGCATTTTTGCGGGTTAGGCGATCGATCGCCTAAAATGGGGCGACCGATCGCCGAGAGGCAGTAGGTTTTTCAAAGGAATGGCGATCGATCGCCATGTTTGGGGCGACCGATCGCCGCTGTGTAAATTTTGAGGCGACCGATCGCCTATGGGAAGCGATCGATCGCCGCCTGTGGAATTTTGGAAAATGGTTTATTTTGTCAAATTTTTGGTATTTGGCTATTATTTGGCTTCTAATATGGGGTTGTGTGATTGTGTAGAACCATCCCAGGTAGCAACACAACCGAGGAATTGAAGCCGGACCAATTCCACTTTTGGAAAGGTACGTAGTGGACGTACGGGCACCCAACGGTAACATGTATTTTATATACTCATTGATTATGCATTGTGGATGCGGGTATATATGTGGTATTGCATTGTGGATGCATATACATGTTGATTTATGCCATATGTGGTATTGCATTGTGGATGCATATACATGGTGATTGATGCATATTGATGATAGATGCATATTATGATTATTGGATGCACATCCCATGAGTCGTGGTCATCCTTTGATGATTTTAATGCTTGCCGCTTTTTGTATTGGTTCCGCTAAATGTGAAGCGAGGGGTGGGAGCGCCGCATGTCACATTTGAGCGTGGTTGTCATATGGGGCGAGGAAAGGGTATTTGCCGCTCTCTGTGAAGCGAGGGGTGGGAGTACCGCATGTCCATTGTAGCGAGGTTATCCTATGCCGCCCATATGAAAATAAGCGAGGGGCATTAAAATACACTGTGATGGACAGACTAGGGAATGGTGACCAATATTTGGTACAGTTGAGATGGTATATGATGTCATGACATGTTTTGGCCATTAAAAATAATCTGTTGATTATACTCATGAGTTATGGTACAGGGACAACCAAACGGGAAGTGTTTGAAATGCATGGAAAACAGGAAGTGTTTTATATTGATTATGCATTTACGCCTTATCTTCATATTGTGTTGAATATGAATGATTATTATTGCTCATGTTTGGGGGTTGTCCTTGTAGGTACCTTTTTGGCATGATAGCAAGCTTTGAACGGGTTGAGGTGGTGAGCTTGTGAAGCATTCTTTTGAGGATTAAAGGACAGGATTATTTTGTCTAGTGTCTACTCTAGGAGTAGTGTAAAACTAGTTGATAGCATTCATTGATGAGGAATGTAATTAATCCATTCTTTTTGGAAGTCCTTATTATTATGGCATGTAATGCTTAAGCTCATAGACTCAACATGTTCTTTTCTCACTCTGATCATTATATTAGCTCTATTATGCCTTATTTCCGCATTTAAGGATTAGGGTCCTTACATTAGTGGTATCAGAGCAGTGGTTAGAGAACCCGGGAACGAGTGAAGGGTAGCCTTAGCAAGTTTGGCTAGGTGCTTACATTTGAAGCATGTTTATGCATGTGGTGCATATTGGTGTATATTTGGTTATACTGACATGCTTATATCACTCCGGTTATCTAACGACATGATATATATTGCTTTGGATTGTTGTTAACATTTGTGTTACAGCATGGCTGCTAATGAGGAAGTCGGAGATGTTGGGAGTGTGAATGCGAGTATTGGACAGGCTAATCCTCTACCTCCACCGGCCGTAGGGATGGAACCAGTAGTTCAGTTATTGCTACCGGGTGAGATTAGCTTGACTCAGTTTCTGTCTTATCATCCGCCCCGGTTCGAGGGGACAGAGTCCGGAGAAGAAGCTGAAGAGTGGCTGGAGAGACTTGAGCAGATCTTTGTATCGGCTCCTTGTGCTATTACTGCTTGGCTGAGGCTGGCGGAGTTCCAGTTGGCTAAGAAACCATTGATGTGGTGGAGGAGCACAGTGATGGAGATGAGAGCACTAGGTACTGTGATTGATTGGACGCTCTTCAGGACCAGGTTCTTGAACCGATACTTCTCCGCGGCAGCAAGACAGACAAAGGAGGATGAATTTACAAGTCTGCGGCAGGGGAACATGACAGTGGCAGACTATGCCACACAGTACTCATCACTACTGAGGTATGTCCCCCATATTGCCTCTGATGGACGTGCCAAGATGAGAAATTTCATGAAAGGACTGCGACCGGAACTCTATGACCGGGTTATCATCAATAACCCAACTTCTTTTGATGATGCTCTCACAAGAGCGGAGCTTGCTGAGCTGGGAGTGGGAGCTTATGCCATGCCACCACCGGTACCACAACAGAGGCAGACTAGTGACAGTTTGAGGCCTCGGGGTGAGCCATTTAAACCCCGTGGTGCCTCTTCATCTTCGCGGTATGGTGGAAAGAAATACCTTGGCCAGAAACAGGATGGCAAGAAGGGAAATTGGTCCGCCAGTCGAGGATCTTCACAGGGGGATAGGCCGGGAGAGCCGAGGTGCAACAATTGTGGAGGGCCACATTCTTCAAACAAGTGTCCTGCATGTTATGTTTGTGGCAAGATGGGCCACATTGCTCGGTATTGTCCCACCAGGGGAGGCCAGTCAGAGTATCAGGGCAGCAGGCCGAGGTTTGAGGACAGGACAGTGCAGCAGAGGCAGCAGTTTGGGCCTCGTCCGTCGGGAGGTCAGACAGTGGGACCGCCCCAGGGACAGGTATATGCACTGACCAGAGAGCAGGCTCAGGCAGCCCCGGAGGAGGTATTGCCGGTACGTGCCATTTATTTACGTACCCTGCTTTTGTTTTGATAGATACAGGTGCCTCCCATTCTTTTGTGTCTGTGGGATTTGTGGAAAGACACCATATGCGCACGTCTTCTTTACCCACGCCTCTCCTTGTCTCGACACCCACTGGAAGAAATGTCGTTGCGCATCAGTTTATGGCAGACTGCCTCATTTATTTTGAGGGCAACGAGTTGAGATCAGACTTGATTGTGCTGGGTATGTCAGACTTCGACTGCATCTTGGGTATTGATGTTCTGAACAGATATCAGGCAGTGGTAGATTGCCGACAGAGGACAGTGAAGTTCAGACCTGAGTTGGGCAGTCAGTGGACTTTCTATGGCAACGGGTCTCGTGCGAAGATTCCGTTGATTTCAGCGATCAAGATGTCTCAATTGTTGGAACGTGGTCACACGGGCTATCTTATTTATGCCGTGGACACGTCTGGGAAGAGTAAAGAACTCAGAGTCGAGGATGTACCAGTAGTGGCAGAATTTGCTGATGTATTTCCAGAAGAGATCCCAGGATTTCCACCGGCCAGGGAAGTTGAGTTTGGGATCGAGCTGTTGCCAGGGACATCCGCTATCTCTCGTGCACCTTATAGGATGGCACCGGCTGAGCTGAGAGAGTTGAAAGAACAGTTACAGGATCTCCTTGACAAGGGTTATATACGCCCGAGCGTGTCGCCATGGGGCGCACCAGTTCTCTTTGTGAAGAAGGACGGTTCGATGCGGCTGTGCATCGATTACCGGCAGCTGAATAAGGCTACAGTGAAGAACAAGTATCCTCTCCCAAGGATTGACGACTTGTTTGATCAGTTGCAAGGTACTAGGGTGTATAGCAAGATTGATTTGAGGTCCGGGTATCATCAGATTCGGGTCAGAGAGGATGATGTGCAGAAGACAGCATTCCGGACACGATACGGGCATTATGAGTTCTTAGTGATGCCGTTCGGTGTGACGAATGCTCCAGCAGTCTTCATGAGTCTGATGAACAGAGTGTTTCAGCAGTATCTTGATCAGTTCGTCATCGTGTTTATTGACGACATTCTTATCTACTCCCGGAGCGAGGAAGATCATGTGAAACACTTGAGGACAGTGCTTCAGATTCTTAGAGAGCATCAGTTGTATGCTAAGCTCAGTAAGTGCGAATTTTGGCTGAGCAGTGTAGTGTTTCTGGGGCATGTCATTTCGAGCAGCGGGATATCTGTAGATCCCAAGAAGATTGAGGCTGTGATGGAGTGGGCTGCCCCCACTTATGTGCCTGAGATCCGGAGTTTTCTTGGTTTGGCCGGGTATTATCGGCGCTTTGTTGAGGGCTTTTCGAAGATTGCCAAGCCGCTGACTCAGTTGACTCAGAAGGGTGTGCCTTTCTTTTGGTCAGAAGCTTGTGAGGAGAGCTTCCAGGAGTTGAAGCACCGGTTGACGACGGCGCCAGTATTAGTGATCCCGACGGAGAACTCCAGATTTGTTCTGTATACTGATGCATCACTGCAGGGCCTTGGGTGTGTTCTGATGCAAGATAAGCATGTGGTAGTGTAAGACCCCAACACTTAAACTCGTCATTAGTTCATTTATGACGTCGTATGTGTATAAATTTTTCATTTTCTTTTCATTCTTTTAAAAAGAATTATTACATGTTTCCCATAAACCCATGGCATAAATGATGTCCAACATTATATGATCATCTCTACCGACAAATAGACTCAAGGATTTCATCCAATACCATGCCCATTACACCACTTTTACATTGTGGGTTTTTATAAAAATTTGGGCAGAGTCTCCCCATAAACTGAGCTATCCGGAAATAAAAATACATCACATAACATAACTCCCGACCAGGGACAACACAATACTAAACAGAATACAGAAACACTAAGTAAATTCCCAGCCAGGGAAGACACCACACTAATAAGACAACAAAAGTGGGTTTCAACACCCTTATACAGTCCATATACAGATACAAGTGCTCACAGAAGAGCAACGAATAACGGATACTCATCCGGATGCATAATTAGTATATATACCAACCGCTCAATCTCGTATATCGGCTCAATCTCGTATATCGGCTCAATCTCATACTACGCTCCGGGAAACATCATCCAACAAGGTCCGAGCCTAGCACTCCAAAGCAGCATCGTATCTGTTGTACCTGTTTCAACAGAAACAGCCCCCACACAGGGTGAGCATACTCCAACTCAAAATTCAATCACAAATCGATATACAAAATCATAATGCGACAGTTTAGATTATTCAAAACTCATAAAATATACTCCCTGTACAATTCCGAGTTTGTATAGTTTCCACGCAATGTTCCTGTTTCAAACTCACGCACATTCATAATGTCAAATTTAGTATTATCATTGAAAACATGATACTCAACGACACTGTGAATTCAATACAACAACAATATATTATTTATGCTCAACATAAATAATTCAACATCGATGTACACCTGATTATCCCACCATCTCATTCTCGACACTTTCTCATGTCGCTCATGCCCAAGGCATCAATACTCAACCAGTATAATCGGATCACGTACCACCACGTGTCCTTCACACAACACATGTATACACATATTCTTTTCTTTACTCATCTTCTTGGATCACGTATAACTACGTATCTATCAAGCTACGTATTTTAAACTCAATTATCAGATTCAATCGATTAACCTTAAACATCATGTTCAAATTACATGTGTACATGACTGTATAGATACTAGATATACCTGCTCGTACGTCACCACGTACCTTATTGTCGACAAAACAAGTCAAGCTACCCCTGTTGTCCGGAGACTCGTTGAGTATCTACAACAATCCGATAGATCACTCATTAATTCATATATGTATTAAGAATTTTCACCATTCAGTTTTTGAATCATGGATCGTACATAGATCAGAATATTTCGATTATTTAACAGCACAATTTCGATCCAACAACAATTAAGTTTATTAGTTTCAGCAGCCTAATTTTTTGATTAATTAGCAGTAATATTTTGGACTCCAAAACATGATAATTTTTGAATCAAAAAGCAGGTGTTTAATCACAAATCAAGCTGACATGCACACACACCTGCACACGTTGAATACACACACATATACAACAGATTACACACACACTAGAGTAGGCTGGACACACACTAGCAATGGCTAAACACATGCACACAACACAACAGCCACGATAAACACACTTACACCCCAATAACGATCCCCCCCCTATACAGGAATCAATATTCCTTGGTAGCAAGTAACAAAGATTGACAGCAAAACCTTCCCAAAAGTAGCAGAAATCGGACACTCAAAAAAATGAAATGAAGAACATATGCAACCCTCCAATACAAGTCAAGAACTTCCTGGAATTGAGCAAGAAAAACCGATCACAAAACTTCAAAACAGAGGCATAAAGTTCGAACCAAGGCTGCAAGAATTCAAGCCAAAATGTAACAGAAAGTTTCAACCAAAAACGGAAAGAAATCGAGACCAACTACATAAGATTTTCGAACCCAAATTGATAAAATCGGCAGCCCCCAAAACATCCCCAACCAGTCGCAGAATCGAGCTGGGAACATTTCAAAATGTAAGGAAAATGAATAATCATAGCATGACATAATATATCATTTACAAACCTTGAAGAATCGTGAGAAAAACGCCCAGCATTGACGTTATTACCGATGCTCGATCGAAGATAGGAGTGGGGGAGAGGACGGAGGCGTGAAGTGTAAATTGGGGAGTAGAGAGATTGTCTGTATGTGAGTTTTAGGTTAAATCCTAACCATCCCATTCATCTATTTCCAATTCAATGTATTTAATTAACATCTCAATTAAGAAGATCCATTATTATTATTTGCGAGGATCAAAATTTAATAAAATTTGCACCACAAGTTCAACCCGAGACTATTTATTCAAACTCCGGACCAAAATATTAATTCCAATTCCTTTTTAGATTAATTTACACTACAAGTGCCAACCCGAAATTAATTATCCCAACCCCGGAACACATATATACCTCCCAAGAATATAATTCATTATTATATCACAATTTACCACAATTAAATCAACTGAATAATCATCAATTATTCCGGGCATCACAATTCTCCCCAACTAATAAAATTTCGTCCTCGAAATTTAAATGCATGATTAATATAAAATCCAACAGTAAAGTTTACGTATCGTTATACAGCTCAAGATAGTGCTGTAACAAATCTGTAGGATAACACCATCATTCGAATCATCATGGCTCGTAAACATGACGAACCACACCAACGATCTCAAGACTGCAAGTCACATCACTTTAACATATTTACCATGGATTGAATATTTCATTCATTCTCTATCGCTACCAGCTAGCTCTTCATAAAGTATTGAAAATGTTTGATTTTGTTCCCCTATAACATCTAGGCAACAATAGATCTCATGAACTAGAAAAATCAATCCCCTTTTTTTCACGTTCACTTGCCTATCTCATCACTTAAATTTTCCGTAGCATATAGATTTTTAGTTCAAGTCATTCCTTTCAATCCACCGTGTTACATGTATTCTGTTAACCAGTCTCAGTAATTGTTTACGTTCATTCAATAAAATGACATTCAATATCGCAATAACCTCATACTAGCTCCGTTCAACTTTATTTACATTTTTAGAAGCTTCTTCCTATAAATAACTCATCAAAGAGAATTGCCGTAATTTGTAAAAGTCAACACTTACAGTGTTTAATCATCCAGCTTCTTTGTCATACTTCACTACCTGTGTACTTTCATCGGTACAGTTCCTCGTACAAAATTTTAATCCGTCATAGTTTACTTTCATCATAGTACACATTACATAATTACTAAATTATGCATTCCATGCACATCATGTATATTCAAGAATATATGACAATACACCAACATTTATCTTAATTAACTTCATACCTGTGTCGTTGCAAATGTATGCAACTTATCCCCACATCATAACCATCATCCGTATGAAGTAACGGTACTCTTGAGCCTTTACGCATCAATCTTTCATATATCATCTCCTGGCTATTATCTGGTGCAAGGTAATGACTAGAAAACCCATTAGTCATTCTCACATACGTATATACACATTATACACACCAACAGCCACAGACCATCAGCATCGAATCATGATAAATGGCTTAACACTAATATTTTCATTTACGATTATACTTATCTAACACAAGGCATCAACATCAATATTGAATAGTTCGTAACATACCTTTGTAGATGGAATCATCTACAATACACAATGGCACCATAATATCATGTTAAGCACATCACTCACATACTCTTAAGTATCAACTTTCCACATTACTTCACCCAATTATTATCTGTCATAGGACAAGTACAAAATAATCTCGTTAGTATTTCTCAAATACTTGTAACATAACACGTACCTTGTCCTTTACGCATTTCGATATTCATAATGTTTCTGTCATCAAACATTAATTCCCTGCATCAGAAGTTTCTCGCAGTTCTATACACAACATGCTACTGCACACTATTACATAGGGTGATTGAAATTTAACATAAGAATCAATTTCATGCTTCAATGACGCAATTTATATCAATCTTTAACTCATCCTCGAAACATAAAAATTCATTAATCATGAATGTTCACAATGATTACATGTCCACACACGACATTCGTAGTAATCACGCGTCATCCCGCAACATACTCATGTCATCCCGTGACACGCTCATTAAACTCATGTCTATCTGATTGTATTCCATTCAACATAATATGTGATTAATCAATTATTAATCCTACCACATACAAAACTAGTATGCTTTCACAACAATAATTTTCATCACAAAATGATTAACATCTATTTTCAATATCTCATCATTACACACCGTAGATATGAGAGTGTTATCACAGAGGTTACACTCCTTCTTGCCTCGTTACCGCAACAAAAATATGATTATGAAACATCTAGGTTTCACTTCAATTCCATTATCAACTTTTCTACATGTACATGATTTCAAAATCAATATAATTCAACAAAATAACTCGAATCAACAGATATCAATATGTTCAACCAACTGAAACGGTTTACCTTGATACTTCGTCCTCCTGGATCGATCCAATGTCCTCTTGGGCCTAAATCACATATACCCAATGAGCAATAACATAACTGTACATAGCACAACTTCTATTGCCATCTGCAATCAAAGCATCATCAATACTCATTGCTAACACAATAGCAATGCATCAATCTTCATCGCCCTACGTCGGTACATAATACTCATCGCCACTACTGGCATACATATAATATCCATAATCGCAATGAATATACATTCTTAAAACAACAAGATGTAATAACACTTACTGTACACAGTTGATCCACACTTGATCTTTTAAATTGTCCCTGTTCTCAACATAAATATTCCACAAAATATGATTTCATATCAATACACAAATCGATATACTCACCATCAACAGAATAGCGGAATGAGACGTCGCTATATATATAATCGGCGGCAAGAACCATCGCCATGGAATCAGCGGAATGCACCATCGCTAAACACATGTCTGGCGGCATGAGCCATCGCCATTGACATAGCGGAAAGAGGCATCGCTATACATGTACCCGGCGGCATAAACCATCGACAATCAATATAGCGGAATGAGACATCGCTATCAATATACCTGGCGGCATGAACCATCGCCAACCAATATAGCGGAATGAGACATCGCTATCAATATACCTGGCGGCATGAACCATCGCCAACCAATATAGCGGAATGAGACATCGCTATCAATATCGATAATGTGGTTGTTCCGGTCTTGTTATAGCAGCGGAATTTTAGGACCCCTCGCTTCGACATATAGCGGCATCATATGATATCCCTCGCTTCGACAATGACAGCGGCATGTTACCTCGCTTAGACATGACAGCGGCAAATACCATACTACCATCGCTTCATATGACAGCGGCAAGTACCTCCCTCGCTCGAATATAACAACTACCGGAACTCCCACTAGCTCCATGTACCTGCATCCAAGTTAATACAACAGTTCACAATATAATGATCGATACCATGTTCCAGTTATAACCACAATATTCCACATTAATCACTAGAATTGTGACTGTTCCGGTCCCAATACAACAGCGGAATTTTAGGACCCCTCGCTTCGACATATAGCGGCATCATATGATATCCCTCGCTTCGACAATGACAGCGGCATGTAACCTCGCTTAGACATGACAGCGGCAAATATCATACTACCATCGCTTCATATGACAGCGGCAAGTACCTCCCTCGCTCGGAGATAAAGGCTACCGGAACATTCATCAATTCTACCACAATAATCAAACACAACAATTGGTTCCATTATCACAATATATCACTATCATTTCACATATATCATCACATGTAAAGATCCACTATCCACGATATACATAATCAAAGGTGTAACACGTTTTACCGTCCGAAGCCCATACGTCTCACCTTTCCTGATTTTCCTACAAAATCAGATCCCTTAACACATAATACATGAAGTGCTAGACATCACCATTAATGCCATCCCATCGCATTCTACACGATTCCTGCAGTTACAATGATTAGCAACACCACTTTTCATATCATAAAAGCACATAAACAACTAGTTGTGTCATACAACATTAATGCAATCATGCATAAATATGTGCTATCAATAATTTCATAGGCCCTTAACAGCCCCAAAGAGCAACCACTGCTCTGATACCACTAATGTAAGACCCCAACACTTAAACTCGTCATTAGTTCATTTATGACGTCGTATGTGTATAAATTTTTCATTTTCTTTTCATTCTTTTAAAAAGAATCATTACATGTTTCCCATAAACCCATGGCATAAATGATGTCCAACATTATATGATCATCTCTACCGACAAATAGACTCAAGGATTTCACCCAATACCATGCCCATTACACCACTTTTACATTGTGGGTTTTTATAAAAATTTGGGCAGAGTCTCCCCATAAACTGAGCTATCCGGAAATAAAAATACATCACATAACATAACTCCCGACCAGGGACAACACAATACTAAACAGAATACAGAAACACTAAGTAAATTCCCAGCCAGGGAAGACACCACACTAATAAGACAACAAAAGTGGGTTTCAACACCCTTATACAGTCCATATACAGATACAAGTGCTCACAGAAGAGCAACGAATAACGGATACTCATCCGGATGCATAATTAGTATATATACCAACCGCTCAATCTCGTATATCGGCTCAATCTCATACTACGCTCCGGGAAACATCATCCAACAAGGTCCGAGCCTAGCACTCCAAAGCAGCATCGTATCTGTTGTACCTGTTTCAACAGAAACAGCCCCCACACAGGGTGAGCATACTCCAACTCAAAATTCAATCACAAATCGATATACAAAATCATAATGCGACAGTTTAGATTATTCAAAACTCATAAAATATACTCCCTGTACAATTCCGAGTTTGTATAGTTTCCACGCAATGTTCCTGTTTCAAACTCACGCACATTCATAATGTCAAATTTAGTATTATCATTGAAAACATGATACTCAACGACACTGTGAATTCAATACAACAACAATATATTATTTATGCTCAACATAAATAATTCAACATCGATGTACACCTGATTATCCCACCATCTCATTCTCGACACTTTCTCATGTCGCTCATGCCCAAGGCATCAATACTCAACCAGTATAATCGGATCACGTACCACCACGTGTCCTTCACACAACACATGTATACACATATTCTTTTCTTTACTCATCTTCTTGGATCACGTATAACTACGTATCTATCAAGCTACGTATTTTAAACTCAATTATCAGATTCAATCGATTAACCTTAAACATCATGTTCAAATTACATGTGTACATGACTGTATAGATACTAGATATACCTGCTCGTACGTCACCACGTACCTTATTGTCGACAAAACAAGTCAAGCTACCCCTGTTGTCCGGAGACTCGTTGAGTATCTACAACAATCCGATAGATCACTCATTAATTCATATATGTATTAAGAATTTTCACCATTCAGTTTTTGAATCATGGATCGTACATAGATCAGAATATTTCGATTATTTAACAGCACAATTTCGATCCAACAACAATTAAGTTTATTAGTTTCAGCAGCCTAATTTTTTGATTAATTAGCAGTAATATTTTGGACTCCAAAACATGATAATTTTTGAATCAAAAAGCAGGTGTTTAATCACAAATCAAGCTGACATGCACACACACCTGCACACGTTGAATACACACACATATACAACAGATTACACACACACTAGAGTAGGCTGGACACACACTAGCAATGGCTAAACACATGCACACAACACAACAGCCACGATAAACACACTTACACCCCAATAACGATCCCCCCCCTATACAGGAATCAATATTCCTTGGTAGCAAGTAACAAAGATTGACAGCAAAACCTTCCCAAAAGTAGCTTCCCAAAAGTAGCAGAAATCGGACACTCAAAAAATGAAATGAAGAACATATGCAACCCTCCAATACAAGTCAAGAACTTCCTGGAATTGAGCAAGAAAAACCGATCACAAAACTTCAAAACAGAGGCATAAAGTTCGAACCAAGGCTGCAAGAATTCAAGCCAAAATGTAACAGAAAGTTTCAACCAAAAACGGAAAGAAATCGAGACCAACTACATAAGATTTTCGAACCCAAATTGATAAAATCGGCAGCCCCCAAAACATCCCCAACCAGTCGCAGAATCGAGCTGGGAACATTTCAAAATGTAAGGAAAATGAATAATCATAGCATGACATAATATATCATTTACAAACCTTGAAGAATCGTGAGAAAAACGCCCAGCATTGACGTTATTACCGATGCTCGATCGAAGATAGGAGTGGGGGAGAGGACGGAGGCGTGAAGTGTAAATTGGGGAGTAGAGAGATTGTCTGTATGTGAGTTTTAGGTTAAATCCTAACCATCCCATTCATCTATTTCCAATTCAATGTATTTAATTAACATCTCAATTAAGAAGATCCATTATTATTATTTGCGAGGATCAAAATTTAATAAAATTTGCACCGACAAGTTCAACCCGAGACTATTTATTCAAACTCCGGACCAAAATATTAATTCCAATTCCTTTTTAGATTAATTTACACTACAAGTGCCAACCCGAAATTAATTATCCCAACCCCGGAACACATATATACCTCCCAAGAATATAATTCATTATTATATCACAATTTACCACAATTAAATCAACTGAATAATCATCAATTATTCCGGGCATCACAGGTAGCTTATGCATCGAGGCAGTTGAAGCCGCATGAGACCAGATATCCAGTTCATGACTTGGAATTGGCGGCTATCATCTTCGCCCTGAAGATCTGGAGGCATTATTTGTATGGTACTTCATTCACCATATACACGGATCACAAGAGCCTCAAGTTTCTATTCACTCAGGCGGAGCTGAACATGAGACAGAGGAGATGGATGGACCTACTCAAGGACTATGACTGTGAGATAGAGTACCATCCCGGGAAAGCCAATTTGACAGCGGACGCCTTGAGCCGGAAAGTGAGGAGTTCTGCTGATGACGTCATCCATTTGTCGGCTATGATGACCTCCTATTGCCATCTCGGCTATGATTTTAATATAGATGCGTCACCAGTGTATGTCTCTACCTTATTAGCTGAGCCAGATATTTATGAGAACATTAGGAGAGCTCAGAGATCAGATGCTGAGGTTCAGAGATGGTTGTCTATAGTGCATCTTGGTCAGCCGACGAAGTTCAGAGTGGCCGACGACGGATCTTTGAGATTGGGTAGCCGCTGGGTAGTTCCAAGTACGCCGGAGTTGCGTAAGGGAATCTTGGAACGAGCTCACAGTAGCAGACTTAGTATCCACCCAGGCGGGAAGAAGATGTACAGAGATCTGCGTGGTCAGTTTTGGTGGAAGAGAATGAAGTCCGATGTCGTCGCCTTTGTAAAGAGGTGTTTGATCTGCCAGCAGGTTAAGGCAGAGAGACAGAGACCTGGCGGCGAATTGAGAAGTTTGGAGATACCGAAGTGGAAGTGGGAGCACATTTCCATGGACTTCGTGACTCATTTGCCGAGGAGTGCTTCAGGCTTTGACGCTATTTGGGTGATTGTGGACAGATTGACTAAGGTAGCCCATTTTATTCCCTATAGCATGACATTTACATTCTTGAGGATGGCGCAGTTATATATTAGAGATGTGGTGAGATTGCACGGGATCCCCGTTTCCATTGTGTCGGATCGAGATCCGCGATTCACATCTCATTTTTGGGAAGGCCTTCAGTCAGCCTTGGGAACTGAAGTCAGATTGAGCACTGCTTATCATCCTCAGATGGATGGCCAGACCGAGCGCACAATTCAGACGCTCGAGGACATGCTGAGAGCTTGTGTTTTGGAGTTTGGTAGAGTTTTCGTATAACAATAGCTACCAGGCGAGTATTCAGATGGCTCCGTTTGAAGCTCTTTATGGCAGACGATGTAGATCACCCTTATGTTGGGATGATTTGGACAGTAGACCAGTCGGAGGGCCTGAGTTGATCCGGGAAATGGAAGAGAAGATAAAGATTATAAGGCAGAAAATGAAAGCGGCCCAAGACAGACAGGCAGCTTATGCAAATAAACGGCGGAGACCGTTGGAATTTCAGTTGGGAGATAAGGTCTTTTTGAAGATCTCGCCTTTCAGAGGCGTTGTGCGATTTGGGATGCGCGGGAAACTGTCTCCGAGGTATGTTGGACCGTACGAGATCTTACAGCGCATCGGCACCTTAGCTTACCGACTGGCTTTGCCGCCTTCTTTATCTGGGATACATGATGTGTTTCATGTATCGATGCTGCGAAAGTATGAGCCGGATCCGTCTCACGTGTTACAGCCTTCCGAAGTTCAGTTGGAATCCGATGTGTCTTATGTGGAGCGGCCTGTCAGAATTCTGGATCGAGCAGACCGTAGACTTCGGAATAAAGTGATACCGATGATCAAGGTTCAGTGGGATCGCAGGGGTGTCGAGGAGGCTACGTGGGAGACGGAGCAGCATATGGTGCAGCACTACCCGGAACTATTCTCTGGTATGAGTTTATGTTTAGTTTCTGTTGGGGTAAGTGCATGTGATTTCGAGGACGAAATCTTATAAGTAGGGGAGTATTGTGACATCCCCGAAATGGTTAATTGCTATTTGGCTTTAATTGTGTTTACATGATTAATTATGTGGTAATTGATTATGTTGGGATTTATTTACCTTATGGAAATGCATGGTCATGTGGATAGGGGTGACCCGGGATTGCATTGTAGGGTGCATGTGGTGCATGTTGGGTAAATATTATTGGAAGCATGATTTATTTGCCTTTGGTAGCAATTTATTAGAAATCATGTGTTTAATTGATATTTGGTGCATTTTGAGTAAATGCTTTGAAAAATATCATGTTGGGGTGTTTTATACACCATGGAATTGTTGGTATGCTTTTTAATTAAAACCCAACCCTTTTATCCCCAACCCCACTTTACCAAATCACTTTACCTTTACCAAAAACCAAATCCACAAAACCCTTCCCCTCCAAATTTTCGAGCTCAAGCCTTGGGTGGAAGAGAGACCTTTCAAAAATCTTGATTGGTGGAGCATATTGGGTGATTTGAGATCCCCAAGAGGTATGGGTACCTCATGCTTTAATTTTGTAAGGTTTTATTTGAGTTTGGGTTGATTTTAAAATGGGTTTTGTTGGGTTGTTGTGGGTTTGTTTAAAGGTTGGATTTATGGTTGTTTTAAGGTGTGTTTTGGTGGTTCATGTTGATATTAATGTTGTTGGTTGGTTGGTTTGAGTATTGGGATGGATTGGAAGAAATTTTGGGAACAAAAATGGTGAAAAACGCATGTCTGCGCGAGGCGATCGATCGCCTGAAAAGAGGCGACCGATCGCCAAGAGACAGTGGCATTTTTGCGGGTTAGGCGATCGATCGCCTAAAATGGGGCGACCGATCGGCGAGAGGCAGTAGGTTTTTCAAAGGAATGGCGATCGATCGCCATGTTTGGGGCAACCGATCGCCGCTGTGTAAATTTTGAGGCGACCGATCGCCTATGGGAAGCGATCGATCGCCGCCTGTGGAATTTTGGAAAATGGTTTATTTTGTCAAATTTTTGGTATTTGGCTATTATTTGGCTTCTAATATGGGGTTGTGTGATTGTGTAGAACCATCCCAGGTAGCAACACAACCGAGGAATTGAAGCCGGACCAATTCCACTTTTGGAAAGGTACGTAGTGGACGTACGGGCACCCAACGGTAACATGTATTTTATATACTCATTGATTATGCATTGTGGATGCGGGTATATATGTGGTATTGCATTGTGGATGCATATACATGTTGATTTATGCCATATGTGGTATTGCATTGTGGATGCATATACATGGTGATTGATGCATATTGATGATAGATGCATATTATGATTATTGGATGCACATCCCATGAGTCGTGGTCATCCTTTGATGATTTTAATGCTTGCCGCTTTTTGTATTGGTTCCGCTAAATGTGAAGCGAGGGGTGGGAGCGCCGCATGTCACATTTGAGCGTGGTTGTCATATGGGGCGAGGAAAGGGTATTTGCCGCTCTCTGTGAAGCGAGGGGTGGGAGTACCGCATGTCCATTGTAGCGAGGTTATCCTATGCCGCCCATATGAAAATAAGCGAGGGGCATTAAAATACACTGTGATGGACAGACTAGGGAATGGTGACCAATATTTGGTACAGTTGAGATGGTATATGATGTCATGACATGTTTTGGCCATTAAAAATAATCTGTTGATTATACTCATGAGTTATGGTACAGGGACAACCAAACGGGAAGCGTTTGAAATGCATGGAAAACAGGAAGTGTTTTATATTGATTATGCATTTACGCCTTATCTTCATATTGTGTTGAATATGAATGATTATTATTGCTCATGTTTGGGGGTTGTCCTTGTAGGTACCTTTTTGGCATGATAGCAAGCTTTGAACTGGTTGAGGTGGTGAGCTTGTGAAGCATTCTTTTGAGGATTAAAGGACATGATTATTTTGTCTAGTGTCTACTCTAGGAGTAGTGTAAAACTAGTTGATAGCATTCATTGATGAGGAATGTAATTAATCCATTCTTTTTGGAAGTCCTTATTATTATGGCATGTAATGCTTAAGCTCATAGACTCAACATGTTCTTTTCTCACTCTGATCATTATATTAGCTCTATTATGCCTTATTTCCGCATTTAAGGATTAGGGTCCTTACAGAAGTTACCTTAGGTTGACTCATAGGATTTTCTCATTGGCTTGAGAAAGTCTATAGTAGGGGCTATAACCATGTCACGTTTAATTATGTATGTTGATGCATGATTTATCTTATGTTTTAGTTTGATAATAGTATTACACATATATGTAGATATGTATACAACTATATGTAGTGGACATATTTTAAATTATCAAATTAATCATGAGATCAATAAATCCCTCTAAAATATTAAGTTTTAGATGCCTTCCAAAATAAAAGTACTCGTCAATAACTTCGATTGTACATGTGTGGGTTTGCCAAAGCAAAGCACCGTGGCAATCTTAGTAAGGCGCGAAAGGATAAAAGTGATATCCGTTATACTTTAATTGGGTACGACTTAACTAGGTTATCTCAATAGGATTGGGAACATAGAGGCATGGGTTGGATTTTAATTCATTTGATGAATTGAACAAAGCGTTGTTCGTCCAACTATCCAAGAATTATATGTGATATAATTGACAAAGTGTTGTCTACCTAAATAACCGAGTCTTGGGCGATTAGCCAAAGCTAACTCAAGATTAAGTGAAATATGGATCTTGGCCCACTAAAGATTTCGAGGGTTGATATTTTTCAAACAAAATAGTGGGAGTATCATTTAATATAAGACCATGTTAAATGATTTAAATCATAAACTTATTTTGCATATTTATATTGTAGATATCCATGGCAACTAACAACGTTACTAGCACTTTATCACTGCGATCGGTCCTTGAGAAGGACAAATTAAATGGGACGAATTTCCTAGACTGGCATAGGAACTTGAGGATAGTCCTCAAACAAGAAAAGAAACAATATGTCCTAGAGGAACCCTTACCCACTGAGGAACCTCCCCTAACGGCTACAAGAACCGAAAAAGATGCTTACAAGAAGCATCAGAGTGACGCACTTGATGTTGGGTGCCTCATGCTTGCCACCATGAACTCTGAGCTTCAGAAGCAACATGAGGAAATGGAGGCGTTCGATATGATCGAACACTTAAAGCAGTTGTACCAACAGCAAGCTAGACAAGAGAGGTATGACGTCTCTAAAGCGTTATTCCAGTGCAGGATGGTAGAAGGAAGCTTAGTTGGAACTCATGTGCTCAAGATGATTGGGTACATTGAGAATCTGGACAAGCTGGGTTTTCCATTGGACCAAGAGTTGGCCACCGATATGATCTTGCAATCGTTGCCTGAAAGCTTCAGTCAATTTGTAGTAAATTACAATATGACTGACATGGAAAAGACTCTACCACAGTTGCTTGGTATGTTGAGAACATATGAAGCAAATACTAAGAAGACTAAGGCCACAAATGTCCTTATTGTGAATAAGGGCAAAGGAAGGGCCAAAGCTAAAGGCAACAAGAAAGCAAAGAAGGTCTTTGCTAAATCTAAGCCAAAGTCTCATGCACTGAAACCAAAGGGAGGGATAGCAAAGGAAGGGAACTGTTTCCATTGCGGTGAGACCGGCCATTGGAAAAGGAACTGCAAAGTATATCTGGAGGATCTAAAGAAAGGAAGTGTGACTTCCGCTTCAGGTATTTTTGTTATAGAAGTCAATTTATCTACTTCTTCATCATGGGTATTAGATACTGGATGTGGATCTCACATTTGTGTAAATGTGCAGGATCTCAAAAGGAGTAGGACATTGGCGAAAGGTGAAGTTGATCTCCGAGTTGGAAATGGAGCAAGAGTTGCTGCATTAGCTATAGGAGATTATCATTTAGCTTTACCTTCTGGTTTATCACTGATTTTAAAAGACTGTTATTTTGTGCCTTCAATTACTAAAAACATTATTTCTATTTCTTGTTTAGACAAGTATGGTTTTTCATTTATAATAAAGGACAATTGTTGTTCTATTTATTTAAATGATATGTTTTATGCTAGTGCACAAATGGTGAATGGTCTTTATGTATTAAATCTTGATATGCCTATCTATAACATAAATACTAAAAGGATTAAAAATAATGATTGTAATCCGACTTATCTCTGGCACTGTCGCTTGGGCCACATAAACGAGAACCGCATATCTAAACTTCATAAGGATGGAGTATTAGATTCATTTGATTTGAATCATATGAAACATGCGAATCTTGTTTAATGGGCAAGATGACAAAAGCCCCTTTCAAGGGACATGTTGAAAGGGCAAATGTTTTATTGGGACTACTACATAGTGATGTATGTGGACCAATAAGTACGCAAGCTAGAGGTGGTTTTCAATACTTCGTTACATTTACTGATGACCTCAGTAGATATGGGTATGTGTACCTAATGAAACATAAACATGAAACCTTTGAAAAGTTCAAAGATTTCAAGAATGAAGTGCAAAACCAACTTGGCAAAAGTATCAAAATCCTTCGATCAGATCGAGGAGGAGAATACTTAAGCCAAGAGTTTCATGACTATCTAAAGGAGTGTGGGATAGTCCCACAACTCACTCCTCCGTATACTCCACAATGGAATGGTGTATCCGAGAGGAGAAAATCGAACCTTGTTAGACATGGTTAGATCAATGATGAGTCATGCAGATCTTCCGATATCGTTTTGGGGACACGCTCTAGAAACAGCAATTTTCTTACTGAACCGTGTTCCATCTAAATCAGTGGAAAAGACACCATATGAGATATGGACTGGGAAGCGTCCTAGTATGTCTTTTATGAAGATTTGGGGTTGTGAGGCTTTCGTTAGACGTCACGCCACTAACAAACTTGGACCCAAATCTGATAAGTGTTTATTTGTGGGGTATCCTAAGGAAACGAAAGGGTACTATTTCTATTATCCCACCGAGAACAAAGTAGTTGTTGCTCGGACTGGTGTATTTCTTGAAAGAGAATTTATTTCTAGAAAAACCAGTGGGAGAAAAATAGAACTTAGTGAAGTTCAACCACAAGAAAACACTGAACATGAGATTGAGATGGAAACAGAGCAGGCACCACAAGCTGTTGTGGAAGAAGTACCTGCTCAAGAGACACAAGCCCAGCGTAGGTCTGTAAGAGAACACCGGGAGCCACAGAGATATGTATTTCTTGTGACTCAACAAGGTGACTTACTACTTATTGATGAGGATGAGCCGTCATCTTATCAACAAGCTATTATGGGCAATGATTCTGAGAAATGGCAAGAGGCCATGAAATCTGAGATGGAATCCATGTATGCAAACCAAGTATGGACTTTGGTTGATCCACCTGAAGGGGTACGACCCATAGGGTGCAAATGGATTTTCAAGAAAAAGACCGATATGGATGGTAACGTACAAACCTATAAAGGTCGGCTGGTTGCAAAAGGATTCAAACAAATTCATGGTATTGACTATGATGAAACCTTTTCACCAGTGGCCATGGTTAAATCCATAAGGATCTTACTTGCAATAGCTGCATTTCATGATTATGAAATCTGGCAGATGGATGTCAAAACAGCTTTCCTTAATGGAAATCTGCTCGAGGATGTGTACATGACACAGCCCGAGGGTTTTGTCGATCCAAAGGATGCTGGAAAGATATGCAAGCTACAACGATCCATTTATGGATTGAAGCAAGCTTCTCGGAGTTGGAATCTTCGTTTTGATGATGCAATCAAAGAGTTTGGTTTTATCAAAAATGAAGATGAACCTTGTGTCTACAAGAAGGTCAGTGGGAGCGTAATCATTTTCCTAGTGTTGTATGTAGATGACATACTTCTTATTGGAAATGATATCCCTGCCTTACAATCTGTAAAGATTTGGCTAGGGAACTGCTTTTCGATGAAAGACTTAGGAGAAGCCACCTATGTATTAGGAATCAAGATCTATAGAGATAGATCGAGAAGGCTTCTTGGTCTAAGTCAAAGTACATACATAGACAAAGTGCTTAAAAGGTTTAGCATGCAAGAATCCAAGAAAGGATTCGTGCCTATGACACATGGTATTTATCTCTCGAAGGAACAGTGTCCTTCAACACCAGATGAGAGACAACGCATGAGTAAGATTCCATACGCGTCAGCTATTGGATCTATCATGTATGCCATGATATGTACTCGTCCCGATGTATCGTATGCTTTGAGCATGACGAGCAGATATCAAGTTGATCCAGGTGAAGGTCACTGGATTGCTGTCAAGAATATCCTGAAGTACTTGAGAAGGACTAAGGATACATTCTTGATTTATGGAGGTGAGGAAGAGCTCAATGTAATGGGTTACACTGATGCTAGCTTCCAAACCGACAAAGATGATTTTCGATCGCAATCTGGATATGTGTATTGCCTAAATGGAGGTGCTGTGAGCTGGAAGAGTTCAAAGCAAGAAACAGTAGCCGATTCTACAACGGAAGCTGAGTATATTGCTGCCTCGGATGCAGCAAAGGAAGCTGTTTGGATGAGGAAGTTCATTTCTGAACTTGGAGTGGTGCCTAGCATTAAAGATCCGATAGAACTCTATTGTGACAACAATGGAGCGATCGCATTGGCTAAGGAACCAAGATCTCACCAAAGATCCAAGCACATACTTAGGCGTTTCCATTTCATTCGAGAAATCGTTGAAAGGGGAGATGTTAAAATATGCAAAGAACCAACAGATGATAATGTATCTGACCCATTGACGAAGCCGCTGTCACAGCAGAAGCATGATCGTCATACTAGATCTCTAGGCATTAGGTATATGTCTGAGTGGTCTTAGTGCAAGTGGGAGATTTGTTGGGATATGCCCTAAGACAAGTCATTAGATGATTGTTTAAGACATACAATGTTTATGGTTTTATGAATGGCAATTCATTATTATATATTATTCTTTTAACTGTGCATTGTGAATTAATATATATGTTAATGTCCTTAGAATAATATTGTATTATTCTTAAAGATGTCCCTAGTCAAGTATTATCATGAATAGGGATAATGATAATACGTAGAGACTAGTATATGTTGATCGATGAATTGTTCATTGATATGAGATATCAAATCAACATATGGGTACATGTTAGAGAACGATGTACTGGACAGACCCACCATGAGAATGCAACATGGATAGTTATATGATCGTCATATGCAATTCTCATAGTGATAATAATGTATGTAATCCTTACGACTTGTGATCATCAGAGATCCCAACATAAGGAGTTATGTATCTTGATATCGTCAAACGTTACCCGTAACAGGGTAAACTATAAAGGCGACTATGGATACACTACGAATTATGTAGAGGGATGTTGACTGATCGAGATAGGATTTGTCCCTCCTATATAACAGGAGATGTGTTTGGCCCTTGATCAAGTGAGAACTAAATGCATGGCCATGCTCGAATGAGTCGATATGAGATATCGAGCTTATTCGTTTATTCTAGTTCTACTTGGGGATCAAGAAATAAAGATTGGATATACGAGTATGACTATTCCATGACTCGTGTTCAATCTAAACACAAAGGACAAAGGGATTAAGTTACATGATTAATATTATCACAAGTTCTAAAGGTTATTGTCGAGTCATTGACATTCTCGTAATTTGGGTAGCATCGATGTGTTGCTAGATACCGCTCAATGCTTGCGACATAAAATGAGATTTTATGTCACTGCCAACATTACGAGATCCTATCGGGTCGCACAAAAGATTAAATCGAGAAGGGAAATTAAATTCATGGGATGAATTAAATAATTAAGAGGAGTCTTAATTAATAATCATAAGGATTAATTAAATCATGGGCTTAAGCCCATGAAGCTTTAAGAAAGCCTTTAATTAATCATATATAATTTGTTAACAAGGTTTAATTAGATTAATACTTGCAAGACAAATAAAAATAACAAAAACCCTACACCAAGCAAGAGCACACGGCCGCACCATCCAATTCCTCTCGGCCTTCACAAGTCGAAGGGGTTCTTGGTGGTTTTGAGCCATCTTCGATTGTGAATCGAGCTTGCTTCGTGTATTGGTTTAAGAACTTGTCTAGCAACTTGTTCTTAAACTATTCCTTCGTTCGATTTGATCGTGTGGATACCGTTGAGGCAAAACCATTCGAGTTTTGCTAAGTGACTCGGAGAAGGCGTAGGACGTGGTGCAGCTCCGTGGATTCTGCTTCAAACACGCTACAAGGGTAAGACACTTGTAATTCTCTAATCCGATATGAATCCCTATGTATAGATCCGGTGTTAGTAATCCCAAAATTTTATTCCGCTGCGTTGTATGCTCATGGGGTTACTTACACACTTCACATTTCTGGGAGGGTCTCCAGGAGTATTGTGATATCCCCGAAATAATTATATGCAATTTGGGCATGTTTATGTGATTTATGGTGATAATTAATTCTGTGTTGGCGTAAATTATCTTGGTAAAATGCTTAGTCACATGATAGGAGTGACCCGGTAGAGCATTTCGGAGTACATGTTATTCATGTTGGGTGTTTTGGGTGTTTTAATGGTTTAAATGTAATGAGTTGTATTCATTTGGTAAAGCATGATTTTAATAGGGACTTTGATCCATTGTGGTAAAATGGTTTTAAAAATATCATGTGAGGGTATTTATATATCATGCTTGGGTCTTGATGCACATTTTAAACCATAACATGGCATGAGCCACTTGCTCACATCTTTACATCCCATCACCTTTTTCTCTACCAGCCTTTGTCCCCAAGACCCCATCCCTCCACCTTATCTCTTGCAAGAAAACCCCATTTTCGTTTCTTGGCAAGAGGAGAAGGAGAAAAGTTTGAGAAAGAGTCCTTTTGGTGATTCCTTGCAAAAATCTTGAAGCCTAAGGGGTAAGCTATCAATGTAATGAAGTTTTGTTGGTTCTTAATCATTCTTGTGTCATACTTTGGGGTTAAAAAGGGGTGGATCTTGTTCCATCATGTTGTTATACTTGGGGGGATGTATTTTCATGTTGTTTTGTGGTCATATGTTGAGCTTGGTGGTTGCTTTTGGTTGTGCTTGAGTATAGGTGTGGTTAGAAGCTCATACTTGGATGTTTCTCGCTGAAACAGGGTTTCTCGATCGATCGGAAATTTGGTCCGATCGATCGAGCAAGACAGTACCTAAGCCAGGCGTAAAAAGAGCTTACCGATCGATCGGCGATTTTTACCGATCGATCGGTGTGATATCTCGATCGATCGGTAAAATGGCCCGATCGATCGGTGGAGGCAGTTTTCAGATGCTTATTTTTCTCAACTTGGCGATCGATCGGGGCTTGGGACCGATCGATCGCAAGGCTTAAATTTTGGATTTTTGAGATTTTGTTCTAAATGGTGATGTTTTTGAGAATGGTTCCTTTATTGGTTTCTAATATGGATTCATGTGATTATGTAGAACCATCCCAGGTAGCCACGCAGCCTAGGAGATAAAGTCCACGATATCTCCACTTTTGGAAACAAGGTACGTAGTGAGACGTACGAGCATCGGACGGTAAAACGTGCCATACATTTAATTATGTACATTGTGGATAGTGAATCCTTACACGTGATGATATATGTGAAATGATTGTGAATTACTGTGATAATGGAATCAACTATTGTGATTGATTAATGTGATGGGAATTGATGAATGTTCCGGTAGCCTTTATCTCCGAGCGAGGGAGGTACTTGCCGCTGTCATATGAAGCGATGGTAGTATGATATTTGCCGCTGTCATGTCTAAGCGAGGTAACATGCCGCTGTCATTGTCGAAGCGAGGGATATCATATGATGCCGCTATATGTCGAAGCGAGGGGTCCTAAAATTCCGCTGTTGTATTGGGACCGGAACAGTCACAATTCAAGTGGTTAAAGTGAATTATTGTGGTTATAATTGGAAACGCGTTATCGATCATTATATCTTGAACTAATGATTTTGTGCATAAGCTTGTGAAACAGGAACGACAATGAAATGTGCTAATGTGGTAATCGAGGAGCATATCAATTAATCGTTTCATACGCTTAATTACTTTATTAAGTTTAATTGTGTTAAGTGATGATGTATATATATATGCTCATGGTGAGTTGTTCCTGTAGGTACATTTTGAATCAAGGGGGCTGAGGGTCGGTTGAACTGTGAGCTGTTGAAAGTATAAATGAAGATAGAGTACAGGAATCTTGGATAGTCTCTACTCGAGAAGTAGTCTAATGCTATCACTTAAACATTCATGATCGAGAATGTAACTGATTAATTGTTGAAGTTTTATTTTGGCCTGTAACCTAATTGTGCTCACATCAAACCAGAACCCTAAGATGTCTTTAATACATATTTAGCCCTATTTATATCTTGAATTCACTGTTAAGGTTTAGGGTCCTTACATTTAGTGGTATCAGAGCAGTGGTTAGAGAACCCGGGAACGAGTGAAGGGTAGCCTTAGCAATAAGTTGGCTAGGCGTTTACTTTTAAATATGTTGTACGCATATGAAGCATGTGACTGTTATACTAACGTGTTATGGTTTTCTAACGATGTATTATGTGAATTGTTTTGTATATTGTTGTTAACCCTCGTGTTGCAGTATGGCAGCGAATGTTGATGTTGGTGATGCGATAAGTGTAAATGCTAGTGCTAGGCATACAAATCCCCTACCGCCGCCAGCCTTGGGCGAAGAGCCGTCCGAACAACAGTTATTGCCGGGAGAACTGAGTTTGACTCAATTTCTAGCATATCGGCCCCGACTTTTGAAGGGACTGAAACAGGGGAGAAGGCCGAGGAATGGCTAGAGAGGTTGGAGCAGATATTTGTGGCTGCCCCGTGCGCAAAGACAGCGTGGATACGGCTAGCAGAATTTCAGTTGGCCAAAAAGGCGTTGATGTGGTGGAAGACCACAGTGATTGAACAGGAGGCTCAGGGTCAGGAAATAAACTGGAAGTTGTTTAGGACTCGATTTCTGACCCGGTACTTCTCAGCGGCGGCACGGCAGGCTAAAGAGGATGAATTCACTAGCTTGAGGCAAGGTACTATGCCGGTGTCTGACTATGCCCTCCAGTACTGTTCTTTACTCAGATATGTGCCTCATATCGCCTCTAGCACCCAAGCAGAGATGAGGAACTTCATGAAAGGCTTGAGGCCGGAGTTGTATGATAGGGTGATCACTTATGGCCCTACTTGTTTTGATGATGCCCTAGCACGAGCTGAACTGGCAGAGTTAGGAGTGGGTGCATATCCGGCTGTGGCACCGTCTCCAGCACCATTACAGAGGCCGACTCCTGAAAACTTGAAACCAAGGGGCGACCATTTTAAATCAAGGGGAAACTCATCATCTTCCAGATTCAGTGGTAGATGGCATGATGCTCGTGGAAGGGGTGGTCGTGGAAGTAATGCTCCGTCTCATAGGGGACAGTCTCAGGCTAGCAGTTTTGAAAAGGTTAAGTGTTTTCTGTGCGGAGGACCTCATTCAGTGAAAGGATGCTCCGCTTGTTACGAATGTGGTAAACATGGCCACTTGGCCCGGAATTGTCCTAACCGGGGAGGATCACAGAATACGATGGGGAGACCTTCAGACAGGCCAGCACAGCAGAGACCACCATTTGCACTGAGGCCATTGGGAGGACAGCCGTTGGGGCCACCTCAAGGGCAAGTGTACGCCCTAACCAGGGAGCAGGCTACAGCAGCTCCAGAGGAAGTGATAGCGGGTACGTGTCATTTATTTACGCATCCTGCTTATATTTTGATAGATACAGGTGCGTCACACTCCTTTGTGTCGACAAGTTTTGTGGAGAGGCACCGTATATGCACGACTCCGTCACCCACGCCTCTTGTGGTTTCGACACCCGCTGGAAAAAGTGTGATTGCAGATCGGTTCATTGATGACGGCCTCATTTATTTTGAGGGCAATGAGTTGAAGTCAGATTTGATCGTTCTGGAGATGTCAGATTTTGATTGCATCGTGGGGATTGATGTGCTAAACAGGTATCAGGCAGTAGTGGACTGCAGACAGAGAAAAGTGCGGTTCAGATCTAATTTGGGGATTCAGTGGACTTTTTATGGGGATGGTTCCCGCTCAAGAATCCCATTGATATCGGCCTTAAAGATGACTCAGTTATTGGAACGTGGGCATGAAGGCTACCTTATTTATGCCATTGACATTGCTGGAAAGAAAGAAGAGTTAAGGGTCGAAGATATTCCAGTAGTTGCCGAGTTTGCCGATGTATTTCCGGAAGAGATTCCCGGATTTCCGCCGATTAGGGAAGTAGAGTTTGGGATCGAATTATTACCCGGGACATCCGCTATTTCTCGTGCCCCTTACAGGATGGCACCAGCGGAGTTGAGAGAGCTGAAAGAGCAGCTACAAGAACTACTTGATAAGGGTTACATACGCACCAGCGTATCACCTTGGGGTGCGCCTGTGTTATTTGTGAAAAAGAAGGATGGGTCGATGAGATTGTGCATCGACTACAGACAATTGAATAAGGCCACAGTGAAGAATAAATACCCTCTTCCGCGGATCGACGACTTGTTTGATCAGTTGCAGGGCACGAGGTTGTACAGTAAGATTGATTTGAGGTCGGGGTACCACCAGATCCGAGTTAGAGAGGATGATGTGCAGAAGACGGCCTTCCGGACCCGTTATGGTCACTATGAGTTTTTGGTCATGCCGGTTGGAGTGACAAACGCCCCGGCTGTGTTTATGAGCTTGATGAATCGAGTGTTCCAACCCTATTTGGATCAGTTCGTCATCGTATTTATTGATGATATACTTATCTATTCTCGGAGCGAGGATGAACACAGGAATCATTTGAGGACAGTGCTCCAGATTCTGCGGGACAATCAGTTGTATGCAAAGCTGAGCAAGTGTGAATTTTGGCTGAACAGCGTTGTATTTTTGGGGCATGTGATTTCTAGTGATGGGATTTCTGTGGATCCCAGGAAAGTGGAAGCAGTGATGGATTGGTCTGCGCCTACATCTGTGCCCGAGATCCGTAGCTTCCTCGGTTTAGCGGGTTACTACCGACGTTTCGTCGAGGGATTCTCTAAGATCGCTAAGCCGTTGACGCAGTTGACTCAGAAGGGTGTTCCGTTTTCATGGTCTGAGGCGTGTGAGCAGAGCTTCCAAGAGTTGAAGCACCGACTGACTACAGCACCTGTTCTGGTAATTCCTTCGGAGAACGAGCGGTTTGCTTTGTACATGGATGCATCACTGCAAGGATTGGGCTGTGTACTGATGCAGGATAAGCATGTGGTGGCTTATACATCGAGGCAGTTGAAGCCTCATGAGACCAGGTACCCGGTTCATGATTTGGAACTGGCGGCCATTATTTTCGCTTTGAAAATTTGGCGACATTATCTCTATGGTACATCCTTTACCATTTATACGGATCATAAGAGCTTGAAGTTTCTATTTACTCAAGCGGAACTGAATATGAGGCAAAGGAGGTGGATGTATTTACTCAAGGACTACGATTGCGAGATAGAGTACCATCCAGGGAAGGCGAACCTGACCGCTGATGCCTTGAGCAGGAAAGTGAAGTATACAGCAGATGATGTGATTCAGCTATCGGCTTTGATGGCCTCTTGTTGTCAATTGGGATATGATTTTGATTTAGATGTATCGTCGGTGCTGGTGTCGACCTTATTGGCAGAACCGGACATCTTTGAACTTATCAGGAAAGCCCAGGTGACAGACGTTGAAGTACAGAGATGGTTATCATGTATACGTCTGGGTCAGCCATCAAAGTTCAGAGTAGCAGAAGATGGTTCCTTGAGACTTGGTAACCGTTGGGTAGTGCCGAGGGCACCAGAGTTACGCCAAGGAATCTTGCATCGTGCTCATTGTAGCAGATTCAGCATCCATCCAGGTGGGAGAAAGATGTACAAGGACTTGTGTAATCAATTTTGGTGGAGACGGATGAAGAGAGACGTTATGTCATTCGTTAAGAAATGCCTAATTTTCCAACAAGTGAAAGCAGAAAGGCAGAGGCCCGGAGGCGAATTGAAGAGCTTAGAGATACCAGAGTGGAAGTGGGATCACATCTCTATGGATTTCGTGACCCATTTGCCAAGGACTGCCTCGGGATTTGATGCGATCTGGGTGATTGTAGATCGACGAAAGTGGCTCACTTCATTCCATATAGTATGACTTTCACATACTTAAAGATGGCTCAGTTATATGTTCGGGACGTAGTAAGATTGCATGGCATTCCAGTCTCGATTGTATCCGATAGAGACCCGCGGTTCACATCGCACTTTTGGGAGGGTCTTCAATCAGCTTTGGGTACAGAGGTGAGACTGAGTACAGCTTACCACCCTCAGACAGATGGTCAGACAGAGCGTACCATACAGACGCTTGAGGACATATTGAGGGCATGTGTATTGGAGTTCGATACTCCGTGGCAAGATTCAGTGCCACTTGTAGAATTCTCTTACAACAACAGTTATCAGGCGAGCATACAGATGGCTCCATTTGAGGCCCTTTACGGTCGACGTTGTAGGTCACCGTTATACTGGGAAGATTTGACTTGTAAGACGGTCGGAGGACCGGAATTGATTCGTGAAATGGAAGAGAAAATAAAAGGTGATCCGTCAGAAAATGAAAGCGGCTCAAGATAGGCAAGCGGCCTATGCTAATAAACGACGGCGACCATTGGAATTCCAAGTAGGAGACAAGGTCTTTCTGAAAATCTCACCTTTCAGAGGTGTAGTTCGTTTCGGTATGCGGGGGAAGATAAAGTTGATACGCCTGAAGATGAAAGCGGCCCAGGATAGGCAAGCGGCCTATGCCAATAAGCGGCGACGACCGCTAGAATTCCAGTTAGGAGACAGGGTCTTCTTAAAGATCTCGCCCTTCAGGGGCGTGGTTCGGTTTGGGATGCGGGGAAAGTTATCTCCGAGGTATGTTGGGCCATATGAAGTTTTACAGCGTATCGGTACTTTGGCATATCGATTGGCTCTACCGCCATCTTTGTCTGGCATACACGATGTTTTCCATGTCTCTATGTTACGGAAATATGAGCCAGACCCGTCACATGTCTTACAGCCTACAGAAGTTCAGTTAGACTCAGTTATGTCCTACGAAGAACGACCAATCAGAATTCTGGATCGAGAGGATAGCAGACTACGGAGCAAAGTTATACCGATGGTCAAAGTTCAGTGGGATCGTCGGGGTGTCGAGGAGGCTACATGGGAGACGGAACGACATATGGTGCAGCACTATCCGGAGCTATTCTCTGGTATGTATTTATGTTTAGTTCCGTTATGATGATGCATGTGGATTTCGAGGACGAAATCTTATAAGTAGGGGAGTAATGTAATACCCCCGAAATGTTATATAATTATGTGCTACGATGTATTTAAGAGGGTTGTGGTATTTTAAGTGGGGGATTATATTTATGATATGATGATATGGTTTAGGGGGCATATTACGTGTTTTTAATTGTTGTATTGATGTAGTACAATTATAAAATATCAAGGGAAGATATTTTTATACATCGTATGTGTGATATCCCCGAAATGATTATGTGGGTAATCATGCAATTAAGGGTTGCTAATTATGAACCTATGTGTTAAAAGGAGTTTTGTATGTGGGAGTGATTTATTTAATTGATGATGTGGTTTAGGGAGCATGTTAGGTGTTTTTAAATTTGTTGTGATGATGTGGTAAAATAATAAAATATCAAGGAGAGATATTTTTATACATCGTATGAAATACCGGGACACAATTAAACACCACAAAACCACCCTACATGCAACCACCCCACCCCCACTTGACTCAACCCACGCCCCTTCCCTGTTTTTCTGGAAAGCAGATTGACTAAGAGGCAACTTGGGACTTAGATATTTTCATCTTGCTTCTTCCAAAAAGCTTCCTTCTTTTTCCCTTCCTTTTGTCTGCAACTTGGACGGTTTCTAGGAGGAAAGTGATCGGATTTCAAGCATCCTTTCATATAGAAAATCGAAGGGCAAAAGTGGTGAGGAGTCACATTTTCTTCCCAGTTTTCAGTTTCCTGGCATGCTTGTTCTTTGTAGCAGATTTGGCATGCTAGTTTAGGGTATGATGTTATATTGTTGTGAGTACCTTTATGTGATGTTTGTGAAGCCGTTAGCATGTTTAGTTAAGAAACTTGCATGCTTTATGTGCTAGATTTGTAGTAGAGAAAAGGGTTCCTTGAACATCCGAGCAGGGTAGTGCTCTGTTTTTCATGTTAGGAAGGGTTTTACCATGAATATTTGAAGCATACTAACTTAGGTTTTGGTTGAACCTTTGATGTGCTTTTGTGTATGGTAGCTTGTTGAAGGTACCAGTATATTTCCTTGAGCATGTTGCATGTATTATGTGAAGGATTTAATCATGTGAAAGGTAGTGTTCGAAAATTCTGGGCAAGGTTCAAGTGCCCTGTTTTCTGGAAATATATGTGTGGGGAGTGTTTTTATGAAGGCATTATCATACACGTCAAGCTTAGGTTTTGGTAAAACTTTGATGTGAAAATATGCATGGTAGTTTTGTGAAGCCCATGGCATGTTTGTTCGAGCTTTCTTTATGCTATATGTGATAGGTTTAATAGCATGAAGTGAGGTGCTCAAGAAATCTGGAAATGAATATGTTACCCTGTTTCCAGAAAAGTTGATCCAGTACTTGTTTAAATGATCGACGTTTATACATGTAGGCTTATGCTTAGGGTGTAAATTTGGTACGAATACACTCGGAGTAGTGTATTGTAATTGCTAGCATAATTGTTCAAACATGTGGTGTATGTTTTATGCTAGATCGAATGGTATGAATATAGGTGTTCGAGAATTCTGGGTTAGTATTTCTAGAACAGGGCATCTCGATCGATCGACATTTCTTCTCGATCGATCGAGCGAGGCAGAATCTTGGTTCTGATTTTAGGCGTCTTCTCGATCGATCGGGAAGAGGGGCCGATCGATCGAGAGACCCAGTATGTTGAAAATTTTAAATTGATATATTTTGTTAAAGTTTTGATATTGGATTGTAATGAGGTGCCTAATATTGTGTTGCGTGGCTATGTAGAACCATCCCAGGTGCCATCACAACCGAGGAGATAAAGTTGATTGACTCCTCTATCTTTTGGAAAGGTACGTAAGCGACGTACGGGCATCCCAACGGTAACATGTGCTTTATGTTTGTCTTTTTGACGCATTATGAATGCAATGTGGTGCATTAAGGTTATGATACATGTTATTATGCATTGTTTTTGCATATGTATGTTGTGAAACATAAGAGGTGTATTTCACGAGTCAAGGTTATCTTAGTAAGGATTTTAATTGCTTACGCTAAGGTCCATTGGAAGCGAGGAAGAATTCCGCTTACATGGAGTAGCAAGAAGCATTAAAATGTACTAATGATAAGGGCTCAGGATTGAAATAAGGATTTAAGGAGGAAGGATGTCATGACATTTATTTATGAAGCCATACATTCATATAATGTGTTTTATTATGAATTATGATACAGGGACAACCAATGGGCGATATAAATGCAGGAAATACAGGAAGGGCTTGTGTTTAAGATTTGCAGTTATGCCTTACTTTCATATTATGTTGAATAAGAATTGTGTTATGCTCATGTGTTGGGGGTTGTCTTTGTAGGTGCTTTTGTTGACGAGAACCAGGGTCGGGGTTGATATGCTGAGCTGTAAGGAGTGCTACAGGATTAGCATGTTAGAGAAAATTTTTGTATAGCTTCTTCTGAGTAGAGTAAGACTATAATGTAGTACCTTTGTAGGAATTGTGTCTTCCTTTTGAAACATTTTGGTACTGTAATCTCTAAAGCTCAGGTTAATCAACACGGCACGTTACTCTGATATATTCACATAAATGCTTAGTTCTCTAAATTGCACCTTATTGTCTTGATGTGATAACGGGGTCTCACATTTAGTGGTATCAGAGCAGTGGTTAGATAACCAGGGAAGAGTGAAGGGTAGCCTTTAGAGACAAGTTGGCTAGGTAGTCATTGTTGGGCATGTTATGCATGTGATGCATATTGTTGTATAAGTGCTATACTAACATGCTTTTGACTATTAGACTCTTGTTATCTAACGGCTTATATTATGAACTGCTTTTGGTATTGTTGTTAACTCTTGTGTTACAGCATGGCTGAGATTAACCCGGGGAACCCCAATGAGGAGGTAGGAGATATGGACAGTAGGAATGCCAGTATCGCTCAGCTGAATCCTTTACCACCACCTGCTGTAGGCGTGGAGCCCAGCGAGCAGATGTTACTGCCAGGGGAGCTCAGTTTGAAGCAGTTTCTGAGTTTCCATCCGCCCATGTTTGAGGGGACTGAGTCTGGTGAAGTAGCCGAGGAGTGGTTGGAGCGTATAGAGCGAATACTTGTGACTGCACCCTGTGCACGCACGGCATGGCTAAGGTTAGCCGAGTTTCAGATGGCTAAGAAGCCTGCTATGTGGTGGAAGACCACAGTCATGGAGCTGAGAGCTCAGAGTATGACGGTAGACTGGACTGTATTCCGGACCCGGTTCCTTAACCGGTATTTCTCTGCAGCTGCCAGACAATTAAAGGAGGATGAGTTCAACAGTTTGAAGCAGGGTAGCATGTCAGTGGCAGACTACGCTATGCAGTATTCCTCACTGCTGAGGTATGTACCTCATATTGCTGTCAGCAGCCATGCCAAGATGAGGAATTTTCTGAAGGGTCTGAGGCCAGACCTGTTTGATCGGGTTATCTCCAACAACCCCAGCTCATTTGAGGACGCCCTGACACGGGCAGAGTTGGCGGAGATTGCCGTGGGCGCGTACAAGGATGTTGTACCCCCTTTCGTACCACCACAGAGGCCTGCTGCTGATAGTCTGAGGCCACGAGGGGACCAGTTCAAGGCTCGTGGGGCCTCATCATCTTCCAGGTTTAGTGGGAAGAAGCCTCAGGGACAGAAGCAGAACAACCGGGGGCCCACACAGGGGAGCAAGACAGGGGTAACCAGGTGTACCAACTGTGGAGGATGGCACTTGTTACGTGACTGTCTAGGTTGCTATGTCTGTGGCAAGATGGGCCACATGGCTCGAGGTTGCCCAAATCGGGCAGTTCAGACAGACTCAGGGCCGAATAGGCCAAGGTTTGATGCTGGGAGGGCACCACAGAGACAGCAGTTTGCACCACGACCACAGGGAGGTCAGACGGCAGGACCGCCGCAGGGACAGGTGTATGCACTGACTAGGGAGCAGGCTGAGGCAGCCCCAGAGGAAGTCATTGCTGGTACGTGCCATTTACTTACGTACCCTGCACTTATATTGATAGATACAGGTGCTTCCCATTCCTTTGTATCTACTGTTTTTGTGGAAAGACACCGCTTGTGCTCGTCTCTGTTACCCACGCCTCTCATGGTCTCGACACCCACGAGAAAGCATGTGATTGCGGATCGGCTGCTATCTGATTGCCTCATTTATTTTGAGGGCAATGATCTGAGGGCCGATTTGATTCAGTTAGAGATGGTAGACTTTGTAATGCCTCGATTTGTTGTATACACGTATGATATGATTATGGTGTAATTATATCAATTGGCGATATGATAATGGGGGTTCGAGTGGAACCAAGAATGAAGTAAATACATATATGGAAATAAGTCTAATAAGGAAGGAAACATGGTGTCTCATGATTTGAATTATGCCATATGAAGCACTTAGGCATTTGTGTATGCATGTGACTTAACTTGGAGTTGTCTTTGCATTTGAAGTTCATATGCCTTTGCCATTAGAATGTACATGTGAGTTGCATTTGACATGAGTTTGAAGGGAATTACATGTGCATGTGAATTTACTTACAATGGGAATTGCATTTGAATTTGGAGTTCATTTCATGTACATGTTATTTAACATGTAATTATCCCTAAATGGCATGATAGCAAGTGAATTAAGGGACTAATGATCTATATCAAGTGGATAAGGGAGGCGTAATCACATAACACACCATTTTACACCTACAAATCTCTACCAAGCTCCTCTCCATCTCTTTCAACTTCCTTGTGGTGTGAACTTGAGAGTCACTTGTAAAGTGAGCTAGGAAGGTGTGTGAAGTGGAATTGTACCATCTTGGTAAGAAAATCATGGTTTTATACTTGTTTTTGTCATTGGTGTTGCTATATGAGAAATAGCATATGAAATTTTATGTAAAGAATCATATCTTGTTGATATGTTAGGAATTGGATTCTTTGCTGATAGAAACATGTTATTATGTTCCTAGAGATTGCAAGAAACATGTTGACATGGTTTAAAATGAATTATAGGAGAAGAACCATGAAGATAAGCTTGAAAACGCCATGCTCTCACTTTTCTGGGCATCGGCGATCGATTGGTGCGAGTGAGCGATCGATCGCCGATGACAGTTACAATTTAAGGCGGTGAAATTGGATGGCGATCGATCGCTGAAATTGTCGCGATCGATCGCGATGAACAGAGCAATGTGGCGATCGATCGCCAAGTTGTTGCGATCGATCGCGAGGGGACAGAGAGTTTTGGCGATCGATCGGTGCTGATGGCGATCGATCGCCAGTGCTAAAATATTGAAAAATGAAATATTTTTGTAGAATTTGATTCTTATGCCTATGATAACATGATATATTGTTGGCATTGTTGTAGCATCATCTCAGGGGACAGGACAACGAGGCACTTAGCTATTGACAACTGCTTTATCTCGTTTGTGTCGCAGTACAGGTACGTGTTGACGTACGGAGTATAGATATTGTGTGATGATGTTATGAGATTGATATCATATGAATTGTCTTATGTTGTTATCATATGATTGGTAGTATCATATGCTTGTACATTCATGGATATCATATGTATGTGAGATATACGCCTGGTTTGGGTATATGCTCGGTTATGCATTTGAGATATATGCCTGGTTTGGATATATGCTCGGCTATGTGACATAGAGATATATGCCTGGTTTGGATATATGCTCGGTTATGTGACAGAGAGATATACGCCTGGTTTGGGTATATGCTCGGTTATGCTATATAGCGATATATGCCGGTTTTTGGATATATGCTATGGTTATTATCATTTGAGGACGGTACTATGATATGTGCTGCAAATATGAAGATGTGAGGCTGGTTCCACTGACATATTGAGCTGAATAGGCATATCATTTTAGTCTCGTGATAATAAGGTATGTGTTGAGACATGTCATGACATGGTGCATTGGTGGATGCATGAGACAGAACATTCACGTTACGTTATATGATTTATTGTGCTTTATCATTGATATTGATATTGTATTTTGATATTGCACTGAGATAGTTGTTATCTATACTCACTTTGTGAATGTTTCTGTAGGGACTCATAGACGTGGGGAGCGTGAGTCATGATTTCCGCTGCGAGGGGAACCACTGCTTAGGAGTTCTTTTGGATTAGGTTGCTTATGTACATGTCATGTTTATGTCGAAAACAGATTTAGTTGGTTTTTGTACTCAGGATTTGGTACTGTAACAACTTATCTAGTATGAACTCTTAATCCGTGCATGGTATATTACTTAATTCAGACTCACATATGTATGTTAACTGGATACATAATGGATTAAGTAACGAGGACCCCACATTAGTGGTATCAGAGCAGTGGTTCGAGAACGGGGTGAACATGGGTAGAGGAAGTGTATTAGGGAGTTACCTAAACACTTTGAGAATGGTAATAGCATGTTAGTTTTTGGCATATGATGTTATTCTAACATGTTATATACTTGTGAATGTTATTGTTCATCCTTGTTGTACAGTTATGACAGACAGAGTACCACATGAGGATGTTGGGGATGCCATGAGTGGCAATGCTAGTGTGAGGATGGTGCCTGTGCCACCACCACCGATTGAACAAGGACCAGTGGAACAGGTACTGTTGCCTGGAGAATTAACATTGACGCAGTTTCTGAGTTATCAGCCACCCAGGTTTGAGGGGACTGAATCAGGAGAACTGGCAGAGGAGTGGCTAGAACGTGTAGAACAGATCTTTGTGTCAGCACCGTGTGCCAAGACTGCTTGGTTACGTTTAGCTGAATTCCAGTTAGCCAAGAAAGCGATGATGTGGTGGAAGTCCACAGTGCTTGAGTTGAGGGCTCAAGGACAGACAGTGAACTGGGATGTGTTTAGAACAAAGTTTCTGGAGCATTATTTCTCTGTTGCTGCAAGGCAGAGGAAAGAGGATGAATTTACCAATTTGAGAAAGGGAGCAATGACAGTATCTGATTATGCTGTGCATTATTCTTCTTTACTCCGGTATGTGCCACATATTGCTGTCAATACAAAGGCCAAGATTAGACAGTTTGTGAAAGGATTGAGGCCTGAATTATTTGATAGGGTAAGGTCCAATAACCCTACATCTTATGAAGAAGCGTTGACTAGAGCCGAGATGGCTGAGATTGCTGTAGGGGTATACAAGGATGTTGGACAAGCCCAACCACCTACATCTGACAGTATGAGACCTAGAGGAGAACCATTTAAATCATCACGAGGTGGTGCATCTTCATCTAGGTTTAGTGGAAAACGTTTTGGATCACAAAAAGGGGGTGATCGCAAAGCTAAAGGACAGTTCCAAGGTAGTAGTAGTGGCAGTGGTGTGCAATGTTTTAAATGTGGTGGACCACATTTGAAACGAGATTGTCCTCAATTGAATCCCGTAGTTTGTTTCCGTTGTGGGAGACCCGGACATGTGATCCGTGATTGTACTCAAGTGGGTGGACAACAGAGGAGAGGACCCATTTCAGAGACTACAGTACAACAGAGACCACAGGGTGTACCACAGTCTGGTGGAGGACAGAGGACAGGAACACCTCAGGCTCAGGTGTATGCACTAAACAGGGAGGAAGCAGAGGCAGCTCCTGATGATGTGATAGCGGGTAAGTGTACTTTGTTTACTTATCCTGCTTTACTGTTGATTGATACTGGTGCATCACATTCTTTTATTGCACAAGCTTTTATTGATCAGTATCATATATGCTCGTCTCCACTGTTGATGCCCCTTTATGTTTCGACACCCATGGGAACTACGGTGATGACTTGTCAGAGTGTGTCTGATTGTGATATTCAGTTTGAGACTGAGTATGGGCTACAGGCTGATTTAATTGTGTTAGGCATGACAGATTTTGATTGTATCCTTGGCATTGATGTGTTGAGTAAATATCAATCTGTTGTGGATTGTAGTCAGAAGATAGTGAGATTTCAGTCTGATACTGGCAATCAATGGTTATTCTATGGCCAGGGATCGAGGGCAAAGATTCCTTTGATATCAGCAATCCGAATGTCGCGTTTGTTAGAACGTGGACATGCGGGTTATTTGATTTATGCCCTTGATGTAACTGAACAGAAACTAGAAAGGAAAGTGGAGGAGATACCAGTGGTTGCAGAATATGCGGATGTGTTTCCAGATGAGATACCTGGATTTCCACCGAGTCGAGAAGGGGAATTTGGTATTGATTTGATACCTGGTACGTCTGCAATTTCACGGGCTCCTTATCGGATGGCACCAACTGAATTGAAAGAATTGAAAACTCAATTGCAAGATTTATTGGACAAGGGGTACATACGTCCTAGTGTATCGCCTTGGGGTGCTCCGGTTTTATTTGTGAAGAAGAAGGATGGGACAATGAGATTGTGTATTGATTATAGACAGTTGAACAAAGTAACCATAAAGAATAAATATCCTCTTCCCCGTATTGATGATTTATTTGATCAGTTACAGGGATCAAGGATATATTCTAAAATTGACTTGAGGTCAGGGTATCATCAAATACGTGTGAGGGAAGGAGATATACAGAAGACAGCATTCAGAACTCGTTATGGACATTATGAGTTTCTGGTAATGCCATTTGGAGTGACAAATGCTCCTGCTGTCTTTATGAGTTTAATGAATCGTGTGTTTCAGGAATACCTTGATAGATTTGTCATTGTCTTTATCGATGATATATTGATCTATTCACGGAGTGATGCCGAACATGTTCAACATTTGCATATGGTGTTGCAATTGTTGAGGACACATCAGTTGTATGCCAAACTCAGTAAGTGTGAGTTTTGGTTGACTAGTGTTGGATTTTTGGGTCATGTCATATCAGAGGAAGGTATATCAGTTGATCCAAAGAAAGTGGAAGCAGTGTTGAATTGGTCAGCACCTACTTCTGTGCCAGAGATTCGTAGTTTCTTAGGTTTGGCTGGATATTATAGACGATTCGTTGAAGGATTTTCAGCGATTGCCAAACCATTGACACATTTGACACAGAAGGGAGTATCGTTTCGATGGTCGGAGGCATGTGAGCGTAGTTTTCAGGAATTGAAACATCGATTAACTACAGCTCCAGTTTTGATTATTCCATCGGAGCATGACAGGTTTGCCTTATATAGTGATGCATCATTATTAGGTTTGGGTTGTGTATTGATGCAGGATAAACATGTAGTGGCTTATGCATCACGACAATTGAAACCACATGAAATGAGATATCCAGTGCATGATCTGGAATTGGCTGCCATTGTCTTTGCATTGAAGATATGGCGACATTATTTATATGGTACGTCGTTTACCATATATACTGATCATAAGAGCTTAAAATTTCTATTCACTCAAGCGGAGTTGAATATGAGACAACGGAGATGGATGGATCTGTTGAAAGATTATGATTGTGAGATTGAATATCATCCAGGAAGAGCTAATCTTACAGCAGATGCCTTGAGTCGAAAAGTACATCATACGGCTGATGAGGTGATTCATTTATCTACTTTGATGACTGCTTGTTGTACTTTGGGTTATGATTTTGATATGGAATCAGTGCCGGTACGGGTATCAACATTGTTAGTTGAACCCGATATTTTTGATAAAATCAGGACGGCACAAACGACTGATGATGAGGTACAACATTTGAAAGAACTGATAAGTCAAGGACAAACATCACAGTTTGTACTTGCAGAGGATGGAGTTTTGAAATACAAGACTTGTTGGGTAGTACCTGCTGCATTGGGACTACGCCAAGAACTACTACAACGTGCTCATTGTAGTAGATACAGTATACATCCTGGAGGGAAGAAAATGTATCATGATTTACGTACACAATTTTGGTGGAAACGTATGAAACAGGATGTATTGAGCTTTGTGAAACGGTGTTTGATATGTCAACAAGTGAAAGCGGAAAGACAAAGACCAGGAGGTGAATTACATAGTTTGGAAATTCCTCAGTGGAAATGGGAACATATCACGATGGATTTTGTGACTCATTTGCCACGGACGTCTTCTGGTTGCGATGCTATTTGGGTGATTGTTGACAGACTCACCAAAGTATCTCATTTTGTGCCATATTGTATGACATATACATATCTGAGAATGGCACAGTTATACATTCAACATGTAGTAAGACTACATGGTATTCCAGTTTCCATTGTATCGGATAGGGATCCGAGATTTACTTCTCATTTCTGGGAAGGGTTACAGACAGCGTTGGGAACTGAAGTGCGGTTGAGTGCAGCATATCATCCGCAAACAGATGGACAAACAGAGCGTACGATACAGACGCTTGAGGATATGTTGCGTGCCTGTGTATTAGAGTTTGATAACTCATGGCAAGAGTCATTGCCATTAGTCGAATTTTTATATAACAACAGTTATCAGTCTAGTATACAGATGGCACCATTTGAGGCTTTATATGGGCGACGATGTAGATCGCCATTGTATTGGGATGATGTGGATCAGTCTTCCTTACATGGACCGGATATGATTCATGACATGGAAGAAAAAGTAAAAGTAATTCGATTGAAACTGAAAGCTGCTCAGGATAGACAGGCTGCTTATGCCAATAAGCGACGTAGACCACTTGAATTTCAAGTTGGTGACCGTGTGTTCTTGAAAATCTCACCTTTTAAAGGTGTAGTACGGTTTGGTAAGCGTGGAAAATTGTCTCCACGGTATGTTGGTCCATATGAGGTGTTGCAACGTATTGGTACGTTGGCATATCACTTGGCACTACCGCCGGCATTGAGCAGTATTCATGATGTTTTTCATGTTTCACTATTGAGGAAATATGAACCAGATCCGGGTCACGTCTTACAGCTACCTGATGTACAGTTGGATACAGATGTGTCGTATGAGGAACGACCGGTTATGATCTTGGATCGAGCTGAACGCAGGTTGCATAATAAGGTGATTCCTATGGTAAAAGTACAGTGGGACAGAAGGGGTGTCGACGAGGCAACGTGGGAGACGGAGCAGCATATGATGCAACGGTATCCGGATTTATTTACTGGTATGATTTTACAGTTTTATGATACTGTTGCATACATGATCATGTTTCCTATTGTCATATCGTAGTATTGTTGAGTTGCGTATTTTGATATGCATGTTATGTATCTACAATTTCGAGGACGAATTTCAATGAGTGGGGGAGAATTGTAATGCCTCGATTTGTTGTATACACGTAGGATATGATTATGGTGTAATTATATCAATTGGTGATATGATAATGGGGGTTCGAGTGGAACCAAGAATGAAGTAAATACATATATGGAAATAAGTCTAATAAGGAAGGAAACATGGTGTCTCATGATTTGAATTATGCCATATGAAGCACTTAGGCATTTGTGTATGCATGTGACTTAACTTGGAGTTGTCTTTGCATTTGAAGTTCATATGCCTTTGCCATTAGAATGTACATGTGAGTTGCATTTGACATGAGTTTGAAGGGAATTACATGTGCATGTGAATTTACTTACAATGGGAATTGCATTTGAATTTGGAGTTCATTTCATGTACATGTTATTTAACATGTAATTATCCCTAAATGGCATGATAGCAAGTGAATTAAGGGACTAATGATCTATATCAAGTGGATAAGGGAGGTGTAATCACATAACACACCATTTTACACCTACAAATCTCTACCAAGCTCCTCTCCATCTCTTTCAACTTCCTTGTGGTGTGAACTTGAGAGTGACTTGTAAAGTGAGCTAGGAAGGTGTGTGAAGTGGAATTGTACCATCTTGGTAAGAAAATCATGGTTTTATACTTGTTTTTGTCATTGGTGTTGCTATATGAGAAATAGCATATGAAATTTTATGTAAAGAATCATATCTTGTTGATATGTTAGGAATTGGATTCTTTGTTGATAGAAACATGTTATTATGTTCCTAGAGATTGCAAGAAACATGTTGACATGGTTTAAAATGAATTAGAGGAGAAGAACCATGAAGATAAGCTTGAAAACGCCATGCTCTCACTTTTCTGGGCATCGGCGATCGATTGGTGCGAGTGAGCGATCGATCGCCGATGACAGTTACAATTTAAGGCGGTGAAATTGGATGGCGATCGATCGCTGAAATTGTCGCGATCGATCGCGATGAACAGAGCAATGTGGCGATCGATCGCCAAGTTGTTGCGATCGATCGCGAGGGGACAGAGAGTTTTGGCGATCGATCGGTGCTGATGGCGATCGATCGCCAGTGCTAAAATATTGAAAAATGAAATATTTTTGTAGAATTTGATTCTTATGCCTATGATAACATGATATATTGTTGGCATTGTTGTAGCATCATCTCAGGGGACAGGACAACGAGGCACTTAGCTATTGACAACTGCTTTATCTCGTTTGTGTCGCAGTACAGGTACGTGTTGACGTACGGAGTATAGATATTGTGTGATGATGTTATGAGATTGATATCATATGAATTGTCTTATGTTGTTATCATATGATTGGTAGTATCATATGCTTGTACATTCATGGATATCATATGTATGTGAGATATACGCCTGGTTTGGGTATATGCTCGGTTATGCATTTGAGATATATGCCTGGTTTGGATATATGCTCGGCTATGTGACATAGAGATATATGCCTGGTTTGGATATATGCTCGGTTATGTGACAGAGAGATATACGCCTGGTTTGGGTATATGCTCGGTTATGCTATATAGCGATATATGCCGGTTTTTGGATATATGCTATGGTTATTATCATTTGAGGACGGTACTATGATATGTGCTGCTAATATGAAGATGTGAGGTGGTTCCACTGACATATTGAGCTGAATAGGCATATCATTTTAGTCTCGTGATAATAAGTTATGTGTTGAGACATGTCATGACATGGTGCATTGGTGGATGCATGAGACAGAACATTCACGTTACGTTATATGATTTATTGTGCTTTATCATTGATATTGATATTGTGTTTTGATATTGCACTGAGATAGTTGTTATCTATACTCACGTTGTGAATGTTTCTGTAGGGACTCATAGACGTGGGGAGCGTGAGTCATGATTTCCGCTGCGAGGGGAACCACTGCTTAGGAGTTCTTTTGGATTAGGTTGCTTATGTACATGTCATGTTTATGTCGAAAACAGATTTAGTTGGTTTTTGTACTCAGGATTTGGTACTGTAACAACTTATCTAGTATGAACTCTTAATCCGTGCATGGTATATTACTTAATTCAGACTCACATATGTATGTTAACTGGATACATAATGGATTAAGTAACGAGGACCCCACAGACTTTGACTGCATTATCGGCATTGACGTGTTGAGCAGATACCGAGCTATGGTAGATTGCCAAAAGAGGATGGTTCGTTTTCTGTCTGATCAGGGGTTCCAGTGGACTTTTTATGGGGACGGCTCTCGTCCGAAGATACCAGTAATCTCGGCGGTTAAGATGTCGCGGTTATTGGAACGCGGCCACACTGGGTACCTTATTTATGCCATGGATACTTCAGAGGAGAAGGAAGTGAGAGCCGAGGATATTCCAGTCGTGGCGGAGTTCATTGATGTGTTTCCAGATGAGATTCCGGGATTTCCGCCTGTCAGGGATGTTGAGTTTGCTATTGAGCTGCTGCCAGGGACATCAGCCATTTCTCGTGCCCCATACAGGATGGCACCGGCAGAGCTGAGGGAACTGAAGGTACAGATACATGAGCTCCTCGTCAAGGGATACATCCATCCTAGTGTATCACCTTGGGGTGCGCCAGTCTTGTTCGTGAAAAAGAAGGATGGGTCAATGCGTCTGTGCATTGACTACAGGCAACTGAACAAGGCTACAGTGAAGAACAGATATCCACTTCCGAGGATTGATGATCTGTTCGACCAGCTTCAGGGTACAGAGGTGTACTCTAAGATAGATTTGAGGTCAGGCTATCACCAGGTACGGGTTAGAGCTGGTGATGTCCAAAAGACGGCTTTTAGAACTCGGTATGGGCACTATGAGTTCTTGGTGATGCCTTTCGGGGTGACGAATGCCCCTGCTACATTTATGAGCCTGATGAACAGAGTATTTCAGGAGTACCTCGATCAGTTTGTGATCGTGTTCATTGATGACATCCTGGTCTATTCAAGGAATGAGGAGGATCATGCCGATCATCTGAGGATAGTGCTCCATATCCTCAGAGATCATCAGTTGTACGCCAAACTCAGCAAGTGTGAGTTTTGGCTGAGCAGTGTTGCATTATTGGGCCATATCATATCACGAGAGGGGATATCAGTAGACCCGAGGAAGATAGAGGCAGTTATGGATTGGTCTACCCCTACTTCAGTCAGTGAGATTCGAAGTTTTCTTGGTCTGGCTGGCTATTATCGACGTTTCGTCGAGGGTTTCTCAAAGATCGCCAAGCCACTTACACAGCTGACTCAGAAGGGAGTCTCTTTTTGTTGGTCAGAGGCTTGTGAGCAGAGTTTCAGGGAATTGAAGCACAGACTGACTACTGCACCGGTTCTAGTGATTCCCAAGGAGAACAAAGGATTTGTTCTTTATACCGACGCATCGCTACAGGGATTAGGGTGCGTACTGATGCAGGACGGTCATGTTGTGGCTTATGCTTCGAGACAGTTGAAGCCACACGAGACGAGGTATCCAGTCCATGATCTGGAGTTGGCAGCTATAGTGTTCGCCTTGAAGATATGGCGACACTATTTATACGGTACCTCATTTACCATCTTCACTGATCACAAGAGCCTGAAGTTCTTGTTTACACAGGCTGAGCTGAACATGAGGCAGAGGAGATGGATGGACCTGCTGAAGGATTATGTGATATCCCCGAAATGGTTAATTGCATTTGGGCATTAATTACGATTATTATGATTAATTATGTGGTAATTAATTATGTGTTGGAATTTATTTACCTTATGGAAATGCATGGTCATGTGGATAGGGTGACCCGGGGTTGCATTTTAGGGTGTATGTGGTGCATGTGGGGTAAATATTATTGGAAGCATGATTTATTTGCCTTTGGTAGCAATTAATTGGAAATCATGTGTTTAATTGATATTTGGTGCATTATGAGTAAATGCTTTGAAAAATATCATGTTGGAGTGTTTTATACACCATAGAATTATTTTGGTATGCAATTTATTAAACCCAACACTTTATACCCAACCCCACCTCATCCAAATCACTTTCACTTTACCAAATCATTTCCCACACAAACCCTTCCCCTCCATTTTCGAGTTCCAGCCTTGGGGTGAAGAGAAGCCCTTGCAAAATCTTATTTTGTGGAGTATATTGGGTGATTTGAGGTCCCCAAGAGGTATGGATACCTCATGGTTGATTTTGTTGTGTTTTGTTTAAGTTTGGGTTGGTTTTGAATGGTTTTAAAATGGGTTTGGTTAATGGTTGGATTTATACTTGTTTTGAAGTATATTTTGGTAGTTTATGTTGTATTTGATGTTGTTGATTTGTTGGGTTAAGTGTTGGTATGGGTTGGAAGAAATTTTGGGAACAAAAATGGTGAAAAATCGCATGTCTGCGCGAGGCGATCGATCGCCTGAAAAGAGGCGACCGATCGCCGAGGGGCAGTAACATTTTTGCGTGTTAGGCGATCGATCGCCTAAAATGAGGCGACCGATCGCCAAGAGGTAGTGGGTTTTTCAAAGGGATGGCGATCGATCGCCATGTTTGGGGCGACCGATCGCCACAGTGATAATTTTGAGGCGATCGATCGCCTGAGGGAAGCGATCGATCGCCGCCTGTGGAATTTTGGAAAATGGTTTATTTTGTCAAATTTTTGGTATTTGGCTATTATTTGGCTTCTAATATAGGGTTGTGTGATTGTGTAGAACCATCCCAGGTAGCAACGCAACCGAGGAATTGAAGCCATATCAAATTCCACTTTTGGAAAGGTACGTAGTGGACGTACGGGCACCCCAACGGTACATGTATCTTATATACTTATTGTTATGCATTGTGGATGCAAGTATATATGTGGTATTGCATAGTGGATGCAAATACATGTTATGCATGATGTTTATAGATGCATATGCTTATTGGTGCACATCCCATGAGTCGTGGTCATCCCTTGATGATTTGAATGCTTGCCGCTATTTGGTTTGGTTCCGCTAAATGTGAAGCGAGGGGTGGGAGCGCCGCATGTCACATTTGAGCGTGGTTATCATATAGGACGAGGAAAGGGTATTTGCCGCTCAATGAGAGGCGAGGGGTGGGAGTCCCGCAGTCCATTGAAGCGAGGTTATCCTATGCCGTCTATATGTAAATAAGCGAGGGGCATTAAAATACATTGTGATGGACAGACTAGGGATTGAGGATCAGTATTTGGTATATTGATGAAATGGTATATGTTCATGACATGTTTAGACCATTGAAAAAATAATCTATTGATTATACTCATGAGTTATGGTACAGGGACAACCAAACGGGAAGCGTTTGAAATGCATGGGAAAACAGGAAGTGTTTTATATTGATTATGCATTACGCTTTATCTTCATATTGTGTTGAATATGAATGATTATTGTTGCTCATGTTTGGGGGTTGTCCTTGTAGGTACCTTTTTGGCATGATAGCAAGCTTTGAACGGGTTGAGGTGGTGAGCTTGTGAAGCATTCTTTTGAGGATTAAAGGACAGGATTATTTTGACTAGCGTCTACTCTAGGAGTAGTGTAAAACTAGTTGATAGCATTCATTGATGAGGAATGTAATTAATCCATTCTTTTTGGAAGTCCTTATTATATTGGCATGTAATGCTTAAGCTCATAGACTCAACATGTTCTTTTCTCACTCTGATCATTATATTAGCTCTATTATGCCTTATTTCCGCACTTAAGGATTAGGGTCCTTACATTAGTGGTATCAGAGCAGTGGTTAGAGAACCCGGGAATGGGTGAAGGGTAGCCTTAGCATGATAGGCTAGGTGCTTACATTTGAAGCATGTTTATGCATGTGGTGCATATTTTGTATATCCTGTTATACTAACATGCTTATATCACTCCTGTTATCTAACGGTATATCATGTATTGCTTTGGAATTGTTGTTAACATTTGTGTTACAGCATGGCTGCTAATGAGGAAGTCGGTGATATGGGGAGCATGAATGCTAGTGTTGGACAGACAGTTGAAGCCGCATGAGACCAGATATCCAGTTCATGACTTGGAATTGGCGGCTATCATCTTTGCCCTGAAGATCTGGAGGCATTATTTGTATGGTACTTCGTTTACCATCTATACGGATCATAAGAGCCTCAAGTTTTTATTCACTCAGGCAGAGCTGAACATGAGGCAGAGGAGGTGGATGGACCTACTCAAGGACTATGACTGCGAGATAGAGTACCATCCGGGGAAAGCCAATTTGACAGCAGACGCGTTGAGCCGGAAAGTGAGGAGTTCTGCTGAGGACGTCATTCATTTGTCTGCTATGATGACCTCCTATTGCCATCTGGGCTATGATTTTGATATAGATGCATCACCAGTGTATGTCTCTACCTTATTAGCTGAGCCAGATATTTATGAGAACATCAGGAGAGCTCAGAGATCAGATGCTGAGGTTCAGAGATGGTTGTCTATAGTGCATCTTGGTCAGCCGACGAAGTTCAGAGTGGCCGACGACGGATCTTTGAGATTGGGTAACCGCTGGGTAGTTCCGAGTACGCCGGAGTTGCGTAAGGGGATCTTGGAACGAGCTCACAGTAGCAGACTTAGCATTCACCCGGGCGGTAAGAAGATGTACAGAGATCTGCGTGGTCAGTTTTGGTGGAAGAGAATGAAGTCTGATGTCGTCGCTTTGGTGAAGAGGTGTCTGATCTGCCAGCAGGTTAAGGCAGAGAGGCAGAGACCTGGCGGCGAGTTGAGAAGCTTGGAGATACCGAAGTGGAAATGGGAACACATTTCCATGGACTTCGTGACTCATTTGCCGAGGAGTGCTTCAGGCTTTGACGCTATTTGGGTGATTGTGGACAGATTGACTAAGGTAGCCCACTTTATCCCCTATAGCATGACCTTTACATTCTTGAGGATGGCGCAGTTATATATTAGAGATGTGGTGAGATTGCATGGGATCCCCGTTTCTATTGTGTCAGATCGAGATCCGCGATTCACATCTCATTTTTGGGAAGGCCTTCAGTCAGCTTTGGGAACTGAGGTCAGATTGAGTACTGCTTATCATCCTCAGACGGATGGCCAGACCGAACGCACTATTCAAACGCTCGAGGACATGCTGAGAGCTTGTGTTTTGGAGTTCGATACTTCTTGGCAGGATTCAGTGCCTCTGGTAGAGTTTTCTTATAACAATAGCTACCAGGCAAGTATTCAGATGGCTCCGTTTGAAGCTCTTTATGGCAGACGATGTACATCGCCCTTGTGTTGGGATGATTTGGACAGTAGATCAGTCGGAGGGCCTGAGTTAATCCGGGAAATGGAAGAGAAGATAAAGATTATAAGGCAGAAAATGAAAGCGGCCCAGGACAGACAGGCAGCTTATGCAAATAAACGGCGGAGACCGTTGGAATTTCAGTTGGGAGATAAGGTCTTTTTGAAGATCTCGCCTTTCAGAGGCGTTGTACGATTTGGGATGCGCGGAAAACTGTCTCCGAGGTATGTTGGACCGTACGAGATTTTACAGCGCATTGGCACCTTAGCTTACCGACTGGCTTTGCCGCCTTCTTTATCTGGTATACATGATGTGTTTCATGTATCGATGCTGCGGAAGTATGAGCCGGACCCGTCTCACGTGTTGCAGCCTTCCGAAGTTCAGTTAGAGTCTGATATATCTTATGTGGAACGGCCTGTCAGGATTCTGGATCGAGCAGACCGTAGACTTCGGAACAAAGTGATACCTATGATCAAGGTTCAGTGGGATCGCAGGGGTGTCAAGGAGGCTACGTGGGAGACGGAGCGGCATATAGTGCAGCACTACCCGGAACTATTCTCTGGTATGTGTTTATGTTTAGTTTCCTTTTGGGGTAAGTGCATGTGATTTCGAGGACGAAATCTTATAAGTAGGGGAGTATTGTGATATCCCCGAAATGGTTAATTGCATTTGGGCATTAATTACGATTATTATGATTAATTATGTGGTAATTAATTATGTGTTGGAATTTATTTACCTTATGGAAATGCATGGTCATGTGGATAGGGTGACCCGGGGTTGCATTTTAGGGTGTATGTGGTGCATGTGGGGTAAATATTATTGGAAGCATGATTTATTTGCCTTTGGTAGCAATTAATTGGAAATCATGTGTTTAATTGATATTTGGTGCATTATGAGTAAATGCTTTGAAAAATATCATGTTGGAGTGTTTTATACACCATAGAATTATTTTGGTATGCAATTTATTAAACCCAACACTTTATACCCAACCCCACCTCATCCAAATCACTTTCACTTTACCAAATCATTTCCCACACAAACCCTTCCCCTCCATTTTCGAGTTCCAGCCTTGGGGTGAAGAGAAGACCTTGCAAAATCTTATTTTGTGGAGTATATTGGGTGATTTGAGGTCCCCAAGAGGCATGGATACCTCATGGTTGATTTTGTTGTGTTTTGTTCAAGTTTGGGTTGGTTTTGAATGGTTTTAAAATGGGTTTGGTTAATGGTTGGATTTATACTTGTTTTGAAGTATATTTTGGTAGTTTATGTTGTATTTGATGTTGTTGATTTGTTGGGTTAAGTGTTGGTATGGGTTGGAAGAAATTTTGGGAACAAAAATGGTGAAAAATCGCATGTCTGCGCGAGGCGATCGATCGCCTGAAAAGAGGCGACCGATCGCCGAGGGGCAGTAACATTTTTGCGTGTTAGGCGATCGATCGCCTAAAATGAGGCGACCGATCGCCAAGAGGTAGTGGGTTTTTCAAAGGGATGGCGATCGATCGCCATGTTTGGGGCGACCGATCGCCACAGTGATAATTTTGAGGCGATCGATCGCCTGAGGGAAGCGATCGATCGCCGCCTGTGGAATTTTGGAAAATGGTTTATTTTGTCAAATTTTTGGTATTTGGCTATTATTTGGCTTCTAATATAGGGGTTGTGTGATTGTGTAGAACCATCCCAGGTAGCAACGCAACCGAGGAATTGAAGCCATATCAAATTCCACTTTTGGAAAGGTACGTAGTGGACGTACGGGCACCCCAACGGTACATGTATCTTATATACTTATTGTTATGCATTGTGGATGCAAGTATATATGTGGTATTGCATAGTGGATGCAAATACATGTTATGCATGATGTTTATAGATGCATATGCTTATTGGTGCACATCCCATGAGTCGTGGTCATCCCTTGATGATTTTAATGCTTGCCGCTATTTGGTTTGGTTCCGCTAAATGTGAAGCGAGCGGTGGGAGCGCCGCATGTCACATTTGAGCGTGGTTATCATATAGGACGAGGAAAGGGTATTTGCCGCTCAATGAGAGGCGAGGGGTGGGAGTCCCGCAGTCCATTGAAGCGAGGTTATCCTATGCCGTCTATATGTAAATAAGCGAGGGGCATTAAAATACATTGTGATGGACAGACTAGGGATTGAGGATCAGTATTTGGTATATTGATGAAATGGTATATGTTCATGACATGTTTAGACCATTGAAAAAATAATCTATTGATTATACTCATGAGTTATGGTACAGGGACAACCAAACGGGAAGCGTTTGAAATGCATGGGAAAACAGGAAGTGTTTTATATTGATTATGCATTACGCTTTATCTTCATATTGTGTTGAATATGAATGATTATTGTTGCTCATGTTTGGGGGTTGTCCTTGTAGGTACCTTTTTGGCATGATAGCAAGCTTTGAACGGGTTGAGGTGGTGAGCTTGTGAAGCATTCTTTTGAGGATTAAAGGACAGGATTATTTTGACTAGCGTCTACTCTAGGAGTAGTGTAAAACTAGTTGATAGCATTCATTGATGAGGAATGTAATTAATCCATTCTTTTTGGAAGTCCTTATTATATTGGCATGTAATGCTTAAGCTCATAGACTCAACATGTTCTTTTCTCACTCTGATCATTATATTAGCTCTATTATGCCTTATTTCCGCACTTAAGGATTAGGGTCCTTACAGATTATGATTGTGAAATCCTATACCATCCCGGGAAAGCAAATTTGACAGCCGACGCTTTGAGTCGGAAGGTGAGGAGCACAACAGAGGATGCTATGTCACTATCAGCTATGTTTGGCTCCTACTGCCATTTGGGTTTTGATTATGATGTATCTTCTTCACCAGTACAGGTTTTGACCTTGCTAGCTGAGCCTGTTATATATGATCACATCAGGAAGGCTCAGGGGACCGATGCAGAGGTTCAGAGATGGATATTAGTGGTTCATTCAGGTCAGCCGTCGAGATTCAGAGTGGCTGAGGACGGTTCTTTGAGACTTGGCGACAGATGGGTGGTTCCAGATGCACCTGAGTTGCGTCAGGGTTTATTACAGCGAGCTCATTGCAGCAGGATGAGTGTCCACCCAGGAGGGAAGAAGATGTATAAGGATTTACGCAGCCAGTTCTGGTGGAGGCGTATGAAACAAGATGTCACCTCATTTGTCAAGCGCTGTTTGATTTGTCAGCAGGTGAAGGCTGAGAGGCAGAGGCCTGGAGGTGAACTAAAGAGTTTGGAAATACCCGAGTGGAAGTGGCAGCACGTGTCTATGGATTTCGTGACCCACTTACCGAGGACTGTTTCGGGTTTCGATGCCATCTGGGTAGTCGTGGATAGACTGACTAAAGTTGCTCACTTCATTCCCTATTGTATGACATATACGCACTTGAGGATGGCACAGTTATATGTCAGAGATGTGGTGAGACTGCACGGGATCCCTGTTTCGATAGTGTCCGATCGAGATCCGCGGTTCACATCTCACTTCTGGGAGGGTCTACAGACAGCTCTAGGTACAGAGTTGAGGCTGAGCACAGCCTATCACCCTCAGACGGACGGACAGACAGAGCGTACGATACAGACGCTCGAGGATATGTTGAGAGCTTGTGTGCTAGAGTTCGACATATCATGGCAGGACTCGATATCCTTAGTGGAGTTCTCTTACAACAACAGCTACCAGGCAAGTATACAGATGGCTCCTTTCGAGGCCCTCTATGGTAGGCGTTGTAGGTCACCCTTGTGTTGGGATGACGTGGACCGTAAGTCGGTTTGAGGACCAGAGTTGGTTCAGGAAATGGAAGAGAAAGTTAAGGTTATCAAAGGAAAGATGAAGGCAGCTCAGGACAGGCAGGCAGCATATGCCAATCAGCGGCGTAGGCCGTTGGAGTTTCAGTTAGGCGACAGAGTTTTTCTGAAGATCTCACCTTTCAGAGGCGTAGTACGGTTTGGTATGCGAGGAAAGTTATCCCCGAGGTATGTAGGGCCGTATGAGATCTTACAGCGTGTGGGTACTCTGGCGTACCGTTTGGCTTTACCGCCTTCTCTGTCGGGTATACACGACGTATTTCATGTGTCTATGCTGAGGAAGTATGAGCCGGATCCTTCACATGTGTTGCAGCCTTCAGAGGTACAGATTGAGTCCGATGTTTCTTATGTGGAGCGGCCTATCAGGATTTTGGATAGGGCAGACCGCAGACTTCGGAACAAGGTTATTCCTATGATCAAGGTTCAGTGGGATCGTAGGGGTGTCGAGGAGGCCACGTGGGAGACAGAGCGACACATGGTGCAGCACTATCCAGAGCTGTTTTCTGGTATGCGTATATGTATTGTTTTATATCTTGTTAGCAGCATGTTTGATTTCGGGGACGAAATCTTATAAGTAGGGGAGTATTGTGATATCCCCGAAATGATTATGTGGGTAATCATGCAATTAAGGGTTGCTAATTATGAACCTATGTGTTAAAAGGAGTTTTGTATGTGGGAGTGATTTATTTAATTGATGATGTGGTTTAGGGAGCATGTTAGGTGTTTTTAAATTTGTTGTGATGATGTGGTAAAATAATAAAATATCAAGGAGAGATATTTTTATACATCGTATGAAATACCGGGACACAATTAAACACCACAAAACCACCCTACATGCAACCACCCCACCCCCACTTGACTCAACCCACGCCCCTCCCCTGTTTTTCTGGAAAGCAGATTGACTAAGAGGCAACTTGGGACTTAGATATTTTCATCTTGCTTCTTCCAAAAAGCTTCCTTCTTTTTCCCTTCCTTTTGTCTGCAACTTGGACGGTTTCTAGGAGGAAAGTGATCGGATTTCAAGCATCCTTTCATATAGAAAATCGAAGGGCAAAAGTGGTGAGGAGTCACATTTTCTTCCCAGTTTTCAGTTTCCTGGCATGCTTGTTCTTTGTAGCAGATTTGGCATGCTAGTTTAGGGTATGATGTTATATTGTTGTGAGTACCTTTATGTGATGTTTGTGAAGCCCTTAGCATGTTTAGTTAAGAAACTTGCATGCTTTATGTGCTAGATTTGTAGTAGAGAAAAGGGTTCCTCGAACATCCGAGCAGGGTAGTGCTCTGTTTTTCATGTTAGGAAGGGTTTTACCATGAATATTTGAAGCATGCTAACTTAGGTTTTGGTTGAACCTTTGATGTGCTTTTGTGTATGGTAGCTTGTTGAAGGTACCAGTATATTTCCTTGAGCATGTTGCATGTATTATGTGAAGGATTTAATCATGTGAAAGGTAGTGTTCGAAAATTCTGGGCAAGGTTCAAGTGCCCTGTTTTCTGGAAATATATGTGTGGGGAGTGTTTTTATGAAGGCATTATCATACACGTCAAGCTTAGGTTTTGGTAAAACTTTGATGTGAAAATATGCATGGTAGTTTTGTGAAGCCCATGGCATGTTTGTTCGAGCTTTCTTTATGCTATATGTGATAGGTTTAATAGCATGAAGTGAGGTGCTCAAGAAATCTGGAAATGAATATGTTACCCTGTTTCCAGAAAAGTTGATCCAGTACTTGTTTAAATGATCGACGTTTATACATGTAGGCTTATGCTTAGGGTGTAAATTTGGTACGAATACACTCGGAGTAGTGTATTGTAATTGCTAGCATAATTGTTCAAACATGTGGTGTATGTTTTATGCTAGATCGATGGGTATGAATATAGGTGTTCGAGAATTCTGGGTTAGTATTTCTAGAACAGGGCATCTCGATCGATCGACATTTCTTCTCGATCGATCGAGCGAGGCAGAATCTTGGTTCTGATTTTAGGCGTCTTCTCGATCGATCGGGAAGAGGGGCCGATCGATCGAGAGACCCAGTATGTTGAAAAATTTAAATTGATATATTTTGTTAAAGTTTTGATATTGGATTGTAATGAGGTGCCTAATATTGTGTTGCGTGGCTATGTAGAACCATCCCAGGTGCCATCACAACCGAGGAGATAAAGTTGATTGACTCCTCTATCTTTTGGAAAGGTACGTAAGCGATGTACGGGCATCCCAACGGTAACATGTGCTTTATGTTTGTCTTTTTGACGCATTATGAATGCAATGTGGTGCATTAAGGTTATGATACATGTTATTATGCATTGTTTTTGCATATGTATGTTGTGAAACATAAGAGGTGTATTTCACGAGTCAAGGTTATCTTAGTAAGGATTTTAATTGCTTACGCTAAGGTCCATTGGAAGCGAGGAAGAATTCCGCTTACATGGAGTAGCAAGAAGCATTAAAATGTACTAATGATAAGGGCTCAGGAATGAAATAAGGATTTAAGGAGGAAGGATGTCATGACATTTATTTATGAAGCCATACATTCATATAATGTGTTTTATTATGAATTATGATACAGGGACAACCAATGGGCGATATAAATGCAGGAAATACAGGAAGGGCTTGTGTTTAAGATTTGCATTTATGCCTTACTTTCATATTATGTTGAATATGAATTGTGTTATGCTCATGTGTTGGGGGTTGTCTTTGTAGGTGCTTTTGTTGACGAGAACCAGGGTCGGGGTTGATATGCTGAGCTGTAAGGAGTGCTACAGGATTAGCATGTTAGAGAAAATTTTTGTATAGCTTCTTCTGAGTAGAGTAAGACTATAATGTAGTACCTTTGTAGGAATTGTGTCTTCCTTTTGAAACATTTTGGTACTGTAATCTCTAAAGCTCAGGTTAATCAACACGGCACGTTACTCTGATATATTCACATAAATGCTTAGTTCTCTAAATTGCACCTTATTGTCTTGATGTGATAACGGGGTCTCACAGTATGAAATACCGGGACACAATTAAACACCACAAACCACCCTACATGCAACCACCCCCCTAACCCATGCCAATCAAACTGTTGATAGGCTGACTTCTCACCCCACTTGGCTCAATCATTCAGCCTCATCCTTCCATCCCAAATCTCGACCCTTCTCTCCCAAAGAAACACCAGCACTTGCTGAGTAAAAACTTGAGGAGCCTTGCCATTTTCATCCCTTGGAAGTCTCTCAAAAATCGGAGCAAAGTAGGGTAAGAAACCATGCTCTGTCTGTGTTTTTAAGCTTATTAGGTTCTTGCTTTTATGTATGGTAAAAATGGCATGATAGCTTAGGTTTCTTGAAACCTTCGATTTAAATGATTAAATGGTGTTTTTATGAAGCTCTCAGTATGTTTCCTTGAGCATGTTATGTGTTTTATATGAAGGATTAAAGCATGTGAACTAGGGTGTTCGAAAATCTGGGAAGATGTTTCCCCTGTTTTCTGGAAAAATGTGGTTTGAGAGTGGTATTGAGGAGGTTATATTATGCATGTTAGATGGGTCATAGGGTGAACCTTCGATTTGGGTACACGAATGATAAGTTGGTAAAGCCCAGGATATCTTTGTTCAAACATGTTTTATGAATTATGGTATAGTTTTTATGGCATGAAAGGTAGTGCTCAAAAATCTGGGAAAAATCCCGATTTTTCAGAGCTCTCGATCGATCGAGATTTGGTTCCGATCGATCGAGCGAGACAGCGGGTCTAATGTATGTTTTAAAATTGTGATGCCGATCGATCGAAGGATTTCTCGATCGATCGGTGAAGCTTCTCGATCGATCGGTAAAATACTTCGATCGATCGAGCGAGGCAGGAAGCTAAGGCACTGTTAGTGCACAGTGTCTCGATCGATCGAGACTTTGGGCCGATCGATCGAGACAGGCAGAAAGTTGAAAAATATAATAATGTTTTATTTTGTTAAGTTTATGATGTGAGATGGTTTTGAAGCATCTAAAATGGTATTATGTGGTCTTGTAGAACCATCCCAGGTACCGGCACCATCAAGGAGATAAAGTCTGTTGACTCCTCCTCTTTTTGAAAAGGTACGTAAGAGGCGTACGGGCATCGGACGGTAACACACATCTTTATACTACAACTATGCTTTTATTGCATGAGTATTCATGATGAAATGATGATGTTTATACGATGAGGTTTATACGATGTTTATACGATGATGTTTATACGATGCTTATATGATAATGTTTACATGATGATATTGTGGTAAGGTGCCACGGGGTAAGGTGCCCCACATGGTAAGTAGTCATGCGATGTTATTGTGGTAAGGTGCCACGGGGTAAGGTGCCCCACATGGTAAGTAGCCATGCGATGATATTGTGGTAAGGTGCCACGGGGTAAGGTGCCCCACATGGTAAGTAGCCATGCGATGATATTGTGGTAAGGTGCCACGGGGTAAGGTGCCCCATATGCATGATTTTGAATCAGGGACAACAATAAGAAGTTAATGAATAACCAGTATATTTACTTAACCAAGATTTCATGCATTTTTTATAATGTTTTTATGTTGTTAAGTGAAATTGTATATGATTATGATGTGTTGTCCCTGTAGGTACGCTTTTGGACGAAAGGACTAAGGGTCGGGTTGAGGCAGTGAGCTACGAGGGACACAGGAATGTATAGGATTCAAGTTATGATTAGTATCTACTCTAGGAGTAGTGTAAATCTAAATGACATTCTTTTGGAATGTAATGAACTATTTTTTTTGAAGCTTTGTATTTTGGCCTGTAATCCTGTTAGCTCGTGTAACAACCGAAACCTTAAGATGTTACCTTAATGCATGATTAGTCCTTCCTTTGTCTATTAATCACTGTTAAGGTGGGAAGACCCGACAATTTGTGTTGTGAAGGTTCGAAAATTTGTGGGGAGTTCTTGAGCAATTTTCGATAATGGGTGATTGTCGTGTGTTGACAATATTTTTGAGGGTTATGGGTGTGCTTGAGCATGGGTTGCATGTTCGTAAATAATTGTGAATTATTTATCGTGTTAGCACATCGTTCCTCAGGGCATGGAACTCGAGCAAGGTTTGGCTCGGACTTCGGAGATTTAAGGTACGTGCGACGTACGAGCATTACTTTATATGAGAGCATTTGTGAAATGCATAATGTATTTTGATTGCATTGAGGGTTGTGCGTATGGTTATATATATGTATTGATACAGTTATGGAACGACCCAAGCTTGGCATCGCAGCCACAAGCGTGCGTGATACTAGAGTAGTATGACCTTATAAGAGATATGGGGTACTGGGTTTAAATGACTATTGTAGGGCATTTGAGATGCCTGAGAATGATCGTGGAATCATGTATTCATTATAAGACATGTGAGATGTCTAAGTATAATGGAGAATTTGTAAAATAAATGCTAGGCATTTGAGCTATCTTTGATTGGTAGCAAAGTTGAAAATCAGTATTAGATATCGAGATATCTATATTTGTATGTATAATGAATTTGGAATCATTAATTATTGATACTTGAGAATCAGGCATGCTATGAGTTAAATCAATGTGTTGATTTACTGATTTTTGAGATTTGATGAGTTTGATGATTGTGAGAACAGGGACAGTACACGGAATCCCGGATGAGAACGTTGCCATCCAGGGAGTATCATTTAAAATTCTATTTACTTTTGTTGTAAATTATGAATTTCATTATTGTGATTATGGGATTTTGTGTATTGGTATGCTCACCCCGTTGGGGGCTGTCTCTGTTGGGGCAGGTGAACAGGTACATCGATGGCTGTGGAGCTGAGCTCGAGCTGTTGATTGGATGTACTCCCAAGATCGTGGTACCAGGGCTTGATGGAGCACGGTATCGTATAGAGTACTTATATACACCCGAAGGTTATATACATATTTATGATGCTCGCATGTGAGCACGGTTATGCTTGTATATGGGTTGTATATAAAGGCATGAGCCTTTCTCTCTTTCATTCTATGTTGCATGCAATTAAGAGTAGAATTGCTAATGATATGAGAGTCATGGGTGTATTATGTGGGTGTTGAAACCCATTTATGTTGTCTTATGTGTGGTGTCTTCCCTGGATGGGAATTTACTTAGCGTTGCTGTATTCTGTTGAGTATGTGTTTTCCCTGGCCGGGAACTATATATTGTGATGCGCTTTTATTTCGGGATGGCTCTATTTATGGGGAGACTCTGCCCAAATTTTTATAAAAGTCCACCATGTAAAAAATGGTGTAATGGGGATGGAAATGGGCGGAATCTATGAGTCTATTTGTTGGTAGAGATGATCTTAATGTTGAATATTTAAGAAATTTTGTAATTGCCATTCAATGGTAAAGTATCATCTGTGTTTCTCGATTGATTTTATTGAAAGCATGTACCACACATAATGATTAATACACTAATCAAGGGTTAAGGGCTTGGGGTCCTTACACTTGGTAACCGTTGGGTAGTGCCGAGGGCACCGGAGTTGCGTCAAGGGATCTTGCATCGTGTTCATAGCAACAGGTTTAGCATACATCCAGGTGGGAGAAAGATGTACAAGGACTTGTGTGACCAGTTTTGGTGGAGGCGGATGAAAAGAGACGTCATCACATTTGTCAAGAAGTGCGTGATTTGCCAACAAGTAAAAGTGGAGAGGCAGAGGCCAGGTGGCTAGTTGAAGAGTTTAAAGATACCGGAGTGGAAGTGGGAACACATATCTATGGACTTCGTGACCCACTTGCCAAGGACTGCCTCGGGATTTGATGCGATATGGGTGATCGTGGATAGATTGACGAAAGTGGCTCACTTCATCCCTTATAGTATGTCGTACACATACTTAAAGATGGCCCAATTGTATGTGCGGGACGTGGTGAGATGACACGGAATTCCAGTCTCGATTGTGTCGGACAGAGACCCACAGTTCACATCACATTTTTGGGAGGGTCTTCAGTCAGCTTTGGGAACGGAGGTGAGACTGAGTACAGCTTATCACCCTCAGACAGACGGCCAGACAGAGCGTACCATATAGATGCTCGAAGACATGTTGAGCGCATGTGTGTTGGAGTTTGATACTCCGTGGCAAGATTCAGTGCCACTAGTAGAGTTCTCTTATAATAACAGCTACCAGGCGAGCATTCAGATGGCTCCATTCGAAGCACTTTACGGTCGACGTTGTAGACCTTTGTATTGGGAGGACTTGACTAGTAAGACGGTCGGGGGACTGGACTTGATTCGAGAAATGGAAGAGAAAATCAAAGTGATCCGTCAGAAAATGAAAGCGGCCCAGGATAGGCAAGCGGCCTACGCTAATAAACGGCGGTGACCGTTGGAATTCCAAGTGGGAGATAAAGTCTTTTTGAAGATCTAACCTTTCAGAGGTGTGGTCCATTTTGGTATGCGCGGGAAGTTGTCTTCGAGGTATGTTGGGCCATATGAAATACTGCAGCACATCGGTACTTTGGCTTACCGTTTGGCTCTACCGCCGTCATTGTCTAGTATACATGACGTCTTCCATGTCTCTATGTTGCGAAAGTATGAGCCAGATCCGTCTCATGTTTTACAGCCTTCAGAGGTTCAGTTGGGTTCAGATGTGTCCTACGTGGAACGACCGGTTAGAATTCTGGATTGAGAGGATCGCAGACTTCGAAGCAAGGTTATACAAATGGTCAAGGTTCAGTGGGATCGTAGGGGTGTCGAGGAGGCCACGTGGGAGACGGAGCAGCATATGGTGCAGCATTACCCGGAACTATTTTCTGGTATGTGATTTATATTTAGTTTCGCTTTGGGTAAGTGCATGCGATTTCGAGATCGAAATCTTATAAGTAGGGGAGTATTGTAATATCCCCAAAATGATTAAATGCAATTTTGGGCATTAAATATGTTTACGCGATTAATTATGGTGATAATTGATTTATGTGTTGGGAATTGGGGTGTAACATGATTAAATTGTATTGGTTGTTAATTATGTGGAAATATGGATTAAGTGGAGGTTAGTGCATTTTTTTGTAAAATGCTTTTAAAATACCATGTTAAGGTATTTTATACATCATGATAATTAGTGGGGTTCAAATTTAATTAAACTCTTATAACCCCACTATACCCCTTTTTATTTCACTTTAACCCCCACTTTATTAAAATCCCCAACACTCTCCAAACCCTACATTTCTCCTCAGTTGGGTTTCAAGGTGGAAGAGAAGTTCTTGCAAAAGCTTTATTCTTGTGATTTTTTGTAAAATTTGAGGCCTAGGAAGGATATATATCATTCCTTTTTGTTTTTGTGTGGTTTATTTTGATTTTGGGTTGAGGTTTGAGTTTGAAAATGGGTTTGTTTTGGGTTGGTATGATTTTTGGTTGGGTGTAAGTTTTTGGGGTTGTTTAATGATGTGTATTGAAGGTTTCAAGTGTTTTAATGTTTTTGAGTTGTTGGTATAAGTGTTGTTGAGGTTGGTGAAGGTTTTAATGTGCAAAAATGGTGATTTTCGATGTGCAGGGGTTGGCGATCGATCGCCCGTTTCTGGTGATCGATCGCGAGCCGACTGTAGGCTCCAGAAGCCTTTGGCGATCGATCGCCACTTTTGGGCGATCGATCGGTGAGGTTGGCGATCGATCGCGCCAAATATGGCGATCGATCGCCGAACACAAAATTTTTCAGCAACGGACAGTGTGATCTCGCGATCGATCGGGACATCTTGGCAATCGATCGCGAGACACACAAATGTGTGATTTTGATTATTTTGTGGAATTTTTGGATATTGGACTATAATTGGCTTCTAATATTGATTTGTATGGTTGTGTAGAGCCATCCCAGGTACCAACAACGTCAAGGAGATAAAGTTATACAACTTCTCCACTTTTGAGACTAAGCTACGTAGTGAGACGTACGGGCATCGGACGGTAAAACGTGTTACGCTTTTGATTATGTATATCATGGATAGTGAGTCCTTACATGTGATGGAATATGTGAAATGATAGTGTTATATCATGATAATGGAATCAACTATTGTGTTTTATTATTGTGTGAGAATTGATGAATGTTCCGGTAGCTGTTATCTCCGAGCGAGGGAGGTACTTGCCGCTGTCATATGAAGCGGTAATATGATATTTGCCGCTGTCATGTCGAAGCGATGATTTTGTGGTTATAACTGGAACGTGATATCGATCAATATATTGTGAACTAATGATTTTGTGCATGAGTTTATGAAACAGGAACAACAATGAAAATGTGCTAATGTGGTAATTCAGGGAGCATTCATACAAACATATCTCATGCAATTAGTTATTGTATTGTGCTTGGATTTTGTTGAATAGTGATGTATATGCTCATGGTGAGTTGTTCCTGTAGGTACACTTTTGGTGTAAGGACCCCCGTGCCCTTAATCCGTTATTAGTGTATTAAGCCATATCATTAGTGCATATAATCATACTATCAGGGGAAAAACCATATGCAAGTGCAACACCATATGCTATCCAGAAAATTTCTTGCATTTAAACCACATAATATTCAAATTCCCCAACCATGATTATCCATATAGCATGCACCCTCATAATACACTAACATACTCTTAGTTCATTTAGCAATTCTATATCTAATTGCGTGTAAACCATAAATGAACAGAGAAGAGTCGTAGCCCGTTTATACATTCCATATACACGTAATATGTACTCACATAAGAGCACCCCAATGAATAAGCGTGTATCTAATGTATAAAACACTCTGCTGGATACCGTTACTGGTGCTTCGATCCTGGAAGCACCTCTCAAGCGCAACTCGATCTCGACTCTGGATCTGAGCGCCTATCCATCCAGCTCTGGTACCTCAATCCTGGAAGTACCTCAATCAACAGCCCGAGCTCAACTCCAAAGCTGCTGCTACACCTGTACCACCTGCCCCAACAGAGACAGCCCCCACACGGGGTGAGCATACCAATATCCCAATCCAATAACCACAACAATACAACTCATAATTTACAACAATGTAAATGCTATGAAATACAAAATATACTCCCTGGATGGCATCATCCTCATCCGGGGTTTCCTGTACTGTCCCTGTTCTCAAAACACTGAAACCATCAAATTCCCAAATCCCAGTTAATCATTATATTGATTAACAATTCTATGAGCCATATACCAATGTCATAATCAATAACATCAAATCATTAAACAATGATTATAGACAATCCATGTTTCTCGCTTATGGTTTCATAGTTCTATTTCATTGCTCGCTTTACAATAGCGGCATTCCATTTCCACGCATGCTCGATGGCAGCGGCGTCATAATCGATGTTCGCTCACAGGCGACAACATCCCAATCATTACTCGCTCAAAAGCGGCACCATGCAATTCTCAATGCATATATAGATATTTGAAGCAAGTACAATAAACTATGCATTTCAATCTCCGTTTATTACTAATACCACGTGTCATGCATTTCCACACACATTCATTGCAATACAGTGTACCAAGCACTCAACAATTGCAATTATATTAAAGGGCTATGCTCGTACGTCATACGTACCTTAAAATTCCATAGTCCGAATCAAACTTTGCCTTGGTCCCGTTACCCGATTAATATGTGCTAACACACAAAATAACTCACAATTATTTATGAGCACACAATATATACCCAAGCATGAATCAAACCCCCAAATACATCATCAATGTACCCATATAAGCTCCCAAAAAAATTGAGAAATTTTTTTTTTATTATTATTTTTTTTTTAAAATTCACTATTCATCCCTACCGATCGATCGGTAGAACCCTGAAACCCGAAAATCACCATTTTTAAGAGCTTGAAACCCCACCAACCATACCCCAACTCCTCCCAACCCAAAACCACAACAAATCCGCACCCAAGGACCTCCAACAAGGGTGTTAAACTCAAATTAAACAAACCCAAAAGATTTTATGATTTTCACCAAAATCACCCAAACCAAATCAAACCCAAAACTCAACCAAATACAACAAAATTACAATCAAATCAAAGCTACAAGAGAGGAGAAGGAGATTACCAGCTTTTCTTCAAGAAATCCGGCCCCTAAATCGTGTTCCCGACGATTTCCATTGAAGGGGAAAGAGGGGAAGGGTTTTGGGGTGAGAGAGGCGAGAGAGAGGGAGAGGAGAGGAATGGAATGGATTCCAAATGACGGAATCCCGAGTCCAACTGGTATATATAGCAAAAATGCCCCATAATACCAATACTTCCACAAATACATCATGATTCATTAAAAATCATCTGTTTTCAAAAAACTCTCTCTCCTACACCAAACCCCAGACTGGCCCCAACATAAGGCACCCCGGACACCAAGTCCCACCAAAAACCCAACACATAGGTTTTTCACCAAAATGAGGATAAAATCTCATCCTTTGTATCCAACGATCCCAAATGCCCGATTTAACAACCTCGGGAGATGCCAAACCGCAATTAATTCCTAATTGCCACAATTAAAAATCCATCAAGGATTAATACCACACCGGGATTAACACCATAATCCCCGGACATCACAATTATCCCCCACTAATAAAATTTCGTCCTCGAAATTTGCACCGGCATACTCTACGTAGCACCAGGACTACACAAACAAGGTAAAGCCACAACCCCGATTCTGGACCACAATAGGATCGAATCACTAACTGCGAGAACACCAATCTCGCATCAAGCTCTACAATAGAGAAAATGCCAAAACCAATATAAACCCGAAAGATAACAACATACCTCGACGTGAATCGTCCCGGAAGTCAGTCCACATGACTGCAAATCAATCAAAACCCCATTGGTTCTAACATAGATATCTTTTAATGATATCCACCACTCGCCCACGATGCTTAACACACATCGTTAAGATGGGAACCACTAGTATACAATCAGTATACTCCCGGAAAAATCCGGTTTTGCTTTCCCGATCATCTCCTCCAAAGGAGTAGTTGCACCTCTTGTAATCCGGATCGGGTAAACCACGGTCACTAATCCAAACAAAACACATCACCACAGAAGTCTAAAACAAGGTGTTCCAAGAAATCCCATCTTGGTCCAAAACACACTATCGAGACTCCACAATGTCTCAAGTTCCACAGGGGACATGCAACACAAACAATTGCATTCCCAAACACGTGTCGACCGTGACACTAAACAAATCCGAATCCTGGCCATCCTTCATTTATCCTGGGATTCAACAATCCTAAAACAGGAAGGCTATCGAATTATCCAACAAGAACTACCATGGTTCCAAAACACGACAATCCCTCCTCAGGGGAAGTCAAATGGACCTCACGATTATTCCTCAGAATACATCGTGCTATCGAGATTACCAATCTCAAATTGCCACAATTTCCCACCGGAGATTCATCAAACCAAACACACTAATCCGACGTTCAACAAGGAACGAAATAGAGTTGGCATTCGTATACACACACGGGTATACATGCCTAAGCACCAACACAACAGGCACACTCAAAGCAATAGACTCGGGTATCTCCAAGCATACCCAAAGTCCCAAAATCTGCTGTCAAACCTCGATCATTCTCACTCCACGGAGAATGGTGGTCGACAGACCAAAGCCAAAGGGTGTGATTTCAACATCAACACCACACAACCAAAGCAATGAATCTCCCAAAAGATTCAACCGGCAGGTATATCAACACTGCCTTTCTCACAAGGATAATGTGATGACCAGGGATTATAGATGTTAATCCCGTAGTGTTAATAATCCCTAAAGTGGTTTTACGTGGCGATTTGGAGTTTAATCGAGGTGATGGGCCTTCTGGGCTCGTTTATTTGGGTAGTTGGGATCGTTGGATCCAGAGGTTGAGATTGTATTCTCATTTGGGTGAAAAACCTAAGAGTTGGGTTTTTGATGTGTCTCGGGATCTCGGGTGCTTGTGTGAGCACCGGTAGGGGGTTTTGGAGTTAGAGAGAGAATTTTTGAAAACAGATGATTTTTAATGAATCATGATGTATTTGTGGGGCTATTAGTATTTCGGGGTATTTTTGCTATAAATACCAATTGAACCCGAGATTTTGAAATTAATTTCATTTCAGCCCCAATTTTCTTCTCTCTCCCCGCATGCGATTTTTCCCGTCTGGACCAGCACCCGCCGCTTCAAACGCTTCGCCCGCCGCCGTTCGGCACGTCCGACCTACCCACGGCTTCGTCTCGTCCAGGCGCTTCTTTCCCCTCCGGCAATTCGAAGTTTGGTCGCGTCTCTCGTTCGGATTTTGAAGGAATGCGTCGATCCCCAATTTCTAGGGTTCTTCGATTTTCGTCCGATTTCCTTCCGATCTTCGTATGGGTAACCTTCCTTACCCCTTTTTCGTCCCTCTCATGTTATTCCCTGCTAAATTTGGAGGTATTGTGTTCGAATTTAAGGATTTGTGTTCGAATTTGTGGATTTTGGTTCGAATTTCATGATGTTTGAGGGGTTTATGTTCGATTTTGGGGGTTTTTGGCATGAGGATGATGATTCTTGTTGTTATTCGATTTAATCATGTTTAAATGAATTATGATGCTTAATTGGGTTCGAATCGAGTTGTTATGGTTCGAATTTTGCCCTAATTTGGTGAGGGTTTGATTTCGAATTTTGGGGGTTTTGGCTATGGGTTGATGATTCATGTTAGGGATCGTTTATTACATGTTTTAGATGATTTATGATGCTTGTTGGGTTCGAATTGTGATGCTAGGGTTCGAATTATCGAAGGTGTTCTTGGGCAATTTTTCGATATATCGCATTCGTTTTCCCTCCCTGCATGTACCCTGCCCCGGGTCTTTTAAATGATTTATTGTCGTGTGTTGACAATATTTTGAGGGTTATGGATGTGCTTGAGCATGGGTTATATGTTCGTAAGTAATTGTGAATTATTTATCGTTTTAGCACATCGTTCCTCGGGGCATGGAACTCGAGCAAGGTTTGGCTCTGACTTCGAGGATTTAAGGTACGTTTAGCGTACGAGCATAGTTTAAATGATGTTTTACAAGTATGATGCATGATTTAAATACATGAAATGTTTTACTATGATGGTACCGAGACTTGGTTACGTTATGTTGATTCACATGGTGAAATGCTTGGTGCCGCTATGAAGCGAGCAAATGATGGGGTGTGGTTGCTACGGAGCAAACACCGATAGTATGATGCTACTTTGAAGTAAGAAATGAAAATGTGGTATTTGATTAGATATCTAGGATATCTGTATTTTATTCTCTATTGGTAATGAATAGGAACAGAGACGTAGTTAATCAGAGAAGTGATTAACTAGTATCGGAAGTTAAGGAAATCTCAATATGATATCTAGAATTATGATAATTGCTAGATAAAGAACGATGTTATGAGATGTTGTTAAATTGAAATTGGCTAGGGTTAACCAATATGATGATTAACTGCATATTCAGGATTTGATGATTTATCTGTTTTGAGAACAAGGTCATTACAGGGGTACGCTATGATGAGGATGATACCATCCAGGAAGTATCACATATGTTCCACAATATTTACATTTTCGTAAATTATGTATTATGTCATTATGATTATGAAATTGTGGAATTGGTATGCTCACCCCGTTGGGGGCTGTCTCTGTTGGGGCAGGTAAACAGGTACATCGATGGCTTTGGAGATGAGCTCGAGCTGTTGATTGGATGTACTCCCAGGATCGTGGTACCATGGCTTGATGGAGCACGGTATCGTATAGAGTACCAATATACCCATGATGGCTATATACATATTCATGGTGCTCGCATGTGAGCACGATTATACTTGTATATGGGTTGTATGTAAAGGCATGAGCCTTTCTCTCTTTCATTCTATGTTGCATGCAATTAGAGGTAGAATTGCTAAATGATGTGAGAGTCATTGGTGTATTGTGGGTGTTGAAACCCACTTTTGTTGTCTTATGTGTGGTGTCTTCCCTGGCTGGGAATTTACTCGATATTGCTGTATTCTGATGAGTATTATGTTTCCCTGGCCGGGAATTATGTTATGTGTTGTGCTTTTATTTCGGGATAGCTCTATTTATGGGGAGACTCTGCCCAAATTTTTATAAAAGTCCACAATGTAAAAAGTGGTGTAATGGGGATGGTAGTGGGCGAACTCTATGAGTCCATTGTTGTTAGGATGATGAACTTATAACATTGTATGTTAAAGAAATTTTGTAATTACCATTCAATAGTAAAGTATTATTGAGTTTCCCGAATGATTTTATTGAAAGCATGTGCCACACATAATGATTAATACACTAATCAAGGGTTAAGTATATGGGGTCCTTACAGATAATGTCATGAATCCATGACCCTCCAACCTCGAACCACCGTCCGGAAAAACTGGATATACATACCAACATATATCTCGGAATCAAAATATGCAATTGGTTCAGAATAGTGCATTGAAGCCACTATCATCAAATTGAAACTCGTATACGCCATGTATACTCAAACAACGATGCCCTGTACTATTGCCATAGTACTCCACACTCGAGCATCACTCCAGAGACGTCTCCTCGAACGTCTCACTGGAAGCACGAAGCCATTACCTAGTCCAACACTAGTAGGGCTTACCCTGGTTGATTCACGATCAACCCTCAACCAAAACTAGCTGCCTCCATGACAGTACAACCCAAATCTCTCCAAGAGATAAAGTCAATATAGTATTGTCACTCCACTAACTATACCACACAATTACAATTGTGACTTCCGTCGCATACCATATGCAAAGATGCTCAACCAGAGCTAACAACGACTTGTCGACGCTCACGTTGGTATTTCCAACAATATTGAGTTGTCCCAAAACAAGCCTCTTAAAACATTTGACGTATAAACGTCTCCGTGAGGTATTCTCTGCCTCAATTATCAGGCCACAAAGAGACTACAAAAGTCTACCAAAAGTCCTCATCGTATCATCATACGATTCACTGAACTCGAATCCAACGAGCAGTATAACGGCAATCAAAAGCACGCTATAACATTGCCACGATATCTGGCTAATAAGCGCTGCCTCCAAAGGCTCATATCAAGTCTACCAACGTCTCATATGTACCACCCGGTATACCATACCGTAACATCCATTTAGAGGAGTAGGTCATCACCCAATATTCCTCTAAAACCAAAGCATAATGGACATCCCGATGTCCTTGCTCAACCACGAAGCAATCCTAATCCATAGGACTTATCCCACACCCTCAGGGTGAGTGTGATCACACCTACCGCAGATCACAACAACAAGCGAGTAGTTTCCTCAAGGACTACTCTTACCACCAATCACTTGGCCTAAGCCAAACCAGCGAGTATACCCAAGGGTATCATTACTCGAACAATATAGACACCAAAAATGTGCTGCGGAACAATCTCTGTACGGTGCACCCAATAATTCTTCGAGCAACCTGCTCGGCATAATGGTCTCGTCAACTAGTGACCCAGACATTACCATGTGCTCACCAAGGGCGCTCAAACCATACAACTTAATACATAACATAAATGTATTAATCATCAAAATGACGCTACACGTCTACATAGAACATCAACTGTGTCATCGTCATCCCGTGACTGCATATGTCAACATATGACATCCAATTAACATCATCAAACATATGACGGTACATGTCAATACACAACATCCATAATCTCATCGTCAAACACATGACGTATATAACATGTAGTATCCACAATGATGCTAACAAAAGTAATACGCCATACCTCATCGCTATCAAGATAGAGGAATACATGTATCCATCGTCCACCAGCGGTACACAAGTAGCATCCATCGCTCGTAGGCGACATAATCCAGCGCTACGCACATAGCGGTATAACCCATCGCTATAGAATAAGCGGCATGATCTCTCGTCATAGAGTCAGCGGCATAAGACATCGCTATAGATATCCGGCGGTATGAACCATCGCCATAGGTGTAGCGGAATGCCCCGTCACTATGTAATATCCGGTGGCACGAATCATCGTCAATAGAATACCCGACGGCATGAACCATCGCGAATAGAATAGCGGAATGAGACATCGCTATCAATATATCCGGCGGCAAGAACCATCGCCAATCAATATAGCGGAATGAACCGTCGCTATCAATATACATGGCGGCATAAACCATCGCCAATCAATATAGCGGAATGAACCATCGCTATCAATATACCTGGCGGCATGAACCATCGCCAATCAATATAGCGTAAGGAACCATCGCTATCAATATACCTGGCGGCATGAACCATCGCCAATCAATATAGCGGAATGAACCATCGCTATCAATATACCTGGCGGCATGAACCATCGCCAATCAATATAGCGGAATGAACCATCGCTATCAATATACCTGGCGGCATGAACCATCGCCAATCAATATAGCGGAATGAACCATCGCTATCCATATACCTGGCGGCATGAACCATCGCCAATCAATATAGCGGAATGAACCATCGCTATCAATATACCTGGCGGCATGAACCATCGCCAATCAATATAGCGGAATGAACCATCGCTATCAATATACCTGGTGGCATGAACCATCGCCAATCAATATAGCGGAATGAACCATCGCTATCAATATACCTGGCGGCATGAACCATCGCCAATCAATATAGCGGAATGAACCATCGCTATCAATATATCCGATCCCTAGTCATTGTCACGGTAGTGTATTTTAATGCCCCTCGCTCAAATAAAACATGCGGTACTCCCACCCCTCGCTTCTCATCTAGGCGGCATAGAATAACCTCGCTTAAATGGACATGCGGCGCTCCCACCCCTCGCTTCACGTTTTAGCGGCAAATATTCTTTCCTCGCCTCATATGATAACCACGCTTCAATGTGACATGCGTCGCTCCCACCCCTCGCTTCACATATTAGCGGCACAAAACAATAAATAGCGGCAAGCATTTAAAATCATCACTCATCCATAACAATGACTCATGGGATATTCACCAAGTATTTCATCCATACCTGCATCACAAAGCATAAACCATATTCCAACATACATCATCATGAGTGTATTTTAATGTACCTCGCTCAAATGCGACATGCGACACTCCCACCCCTCGCTTCAACATTTGGCGGCAAAGCATTAAAATCATCACTACATGTACACATGCAACCACAATGCATAATTCCATGATGTATATAAAACGCAGGTTACCGTTTCGTGTCTTTCAACCATGGCCTTAGCCTTTCACGTCATAGTGTCCCTACAGGAACAATCCCAAACCATGAGCATACGATAATCCATATTCCCCACAATATGATTATAATGAGTAAATGCATAAACTATGAGTACAAAGTACTTCCCGTATCCCAATGAATTTCAAAATGCTCCATTTGGTTGTCCCTGTGTCACAACTCACAATCATAATCAACAGGTTATATTATGATTCTATAGATGTCATGACATATAATCGTTTCACTATGATCACATATCACAAATGCACATAAGCAAAATAGTTGTGCCACACAACACTAACTACTATCATGCATAAATATGTGCTACCCATCCTTATCAGCATGTTCCAGGCCTTCAACAGCCCCAAAGAGCTAACCACTGCTCTGATACCACTAATGTAAGGACCCCCGTGCCCTTAATCCGTTATTAGTGTATTAAGCCATATCATTAGTGCATATAATCATACTATCAGGGGAAAAACCATATGCAAGTGCAACACCATATGCTATCCAGAAAATTTCTTGCATTTAAACCACATAATATTCAAATTCCCCAACCATGATTATCCATATAGCATGCACCCTCATAATACACTAACATACTCTTAGTTCATTTAGCAATTCTATATCTAATTGCGTGTAAACCATAAATGAACAGAGAAGAGTCGTAGCCCGTTTATACATTCCATATACACGTAATATGTACTCACATAAGAGCACCCCAATCAATAAGTGTGTATCTAATGTATAAAACACTCTGCTGGATACCGTTACTGGTGCTTCGATCCTGGAAGCACCTCTCAAGCGCAACTCGATCTCGACTATGGATCTGAGCGCCTATCCATCCAGCTCTGGTACCTCGATCCTGGAAGTACCTCAATCAACAGATCGAGCTCAACTCCAAAGCTGCTACTACACCTGTACCACCCGCCCCAACAGAGACAGCCCCCACACGGGGTGAGCATACCAATATCCCAATCCAATAACCACAACAATACAATTCATAATTTACAACAATGTAAATGCTATGAAATACAAAATATACTCCCTGGATGGCATCATCCTCATCCGGGGTTTCCTGTACTGCCCCTGTTCTCAAAACACTGAAACCATCAAATTCCCAAATGCCAGTTAATCATTACATTGATTAACAATTCTATGAGCCATATACCAATGTCATAATCAATAACATCAAATCATTAAACAATGATTATAGACAATCCATGTTTCTCACTTATGGTTTCATAGTTCTATTTCATTGCTCGCTCTATAATAGCGGCATTCCATTTCCACGCATGCTCGATGGCAGCGGCGTCATAATCGATGTTCGCTCACAGGCGACAACATCCCAATCATTACTCGCTCAAAAGCGGCACCATGCAATTCTCAATGCATATATAGATATTTGAAGCAAGTACAATAAACCATGCATTTCAATCTCCGTTTATTACTAATACCATGTGTCATGCATTTCCACACACATTCATTGCAATACAGTGTACCAAGCACTCAACAATTGCAATTATATTAAAGGGCTATGCTCGTACGTCATACGTACCTTAAAATTCCGTAGTCCGAATCAAACTTTGCCTTGGTCCCGTTACCCGATTAATATGTGCTAACACACAAAATAACTCACAATTATTTATGAGCACACAACATATACCCAAGCATGAATCAAACCCCCAAATACATCATCAATGTAGCCATATAAGCTCCCAAAAAAATTGAGAATTTTTTTTTTTTTAAATTTCACTATTCATCCCTACCGATCGATCGGTAGAACCCAGATTTTTCATATTTCGCTACGGCATTCGACCGATCGATCGGTAACTCCTACCGATCGATCGGTAGAACCCTGAAACCCGAAAATCACCATTTTTAAGAGCTTGAAACCCCACCAACCATACCCCAACTCCTCCCAACCCAAAACCACAACAAATCCGCACCCAAGGACCTCCAACAAGGGTGTTAAACTCAAATTAAACAAACCCAAAAGATTTTATGATTTTCACCAAAATCACCCAAACCAAATCAAACCCAAAACTCAACCAAATACAACAAAATTACAATCAAATCAAAGCTACAAGAGAGGAGAAGGAGATTACCATCTTTTCTTCAAGAAATCCGGCCCCTAAATCGTGTTCCCGACGATTTCCATTGAAGGGGAAAGAGGGGAAGGGTTTTGGGGTGAGAGAGGCGAGAGAGAGGGAGAGGAGAGGAATGGAATGGATTCCAAATGACGGAATCCCGAGTCCAACTGGTATATATAGCAAAAATGCCCCAGAATACCAATACTTCCACAAATACATCATGATTCATTAAAAATCATCTGTTTTCAAAAAACTCTCTCTCCTACAACAAATCCCCAGACTGGCCCCAACATAAGGCACCCGGACACCAAGTCCCACCAAAAACCCAACACATAGGTTTTTCACCAAAATGAGGATACAATCTCATCCTTTGGATCCAACGATCCCAAATGCCCGATTTAACAACCTCGGGAGATGCCAAACCGCAATTAATTCCTAATTGCCACAATTAAAAATCCATCAAGGATTAATACCACACCGGGATTAACACCATAATCCCCGGACATCACATTTGGACTTAAAGGGCTATGGACCGGGTTGAGGCAGTGAGCAACGAGGGGCATTGTTGAATTAGGATACAGGATTTTGGATAGTCTCTACTCCAATAGTAGTGTAAATCTATAGTATTAACATTCATTATTGGGAATGTAATTAATTAACTTTAGAAGTTTAATTTTTGGCCTGTAATCCTGTTAGCTCAAAGCTACAACCGGAACCATAACTTATCTTTTAATGCATGTTGGCTCTATTTACTTGTTTATTGCAATGTTAAGGTAGAGAGGCCTTACAAATTGTATTAAATAAAGGAAGTGATTCGTATTTACGGTTTATGCATTCTTGAATTACAATCATATTATTGTGAATATGGTTTTTTACATACTCATGGTTTTGGGGTTGTTTCCTGTAGGTACTTTTGGGTGGAAGGGCTAAGGCGGGTTGATGCGGTGAGCTTGTGAGGAGTGCTTTTGGCATAGCAGACTTAATTCTTTTGGATAGTCTCTACTCTAGGAGTAGTGTAAAGCAATAGGATTAACATTCAATTGGTTGGGAATGTAATTAATCCCTTTTGGAACTTTATTTTGGCACTGTAATCTTAACAGCTCAAGGCATCAACACGAACTTTATACTCTATAGATGTTGTTAGCTCTATTTACGCCTTTAATCCGCACTTAAGGGACTAGGGTCCTTACATTAGTGGTATCAGAGCAGTGGTTAGAGAACCCATGATTGAGTGAAGGGTAGCCTTAGCAAATGGTTGGCTAGGCGTTTATATTTGGACATGTTTATGCTTGTGGTGCATATAGGTGTATAAAATTGTTATACTAACATGCTTATTATCATTCATGTTATCTAACGGTATAGAATATATATTGTTTTGGAATTGTTGTTAACTCTTGTGTTACAGCATGGCGGCCATAAACTTGGGGAACCTCAATGAGGAGGTAGGTGATGTAGGAAGTGTGAATGCAAGCATTGGTCAGACAAACCCATTACCGCCACCGGCTGTGGGCGTGGAACCGGTAGCACAGTTGTTATTGCCTGTGGAGCTTAGTTTGACTCAATTTCTGACTTTCCACCCGCCCATGTTTGAGAGGACAGAAACGGGGGAAGAAGCCGAAGAATGGCTAGAAAGACTGGAACAGATATTTGTGTCCGCGCCTTGTGCTAGGACGGCTTGGTTAAGACTAGCAGAATTCCAGTTAGCTAAGAAGTCTTCTATGTGGTGGAAGACGACGGTGATGGAGTTGAGGGCTCAGGGTATGGTGATTGACTAGACTTTATTTAGGACCCGGTTTCTAAACCGGTACTTCTCTGCTGCGGCTAGGAAAACAAAGGAGGATGAATTCACGAACCTGAAGCAAGGAAGCATGACAGTCTCGGACTATGCCATGCATTACTCATCACTATTGAGGTATTTTCCTCACATCGCTACGAACGGGCATGCCAAGATGAGGCATTTCTTGAAAGGACTAAGGCCAGAACTATTTGATCGGGTTATTTCCAACAACCCCACTTCTTTTGATGATGCTCTCATTAGAGCGGAACTGGCGGAGATAGAGTCAGTGCTTACACGGACGTTGCACCCCCACAAGTCCCACCACCGAGGTCAGTGTCTAATAATCTGAGGCCACGAGGAGAATCATTTAAACCTCGCGAGGCTTCTTCTTCTTCTTCTTCCCGGTTTGGTGGAAGACGAATGGATAATCGGAGGGGTAGTGCACCTAGCAATAGAGGGCAGACTCAAGTAAGCAGGAGCGGAGTAGTGAAGTGTCACTTTTGTGGAGGATCACATCACAAGCGGGACTGTACGGCTTGTTATAAATGTGGCAAGATGGGCCATATATCTCGATTTTGTCAGAACAGTGATGGCCAGGTAGATCTCAGGGGAGGCAGAGGGAGATTCTCTAGCGAGACAGTGCAGCAAAGGCAGCCGATGGTGCCTCGACAGATGGGAGGTCAGGCGATGAGGCCACCTCAGGGGCAGGTTTATGCATTGACTAGGGAGCAGGCCGATGCAGCTCCAGAGGAGATGATAGCTAGTACGTACCTTTTATTTACATATTCCGCCTTTATTTTGATAGACACAGGTGCTTCGCACTCCTTTGTGTCTGTGGATTTTGTGGAGAGACATCATATGTGCACGTCTTTGTTACCCACGTCTCTTTTGGTCTCAACACCCACCGGAAGGAATGTTGTTGCTGATCAGTTTCTGATGGACTGCCTCATTTATTTTGAGGGAAATGAGATAAAGGCAGATTTGATTGTATTGAGTATGTCAGAATTCGACTGCATTGTGGGCATCGACATTCTGAACAGATATCAGGCAGTCGTGGATTGTCGGCAGAGGACGGTTCGGTTCCGATCTGATTTGGGGTTTCAGTGGAGTTTTTATGGGAACGGTTCTCGTGCGAAGATTTTGTTATTATCGGCGATCAAGATGTCCCAATTATTGGAACGTGGACACACGGGCTATCTTATCTATGTCATGGACACGACGGGAAAGAGTAAAGAGTTGAGAGTTGAGGACGTACCTGTGGTAGCGAAATTTGCTGATGTGTTTCCGGAGGAGATTCCAGGATTCCCACCGGCTAGAGAAGTCGAGTTTGGGATTGAGTTATTACCGGGGACGTCCGCTATTTCTCGTGCCCCTTACAGGATGGCACCGACGGAGTTAAGGGAATTGAAGGAGCAGTTACAGGAGCTCCTTGACAAATGTTATATACGCCCTAGCGTATCGCCATGGGGCGCACCGGTTCTCTTTGTGAAAAAGAAGGATGGTTCGATGCGTTTGTACATCGATTACCGGCAACTGAATAAGGCCACGGTGAAGAACAAGTATCCTCTTCCAAGGATTGATGATTTATTTGATCAGTTGCAGGGTACTAAGCTGTACAGCAAGATTGACTTGAGATCAGGTTACCATCAGATATGGGTCAGGGAGGAGGATGTACAGAAGGCAGCGTTTCGGACTCGGTATGGGCACTACGAGTTCCTAGTTATGCCGTTCGGTGTGACGAACGCCCCGGCTGTCTTTATGAGCTTGATGAATAGGGTGTTCCAGCCATATCTTGACCAGTTCGTCATAGTGTTCATTGACGACATACTCATCTACTCTCGGAGTGAGGAAGAGCACGTCAAACACTTGAGGGCAGTGCTCCAGATCCTCTGTGAGACCCCGTTATCTCAACAAGGTACTAAGGTGCAATTAAGAGAACTAAACATCATATATATAATCAGAGTAGTAATGTCGTGTTGATTAACCTGAGCTTAAGAGATTACAGTACCCAAAAGTTCAAAAAGGAAGTTCACATATTCCTACAAAGGTATTACATTATAGTCTTACTCTACTCTTGTAGAAGCTATACAAAAAGATTCTCTAACATAATAATCTTGTAGCACTCCTTACAGCTCAGCAAATCAACCCCGACCCTGGTTCTCATCGTCAAAAGCACCTACAAGGACAACCCTCGACACATGAGCATACTGTGATTCATATTCAACATAATATGAATGTAAAGCGTAAATGCACAAACATAAATACAAAGCACTTCCTGTATTTCCAAGCATTTACAACGCCCATTTGTTGTCCCTATACCATAACTCATAATAACACGTTATATGAACATATGGTTTCATAAATAAATGTCATGACATATCTTTCCTTCTTAAATCCTTAATTAAATCCTGAGTCCTTATCATTAGTACATTTCAATGCTTCTTACTTCTCCACGTAAGCGGAATTCTTCCTCGCTTCTTATGGACCTTAGCGTAAGCATTGAAATCCTTACTAAGATAACCTTGACTCGTGAAATACACCTCCTATATTTCACAACATACATATGCAAAAACAATGCATGTCAACATGTATCACATCATAATGCACTATCTTATGCATATCTTGCTTTACCTTGTGTTAAATAAATAAACACATAATACATGTTACCGTTGGGATGTCGTACGTCGCTTACGTACCTTTCCAAAAAATAGAGGAGTCAAACGACTTTATCTCCTCGGCTGTGCTGGCACCTGTGATGGTTCTACATAATCACACAACAGAATATTAGGCACCTCATAATAATTCGGAATAAAAAATTAAAATGAAAATCACATTTTCCCAACAATGTCATCTCGCGATCGATCGCCCCTGAGCCCCGATTCGATCGCGAGATGTTACTGCCTTGGAAACCAAGAAAATGCAATCAGCGATCGATCGCCAAAACCTACTGGAACGTCGCGATCGATCGCGCCTCCTTGGCGATCGATCGCCAACCCTGTTCCTTTGGCGATTTTCCAGAATTGCCGAACACCTCATTTCAAACACTTAAAACCATATCATAACACATATAATATGCACGAATAAAATACTAGGGGCTTCAACAAACTCCCATGAAGGGTTTTAAACCAAAGTTTCAATAAACTCTTAGCCTAACATGCATCATAATAACCCCAAAAGTTTGACACTCAACCACAATTTCAGAAAAACATGGCACTTGCACCTTGCCCAGAATTTTCGAACACTACTTTTCACATGATTAAATCCTTCATATAATACATGAAACATGCTCAAGGAAATATACTGGTATCTTCAACAAACTACCATACAGGTATTCACATCAAAGGTTCAACAAAAACCTAAGCTAGCATGCTTCAAATATTCATGATAGAACCCTTACTAAACATGAAAACAGGGCACTTCCCCTGCTCGGGTGTTCGAGGAACCCTTTTCTCAACTACAAATCTAACACATAAAGCATGCAAGTCACTTAACAAAACATGCTAAGGGCTTCATAAACATCACATAAAAGTACTCATAACAAGATTTCATTAAACCCTACACTAGCATGCCAAATCTGCTACAAGGAATACACATGCTAGAAATCTGAAAACTGGGAAAAACATGTGACTCCTCACCACTTTTGCTCCTCGATTTTTGTCAAGAAAGGATTAATGAAATCCGATCACTTTCTTCCTAGAAACAGACCAAGTTGCAGACGAAATGAAGAGAAGAAGAAGGAAGCTTTTTGGAAGAGATAAAGTGAAAATATCTAAGTCCAAAAATGCCTACTTAGTCAATCTGCTTTCCAGAAAACAGGGGAGGGGCGTGGGTTTCAAACATGTGGGGGTGGGGTGGTTGCATGTAGGGTGATTTTGGGGTGTTTAATTGTGTCCCGGTATTTCATATAATGTATAAAAATATCTCTCCTTGATATTTTATTATTCTACCACATAAACACAACAATTAAAAACACCTAACATGCTCCCTAAACCACATCAGCAAAATAAATAAATCACTCCCACATAAAATACGCCTTTAGCACATAGGCTCACAATTAACAACCCTTAATTGTATGATTACCCATATAATTATTTCGGGGATATCACATCCTCAGAAATCATCAGTTATTTGCCAAGCTCAGCAAATGTGAGTTTTGGTTGAGCAGTGTAGTGTTTCTGCGGCATGTTATATCTAGCAGTGGGATATCGGTGGACCCCACGAAGATTGAAGCTGTGATTGACGAAGGCGCCTGTGTTGGTGATTCCCATAGAGAACAAGAGGTTTGTTCTTTACACTGATGCATCACTACATGGCTTGGGTTGTGTATTGATGCAAGATAAGCATGTGGTAGCTTATGCATCGAGGCAGTTGAAGCCGCATGAGGCTAGATACCCAGTCCATGACTTGGAGTTGGCGGCTATTATTTTTGCCCTGAAGATTTGGAGGCATTATTTGTATGGTACGCCATTTACCATTTTTACTGATCATAAGAGCCTCTTGTTTACTCAGGCGGAGTTGAATATGCGTCAGAGGAGATGGATGGATTTACTCAAGGACTATGATTATGAAATAGAGTACCATCCTAGGAAAGCAAACTTGATGGCAGACGTCTTGAGTCGAAAGGTAAAGAGTACTGGGGAGGACGCCATACACTTATCGACTATGATGACTTCTTGCTGCCATTGGGCTATGATTTCGATGTGGATACATCGCCGGTATGGGTATCGACTTTATTGGCAGAGCCGGACATCTATGACAATATCAAGAGAGCCCAGAAAATGGATGATGAGGTTCAGAGATGGTCATCATTGATACTTCAAGGTCAGCCATCACAATTCGGAGTGGCCGAGGATGGGTTTTTGAGACTCGGTAACCATTGGGTAGTCCCGAGTACGCCGGAGTTGCGTAGAGGGATCTTGGAGCGAGCTCATAGTAGCCGATTTAGTATCCACCCAGAAGGGAGAAAAATGTATAAGGACCTATGTGTCAGTTCTGGTGGAAATGGATGAAGCATGACGTGATCGCTTTTGTCAAGAGGTGTTTGATCTGTCAGCAGGTTAAGGCAGAGAGGCAGAGACCTGGAGGCGAACTAAGGAGCTTAGAGATACCGGAATGGAAGTGGGAGCACATATCCATGGACTTTATGACCCATTTGATGAGGACTACTTCGGGTTATGATGCCATTTGGGTGATCATTGATAGGCTGACGAAGGTAGCTCACTTCATTCCATACAGTATGACGTACACATACTTGAGGATGGCTCAGTTGTATGTTCGGGATATAGTGAGACTACACGGGATTCCAGTGTCTATTGTATCTGACAGAGATCCACGGTTCACATCTCATTTGGGGAGGTCTACAGTCATCTTTGGGTACTGAGGTGAGGTTGAGTACAACATATCATCCCTAGACGGACGGTCAACCGAGCGTACTATAAAGACGCTCGAGGATATGCTACGGGCTTGTGTATTAGAGTTTGATGCCACATGGCAAGATTCATTGGCCTTGGTAGAGTTCTCTTACAATAATAGCTATCAGACGAGTATTCAGATGGCTCCGTTTGAGGCTCTGTATGGTCGGCATTGTAGGTCGCCATTATACTGGGATGACTTGATCAGTAAAGCGTTGTAAGCAGCCTATGCAAATAAACGGCGGAGACCGTTAGAGTTTCAGTTGGGAGACAGGGTCTTTTTGAAGATCTCACCTTTCAGAGGTGTTGTGCGGTTTGGTATGCGTGGGAAATTATATCTGAGGTATGTTGGACCGTATGAGATTTTACAGAGCATCGGTACCTTGGCTTACCGTTTGGCCTTGCCACCGTCGTTATCTGGCATTCACGATGTATTTCACGTATCTATGTTGCGGAAATATGAGCCAGATCCGTCACATGTGTTGCAGCCTTCTGAGGTACAGTTAGATTCTGATGTGTCCTACGAGGAACGGCCAGTCAGGATTCTGGATAGAGCTGATCGTAGACTTCGGAACAAAGTGATACTGATGATCAAGGTTCAGTGGGATCGCAGGGGTGTCGAGGAGGCCACGTGGGAGACGGAGCGGCATATGGTGCAGCACTACCCGGAAATATTTTCAAAATGTGATTTATGTTTAGTTTCGTTTGGGTAAGTGCATGCGATTTCGAGGGCGAAATCTTATAAGTAGGGGAGTATTGTGATATCCCCAAAATAATTATATGCAAATTGGGCATTAATTATGTTTATGTGATTATTTATGGTGATAATTAAATTATCTGTTGGAATTAATTATCTTGGTGAAATGCTTAGTCACATGGTAGACGTGACCCGGTGGTGCGTTTCAGGGTGCATGTTATGCATGTTGGGAAATTGGATGTTATCATGGTTTAAATGTGATGGTTGATAATTATTTGGTAAATCATGTATTTAATTGAAGTTTTGGTGCATTTTGGGAAAAATGCTTATAAAATATCATGTTGGGGTATTTTATACATCATGTTAACTAATGGGGTACATATTTAATTATAACCCCTTATACCCCACTACCCCCCACTTTATCTCCTCACTTTACCAATCCCCAATTACTCTTCCAAACCCTATCCCCAAACCATTTTCGATTTTGGCTTAAAGGAGGAGGGAAATTCTTTGCAAAAGCTTGGTTTGTGAGATTCTTGGTGAAATTTAGAGTCCATAAGAGGTATGGATCCCTCCTTGATGTTTTTATGGTGTTTGGTTTCGATTTGAAATGATATTTGTTGTTTTGAAATGGGTATGTTTTGGGTTGGTATTGGTTTTGGTTGGGTGTTAGATTTTTGGTTGTTTTGTGGTGTATGTTGAAGGTTTATGGTGTTTTTATGTTATTAGTTTGATGGTATATGTGTTGGTGTAGTTGGGGAAGAAAATATGGTGCAAAATGGAGATTTTCGAAGTGCAGACAGCGCAGACAGTGCGCTCCAGAAGCGCTTGGCAATCGATCGCCACATTTGGGCAATCGATCGGCGGGGCTGGCGATCGATCGCGCCAAATGTGGCGATCGATCGCCGAGGGCAGAAAATTTTGGAAACAGGCAGTGTGATCACGCGATCGATCGGGGCCTTGCGGTGATCGATCGCGAGTCACCAAATAATGTGATTTTGGTTATTTTTGTGGAATTTTTGATATTGGACTATTATTGGCTCCTAATATTGGTTTGTGTGAATGTGTAGAACCATCACAGGTGGCCACACAGCCTTAGGAGATAAAGTCCACAACACAACACATTTTGGTACAAAGGTACGTAGTGAGACGTACGGGCATCGGATGGTAAATAGTATTTTACGCATTGGACTTGGTTATGCATTTTGGTTGCATACATGGATTTAATTATGCATTATGGTTGCATACATGGTCTTGGTCATGCATTATGGTTTCATGAGTACATTGGATCATTGGTGCATGAAATTGTAAGTCGAGATTATATTACAGTGATGAAGAATACTTGCCGCTAGTGGCGTAGCGATGTGAATACTTGCCGCTATCATACCGTAGCGATGAGAGAATATGTAAGGACCCTAGTTCCTTAAGTGCGGATTAAAGGCATAATTGGAGCTAACATAAATTATCAGAGTAAAATGATCGTGTTGAGACTATGAGCTTTAAGAATTACATGCCAAAAATAAGGACTATCAAATGGATTAGTTACATTCCCAATCAAATGAATGTATTTACTATAGCTTTACACTACTCCTAGAGTAGACACTATACAAAAGTAATCATGTCCTTCATCTACCAAAAGTGTTCTTCACAAGCTCACCGCCTAAACCCGCTTTAGCCCCTTTTTATCATGCCAAAAGTACCTACAAGGACAACCCCCAAACATGAGCAATGATAACATTCATATTCAACACCATATGAATATAAAGCGTAAATGCATAAATCACAATAAAACACTTCCTGTTTTCCCTTGCATTTTAAACGCTTCCAGTTTGGTTGTCCCTGTACCATAACTCATGAGTATAATCAAATAGATTATTTAATGGTCCACACATGTCATGACATAGTACCATTTCATCATCACCAAATAGCAATAACCAATCCCTAGTCTGTTCATCACAATGTATTTTAATGCCCCTCGCTTATTTACATATAGGCGGCATAGAATAACCTCGCTTCAATGAACATGCGGCGCTCCCACCCCTCGCTTCACATTGAGCGGCAACTATTCTTTCCTCGCCCTATATGATAACCACGCTCAAATGTGACATGCGGCGCTCCCACCCATCGCTTCACATTTAGCGGCAACAAATCAAATAGCGGCAAGCATTAAAATCATCAAGGGATGACCACGACTCATGGGATGTGCACCAATAACCATCATATGCATATACAATCACCATGCATAATTCAACATGTATTTGCATCCACAATGTATAATTTTATATATACTCGCATCCACAATGCATAAATAATGAGTATATTAGATACATGTACCGTTGGGTGCCCGTACGTCTTCTACGTACCTTTCCAAAATGTAGGATGTGGTAGGACTTCACTTCCTTGGCTGTGTTGCCACCTGGGATGGTTCTACATATTCACACAATTCAATATTAGAACCCAATAATAGTCCAATACCAAAAATCCCACAAAAATAATCAAAAACACACATTTTGGTGTCTCGCGATCGATCTCCATGTAGCCCCGATCGATCGCGAGACTACACGGCCTCGTTCAACAAAAAAAAATCCAATTCGCGATCGATTGCTGAGTTTGCGCCGATCGATCGCGACCTCGCCGATCGATCGCGCCAAACTCGCGATCGATCGCTGAAGGCTACTGCCTTCACCCTTGCAGCTCGCGATCGATCGGTGGAAAGTGCCGATCGATCGCCGAGTCCTGCACACCCGATTTTCGGGCACTATTCATCCTTCTCCTTCCCAACTCAAACAAACTCAAATATTAAAACATCAACCATACCAAATCACTAAAAACCTTCAATAATCATTCCCATATACTCATAAATCCAACACCCAACCAAAATAATACCAACCCCAACAAACCCATTTCAAAACCAAATATCAAACTCAAATCAAAACAAATCTTTGCAAAAACAACAAGGAAGGTTATATACCCTTCCTAGACTCCAAATCTTACCAAGAATCACACCAAATGAGATTTTGCAAAGGTTTCCTTTCCCCCTTGGAGCCAAAAACGAAAATGAGAGTGGGTTAGGGTTGGAAGGAGTGTTTGGGGATTTAAGGAGTGAATGGTAAAGTGATGGGTGAGGGTGGGGTAATTGTTAATATATGACAATTAAATTGTACCCCAACAATTAACATGATGTCCAAAATACCCCAACATGGTATTTAAAAGCATTACATCACAATGCTCCACAATCTCAATAAATGCATGTTTTACCAATAAATGACTACCAACACACGTAAGTCATTAAAACACCCAATCATCCAACATGCATCACATGCACCCCGAAATGCATTCCCGGTCACGCCTACCATGTTACTAAGCATTTCAACATAATAAATAAATCCAGTACATAATTAATTACCACCATAATTAATCATATAAACACAATAATGCCCAAATTGCAATTAATTATTTCAGGGATATCACAATACTCCCCTACTCATAAGATTTCGTCCTCGAATCACATGCACTTACCCCAAAATGAAACTAAACATAATCACATACCAGAGAATAGTTCCGAGTAGTGCTGCACCATATGCCGCTCCGTCTCCCACGTAGCCTCCTCGACACCCCTGCGATCCCACTGAACTTTGATCATAGGTATCACTTTGTTCCGAAGTCTACGGTCTGCTCGATCCAGAATTCTAACAGGCCGTTCCACATAAGACACATCGAATTCCAACTGGACCTCGGAAGGCTGTAACACATGAGATGGATCCAGCTCATACTTCCGCAGCATCGATACATGAAACACATCATGTATACCAGATAAAGAAGGTGGCGAAGCCAGTCGGTAAGCTAAGGTACCAATGCGCTGCAAAATCTCGTACGGTCCAACATACCTCGGAGACAGTTTTCCGCGCATCCCAAATCGCACAACGCCTCTGAAAGGCGAGATCTTCAAAAAGACCTTATCTCCCAACTGAAATTCCAACGGTCTCCGCCGTTTATTCACATAAGCTGCCTGTCTGTCCTGGGCTGCTTTCATTTTCTGCCTTATCATCTTTATCTTCTCTTCCATTTCCCGAATCAACTCCGGTCCTCCGACCGGTTTGCGGTCCAAATCATCCCAACACAAGGGTGATCTACACCGTCTGCCATAAAGAGCTTCAAAAGGAGCCATTTGAATGCTCGCCTGGTAGCTGTTATTATAAGAGAACTCTACCAAGGCTACCGAATCCTGCCAAGAAACATTGAACTCCAATACACAAGCCCTCAACATGTCCTCGAGCGTTTGGATAGTACGCTCGGTCTGGCCATCCGTCTGAGGATGATATGCAGTGCTCAATCTAACTTCAGTTCCCAAGGCTGACTGAAGACCCTCCCAAAAATGAGATGTGAACTGTGGATCTCGATCCGACACTATGGAAATGGGGATCCCATGCAATCTCGCCACATCTCGAATATACAACTGCGCCATCCTCAAAAAGGTGAAAGTCATGCTATAGGGGATGAAATGAGCCACCTTAGTCAATCGATCCACAACCACCCAAATAGCATCAAAACCTGAAGTACTCCACGGCAGGTGAGTCACGAAGTCCATGGAAATGTGTTCCCACTTCCACTTCGGTATCTCCAAGCTTTTCAACTCGCCGCCAGGTCTCTGTCTCTCTGCCTTAACCTACTGGCAGATCAAGCACCTCTTAACAAAAGTGATGACATCAAACTTCATTCTTTTCCACCAAAACTGACCACGCAGATCTTTATACATCTTCTTCCCGCCTGGGTGGATGCTAAGTCTGCTACTATGAGCTCGCTCCAAGATCCATCTACGCAACTCCGGCGTACTCAGAACCACCCAACGGCTACCCAATCTCAAAGATCCGTCATCGGCCACTCTGAACTTCGATGGCTGACCAAGATGTACTAAAGATTACCATCTCTGAACCTCATCATCTGACTTCTGAGCTCTCCTGATGTTCTCATAGATATCTGGCTCAGCTAACAAGGTCGATACATACACAGGCGATGCATCTATGTCAAAATCATAGCCCAGATGGCAATAGGAGGTCATCATAGCCGACAAATGGATGACGTCCTCAGCAGTCCTCCTCACTTTCCGGCTCAAAGCGTCTGCTGTCAAATTAGCCTTTCCAGGATGGTACTCAATCTCACAATCGTAGTCCTTGAGTAAGTCCATCCACCTTCTCTGCCTCATGTTCAGCTCCGCCTGAGTGAATAAAAACTTGAGGCTCTTGTGATCCGTGTAAATGGTAAACGACGTACCATACAAATAATGCCTCCAAATCTTCAGGGCGAAGATGATAGCCGCCAATTCCAAGTCATGGACAGGGTATCTAGTCTCGTGCGGCTTCAACTGCCTCGATGCATAAGCCACCACATGTTTATCTTGCATCAGTACACACCCAAGGCCCTGAAGTGATGCATCGGTATACAACACAAATCTGGAGTTTTCCGTAGGAATCACCAATCCTGGCGCCGTCGTCAAACGGTGCTTCAACTCCTGGAAGCTCTCCTCACAAGCTTCTGACCAAAAGAATGGTACTCTTTTCTGGGTCAACTGTGTCAATGGCTTGGCGATCTTTGAAAATCCCTCGACAAAGCGTCGATAATAACCGGCCAAACCAAGGAAGCTCCGTATCTCAGGTACAGAAGTGGGTGCAGCCATCACAGCTTCAATCTTCCTGGGATCCACAGATATCCCGCTGCTCGATATGACATGCCCCAGAATTACTACACTGCTCAACCAAAATTCACACTTGCTGAGCTTGGCATACAACTGGTGATCTCTGAGAATCTGGAGCACTGTCCTCAAGTGTTTCACGTGTTCTACCTCACTCCGGGAGTAGATGAGAATGTCGTCGATGAATACAATGACGAACTGATCAAGATAGGGTTGGAACACCCGATTCATCAAGCTCATAAAGACAGCCGGGGCGTTCGTCACACCGAACGGCATCACTAAAAACTCGTAGTGCCCATACCGAGTCCGAAATGCTGTCTTCTGTACATCTTCCTCCCTGACTCGAATCTGGTGATATCCGGACCTCAAATCAATCTTGCTATAAAGTCTGGTACCTTGCAACTGATCAAACAGATCATCGATCCTTGGGAGAGGATACTTGTTCTTCACTGTGGCTTTATTCAGTTGCCGGTAATCGATGCACAACCGCATCGAACCATCCTTCTTCTTTACAAAATGAACCGGTGCGCCCCATGGCGATACGCTCGGGCGTATATATCCCTTATCAAGGAGATCCTGCAACTGCTCCTTCAACTCTCTCAACTCCGCCGGTGCCATCCTGTAAGGTGCACGAGAAATAGCGGACGTCCCCGGTAATAACTCAATCCCAAACTCGACTTCTCTAGCCGGTGGGAATCCGGGAATCTCTTCCGGAAATACATCAGCAAACTCTGCTACTACGGGTACATCCTCAACTCTCAATTCTTTATTCTTCCCAGACGTTTCCACGGCATAGATGAGATAGCCCGTGTGGCCACGTTCCAACAACTGATACATCTTGATTGCCGAAATCAACGGGATCTTTGCACGAGAACCATTGCCATAAAAAGTCCACTGTACTCCCAAATCAGATCTGAACCTCACTGTTCTCTGTCGACAATTTACCACTGCCTGGTATCTGTTCAAAATGTCAATACCCATGATGCAGTCGAAGTCTGACATGCCCAATACAATCAAGTCTGCCTTCAACTCGTTGCCCTCAAAATAAATGAGGCAATCGGCAAGAAACTGATCGGCAACAACATTTCTTCCAGTGGGTGTCGAGACCATGAGAGGCGTGGGTAAATAAGACGTGCGCATATGGTGTCTCTCCACAAAGCCCACAGATACAAAAGAGTGGGAGGCACCTGTATCTATCAAAATAAAAGCAGGGTACGTAAATAAATGGCACGTACCGGCGATCACCTCCTCCGGGGCTGCCTGCGCCTGCTCTCTGGTCAGTGCATACACCTGTCCCTGGGATGGTCCCACTATCTGACCTCCCAATGGTCGAGGCACAAACTGCTGCCTCTGGTGCACTGTCCTGTCCTCAAATCTCGGCATGTTCCCTTGAAAATCTGACTGTCCTCCCCGAGTGGGGCAATACCGAGAGATGTGGCCCATCTTGCCACAACTATAACAGGCAGGGCACTTACTCGAAGAATGTGGCCCTCCACAATTGTCGCACCTTGGCTCCCCCGATCTATTCCCTTGCACAGGCCCTCGGTTGGCCGACCAATTGTTCTTCTTGTTCTCTTGCTTCTGACCATAAGGTTTCTTTCCACTGAACCGCGAAGATGAAGAGGCACCACGAGGTTTAAATGACTCCCCTCGGGGCCTCAAGCTATCAGTAGCTTGCCTCTGTTGTGATGCTTGTGGGGGTACGGCACTAGGATAGGCTCCAACTCCAATCTCCGCAAGCTCTGCTCTTGTGAGAGCATCATCAAAAGAAGTGGGGTTATTGGTGATAACCCGGTCAAAAAGCTCCGGTCGCAACCCCTTCATAAAGTTTCTCATCTTCGTGTGCCCATTGGTGGCAATGTGAGGAACATACCTCAGCAACGAGGAATAATGCATGGCATAGTCTGACACTGACATGTTCCCCTGTTTCAAGCTTGCAAACTCATCTTCCTTCGTCTGTCTCGCCGCCGCAGAGAAGTACCTGTTCAGAAACCGGGTTCTGAAGAGCGTCCAATCGATCACTGCACCCTGTGCTCTCAGTTCCATTACCGTGCTCCTCCACCACATTAAAGGTTTCTTTGCCAACTGGAACTCCGCCAGCCTCAGCCATGCTGTAACAGCACAAGGAGCCGATACAAATATCTGCTCAAATCTCTCTAGCCACTCTTCGGCCTCCTCCCCTGATTCTGTCCCCTCAAACGGGGCGGGTGGTAAGACAGAAACTGAGTCAAACTGATCTCACCAGGTAGTATTAACTGAGCCACTGGTTCCATGCCTACAGCTGGTGGAGGTAGAGGGTTTGCCTGACCAATGCTTGCATTAACACTGCCAATGTCACCCACCTCTTCATTGAGGTTTCCCAAGTTCATAGCCGCCATGCTGTAACACAAAGGTTAACAACAATTCCAAAACAAATATATATGTTATGCCGTTAGATAACAGGAATGATAATAAGCATGTTAGTATAACAGTATATACAACAATATGCACCACATGCATAAACATGCTTCAAATGTAAGCACCTAGCCAATCATGCTAAGGCTACCCTTCACTCGTTCCCGGGTTCTCTAACCACTACTCTGATACCACTAATGTAAGGACCCTAGTTCCTTAAGTGCGGATTAAAGGCATAATTGGAGCTAACATAAATTATCAGAGTAAAATGATCGTGTTGAGACTATGAGCTTTAAGAATTACATGCCAAAAATAAGGACTATCAAATGGATTAGTTACATTCCCAATCAAATAAATGTATTTACTATAGCTTTACACTACTCCTAGAGTAGACACTATACAAATGTAATCCGGTCCTTCATATACCAAAACTGTTCTTCACAAGCTCACCGCCTCAACCCGCTTTAGCCCCTTTTTATCATGCCAAAAGTACCTACAAGGACAACCCCCAAACATGAGCAATGATAACATTCATATTCAACACAATATGAATATAAAGCGTAAATGCATAAATCACAATAAAACTCTTCCTGTTTTCCCTTGCATTTTAAACGCTTCCAGTTTGGTTGTCCCTGTACCATAACTCATGAGTATAATCAAATAGATTATTTAATGGTCCACACATGTCATGACATAATACCATTTCATCATCACCAAATAGCAATCACCAATCCCTAGTCTGTTCATCACAATGTATTTTAATGCCCCTCGCTTATTTACATATAGGCGGCATAGAATAACTTCGCTTCAATGGACATGCGGCGCTCCCACCCCTCGCTTCACATTGAGCGGCAACTATTCTTTTCTCGCCATATATGATAACCACGCTCAAATGTGACATGCAGCGCTCCCACCCATCGCTTCACATTTAGCGTCAACAAATCAAATAGCGGCAAGCATTAAAATCATCAAGGGATGACCACGACTCATGGGATGTGCACCAATAACCATCATATGCATATGCAATCACCATGCATAATTCAACATGTATTTGCATCCACAATGCATAATTCCATATATACTCGCATCCACAATGCGTAAATAATGAGTATATTAGATACATGTACCGTTGGGTGCCCGTACGTCTTCTACGTACCTTTCTAAAATGTAGGATTTGGTAGGACTTCACTTCCTTGGCTGTGTTGCCACCTGGGATGGGTCTACATATTCACACAATTCAATATTAGAACCCAATAATAGTCCAATACCAAAAATCCCACAAAAATAATCAAAAACACCCATTTGGTGTCTCGCGATCGATCTCCATGTAGCCCCGATCGATCGCGAGACTAAACTGCCTCGTTCAACAAAAAAAATCCAATTCGCGATCGATCGCTGAGTTTGCGCCGATCGATCGCGCCAAACTCGCGATCGATCGCTGAAGGCTACTGCCTTCACCCTTGCAGCTCGTGCTCGATCGGTGGAAAGTGCCGCTCGATCGCCGAGTCCTGCACACCCGATTTTCGGGCACTATTCATCCTTCTCCTTCCCCAACTCAAACAAAATCAAATATTAAAACATCAACCATGCCAAATCACTAAAAACCTTCAATAATCATTCCCATATACTCATAAATCCAACACCCAACCAAAATAATATCAACCCCAACAAACCCATTTCAAAACCAAATATCAAACTCAAATCAAAACAAATCTTTGCAAAAACAACAAGGAAGGTTATATACCCTTCCTAGACTCCAAATCTTACCAAGAATCACACCAAATGAGATTTTGCAAAGGTTTCCTTTCCCCCTTGGAGCCAAAAAGGAAAATGAGAGTTGGTTAGGGTTGGAAGGAGTGTTTGGGGATTTAAGGAGTGAATGGTAAAGTGATGGGTGAGGGTGGGGTAATTGTTAATATATGACAATTAAATTGTACCCCAACAATTAACATGATGTCCAAAATACCCCAACATGGTATTTTAAAAACATTACATCACAATGCTCCACAATCTCAATAAATGCATGTTTTACCAATAAATGACTACCAACACGCGTAAGTCATTAAAACACCCAATCATCCAACATGTAAGTAATCCTTAGAGCATACAACGCAGCGGAATAAAATTTATAGGATTACAAACCAGCAGATCTATACATAGGTTATCATATCGGATAAAGGAATACGAAGGTCTTACCCTTGTAGCTTGTTTGAAGCAGAATCCACGGAGCACCACCTCCTACGCCTTCTCCGAGTCACTAGCAAAACTCAATGAGTTTTGCCTCAACGGTATCCACACGATCAAATCGGGTGAAGGGATAGTTTAAGAACAAGTTGCTAGACAAGTTCTTAAACCACTACACGAAGCACACTCGATTCACAATCGAATGATCACCCAAAACATCAAGTCTCTCATCGGCTATAAGGCAAAAACCGAGAGCTCCTTCAAGACTTTTAGGCGGCCGTGTGCTTCAAAGAATTTTAGGTTGAATGATATAAAATTGTCGCTTACAATTAAATTATAACCTTGTATTTATATTAAAAGGCTTTTAAATAAGGTTCAAGACTTTCTTAAAGTCTTATGGGCCCAAACCCATGATTTAATTAAAACCTTTTAATCACTTAATTAAGACTCTTCTTAATTAATTAATTCATCCAATGAATTTAATTTCCCTTCTCGATTTAATCTTTTGTGCGACCCGATAGGATCTTGTAATGTTGGCAGTGACATAAAATCTCATTTTATGTCGCAAGCATTGAGCGGTATCTAGCAACACATCAATGCTACCCAAATTACAAGAATGTCAATGACTCGACATAACCTTTAGAACTTGTGATAATATTAACCATGTAACTTAATCCCTTTGTCCTTTGTGTTTAGATTGAACACGAGTCATGGAATAGTCATACTCGTATATCCAATCTTTATTTCTTGATCCCCAAGTAGAACTAGAATAAACGAATAAGCTCGATATCTCATATCGACTCATTCGAGCATGGCCATGGATTTTAGTTCTCACTTGATCAAGGGCCAAACACATCTCCTGTTATATAGGAGGGACAAATCCTATCTCGATCAGTCAACATCCCTCTACATAATTCGTAGTGTATCCAATAGTCGCTTTTATAGATTACCCTGTTACGGGTAACGTTTGACGATATCAAGATACATAACTTCTTATGTTGGGATCTCTGATGATCACAAGTCGTAAGGATTACATACATTATTATCACTATGAGAATTGCATATGACGATCATATAACTATCCATGTTGCAATCTCATGGTGGGTCTGTCCAGTACATCGTTCTCTAACATGTACCCATATGTTGATTTGATATCTCATATCAATGAACAATTCATCGATCAACATATACTAGTCTCTATGTATTATCATTATCCCTATTCATGATAATACTTGACTAGGGACATCTTTAAGAATAATACAATATTATTCTAAGGACATTAACATATATATTAATTCACAATGCACAGTTAAAAGAATAATATATAATAATGAATTGCCATTCATAAAACCATAAACATTGTATGTCTTAAACAATCATCCAATGACTTGTCTTAGGGCATATCCCAACAAATCTCCCACTTGCACTAAGACCACTCAGACATATACCTAATGCCTAGAGATCTAGTATGACGATCATGCTTCTGCTGTGACAGCGGCTTCGTCAATGGGTCAGATACATTATCATCTGTTGGTACTTTGCATATCTTAGGCAAAACATATATCCTTATTGCGATCTAAAATCATCTTTGTCGGTTTGGAAGCTTGCCTCAGTGTAACCCATTACATTGAGCTCTTCCTCACCTCCATAAATCAAGAATGTATCCTCAGTCCTTCTCAAGTACTTCAGGATATTCTTGACAGCAATCCAGTGACCTTCACCTGGATCAACTTGATATCTGCTCGTCATGCTCAAAGCATACGATACATCGGGACGAGTACATATCATGGCATACATGATAGATCCAATAGCTGACGCGTATGGAATCTTACTCATGCGTTGTCTCTCATCTGGTGTTGAAGGACACTGTTCCTTCGAGAGATAAATACCATGTGTCATAGGCACGAATCCTTTCTTGGATTCTTGCATGCTAAACCTTTTAAGCACCTTGTCTATGTATGTACTTTGACTTAGACCAAGAAGCCTTCTCGATCTATCTCTATAGATCTTGATTCCTAATACATAGGTGGCTTCTCCCAAGTCTTTCATCGAAAAGCAATTCCCTAGCCAAATCTTTACAGATTGCAAGGCAGGGATATCATTTCCAATAAGACGTATGTCATCTACATACAACACTAGGAAAATGATTACGCTCCCACTGACCTTCTTGTAGACACAAGGTTCATCTTCATTTTTGATAAAACCAAACTCTTTGATTGCATCATCAAAACGAAGATTCCAACTCCGAGAAGCTTGCTTCAATCCATAAATGGATCGTTGTAGCTTGCATATCTTTCCAGCATCCTTTGGATCGACAAAACCTTCGGGCTGTGTCATGTACACATCCTCGAGCAGATTTCCATTGAGGAAAGCTGTTTTGACATCCATCTGCCAGATTTCATAATCATGAAATGCAGCTATTGCAAGTAAGATCCTTATGGATTTAACCATGGCCACTGGTGAAAAGGTTTCATCATAGTCAATACCATGAATTCGTTTGAATCCTTTTGCAACCAGCCGACCTTTATAGGTTTGTACGTTACCATCCATATCGGTCTTTTTTTTTCTTGAAAATCCATTTGCACCCTATGGGTCGTACCCCTTCAGGTGGATCAACCAAAGTCCATACTTGGTTTGCATACATGGATTCCATCTCAGATTTCATGGCCTCTTGCCATTTCTCAGAATCATTGCCCATTATAGCTTGTTGATAAGATGACGGCTCATCCTCATCAATAAGTAGTAAGTCACCTTGTTGAGTCACAAGAAATCCATATCTCTGTGGCTCCCGGTGTTCTCTTACAGACCTACGCTGGGCTTGTGTCTCTTGAGCAGGTGTTTCTTCCACAACAGCTTGTGGTGCCTGCTCTGTTTCCATCTCAATCTCAGGTTCAGTGTTTTCTTGTGGTTGAACTTCACTAAGTTCTATTTTTCTCCCACTGGTTTTTCTATAAATAAATTCTCTTTCAAGAAATACACCAGTCCGAGCAACAACTACTTTGTTCTCGGTGGATAATAGAAATAGTATCCTTTCACCCCACAAATAAACACTTATCAGATTTGGGTCCAAGTTTGTTAGTGGCGTGACGTCTAACGAAAGCCTCACAACCCCAAATCTTCATAAAAGACATACTAGTGGCGTGACGTCTATCGATTTCTCCTCTCGGATACACCATTCCATTGTGGAGTATACGGAGGAGTGAGTTGTGGGACTATCCCACACTCCTTTAGATAGTCATGAAACTCTTGGCTTAGGTATTCACCTCCTCGATCTGATCGAAGTATTTTGATACTTTTACCAAGTTGGTTTTGTACTTCATTCTTGAAATCTTTGAACTTTTCAAAGGTTTCATGTTTATGTTTCATTAGGTACACATACCCATATCTACTGAGGTCATCAGTAAATGTAACGAAGTATTCAAAACCACCTCTAGCTTGTGTACTTATTGGTCCACATACATCACTATGTATTAGTCCCAATAAAACATTTGCCCTTTCAACATGTCCCTTGAAAGGGGCTTTAGTCATCTTGCCCATTAAACAAGATTCACATGTTTCATATGATTCAAAATCAAATGAATCTAATACTCCATCCTTATGAAGTTTAGATATGCGGTTCTCGTTTATGTGGCCCAAGCGACAGTGCCAGAGATAAGTCGGATTACAATCATTATTTTTAATCCTTTTAGTATTTATGTTATAGATAGGCATATCAAGATTTAATACATAAAGACCATTCACCATTTGTGCACTAGCATAAAACATAGCATTTAAATAAATAGAACAACAATTGTCCTTTATTATAAATGAAAAACCATACTTGTCCAAACAAGAAATAGATATTATGTTTTTAGTAATAGAAGGCACAAAATAACAATCTTTCAAAATCAATGATAAACCAGAAGGTAAAGCTAAATGATAATCTCCTATAGCTAATGCAGCAACTCTTGCTCCATTTCCAACTCGGAGATCAACTTCACCTTTCGCCAACGTCCTACTCCTTTTGAGATCCTGCACATTTACACAAATGTGAGATCCACATCCAGTATCTAATACCCATGATGAAGAAGTAGATAAATTGACTTCTATAACAAAAATACCTGAAGCGGAAGTCACACTTCCTTTCTTTAGATCCTCCAGATATACTTTGCAGTTTCTTTTCCAATGGCCGGTCTCACCGCAATGGAAACAGTTCCCTTCCTTTGCTATCCCTCCCTTTGGCTTTAGTGCAGAAGACTTTGGCTTAGATTTAGCAAAGACCTTCTTTGCTTTCTTGTTGCCTTTAGCTTTGGCCCTTCCTTTGCCCTTATTCACAATAAGGACATTTGTGGCCTTAGTCTTCTTAGTATTTGCTTCATATGTTCTCAACATACCAAGCAACTGTGGTAGAGTCTTTTCCATGTCAGTCATATTGTAATTTACTACAAATTGACTGAAGCTCTCAGGCAACGATTGCAAGATCACATCGGTGGCCAACTCTTGGTCCAATGGAAAACCTAGCTTGTCCAGATTCTCAATGTACCCAATCATCTTGAGCACATGAGTTCCAACTAGGCTTCCTTCTACCATCCTGCACTGGAATAACGCTTTAGAGACGTCATACCTCTCTTGTCTAGCTTGCTGTTGGTACAACTGCTTTAAGTGTTCGATCATATCGAACGCCTCCATTTCCTCATGTTGCTTCTGAAGCTCAGAGTTCATGGTGGCAAGCATGAGGCACCCAACATCAAGTGAATCAATCTGATGCTTCTTGTAAGCATCTTTTTCAGTTCTTGTAGCTGTTAGGGGAGGTTCCTCAGCGGGCAAGGGTTCCTCTAGGACATATTGTTTCTTTTCTTGTTTGAGGACTATCCTCAAGTTCCTATGCCAGTCTAGGAAATTCGTCCCATTTAATTTGTCCTTCTCAAGGACCGATCGCAGTGATACAGTGCTAGTAACGTTGTTAGTTGCCATGGATATCTACAATATAAATATGCAAAATAAGTTTATGATTTAAATCATTTAACATGGTCTTATATTAAATGATACTCCCACTATTTTGTTTGAAAAAATATCAACCCTCGAAACCTTTAGTGGGCCAAGATCCATATTTCGCCTAATCTTGAGTTAGCTTTGGCTAATCGCCCAAGACTCGGTTATTTAGGTAGACAACACTTTGTCAATTACATCACATATAATTCTTGGATAGTTGGACGAACAACACTTTGTTCAATTCATCAAATGAATTAAAACCCAACCCATGCCTCTAGGTTCCCAATCCTATTGAGATAACCTAGTTAAGTCGTACCCAATTAAAGTATAACGGATCTCACTTTTATCCTTTCGCGCCTTACTAAGATTGCCACGGTGCTTTGCTTTGGCAAACCCACACATGTACAATCGAAGTTATTGACGAGTACTTTTAATTTTGGAAGGCATCTAAAACTTAATATTTAGAGGGATTTATTGATCTCATGATTAATTTGATAATTTAAAATATGTCCACTACATATAGTTGTATACATATCTACATAAATGTGTAATACTATTATCAAACTAAAACATAAGATAAATCATGCATCATCATACACAATTAAACGTGACATGGTTATATCCCCTACTAATGATTTTCTCAAGCCAATGAGAAAATCCTATGAGTCAACCTAAGGTAACTTCACAAGCACCTTCCTTTGGCTCCAATTTGTGAATGGCCTCCTCATCCCGGCACGATGCTCCATCTTCATTGATCACCATCAATAAAATAAACTACACTATTTACAAGATATAGAATTCCTCGATTCACATTCGAGGGGAACATAGGGGAGGGATGACATTTAGAATGAAATAGAGAAAGGCACAACACGCAGGTCGTATTATAAATTACAAACATCCACAAATCCTATCTAATAGGTCAAAGGGCTATAACCACGCACCATGCTCAAACAACACATAAAGCATGCATTAACATTTAATTAATTAAATTCTAAACATTTTAAATTTAATTCTAATTAAAACTGTAAAATAATTTTTGAAAAATTATCGTATGCTCGGGACATCACATGCCACGAACTTAATGCGACTTAGCTACGAACCACCATGGTTCGAACCAACCATGCACCACGGCTGGACCAATTATGGGCCTAGGGTTCGAAACCCTAGCCCACGACATGGTCCTAGCCGATGGCATGGGTGCGGCGCCGCTAGGGTTCCAAACCCTAGCCGCCTTGCACCATGTTGGTTTTTTATCGAGCCAACTTGCTCGAAACACCGAAATCCACGAGCCACAAGCCACGGTCCAACCATGGACGGTCCATGACGGTGACAGCTTAACCATCTCGAGCCAAGGGTTCGAAAAACCCTAGCCCAAGCGGCGGTCGAGTGGCTTATGTGACTAGGGTTCAAAACCCTAGTCTTTTGGAAGCGGTGCGGCCCCATGCATGAGCCAAGGGTCCGAACCCTAGCTCACTAGCGGCGGCCCGAGGGTCAAGTCATGAAGTGGTCGAACCACCTTGAGCCAACACCTCGATTTTATGCTTTCGTGTATCGTATACAATTATTCGCCAATTATATCAAATACAATTTACGATGAATTTCAAAAAACTCGATATTAACATATCATATATGTTTATACAGTTTTAAAAGCATGCAATATTAATTCTAATATGATTAACACAATTTAATCACATAAATCCGATATGAGCCTTGAACCTGGCTCTGATACCACTGTAAGTAATCCTTAGAGCATACAACGCAGCGGAATAAAATTTATAGGATTACAAACCAGCAGATCTATACATAGTTTATCATATCGGATAAAGGAATACGAAGGTCTTACCCTTGTAGCTTGTTTGAAGCAGAATCCACGGAGCACCACCTCATACGCCTTCTCCGAGTCACTAGCAAAACTCAATGAGTTTTGCCTCAACGGTATCCACACGATCAAATCGGGTGAAGGGATAGTTTAAGAACAAGTTGCTAGACAAGTTCTTAAACCACTACACAAAGCACACTCGATTCACAATCGAATGATCACCCAAAACATCAAGTCTCTCATCGGCTATAAGGCAAAAACCGAGAGCTCCTTCAAGACTTTTAGGCGGCCGTGTGCTTCAAAGAATTTTAGGTTGAATGATATAAAATTGTCGCTTACAATTAAATTATAACCTTGTATTTATATTAAAAGGCTTTTAATTAAGGTTCAAGACTTTCTTAAAGTCTTATGGGCCCAAACCCATGATTTAATTAAAACCTTTTAATCACTTAATTAAGACTCTTCTTAATTAATTAATTCATCCAATGAATTTAATTTCCCTTCTCGATTTAATCTTTTGTGCGACCCGATAGGATCTTGTAATGTTGGCAGTGACATAAAATCTCATTTTATGTCGCAAGCATTGAGCGGTATCTAGCAACACATCAATGCTACCCAAATTACAAGAATGTCAATGACTCGACATAACCTTTAGAACTTGTGATAATATTAACCATGTAACTTAATCCCTTTGTCCTTTGTGTTTAGATTGAACACGAGTCATGGAATAGTCATAATCGTATATCCAATCTTTATTTCTTGATCCCCAAGTAGAACTAGAATAAACGAATAAACTCGATATCTCATATCGACTCATTCGAGCATGGCCATGGATTTTAGTTCTCACTTGATCAAGGGCCAAACACATCTCCTGTTATATAGGAGGGACAAATCCTATCTCGATCAGTCAACATCCCTCTACATAATTCGTAGTGTATCCAATAGTCGCTTTTATAGATTACCCTGTTACGGGTAACGTTTGACGATATCAAGATACATAACTCCTTATGTTGGGATCTCTGATGATCACAAGTCGTAAGGATTACATACATTATTATCACTATGAGAATTGCATATGACGATCATATAACTATCCATGTTGCAATCTCATGGTGGGTCTGTCCAGTACATCGTTCTCTAACATGTACCCATATGTTGATTTGATATCTCATATCAATGAACAATTCATCGATCAACATATACTAGTCTCTACGTATTATCATTATCCCTATTCATGATAATACTTGACTAGGGACATCTTTAAGAATAATACAATTATTCTAAGGACATTAACATATATATTAATTCACAATGCACAGTTAAAAGAATAATATATAATAATGAATTGCCATTCATAAAACCATAAACATTGTATGTCTTAAACAATCATCTAATGACTTGTCTTAGGGCATATCCCAACACAACATGCATCACATGCACCCCGAAATACATTCCCGGTCACGCCTACCATGTGACTAAGCATTTCAACATAATAAATAAATCCAGTACATAATTAATTACCACCATAATTAATCATATAAACACAATACTGCCCAAATTACAATTAATTATTTCGGGGATATCACAGAATATTTGCCGTTAATATGAAGCGAAGAACACGACCGCTGTCATATTTATTACGAGGGATATTAGTGCCGCTGGTATTGTCTAAGTGAGGGGTATTTCCGCTGTCATGTTAACGCGAGGGGTATTATGACAATGATATAATAAGACTTGGAAATTGAACACGGTATACATGGAAATTGGTGCATGTCATGACATACATATTGGTGTTATAATCTATTGGATTGATTGTGGTACAGGAACAACCAAAGGGAGCATTAATTGTATTAAATACAGGAAGTGATTCGTATTTACGGTTTATGCATTCTTGAATTACAATCATATTATTGTGAGTATGGTTTATGACATGCTCATGGTTTTGGGGTTGTTTCCTGTGGGTACTTTTTGGCGGAAGGGCTAAGGCGGGTTGATGAGGTGAGTTTGTGAGGAGTGCTTTTGGCATAGCAGGCTTAATTCTTTTGGATAGTCTCTACTCCAGGAGTAGTGTAAAGCTATAGGATTAACATTCAATTGGTTGGGAATGTAATTAATCCCTTTTGGAACTTTATTTTGGCACTGTAATCTTAACAACTCTAGGCATCAACACGAACTTTATACTCTATAGATGTATGTTAGCTCTATTTACGCATTTAATCCGCACTTAAGGAACTAGGGTCTTTCCACAAACCCTAGTTTGCGCGACTTCTGTCGTTCAAGGGTAAAATCGAAGCACTTTTCGAACACCAAATTTCAATTATCTGGTATGGAAATTTTTGGCTCTGATTAAGGAACACGGTGGTAGGCTGGGATCGGTGAGATATGGTCGGAAGACGGCGAACGGAAAGGATATGTACACGGTGGTCGGTGGTCGGTGGTCGCATGAGAAGTGCATGTTTTCTCACATTTAGTGTGTGTCAGTGATTCAGTGTGCTTTTGCATGTGTTTATGACCGCTTTATTTTTTAACAGAATATTTCAAAGTGTAGTGTGAAGCGATTCTACCGCAAGTGCACGGTTGTCAAGTTTTAGTATAGTGAAATGAAAGTAAGGATTGTCGAATCCACAGGAACTAATGTATAAGTACCAAATAAAATTAGTAAAATTATATTTAGCCTACGATTAAAACGGGGGTAGACTAACTAATGCGGAAATTAGAACTAAAACACGAGAATAAAATGAAATGAATCGGGTTCTGGATATGCAAAGGAAATTCGCTTGAGAAATTTATCTTGCTTTTCGTTCAACTATGTTATCTTCAAAGATTCGTTTGAATAAACAATTACCAAACAATTGATTCTTAAGGTGAAAGGTTTTCGTTATTATTCAATACACTCTCTCGAGATGTAAAGAAACTAATATCAAATTAGAACAAGTCACTCTCGTGCACCTATTTACTAATCCAATATTGCATAAATCTTCAAAACCTCGTTACTCTAAATCTCTCGATTCAAAGTGCTCACGTATGTGATTTCATCTCTCAATCTCAATCTTAATATACATCATGAATTAATATAGTGTATTATAACGTTATCTCTCGATCTCGGTTATAAATCACAGATTCAATCAAAGTTAGCTAGGCTTTGATCTTAATAAGCATTTAATTCATGAACAATAAGTAATCAATCCACTCAAACACAATCGAATCAATAAATGAAACACAATTTTACTCAAACTCAATAAAATAAACTCACTTAATTCAAAACAAATCAATAAGATGTTAAATTGATCTCAACCTCAAAAACATCAAATGAAAATGTAAATCAAATAAATCCGAGTTTAGAAATATGATAAACGCTGGAACGAATCCGTGCGTTGCAGCGTAGTTTCTTCTCTTGCTCATTCCTTGCACTCCGGAAATGGTACGCTCAAGCTTGGATGAAGAACGGAAGAGGATGGCACTCCTAGGCTTCTCCTTGGCGGCGGCTAGGGTTCTTCTCTCGTGAAAAACGGCTCTGATATGATATGTTATGATCTGGAAGAGATTCCTTCTTTAAACCATCGAAAATCACGTTAATTTTGGAAAATAAGATCTTCAGAAATTCGCGCCTCGATCGCTCGAAAAATAATTTCGATCGATCGGTGCACTGTTTGCTTCAGCGTTTAAAAGTTTCTGCCTCGATCGATCGATCGAGATTTTCTTCCGATCGATCGACACTTCGAAAATTTTGGTGCTGAACTCTCTGCCCGGATCGATCGATCGAGAATAAATCTTGATCGATCGAAAATCTGAAAAATCATATTCTTCATTTTTTACCCTTTTTCGCCCGTTTTCTTCATTTTAGCTCATTTCTTCCATTTTCGACCTATTTTCCTGAAATAAGCAAATAAATACCAAAAAGCGTAATTTCATCCAGGAAAAAGTACGAAAAATGAAAAGAAATTACAGCTAAAAACACTTAAAATCTAAGCCTATCAGTTTACTGTGTGTTTTACGTCCTACACCGATATATATTAATTCCCGACCAATTATGAACATCGAGGTGTCACGGTGTGCTGGTGCATGTACATTACATGTACAGTTCACACCTGATTTCGTGTCCTTATTTCAATCACAAAATTTAAATCTATCAATTTAATACAAATTTTATCTATTACTAAATTAATTTAACAGAATTTCGGTATTAATCCGAATAGTTCAAAATATATTTATCCATTCACCATGTTCTGACCCGACTGTCGTTGACATGTACAAGATCAATTTCCACTCTCATTTTAATGTACTTAATTAACATTATCAAATCTCGGAACATTACATTTACAAAATGTTAAGTATAATTCCGAACTGTTATCAAAGATAATATTCCCCATGTTCATTCTCAGCCAAAAGAAAAATCACCTAATTGTTGAGACGTTAAACATGATTTCCGATAATACGGTATGAAGACCTTACACGATCAATCGATGAGAATTGAGACTTAAATGTTAAGTGCTCAAATTAAGTGATTTAGAAGATATGAATTAATTTTTGAAAGCTCCTCACTCTAGTGAAGCTTTTATATTTGAAAATGTTTCTTCTAAAGAAAAATTCTAAAATTAAACGTTTAATATATTTATATATCATAATTATGTACATTGATAGTATATCAAGTTGGTCAATTAGATTGACTTACTTGGATTATGAGTTTGTAGTTTTGTGTTGGCTATTAGGCAAGTGGAAGGGAAGATTGTTAGCATAAGATGCCTTACAAGCCAATGAGCCAACGGTTGGCACGTTGGGCTCTAAGAACCCTAGCCCAAATATGACTCAAACTCACCAATATATTGTTCTTCTATAGGATTATCATTCCATTCTATACACTCTCATAGACAAAAAAAAAAAAACACACTTTTGTTGGCTTGAAGATCTGGTCAGGTTGATTGGTTTCGAAAGATCACAACATACAGAAGATTTCGTTGTTTATCGTTAATCCCTTTTCGTGCAATTAATATTAAATATTTGCATGTTTAATATATATGAATCTAGCGCAATCGATCATCACCGGCTTAGATCTGTTATCGTTTATGTTTTATATTTCCGCAGCATATAAATCTGTCGCTGGGGGATGTAGCCCAACAGATATAATGTTCATGGCCTGTTTCATATGAGAGAACCAAATTCACGGCAAAAATTGCATTCCTGCTCCGTGGCAGTGTCGAAGTTATGTCGCAATATCACTTCAAGGCTCATTCATCGACTTCATATCGGTTGAATATGAGGGAAAGTGGGAAATTACTCAGCTTAGAGGCACATAAAAATACTAACCACTTGCATAATTTCTTAAAGCAAAATCGCGTCATTAGCAATCCTTCTGATGAGGGCCAGCGCATTTAAAGAATTATGAACAGTTGCATTTCCGAAATAACAGTATCAGTAAACCTCAATCAATCGATAATAATAATAATAATCATTCACAAAATTCGTTTGATCTCAGCAGATAAATAACAGGATGCCAACAGATATCCGGTGTCTGAAGAAAATCAAGTGCCCAATCTCTACATATACCTCACACAAGTGAAAGTTCACCAGATGGAATTGACCTTTTCACAAGTTTAGCCCAAGACTCGTTGGTTTCGGTTATAACCTTAAGAGCATAATCCTGTACAAATGGTCAAACGAGATTAATAAAAGACCTGAGCAAAATAAAAAAAACGAAACCAAAATCAAATGGAACTTGATAAGTGTTCCGCGTAATACCTTATTTGCAGGCTTGTTGCCAAGACCAAAATTATTGGGGGGTTTTCCATCAGGAATCTTGTAGTCTCTGAACCAGTCCCTGATTGCCGTGAGAGTTCCCTTTGACATTTTTTGCAATGAGTTCGTATGACCGGGTAAAAAACAGAAAATTGAAGAATTCAAATACACTAGTATCTCTTATGGTACTGAGAATGCAATAGTTCATTATAAAGGCCATGATATAAGGATATGATATTTGGAACTAAATATGTAGGAGGATCAAGTAGTCTCGCACCAACGAGTGTTCATTTCAAATTACATACCGGAAAATGCTTTTCAACATCGTCAACATCATTAACTAGGGAAGCTCTAGGATCGTCCAATGAAATTGCAATAATTTTCCAGTCCAGTTCCCCCTCATCAATCATAGCCAAAGCAGCCAGGGGCTTCACTTTCAACACTTGCCCGATTGCAGCCTGGCTTGTTCCTATCTCAATGACATCAACTACAAGAAATTGCCAAAAATTGTTTTAACTAGCTTTGCTTATTTCCGATTTTCCATCTGCTTGGGATATATTAAAAGAGGTTTAATTGAAGAAGGATAGCCATGAAGTTGAAAAGGATGATAACATACCAGGATCATTGTCTCCAAATGCCCCCTCAACCTCAGCATTTGCAAATGAAGGATCTTCCCATGTTTGTGGAAGCAATCCGTAATTCCAATTAATATTGTATCTGCAAAAAAGTAAGAGGGACAGCTCAGTAGGCTAAATGAGGCATATAAACAGTAAAGCACATATCATTCTTTTACTTCCCTTGCTCTCTGCTACCAAGTGTTCTTATGGGAGCCTGCTTAAGCAGACGTATTACGTTTAAAGGAAAGATGAATCGGATAAATATACTTTTCTTTGTATTCGACGAAATCAATGAAGAGCTCGAGTTCCACATAAAAGAGCAGTTTCAAATGCAATATAATAAATACTTTACGGAAAAACACAGAATTTTATAAAGTACGAAAGGGATAACAAACACGCATACGGGTAATATCGAAGTCTCCCCTTCTTAGTATCTTGCTTAATTGGAGTAAACACCTCATCAGTAGCAACCTCCATCTTTGCACTTGATTCTTTCGGAATCTCAACAATGAAATTAAATACGCCATCACCCAAATGCAGCGGTATATCATGCCAAGGGGAAATCTGCATGCCAAATAAACACAATGGATCCATCAGCTCAATAATATCCACACGTTTTAGCGAGAACTCTATGCTTAGTTTCTAAGATTGCTGGTATGCAGATAAAGAAACCTAAGCAAGCATTTTCCTGCAATTTGCTTCAGTACTGATTTGATCTTGGTGTTTATCTTCTCCAGGGAACTCTGTTTCCGAAGTGTAAGATGGGAAGACCCGGATTATACCAGCTCTACCGACCAATCAGATCAGTTTGGAATAGCATCGGTTGTGCCAAATCAATTATAAACCGATGTAACTATCAGATTCATCAGCTTAACAGATGCTTCAATCAGCTCAGTTGCAATCTGCTAACATTTAACCTATGAAGATAACCACCAGCTCAACCTGTCATATGCTCAACATATGCTCAACTTCCATCAGCTAAACCTATGAAGGAAGAAGTTCATCAGCTCAACCTATGAAGCAACCTACAAGCTTTACCTACGTATTTCCTTCAGCTCTACCTATAACTATGTTGGGATATGCCCTAAGACAAGTCATTAGATGATTGTTTAAGACATACAATGTTTATGGTTTTATGAATGACAATTCATTATTATATATTATTCTTTTAACTGTGCATTGTGAATTAATATATATGTTAATGTCCTTAGAATAATATTGTATTATTCTTAAAGATGTCCCTAGTCAAGTATTATCATGAATAGGGATAATGATAATACGTAGAGACTAGTATATGTTGATCGATGAATTGTTCATTGATATGAGATATCAAATCAACATATGGGTACATGTTAGAGAACGATGTACTGGACAGACCCACCATGAGAATGCAACATTGATAGTTATATGATCGTCATATGCAATTCTCATAGTGATAATAATGTATGTAATCCTTACGACTTGTGATCATCAGAGATCCCAACATAAGGAGTTATGTATCTTGATATCGTCAAACGTTACCCGTAACAGGGTAAACTATAAAGGCGACTATTGGATACACTACGAATTATGTAGAGGGATGTTGACTGATCGAGATAGGATTTGTCCCTCCTATATAACAGGAGATGTGTTTGGCCCTTGATCAAGTGAGAACTAAATGCATGGCCATGCTCGAATGAGTCGATATGAGATATCGAGCTTATTCGTTTATTCTAGTTCTACTTGGGGATCAAGAAATAAAGATTGGATATACGAGTATGACTATTCCATGACTCGTGTTCAATCTAAACACAAAGGACAAAGGGATTAACACAAGTTCTAAAGGTTATTGTCGAGTCATTGACATTCTCGTAATTTGGGTAGCATCGATGTGTTGCTAGATACCGCTCAATGCTTGCGACATAAAATGAGATTTTATGTCACTGCCAACATTACGAGATCCTATCGGGTCGCACAAAAGATTAAATCGAGAAGGGAAATTAAATTCATGGGATGAATTAAATAATTAAGAGGAATCTTAATTAATAATCATAAGGATTAATTAAATCATGGGCTTAAGCCCATGAAGCTTTAAGAAAGCCTTTAATTAATCATATATAATTTGTTAACAAGGTTTAATTAGATTAAGACTTGCAAGACAAATTGAATAAAAAAAACCTACACAAGCAAGAAGCAATTCGGCCGCCTCTCACAAAGACTCTCGGCCTTCACAAAGTCGAAGAGGTTGTGGTGGATTCCGGCCATTCTTTCGATTGTGAATCGAGTTTGCTTTGTGTATTGGTTTAATAACTTGTCTAGCAACTCGTTATTAAACTATCCCTTCGTTCGATTTGATCGTGTGGATACCGTTGAGGCAAAACCATTCGAGTTTTGCTAAGTACTCGGAGAAGGCGTAGGACGTGGTGCAGCTCCGTGGATTCTGCTTCAAACACGCTACAAGGGTAAGACACTTGTAATTCTCTAATCCGATATGAATCCCTATGTATAGATCCGGTGTTAGTAATCCCAAAATTTTATTCCGCTGCGTTGTATGCTCATGGGGTTAAATACAGTGGTATCAGAGCCGTGTACAAGGCTCATATCGGATTTATGTGATTAAATTGTGTTAATCATATTAGAGCTTATATTGCATGCTATTAAAACTGTTTAATTCATATATGATATGAAATAAATTGAGTTTGTGAAAATCATCGTATAATTGTATTTGATATAATTGGCGAATAATTGTATACGATACATGAAAGCGTAAAATCGAGATGTTAGCTTCCCATGGCTCACGGCCGCCGCATAAGCTAGGGTTTCGAACCCATTGGCTCGTGCATGGCCGAGCAGCCGCCGCTTAAGAGCTAGGGTTCGGACCCTTGGCTTGAGCGTGGGCGAGCCGCCGTACCAATTAGGGTTTAGAACCCTTTTGGCTCGATAAAGTCTAAAGTGGCTCGAGATGGTCAAGCCGCCAATGCTCATGGACCGAACATGGTTGGAACCGTGACTCATGGCTAGGTTTGGAACCTTTTGGCTCGACAGACATCAAGACGGCCGGCGCAAAGGGATTAGGGTTAGGACCCACGGTTCGATGTTGCGCCGCATGGTCACGTGGGTGACGGCCGAGTCATGGGCTAGGGTTTCGATCCCTTGGCCCATGCATGGTCCAACCTTGTGGCTAGGTTTTTCGAAAACTATCTTGGTTCGTGTTTTAGTCGCTTTAGTTCGTGACATGTGATGTCCCGAGCGTACGATAATTTTTCAAAAATTATTTTACAGTTTTAATTAGAATTAAATTTAAAATGTTTAGAATTTAATTAATTAAATGTTAATGCATGCTTTATGTGTTGTTTGAGCATGGTGCGTGGTTATAGCCCTTTGACCTATTAGATAGGATTTGTGGATGTTTGTAATTTATAATACGACCTGCGTGTCGTGCCTTTCTCTATTTCATTCTAAATGTAATCCCTCCCCTATGTTCCCCTCGAATGTGAATCGAGGAATTCTATATCTTGTAAATAGTGTAGTTTATTTTATTGATGGTGATCAATGAAGATGGAGCATCGTGCCGGGATGAGGAGGCCATTCACAAATTGGAGCCAAGGAAGGTGCTTGTGAAGTTACCTTAGGTTGACTCATAGGATTTTCTCATTGGCTTGAGAAAATCTATAGTAGGGGCTATAACCATGTCACGTTTAATTATGTATGTTGATTCATGATTTATCTTATGTTTTAGTTTGATAATAGTATTACACATATATGTAGATATGTATACAACTATATGTAGTGGACATATTTTAAATTATCAAATTAATCATGAGATCAATAAATCCCTCTAAAATATTAAGTTTTAGATGCCTTCCAAAATAAAAGTACTCGTCAATAACTTCGATTGTACATGTGTGGGTTTGTCAAAGCAAAGCACCGTGGCAATCTTAGTAAGGCGCGAAAGGATAAAAGTGATATCCGTTATACTTTAGTTGGGTACGACTTAACTAGGTTATCTCAATAGGATTGGGAACCTAGAGGCATGGGTTGGATCTTAATTCATTTGATGAATTGAACAAAGCGTTGTTCGTCCAACTATCCAAGAATTATATGTGATATAATTGACAAAGTGTTGTCTACCTAAATAACCGAGTCTTGGGCGATTAGCCAAAGCTAACTCAAGATTAAGTGAAATATGGATCTTGGCCCACTAAAGGTTTCGAGGGTTGATATTTTTCAAACAAAATAGTGGGAGTATCATTTAATATAAGACCATGTTAAATGATTAAATCATAAACTTATTTTGCATATTTATATTGTAGATATCCATGGCAACTAACAACGTTACTAGCACTTTATCACTGCGATCGGTCCTTGAGAAGGACAAATTAAATGGGACGAATTTCCTAGACTGGCATAGGAACTTGAGGATAGTCCTCAAACAAGAAAAGAAACAATATGTCCTAGAGGAAGCCCTTACCCGCTGAGGAACCTCCCCTAACGGCTACAAGAACCGAAAAAGATGCTTACAAGAAGCATCAGAGTGACGCACTTGATGTTGGGTGCCTCATGCTTGCCACCATGAACTCTGAGCTTCAGAAGCAACATGAGGAAATGGAGGCGTTCGATATGATCGAACACTTAAAGCAGTTGTACCAACAGCAAGCTAGACAAGAGAGGTATGACATCTCTAAAGCGTTATTCCAGTGCAGGATGGTAGAAGGAAGCTTGGTTGGAACTCATGTACTCAAGATTATTGGGTACATTGAGAATCTGGACAAGCTGGGTTTTCCATTGGACCAAGAGTTGGCCACCGATGTGATCTTGCAATCGTTGCCTGAAAGCTTCAGTCAATTTGTAGTAAATTACAATATGACTGACATGGAAAAGACTCTACCACAGTTGCTTGGTATGTTGAGAACATATGAAGCAAATACTAAGAAGACTAAGGCCACAAATGTCCTTATTGTGAATAAGGGCAAAGGAAGGGCCAAAGCTAAAGGCAACAAGAAAGCAAAGAAGGTCTTTGCTAAATCTAAGCCAAAGTCTCATGCACTGAAACCAAAGGGAGGGATAGCAAAGGAAGGAAACTGTTTCCATTGCGGTGAGACCGGCCATTGGAAAAGGAACTGCAAAGTATATCTGGAGGATCTAAAGAAAGGAAGTGTGACTTCCGCTTCAGGTATTTTTGTTATAGAAGTCAATTTATCTACTTCTTCATCATGGGTATTAGATACTGGATGTGGATCTCACATTTGTGTAAATGTGCAGGATCTCAAAAGGAGTAGGACATTGGCGAAAGGAGAAATCGAACCTTGTTAGACATGGTTAGATCAATGATGAGTCATGCAGATCTTCCGATATCGTTTTGGGGACACGCTCTAGAAACAGCAATTTTCTTACTGAACCGTGTTCCATCTAAATCAGTGGAAAAGACACCATATGAGATATGGACTGGGAAGCGTCCTAGTATGTCTTTTATGAAGATTTGGGGTTGTGAGGCTTTCGTTAGACGTCATGCCACTAACAAACTTGGACCCAAATCTGATAAGTGTTTATTTGTGGGGTATCCTAAGGAAACGAAAGGGTACTATTTCTATTATCCCACCGAGAACAAAGTAGTTGTTGCTCGGACTGGTGTATTTCTTGAAAGAGAATTTATTTCTAGAAAAACCAGTGGGAGAAAAATAGAACTTAGTGAAGTTCAACCACAAGAAAACACTGAACCTGAGATTGAGATGGAAACAGAGCAGGCACCACAAGCTGTTGTGGAAGAAGTACCTGCTCAAGAGACACAAGCCAAGCGTAGGTCTGTAAGAGAACACCGGGAGCCACAGAGATATGGATTTCTTGTGACTCAACAAGGTGACTTACTACTTATTGATGAGGATGAGCCGTCATCTTATCAACAAGCTATTATGGGCAATGATTCTGAGAAATGGCAAGAGGCCATGAAATCTGAGATGGAATCCATGTATGCAAACCAAGTATGGACTTTGGTTGATCCACCTGAAGGGGTACGACCCATAGGGTGCAAATGGATTTTCAAGAAAAAGACCGATATGGATGGTAACGTACAAACCTATAAAGGTCGACTGGTTGCAAAAGGATTCAAACAAATTCATGGTATTGACTATGATGAAACCTTTTCACCAGTGGCCATGGTTAAATCCATAAGGATCTTACTTGCAATAGCTGCATTTCATGATTATGAAATCTGGCAGATGGATGTCAAAACAGCTTTCCTTAATGGAAATCTGCTCGAGGATGTGTACATGACACAGCCCGAGGGTTTTGTCGATCCAAAGGATGCTGGAAAGATATGCAAGCTACAACGATCCATTTATGGATTGAAGCAAGCTTCTCGGAGTTGGAATCTTCGTTTTGATGATGCAATCAAAGAGTTTGGTTTTATCAAAAATGAAGATGAACCTTGTGTCTACAAGAAGGTCAGTGGGAGCGTAATCATTTTCCTAGTGTTGTATGTAGATGACATACTTCTTGTTGGAAATGATATCCCTGCCTTGCAATCTGTAAAGATTTGGCTAGGGAACTGCTTTTCGATGAAAGACTTAGGAGAAGCCACCTATGTATTAGGAATCAAGATCTATAGAGATAGATCGAGAAGGCTTCTTGGTCTAAGTCAAAGTACGTACATAGACAAGGTGCTTAAAAGGTTTAGCATGCAAGAATCCAAGAAAGGATTCGTGCCTATGACACATGGTATTTATCTCTCGAAGGAACAGTGTCCTTCAACACCAGATGAGAGACAACGCATGAGTAAGATTCCATACGCGTCAGCTATTGGATCTATCATGTATGCCATGATATGTACTCGTCCCGATGTATCGTATGCTTTGAGCATGACGAGCAGATATCAAGTTGATCCAGGTGAAGGTCACTGGATTGCTGTCAAGAATATCCTGAAGTACTTGAGAAGGACTAAGGATACATTCTTGATTTATGGAGGTGAGGAAGAGCTCAATGTAATGGGTTACACTGATGCTAGCTTCCAAACCGACAAAGATGATTTTCGATCGCAATCTGGATATGTGTATTGCCTAAATGGGGGTGCTGTGAGCTGGAAGAGTTCAAAGCAAGAAACAATAGCCGATTCTACAACGGAAGCTGAGTATATTGCTGCCTCGGATGCAGCAAAGGAAGCTGTTTGGATGAGGAAGTTCATTTCTGAACTTGGAGTGGTGCCTAGCATTAAAGATCCGATAGAACTCTATTGTGACAACAATGGAGCGATCGCATTGGCTAAGGAACCAAGATCTCACCAAAGATCCAAGCACATACTTAGGCGTTTCCATTTCATTCGAGAAATCGTTGAAAGGGGAGATGTTAAAATATGCAAAGTACCAACAGATGATAATGTATCTGACCCATTGACGAAGCCGCTGTCACAGCAGAAGCATGATCGTCATACTAGATCTCTAGGCATTAGGTATATGTCTGAGTGGTCTTAGTGCAAGTGGGAGATTTGTTGGGATATGCCCTAAGACAAGTCATTAGATGATTGTTTAAGACATACAATGTTTATGGTTTTATGAATGGCAATTCATTATTATATATTATTCTTTTAACTGTGCATTGTGAATTATTATATATGTTAATGTCCTTAGAATAATATTGTATTATTCTTAAAGATGTCCCTAGTCAAGTATTATCATGAATAGGGATAATGATAATACGTAGAGACTAGTATATGTTGATCGATGAATTGTTCATTGATATTAGATATCAAATCAACATATGGGTACATGTTAGAGAACGATGTACTGGACAGACCCACCATGAGAATGCAACATGGATAGTTATATGATCGTCATATGCAATTCTCATAGTGATAATAATGTATGTAATCCTTACGACTTGTGATCATCAGAGATCCCAACATAAGGAGTTATGTATCTTGATATCGTCAAACGTTACCCGTAACAGGGTAAACTATAAAGGCGACTATTGGATACACTACGAATTATGTAGAGGGATGTTGACTGATCGAGATAGGATTTGTCCCTCCTATATAACAGGAGATGTGTTTGGCCCTTGATCAAGTGAGAACTAAATGCATGGCCATGCTCGAATGAGTCGATATGAGATATCGAGCTTATTCGTTTATTCTAGTTCTACTTGGGGATCAAAAATAAAGATTGGATATACGAGTATGACTATTCCATGACTCGTGTTCAATCTAAACACAAAGGACAAAGGGATTAAGTTAAATGATTAATATTATCACAAGTTCTAAAGGTTATTGTCGAGTCATTGACATTCTCGTAATTTGGGTAGCATCGATGTGTTGCTAGATACCGCTCAATGCTTGCGACATAAAATGAGATTTTATGTCACTGCCAACATTACGAGATCCTATCGGGTCGCACAAAAGATTAAATCGAGAAGGGAAATTAAATTCATGGGATGAATTAAATAATTAAGAGGAGTCTTAATTAATAATCATAAGGATTAATTAAATCATGGGCTTAAGCCCATGAAGCTTTAAGAAAGCCTTTAATTAATCATATATAATTTGTTAACAAGGTTTAATTAGATTAAGACTTGCAAGACAAATTGAATAAAAAAAACCTACACAAGCAAGAAGCAATTCGGCCGCCTCTCACAAAGACTCTCGGCCTTCACAAAGTCGAAGAGGTTGTGGTGGATTCCGGCCATTCTTTCGATTGTGAATCGAGTTTGCTTTGTGTATTGGTTTAATAACTTGTCTAGCAACTCGTTATTAAACTATCCCTTCGTTCGATTTGATCGTGTGGATACCGTTGAGGCAAAACCATTCGAGTTTTGCTAAGTGGCTCGGAGAAGGCGTAGGACGTGGTGCATCTCCGTGGATTCTGCTTCAAACAAGCTACAAGGGTAAGACACTTGTAATTCTCTAATCCGATATGAATCCCTATGTATAGATCCGGTGTTAGTAATCCCAAAATTTTATTCCGCTGCGTTGTATGCTCATGGGGTTAATTACAAACTAGGCCAACCCCACTAACCCTCGTTTACAAAGAATGGTAATGGATGCTACAGTTACAAGAATTTTAGGGGTTTGGTATTGAAGTGGAATAATGATAGAGTTAATGGAGATCATATGTTGTAACACCCGGACATTTATCCTTATAATACTTGAGCATTCCCAAAGCAAAAATTACACAAACTCTGCACCAAATCTCGAAAATACATACACACATTCAGCCATTTTCAGTGAGGAAGAAGACCCAATTTTCAAAACTTTCTGCACCGAATTTCTGATATAATTTCTGTAAGTGGGTTTTTGAATACAATGATTCATTTCATATTAAAATTGTACGTATATGTTAGCAGTTCAATCAAATATAAGCTATGAGATTTCTGAAAAATTAAGACAACAAGAAATTAAGTATTTAAGAGCAAAGTGCTATATGTACTGGAGCCATCCTTTGAATCTACAGAGCAAAGTGCCACACATACGGGAGCCACCACTTGAATCCATACAAACACCTCTGAATTATTGATGTTAATGGATCCATGTTTAAGTTCTGTGCATTTCGAATATGATATACCTGTTCTTTTATGATCTGAAATCTGCTCAATTAAGTATTAATATGAAGTTATGAATATATGTACGCTTTTACGATATTCGATTGGCATCTACTTGGTGGGTTTTTATCCAAACACTCACCTGTACGCCCCTTCCCAGGTAAGAACGAATCCGAATTAGAAATAATCAACAATACCAGTTTTGGGGCTGATGATCTACTGATATTGAAGAGTCGACCGCTGTTGTTTATATCATTTGATTAGTTTACGCTTAGGCATTTGTTTATGATTATCAATCGCATTCACTCTTATTTTATTATCAGTTGTAAAGAAAATTAAATTTTGTTTATCAAATGAAAAGTCTGGTTTACTTAACATCTATATCTGAAACTTGTTGTTTTCGAATTTTTAATTTAGAAGCAACGCCGATGTGATCAGTCCATATCTCGTGGCATAAGAAGTTACAAAAAATTGCAAAATATTTGATATTACACGTAGAGGATTATATGTTTTGTTTAAATCTAAGCTGCATATTCGAAATATACCATCTTCCCCACACTCTCAAATCCAGTTCCTAAATCAAATTTCACAAAATACAGCTCCAACAGAACAGAAACGAGCTCAAGTTTCAGTATTCAACCACACAATCAAAACCAAAACCCACCAAGAAATACATCATGTCGATCAATTTCAAACAAGCAAACTCATCAAAAACATCCAACTACCAATTAATTACCCCAAAAGCAAGAAAAAAATAATGTAACAAATTCCCACATCTTTTTACCTTTTTCCCGAAATTGTCCATAAAGAAAACACGGTAGTCAAGGGTTTCGGGCTGGCCCTCTTCCTTGGTTTGAAACTGCGGATTGTAGATTGAATTGCAAGTAAATAATCTCCTCTTCTGCGTGGACAATCTGTTTTTGTTGAAGTAAAGGCTCAGGCTTTGAGCTTTTCTCTTCAGAGGTACTCTGGAAAGAAGAGAGGCATTTATAGTACCGTTTGCTGACGCAATAACTCTCGCGGCGGCCATTTTTGTCCGCTGAGAGCTTTTTTGCACTGTTTTCTAATGTGAACCACACAGACTTTAAATAGTGACGGCTGCTTGGTTTGGTCTGTGATTATTATAATTTCATCGTTTTTGTTTATTTAATTTAACATATATAATTAATTAATTTATTTTTATTTTTAACACATATATATATATATATATATATAGGGTAAACTCATAAAAAAATCCCTAAACCCAAATTTTCTTTAACTTTACTCCTCTTATCCACTATTCAATATTCTAACTCCCCGATAATACTTTCACATTTATCTTAACTCCATATCTCACAACACTTTACCAATTTACCCTTTACAAAGTTAAAATAGATTAATTGCATGTTACCCCCTAGAATTTAAATACTTTTCAAAATTTACCCAAAGCTTTACCCTTTTGCCTTCGCGATCCGTCTGTGAAATTGGTATCAAAGCCTAGGTTTATTCTAGAAATACTAAAATAAAATATTAATATTAACAATAGGAATGTTGAAATGCCCAGAAGGCTGGAGAGAAGTGCAGATACGACATACTGAGAAAAATAATATATTCCCTTGTGATGTCCTATATGTTGGGATATGCCCTAAGACAGGTCATTAAATGATTGTTTTGACATACAATGTTTATGATTTTATGAATGGCAATTCATTATTATATATTATTATTTTAACTGTGCAATGTGAATAAATATATATGTTAATGTCCTTAGAATAATATTGTATTATTCTTAAACATTGTCCCTAGTCAAGTTGTGATGCCCCGAAATTAATTAATGGTAACCTGGACATTAATTATGTTTATATGATGAATTATCACGATGATCAAGTTATGTGTGGAAATGATGTATTAACATGATTTAAGGATGTTGATTTTAATTATGAGGAAGGTATAGATTTAATGAAGTCGGTTGCATTTTTGTAATGCTTTTGAGATATCATGTTAGCGTATCTTATACATCATGTTAAGTGTTGGGGTACAATTTAATTAAACCCACATAACCTCCCACTACCCCACCTTTTTAACTCACTTTCCCCTTTTACACTCAAATCCCCAAAATCATTTTTCCCAAACCCTTTCCCCTCAATTTTCGAGTTTGGCACTAAGGTGGGAAGGAAATCCTTGCAAAAGCTTCACCCTTGTGATTCTTGGTAAGATTTAAGCCCTATGATGTGTATATATCACTCCTTGAAGCTTTTGTAAAGTTTTATTTGAGTTTGTATTGATTTTGGAGGGTTTGAAATGGGTTTATATGGGTATGTGTTATTTATGGTTGGGGAATGATTTTTGAAGTGTTTTAAGTGGGTTTTAGTGGGTTATGATGTTATTGTTATTGTTGGGAAGTTTGGTGTTGAAAGGTATGAAGATAAGCTTGGAAAATGCACATAAAAATGGTGGAATCGCGGCCACTGGAAGTGGCGATCGATCGCTACAAAAGCAGCGATCGATCGCCGAGAAGCAGTACGCGAAGAAGGGGATAGGCGATCGATCGCCTCAAATGGCGCGATCGATCGCCAACGTCCAGTAGCCAAATGAGCATCAGGCGATCGATCGCCATATTTTGAGCGATCGATCGCCGCTAAGTGAAAAATCGGGCGATCGATCGCCTCATTTTGAGCGATCGATCGCCACTGTTCAAACGTTGAAAAATGATGATTTTTGTTGAATTTTTGGTATTGGGCTATTGTTTAGCTTCTAATATCAATTTATATGGTTATGTAGAACCGTCCCAGGTACCCACGACTTCAAGGAGATAAAGTTCTACAATTTCTCCTTCTTTTGGAATTAAGGTACGTAAGAGACGTACGAGCATCGGACGGTAAACCATACCCTTACATATTATGATGATGTTTACGATGATGATGTTTATGATGATGTTTATGATGATAATTGTGATAAATAAATTAAGATGATGATGTTTGTGAAGATGACATGATAAGTAAGTTATATTGATGATGATTATGATGACGATGTTACGATGATGATTATGATAAGTAAGTTATGAGGAGGATGATTATGATGATGAAGTTTATGATGATGATTTTGATAAGTAAGATTATGATGATGATGTTATGATGATAATGTTCATGTTAAGTAAGTTCATGATGATGATGTTACGATGACGATGCTTATGAAAAGTAAGTTTATGATGATGGGATACGATGTTATTATGTGGTAAGACGCCACGGGGTAAGATACCCATATGGTAAGAGGCCATACTCCTATATTTTGATCATGCTATGATTGCATAAGAATTTACGATGCCATGATGATGTATATAATGAATAAAAATGATAAGATGTTTAAGATGATGTAATGATAAGTAAGTTCACGATGAAGATGACTTTATAATGAATTAAGGTGACAAGATGCTTACGATGATGTTATGATAAAAGAAAATGATATGACGTTACTATAACGATTATGATGAGACGTTGATGTCTATCAGATGATAATGCTTATATGATAATGATGTTTACAAGATGATGATGTTTATGAGATGCTATGATGTTTATGATGCATATGAAACTATGTTCTTAAGAATGGTTGAATGTCCGGTGGTTATTATGGGCAAGCGAGGAAGGTCTTGCCGCTCACATAAATGAGCGATGGGGTACATCCGCTATCAAGGTGTAGCGATGGGTATCATCCGCTGATGAGCGATGGGGTACATCCGCTATCAAGGTGTACCGATGGGTATCATCCGCTAAGCGAGGGGGTACATCCGCTATCAAGGTGTAGCGAGGGGTATCATCCGTTGAACAAAGAGATACATCCGCTATCAAGGTGTAGCGATGGGTATCATATGATGAGTTATGTCGAGCGAGGGGGGCCAAATTATACCGCTGTCATAATGGAACCCGGACAGTCCCATCTCTAAGTAACATAGTTTGTTATGAGCATATATGTGAAGTATGATGTTTAATCATTTATGGCAAGAACTAATGATTTTATGCATGACTATGAAACAGGGACAACCAAAGAGGGTTAATATGATTCACCAGGAAGTATATGTTATCAATTATTTTCATGCATTTATTTATATGCCATTTCCTTATGATTATTAAGTAACGATGTATATGCTCATGATGGGTTGTTCCTGTAGGTACACCTTTGGACTAATGGACTAAGGGCCGGGTTGAGGCAGTGAGCTTTGAGAAGCATGGAAGAAGTTAGGATGCAAGAACTTTTTGATAGTATCTACTCTAGGAGTAGAATAATTCTATCGCCCTAACATTCTTTTACGAATGTAATAAGTTAAGTTTGAAATTTCATTCTCGGCCCATAATTTTACTAGCTCTATGCTACAACTGAAACCCTAAGACGTTATAAATGCATGTTTAGTCCCTAATAGGTGATCAATATGATGTTAAGGTAGGAAGACCCTACACAAGTATTATCATGAATCAGGATAATGATAATACATAGAGACTAGTATGTGTTGATTGATGAATTGTTCATTGATATGAGATATCAAATCAACACATGGGTACATGTTAGAGAACGATGTACTGGACAGACCCACCATGAGAATGCTATATGGATAGTTATATGAGTGTCATAAGCAATTCTCATAGTGATAATAATGTATGTAATCCTTACGACTTGTGATCATCAGAGATCCCAACATAAAGAGTTATGTATCTTGATATTGTCAAACGTTACATGTAACAGGGTAAACTATAAAGGCGACTATTGGATACACTACGAATTATGTAGAGGGATGTTGACTAAATCGAGATAGGATTTGTCCCTCCTATATAACAGGAGATGTGTTTGGCCCTTGATCAAGTGAGAACTAAAATGCATGGCCATGCTCGAATGAGTCGATATGAGATATCGAGCTTATTCGTTTATTCTAGTTCTACTTGGGGATCAAGAAATAAAAATTGAATATACGAGTATGACTATTCCATGACTCGTGTTCAATCTAAACACAAAGGACAAAGGGATTAAGTTACATGGTTAATGTGGGGTCCTCCCACCTTAACAGTGTTTTAGAGACATAAGAAGGACTCATCATGCATTAATAACACCTTAGGGTTCTAGTTGTTACATGAGCTAACAGAATTACAGGTCAATTAAAACTTCAAAGCTTATTAGTTACATTCCCATAATGAATGTTAACATGTTAGATTTATACTACTCCTACAGTAGATACTAAACAGAAGTTGAATCCTACACGTTCCTGTGTTCCTCGTAGCTCACTGCTCAACCTGACCCCTTAGTCTTTTAGTCCAAAAGTGTACCTACAGGAACAACCCATCATGAGCATGTACATCATTACTTAACATCATAAGGCAATGGCATATAAATAAATGCATGAAAATAATTGGTAACGTATACTTCCTGGTTAATCGCATTAACCCTCTTTGGTTGTCCCTGTTTCATAGTCATGCATAAAATCATAAATTCTTGACATGAATGATTAAAATCATCATCTTATAAATATTATCATCTTATAACATCATCATCATATAAGCATCATCATCTTGTAATTATCATTATCTTATAACATCATCATCATATAAGCATCATCATCTTGTAATTATCATTATCTTATAACATCATCATCATATAAGCATCATCATTTTATAGCATCATCATCTTGTAGCATCATCATCTTATAGCATCATCATCTTGTAGCATCATCATCTTATAACATCATCATCTTATAACATCATAACAAAATATAACAGTAAATGTACGACATCTTAGTTAAGTGAACATGCTGGTTATTCGTTACCTTCTTCTTGTTGTTCCTGATTCATAATCATGCATATGGGCATCTTACCCTGTGGTATCTTACCACATTATAAACATCGCATGGCCTCTTACCATGTGGGGCATCTTACCCCGTGGCATCTTACCACAAATAAACATCGCATGGCCTCTTACCATGTGGGGCATCTTACCCCGTGGCATCTTACCACAAATAAACATCACATGGTCTCTTACCATGTGGGGCATCTTACCCCGTGGCATCTTACCACAAATAAACATCGCATGGCCTCTTACCATATGGGGCATCTTACCCCGTGGCATCTTACCACAAATAAACATTGCATGGCCTCTTACCATGTGGGGCATCATACCCCGTGGTATCTTACCACAAATAAACATTGCATCACATCATCATATAAACATCGTATAAACATCATCGTATAAACATCGTATAAACATCATGTAATACCCCCGAAAGGTTAAAGGATTATATGCTACGATGATGAAATGATATATGATTATGTGCTACAATAATGAATTACGATGTATTTAAGAGGGTTGTGGTATTTTAAATTGGGGGCCACGATTTATGATATGATGATATGATGTGGGGAGCATATTGGGTGTTTTTAAAGGATGTATTAATTAAATGAAGTTAGAAAATATCGAGTGAGGATATTTTAATACATCATATGAAATACCGGGATACAATTAAACACCACAAAACCACCCTACATGCAACCACCCACCCCCCACTTGCATGCAACCCACGCCCCCTCCCCTGTTTTCTGGAAAAGAAGTTGACCAGGCAGGCATGTTCCCACTTAGATATTTTCACCAAAATCTCTTCCAAAAACCTCCTTCTTCCTCCCTTCTCTTCGTCTGATATCTGGACTACTGTTAGGAGGAAAGTGGTCGGAAATTACTTGTCTTTTCTTGACAAAAATCGGAGAGCAAAAGTGGTGAGGGATCAAGCTGGTTCACCAGCTTTTTGTGTTTTTATATGTATGTTATACATAGCAGTTTTGGCATGCTAGTGTTAGGGTTATTGAAACCATGTTATGAACACTTGTAGGTAATGTTTATGATGTCCCTAGCATGCTTTGTTAAGTGATGTCCCTAGCATGCTTTGTTAAGTGGCTTACATGACTTATGTGTTAGATTTTCGATTGTAAAAAGGGCTCCTCGAAAATCTGGAAAAGGAAGTACCCTGTTTTTATGTTGAGTAGGGCTTTTATTATGAAGATTTGAAGCACGTTAGCTTAGGTTATGAATAAACCTTTGATGTGCATACATACACGAAAGTTTGGTAAACATGCCAACATAAATGTTTAAGCATGAACTATGGGCTATGTGTTAGTTTCATGACTATAAAAATGTGTGTTCAAGAATTCTGGACTGAAGAATCATGCCCTGTTTTCCGAAAAAGCTGGTCGGGTAATGATAAAAAGGGGTAGATTTAATGCATGTAGGTTTAAGTTATAAGTGAACCTTTAATTTTAATACATGCATGAAAGTATGTGGAAGTTATTGATATTCTTGTTTAAGCACGTTATGTGTGTTATGAAGTAGAATTAATGGTATGAAATGGGGTGCTCAAAAATCTGGGGAAATCCCGATCATTCAGAGTTCTCGATCGATCGAGATTTGGTCCCGATCGATCGAGCAAGTCAGTAGGTCTAATGTATGTTTTAAAATTTTGATGCCGATCGATGGAAGAATTTCTCGATCGATCGGTGAAGCTTCTCGATCGATCGGTAAAATACTTCGATCGATCGAGCGAGGCAGGAAGCTATGGCACTGTTAGTGCACAGTGTCTCGATCGATCGAGATCTTGGGCCGATCGATCGAAAGAGGCAGTAAGTTGAAAAATATAATGATGTTTTATTTTGTTAAGTTTATGATGTGAGATGGTTTTGAGGCATCTAATATGGTATTATGTGGTCTTGTAGAACCATCCCAGGTACCGGCACCATCGAGGAGATAAAGTCTGTGACTCCTCCTCTTTTTGAAAAGGTACGTAAGATACGTACGGGCATCGGACGGTAAAACACATCCCTACACTATGACTATGCATTTATCACATGAATATACACGATGAAATGAAGATGTTTATACGATGAAATAATGATGTTTATATGACGTTTATATGATGATGTGTATACGATGTTTATATGATGATGTTTATACGATGTTATTGTGGTAAGGTGCCACGGGGTAAGGTGCCCCACATGGTAAGTAGCCATGCGATGTTATTGTGGTAAGGTGCCACGGGGTAAGGTGCCCCACATGGTAAGTAGCCATGCGATGTTATTGTGGTAAGGTGCCACGGGGTAAGGTGCCCCACATGGTAAGAGGCCATGCGATGTTATTGTGGTAAGGTGCCCCATATGCATGATTATGAATCAGGGACAACAATAAGAAGTCAATGAATATCCAGCATATTTACTTAACCAAGATTTCATGCATTTACTATAATGTTTATATGTTGTTAAGTAAAATTGTATATGCGCTTTTGGACGAAAGGACTAAGGGTCGGGTTGAGGCAGTGAGCTACGAGGGACACAGGAACGTATAGGATTTCAAGTTATGATTAGTATCTACTCTAGGAGTAGTGTAAATCTAAATGACGCTCTTTTGGAATGTAATGAATTATTTTTGAAGTTTTGTATTTTGGCCTGTAATCCTGTTAGCTCGTGTAACAACCGAATCCTTAAGACGTTATTATGCATGATTAGTCCTTCTTATGTCTAGTGATCACTGTTAAGGTGGGAAGACCCCACATTAGTGGTATCAGAGCAGTGGTTAGATAACTCGGGAATGAGTGAAGGGTAGCCTTAGCAATAAGTTGGCTAGGTACTTACTATTGAACATGTTTTATATGTACAGAATCAGGGGAAAAAGCTGAGGAATGGCTGGAGAGGATTGAACAGATATTTGTGGCAGCACCTTGTGCAAAGACGGCCTGGATCAGATTAGCAGAATTTCAGCTGTCCAAGAAGGCATTGATGTGGTGGAAAACCACAGTGATCGAGCAAGAGGCTCTGGGACAGGAAGTAAATTGGAAGATGTTCCGAACGCGGTTTTTGAACCGCTATTTCTCAACCGCTGCAAGACAGGCCAAGGAGGATGAGTTTACGAGTTTAAGACAAGGTACCATGCCTGTATCTGACTATGCTTTGCATTACTGTTCCTTACTACGATATGTGCCACACATTGCTGCAAGCACTCAAGCGAAGATGCGGAACTTCATGAAGGGCTTGAGGCCTGAACTGTATGACAGGGTGATCACTTATGGCCCTGCTTGTTTTGATGATGCACTCTCACGAGCTGAGCTAGCTGAGCTGGGAGTTGGTGCATATCCTGATGCGGTGCCACCTCCAGTACCCCCTCAGAAATCTACTTCTGACCACTTGAAGCCCAGGGGTGATCAGTTCAAGCCTAGGGGGAACACGTCAGCATCGAGATTCAGTGGCAAGAGGCCCGAGAATCGATGGAAATGGAAAGGTAGGAATGATACTCCATCTGGGAGAGGACAGCCTCAGGGAGATAGATCTGGAAGAGCTCAGTGCACTATATGTGGACTATCACATTTGGCAAAGGACTGTGTTGGCTGCTATGTCTGTGGCGACAGAGGCCACTTCGCTCGACAGTGTCCCAACAGGGGAAGACAGCAGAACTTTGCGGGGAGGCCTGCGGACAGAGCGGCACCGCACAGACCACCTTTCGCACCGAGGCAGTATGGAGGTCAGCCCACGGGGCCACCTCATGGTCAGGTGTATGCTTTGACGAGGGAGCAGGCTACAGCGGCTCCGGAGGAGGTGATAGCGGGTACGTGTCTTTTATTTACGCACCCTGCTCTTATATTGATAGACACAGGTCGTCACACTCTTTTGTGTCGACGAGTTTTGTTGAAAGGCACCACATATGTACTTCTCCGTCGCCCATGCCTCTTTTAGTCTCGACCCCCGCAGGAAGAAGTTTGACTACGGATCAGATTGTCTATGATGGCATCATTTATTTTGAGGATAATGAGTTAAGATCAGATTTGATTGTGCTAGGAATGACAGACTTCGATTGCATTGTGGGCATCGATGTTCTGAACAAGTATCAGGCGGTCGTTAACTGCAGGCAAAGGACTGTCCGATTCAGATCTGATATGGGAGTCCGGTGGACATTCTTTGGGGATGGTTCTCGCCCAAGGATTCCGTTAGTATCGGCTGTCAAGATGGCACAGTTATTAGAACGAGGCCATACAGGATATCTTATCTATGCCATTGATATGACGGAAAAGAGGAAGGAGTTGAAGGTTGAGGATGTGCCCGTAGTGGCGGATTTTCCTGATGTCTTTCCGGAGGAGATTCCCGGATTCCCACCGACGAGAGAGGTCGAGTTTGGGATTGAGCTGCTACCAGGGACGTCTGCAATTTCTCGTGCCCCATATAGGATGGCACCAGCTGAGTTAAGGGAGTTAAAGATGCAGTTGCAGGAGCTCCTTGACAAGGGCTACATACGCCCTAGCGTATCGCCATGGGGTGCGCCTGACTTATTTGTTAAGAAGAAAGATGGATCGATGCGCCTATGCATTGACTATAGGCAACTGAATAAGGCCACAGTCAAGAACAAGTATCCACTTCCGAGGATTGATGACTTGTTTGATCAGTTGCAGGGAATGAGGCTCTACAGTAAGATCGATCTGAGGTCGGGGTACCATCAGATACGAGTAAGAGAAGATGATGTTCAGAAGACGGCTTTCAGGACCAGATATGGGCACTATGAATTTCTGGTCATGCCTTTTGGGGTGACGAATGCCCCAGCTGTCTTCATGAGTTTGATGAACAGGGTATTCCAGCGGTATTTGGATCAGTTCGTCATAGTCTTCATTGACGACATACTTATCTACTCTCGGACGGAAGAAGAGCACGTAAGACGCTTGAGGATAGTGCTTCAGATCCTTAGGGATCATCAATTATACGCAAAGCTCAGCAAGTGTGATTTCTGGTTGGACAGCGTGGTATTCTTAGGCCATGTCATATCTAGCCATGGAATATCGGTGGATCCCAGAAAGATTGAGGCTGTGATGGAGTGGGCTGCACCCACTTCTGTACCAGAAATACGGAGTTTCCTCGGTTTGGCAGGTTATTACCGACGTTTCATCGAAGGTTTCTCGAAGATTGCCAAACCCCTGACACAGCTGACTCAGAAAGGAGTCCCCTTCTTTTGGTCTAAGGCTTGTGAGGAAAGCTTCCAAGAGCTGAAGCGTCGTTTGACTACAGCGCCTGTACTGGTGATTCCGTCTGAGGATAAGAGGTTCGCCTTATATACGGATGCGTCATTACAGGGCTTGGGCTGTGTGTTGATGCAAGATAAGCATGTGGTGGCTTATGCATCGAGGCAGCTGAAGCCACACGAAGCCAGGTATCCAGTGCATGATTTGGAATTGGCGGCCATCATATTCGCCTTAAAGATCTGGAGGCATTACTTGTATGGCACGTCTTTCACTATATATACGGACCATAAGAGCCTGAAGTTCTTATTCACTCAGGCAGAGTTGAATATGAGGCAAAGAAGATGGATGGATTTGCTCAAAGATTATGATTGTGAAATTGAGTACCATCCAGGTAAAGCAAACTTGATAGCAGACGCCTTAAGTCGGAAGGTAAAGAGTACTGCAGAGGATGTTATGTGTTTGTCAGCCTTGATGACGTCTTATTGCCAACTGGGCTATGATTTCGATGTAGACACGTCGCCTGTGCGAGTGTCGACCCTATTGGCGGAGCCAGACATATTTGAGGCGATCAGGAAGGCCCAGAAGTCGGATAGTGAGGTTCAGAGGTGGACATCATTGGTACTTCAAGGTCAACCATCCAAGTTTAGAGTGGCTGAGTGTGAGACCCCGTTATCACATCAAGATATTAAGGTGCAATTTAGAGAACTAAACATACATGTGATTATATCAGAGAAATGTGCCGTGTTGATTAACCTGAGCTTTAGAGATTACAGTACCAAAATGTTCCAAAAGGAAAGACATACTTCCTATAAAGGTACTACATCATAGTCTTACACTACTCAGTAGAAGCTATACAAAAACTCTAACATACTAATCCTGTAGCACTCCTTACAGCTCAGCATATCAACCCCGGCCCTGGTTCTCGTCAACAAAAGCACCTACAAAGACAACCCCCAACACATGAGCATAACACAATTCATATTTAACATAATATGAAAGTAAGGCATAAATGCAAATCTTAAACACAAGTCCTTCCTGTATTTCCAGCATTTATATCGCCCATTGGTTGTCCCTGTACCATAATTCATAATAGAAACACATTATATGAATGTATGGATATGCAATGTCATGACATTCCTTTTTCCGTAAATCCTTATTTCATCCTGAGCCCTTATCATTAGTACATTTTAATGCTTCTTGCTACTCCATGTAAGCGGAATTCTTCCTCGCTTCCAATGGACTTTAGCGTTGCTACTCCATGTAAGCGGAATTCTTCATCGCTTCCAATGGACTTTAGCGTAAGCCATTAAAATCCTTACTAAGATAACTTTGACTCGTGAAATACACCTCTTATATTTCACAACATACATATGCAAAAACAATGCATAAAAACATGTATCATAACCATAATGCACCACATTGCATTCATCATGTGTCATAAAGACAAACATAAAGTACATGTTACCGTTGGGATGCCCGTACGTCGCTTACGTACCTTTCAAAAGATAGAGGAGTCAATCGACTTTATCTCCTCGGTTGTGCTGGCACCTGGGATGGTTCTACATAGCCACACAACACAATATTAGGCACCTCATAATAATCCGGAAGCAAAACCAAATTAAAAACCAAATTAATCCTTCAATATCATCTCGCGATCGATCGCCCATGAGCCCCGATCGATCGCGAGATGCTACTGCCTCGCATACCAAAAAAAAACATTCAGCGATCGATCGCCCCAATATTGGCGATCGATCGCCAAAACCTACTGGAACGTCGCGATCGATCGCGCCTCCTTGGCGATCGATCGCCAACCTTGTTCCTTTGGCGATTTTCCAGAATTGCTTAACACCGATATTCATACCCTTAAATCTAACATGTAGGACATAATACATACCAAGACCATCATGCTAGCATTTGAACTACACTACCCTGAGTGTATTCAAACCAAATATACACCCTGAGCATAAACCTACATGCATAAACATCGATCATTTAAACAAGTACTGGATCAACTTTTTCTGGAAACAGGGCACATTTTCATTTCCAGAATTCTTGAGCACCACTTTTCAAGCTATTAAAACTAACACATATAACATAAATCGTGCTCAACTAAACATTCCAAGGGCTTCAAAAAACTACCATGCATATTTTTAAATTAGAGGTTCTCCAAAATATAAGCTTATCATGCATGATAACACCTCCTCAAAAACACTCCCAAACCACGTTTTCCAGAAAAACAGAGGAAATCTCTACCCAGATTTTTGAGCACTACTTTTCACAAGCTTAAATCTTCCACATAAAACATGCATCATGCTTAAGGAAAATTACAGAGAGACTCATAAAAACACCATGTAAGCATTTAAATCATAGGTTTCAAGAAACATATGCTAACATGCCGTTTTTCACCATGCTCAAAAGTAGAACCAAACCAGTTTTCCAGAAAGAAACAGGGTAGGTTTCTCACCCTACTTTGCCCCGATTTTTGAAGGATTTCCAGGCGATGGAAATGGAAGGGCTCCTCCTAAAATTGCTTAGCAGCTGCAGGATGGTATTTTGGAAGAGGAGGTTCGAAATTTGGAGTGCTGGAAAGGTGTTAAATTATTGAGCCAAGTGGAAGCATGGCCAGCTCATGCTGAGTCAAAGTATGGGTTGGGGGGGGGGGGGTGGTTAAGTGTTGGGTGGTTTGATGTGTTATGTTTTGGTCCCGAATTAGCACGACGTATTTAAAATATCCCCACATGATATTTATAGTATTTTCACAACAAAATACTTCAATTACCCTTTTGCATGCTTTACCAAAACAAACAATACACACCCCAAAAACCCAATACATGTTACATGCACCCTGAAGTAATTCTCCCCAATAAAATTTATCCAATCCCATGAATTAACACCTTAACATCACAATATAACTTAAATGATTAAAATCACATAATCATTTCGGGGATATCACAATACTCCCCTACTTATAGGATTTCGTCCCGAAATCAAACATGCTGCTAACCAGAAATAAAACAGTATATAAACGCATACCAGAAAATAACTCTGGATAGTGCTGCACCATGTGTCGCTCTGTCTCCCACGTGGCCTCCTCGACACCCCTACGATCCCACTGTACCTTGATCATAGGAATAACCTTGTTCCGAAGTCTGCGGTCTGCTCTATCCAAAATCCTGATAGGCCGCTCTACATAAGAAACATCGGACTCAATCTGCACCTCTGAAGGCTGCAACACATGTGAGGGATCTGGCTCATACTTCCTCAGCATAGACACATGAAAAACGTCGTGTATGCCAGACAGAGAGGGCGGTAAAGCCAACCGGTACGCCAGAGTACCAATACGCTGTAAGATCTCATACGGCCCTACATACCTCGGGGATAACTTCCCTCGCATCCCAAACCGTACTACGCCTCTGAAGGGTGAGATCTTTAAAAACACTCTGTCGCCTAACTGAAACTCCAACGGTCTACGCCGCTGATTGGCATATGCTGCCTGTCTATCCTGAGCTGCCTTCATCTTTGTTCTGATAACCTTAACTTTCTCTTCCATTTCCTGAACCAACTCAGGTCCTCCAACCGACTTACGGTCCATGTCATCCCAACACAAGGGTGACCTACAACGCCTACCATAGAGGGCCTCGAAAGGAGCCATCTGAATACTTGCCTGGTAGCTGTTGTTGTAAGAAAATTCCACCAAGGCTATCGAGTCCTGCCATGAAGTGTCGAACTCCAGCACACAAGCCCTCAACATATCTTCGAGCGTCTGTATCGTACGCTCGGTCTGTCCGTCCGTCTGGGGATGATAGGCTGTGCTCAACCTCAACTCTGTACCTAGAGCTGTCTGCAGACCCTCCCAAAAGTGAGATGTAAACCGCGGATCTCGATCTGACACAATCGAAACAGGGATCCCGTGCAGTCTCACCACATCTCTGACATATAACTGCGCCATTCTTAAGTGCGTGAAGGTCATACAGTAGGGAATGAATTGAGCACTCTTAGTCAATCTGTCCACGATTACCCAGATGGCATCAAAACCCGAAACAGTCCTCGGCAAGTGGGTCACGAAATCCATAGATACGTGCTGCCACTTCCACTCGGGTACCTCTAAACTTCTTAGTTCACCTCCAGGCCTTTGTCTCTCAGCTTTCACTTGCTGACAAATCAAACAACGCTTGACAAAAGAGGTGACATCCTGTTTCATACGCCTCCACCAGAACTGGCTGCGTAGATCCTTATACATCTTCTTCCCACCTGGATGGATACTCATCCTGCTGCAATGAGCTCGCTGTAATATACCTTGGCGCAACTCGGGTGTATCTGGAACCACCCAACGGTCGCCGAGCCTCAGAGAACCGTCCTCAGCCACTCTGAATCTCGATGGCTGTCCTGAATGAACCACTAACATCCATCTCTGAACCTCTACATCGGTCCCCTGAGCCTTCCTGATGTGATCAAATATAACAGGCTCAGCTAGTAAGGTCAAAACCTGTACTGGTGAAGAAGATACATCATAATCGAATCCCAAATGGCAGTAGGAGCCAAACATAGCTGACAGAGACATAGCATCCTCTGCTGTGCTCCTCACCTTCCGACTCAAAGCGTCGGCTGTCAAATTTGCTTTTCCCGGGTGATATTCGATTTCACAATCGTAGTCCTTCAGCAGGTCCATCCATCTCCTCTGCCTCATGTTCAGCTCAGCTTGTGTAAACAAGAACTTCAGGCTCTTGTGATCAGTGAAGATGGTGAATGAGGTACCGTATAAGTAGTGTCGCCATATCTTCAAGGCGAACACTATAGCTGCCAACTCCAGATCATGGACTGGATACCTCGTCTCATGTGGCTTCAACTGTCTCGAAGCGTAAGCCACTACATGTCTATCCTGCATCAGCACGCACCCTAATCCCTGTAGAGATGCATCGGTATAAAGAACAAATCCTTTGTTCTCCTTGGGTATCACTAGAACTGGCGCAGTAGTCAGTCTGTGCTTTAATTCCCGGAAGCTCTGCTCACAAGCCTCTGACCAACAAAATGGGACTCCCTTCTGAGTCAGCTGTGTAAGTGGCTTGGCGATCTTTGAGAAACCCTCGACGAAACGTCGATAATAGCCAGCCAGACCAAGAAAACTTCGAATCTCACTGACTGAAGTAGGGGTAGACCAATCCATAACTGCCTCTATCTTCCTCGGGTCTACTGATATCCCCTCTCGTGATATGATATGGCCCAAAAATGCAACACTGTTCAGCCAAAACTCACACTTGCTGAGTTTGGCGTACAATTGGTGATCTCTGAGGATCTGGAGTACTATCCTCAGGTGATCGGCATGATCCTCCTCATTCCTCGAATAGACCAGGATGTCATCAATGAACACGATCACAAACTGATCGAGGTACTCTTGAAATACTCTGTTCATCAGGCTCATAAAGACTGCAGGTGCATTTGTCACACCGAACGGCATCACCAAGAACTCATAGTGTCCATACCGAGTTCTAAAAGCCGTCTTTTGGACATCACCAGCTCTAACCCGTACCTAGTGATAGCCTGACCTCAAATCTATCTTGGAGTACACCTCCGTACCCTGAAGCTGGTCGAACAGATCATCAATCCTCGGAAGCGGATATCTGTTCTTCACTGTAGCCTTGTTCAGTTGCCTGTGGTCAATGCACAGACGCATTGATCCATCCTTCTTTTTCACGAACAAAACTGGCGCACCCCAAGGCGATACACTAGGACGGATGTATCCCTTGTCGAGGAGCTCCTGTAACTGTACCTTCAGCTCCCTCAGCTCTGCCGGTACCATCCTGTATGGGGCACGAGAAATGGCTGATGTCCCTGGCAGCAGCTCAATAGCAAACTCCACATCCCTGACAGGCGGAAATCCCGGAATCTCATCTGGAAACACATCACTAAACTCCGCCACAACTGGAATGTCCTCGGCTCTCACTTCCTTCTCCTCTGAAGCATCCATAGCATAAATAAGGTACCCAGTATGGCCACGTTCCAATAACCGCGACATCTTAACCGCCGAGATTACTGGTATCTTTGGACGAGAGCCGTCCCCATAAAAAGTCCACTGGAACCCCTGATCAGACAGAAAGCGAACCATCCTCTTTTGGCAATCTACCATAGCTCGGTATCTGCTCAACACATCAATGCCGATAATGCAGTCAAAGTCTGCCATCTCTAACTGAATCAAATCGGCCCTCAGATCATTGCCCTCAAAATAAATGAGGCAATCAGATAACTGTCGATCCGCAATCACATGCTTCCCCGTGGGTGTCGAGACCATGAGAGGCGTGGGTAACAGAGACGAGCACAAATGGTGTCCTTCCACAAAGGCAGTAGATACAAAGGAATGGGAAGCACCTGTATCTATCAATATAAGTGCAGGGTACGTAAGTAAATGACATGTACCAGCAATGACCTCCTCTGGGGCTGCCTCGGCCTGCTCCCTGGTCAGTGCATACACTTGTCCCTGCGGCGGTCCTGTCGTCTGACCTCCCAGGGGTCGTGGTGCAAACTGCTGCCTCTGTGGTGCCCTCCCAGCATCAAACCTTGGCCTATTCGGCCCTGAATCCGTCTGAACTGCCCGATTGGGGCAACCCCGAGCTATGTGGCCCATCTTGCCACAGATATAGCAACCTCGACAGTCACGTAACAAATGCCATCCTCCACAGTTGGTACACCTGGTTACCTCTGTCCTGCTTCCCTGTGTGTGCCCCCGGGTGTTCTGCTTCTGTCCATGAGACTTCTTCCCACTAAACCTGGAAGATGACGAGGCCCCACGAGCCTTAAACTGATCCCCTCGTGGCCTCAGACTATCAGTAGTAGGCCTCTGTGATGGTACAAGAGGGGGTACAACATCCTTGTATGCGCCTACGGCAATCTCTGCTAACTCTGCCCGTGTCAGGGCGTCGTCAAACGAGCTGGGGTTGTTAGAGATAACCCTATCGAATAGCTCCGGCCTCAGACCTTTCAGAAAGTTCCTCATCTTGGCATGGCTGTTGACAGCAATATGAGGTACATACCTCAGCAGTGAGGAATACTGCATAGCGTAGTCTGCTACGGACATGCTACCTTGCTTCAAACTGTTGAACTCATCCTCCTTCAATTGTCTGGCAGCTGCAGAGAAATACCGGTTAAGGAACCGGGTCCGGAATACAGTCCAGTCAACTGCCATACCTAGAGCTCTCAGCTCCATCACGGTGGTCTTCCACCACATAGCAGGCTTCTTAGCCAGCTGAAACTCTGCTAACCTCAGCCATGCCGTGAGTGCACAAGGTGCAGTCACAAGTATCTGCTCTATACGTTCCAACCACTCCTCAGCTACTTCACCAGACTCAGTCCCCTCAAACATGGGCGGATGGAAACTCAGAAACTGCTTCAAACTGAGCTCCCCTGGCAGTAATATCTGTACACTGGGCTCCACGCCCACAGCAGGTGGTGGTAAAGGGTTCGGCTGAGCAATACTTGCATTTCTACTGTCCACATCTCCTACCTCTTCATTGAGGTTCGCCATGCTGCAACACAATAGTTAACAACAATACCAAAAGCAGTTCATAATATAAGCCGTTAGATAACAAGAGTAAAATATTCAAAGCATGTTAGTATATCACGTATACAACCATATGCATCACATGCATAAGCATGCCTAAATGAATACCTAGCCAACTTGTCTCTAAAGGCTACTCTTCCCTGGTTATCTAACCACTGCTCTGATACCACTAAATGTGAGACCCCGTTATCACATCAAGATATTAAGGTGCAATTTAGAGAACTAAACATACATGTGATTATATCAGAGAAATGTGCCGTGTTGATTAACCTGAGCTTTAGAGATTACAGTACCAAAATGTTCCAAAAGGAAAGACATACTTCCTATAAAGGTACTACATCATAGTCTTACACTACTCAGTAGAAGCTATACAAAAACTCTAACATGCTAATCCTGTAGCACTCCTTACAGCTCAGCATATCAACCTCGGCCCTCGTTCTCGTCAACAAAAGCACCTACAAAGACAACCCCCAACACATGAGCATAACACAATTCATATTTAACATAATATGAAAGTAAGGCATAAATGCAAATCTTAAACACAAGTCCTTCCTGTATTTCCAGCATTTATATCGCCCATTGGTTGTCCCTGTACCATAATTCATAATAGAAACACATTATATGAATGTATGGATATGCAATGTCATGACATTCCTTTTCCTTAAATCCTTATTTCATCCTGAGCCCTTATCATTAGTACATTTTAATGCTTCTTGCTACTCCATGTAAGCGGAATTCTTCCTCGCTTCCAATGGACTTTAGCGTTGCTACTCCATGTAAGCGGAGTTCTTCATCGCTTCCAATGGACTTTAGCGTAAGCCATTAAAATCCTTACTAAGATAACTTTGACTCGTGAAATACACCTCTTATATTTCACAACATACATATGCAAAAACAATACATAAAAACATGTATCATAACCATAATGCACCACATTGCATCATCATGTGTCATAAAGACAAACATAAAGTACATGTTACCGTTGGGATGCCCGTACGTCGCTTACGTACCTTTCAAAAGATAGAGGAGTCAATCGACTTTATCTCCTCGGTTGTGCTGGCACCTGGGATGGTTCTACATAGCCACACAACACAATATTAGGCACCTCATAATAATCCGGAAGCAAAACCAAATTAAAAACCAAATTAATCCTTCAATATCATCTCGCGATCGATCGCCCATGAGCCCCGATCGATCGCGAGATGCTACTGCCTCGCATACCAAAAAAAAACATTCAGCGATCGATCGCCCCAATATTGGCGATCGATCGCCAAAACCTACTGGAACGTCGCGATCGATCGCGCCTCCTTGGCGATCGATCGCCAACCTTGTTCCTTTGGCGATTTTCCAGAATTGCTTAACACCGATATTCATACCCTTAAATCTAACATGTAGGACATAATACATACCAAGACCATCATGCTAGCATTTGAACTACACTACCCTGAGTGTATTCAAACCAAATATACACCCTGAGCATAAACCTACATGCATAAACATCGATCATTTAAACAAGTACTGGATCAACTTTTTCTGGAAACAGGGCACATTTTCATTTCCAGAATTCTTGAGCACCACTTTTCAAGCTATTAAAACTAACACATATAACATAAATCGTGCTCAACTAAACATTCCAAGGGCTTCAAAAAACTACCATGCATATTTTTAAATCAGAGGTTCTCCAAAATATAAGCTTATCATGCATGATAACACCTCCTCAAAAACACTCCCAAACCACGTTTTCCAGAAAAACAGAGGAAATCTCTACCCAGATTTTTGAGCACTACTTTTCACAAGCTTAAATCTTCCACATAAAACATGCATCATGCTTAAGGAAAATTACAGAGAGACTCATAAAAACACCATGTAAGCATTTAAATCACAGGTTTCAAGAAACATATGCTAACATGCCGTTTTTCACCATGCTCAAAAGTAGAACCAAACCAGTTTTCCAGAAAGAAACAGGGTAGGTTTCTCACCCTACTTTGCCCCGATTTTTGAAGGATTTCCAGGCGATGGAAATGGAAGGGCTCCTCCTAAAATTGCTTAGCAGCTGCTGGATGGTATTTTGGAAGAGGAGGTTCGAAATTTGGAGTGCTGGAAAGGTGTTAAATTATTGAGCCAAGTGGAAGCATGGCCAGCTCATGCTGAGTCAAAGTATGGGTTGGGGGGGGGGTGGTTAAGTGTTGGGTGGTTTGATGTGTTATGTTTTGGTCCCGAATTAGCACGACGTATTTAAAATATCCCCACATGATATTTATAGTATTTTCACAACAAAATACTTCAATTACCCTTTTGCATGCTTTACCAAAACAAACAATACACACCCCAAAAACCCAATACATGTTACATGCACCCTGAAGTAATTCTCCCCAATAAAATTTATCCAATCCCATGAATTAACACCTTAACATCACAATATAACTTAAATGATTAAAATCACATAATCATTTCGGGGATATCACACTGAGGATGATTCCTTGAGACTGGGCAACCGATGGGTAGTCCCAGATACACCAGAACTGCGTAGAGGAATATTGGAGCGAGCTCACAGTAGTCGATTCAGTATCCACCCAGGGGGAAAGAAGATGTACAAAGATCTATGCGATCAATTCTGGTGGAGACGCATGAAGCGTGAGGTAATCGTTTTCGTTAAAAGATGTTTGATCTGCCAACAGGTAAAGGCAGAGAGGCAGAGGCCTGGTGGTGAGCTGAAGAGCTTAGAGGTGCCTGAATGGAAGTGGGAGCATATATCTATGGACTTTGTGACCCACTTACCTAGGACGGCCTCAGGATTTGATGCGATCTGGGTGATCGTGGATAGGCTGACGAAGACGGCTCATTTCATCCCTTACAGTATGTCATATACATACTTGAAGATGGCCCAGATGTATATACGGGATGTGGTGAGGTTGCATGGTATTCCAGTCTCGATAGTGTCTGACAGGGACCCGAGGTTCACTTCACATTTCTGGGAGGGTCTCCAGACAGCTTTGGGCACAGAGGTGAGACTGAGTACGGCCTATCACCCTCAGACAGACGGCCAAACAGAGCGTACCATTCAGACGCTCGAGGACATGTTGAGGGCGTGTATTTTGGAGTTTGACACTCCGTGGCAGGATTCAGTGCCGCTGGTGGAGTTCTCCTATAATAACAGTTATCAGGCGAGCATTCAAATGGCCCCTTTTGAAGCTCTGTATGGACGACGATGTAGATCACCACTGTATTGGGAGGACTTGACTAGCAAAGCGGTCGGAGGACCGGATATGATCAGGGATATGGAAGGTAAGATAAAGTTATTACGCCAGAAGATGAAAGCGGCCCAGGACAGGCAAGCGGCCTATGCCAATAAGCGGCGACGACCACTAGAATTCCAGTTAGGAGACAGGGTCTTCTTAAAGATCTCGCCCTTCAGGGGTGTGGTTCATTTTGGGATGCGGGGAAAGTTATCTCCCAGGTATGTTGGGCCATATGAAGTGTTACAGCGTATCGGTACTTTGGCATATCGTTTGGCTCTACCGCCATCCTTGTCTGGCATACACGATGTTTTCCATGTCTCTATGTTACGAAAGTATGAGCCAGATCCGTCTCATGTCTTACAGCCTACAGAAGTTCAGTTAGACTCAGATATGTCCTACGAAGAACGACCGATCAGAATTCTGGATCGAGAGGATCGCAGACTACGGAGCAAAGTTATACCGATGGTCAAAGTTCAGTGGGATCGTCGGGGTGTCGAGGAGGCTACATGGGAGACGGAACGGCATATGGTGCAGCACTATCCGGAACTATTTCTCTGGTATGCATTTATGTTTAGTCCCGTTATGATGATGCATGTGGATTTCGAGGACGAAATCTTATAAGTAGGGGAGTAATGTAATACCCCCGAAAGGTTAAAGGATTATATGGTACGATGATGAAATGATATATGATTATGTGCTACAATAATGAATTACGATGTATTTAAGAGGGTTGTGGTATTTTAAATTGGGGGCCACGATTTATGATATGATGATATGATGTGGGGAGCATATTGGGTGTTTTTAAAGGATGTATTAATTAAATGAAGTTAGAAAATATCGAGTGAGGATATTTTAATACATCATATGAAATACCGGGATACAATTAAACACCACAAAACCACCCTACATGCAACCATCCACCCCCCACTTGCATGCAACCCACGCCCCCTCCCCTGTTTTCTGGAAAAGAAGTTGACCAGGCAGGCATGTTCCCACTTAGATATTTTCACCAAAATCTCTTCCAAAAACCTCCTTCTTCCTCCCTTCTCTTCGTCTGATATCTGGACTACTGTTAGGAGGAAAGTGGTCGGAAATTACTTGTCTTTTCTTGACAAAAATCGGAGAGCAAAAGTGGTGAGGGATCACGCTGGTTCACCAGCTTTTCGTGTTTTTATATGTATGTTATACATAGCAGTTTTGGCATGCTAGTGTTAGGGTTATTGAAACCATGTTATGAACACTTGTAGGTAATGTTTATGATGTCCCTAGCATGCTTTGTTAAGTGGCTTACATGACTTATGTGTTAGATTTTCGATTGTAAAAAGGGCTCCTCGAAAATCTGGAAAACGAAGTACCCTGTTTTTATGTTGAGTAGGGCTTTTATTATGAAGATTTGAAGCACGTTAGCTTAGGTTATGAATAAACCTTTGATGTGCATACATACACGAAAGTTTGGTAAACATGCCAACATAAATGTTTAAGCATGAACTATGGGCTATGTGTTAGTTTCATGACTATAAAAATGTGTGTTCAAGAATTCTGGACTGAAGAATCATGCCCTGTTTTCCGAAAAAGCTGGTCGGGTAATGATAAAAAGGGGTAGATTTAATGCATGTAGGTTTAAGTTATAAGTGAACCTTTAATTTTAATACATGCATGAAAGTATGTGGAAGTTATTGATATTCTTGTTTAAGCACGTTATGTGTGTTATGAAGTAGAATTAATGGTATGAAATGGGGTGCTCAAAAATCTGGGGAAATCCCGATCATTCAGAGTTCTCGATCGATCGAGATTTGGTCCCGATCGATCGAGCAAGTCAGTAGGTCTAATGTATGTTTTAAAATTTTGATGCCGATCGATCGAAGAATTTCTCGATCGATCGGTGAAGCTTCTCGATCGATCGGTAAAATACTTCGATCGATCGAGCGAGGTAGGAAGCTATGGCACTGTTAGTGCACAGTGTCTCGATCGATCGAGATCTTGGGCCGATCGATCGAAAGAGGCAGTAAGTTGAAAAATATAATGATGTTTTATTTTGTTAAGTTTATGATGTGAGATGGTTTTGAGGCATCTAATATGGTATTATGTGGTCTTGTAGAACCATCCCACGTACCGGCACCATCGAGGAGATAAAGTCTGTGACTCCTCCTCTTTTTGAAAAGGTACGTAAGATACGTACGGGCATCGGACGGTAAAACACATCCCTACACTATGACTATGCATTTATCACATGAATATACACGATGAAATGAAGATGTTTATACGATGAAATAATGATGTTTATATGACGTTTATATGATGATGTGTATACGATGTTTATATGATGATGTTTATACGATGTTATTGTGGTAAGGTGCCACGGGGTAAGGTGCCCCACATGGTAAGTAGCCATGCAATGTTATTGTGGTAAGGTGCCACGGGGTAAGGTGCCCCACATGGTAAGTAGCCATGCGATGTTATTGTGGTAAGGTGCCACGGGGTAAGGTGCCCCACATGGTAAGAGGCCATGCGATGTTATTGTGGTAAGGTGCCACGGGGTAAGGTGCCCCATATGCATGATCATGAATCAGGGACAACAATAAGAAGTCAATGAATATCCAGCATATTTACTTAACCAAGATTTCATGCATTTACTATAATGTTTATATGTTGTTAAGTAAAATTGTATATGCGCTTTTGGACGAAAGGACTAAGGGTCGGGTTGAGGCATTGAGCTACGAGGGACACAGGAACGTATAGGATTTCAAGTTATGATTAGTAATGAATTATTTTTGAAGTTTTGTATTTTGGCCTGTAATCCTGTTAGCTCGTGTAACAACCGAATCCTTAAGACGTTATTATGCATGATTAGTCCTTCTTATGTCTAGTAATCACTGTTAAGGTGGGAAGACCCCACATTAGTGGTATCAGAGCAGTGGTTAGATAACTCGGGAATGAGTGAAGGGTAGCCTTAGCAATAAGTTGGCTAGGTACTTACTATTGAACATGTTTTATATGTATGTTGCATATGAAGTTTCTATGTTATGCTAACATGTTTAATTATCTGACGATGTGCTTTATGAACTGCTTTTGGTGTTGTTATTAACCCTTGTGTTGCAGCATGGCAGCAAATATAGAAGTGGGTGACGCCATTAGTGTAAATGCAAGTGCTGGGCTTACGAATCCATTGCCACCACCAGCCTTGGGCGAGGAACCCTCTGAATAGCAGTTGCTACCTGGGGAGTTGAGCTTGGCTCAATTTATGATGTATCGACCCCCGATGTTTGAGGGAACAGAATCAGGGGAAAAAGCTGAGGAATGGCTGGAGAGGATTGAACAGATATTTGTGGCAGCACCTTGTGCAAAGACGGCCTGGATCAGATTAGCAGAATTTCAGCTGTCCAAGAAGGCATTGATGTGGTGGAAAACCACAGTGATCGAGCAAGAGGCTCTGGGACAGGAAGTAAATTGGAAGATGTTCCGAACGCGGTTTTTGAACCGCTATTTCTCAGCCGCTGCAAGACAGGCCAAGGAGGATGAGTTTACCAGTTTAAGACAAGGTACCATGCCTGTATCTGACTATGCTTTGCATTACTGTTCCTTACTACGATATGTGCCACACATTGCTGCAAGCACTCAAGCGAAGATGCGGAACTTCATGAAGGGCTTGAGGCCTGAACTGTATGACAGGGTGATCACTTATGGCCCTGCTTGTTTTGATGATGCACTCTCACGAGCTGAGCTAGCTGAGTTGGGAGTTGGTGCATATCCTGATGCGGTGCCACCTCCAGTACCCCCTCAGAAATCTACTTCTGACCACTTGAAGCCCAGGGGTGATCAGTTCAAGCCTAGGGGGAACACGTCAGCATCGAGATTCACTGGCAAGAGGCCCGAGAATCGATGGAAAGGGAAAGGTAGGAATGATACTCCATCTGGGAGAGGACAGCCTCAGGGAGATAGATCTGGAAGAGCTCAGTGCACTATATGTGGACTATCACATTTGGCAAAGGACTGTGTTGGCTGCTATGTCTGTGGCGACAGAGGCCACTTCGCTCGACAGTGTCCCAACAGGGGAAGACAGCAGAACTTTGCGGGGAGGCCTGCGGACAGAGCGGCACCGCACAGACCACCTTTCGCACCGAGGCAGTATGGAGGTCAGCCCACGGGGCCACCTCATGGTCAGGTGTATGCTTTGACGAGGGAGCAGGCTACAGCGGCTCCGGAGGAGGTGATAGCGGGTACGTGTCTTTTATTTACGCACCCTGCTCTTATATTGATAGACACATGTGCGTCACACTCTTTTGTGTCGACGAGTTTTGTTGAAAGGCACCACATATGCACTTCTCCGTCGCCCATGCCTCTTTTAGTCTCGACCCCCGCAGGAAGAAGTTTGACTACGGATCAGATTGTCTATGATGGCATCATTTATTTTGAGGATAATGAGTTAAGATCAGATTTGATTGTGCTAGGAATGACAGACTTCGATTGCATTGTGGGCATCGATGTTCTGAACAAGTATCAGGCGGTCGTTAACTGCAGGCAAAGGACTGTCCGATTCAGATCTGATATGGGAGTCCGGTGGACATTCTTTGGGGATGGTTCTCGCCCAAGGATTCCGTTAGTATCGGCTGTCAAGATGACACAGTTATTAGAACGAGGCCATACATGATATCTTATCTATGCCATTGATATGACGGAAAAGAGGAAGGAGTTGAAGGTTGAGGATGTGCCCGTAGTGGCGGATTTTCCTGATGTCTTTCCGGAGGAGATTCCCGGATTCCCACCGACGAGAGAGGTCGAGTTTGGGATTGAGCTGCTACCAGGGACGTCTGCAATTTCTCGTGCCCCATATAGGATGGCACCAGCTGAGTTAAGGGAGTTAAAGATGCAGTTGCAGGAGCTCCTTGACAAGGGCTACATACGCCCTAGCGTATCGCCATGGGGTGCGCCTGTCTTATTTGTTAAGAAGAAAGATGGATCGATGCGCCTATGCATTGACTATAGGCAACTGAATAAGGCCACAGTCAAGAACAAGTATCCACTTCCGAGGATTGATGACTTGTTTGATCAGTTGCAGGGAACGAGGCTCTACAGTATGATCGATCTGAGGTCAGGGTACCATCAGATATGAGTAAGAGAAGATGATGTTCAGAAGACGGCTTTCAGGACCAGATATGGGCACTATGAATTTCTGGTCATGCCTTTTGGGGTGACGAATGCCCCAGCTGTCTTCATGAGTTTGATGAACAGGGTATTCCAGCGGTATTTGGATCAGTTCGTCATAGTCTTCATTGACGACATACTTATCTACTCTCGGACGGAAGAAGAACACGTAAGACACTTGAGGATAGTGCTTCAGATCCTTAGGGATCATCAATTATACGCAAAGCTCAGCAAGTGTGAGTTCTGGTTGGACAGCGTGGTATTCTTAGGCCATGTCATATCTAGCCATGGAATATCGGTGGATCCCAGAAAGATTGAGGCTGTGATGGAGTGGGCTGCACCCACTTCTGTACCAGAAATACGGAGTTTCCTCAGTTTGGCAGGTTATTACCGACGTTTCATCGAAGGTTTCTCGAAGATTGCCAAACCCCTGACACAGCTGACTCAGAAAGGAGTCCCCTTCTTTTGGTCTAAGGCTTGTGAGGAAAGCTTCCAAGAGCTGAAGCGTCGTTTGACTACAGCGCCTGTACTGGTGATTCCGTCTGAGGATAAGAGGTTCGCCTTATATACGGATGCGTCATTACAGGGCTTGGGCTGTGTGTTGATGCAAGATAAGCATGTGGTGGCTTATGCATCGAGGCAGCTGAAGCCACACGAAGCCAGGTATCCAGTGCATGATTTGGAATTGGCGGCCATCATATTCGCCTTAAAGATCTGGAGGCATTACTTGTATGGCACGTCTTTCACTATATATACGGACCATAAGAGCCTGAAGTTCTTATTCACTCAGGCAGAGTTGAATATGAGGCAAAGAAGATGGATGGATTTGCTCAAAGATTATGATTGTGAAATTGAGTACCATCCAGGTAAAGCAAACTTGATAGCAGACGCCTTAAGTCGGAAGGTAAAGAGTACTGCAGAGGATGTTATGTGTTTGTCAGCCTTGATGACGTCTTATTGCCAACTGGGCTATGATTTCGATGTAGACACGTCGCCTGTGCGAGTGTCGACCCTATTGGCGGAGCCAGACATATTTGAGGCGATCAGGAAGGCCCAGAAGTCGGATAGTGAGGTTCAGAGGTGGACATCATTGGTACTTCAAGGTCAACCATCCAAGTTTAGAGTGGCTGAGGATGATTCCTTGAGACTGGGCAACCGATGGGTAGTCCCAGATACACCAGAACTGCGTAGAGGAATATTGGAGCGAGCTCACAGTAGTCGATTCAGTATCCACCCAGGGGGAAAGAAGATGTACAAAGATCTATGCGATCAATTCTGGTGGAGACGCATGAAGCGTGAGGTAATCGTTTTCGTTAAAAGATGTTTGATCTGCCAACAGGTAAAGGCAGAGAGGTAGAGGCCTGGTGGTGAGCTGAAGAGCTTAGAGGTGCCTGAATGGAAGTGGGAGCATATATCTATGGACTTTGTGACCCACTTACCTAGGACGGCCTCAGGATTTGATGCGATCTGGGTGATTGTGGATAGGCTGACGAAGACGGCTCATTGCATCCCTTACAGTATGTCATATACATACTTGAAGATGGCCCAGATGTATATACGGGATGTGGTGAGGTTGCATGGTATTCCAGTCTCGATAGTGTATGACAGGGACCCGAGGTTCACTTCACATTTCTGGGAGGGTCTCCAGACAGCTTTGGGCACAGAGGTGAGACTGAGTACGGCCTATCACCCTCAGACAGACGGCCAAACAGAGCGTACCATTCAGACGCTCAAGGACATGTTGAGGGCGTGTATTTTGGAGTTTGACACTCCGTGGCAGGATTCAGTGCCGCTGGTGGAGTTCTCCTATAATAACAGTTATCAGGCGAGCATTCAAATGGCCCCTTTTGAAGCTCTGTATGGACGACGATATAGATCACCGCAGTATTGGGAGGACTTGACTAGCAAAGCGGTCGGAGGACCGGATATGATCAGGGATATGGAAGGTAAGATAAAGTTGATACGCCAGAAGATGAAAGCGGCCCAGGACAGGCAAGCGGCCTATGCCAATAAGCGGCGACGACCACTAGAATTCCAGTTAGGAGACAGGGTCTTCTTAAAGATCTCGCCCTTCAGGGGTGTGGTTCGTTTTGGGATGCGGGGAAAGTTATCTCCCAGGTATGTTGGGCCATATGAAGTGTTACAGCGTATCGGTACTTTGGCATATCGTTTGGCTCTACCGCCATCCTTGTCTGGCATACACGATGTTTTCCATGTCTCTATGTTACGAAAGTATGAGCCAGATCCGTCTCATGTCTTACAGCCTACAGAAGTTCAGTTAGACTCAGATATGTCCTACGAAGAACGACCGATCAGAATTCTGGATCGAGAGGATCGCAGACTACGGAGCAAAGTTATACCGATGGTCAAAGTTCAGTGGGATCGTCGGGGGTGTCGAGGAGGCTACATGGGAGACGGAACGGCATATGGTGCAGCACTATCCGGAACTATTTCTCTGGTATGTATTTATGTTTAGTCCCGTTATGATGATGCATGTGGATTTCGAGGACGAAATCTTATAAGTAGGGGAGTAATGTAATACCCCCGAAAGGTTAAAGGATTATATGCTACGATGATGAAATGATATATGATTATGTGCTACAATAATGAATTACGATGTATTTAAGAGGGTTGTGGTATTTTAAATTGGGGGCCACGATTTATGATATGGTGATATGATGTGGGGAGCATATTGGGTGTTTTTAAAGGATGTATTAATTAAATGAAGTTAGAAAATATCGAGTGAGGATATTTTAATACATCATATGAAATACCGGGATACAATTAAACACCACAAAACCACCCTACATGCAACCATCCACCCCCCACTTGCATGCAACCCACGCCCCCTCCCCTGTTTTCTGGAAAAGAAGTTGACCAGGCAGGCATGTTCCCACTTAGATATTTTCACCAAAATCTCTTCCAAAAACCTCCTTCTTCCTCCCTTCTCTTCGTCTAATATCTGGACTACTGTTAGGAGGAAAGTGGTCGGAAATTACTTGTCTTTTCTTGACAAAAATCGGAGAGCAAAAGTGGTGAGGGATCACGCTGGTTCACCAGCTTTTCGTGTTTTTATATGTATGTTATACATAGCAGTTTTGGCATGCTAGTGTTAGGGTTATTGAAACCATGTTATGAACACTTGTAGGCAATGTTTATGATGTCCCTAGCATGCTTTGTTAAGTGGCTTACATGACTTATGTGTTAGATTTTCGATTGTAAAAAGGGCTCCTCGAAAATCTGGAAAAGGAAGTACCCTGTTTTTATGTTGAGTAGGGCTTTTATTATGAAGATTTGAAGCACGTTAGCTTAGGTTATGAATAAACCTTTGATGTGCATACATACACGAAAGTTTGGTAAACATGCCAACATAAATGTTTAAGCATGAACTATGGGCTATGTGTTAGTTTCATGACTATAAAAATGTGTGTTCAAGAATTCTGGACTGAAGAATCATGCCCTGTTTTCCGAAAAAGCTGGTCGGGTAATGATAAAAAGGGGTAGATTTAATGCATGTAGGTTTAAGTTATAAGTGAACCTTTAATTTTAATACATGCATGAAAGTATGTGGAAGTTATTGATATTCTTGTTTAAGCACGTTATGTGTGTTATGAAGTAGAATTAATGGTATGAAATGGGATGCTCAAAAATCTGGGGAAATCCCGATCATTCAGAGTTCTCGATCGATCGAGATTTGGTCCCGATCGATCGAGCAAGTCAGTAGGTCTAATGTATGTTTTAAAATTTTGATGCCGATCGATGGAAGAATTTCTCGATCGATCGGTGAAGCTTCTCGATCGATCGGTAAAATACTTCGATCGATCGAGCGAGGCAGGAAGCTATGGCACTGTTAGTGCACAGTGTCTCGATCGATCGAGATCTTGGGCCGATCGATCGAAAGAGGCAGTAAGTTGAAAAATATAATGATGTTTTATTTTGTTAAGTTTATGATGTGAGATGGTTTTGAGGCATCTAATATGGTATTATGTGGTCTTGTAGAACCATCCCAGGTACCGGCACCATCGAGGAGATAAAGTCTGTGACTCCTCCTCTTTTTGAAAAGGTACGTAAGATACGTACGGGCATCGGACGGTAAAACACATCCCTACACTATGACTATGCATTTATCACATGAATATACACGATGAAATGAAGATGTTTATACGATGAAATAATGATGTTTATATGACGTTTATATGATGATGTGTATACGATGTTTATATGATGATGTTTATACGATGTTATTGTGGTAAGGTGCCACGGGGTAAGGTGCCCCACATGGTAAGTAGCCATGCGATGTTATTGTGGTAAGGTGCCACGGGGTAAGGTGCCCCACATGGTAAGTAGCCATGCGATGTTATTGTGGTAAGGTGCCACGGGGTAAGGTGCCCCACATGGTAAGAGGCCATGCGATGTTATTGTGGTAAGGTGCCACGGGGTAAGGTGCCCCATATGCATGATTATGAATCAGGGACAACAATAAGAAGTCAATGAATATCCAGCATATTTACTTAACCAAGATTTCATGCATTTACTATAATGTTTATATGTTGTTAAGTAAAATTGTATATGCTCATGATGTGTTGTCCCTGTAGGTACGCTTTTGGACGAAAGGACTAAGGGTCGGGTTGAGGCAGTGAGCTACGAGGGACACAGGAACATATAGGATTTCAAGTTATGATTAGTATCTACTCTAGGAGTAGTGTAAATCTAAATGACGCTCTTTTGGAATGTAATGAATTATTTTTGAAGTTTTGTATTTTGGCCTGTAATCCTGTTAGCTCGTGTAACAACCGAATCCTTAAGACGTTATTATGCATGATTAGTCCTTCTTATGTCTAGTAATCACTGTTAAGGTGGTAAGACCCCACACATCATCATATAAACATCGTATAAACATCATCATTTCATCGTATATATTCATGCGATAAATGCATAGTCATAGTGTAGGGATGTGTTTTACCGTCCGATGCCCGTACGTCTCTTACGTACCTTTTCAAAAGGAGGAGGAGTCAACAGACTTATCTCCTTGATTGTGCTGGTACCTGGGGTGGCTCTACAAGACCACACAATACTATATTAGATGCCTCAATACCATCTCACATCATAAACTTAACAAAATAAAACATCATTTTATTTTTCAACATTCTGCCTCTCTCGATCGATCGGCCCCGAGGTCTCGATCGATCGAGAAACTGTGCACAACAGTGCTCAACCATTCTCCCTCGATCGATCGATCGAAACATTTTACCGATCGATCGAGGAGCTTCACCGATCGATCGAGAAATTCATCGATCGATCGGCACCTGAAATTCAAAACATGCTTTAAAAATTCTGTCTCGCTCGATCGATCGAGAGCTCTGAAAAATCGGGACTTCCCCAGATTTTTGAGCACCTCTTTTCACACCATCATTTCTACTTCATAACATAACATACTTGCTCAATCAAACATGCTAGGAGCATTATAAAACTTCTATGTAAGCACTTAAATTCAAGGTTCAACAAAACCTAAACTAGTATGCAACATAACCTCATCATAATCTTCAACCTCAACCAACTTATACAGAAACAGAGCATGTTCTTCCTTGCCCAGAATTTCGAGCACTTACTTTCATAACAAGAAAACCAACACATAACGTAAGTAATATACTCGAACAAACATGCTAGGAGCTTCATAATACTTCCATGTAAACATACATACCAAGGTTTCGTTCATACCTACACTAGCATGCATAGAAATCCTCACTACAAAAACCCAACTCAACCCGAAAACCCAGAAAACAGGGCACCAACTTACCCCTCTCTTTTGCTCCTCTTATGCAAGGTTTTTGGAACACTTTCACCAAGCTTCTTCCCTTGCCTTAATGCTGCTAAGATGGAATGAAAATGGAGGGGAGAGAAGGAGAAGGGATTGATTGGAAGGTCATCATGTAAGTATGGGCTGCCAAGTGGGGAAAAGGGTATGGGCTGCCAAGTGGGGGGGGGGGGGGGGGGGGGGTTGGCCGAGTGGCAGGGGGTGGGTGATATGGGTTGGGTGGTTATGTGGTGTTTAATTGTGTCCCGGTAAATAGTACGATGTATTAAAATATCCTCACTCGATATTTTATAACTTCATATAATTTAATGCATCCTTTAAAACACCCAACATTCCCCCTAAATCATATCATCATATCATAATTATAATCCCCCAAATTAATTACACCACAACCCTTAAACTTAACATAATTCATCATCATAGCACATAATCTTATAACATTTCGGGGGTATTACATTACTCCCCTACTTATAAGATTTCGTCCTCGAAATCCACATGCATCATCATAACGGAACTAAACATTAAGAACATACCAGAGAATAGTCCCGGATAGTGCTGCACCATATGCCGTTCCGTCTCCCATGTAGCCTCCTCGACACCCCGACGATCCCACTGAACTTTGACCATCGGTATAACCTTGCTTCGTAGTCTGCGATCCTCTCGATCCAGAATTCTGATTGGTCGTTCTACGTAGGACACATCTGAGTCTAACTGAACTTCTGTAGGCTGTAAGACATGAGAGGGGTCTGGCTCATACTTCCGTAACATGGAGACATGGAAAACATCATGTATGCCAGACAAGGATGGCGGTAAAGCCAAGCGATATGCCAAAGTACCGATTCGCTGCAACACTTCATATGGTCCGACATACCTTGGAGATGACTTCCCTTGCAACCCAAAACGAACCACACCGCTGAAGGGCGAGATCTTTAAGAAGACCCTGTCTCCTAACTGGAATTCCAGCAGTCGCCGCCGCTTATTGGCATAGGCTGCTTGCCTATCCTGGGTTGCTTTCATCTTTTGGCGTATCATCTTAATCTTTTCTTCCATGTCCTTTATCATATCCGGTCCTCCAACCGCTTTGCTAGTCAAGTACTCCCAATACAGCGGTGATCTACATCGTCGTCCATACAGAGCTTCAAAAGGAGCCCTTTGAATGCTCGTCTTATAGCTGTTAATACAGGAGAACTCCATCATTGGCACCGAATCTCGCCACGGAGTATCAAACTCCAAAATACATGCCCTCAACATGTCTTCGAGCGTCTGAATGGTACGCTCTGTTTGGCCGTCTGTCTGAGGGCGATAGGCCGTACTCAGTCTTACCTCTGTGCCCAAAGCTGTCTGGAGACCCTCCCAGAAATGTGAAGTGAACCTTGGGTCTCTGTCAGACATAATCGAGACTGGAACTTCATGCAACCTCACCACATCCCACACATATGATTGGGCCATCTGTAGATACGTAAATGTAGGGTCTTCCTACCTTAACATCGTCTTAATCACCTATTAGGGACTAAAGATGCATTTATAACGTCTTAGGGTTTCATTTGTAGCTTAGAGCTAATAAGATTACGGGCCGAGAATGAAATTTTAAACTTAACTTATTACATTCGCAAAAGGAATGTTAAGGCGATAGAATTATTCTACTCCTAGAGTAGATACTATCCAAAAGTTCTTGCATCCTAACTTCTTCCATGCTTCTCAAAGCTCACTTAGTCCATTAATCCAAAGGTGTACCTACAGGAACAACCCATCATGAGCATATACATCTTTACTTAATAATCATAAGGAAATGGCATATAAATAAATGCATGAAAGTAATTGATAACATATACTTCCTGGTTAATCGTATTAACCCTCTTTGGTTGTCCCTGTTTCATAGTCATGCATAAAATCATTAGTTCTTGCCATAAATGATTAAACATCATACTTCACATATATGCTCACAACAAACTATGTTAATTAGAAATGGGACTGTCTGGGTTCCATTATGACAGCGGTATAATTGGCCCCCTCGCTCGACATAACACATCGTATGATACCCATAGCTACGCCTTGATAGCGGATGTATCTCTTTATTCAGCGGATGATACCCATCGCTACACCTTGATAGCGCATGTACCCCATCGCTCAGCGGATGATACCCATCGCTACACCTTGATAGCGGATGTACCCCATCGCTCATCAGCGGATGATACCCATCGCTACACCTTGATAGCGGATGTACCCCATCGCTCGTTTATGTGAGCGGCAAGACCTTCCTCGCTTGCCCATAATAACCACCGGACATTCAACCATTCTTAAGAACATAGTTTCATATTCATCATAAACATCATAGCATCTTATAAACATCATCATCTTGTAAACATCATTATCATATAAGCATTATCATCTTAAAGACATCATCGTCTCATCATAATCGTTGTGGTAACGTCTTATCATCATCATTTATCATAACATAATCTTAAGCATCTGGTCATCTTTATTCATCATAAAATCATCTTTATTCATCATAGCATCATCGTAAGTATCTTATCATCTTGATTCATTATTAAATCATCTTCATCATGGACTTACTTATCATAACATCATTTTAAACATCTTATCATTTTTATTCATTATGTACACCATCATGGCATCGTAAATTCCTATGCAATCATAGTATGATCATAATTTAGGAGTATGGCCTCTTGCCATATGGGCATCTTACCCCATGGCGTCTTACCACATAATAACATCGTATCCCGTCATTGTAAATGTGACATCCCCGAAAGGGTTAATTGCTATTTGGCTTTAATTGTGTTTACATGATTAATTATGTGGTAATTGATTATGTTTTGGGATTTATTTACCTTATGAAAATGCATGGTCATGTGGATAGGGGTGACCCGGGATTGCATTTTAGGGTGCATGTGGTGCATGTTGGGTAAATATTATTGGAAGCATGATTATTTGCCTTGGTTAGCAATTTATTAGAAATTATGTGTTAATTGATATTATGGTGCATTTTGAGTAAATGCTTTAAAAAATATCATGTTGGGGTGTTTTATACACCATGGGATTATTTTGGTATGCATTTGATTTAATAACTCATTTTTATACCCAACCTCACCCCATCCAACACTTTTACTTTACCAAATCATTTCCAACACCCAAACCCTTCTCCTCTTCACATTTTCGTTTTTGAGGCCAAAGGTGAATAGAAGTTCTTGCAAAATCTTGTTTTGAGGAGATTGTTGGGTGATTTGAGATCCCCAAGAGGTATGGGTACCTCATTGTTAATTTTGTAAGGTTTTGTTTAAGTTTGGGTTGGTTTGAAGGGTTTTAAAATGGGTTTGTGTTGGGTGTTGTGATTTGGTAGTGTTTTGGTTGGATGTTGTTTATTTGAGTTTATGTTGATATTTATTGTTGGTTTTGAGTTGTTGGGTTTGGTTAATGTTGGAGTATTTGGGTATGTATGAGTTGGGGTTGAAGATGGGTGAATAGTGCCCAAACCCCGCATGCCCATAGCTCGGCGATCGATCGGCGTTTTTCTCGCGATCGATCGCGAGCAGCAGTGCTGAGGCAGAGGGCTTCAGCGATCGATCGCGAGATGAGCGCGATCGATCGGCGAGGCCGCGATCGATCGGCACTAGCTCCGCGATCGATCGCGGATTGTTGAAATTTGTTGGCTGAGACAGTGTGGTCTCGCGATCGATCGGGGCTTGTTGGAGATCGATCGCGAGACACCAAAAATGGTGTTTTTGGGTGTTTTTGTGGGATTTTTGGTATTGGACTATTATTGGGTTCTAATATTGGTATTTGTGAATATGTAGAACCAACCCAGGTGGCAACGCAGCCAAGGAATTGAGGTCCAACCACATTCCACTTTTTGGAAAGGTACGTAGTGGACGTACGGGCACCCAACGGTAACATGTATTTTATATACTCATTGATTATGCATTGTGGATGCGGGTATATATGTGGTATTGCATTGTGGATGCATATACATGTTGATTTATGCCATATGTGGTATTGCATTGTGGATGCATATACATGGTAATTGATGCATATTGATGATAGATGCATATTATGGTTATTGGATGCACATCCCATGAGTCGTGGTCATCCTTTGATGATTTTAATGCTTGCCGCTTTTTGTTTTGGTTCCGCTAACTGTGAAGCGAGGGGTGGGAGCGCCGCATGTCACATTTGAGCGTGGTTGTCATATGGGGCGAGGAAAGGGTATTTGCCGCTCTCTGTGAAGCGAGGGGTGGGAGTACCGCATGTCCATTGTAGCGAGGTTATCCTATGCCGCCCATATGAAAATAAGCGAGGGGCATTAAAATACACTGTGATGGACAGACTAGGGAATGCTGACCAATATTTGGTACAGTTGAGATGGTATATGATGTCATGACATGTTTTGGCCATTAAAAATAATCTGTTGATTATACTCATGAGTTATGGTACAGGGACAACCAAATGGGAAGCGTTTGAAATGCATGGAAAACAGGAAGTGTTTTATATTGATTATGCATTTACGCTTTATCTTCATATTGTGTTGAATATGAATGATTATTATTGCTCATATTTGGGGGTTGTCCTTGTAGGTACCTTTTTGGCATGATAGAAGGGCTTGAACGGGTTGAGACAGTGAGCTTCAAGAGCATCTTTGGTAGATGAAAGGACAGGATTCTTTTGTATAGTGCCTACTCTAGGAGTAGCGTAAAACTATAGTGAACACATTCATTGATTGGAATGTAATTAATCCTTTTGGTAGTCCTTTATTTTGGCATGTAAATGCTTAAGCTCATAGACTCCACTTGTTTATTATACTCTGATCATTGTTATTAGCTCTATTATGCCTTCTTTCCGCACTTAAGGATTAGGGTCCTTGCATTAGTGGTATCAGAGCAGTGGTTAGAGAACCCGGGAACGAGTGAAGGGTAGCCTTAGCATGTTTGGCTAGGTGCTTACATTTGAAGCATGTTTATGCATGTGGTGCATATTTTGTATATCCTGTTATACTAACGTGCTTATTCTCACTCCTGTTATCTAACGACATGATATATATTGCTTTGGATTGTTGTTAACATTTGTGTTACAGCATGGCTGCTAATGAGGAAGTCGGAGATGTTGGGAGTGTGAATGCGAGTATTGGACAGGCTAATCCTCTACCTTCACCGGCCGTAGGGATGGAACCAGTAGTTCAGTTATTGCTACCGGGTGAGATTAGCTTGACGCAGTTTCTGTCTTATCATCCGCCCCGGTTTGAGGGGACAGAGTCCGGAGAAGAAGCGGAAGAGTGGCTGGAAAGACTTGAGCAGATCTTTGTATCGGCTCCTTGTGCTGTTACTGCTTGGATGAGGCTGGCGGAGTTTCAGTTAGCCAAGAAACCTCTGATGTGGTGGAGGAGCACAGTGATGGAGATGAGAGCACTAGGTACCGTGATTGATTGGACGCTCTTCAGGACCAGGTTCTTGAACCGATACTTCTCCGCGGCAGCAAGACAGACGAAGGAGGATGAATTTACAAGTCTGAGGCAGGGGAACATGACAGTGGCAGACTATGCCACACAATACTCATCACTACTGAGGTATGTCCCCCATATTGCCTCTGATGGACGTGCCAAGATGAGAAATTTCATGAAAGGATTGCGACCGGAGCTCTATGACCGGGTTATCATCAATAACCCAACTTCTTTTGATGATGCTCTCACAAGAGCGGAGCTTGCTGAGCTAGGAGTGGGAGCATATGCCATGCCACCACCGGTACCGCAACAGAGGCAGACTAGTGACAGTTTGAGGCCTCGGGGTGAGCCATTTAAACCCCGTGGTGCCTCTTCATCTTCGCGGTATGGTGGAAAGAAATATTTTGGCCAGAAACAGGATGGCAAGAAGGGAAATTGGTCCGCCAGTCGAGGATCTTCACAAGGGGATAGGCCGGGAGAGCCAAGGTGCAACAATTGTGGAGGACCACATTCTTCAAACAAGTGTCCTGCATGTTATGTTTGTGGCAAGATGGGCCACATTGCTCGGTATTGTCCCACCAGGGGAGGCCAGTCAGAGTATCAGGGCAGCAGGCCAAGGTTTGAGGACAGGACAGTGCAGCAGAGGCAGCAGTTTGGGCCTCGTCCGTCGGGAGGTCAGACAGTGGGACCGCCCCAGGGACAGGTATATGCACTGACCAGAGAGCGGGCTCAGGCAGCCCCGGAGGAGGTGATTGCCGGTACGTGCCATTTATTTACGTACCCTGCTTTTGTTTTGATAGATACAGGTGCCTCCCATTCTTTTGTGTCTGTGGGATTCGTGGAGAGACACCATATGCGCACGTCTTCTTTACCCACGCCTCTTTTGGTCTCGACACCCGCTGGAAGAAACGTCGTTGCTGATCAGTTCTTGGCAGATAGCCTCATTTATTTTGAGGCAACGAATTGAGGTCAGACTTGATTGTGCTGGGTATGTTAGACTTCGACTGCATCTTGGGTATTGATGTTCTGAACAAATATCAGGCAGTGGTAGATTGCCGGCAGAGAACAGTGAAGTTCAGACCTGAGTTGGGCAGTCAGTGGACTTTCTTTGGCAACGGGTCTCGTGCGAAGATTCCGTTGATTTCAGCGATCAAGATGTCTCAGCTGTTGGAACGTGGGCACACGGGCTATCTTATTTATGCCGTGGACACGTCTGGAAAGAGTAAAGAACTGAGAGTTGAGGATGTACCAGTTGTGGCAGAATTTGCTGATGTATTTCCAGAAGAGATCCCAGGATTTCCACCGGCCAGGGAAGTTGAACTTGGGATCGAGTTGCTGCCAGGGACATCCGCTATCTCTCGTGCACCTTATAGGATGGCACCGGCTGAGTTGAGAGTGTTGAAGGAACAGTTGCAGGATCTCCTGGACAAGGGGTATATACGCCCGAGCGTGTCGCCATGGGGCGCACCAGTCCTCTTTGTGAAGAAGAAGGACGGTTCGATGCGGCTGTGCATCGATTACCGGCAGCTGAATAAGGCTACAGTGAAGAACAAGTATCCTCTCCCAAGGATTGACGACTTGTTTGATCAGTTGCAAGGTACCAGGGTGTATAGCAAGATTGATTTGAGGTCTGGGTATCATCAGATTCGGGTCAGAGAGGATGATGTGCAGAAGACAGCATTCCGGACACGATACGGGCATTATGAGTTCTTAGTGATGCCGTTCGGTGTGACGAATGCTCCAGCAGTCTTCATGAGTCTGATGAACAGAGTGTTTCAGCAGTATCTTGATCAGTTCGTCATCGTGTTTATTGACGACATTCTTATCTACTCCCGGAGCGAGGAAGATCATGTGAAACACTTGAGGACAGTGCTTCAGATTCTCAGAGAGCATCAGTTGTATGCTAAGCTCAGTAAGTGCGAGTTTTGGCTGAGCAGAGTAGTGTTTCTGGGGCATGTCATTTCGAGCAGCGGGATATCAGTGGACCCCAAGAAGATTGAGGCTGTGATGGAGTGGGCTGCCCCCACTTCTGTGCCTGAGATCCGGAGTTTTCTTGGTTTGGCCGGGTATTATCGGCGCTTTGTTGAGGGCTTTTCGAAGATTGCCAAGCCGCTGACTCAGTTGACTCAGAAGGGTGTGCCTTTCTTTTGGTCAGAAGCTTGTGAGGAGAGCTTCCAGGAGTTAAAGCACCGGTTGACGACGGCGCCAGTGTTAGTGATCCCGACGGAGAACTCCAGATTTGTTCTGTATACTGATGCATCACTGCGGGGCCTTGGATGTGTTCTGATGCAAGATAAGCATGTGGTAGCTTATGCATCGAGGCAGTTGAAGCCGCATGAGACCAGATATCCAGTTCATGACTTGGAATTGGCGGCTATCATCTTCGCCCTGAAGATCTGGAGACATTATTATATGGTACTTCATTCACCATATACACGGATCACAAGAGCCTCAAGTTTCTATTCACTCAGGCGGAGCTGAACATGAGGCAGAGGAGATGGATGGACCTACTCAAGGACTATGACTGTGAGATAGAGTACCATCCCGGGAAAGCCAATTTGACAGCGGACGCCTTGAGCCGGAAAGTGAGGAGTTCTGCTGAGGACGTCATCCATTTGTCGGCTATGATGACCTCCTATTGCCATCTCGGCTATGATTTTGATATAGATGCATCACCAGTGTATGTCTCTACCTTATTAGCTGAGCCAGATATTTATGAGAACATCAGGAGAGCTCAGAGATCAGATGCTGAGGTTCAGAGATGGTTGTCTATAGTGCATCTTGGTCAGCCGACGAAGTTCAGAGTGGCCGACGACGGATCTTTGAGATTGGGTAACCGCTGGGTAGTTCCGAGTACGCCGGAGTTGCGTAAGGGGATCTTGGAACGAGCTCACAGTAGCAGACTTAGCATCCACCCAGGCGGGAAGAAGATGTACAGAGATCTGCGTGGTCAGTTTTGGTGGAAGAGGATGAAGTCTGATGTCGTCGCTTTTGTGAAGAGGTGTCTGATCTGCCAGCAGGTTAAGGCAGAGAGGCAGAGACCTGGCGGCGAATTGAGGAGCTTGGAGATACCGAAGTGGAAGTGGGAGCACATTTCCATGGACTTCGTGACTCATTTGCCGAGGAGTGCTTCAGGCTTCGATGCTATTTGGGTGATTGTGGACAGATTGACCAAGGTAGCCCACTTTATCCTCTATAGCATGACCTTTACATTCTTGAGGATGGCGCAGTTATATATTAGAGATGTGGTGAGATTGCATGGGATCCCCGTTTCTATTGTGTCAGATCGAGATCCGCGATTCACATCTCATTTTTGGGAAGGCCTTCAGTCAGCTTTGGGAACTGAGGTCAGATTGAGTACTGCTTATCATCCTCAGACGGATGGCCAGACCGAGCGCACTATCCAGACGCTCGAGGACATGTTAAGAGCTTGTGTTTTGGAGTTCGATGCCTCTTGGCAGGATTCAGTGCCTTTGGCAGAGTTTTCGTATAACAATAGCTACCAGGCAAGTATTCAGATGGCTCCGTTTGAAGCTCTTTATGGCAGACGATGTAGATCACCCTTATGTTGGGATGATTTGGACAGTAGACCAGTCGGAGGGCCTGAGTTGATCCGGGAAATGGAAGAGAAGATAAAGATTATAAGGCAGAAAATGAAAGCAGCCCAAGACAGACAGGCAGCTTATGCAAATAAACGGCGGAGACCGTTAGAGTTTCAGTTGGGAGATAAAGTCTTTTTGAAGATCTCGCCTTTCAGAGGCGTTGTGCGGTTTGGGATGCGCGGGAAACTGTCTCCGAGGTTTGTGGGACCGTACGAGATTTTGCAGCGCATTGGCACCTTAGCTTACCGACTGGCTTTGCCGCCTTCTTTATCTGGTATACATGATGTGTTTCATGTATCGATGCTGCGAAAGTATGAGCCGGATCCGTCTCATGTGTTACAGCCTTCCGAAGTTCAGTTAGAATCAGATGTATCTTATGTGGAACGGCCTGTTAGAATTCTGGACAGAGCAGACCGTAGACTTCGGAACAAAGTGATACCAATGATCAAAGTTCAGTGGGATCGCCGGGGTGTCGAGGAGGCTACGTGGGAGACGGAGCAGCATATGGTGCAGCACTACCCGGAACTATTCTCTGGTATGAGTTTATGTTTAGTTTCTGTTGGGGTAAGTGCATGTGATTTCGAGGAGGAAATCTTATAAGTAGGGGAGTATTGTGACATCCCCGAAAGGGTTAATTGCTATTTGGCTTTAATTGTGTTTACATGATTAATTATGTGGTAATTGATTATGTTTTGGGATTTATTTACCTTATGAAAATGCATGGTCATGTGGATAGGGGTGACCCGGGATTGCATTTTAGGGTGCATGTGGTGCATGTTGGGTAAATATTATTGGAAGCATGATTATTTGCCTTGGTTAGCAATTTATTAGAAATTATGTGTTAATTGATATTATGGTGCATTTTGAGTAAATGCTTTAAAAAATATCATGTTGGGGTGTTTTATACACCATGGGATTATTTTGGTATGCATTTGATTTAATAACTCATTTTTATACCCAACCCCACCCCATCCAACACTTTTACTTTACCAAATCATTTCCAACACCCAAACCCTTCTCCTCTTCACATTTTCGTTTTTGAGGCCAAAGGTGAAGAGAAGTTCTTGCAAAATCTTGTTTTGAGGAGATTGTTGGGTGATTTGAGATCCCCAAGAGGTATGGGTACCTCATTGTTAATTTTGTAAGGTTTTGTTTAAGTTTGGGTTGGTTTGAAGGGTTTTAAAATGGGTTTGTGTTGGGTGTTGTGATTTTGGTAGTGTTTTGGTTGGATGTTGTTTATTTGAGTTTATGTTGATATTTATTGTTGGTTTTGAGTTGTTGGGTTTGGTTAATGTTGGAGTATTTGGGTATGTATGAGTTGGGGTTGAAGATGGGTGAATAGTGCCCAAACCCCGCATGCCCATAGCTCGGGGATCGATCGGCGTTTTTCTCGCGATCGATCGCGAGCAGCAGTGCTGAGGCAGAGGGCTTCAGCGATCGATCGCGAGATGAGCGCGATCGATCGGCGAGGCCGCGATCGATCGGCACTAGCTCCGCGATCGATCGCGGATTGTTGAAATTTGTTGGCTGAGACAGTGTGGTCTCGCGATCGATCGGGGCTTGTTGGAGATCGATCGCGAGACACCAAAAATGGTGTTTTTGGGTGTTTATGTGGGATTTTTGGTATTGGACTATTATTGGGTTCTAATATTGGTATTTGTGAATATGTAGAACCAACCCAGGTGGCAACGCAGCCAAGGAATTGAGGTCCAACCACATTCCACTTTTTGGAAAGGTACGTTGTGGACGTACGGGCACCCAACGGTAACATGTATTTTATATACTCATTGATTATGCATTGTGGATGCGGGTATATATGTGGTATTTGCATTGTGGATGCATATACATGTTGATTTATGCCATAGGTGGTATTGCATTGTGGATGCATATACATGGTAATTGATGCATATTGATGATAGATGCATATTATGGTTATTGGATGCACATCCCATGAGTCGTGGTCATCCTTTGATGATTTTAATGCTTGCCGCTTTTTGTTTTGGTTCCGCTAAATGTGAAGCGAGGGGTGGGAGCGCCGCATGTCACATTTGAGCGTGGTTGTCATATGGGGCGAGGAAAGGGTATTTGCCGCTCTCTGTGAAGCGAGGGGTGGGAGTACCGCATGTCCATTGTAGCGAGGTTATCCTATGCCGCCCATATGAAAATAAGCGAGGGGCATTAAAATACACTGTGATGGACAGACTAGGGAATGGTGACCAATATTTGGTACAGTTGAGATGGTATATGATGTCATGACATGTTTTGGCCATTAAAAATAATCTGTTGATTATACTCATGAGTTATGGTACAGGGACAACCAAACGGGAAGCGTTTGAAATGCATGGAAAACAGGAAGTGTTTTATATTGATTATGCATTTACACTTTATCTTCATATTGTGTTGAATATGAATGATTATTATTGCTCATATTTGGGGGTTGTCCTTGTAGGTACCTTTTTGGCATGATAGAAGGGCTTGAACGGGTTGAGACAGTGAGCTTCAAGAGCATCTTTGGTAGATGAAAGGACATGATTCTTTTGTATAGTGCCTACTCTAGGAGTAGCGTAAAACTATAGTGAACACATTCATTGATTGGAATGTAATTAATCCTTTTGGTAGTCCTTTATTTTGGCATGTAAATGCTTAAGCTCATAGACTCCACTTGTTTATTATACTCTGATCATTGTTATTAGCTCTATCTTTCCGCACTTAAGGATTAGGGTCCTTACAGTAAACTTACTTATCAAAATCATCATCATAAGCTTCATCATCATAATCATCATCATCATAACTTGCTTATCGTAATCATCATTATAAACATCATATCATCTTCATTTAGCATAACATCATCATCATAAACTTGCTCATCATAATCATCATTGTAAACATCATATCATCTTCATTTATCATAACATCATCATAAACATCGTAAATACTTATGCAATTAATGCATAGTCAGAGTTAGGAGTGTGTTACCGTCCGATGCCCGTACGCTTCTTACGTACCTTAATTCCAAAATGGAGGAGTTGTAGAACTTTATCTCCTTGAAGTTGTGGGTACCTGGGATGGTTCTACATAACCATACAAATCGATATTAGAAACTAAATATAGTCCAATATCCAAAAATCCCACAAAAAAAACAAAAACACATAATTGTGTGACTCGCGATCGATCGCTGAGATGCCCCGATCGATCGCGAGATCGCACTGCCCGTTGCTGACTTTTTGTGCCTTCGGCGATCGATCGCCACTTTTGGCGCGATCGATCGCCAACCTCGCCGATCGATCGCCAAAAAGTGGCGATCGATCGCCAAATGGCTCTGGAGCCTACTGCTGGCTCGCGATCGATCGCCAAAAACGGGCGATCGATCGCCGATCTCTGTACATCGAAAATTCGCCATTTTTGAGCATTTTTCAAGCTCCACTTCAACCCCTTAAAATCCAAACTTTTCTACAACATTAACATCATCATAACACACTAAAACCCACTTAAAACACTTCAAAAATCATTCCCCAACCATAAATAACACATACCCATTTAAATCCATTTCAAACCCTCCAAAATCAACACAAACTTAAATAAAACTTTACAAAAGCTTCAAGAAGTGATATATACACATCATAGGGCTTAAATCTTACCAAGAATCACAATGGTGAAGCTTTTGCAAGGATTTCCTTCCCACCTTAGTGCCAAACTCGAAAATTGAGGGGAAAGGGTTTGGGGAAAAGATTTTGGGGATTTGAGTGTAAAAGGGGAAAGTGAGTTAAAGAGGTGGGGTAGTGGGAGGTTATGTGGGTTTAATTAAATTGTACCCCAACACTTAACATGATGTAAAAGATACGCTGACATGATATTTCAAAAGCATTTACAAAAATGCAACCGACTTCATTAAATCTATACCTTCCTCATAATTCAAATAAACATCCTTAAATCATGTTAATACATCATTTCCACACATAACTTGATCATCGTGATAATTCATCATATAAACATAATTAATGTCCAGGTTACCATTAATTAATTTCGGGGCATCACATTACTCCCCTACTGTAGGGTCTACCTACCTTAACATCAGTTTAATAACGTATTATGAACTAAACATGCATTAGAGACATCTTAGAGTTCTGGTTGTTATGTGAGCTCAATGTAATTACAGGCCAAAATGAAACTTCAATAATTAGTTAATTACATTCCCCAAAAAGAATGTTATGGCTAACAAAAATCCTGTATCTATCTTCTTATGTTCCTCAGCTCACCATCTCAACCCGGCCCTTAGTCTCGATCCAAAAGTGTACCTACAGGAACAACCCATCGTGAGCATGTACATCATGAGATAAAGGCATATAAATAATGCATGGGAATAATTGATAACATATACTTCCTGTTTAATAGTACTATCCTTCCTTGGTTGTCCCTGTGTCATAATTACGTATATGATCATTAGTTCAAGACACGAATGAATAACATCGTACTTCGTATAAGAGCTCACAACAATCCATGTTAATTAGAAATGGGACTGTCCGGGTACTATTATGACAGCGGCACAATTGGCCCCCCTCGCTCGACATAACTCATCTTATGATACCCATCGCTACGCCTTGATAGCGGATGTATCCCTTATTCAGCGGATGATACCCATCGCTACACATAGCGGATGTACCCCATCGCTCAGCGGATGATACCCATCGCTACACATAGCGGATGTACCCCATCGCTCAGTTATGTGAGCGGCAAGACCTTCCTCGCTTGCCCATAATAGTCACCGGACATTCGACCACTCTAAGTAGCATAGTCAACATGTATTATCATCTTATAAGCATCATCATTCCAAACATCATCACCGTATCGTAATTGTTATCGTAACGTCATATCATCTTCGTTTATCACAATATCATCATCAATAATCATCATAATCATCATCATAAACACTTACACAATTTAATGTATAGTCATAGTTGAGGAATATGTTACCGTTGATGCCCGTACGTTTCTTACGTACCTTTTCAAAATGTGGCGAAGTCGTAGTACTTTATCGTCTCGAAGTTGTGGGTCCTTGGGATGGTTCTACACAACCATACAATTCAATATTAGAAGCTAATCATAGTCCAATATTCAAAATTCCCACAAAAATGCCAAAAATACACTTTTGTGTGTCTCGCGATCGATCGCCATCAAGCCCCGATCGATCGCGAGAACACACTGTCTCGCCCAACAATTTTGCACAATCCGCGATCGATCGCGGAGCTAGCGCCGATCGATCGCGGCCTCGCCGATCGATCGCGCCAAGCTCGCGATCGATCGCTGAGGCTTACTGCCTCAGCCCTGCTGCTCGCGATCGATCGCGAGCGGACGCCGATCGATCGCCGAGCTGCGGGAAATCGAGATTCGGGCACTATTCACCCTTCTCCTTCCCAAATCCAAACAAACCCACATAACTCAACAACAACCATACCCAACTACTCAAAACCAACAATACCCATCATAAAACCATTAAAAATCAAACATCCCACCAAGAATCACACTAACCCAAACAAACCCATTTCAAACCCTTTTTAAAACCCTTCCAAAACTTAACACACACTTCATGAACATCAATAAGTGCTATATAAACATCATAGGCACTAAATCTTACCAAGAAATGCAAGGATGAAGCTTTCACAAGAATTTCTTCCCACCTTTAGGGTTAATTTCGAAAATGGGGAAAGGGAATTTGGGAAAGGGGTTTTGGGAGGTTGAGTGTAAAAGTGAGGTGGGGTAAAAGTGGTGGGTTATGTCTTACTTTTAATTTGTACCCCAATAACAACATGATGTATTTAAAATACATTAACATGATAAGCATTTACAATTGTAATTAACTTCATTAAACTCACATCATCCTCATACTTAAAATTAACATCCTTAAATCATGTTACTTCTTCATTTCCCAAACATGGCTTAAACATCATAATAAATCATCATATAAACATAATTAATGTTCGAGTTACCATCAATTAATTTCGGGGCATTACATTACTCCCCTACTTATAAGATTTCGTCCTCGAAATCGCATGCACTTACCCAAAAGAAACTAAACATAAATCATACCAGAAAATAGTTCCGGGTAGTGCTGCACCATATGCCGTTCCGTCTCCCACGTAGCCTCCTCGACACCCCGGCGATCCCACTGAACTTTGACCATTGGTATTATCTTACTTCGTAACCTGCGATCCTCACGATCAAGGATTCTAACCGGTCGTTCAACATAGGATACATCTGAACTCAACTGAACCTCCGAAGGCTGCAATACATGAGACGGATCGGGTTCATACTTCCTCAACATGGAAACGTGGAAAACGTCATGAATACCGGATAAGGACGGTGGTAGAGCCAAACGGTAGGCCAAGGTACCGATACGTTGTAATATCTCATACGGTCCCACATATCTCGGTGATAATTTTCCCCGCATACCAAAACGAACCACACCCCTGAAGGGTGAAATTTTCAAGAAAACTTTATCTCCGACTTGGAATTCTAGCGGTCGTCGCCGCTTATTGGCATAGGCCGCTTGTCTATCTTGGGCCGCTTTCATCTTTAAGCGTATCGTCTTTATCTTCTCTTCCATATCTCTAATCATATCCGGCCCTCCAACCGCCTTACTAGTCAAGTCCTCCCAATACAGCGGTGATCTACATCGTCGTCCGTACAGAGCTTCAAAAGGGGCCATTTGAATGCTCGCCTGATAGCTGTTATTGTAGGAGAACTCTACCAGTGGTATAGATTCTTGCCACGGAGTGTCAAACTCCAAAACACATGCCCTCAGCATGTCTTCGAGCGTCTGTATGGTACGCTCTGTCTGACCGTCTGTCTGAGGGTGATAGGCTGTACTCAGTCTTACCTCTGTGCCCAAAGCTGTTTGGAGACCCTCCCAAAAATGAGAAGTGAACCTCGGGTCTCTGTCAGACACTATCGAAACCGGAATGCCATGCAACCTTACCACATCCCGCACATAGAGTTGGGCCATCTTTAAGTATGTGAAGGTCATACTGTAAGGGATGAAATGGGCCATCTTTGTCAGCCTGTCTACGATCACCCAGATCGCATCAAATCCAGAGGCTGACCTTGGCAAGTGGGTCACGAAGTCCATAGATATATGCTCCCACTTCCACTTAGGTACCTCCAAGCTCTTCAGCTCGCCGCCAGGCCTCTGCCTTTCCGCCTTTACTTGCTGGCAGATTAAACATCTCTTAACAAAACTGATTACATCACGCTTCATGCGTCTCCACCAGAATTGACCACTCAGGTCCTTATACATCTTCCTTCCTCCTGGGTGAATACTGAACCGACTACTGTGAGCTCGTTCCAATATTCCTTTACGTAACTCTGGTGCATCTGGGACTACCCATCGGTTGCCCAGTCTTAATGAATCATCTTCAGCCACTCTAAACTTTGTTGGCTGACCTCGAAGTGCTATTGATAACCATCTCTGAACCTCATCATCCGACTTCTGGGCTTCCCTGATTGCCTCAAATACGTCTGGCTCGGCCAGTAAGGTCGACACTCGAACCGGCGACGTGTCCACATCAAAATCATAGCCTAAATGGCAGTAAGAAGTCATCATGGCCGACAAGCTCATAGTATCCTCAGCGGTGTTCTTCACCTTTCGGCTTAAGGCATCTGCTATCATATTCGCTTTACCCGGATGGTACTCTATCTCACAATCATAATCTTTGAGCAAGTCCATCCATCTTCGTTGTCTCATATTCAGTTCTGCTTGGGTGAATAAGAATTTCAAACTCTTATGGTCTGTAAAGATGGTAAACGTCGTACCATAAAGATAATGACGCCAAATCTTCAAGGCGAAAATGATGGCTGCCAGCTCCAGGTCATGGACTGGGTATCTGGTCTCATGAGGCTTCAGCTGCCTCGAAGCATAAGCCACCACATGCTTGTCTTGCGTCAACACACAACCCAAACCTTGCAATGATGCATCCGTATACAAAGCAAACTTCTTATCCTCAGAAGGAATTACTAACACTGGCGCTGTCGTCAAGCGACGCTTCAACTCTTGGAAGCTCTCCTCACAAGCTTCGGACCAATAGAACGGAACTCCCTTCTGAGTCAGCTGGGTCAACGGTTTAGCGATCTTAGAGAATCCTTCGACAAAACGTCGGTAATAGCCCGCTAAACCGAGGAAACTTCTTATCTCGGGCACCGAAGTGGGTGCAGCCCACTCCATAACAGCTTCAATCTTACGGGGATCCACAGATATACCACGGCTGGATATTACATGACCCAAGAACACCACACTGTCCAGCCAAAACTCGCACTTGCTAAGCTTGGCATATAATTGATGATCCCTAAGGATCTGAAGTACTGTCCTCAAGTGCTCAACATGTTCTTCTTCAGTCCGAGAGTAGATGAGTATATCGTCAATGAAAACTATGACGAATTGATCCAAATATGGCTGGAACACCTTGTTCATCAAACTCATGAAAACAGCCGGGGCATTTGTCACCCCAAAAGGCATGACTAGGAATTCATAGTGCCCATACCTAGTCCTGAAGGCAGTCTTTTGAACGTCATCTTCCCTTACTCGAATCTGATGGTACCCCGACCTCAGATCAATCTTACTGTAGAGCCTCGTACCCTGCAACTGATCAAATAAATCATCGATCCTCGGAAGTGGATACTTATTCTTTACTGTGGCTTTGTTCAGCTGTCTGTAGTCGATGCACAAACGCATCGAGCCATCTTTCTTCTTGACAAACAAAACTGGTGCACCCCAGGGCGATACGCTAGGTCGTATATAGCCCTTGTCAAGGAGTTCTTGCAACTGAACCTTTAACTCCTTTAACTCTGTTGGTGCCATTCTGTACGGGGCACGAGAAATGGCTGACGTCCCCGGTAATAATTCGATTCCAAACTCGACCTCTCTCGCCGGTGGGAATCCAGGAATCTCTTCAGGAAATACATCAGGAAATTCCGCCACTACGGGCACATCTTCAACCTTTAATCCTTCCTTCTTTCCAGAAATATCAATAGCATAAATGAGATATCCTGTATGGCCTCGTTCCAATAATTGTGTCATCTTGACCGCGGATATTAACGGAATCTTTGAACGAGAACCATCTCCATAGAACGTCCACTGAACTCCTTCACCAGATCTGAATCGGACAGTCCTTTGTCTGCAGTTCACAACCGCTTGGTACCTATTCAAAACGTCAATACCCAATATACAGTCAAAGTCTGACATTCCCAGAACGATCAAATCCGACCTTAACTTGTTATCCTCAAAATAAATGAGGCCATCATAGACAATCTGATCAGCAATCAAACTTCTTCCAGCGGGTGTCGAGACTACAAGAGGCGTGGGCGACGGAGCAGTGCATAAGTGGTGTCTTTCCACAAAACTCGTCGACACAAAGGAGTGTGACGCACCTGTGTCGATCAATATAAAGGCAGGGTGCGTAAATAAAAGACACGTACCCGCTATGACTTCTTCCGGAGCCGCTGTAGCCTGCTCCCTTGTCAATGCATACACTTGTCCCTGAGGTGGCCCCGTAGGCTGACTTCCAAACTGCCTCGGTACATATGGGGGCCTGTGTGGCGCTGCTCTGTCAGTCGACCTCCCAGTAGAATTCTGCTGCCTTCCCCTGTTGGGACATTGTCGAGCAAAGTGGCCTCTCTCGCCGCAAACATAACATCCGACACAATTCTTCGTCAAATGGGGCTGTCCACAAAGAGAGCATTGTACCTCTCCAACACTGCCTCCTCCCCGAGACTGTCCTCCTCTTGATGGAGCGTCATTCCTACGGTTTCCCTTCCATCGGTTATCGGGCCTCCTTCCACTGAATCTGGACGCCGAAGTGTTCCCCCCAGGCTTGAACCGATCACCCCTTGGCCTTAAATTGTCGGGAGTAGATCTCTGAGGGGGTGCTGGAGGTGGTACAGCATCAGGGTATGCACCAACCCCTAGTTCGGCCAACTCCGCCCGGTTAAGTGCATCATCAAAGCAAGTGGGGCCATATGTAATCACCCTATCGTAGAGTTCTGGCCTCAAGCCCTTCATAAAGTTCCTCATTTTTGCTTGAGTGTCGGCAGCGATATGAGGCACATATCTGAGTAGAGAACAGTAGTGGAGGGCATAATCTGACACCGGCATGGTACCTTGCTTCAACCTATTAAACTCATCTTCTTTAGCTTGACGGGCAGCCGCTGAGAAGTAACGGGCCAGGAATCTTGTTCTGAACAGTTTCCAGTTTACTTCTTGACCTTGTGCCTCTTGTTCAATCACGGTGGTCCTCCACCACATCAGTGCTTTCTTGGCTAGCTGGAACTCTGCCAGCCTTATCCAGGCTGTCTTTGCACACGGGGCTGCCACAAATATTTGTTCTATCCTTTCTAGCCATTCTTCGGCTCGCTCCCCTGTCTCAGTCCCTTCGAATGTCGGGGGCCGATATGCTAGAAACTGAGTCAGACTCAATTCTCCCGGTAATAGCTGTTGTTCGGACGGCTCCTCGCCTAGGGCTGGCGGGGGCAGGGGATTCGTGCGCCCCGCACTAGCGTTCACACTTACAGCATCACCAATGTCGATATTTGCTGCCATACTGCAACACAAGGGTTAACAACAAAATCCAAAAGCAGTTCATATATACATCGTCAGAAACCATAACATGTTATCATAACAGTCATATACTTCATGTGTAACATAGCATGTCAAGAGCAAGCGCCTAGCCAACCTACTGCTAAGGCTACCCTTCACTCATCCCCGGGTTATCTAACCACTGCTCTGATACCACTAATGTAGGGTCTACCTACCTTAACATCAGTTTAATAACGTATTATGAACTAAACATGCATTAGAGACATCTTAGAGTTCTGGTTGTTATGTGAGCTCAATGTAATTACAGGCCAAAATGAAACTTCAATAATTAGTTAATTACATTCCCCAAAAAGAATGTTATGGCTAACAAAAATCCTGTATCTATCTTCTTATGTTCCTCAGCTCACCATCTCAACCCGGCCCTTAGTCTCGATCCAAAAGTGTACCTACAGGAACAACCCATCGTGAGCATGTACATCATGAGATAAAGGCATATAAATAATGCATGGGAATAATTGATAACATATACTTCCTGTTTAATAGTACTATCCTTCCTTGGTTGTCCCTGTGTCATAATTACGTATATGATCATTAGTTCAAGACACGAATGAATAACATCGTACTTCGTATAAGAGCTCACAACAATCCATGTTAATTAGAAATGGGACTGTCCGGGTACTATTATGACAGCGGCACAATTGGCCCCCCTCGCTCGACATAACTCATCTTATGATACCCATCGCTACGCCTTGATAGCGGATGTATCCCTTATTCAGCGGATGATACCCATCGCTACACATAGCGGATGTACCCCATCGCTCAGCGGATGATACCCATCGCTACACATAGCGGATGTACCCCATCGCTCAGTTATGTGAGCGGCAAGACCTTCCTCGCTTGCCCATAATAGTCACCGGACATTCGACCACTCTAAGTAGCATAGTCAACATGTATTATCATCTTATAAGCATCATCATTCCAAACATCATCACCGTATCGTAATTGTTATCGTAACGTCATATCATCTTCGTTTATCACAATATCATCATCAATAATCATCATAATCATCATCATAAACACTTACACAATTTAATGTATAGTCATAGTTGAGGAATATGTTACCGTTGATGCCCGTACGTTTCTTACGTACCTTTTCAAAATGTGGCGAAGTCGTAGTACTTTATCGTCTCGAAGTTGTGGGTCCTTGGGATGGTTCTACACAACCATACAATTCAATATTAGAAGCTAATCATAGTCCAATATTCAAAATTCCCACAAAAATGCCAAAAATACACTTTTGTGTGTCTCGCGATCGATCGCCATCAAGCCCCGATCGATCGCGAGAACACACTGTCTCGCCCAACAATTTTGCACAATCCGCGATCGATCGCGGAGCTAGCGCCGATCGATCGCGGCCTCGCCGATCGATCGCGCCAAGCTCGCGATCGATCGCTGAGGCTTACTGCCTCAGCCCTGCTGCTCGCGATCGATCGCGAGCGGACGCCGATCGATCGCCGAGCTGCGGGAAATCGAGATTCGGGCACTATTCACCCTTCTCCTTCCCAAATCCAAACAAACCCACATAACTCAACAACAACCATACCCAACTACTCAAAACCAACAATACCCATCATAAAACCATTAAAAATCAAACATCCCACCAAGAATCACACTAACCCAAACAAACCCATTTCAAACCCTTTTTAAAACCCTTCCAAAACTTAACACACACTTCATGAACATCAATAAGTGCTATATAAACATCATAGGCACTAAATCTTACCAAGAAATGCAAGGATGAAGCTTTCACAAGAATTTCTTCCCACCTTTAGGGTTAATTTCGAAAATGGGGAAAGGGAATTTGGGAAAGGGGTTTTGGGAGGTTGAGTGTAAAAGTGAGGTGGGGTAAAAGTGGTGGGTTATGTCTTACTTTTAATTTGTACCCCAATAACAACATGATGTATTTAAAATACATTAACATGATAAGCATTTACAATTGTAATTAACTTCATTAAACTCACATCATCCTCATACTTAAAATTAACATCCTTAAATCATGTTACTTCTTCATTTCCCAAACATGGCTTAAACATCATAATAAATCATCATATAAACATAATTAATGTTCGAGTTACCATCAATTAATTTCGGGGCATTACACCTACTTATAAGATTTCGTCCTCGAAATCGCATGTACTTACCCAACAAGAAATTAAACATAATCACATACCAGAGATTAGTTCCGGGCAGTGCTGTACCATATGCCGCTCCGTCTCCTACGTAGTCTCCTCGACACCCCAACAATCCCACTGAACTTCGACCATCGGTAAGACTTACTTCGTAATCTGCGATCCTCTCGATCCAGAATCATAACCGGTCGTCTTACGTAGGATACATCTGAGTCCAACTGCACTTCAGTAGACTGTAATACATGAGACAAGTCTGGCTCGTACTTCCGTAACATAGAGGCATGGAAAACATCATACATCTCAGATAAGGACAACGGTAGAGCCAAACAGTAAGTCAAAGTACTGATACGCTGCAATACTTCATGTGGACCAACATACCTCGGGGATAACTTCTCCCGCATACCAAAAAGAACTACACCTCTGGAGGGTGAGATTTTCTAGAAGACCCTGTCTTCTACTTGGAATTCTAGCGGTCATCGCCGCTTGTTGGCATAGGCTGCTTGCCTATCCTGGGTCACCTTCATCTTTTGGCGTATCAACTTAATCTTGTCTTACATATCCTTAATCATATCCGGTCATCCGACCGCTTTACTAGTCAAGTCCTCCCAATACAGCGGTGACCTACATCGTCGTCCGTAAAGAGCTTCAAAAGGGGCCATTTGAATGCTCGCCTGATAGTTGTTATTATAGGAGGACTCCATCATTGGCACTGAATCTTGCCACGGAGCATCAAACTCCAAAACATATGCCCTCAACATGTCCTCGAGCGTCTGAAGGGTACGCTCTGTCTGGCCGTCTGACTGAGAGTGATAGGCCGTACTCAGTCTCACCTCGGTGCCTAAAGCCGTCTGGAGACCCTCCCCGAAATGTGAAGTAAACAGTGGGTCTCTGTCAGACACAATCGAGACTGGAACTCTATGCAACCTCACTACATCCCGCACATGTAATTGGCCATCCTTAGGTATGTGAAAGACACATGACAAAGGATGAAGTGAGCTACTTCGTCAGCCTATACACGATCACTAGATCGTATCGAATCCAGAGGCCGCTCTTGGCAAGTGGGTTACAAAGTCCATAAATACATGCTCCCACTTCCATTGGGGGTACTTCCGGGCTCTTCAGCTCGCCATAAGGCCTCTGCCTTTCTGCCTTTACCTGCTGGCAGATCAAACATCTTTTGACAAGGCCATAACATCACGCTTCATACGTCTCCACCAGAATTTAACCACCTAAGTCCTTGTACATCTTCCTTCCTCCTGGGTGGATAGTGAACCGACTACTGTGGCTCGCTCCAACATTCCCTTACGCAACTCTGTTGTATCTGGGACTACCCATCGGTGGCCCAATCTCAATGAATCATCTTCTGCTACCCTGAACTTTGATGACCGTCCTTGAAGTACTATAGATGACCATCCTTGAACCTCATCATCCGACCTCCGGCTTTCCTGATAACCTCAAATATGTCTGGCTCGGCCGACAAGATCGACACTCGCACCGGCGATGTGTCCACATCAATATCATAGCCCGGACGGCAATAAGAAGTCATCATCGCTGATAAACACATAGTGTCCTCAGCAGTACTTTTCACTTCCGACTTAAGGTGCCTGCTATTAAGTTGCTTTACCAGGATGGTACTCAACCTTACAGTCAAAATCCTTGAGTAAGTCCATTCATCTTCTTTGTCGCATATTCAACTCAGCCTGTGTGAACAAAACTTCAGGCTCTTATGGTCCGTGTAGATGGTAAACGACGTACCATCCAAGTATGCCTCCAAATTCCAAGGCAAACATAATGGCTGTCAGCTCCAAATCGTGGACTGGGTACTTAGCCTCATGTGGTTTCAACCGCTTCGATGCATAAGCCAGCACAAGCTTATCTCGCATCAACACATAGCCCAAACCTTGAAGTGATGTATTCGTGTACAAGGCAACCTCTTGTCTTCAGAAAGAATTACCAACCCTGGCACTGTCGTCAGACGACGCTTCAATCCTTGGAAGCTTTCCTCACAAGCTTCGGACCAAAAGAATGGGACTCCTTCCTGAGTCAACCGTGCCGGCGGCTTAGCGATCTTGATATAACATGATCCAAAGATACTACACTGCTCGACCAGAACTCGTACTTACTGAGCTTTGCATACAACTGATGATCCCTAAGGATCTGGAGTACTGTTCTCAAGTGCCTTACATGTTCCTCTTCAGTTCGAGAGTAAATAAGTACATCGTCAATGGAAACTATGACGAACTGATCCAAACATGGTTGGATCACCCTGTTCATCAGGCTCATAAAATAGTTGGGGCATCCGTCACCCCAAAGGGCATGACTAAGAATCCGTAGTGCCCATATCTAGTCCTGGAAGCTGTCTTCTGTACATCATCCTCTCGAACTCGAATCTGATGATACCCCGATCTCAGATCGATCTTACTGTAGAGCCCCGTACTCTGCAACTGATCAAACAAATCGTCGATCCCCGGAAGCGGATACTTATTCTTCACTATGGCTTTGTTCAGTTGCCTGAAATCGGTGCACAACCGCGACGAACCATCTTTCTTTCCGACAAATAGGACTGGTGCATCCCAAGGCGATATGCTAGGGTGTATATAGTCCTTGCCAAGGAGCTCTTGCAACTGAACCTTTAATTCCCTTAACTCCGCTGGTGCCATCCTATACGGGCACGAGGAATGGTAGGCGTCCCTGGTAGTAACTTAATCCCAAACTCGACCTCTCTCGTCGGTGGGAATCCGGGAATCTCTTCCGGAAATGAGTTAGGAATCACCGCCATTACGGGCACATCCTCAACCTTTAACTCTTTCGTCTTTCAGTAATAACCACAGTATAGTTGAAATATCCTTTGTGGTCTCGTTCCAATAACTGTGCCATCTTGACAACAGATATGAACGGCATCCTTGAACGGAAATCATCCCCATAGAATATCCATCGGACTCCCATATCAGACCTAAATCGGACAGTCCTTGTCTGCAGTCCACAACTGCCTGACACCTGTTCAGAACATCAATGCCTACAAACTGACATCCCCAGAACAATCAAGTCTGTCCTCAGTTCGTTATCCTCAAAATAAATGAGGCCGTCTTAACCAATCTGATCAGTTATCAAACTTCTTCCGGCGGGGGTCGAGACTACTAGAGGCGACGGAGAAGCGCACATGAAATCGTGTCGTTTACTTTAGCATTTGCTGCTATACTGCAAGACAAGGGTTAACAACGATACCCAAAAGCAGTTCATATAATACATCGTTAGAGAAATAAAACATGTTAGTACAACATCATATCCTTCATATGCAACATATGCATAAAACATGTTAAAAGTAAGCACCTAGCCAACTTATTGCTAAGGCTACCCTTCACTCGTTCCCGGGTTATCTAACCACTGCTCTGATACCACTAATGTAGGGTCTTCCTACCTTAACATCGTCTTAATCACCTATTAGGGACTAAAGATGCATTTATAACGTCTTAGGGTTTCATTTGCAGCTTAGAGCTAATAAGATTACGGGCCGAGAATGAAATTTTAAACTTAACTTATTACATTCGCAAAAGGAATGTTAAGGCGATAGAATTATTCTACTCCTAGAGTAGATACTATCCAAAAGTTCTTGCATCCTAACTTCTTCCATGCTTCTCAAAGCTCACTTAGTCCATTAATCCAAAGGTGTACCTACAGGAACAACCCATCATGAGCATATACATCTTTACTTAATAATCATAAGGAAATGGCATATAAATAAATGCATGAAAGTAATTGATAACATATACTTCCTGGTTAATCGTATTAACCCTCTTTGGTTGTCCCTGTTTCATAGTCATGCATAAAATCATTAGTTCTTGCCATAAATGATTAAACATCATACTTCACATATATGCTCACAACAAACTATGTTAATTAGAAATGGGACTGTCCGGGTTCCATTATGACAGCGGTATAATTGGCCCCCTCGCTCGACATAACACATCGTATGATACCCATCGCTACGCCTTGATAGCGGATGTATCTCTTTATTCAGCGGATGATACCCATCGCTACACCTTGATAGCGGATGTACCCCATCGCTCAGCGGATGATACCCATCGCTACACCTTGATAGCGGATGTACCCCATCGCTCATCAGCGGATGATACCCATCGCTACACCTTGATAGCGGATGTACCCCATCGCTCATTTATGTGAGCGGCAAGACCTTCCTCGCTTGCCCATAATAACCACCGGACATTCAACCATTCTTAAGAACATAGTTTCATATTCATCATAAACATCATAGCATCTTATAAACATCATCATCTTGTAAACATCATTATCATATAAGCATTATCATCTTATAGACATCATCGTCTCATCATAATCGTTGTGGTAACGTCTTATCATCATCATTTATCATAACATAATCTTAAGCATCTGGTCATCTTTATTCATCATAAAATCATCTTTATTCATCATAGCATCATCGTAAGTATCTTATCATCTTGATTCATTATTAAATCATCTTCATCATGGACTTACTTATCATAACATCATTTTAAACATCTTATCATTTTTATTCATTATGTACACCATCATGGCATCGTAAATTCCTATGCAATCATAGTATGATCATAATTTAGGAGTATGGCCTCTTGCCATATGGGCATCTTACCCCATGGCGTCTTACCACATAATAACATCGTATCCCGTCATCGTAAACTTACTTATCAAAATCATCATCATAAGCTTCATCATCATAATCATCATCATCATAACTTGCTTATCGTAATCATCATTATAAACATCATATCATCTTCATTTAGCATAACATCATCATCATAAACTTGCTCATCATAATCATCATTGTAAACATCATATCATCTTCATTTATCATAACATCATCATAAACATCGTAAATACTTATGCAATTAATGCATAGTCAGAGTTAGGAGTGTGTTACCGTCCGATGCCCGTACGCTTCTTACGTACCTTAATTCCAAAATGGAGGAGTTGTAGAACTTTATCTCCTTGAAGTTGTGGGTACCTGGGATGGTTCTACATAACCATACAAATCGATATTAGAAACTAAATATAGTCCAATATCCAAAAATCCCACAAAAAAAAACAAAAACACATAATTGTGTGACTCGCGATCGATCGCTGAGATGCCCCGATCGATCGCGAGATCGCACTGCCCGTTGCTGACTTTTTGTGCCTTCGGCGATCGATCGCCACTTTTGGCGCGATCGATCGCCAACCTCGCCGATCGATTGCCCAAAAGTGGCGATCGATCGCCAAATGGCTCTGGAGCCTACTGCTGGCTCGCGATCGATCGCCAAAAACGGGCGATCGATCGCCGATCTCTGTACATCAAAAATTTGCCATTTTTGAGCATTTTTCAAGCTCCACTTCAACCCCTTTAAATCCAAACTTTTCTACAACATTAACATCATCATAACACACTAAAACCCACTTAAAACACTTCAAAAATCATTCCCCAACCATAAATAACACATACCCATTTAAATCCATTTCAAACCCTCCAAAATCAACACAAACTTAAATAAAACTTTACAAAAGCTTCAAGAATTGATATATACACATCATAGGGCTTAAATCTTACCAAGAATCACAATGGTGAAGCTTTTGCAAGGATTTCCTTCCCACCTTAGTGCCAAACTCGAAAATTGAGGGGAAAGGGTTTGGGGAAAAGATTTTGGGGATTTGAGTGTAAAAGGGGAAAGTGAGTTAAAGAGGTGGGGTAGTGGGAGGTTATGTGGGTTTAATTAAATTGTACCCCAACACTTAACATGATGTAAAAGATACGCTGACATGATATTTCAAAAGCATTTACAAAAATGCAACCGACTTCATTAAATCTATACCTTCCTCATAATTCAAATAAACATCCTTAAATCATGTTAATACATCATTTCCACACATAACTTGATCATCGTGATAATTCATCATATAAACATAATTAATGTCCAGGTTACCATTAATTAATTTCGGGGCATCACAGTAAAAGTCATACAGTAGGGGATGAAGTGAGCTACCTTCGTTAGCCTATCCATGATCACCCAGATCACATCAAATCCAGAGTCCGTCCTTGGTAAGTGGGTCACAAAGTCCATAATGACATGCCTCCACTTCCACTTAGGTACCTTCAAGCTCTTCTTGGGTCACAAAGTCCATAATGACATGCCTCCACTTCCACTTAGGCACCTTCAAGCTCTTCAGCTCGCCACCAGGCCTCTGCCTTTCTGCCTTTACCTATTGGCAGATCAAACATCCTTTAACGAAAGCGATCATAGCGTACTTCATGTGTCTCCACCAGAACTGACCACTTAGGTCCTTATACATTTTCCTTCCTCCTGGGTGGATACTGAACCGACTACTATGAGCCCGTTCCGATATTCCTTTTAGCAACTCCGGCGTATCTGGGACTACCCATCGGTTGCCCAGCCTCAAGGAATCATCTTCTGCCATTCTGAACTTTGATGGCTGTCCTCGAAGTACTAAAAACGACCACCTCTAAACCTCATCATCTGACCTCTGGGCTTTCCTAATAGCCTCAAATATGTCTGGCTCAGCCAACAAGGTCGACACTCGCACCGGTGACGTGTCCACATCAAAATCATAGCCCAAATGGCAACAAGAGGTCATCATAGCTGATAAATTCATGACATCCAACTTCCTTGTCGCATATTCATCTCAGCCTGTGTGAACAAAACTCCAGGCTCTTATGGTCCGTGTAGATGGTAAACGACGTACCATGCAAGTAATGCCTATGCCTCCAAATCTTCAAAGCAAGTATAACGGCTGCCAGCTCCAAATCATGGACTGGGTACCCATCCTCATGTGGTTGCAACCGCCTCGATGCATAAGCCACCACATGCTTATTTTGCATCAACACACAGTCCAAACCCTGCAGTGATGCATTCGTGTACAAGGCATCCCTCTTATTCTTAGAAGGAATCACCAACATAGGTGTCGTAGTCAAACGACGCTTCAATTCTTGGAAGCTTTCCTCACAAGCTTCGGACCAATAGAACGACGTTCCTTTCTGAGTCAACTGTGCCAGGGGTCTGGCAATACCTAAGGATCTGGAGTACTGTTCCCAAGTGCTTCACGTGTCCCTCTTCAGTTCGAGAGTAAATAAGCATATCGTTCATGAAAACTATGACGAACTGATCCAAACATGGTTGGAGCACCCTGTTCATCAGACTCATAAAATAACTGGGGCATTCGTCACCCTAAAAGGCATGACTAAGAATCCGTAGTGCCCATATCTAGTCCTGGAAGCTGTCTTCTGTACATCATCCTCTTGAACTCGAATCTGATGATACTCCGACCTCAGATCGATCTTACTGTAGAGCCTCGTACTCTGCCTTTGATCAAACCAATCATCAATCCCCGGAAGCGGATACTTATTCTTCATCATGGTTTTGTTCAGTTGTCTGAAATCGATGCACAGCCGCATCGAACCATCTTTCTTCTTAACAAATAAAACTGGTGCACCTCAGGGCGATACGCTAAGGCGTATATAGCCCTTGTCAAGGAACTCCTGCAACTGAACATTTAACTCCTTTTTGCTCCGTTGGTGCCATCCTATACGGGGCACGAGAAATTGCAGACGTCCCTGGTAGTAACTCAATCCCAAACTCGACCTCTCTCGTCGGTGGGAATCCGGGAATTTCCTCCGGAAAGACATCAGCAAACTCCGCCACTACGGGCACATCCTCAACCTTTAGCTCTTTCCTCTTTTCCGTCATATCGACAGCATAGATAAGATATCCTGTATGACCTCGTTCTAATAACTGTGCCATCTTGACAGCAGATATGAACGGAATCTTTGGGCGAGAACCATCCCCAAAGAATGTCCACTGGACTCCCATAATAGACCTGAATTGAACAGTCCTTGTCTGCAGTCCACAACTGCCTGATACTTGTTCAGCACATCGATGCCCACAATGCATTCGAAGTCTGGCATTCCCAGAACAATCAAGTCTGTCCTCAGCTCGTTGCCCTCAAAATAAATGAGGCCGTCATAAACAATCTGATCAGTTATCAAACTTCTTCCAGCGGGGGTCGAGACTACAAGAGGCATGGGCGACGGAGAAGTGCATATGAAATCGCATCGCTTACTTCTGCATTTGCTGCTATGCTGCAACACAAGGGTTAACAACAATACCCAAAAGCAGTTCAAATAAAGCACATCGTTAGATAATTAAACATGTTAGCATAACATAGGAACTTCATATGCAACATACATATAAAACATGTCCAAAAGTAAGCACCTAGCCAACTTATTGCTAAGGCTACCCTTCACTCATTCCCGAGTTATCTAACCACTGCTCTGATACCACTAATGTGGGGTCCTCCCACCTTAACAGTGTTTTAGAGACATAAGAAGGACTAATCATGCATTAATAACATCTTAGGGTTATAGTTGTTACATGAGCTAACAGAATTACAGGTCAATTAAATCTTCAAAGCTTATTAGTTACATTCCCATAATGAATGTTAACATGTTAGATTTATACTACTCCTACAGTAGATACTAAACAGAAGCTGAATCCTACACGTTCCTGTGTTCCTTGTATCTCACTGCTCAACCTGACCCCTTAGTCTTTTAGTCCAAAAGTGTACCTACACGAACAACCCATCATGAGCATGTACATCATTACTTAACATCATAAGGCAATGACATATAAATAAATGCATGAAAATAATTGGTAACGTATACTTCCTGGTTAATCGCATTAACCCTTTTTGGTTGTCCCTGTTTCATAGTCATGCATAAAATCATAAATTCTTGACATGAATGATTAAAATCATCATCTTATAAATATTATCATCTTATAACATCATCATCATATAAGCATCATCATCTTGTAATTATCATTATCTTATAACATCATCATCATATAAGCATCATCATCTTGTAATTATCATTATCTTATAACATCATCATCATATAAGCATCATCATTTTATAGCATCATCATCTTGTAGCATCATCATCTTATAGCATCATCATCTTGTAGCATCATCATCTTATAGCATCATCATCTTATAACATCATAACAAAATATAACAGTAAATGTACGACATCTTAGTTAAGTGAACATGCTGGTTATTCGTTACCTTCTTCTTGTTGTTCCTGATTCATAATCATGCATATGGGCATCTTACCCTGTGGCATCTTACCACATTATAAACATCGCATGGCCTCTTACCATGTGGGGCATCTTACCCCGTGTAATCTTACCACAAATAAACATCACATGGCCTCTTACCATGTGGGGCATCTTACCCCGTGGCATCTTACCACAAATAAACATCGCATGGCCTCTTACCATGTGGGGCATCTTACCCCGTGGCATCTTACCATAAATAAACATCGCATGGCCTCTTACCATGTGGGGCATCTTACCCCGTGGCATCTTACCACAAATAAACATCGCATGGCCTCTTACCATGTGGGGCATCTTACCCCGTGGCATCTTACCACAAATAAACATCGCATGGCCTCTTACCATATGGGGCATCTTACCCCGTGGCATCTTACCACAAATAAACATTGCATCACATCATCATATAAACATTGTATAAACATCATCGTATAAACATCGTATAAACATCATCATATAAACATCGTATAAACATCATCATTTCATCGTATATATTCATGCGATAAATGCATAGTCATAGTGTAGGGATGTGTTTTACCGTCCGATGCCCGTACGTCTCTTACGTACCTTTTCAAAAGGAGGAGGAGTCAACAGACTTATCTCCTTGATTGTGCTGGTACCTGGGGTGGCTCTACAAGACCACACAATACCACATTAGATGCCTCAATACCATCTCACATCATAAACTTAACAAAATAGAACATCATTTTATTTTTCAACATTCTGCCTCTCTCGATCGATCGGCCCCGAGGTCTCGATCGATCGAGAAACTATGCACAACAGTGCTCAACCATTCTGCCTCGATCGATCGATCGAAACATTTTACCGATCGATCGAGGAGCTTCACCGATCGATCGAGAAATCCATCGATCGATCGGCACCTGAAATTCAAAACATGCTTTAAACATTCTGTCTCGCTCGATCGATCGGGACCAAATCTCGATCGATCGAGAGCTCTGAAAAATCGGGACTTCCCCAGATTTTTGAGCACCTCTTTTCACACCATCATTTCTACTTCATAACATAACATACTTGCTCAATCAAACATGCTAGGAGCATTATAAAACTTCTATGTAAGCACTTAAATTCAAGGTTCAACAAAACCTAAACTAGTATGCAACATAACCTCATCATAATCTTCAACCTCAACAAACTTATACAGAAACAGAGCATGTTCTTCCTTGCCCAGAATTTCGAGCACTTACTTTCATAACAAGAAAACCAACACATAACGTAAGTAATATACTCGAACAAACATGCTAGGAGCTTCATAATACTTCCATGTAAACATACATACCAAGGTTTAATTCATACCTACACTAGCATGCATAGAAATCCTCACTACAAAAACCCAACTCAACCCGAAAACCCAGAAAACAGGGCACCAACTTACCCCTCTCTTTTGCTCCTCTTATGCAAGGTTTTTGGAACACTTTCACCAAGCTTCTTCCCTTGCCTTAATGCTGCTAAGATGGAACGAAAATGGAGGGGAGAGAAGGAGAAGGGATTGATTGGAAGGTCATCATGTAAGTATGGGCTGCCAAGTGGGGAAAAGGGCATGGGCTGCCAAGTGGGGGGGGGGGGGGGGGGGGGGGGGGTGGCCGAGTGGCAGGGGGGTGGGTGATATGGGTGTGGTTATGTGGTGTTTAATTGTGTCCCGGTAAATAGTACGATGTATTAAAATATCCTCACTCGATATTTTATAACTTCATATAATTTAATACATCCTTTAAAACACCCAACATTCCCCCTAAATCATATCATCATATCATAATTATAATCCCCCAAATTAATTACACCACAACCCTTAAACTTAACATAATTCATCATCATAGCACATAATCATATAACATTTCGGGGGTATTACAGTTAATATTATCACAAGTTCTAAAGGTGATGTCGAGTCATTGACATTCTTGTAATTTGGGTAGCATTGATGTGTTGCTAGATACCGCTCAATGCTTGCGACATAAAATGAGATTTTATGTCACTACCAACATTACAAGATCCTATCGGGTCGCACAAAAGATTAAATCGATAAGGAAAATTAAATTCATGAGATGAATTAAATAATTAAGAGGAGTCTTAATTAATAATTATAAGGATTAAATTAAAATCATGGGCTTAAGCCCATGAGGCTTTATGAAAGCCTTTAATTAAATCATATATAATTTGATTACATGGTGATTAATAAGATTAACACTTAATATCATAAAACCTAAAACCTCAAGGAGCTCTCGGCCACCGCTTGTTCGAAGATCATCGCCGCCGCCGCCTTGATCTTCACGGTCGTGCTTGTTCGGTTATAGTAACCGTGAGGGTTTTGTTTGTTTAAGAACAAGTCTAGCAACTTGTTCTTGAACGTCCCTTGCCCGATTTGATCGTGTGGATACCGTAGAGGCAAAACTCGCTAAGTTTTGCTAGTGGCTCGAAGGACTCGTTGGACGTGGTGCTGCTTCGTGGAATCTGCTCAAACACGCTACAAGGGTGAGACTTTTGTAAATCCTTTATCCGATATGAATCCCTATGTATAGATCCGCGGTTATAGTAATCCAAATTTTAAATTCCGCTGCGTTGTATGCTTGATGGATTACTTACAGTGGTATCAGAGCCGTGTACAAGGCTCATATCGGATTTATGTGGTTAAATTGTTTTAATCATATTAGGATTATTATTGCATGCTTTTAAAACTGTATAAACATATATGATATATTAATATCGAGTTTGTGAAAATCATCGTAAAATTGTATTTGGTATAATTGACGAATAATCAAATTAATTGGCCAATGTTTCGGCCACCACCTAGCACAATTGACCCACTGCTTAGCCACATGAGGGCTAGGTTTTTCGAACCCTTGGCTCGAGATGGCCTAGTCGTTGTGGCTCATGTTCGTGCATGGAGGTTTCGAGACATGGATGAGTTTTGAACTCTTTGGCTCGATAATGGTTCAAGCATGCATGGATAAGTGGCTTCACCACATGAGAGCTAGGGTTTTCGAACCCTTGGCTCGAGATGGTTGAGCCACCACCGTGCATGACCTGACCATGATTCGTGGCTCAAGAATTCCGGCGTTTCGAACAAGTTGGCCCGATGAAAACTCAAAGTGGTGCACGGCGGCTAGGGTTTGGAACCCTAGCACCGCCGCCGCTCGGTCATGGTTCGGCCATGGGCTAGGGTTTCGAACCCTAGGCCCATAATTGGTCCAGCCGTGTTTTTGGTTGGTTCGAAACATGGTGGTTCGTGGCTTAGTCGCTTAAGTTCGTGGCATGTGATGTCCCGAGCGTACGATAATTTTTCAAAATTCTATTTTACAGTTTTAATTAGAATTAAATTTTAAAATTTTTAGAATTCAATTAATTAAATGTTAAAGTAAGTTTTATGTGTTGTATGAGCATGGTGCATGGTTATAGCCCTTTTGACCTATTAGATAGGATTTGTGGATGTTTGTAATTTATAATACGACCTACGAGTCGTGCCTTCTCTATTTTATTCTAAATGTAATCCCTCCCCTATGTTCCCCTCGAATGTGAATCGAGGAATTCTATATCTTGTAAATAGTGTAGTTTATTTTGTTGATGGTGATCAATGAAGACGGAGCATCGTGCCGGATGAGGAGGCCATTCACAAATTGGAGCCAAAGGAAGGTGCTTGTGAAGTTACCTTAGGTTGACTCTTAGGATTTTCTCATTGGCTTGAGAAAATCGCTAGTAGGGGCTATAACCATGTCACGTTTAATTATGTATGTTGATGCATGATTTATCTTATGTTTTAGATTGATAATTGTATTACACATATATGTAGATATGTATACAACTATATGTAGTGGACATATTTTAAATTATCAAACTAATCATGAGATCAATAAATCCCTCTAAAATATTAAGTTTTAGATGCCTTCCGAAATTAAAAGTACTCGTCAAAAACTTCGATTGTACATATGTGGGTTTGCCAAAGCAAATCACTGTGGCAATCTTAGTAAGGCGTGAAAGGATAAAAGTGATATCCGTTATACTTTAAATTGGGTACGACTTAACTAGATTATCACAATAGGATTGGGAACCTAGAGGCATGGGTTGGATAATAATTCATTTGATGAATTGAACAAAGTGTTGTTCGTCCAACTATCCAAGAATTACATGTGATGTAATTGACAAAGTGTTGTCTACCTAAATAACCGAGTCTTGGGCGATTATCCAAAGCTAACTCAAGATTAGGCGAAATATGGATCTTGGCCCACTAAAGGTTTCGAGGGTTGATATTTTTTAAACAAAATAGTGGGAGCATCATTTAATATAAGACCATGTTAAATGATTAAATCATAAACTTATTTTGCATATTTATATTGTAGATATCCATGGCAACTAACAATACAACAAGCACATTATCACTGCGATCGATCCTTGAGAAGGACAAATTAAATAGGACAAACTTCCTAGATTGGTATAGGAATCTGAGGATAGTCCTCAAGCAAGAAAAAAGAAACAATATGTCCTAGAGGAACCCTTACCTATTGAGGAACCTCCCCTGACGGCTACGAGAGCCGATAAGGATGCTTACAAGAAGCATCAGAATGACGCACTTGATGTTGCCTGCCTTATGCATGCCACCACGAACTCTGAGCTTCAGAAGCAACATGAGGAAATGGAGGCGTTCGATATGATCGAACACTTAAAGAAATTGTACCAACAACAAGCTAGATAAGAGAGGTATGACGTCTCTAAAGCGTTGTTCCAATGCAGGATGGTAGAGGGAAGCCTAGTTGGAACTAATGTGCTCAAGATGATTGGGTACATTGAGAATCTGGAGAAGCTGGGTTTTCCATTGGACCAAGAGTTGGCCATCGATGTGATCTTGTAATCGTTGCCTGAGAGCTTCAGTCAATTTGTAGTAAATTACAATATGACTGACATGGAAAAGACTCTACCACAATTGCTTGGCATGTTGAGAACATATGAAGCAAATATAAAGAAGACTAAGGCCACAAATGTTCTTATTGTGAATAAGGGCAAAGGAAAGGCCAAAGCTAAAGGCAATGAGAAAGCAAAGAAGGACTTTGTTAAATCTAAGCCAAAGTCTTATGCACTGAAGCCAAAGGGAGGGATAGCAAAGGAAGGGAACTGTTTCCATTGCGGTGAGACCGGCCATTGGAAAAGAAACTGCAAAGTATATCTGGAGGATCTAAAGAAAGGAAGTGTGACTTCCACTTCAGGTATTTTTGTTCTAGAAGTCAATTTATCTACTTCTTCATCATGGGTATTAGATACTGGATGTGGATCTCACATTTGTGTAAATGTGCAGGACCTCAAAAAGAGTAGATTGTTGGCGAAAGACGAAGTAGATCTCCGAGTTGGAAATGGAGCAAGAGTTGCTGCATTAGCTATAGGAGATTATTATTTATCTTTGCCTTCTGGTTTATCGTTGATTTTAAAAGACTGTTATTTTGTGACATCCATTACCAAAAACATTATTTCTATTTCTTGTTTAGGCAAGTGTGGATTTTCATTTATGATAAAGGACAACTGTTGTTCTATTTATTTAAATGATATGTTTTATGCTAGTGCACAAATAGTGAATGGTCTTTATTTATTAAATCTTGATATGCCTATCTATAACATAAATACTAAAAGGATTAAAAATAATGATTGTAATCCGACTTATCTCTGTCATTGTCGCTTGGGCCATATAAACGAGAACCGCATATCTAAACTTCATAAGGATGGAGTATTAGATTCATTTGATTTTGAATCATATGAAACATGCGAATCTTGTTTAAAGGGCAAGATGACTAAAGCCCCTTTCAAGGGACATGTTGAAAGGGCAAATGTTTTATTGGGACTAATACATAGTGATGTATGTGGACCAATAAGTACACAAGCTAGAGGTGGTTTTCAATACTTCGTTACATTTATTGATGACCTCAGTAGAAATGGGTATGCGTACCTAATGAAGCATAAGCATGAAACCTTTGAAAAGTTCAAATATTTCAAGAATGAAGTACAAAACCAACTTGGCAAAAGTATCAAAATCCTTCGATCTGATCGAGGAGGTGAATACTTAAGCCAAGATTTTCATGACTATCTAAAAGGGTGTGGGATAGTCCCACAACTCACTCCTCTGTATACACCACAATGGAATGGTGTATCCGAGAGGAGAAATCGAACCTTGTTAGACATGGTTAGATCAATGACGAGTCATGCAGATCTTCCGATATCGTTTGGGGACACGCTCTAGAAACATCGATTTTCTTACTGAACCGTGTTCCATCTAAATCAGTGGAAAAGACACCATATGAGATATGGACTGGGAAGCGTCCTAGTATGTCTTTTATTAAGATTTGGGGTTGTGAGGCTTTCGTTAGACGTCACGCCACTAACAAACTTGGACCCAAAGCTGATAAGTGTTTATTTGTGGGGTATCCTAAGGAAACGAAAGGATACTATTTCTATTATCCCACCGAGAACAAAGTAGTTGTTGCTCGGACTGGTGTATTTCTTGAAAGAGAATTTATTTCTAGAAAAACCAGTGGGAGAAAAATAGAACTTAGTGAAGTTCAACCACAAGAAAACACTGAACCTGAGATTGAGATGGAAATAGAGCAGGCACCGCAAGCTGTTGTGGAAGAAGTACCTGCTCAAGAGACAGAAGCCCAGCGTAGGTCTGTAAGAGAACACCGGGAGCCACAGAGATATGGATTTCTTGTGACTCAACAAGGTGACTTACTACTTATTGATGAGGATGAGCCGTCATCTTATCAACAAGCTATAATGGGCACTGATTCTGAGAAATGGCAAGAGGCCATGAAATCTGAGATGGAATCCATGTATGCAAACCAAGTATGGACTTTGGTTGATCCACCTGAAGTTGTACGACCCATAGGGTGCAAATGGATTTTCAAGAAAAAGACCGATATGGATGGTAATGTACAAACCTATAAAGGTCGGCTGGTTGCAAAAGGATTCAAACAAATTCATGGTATTGACTATGATGAAACCTTTTCACCAGTGGCCATGGTTAAATCCATAAGGATCGTACTTGCAATAGCTGCATTTCATGATTATGAAATCTGGCAGATGGATGTCAAAACAGCTTTCCTTAATGGAAATCTGTTCGAGGATGTGTACATGACACAGCCCGAGGGTTTTGTAGATCCAAAGGATGCTGGAAAGATATGCAAGCTACAACGATCCATTTACGGATTGAAGCAAGCATCTCGGAGTTGGAATCTTTGTTTTGATGATGCAATCAAAGAGTTTGGTTTTATAAAAAACGTAGATGAACCTTGTGTCTACAAGAAGGTCGGTGGGAGCGTAATCATTTTCCTAGTGTTGTATGTAGATGACATACTTCTCATTGAGAATGATATCCCTGCCTTACAATCTGTAAAGATTTGGCTAGGGAACTGCTTTTCGATGAAAGACTTGGGAGAAGCCACCTATGTATTAGGAATCAAGATCTATAGAGATAGATCAAGAAGGCTTCTTGGCCTAAGTCAAAGTACATACATAGACAAAGTGCTTGAAAGGTTTAGCATGCAAGAATCAAAGAAAGGATTCGTGCCTATGACACATGGTATATATCTCTCGAAGGAACAGTGTCCTTCAACACCAGATGAGAGACAACGCATGAGTAAGATTCCATATGCGTCAGCTATTGGATCTATCATGTATGCCATGATATGTACTCGTCCCGATATATCGTATGCTTTGAGCATGATGAGCAGATATCAAGTTGATCCAGGTGAAGGTCACTGGATTGCTGTCAAGAATATCCTGAAGTACTTGAGAAGAACTAAGGATACATTCTTGATTTATGGAGGTGAGGAAGAGCTCAATGTAATAGGTTACACTGATGCAAGCTTCCAAACCGACAAAGATGATTATCGATCGCAATCTGGATATGTGTATTGCCTAAATGGAGGTGTTGTGAGCTGGAAGAGTTCAAAGCAAGAAACAGTAGCCGATTCTACAACGGAAGCTGAGTATATTGCTGCCTCGGATGCAGCAAAGGAAGCTGTTTGGATTAGGAAGTTCATTTCTGAATTTGGAGTGGTGCCTAGCATTAAAGATCCGATAGAACTCTATTGTGACAACAATTGAGCGATCGCATTGGCTAAGGAACATAGATCTCACCAAAGATCCAAGCACATACTTAGGCGTTTCCATTTCATTCGAGAAATCGTTGAAAGGGGAGATGTTAAAATATGCAAAGTACCAATAGATGATAACGTATCTGACCCATTGACGAAGCCACTGTCACAGCAGAAGCATGATCGTCATACTAGATCTCTAGGCATTAGGTATATGTCTGAGTGGTCTTAGTGCAAGTGGGAGATTTGTTGGGATATGCCCTAAGACAAGTCATTAGATGATGATAATACATAGAATAATATTGTATTATTCTTAAACATTGTCCCTAGTCAAGTATTATCATGAATTAGGATAATGATAATACATAGAGACTAGTATGTGTTGATTGATGAATTGTTCATTGATATGAGATATCAAATCAACACATGGGTACATGTTAGAGAACGATGTACTGGACAGACCCACCATACGAATGCTACATGGATAGTTATATGAGTGTTATAAGGAATTCTCATAGTGATAATAATGTATGTAATCCTTACGACTTGTGATCATCAGATATCCCAACATAAAGAGTTATGTATCTTGATATTGTCAAACGTTACCTGTAACAGGGTAAACTATAAAGGCGACTATTGGATACACTACGAATTATGTAGAGGGATGTTGACTGATCGAGATAGGATTTGTCCCTCCTATATAACAGGAGATGAGTTTGGCCCTTGATCAACTGAGAACTAAAATGCATGGCCATGCTCGAATGAGTCGATATGAGATATCGAGCTTATTCGTTTATTCTAGTTCTACTTGGGGATCAAGAAATAAAGATTGAATATACAAGTATGACTATTCCATGACTCGTGTTCAATCTAAACACAAAGGACAAAGGGATTAAGTTACATGGTTAATATTTTCACAAGTTCTAAAGGTTATGTCGAGTCATTGACATTCTTGTAATTTGGGTAGCATTGATGTGTTGCTAGATACCGCTCATTGCTTGCGACATAAGATTTTATGTCACTACCAACATTACAAGATCCTATCGGGTCGCACAAAAGATTAAACGATAAGGGAAATTAAATTCATGAGATGAATTAAATAATTAAGAGGAGTCTTAATTAATAATTATAAGGAGTAAAGTAAAATCATGGGCTTAAGCCCATGAGGCTTTATGAAAGCCTTTAATTAAATCTTATATAATTTGATTACATGGTGATTAATAAGATTAACACTTAAATATCATAAAACCTAAAACCTCAAGGAGCTCTCGGCCGCCGCTTGTTCGAAGATCATCGTCGCCGCCGCCTTGATCTTCACGGCCGTGCTTGTTCGGTTATAGTAACCGTGAGGGTTTTGTTTGTTTAAGAACAAGTCTAGCAACTTGTTCTTGAACGTCCCTTGCCCGATTTGATCGTGTGGATACCGTAGAGGCAAAACTCGCTAAGTTTTGCTAGTGGCTCGAAGGACTCGTTGGACGTGCTGCTGCTTCGTGGAATCTGCTCAAACACGCTACAAGGGTGAGACTTTTGTAAATCCTTTATCCGATATGAATCCCTATGTATAGATCCACGGTTATAGTAATCCAAATTTTAAATTCCGCTGCGTTGTATGCTTGATGGATTACTTACACTATATTATTTACAACAACCTACAGTTGACAGGTATCAATGAAACCTTTAAATTGGTGAAATTTATCTAACAATTGCAGAAACTGCAGGTATGATCCCAGAACAGCTTATTCTTGGGATTGAGTTTCTTCAGGAACACAAACCTTGGGAAATATTGCAGGATGGAATGTAATTCACAGTGGACGGGAAAACATATATAATTCGATGACCACCAGTCCATTCTTAATATACATCTCAGTCGGGATTTTATACGAGATATATCGTGCAAAATATTTCGCAGCATATATTGATTCAGGAGCTGGAATATGCATGGGCAAAAGTGACATCTTCCCTAAAGAAGTTGGTGAGAAATTACCAGCCATTGCCGAAAGAGACTTTTCGAAGCGGATTCTTATTCTTAATGAAGGAGTCCAGGCTGCGGAAATTATAATTGGAGGAGCCGATGGTATCGCCTAGTCAAAGTCAAGACTTCACCTATTTATTTTATGATTCAAGAGCTGATCTGCTACTAGGAAACAATTTCCTACAACATTCAAGCGGTTTACACAGGAGAACGAGACAAGGAGCTTATTTTCACAATCCTTTGTGATCATAAGATCATTGTCCAGCACAGGAAATTTCCCATTAATTTTCGCAGCAAGCGTGGTGATGAAGGAAAAATTCGACACCCAAAGATGAAGGATGAGTGGAAATTTGGCAACGATACAAGGAACTGGTCAAAAGCGTAAAATGACTTTTGATGGTATAAATGTTATGTCATTGTAATACCTGAAACTTAACTACCTAAGTTAAGTTGACTTAATGCGATAATTAAGAGGTAGGTATGATTGAACATCGTTGTGCTTTGAACTCGGTTAGAAATAATCGAATGTGGTGGAATGTTATGATTGAGTCATATTTAATGAATGGATAAAAAATTGAGATGAATTAAATGACTTGTAAAGGTAATTATGAATTAATTACGGAATTGTTTTCGGGCTCGGTTTGAAATGAATCGAGTGTGATAATGTAAGTACTTATGTGAAATTGAGTAACTTATTGGAGAATTTATTTAAGTGGTTTAGAAAGGGGCATGAGTTAAAATCATCATCCATGTTGAAGAGAACTAAGAATTAATTATCCATGTTAGGGTTGAATTGTATTGTTAGGGTCATTGATTAAGCTATGTCATTAGCTCATTAACATAAAGGGGATGAGATGAATTGTGAACCACAATTCATGTTTTGCACACACTTACACCTTATACACCTAGAAATCTCTACAAGAAAAACCCCAACTCCCCCCTCTTCATCTCCACATTTTATTTTTTGGAAACTTGGAGTTTTGCTTGGAACTTACATATTGAACTTGATTTGGAAGAGCACAAGGGGGTAAGGAGTTAAAAGTTTTGAGTATGTATAGTGGTAGTTGTTGATCTTTTTTCATGTAGATGCAATTTGAGTTCTAAGCTTGGAATGAGCCTTAATGTTGAGAAATGAGTTCATATCATGATATTTTAGTGTATTGTTGTTGAGACATTAGAACTATACCATGTATTTGTGTCTTGGTTTGAATGTGTGCAGAAAAATGGAGAATTTTTCGAAGAACAGAGTTCGGCGATCGATCGCCAACCCGTGCACAATCGATCTCGCGAGGCCAACCAATAATTGGGTGATAAAGTAGCTCGGCGATCGATCGCCAAGTTAGTCCGGATCGATCGAGCGAGACAGTGAATTATCGCGATCGATCGCGAGGTTAAGGCGATCGATCGCGAGTCTCAAATTTTTGAAAAATTATTTTATGTTGTGATTTTGACGTATGCTTTGCCTGAGTCTTTTATACTATTAATCATCACGTTTTGATGAAATATATGGAGGTTGAGTATGTGTTTATGTATGTAATTTTGTGCACGTGATTGATTGTGAATTATGGAATTGTGTAGCGCATAATTCACCAGGTCTCGGGGCGAAGGCAAGGTTCGAATCTCACTATTGGATTATAAGGTACGTGTAACGTACGAGCATGATCAAATATATTATTGTCGTTATTAGATGAATAGTATATATAAATGTTGCGATGAATTAACATGTATTGCGAGTTATGTTGCCGCCACTGTTGAGCGAGCGATGTGATAAGATAGGATGAGATTATGAAATCATTGATTGTGATATATATTTGATTTCTATAAAGCATAATTGTAATGATTCAACTATAATTGACTATGGGATGTGTGGTTTGAGCATGAATATAGTTAATCAATGTAATGATTAACTGATTTTGGAATTTGATGATTTTGATTATTGTGAGAACATGAACATAATGTGAAATTCCATATGGTAATAGTATATACAGGAAGTATGTGATATCCCCAAAATAATTATGTGCATTTGGGCATTAATTATGTTTATGTGATAATTATGGTGTTAATTAATTAGTGTTGAATTAATTAATATGGTGAAATGCTTAGTCATGCGGTGAGCGTGACCTGGTAATACATTTCAGGGTGCTTGTGATGCATGTTGGGAAATTAGGTGTTGACGTGAGTTATTATGGTGGATAATGATTATTTTGGGTAAAGCATGTTTTAATTGGAGTTTTGGTGCATTTTTGGAAAATACTTTTAAAATATCATGTTGGGGATATTTTATATATTGTAGGGTCTTCGTATCTTAACATGCTTATAATAACGTATAATAACATCTTAGGGTTCCGGTTGTTACATGAGCTAACAGGATTATAGGCCAAAAATAAAAATTCAAACTTATTAGTTACATTCCCATAAACGAATGCTAACATTATAGGTTTATACTACTCCTAGAGTAGATACTATCATCCTGAATCCTATCCTTTTTGTGCTCCTTGCAGCTCACTGCCTCAACCTGACCCTTAGCCCTTCAGTCCAAAAGTGTACCTACAGGGACAACCCATCATGAGCATGTACATCATTACTTAACATCATAAGATAATGGCATATAAATAAATGCATGAAATAATCGTTAACATATACTTCCTGGTTACTCGCATTAACCCACTTTTGTTGTCCCTGTTTCATATTCATGCATGTAATCATTAGTTCTTGACATAAATGATTAAAACGTACTTCACTTATATGCCCATAATCAACAATGTTAATTAGAAATGTGACTGTTCTGGTCCTGTTATGTTAGCGGCAAACTTGGACCTCTCGCTCGACATATAGCGGTACTGTGATATCCCTCGCTACTCCTTGATAGCGGATATATCTCCTCGCTAGCTATGTCAGCAGTAAGTACCTTCTTCGCTTGCCCATAACAACCACCGGAACACTCTACCATTTCTAATAACATAGTTTAAAATACATCATAAACATCATAGCATCCTTACTCATCATAAACATCATCCTCACTTATCATAAACATCATCGTATCTTTACTTATCATAATCATCATCGTACACTTACTTATCATTAACATCATCAACCTGTTACATAAATACTTATGAAGCATTGCATAGTCATAGTATAGGAGTGTGTTTTACCGTCCAATGCCCGTACGTCTCTTACGTACCTTAATCTCAAAAGTGGAGAAGTTGAAGAACTTTATCTCCTTGAAGTTGTTGGTACCTGTGATGGTTCTACACAACCATACAAATCAATATTAGAAGTCAATTATAGTCCAATATCCAAAAATCCCACAAAATAATCAAAAACACACTTTTCTGTGTCTCGCGATCGATCGCCGAGACGTCCCGATCGATCGCGAGATCACACTGCCCGTTGCCAAATTTTCTGTCTTCGGCGATCGATCGCCAGCCTCACCGATCGATCGCCAAAATGTTTCTGGAGCCTACTGTTGGCTCGCGATCGATCGCCAGAAACGGGCGATCGATCGCCGATCCCTGCACATCGAAAATCACCATTTTCATCCCAAACCACACCAACACTTATACCTTCAACCCAACAACATAAAAACATAATAAACCTTCAAAATATACCTTTAAACAACCCAAAAATCCAACACCCAACCAAAAATCATACCAACCCAAAACAAACTCATTTCAAAACTCAAATATCAACTTAAATCACAACCAACCCTTACAAAAACAACAAGGAATGATCTATACCCTTCCTAGACCTCAAATCTTACCAAGAATCACACAAATGGAACTTTTGCAAAGATTCCTCCTTCCTAGCCTTGCCAAACTCGAAAATGGGAAGTGGGTTAGGGTTGGGGATGAGATTTGGGGATTTAAGAGTGATGGGTAAAAGTGAAATAAAGTGGGGGTATAGTGGGGTTATAAGGGTTAATATTAAATTTGTACCCCAATAATTAACATGATGTATAAAATACCAACATGGTATTTTAAAAGCATTTTACAAAAATGCACCAAACTCCCAATAATTTCATGCTTTCCAAATAAATGCCAACCAATACAATTAAATCACGCTAACACCCAATTTCCCGACATGCACAACATGCACCCTGAAAGGCACCCACGGGTCACGCCTACCATGAGACTAAGCATTTCAACAAGATAATTAACCCCAACACATAAATCAATTACCACCATAAATAATCACATAAACATAATGCCCAAATTGCATATAATTATTTCGAGGTATCACAATACTCCCCTACTTACAAGATTTCGACCTCGAAGTCGCATGCACTTACCCAAAACAAAACTAAACATAAATCACATACCAGAAAATAGTTCTGGGTAATGCTGCACCATATGCTGCTCCTGTTGGGATATGCCCTAAGACAAGTCATTAGATGATTGTTTATGACATACAATGTGATATGATTTTATTAATGGCAAATCATTAGTATATATTATTCGAATATCTGTGCAATATGAATTGATATATAAGTTAATGTCCCTAGAATAATATTGTATTGTTCTTAAAGTTGTCCCTAGTCAAGTATTATCATGAATCGGGATAATGATAATACGTTGAGACTAGTATGCTTTGATTGATGAATTGTTCATAGATATGAGATATCAAATCAACACATGGGTACATGTTAGAGAACAATGTACTGGACAGACCCACCATGAGAATGCAACATGGATAGTTATATGATTGTCATATGCAATTCTCATAGTGATAATAATATATGAAATCCTTACGAGTGATCATCAGAGATCCCAACATAAGGAGTTATGTATCTTGATATTGTCAAACGTTACCCGTAACAGGTAAACTATAAAGGCGACTATTGGATACACTACGAATTATGTAGAGGGATGTTGATTGATCGAGATAGGATTTGTCCCTCCTATATAACAGGAGAAGTGTTTGGGCCCTTGATCAAGTAAGACTAAAATGCATGGCCATGCTCGAATGAGTCGATATGAGTTATCGAGCTTATTCGTTTATTCTAGTTCTACTTGGGGATGAAGAAATAGAGATTGAATATATGAGTATGACTATTCCATGACTCGTGTTCAATCTAAACACAAAGGACAAAGGGATTAAGTTACATGATTGATATTATCACGGTTCCCAGGTTATGTCGAGTCATTGACATTCTTCTAATTTGGGTAGCATTGATGTGTTGCTACATACCGCTCATTGCTTGCGACATAAAATGAGATTTTATGTCACTGCCAACATTACAAGATCCTATCGGGTCGCACAAAAGATCAAATCGAGAAGAGAAATTAAATTCATTGGATGAATTAATTAATTAAGAGGAGTCTTAATTGAATGATTAAAAGAACTTAATTAAATCATGGGTTTGGGCCCATTAGACTTTGAGAAAGTCTTGAACTTTAATTAAGCCTTTTATTAACAAGAATATTAATTAATTGTGCGGAACAGTTAAAATTGATTCTAACCTACACCAAGGAAGCTCACGGCTGCCTATCTCTCTTGCTCTCTCGGTTTTTTCTTCATAGCCGACGAGATCATTGAGTATTTCCGGCGATCATTCGATTTTGAATCGAGTGTGCTTCTTGTTCTGGTTTAAGAACGAGTCTAGCAACTTGTTCTTAGACTATCCCTTCACCCGATTTGATCGTGTGGATACCATTGAGGCAAAACTAGATAAGTTTTGCTAGTGACTCGAAGGAGGCGTTGGACGTGGTGCTGCTTCGTGGAATCTGCTCAAACACGCTACAAGGGTGAGAATTTTGATCCCTAATCCGATATGATAACCTTTGTATAGATCCGGTGTATTAGTAATCCAAATTTTATTCCGTTGCGTTGCTATGCTTGTTGGATTACCTACAGTGGTATCAGAGCCAGGTTTAAAGCTCATATCGGACTTATGTGGTTAAATTGTTTTAATCATATTAGAATTGTATTGCATGCTATAATAACTGTATATAATCATATATGATATGATTAAATTGAATTTGTGAAATTATCATGAGATTATATTTGATATAATTGATGTTTAATGTATACGATACACGAAGCAAATAATCGAATCCATAAAAATTGTTTTCGGCCACCAACTAATGCACTTGACCCACGGCTGCACCACGTGAGGGCTAGGGTGCTTCGGACCCTTGGCTCGAGATGGTCTAGCCGTTGTGGCTCATGTTCGTGCATGGAGGTGTTGAGACGTGGTTAGAGTTTTGAACTCTTTGGCTCGATAATGGTTCACGCATGCATGGTATAACGGCTTCACCACGTGAGAGCTAGGGTGTTTCGAACCCTTGGCTCGAGATGGTTAAGCCACCACCGTACATGGCCTGACCATGATTTGTGGCTCATTAATTTCCGACGTTTAGAACGAAACGACTCGATGGAAACAAAATTGGTGCATGGCGGCTAGGGTTGGACCCTAGCGGCGCCGCACACTCGCACAAGGACTCGGACCACGTCGTGGGCTAGGGTTTCGAACCCTAGGCCCATGATTGGTCCAGCCGTGGTCCTTGGTTGGTTCGAACCATGATGGTTCATGGTTTAGTCGCTTTAGTTCATGGCATGTGATGTCCCGAGCGTACGATAATTTTTCAAAATTTTATTTTACAGTTTTAATTAGAATTAAATTTTAAAATGTTTAGAATTTAATTAATTAAATGATATAGCATGTTTTATGTGTTGTTTGAGCATTGTGCATGGTTATAGCCCTATAACCTATTAGATAGGATTTGTGAAAGTTTGTAATTTATAATACGACCTGCGAGTCGTGCCCTCTCTATTATTTTTCTGAATGTTATCCCTCCCCTATGTTCCCCTCGAATGTGACTCGAGGAATTCTCTATATCTTGTAAATGTTATATAGTGTAGTTAATTTTATTGACGGTGATCAATGAAGATGGAGCATAGTGCCGGGATGAGGAGGCCATTCACAATTTGGAGCCAAAGGAAGGTGCTTGTGAAGTTACCTTAGGTTGACTCTTAGGATTTTCTCATTGGCTTGAGAAAATCGCTAGTAGGGGCTATAACCATGTCACGTTTAATTTATGTATGTGATGCATGATTTATCTTATGTTTTAGATTGATAATTTTATTATACATATATGTAGATATGTATATGCGTATATGTAGTGGACATATTTTAACTTATCAATAATAAAATCATGAGATCAATAAATCCTTCTATAATATTAAGTTTAAGATGCCTTCCAATTAAAAATACTCGTCAAGACTTCGATTGAACATGTGTGGGTTTGCCAAAGCAAAGCACCGTGACAATCTTAGTAATGCGCAAAAGGATAAAAGTGATATCCGTGTTATTTTAAAATTGGGTTCGACTTAACTAGCGACCTCAATAGGATTGGGAACCTAGAGGCATGCGGTTGGAAAATAATTCATTAGATGAATTTGAACAAAGCGTTGTTCGTCCAATCATCCAAGAATTGCATGTGATTGCAATTGACAAAGTGTTGTCTACCTAAATAACCGAGTCTTGGGCGATTAGCCAAAGCTAACTCAAGATTAAGTGAAATATGGATCTTGGCCCACTAAAGTTTTCGAGGGTTGATAATTTTAAACAAAATAGTGGGAGTGTCATTTAATATAAGACCATATTAAATGATTAAAATCATAAACTTATCTTGCATATTTATATTGTAGATATCCATGGCAACTAACAACGTAACAAGCACATTATCACTGCGATCGGTCCTTGAGAAGGACAAATTAAATGGGACAAATTTTCTCGACTGGCATAGGAACTTGAGGATAGTCCTCAAACAAGAAAAGAAGCAATATGTCCTAGAGGAACCCTTACCTGCTGAGGAACCTCCCTGACGGCTACTAGAGCCAATAAAGATGCTTACAAGAAGCATCAAAGTGACGCACTTGATGTTGGGTGCCTGATGCTTGCCACCATGAACCCTGAGCTTCAGAAGCAACATGAGGAAATGGAGGCGTTCGATATGATCGAGCACCTTAAGCAACTGTACCAACAACAAAGCAAGACAAGAGAGGTATGACGTCTCTAAAGCGTTGTTTCAGTGTAGAATGGTAGAAGGAAGTCTGGTTGGAACTCATGTACTCAAGATGATTGGGTATATTGAGAATCTGGAGAAGCTGGGTTTTCCTTTGGACCAAGAGTTGGCCACTGACGTGATCTTGCAATCGTTGCCTGAAAGCTTCAGTCAATTTGTCTTGAATTACAATATGATTGAAATTGAAAAGACTTTACCGCAGTTACTTGGCATGCTTAGAACTTTTGAAGCAAATAGCAAGAAGTCTAAGCCTACAAATGTTCTTATTGTGAATAAGAGCAAAGGAAAGACAAAAGCTAAGAGCTTCAAGAAGAACAAAAATGTCTTTGTTAAATCTAAGCCAAAAACTTCTGCGCTTAAGCCTAAGGGAGGGGTAGCAAAAGAAGGGAACTGTTTCCATTCCGGTGAGACCGGTCATTGGAAAAGAAATTGCAAAGTTTATCTGGAGGATCTCAAGAAAGGAAATGTGACTTCCACTTCAGGTATTTTTGTTATAGAAGTCAGTTTATCTACTTCTTCATCATGGGTATTAGATATTGGATGTGGATCTCACATTTGTGTAAATGTGCAGGATCTCAAAAGGAGTAGGACATTGGCGAAAGGTGAAGTTGATCTCCGAGTTGGAAATGGAGCAAGAGTTGCTGCATTAGCTATAGGAGATTATTATTAGCTTTACCTTCTGGTTTATCGTTGATTTTAAAAGACTGTTATTTTGTGACATCTATTACTAAAAATATTATTTCTATTTCTTGTTTGGACAAGTGTGGTTTTTCATTTATGATAAAGGACAACTATTGTTCTATTTATTTAAATGATATGTTTTATGCTAGTGCACAAATGATTAATGGTCTTTATGTATTAAATCTTGATATGCCTGTCTATAACATAAATACTATAAGGATTAAGAATAATGACTCTAATCCAACTTATCTCTGGCATTGTCGCTTGGGCCACATAAACGAGAAACGCATATCGAAACTTCATAAGGATGGAGCATTAGATTCATTTGATTTTGAATCATATGAAACATGTGAATCTTGTTTAATGGGCAAGATGACTAAAGCCCCTTTCAAGGGACATGTTGAAAGGGCAAATGTTTTATTTGGACTAATACATAGTGATGTATGTGGGCCAATAAGTACACTAGCTAGAGGTGGTTTTCAATACTTCGTTACATTTACTGATGACCTCAGTAGATTGGGTATGTGTACCTAATGAAGCATAAGCATGAAACCTTTGAAAAGTTCAAAGATTTCAAGAATCAAGTACAAAACCGACTTGGCAAAAGTATCAAAATTGTGGGGGTCTTCCCACCTTAACAGTGATTACTAAACATAAAAAGGATTAATCATGCATTGATAACGTCTTAAGGATTCGGTTGTTACATGAGCTAATAGGATTACAGGCCAAAAAGTTACAAAACTTTAAAATAATTCATTACATTCCAAAAGAATGTCATTTAGATTTACACTACTCCTAGAGTAGATACTAATCATAACTTGAAATCCTAAACGTTCCTGAGTCCCTCGTAGCTCACTGCCTCAACCCGACCCTTAGTCCTTTCATCCAAAAGCGTACCTACAGGGACAACACATCATGAGCATATACAATTTTACTTAACAACATATAAACATTATAGTAAATGCATGAAATCTTAGTTAAGTAAATATGCTGGTTATTCATTAACTTCTTATTGTTGTCCCTGATTCATAATCATGCATATGGGGCACCTTACCCCGTGGCACCTTACCACAATAACATCGCATGGCTACTTACCATGTGGGGCACCTTACCCCGTGGCACCTTACCACAATAACATCGCATGGCTACTTACCATGTGGGACACCTTACCCCGTGGCACCTTACCACAATAACATCGCATGGCTACTTACCATGTGGGGCACCTTACCCCGTGGCACCTTACCACAATAACATCGTCATATAAACATCGTTTACACATCATCATATAAACATCGCATAAACATCATGATTTCATCGTATACATATTCATGCTATAAATGCATAGACATAGTGTAAGGATGTATTTTACCGTCCGATGCCCGTACGTCTCTTACGTACCTTTTCAAAAAGAGGAGGAGTCAACAGACCTATCTCCTTGATTGTGCCGGTACCTGGGGTGGCTCTACACAATCACATAATACAATATTAGGCACCTCATATTAATCCGGAAACAAAACTTAAATTAAAACCACATAAATCCTTAAACATCATCTCGCGATCGATCGTCCAAGAGCCCCGATCGATCGTGAGATGCTACTGCCTCGCATACCAAAAAAATTTAATCCGCGATCGATCGCCTCAAAATTGGCGATCGATCGCCACAACTCACTGGAACGTCGCGATCGATCTTGCCTTCTTGGCGATCGATCGCCAACCCTGTTCCTTTGAGCGATTTTCCAGAATTACTTGGCACAGTTAATCATACCCTTAAAACTAACATGTAAGACATAATACATGCCAAAGCCAACATGCTAGTAGTTGCACTACACTACCCTGAGTGTATCCAATTCGAATTTACGCCTTAAACATGAGTCCACATGCATAAACGTCGACCACTTATACAAGCACCGGGTCAACTTTTCTGGAAACAGGGCATCACAACTTCTACCCAGATTTTCGAGTACTACTTTTTATAGCAACGATTCTCACATATAAACCATACAACATGTTCCAACATATATGTTAGGGGCTTCATAAAACATCTATGTAAGCACGTAAATTCAAGTTTTCATAAAACTTAAGCTAGCATGCATCCTAACATCCTCATAAACTTTGAGTTCATCCAACTTACAGAAAAACAGGGCATCCCATCATAACCCAGATTTTCGAACACCTAGTTTCCAAGTCGGAAATCTAACACATAAAGCATGCAAGTTACTTAACAAGACATGCTAGAAGCTTCATAAACATCATATAAAAGTACTCATAACAAGAGTTTATCAAACCCTACACTATCATACCAAATATACTACAAAGAAAACATGTGCTAGAACTCTGAAATCTGGGAAAAGAATGACTCCTCACCACTTTTTGGCACGACTTTCCTTCAAGAAAAAGAACAATAAAACGTGATCCTCTTCTTCCTACTTGCTGTCTGAGTGTTTTTAGAGGGTTTGGAGAGAAGGAGGAGAGTTTGGAGGAGATGGAGTGAGTAAAGAAGATGGACCAAAAGTCCTCCCTGGCCACTCCGCTTTCCGAAAATAGGGGTAGGGGTATGGGTTGTGGCCAAGTGGGGGGAGGGTGGTTGCATGTAGGGTGCTTTTGTGGTGTTTAATTGTATCCCGGTATTTCTTATGATGTATAAAAATAATTTCCCTTGATATTTCACAATTGCACTACATCATCACAACAATTAAAAACCCGTAACATGCAACCTAAACCATATCATCATATCATAATTATAACCCCCCATTTAAAATACCATGTCCCTCTTAAATACATCATAATTCATCATCGTAGCACATAATCATATAACATTTCGGGGGTATTACATTACTCCCCTACTTATAAGATTTCGTCCTCGAAATCCACATGCATCATCATAACGGAACTAAACATAAATACATACCAGAGAATAGTTCCGGATAGTGCTGCACCATATGTCGTTCCGTCTCCCATGTAGCCTCCTCGACACCCCGACGATCCCACTGAACTTTAACCATCGGTATAACTTTGCTCCGTAGTCTGCGATCCTTCCGATCCAGAATTCTGATTGGTCGTTCTTCGTAGGACATATCTGAGTCTAACTGAACTTCTGTAGGCTGTAAGACATGAGACGGATCTGGCTCATACTTCCGTAACATAGAGACATGGAAAACATCGTGTATGCCAGATAAAGATGGCGGTAGAGCCAAACGATATGCCAAAGTACCGATACGCTGCAAAATTTCATATGGCCCAACATACCTCGGAGATAACTTTCCCCGCATCCCAAAACGAACCACGCCCCTGAAGGGCGAGATCTTTAAGAAGACCCTGTCTCCTAACTGGAATTCTAGTGGTCGTCGCCGCTTATTGGCATAGGCCGCTTGCCTATCTTGGGCCGCTTTCATCTTCTGGCGTATCAACTTTATCTTACCTTCCATATCTCTGATCATATCCGGTCCTCCGACCGCTTTGCTGGTCAAGTCCTCCCAATACAGTGGTGATCTACATCGTCGTCCATAGAGAGCTTCAAAAGGGGCCATTTGAATGCTCGCCTGGTAACTGTTATTATAGGAGAACTCCACCAGCGGTACTGAATCCTGCCACGGAGTATCAAACTCCAAAATGCACGCCCTCAACATGTCTTCGAGCGTCTGAATGGTACGCTCTGTTTGGCCGTCTGTCTGAGGGTGATAGGCCGTACTCAGTCTCACCTCTGTACCCAAAGCTGTCTGGAGACCCTCCCAGAAATGTGAAGTGAACCTCGGGTCCCTGTCAGACACTACCGAGACTGGAATTCCATGCAACCTTACCACATCCCGTATATACATCTGGGCCATCTTCAAGTACGTATATGACATACTGTAAGGGATGAAATGAGCCGTCTTCGTCAGCCTATCCACGATCACCCAGATCGCATCAAATCCTGAGGCCGTCCTCGGCAAGTGGGTCACGAAATCCATAGATATATGCTCCCACTTCCATTCAGGCACCTCTAAGCTCTTCAGCTCTCCACCAGGCCTCTGCCTCTCTGCCTTTACCTGCTGGCAGATCAAACATTTTTTAACAAAAATGATTACCTCACGCTTCATGCGTCTCCACCAGAATTGATCGCATAGATCTTTGTACATCTTCTTTCCCCCTGGATGGATACTGAACCGACTACTGTGAGCTCGCTCCAATATTCCTCTACGTAGTTCTGGTGTATCTGGGACTACCCATCGGTTGCCCAGTCTCAAAGAATCATCCTCAGCCACTCTGAACTTGGATGGCTGACCCTGATGTACCAATGACGTCCACCTCTGAACCTCACTATCCGACTTCTGGGCCTTCCTGATTGCCTCAAATATGTCTGGCTCTGCCAAAAGGGTCGACACTCGCACAGGCGACGTGTCTACATCGAAATCATAGCCCAGATGGCAATAAGAAGTCATCAAGGCCGACAAACACATGACATCCTCTGCAGTACTCTTCACCTTCCGACTTAAGGCGTCTGCTATCAAGTTTGCTTTACCTGGATGGTACTCAATTTCACAATCATAGTCTTTGAGTAAGTCCATCCACCTTCTTTGCCTCATATTCAACTCTGCCTGAGTAAATAAGAACTTCAGGCTCTTATGGTCCGTATATATAGTGAAGGACGTGCCATACAAGTAATGCCTCCAGATCTTCAAGGCAAATATGATGGCCGCCAGTTCCAAATCATGCACTGGATACCTAGCCTCGTGTGGCTTCAGCTGCCTCGATGCATAAGCCACTACATGCTTATCTTGCATTAACACACAGCCCAAACCCTGCAGTGACGCATCCGTATACAAGGCAAATCTCTTATTCTCAGTCGGAATCACTAAAACAGGTGCTGTAGTCAAGCGACGCTTCAGCTCTTGAAAACCTTCTTCACAAGCCTCAGACCAATAGAAGGGGACTCCTTTCTGAGTCAGCTGCGTCAGGGGTTTGGCAATTTTTGAGAAACCTTCGACGAAACGTCGGTAATAACCTGCCAAACCAAGGAAGCTCCGTATTTCTGGTACAGAAGTGGGTGCAACCCACTCCATCACAGCTTCGATCTTCCTGGGATCCATAGATATCCCCTGGCTAGATATGACATGGCCTAAGAATACCACGCTGTCCAACCAGAACTCGCACTTACTAAGCTTTGCATACAACTGATGGTCCCTAAGGATCTGAAGTACCGTCCTCAAGTGCCTTACGTGCTCTTCTTCAGTCCGTGAGTAAATAAGTATGTCGTCAATGAAGACTATGACGAACTGATCCAAATACGGCTGGAATACCCTGTTCATCAAACTCATGAAGACAGCTGGGGCATTCGTCACTCCAAAAGGCATCACCAGGAATTCATAGTGCCCATATCTTGTCCTGAAAGCCGTCTTTTGAACATCGTCTTCTCTTACTCGAATCTGATGGTACCCCGACCTCAGATCGATCTTACTGTAGAGCCTCGTACCCTGCAACTGATCAAACAAGTCATCGATTCTCGGAAGTGGATACTTGTTCTTGACTGTGGCCTTATTCAGTTGCCTATAGTCAATGCATAGGCGCATCGATCCATCTTTCTTCTTAACAAATAAGACAGGCGCACCCCATGGCGATACGCTAGGGCGTATGTAGCCCTTGTCAAGGAGCTCCTGCAATTGCATCTTCAACTCCCTTAACTCAGCTGGTGCCATCCTATATGGGGCACGAGAAATTGCAGACGTCCCTGGTAGTAGCTCAATCCCAAACTCGACCTCTCTCGTCGGTGGGAATCCGGGAATCTCCTCCGGAAAGACATCAGCAAACTCTGCCACTACGGGCACATCCTCAACCTTTAACTCCTTCTTCTTTTCCGTCACATCAATAGCATAAATAAGATATCCTGAATGACCTTGTTCCAATAACTGTGCCATCTTGACAGCCGATACCAACGGAATCTTTGGGCGAGAACCATCCCCAAAGAATGTCCACTGGACTCCCACATCAGATCTGAATCGGACAGTCCTTTGCCTGCAGTTAACGACCGCCTGATACTTGTTCAGAACATCGATGCCCACAATGCAATCGAAGTCTGTCATTCCTAGCACAATCAAATCTGATCTTAACTCATTATCCTCAAAATAAATGAGGCCATCATAGATAATCTGATCCGTAACCAAACTTCTTCCTGCGGGGGTCGAGACTAAAAGAGGCATGGGCGACGGAGAAGTGCATATGTGGTGCCTTTCAACAAAACTCGTCGACACAAAAGAGTGTGACGCACCTGTGTCTATCAATATAAGAGCAGGGTGCGTAAATAAAAGACACGTACCCGCTATCACCTCCTTTGGAGCCGCTGTAGCCTGCTCCCTTGTCAAAGCATACACCTGACCCTGAGGTGGCCCCGTGGGCTGACCTCCATACTGCCTCGGTGCGAAAGGTGGTCTGTGCGGTGCTGCTCTGTCCGCAGGTCTCCCCGCAGAGTTCTGCTGTCTTCCCCTGTTGGGACACTGTCGAGCGAAGTGGCCTCTGTCGCCACAGACATAGCAGCCAACGCAGTCCTTTGCCAAATGTGATAGTCCACATATAGTGCACTGAGCTCTTCCAGATCTATCTCCCTGAGGCTGTCCTCTCCCAGATGGAGTGTCATTCCTTCCCTTCCCTTTCCATCGATTCTCGGGCCTCTTGCCACTGAATCTCGATGCTGACGGGTTCCCCCTAGGCTTAAACTGATCACCCCTGGGCTTCAAGTGGTCAGAAGTAGATTTCGGAGGGGGTGCTGGAGGTGGCACTGCATCAGGATATGCACCAACTCCCAACTCAGCTAACTCAGCTCGTGAGAGTGCATCATCAAAACAAGCAGGGCCATAAGTGATCACTCTGTCATACAGTTCAGGCCTCAAGCCCTTCATGAAGTTCCGCATCTTCGCTTGAGTGCTTGCAGCAATGTGTGGCACATAACGTAGCAAGGAGCAGTAATGCAAAGCATAATCAGATACAGGCATGGTACCTTGTCTTAAACTGGTAAACTCATCTTCTTTGGCCTGTCTTGCAGCGGCTGAGAAATAGCGGTTCAGAAACCGCGTTCGGAACATCTTCCAATTCACCTCTTGTCCCTGAGCCTCTTGCTCAATTACTGTGGTTTTCCACCACATCAGTGCTTTCTTGGATAGCTGAAATTCTGCTAACCGGATCCAGGCCGTCTTTGCACAGGGTGCTGCCACAAATATCTGTTCGATCCTCTCTAACCATTCCTCTGCTTTCTCCCCTGATTCAGTTCCCTCGAACATCGGAGGCCGATACATCATAAACTGAGCCAAGCTCAATTCCCCAGGTAGCAACTGCTGTTCAGAGGGTTCCTCACCCAAGGCTGGGGGTGGCAATGGATTCGTACGCCCAGCACTTGCGTTTACACTAATGGCGTCTCCCACTTCTATATTTGCTGCCATGCTGCAACACAAGGGTTAATAACAACACCAAAAGCAGTTCATAAAGCACATCGTTAGATAATTAAACATGTTAGCATAACTTAGAAACTTCATATGCAACATACATATAAAACATGTTCAAAAGTAAGCACCTAGCCAACTTATCGCTAAGGCTACCCTTCACTCATTCCCGAGTTATCTAACCACCGCTCTGATACCACTAATGTGGGGGTCTTCCCACCTTAACAGTGATTACTAAACATAAAAAGGATTAATCATGCATTGATAACGTCTTAAGGATTCGGTTGTTACATGAGCTAATAGGATTACAGGCCAAAAAGTTACAAAACTTTAAAATAATTCATTACATTCCAAAAGAATGTCATTTAGATTTACACTACTCCTAGAGTAGATACTAATCATAACTTGAAATCCTAAACGTTCCTGAGTCCCTCGTAGCTCACTGCCTCAACCCGACCCTTAGTCCTTTCATCCAAAAGCGTACCTACAGGGACAACACATCATGAGCATATACAATTTTACTTAACAACATATAAACATTATAGTAAATGCATGAAATCTTAGTTAAGTAAATATGCTGGTTATTCATTAACTTCTTATTGTTGTCCCTGATTCATAATCATGCATATGGGGCACCTTACCCCGTGGCACCTTACCACAATAACATCGCATGGCTACTTACCATGTGGGGCACCTTACCCCGTGGCACCTTACCACAATAACATCGCATGGCTACTTACCATGTGGGGCACCTTACCCCGTGGCACCTTACCACAATAACATCGCATGGCTACTTACCATGTGGGGCACCTTACCCCGTGGCACCTTACCACAATAACATCGTCATATAAACATCGTTTACACATCATCATATAAACATCGCATAAACATCATGATTTCATCGTATACATATTCATGCTATAAATGCATAGACATAGTGTAAGGATGTATTTTACCGTCCGATGCCCGTACGTCTCTTACGTACCTTTTCAAAAAGAGGAGGAGTCAACAGACCTATCTCATTGATTGTGCCGGTACCTGGGGTGGCTCTACACAATCACATAATACAATATTAGGCACCTCATATTAATCCGGAAACAAAACTTAAATTAAAACCACATAAATCCTTAAACATCATCTCGCGATCGATCGTCCAAGAGCCCCGATCGATCGCGAGATGCTACTGCCTCGCATACCAAAAAAATTTAATCCGCGATCGATCGCCTCAAAATTGGCGATCGATCGCCACAACTCACTGGAACGTCGCGATCGATCTTGCCTTCTTGGCGATCGATCGCCAACCCTGTTCCTTTGAGCGATTTTCCAGAATTACTTGGCACAGTTAATCATACCCTTAAAACTAACATGTAAGACATAATACATGCCAAAGCCAACATGCTAGTAGTTGCACTACACTACCCTGAGTGTATCCAATTCGAATTTACGCCTTAAACATGAGTCCACATGCATAAACGTCGACCACTTATACAAGCACCGGGTCAACTTTTCTGGAAACAGGGCATCACAACTTCTACCCAGATTTTCGAGTACTACTTTTTATAGCAACGATTCTCACATATAAACCATACAACATGTTCCAACATATATGTTAGGGGCTTCATAAAACATCTATGTAAGCACGTAAATTCAAGTTTTCATAAAACTTAAGCTAGCATGCATCCTAACATCCTCATAAACTTTGAGTTCATCCAACTTACAGAAAAACAGGGCATCCCATCATAACCCAGATTTTCGAACACCTAGTTTCCAAGTCGGAAATCTAACACATAAAGCATGCAAGTTACTTAACAAGACATGCTAGAAGCTTCATAAACATCATATAAAAGTACTCATAACAAGAGTTTATCAAACCCTACACTATCATACCAAATATACTACAAAGAAAACATGTGCTAGAACTCTGAAATCTGGGAAAAGAATGACTCCTCACCACTTTTTGGCACGACTTTCCTTCAAGAAAAAGAACAATAAAACGTGATCCTCTTCTTCCTACTTGCTGTCTGAGTGTTTTTAGAGGGTTTGGAGAGAAGGAGGAGAGTTTGGAGGAGATGGAGTGAGTAAAGAAGATGGACCAAAAGTCCTCCCTGGCCACTCTGCTTTCCGAAAATAGGGGTAGGGGTATGGGTTGTGGCCAAGTGGGGGGAGGGTGGTTGCATGTAGGGTGCTTTTGTGGTGTTTAATTGTATCCCGGTATTTCTTATGATGTATAAAAATAATTTCCCTTGATATTTCACAATTGCACTACATCATCACAACAATTAAAAACCCGTAACATGCAACCTAAACCATATCATCATATCATAATTATAACCCCCCATTTAAAATACCATGTCCCTCTTAAATACATCATAATTCATCATCGTAGCACATAATCATATAACATTTCGGGGGTATTACAAAAATCCTTCGATCAGATCGAGGAGGTGAATACTTAAGCCAAGAATTTCATGATTATCTAAAGGAGTATGGGATAGTCCCACAACTCACTCCTCCGTATACTCCACAATGGAATGGTGTATCCGAGAGGAGAAATCGAACCTTGTTGGCATGGTTAGATCAATGATGAGTCATGCAGATCTTCCGATATCCTTTTGGGGACATGCTTTAGAAACAACAATATTCATACTGAACCGTGTTCCATCTAAATCAGTGGAAAAGACACCATATGAGATTTGGACTGGGAAGCGTCCTAGTATGTCTTTTATGAAGATTTGGGGTTGTGAGGCTTTCGTGAGACGTCACGTCTCTAACAAACTGGACCCAAATCTGATAAGTGTTTATTTGTGGGGTATCCTAAGGAAACGAAAAGATACTATTTCTATTATCCCACCGAGAACAAAGTAGTTGTTGCTCGGACTGATGTCTTTCTTGAAAGAGAATTTATTTCTAGAAAAACCAGTGGGAGACAAATAGAACTTAGTGGTTCAACCACAAGAAAACACTGAACCTGAGATTGAGATGGAAACAGAGCAGGCACCGCAAGATGTTGTGGAAGAAATACCTGCTCAAGAGACACAAACCCAGCGTAGGTCTGTAAGAGAACACCGGGAGCCACAGAGATATGGATTTCTTGTGACTCAACAAGGTGACTTACTACTTATTGATGATCTTATCAAGAAGCTATAATGGGGACTGATTCTGAGAAATGGCAAGAGGCCATGAAATCTGAGATGGAATCCATGTATTCTAACCAAGTATGGACTTTGGTTGACCCACCTGAAGGGGTACGACCCATAGGGTGCAAATGGATTTTCAAAAGAAAGACCGACATGGATGGTAATGTACAAACCTATAAAGGTCGACTGGTTGCAAAAGGTTTCAAACAATTCATGGTATTGACTATGATGAAACATTTTCACCAGTTTCCATGATTAAATCCATTAGGATCTTACTTGCAATAGCTGAATTTCATGATTATGAAATCTGGCAGATGGATGTCAAAACAACTTTCCTTAATGGAAATCTGCTCGAGGATGTGTACATGACACAGCCCGAGGGTTTTGTCGATCCAAAGGATGCTGGAAAGGTATGCAAGCTACAACGATCCATTTATGGATTGAAGCAAGCTTCTCGGAGTTGGAATCTTCGTTTTGATGATGCAATCAAAGAGTTTGGTTTTATCAAAAACTTAGATGAACCTTGTGTCTACAAGAAGGTCAGTGGGAGCATAATCATTTTCCTAGTGTTGTATGTAGATGACATACTTCTCATTGGGAATGATATCCCTGCCTTACAATCTGTAAAGATTTGGCTAGGGAATTGCTTTTCGATGAAAGACTTGGGAGAAGACACCTATGTATTAGGAATCAAGATCTATAGAGATAGATCGAGAAGGCTTCTTGGCCTAAGTTGTGATGTCCAGATTTATTATAATCATTTGTTGGACTAAATATGATTTAGATTTTATTGATAATTAATTTTAGAATTAATTAATTAGAAGTGGGATTGACCAAGTGAAGGTCAACAGGCAAATTAATCAGATCATAAAATATTTTGAGATTGTAAAATATACTCCGATAATATTTTAGAGATAAGTTAATAAAAATGAAGAATTTAAGTTTTGGGTTTTTGGGGTGTGTATAAATCCCAATCGTAGTCTATAAATAATATGTCAGTGCACCGTTGACACTTCGATGTACAAAACCGGGTTAGGATACAAAAAAATAAATATGTTATGTTGGACATTTTCGGACACACAATAAAACGTATAAATACACGCACAAAAACCGATCCCCTTTTCTTCTCTGCTGAAAAAATCGCGCATTCAGACCCCTCGCCGCTAAAGCCGCGCGCCTGCCACCGTCGGACCTCCTTCCGGCGCATCCGAACCACCATCGTCTTTGTCTCTTCCAGGCGCATCTTTCCATACCAAGAACATGAAGTTTCGTCGCAGATTGCGTCCGGATCTTGCAAGGAAGCGCGAGGATAAAATTTCCGAATTCGTCCGATTTTGGGACGATTTTCTTCCAATTTTTTTGTGGGTAATTCTCCTCATCCTTCAACCGTTTTTCCCCTGAAATACCTCGAATTTTTGATGAACTTTGGTTCGATTTTGCTAGCATTTTGGAAGGGTTGCTAGTGTGTGTTCTTGTGTGTGCAGCAGTGTGTGTGCGTGTGTGTGTTCTGTGTGCAGATTAGTGTGTGTTCGTGTGTGTTCTGTGTGAAGATAAGTGTGTGTACTGTGTGTGCATGTGCGTGTGCTGCTAGGTGTGTGGGTATGTGGTTCCAACTTGTAGTTTGGTAACTAAGTGATGATTACATGTTTGGAGGTTCTATGCCTATAATTATATGTATTGGAGTATATATATATATATATGCTATGAATTGTTGGGGGTCTAATTATAACTCACTTTAATGAATGGTTGATTGTTGCGAATAAATTGTTAAATTATGTCTTGGCTTAGTATTATTGTTGGTTAAAAGATGAAGACTAAAATCATGCATGGAAGGTGTTTGTTAATATGCTTAAATGTGATTTAAGTGTGGGTCTAAGCCGGGTTGTAGGTGGTGAAAAGAATTAACTTTTATGGCTTGTAACCATGGTAATAGTGTTGGTGGGAATTGGACTATGGTGCGGGATGTGTTATCTTTGGAAGTATGTGTAGTGTGTAAATAAGTGGGTTAGATACATGCTAGTATGTGTTAACATGGAATAGAGTTTGTGGTGATGTATAAGCTTGAATGTGATGACCAGGGATTATAGGTGTTAATCCCGTAGTGTTAATAATCCCTAAAGTGGTTTTACGTGGCGATCTGGAGTTTAATCGAGATGTTGGGCCTTCTGGGCTCGTTTATTTGGGTAGTTGGGATCGTTGGATCCAGAGGTTGAGATTGTATTCTCATTTGGGTGAAAAACCTAAGAGTTGGGTTTTTTTTATGTGTCTCGGGATCTCGGGTGCTGTGTGAGCACCGGTAGGGGGTTTTGGAGTTAGAGAGAGAGTTTTTGAAAACAGATGATTTTTAATGAATCACGATGTAATTGTGGGGCTATTAATTTTTCGGGGTATTTTTGCTATAAATACCAATTGAATCCAAAATTTTAGAAATTATTTCATTTCAGCCCCAAATTCCTCTCTCTCTTCCCGCATGCGATTTTCCCGTCTGCCAGCCCCCTCCGCCGCTTCAGGCGCTTCGCCCGCCGCCGTCCGGCCGCCGTTCGGCGCGTGCGACCTATCACCGGCTTCGTCTCGTCGAGGCGCAGCTAACCCCTCCGTCAATTCGAAGTTTCGTCGCGTTTTGATGTCGGATTTTGGCTGGAAGCGTCGATCCCCAATTTCTAGGGTTCTTCGATTTTCGTCCGATTTCTTCCGATTTTCGATTGGGTAACCTCCCTTACCCCTTTTTCGTCATTTTCGTGTATTTCCCTGCCATTATTGTGTTCGAATTTGATGAATTATAAGGGTTCGAATTTAAGGGCTTGTTTGGGTTCGAATTTAAGGGGGTTGAGTTCGAAAATTGGGGGTTTTTGGCAAGGGGTGTTGATTCTTGCTTGGATAGCTTAATTCACATTTTAGATGAATTATGGTATTTAATTGGGTTCGAAATTGTGAGATTAGGGTCCGATTTTTGTAGGGTATTCTTGAACAAATTTCGATATTGTCTCATTTATTTCCCTCCCTGCATGTACCCTGCCCCGGGTCTTTTAAAAGGTTAATTGTCGTGTGTTGACAATATTTTAAGGGATATGGGTGTGCTTGAGCATAGGTTACATGTTCGTAAATAATTGTGAATTATTTATCGTGTTAGCACATCATTCCTCGGGGCATGGAACTCGAGCAAGGTTTGGCTCGGACTTCGGAGATTTAAGGTACGTGCGACGTACGAGCATTTCTATATATTAGGGCATTTGTGAATGCATAATGAAATTTGACTTCATTGAATAATCGCGCATGAGGATTATATATATATATGTTGATATAGCCAAGGAATGACCCAAATCTTGACATCGCCGCTTGTAGCGTACGTGACACTAGAGTAGGATGACTCTTACATGATATAAGGGGTACTGGGTTTATATGCATTTATTATGAGACATTTGAGATGTCTAGGGTTGTAGAATCATGTATCTATTATGAGACATTTGAGATGTCTAGGTTTGTAGAATCATGTATTCATTATGAGATATTTGAGATGTCTAGGTTCGTAGAATCATGTATTCATTATAAGACATTTGAGATGTCTAGGTATAATGAAGCATTGGTAAAACAAATGCTAGGCATTTGAGCTATCTGTGATTGATAGCGAGGTTGTGAAATCAGTATTAGATATTGAGATATCTATAATTGCATGTTTAATGAATTTACAATCACTATCTGTTGATATTTGAGGATTTGGCATGCGATGAGTTAATCAATGTGTTGATTTACTGATTTTTGAGATTTGATGAGTTTGATGATTATGAGGACAGGGACAGTACACGGAATTTCGGATGAGGTTGCCATCCAGGGAGTATCATTTAAATTCATTTGTATTTACCTTTGTTGTAAATTATGAATTTCATTATTGTGATTATGGGATTTTGTGTATTGGTATGCTCACCCCGTTGGGGGCTGTCTCTGTTGAGACAGGTGAACAGGTACATCGATGGCTGTGGAGCTGAGCTCGAGCTGTTGATTGGAGGTACTCCCAGGATCGTGGTACCAGGGCTTGATGGAGCACGGTATCGTATAGAGTACCTATATATACACCTGAGGATTTTATACATATTCATGATGCTCGCATGTGAGCACGATTTTACTTGTATATGGATTGTATATAGAGGTTAAATTGCTAAATGATATGAGAGTCATTGGTGTATTATGTGGGTGTTGAAACCCACTGTTGTCGTCATATGTGTGGTGTCTTCCCTGGCTGGGAATTTACTTGTATTACTGCTTTCTGATGAGTATTATGTGTTCCCTGGCCGGGAATTATGTTATGTGTTGTGCCTTTTTTTTTGGGATAGCTCTATTTATGGGGAGACTCTGCCCAAACTTTTATAAAAGTTCACAATGTGAAAAGTGGTACCAAGGGGTTGGTAAAGGGCAAACATATGAGTCTTTTATTGTTAGGATGATGATCTTATAACATTGAGTATTAAAGGAAAATTTTGTAATTGACATTCAATAGTAAAGTATCATCTGAGCTTCCCGATTGACTTTTTATTGAAAGCATGTGCCACACATAGTGGTTAATACACTAATCAGGGGTTAAGGGCTAAGGGGGTCCTTACATTAGTGGTATCAGAGCAGTGGTTGCTCATTGGGGCTGTTAAGGGCCTAGGAAGTTTTGATAGCACATATTTATGCATGATGGCATTAATGTTGTATGACATAACAAATTGTTTATGTGCTATTATGATATGAAAAGTGGTATTGCTAACCATTGTGGTTGCAGGAATCGTGTGGAACACGATAGGATGGCATTAACAGGGATGTCTGGCACTCCGTGTGTTATGTGCCAAGGAAGCTGGTTTTAAGAAAATCAGGTAAAGGGATATTTCCGAGGTAACATGTATTTTATGTTGTCTTGTTGACACATGATGAATGCAATGTGGTGCATTAAGGTTATGATACATGTTATTATGCATTGTGTTTGCATATGTATGTTGTGAAATATATGAGGTGTATTTCACGAGTCAAGGTTATCTTAGTAAGGATTTTAATGGCTTACGCTAAGGTCCATTGGAAGCGAGGAAGAATTCCGCTTACATGGAGTAGCAAGAAGCATTAAAATGTACTAATGATAAGGGCTCAGGAGTCAAGGTTATCTTAGTAAGGATTTTAATTGCTTACGCTAAGGTCCATTGGAAGCGAGGAAGGATTCCGCTTACATGGAGTAGCAAGAAGCATTAAAATGTACTAATGATAAGGGCTCAGGATTGAAATAAGGATTTAAGGAGGAAGGATGTCATGACATTTATTTGTGAACCATACATTCTTATAATGTGTTTTTATTATGTATTGAATGTTGATGCATAACGTATATGGCTATTGCTGTTAACCCTGATGGTTGCAGGTTACAGGAAATATGGAGTACAAAAAGGAATGATGATTATACATATGTACGGGCATCCCAAGGGCAACATGTATTCTGTGTTTAGTCATTTAACACAAGGTAAATCAAGGTATGCATAAGATAGTGCATTGTGATATGATACATGTTGATACGCATCGTTTTGCATATGTATATTGTGAAATATAAAGTGAGGATTTCAATGCTTACACTAAGGTCCATATGAGCGAGGAAGAATTCCGCTTATATAGAGTAGTAAGAAGCATTGAAATGCACTATTGATATTTCACGAGTCCAGGTTATCCTAGTGAGGATTTCAATGCTTATGCTAAGGTCCATATGAAGCGAGGAAAAATTCCGCTTATGTGGAGTAGTAGGAAGCATTGAAATGCACTACTGATAAGTGACTCAATTCCATAAGAAGCAAGAATTCTGCTGACATGGATTCCATAGGAAGCGAGGAAAAATTCCGCTTACGTGGATTTCCATAAGGAGCGAGAATTCTGCTTACGTGGAAAAGGAAGGAGGAACCATAATTTCTTGTGACGATTTGTATTCATTTCTCTATGAGGACACGATTTATGGCGATGGTTCATTCCGCCAGGTATATTTATAGCGATGGTTCATTCCGCTATATTGATAGGCGATGGTTCATTCCGCCAGGTGTATTGATAGCGATGCCTCTTTCCGCTACTATGTGGACGATGATTCATGCTCAGGTGTATAGCGAGGTTTCATGCCACTTATTATATGACGAGGTGTCATGCCGTCGATTCTATAGCGAGGGATTTTGCCGCTATGTACTCAGCACAGGATTTTGCCGCCTTCGAGCGATGGGTGCTGATTACGCACTATTATTGAGCGATGGAGACAGGTATGACGCTATATTGTTAGCGATGAGGTATGAGATATTGCTATTTTATTAGCTTTATTGTAGCTGGCATGCATCGATATACATGTTTTATTATGACTATTTTACTAGCATGATAGTGGATGACATACGCTGATGTACATGTATCGTCACTAGTTGACAATGTCTTAGATGCCATGAGTTGGCATGCGTCGTCACAGGATGACGATGACGATGGTGTAGGAGATGTCTTATTAGACATGCATCATCGTTACGATGATCGATGCGTTGAGTATACGTATTCAGTGGTATGCCTTGGGTGCCAGTACCGAGCACAAGGTGGTGTGTGCGGCACCGATTAACGTGACCCTTATACCGAGCGGGTTGCTCGAGGAATGGATGGATGCGCTGTACATGTGATTGTACCGCAGCTTACGTTTGGGGTGATCATATTACGAGTGGTGATACCCTTGAGATATGCTCGTTGGAATGGCTTTTGGCCATGCGATTTGGCGACAGGAGTAATCATGGAGGAAAGTACTCGTTTTCTGTCGATGTGACATGTGGTAGACATGGTCACACCACCCTTGAGGGTGTAGGATGGGTCCTAAGGGAGTAGGATCAGGTTATGTTAAGTACATAGGGACATTGGAGTGTCCAGGGTGTATCGGCATTAGTGGAATGTTGGATAAAGACCCACTACTCTATTGAGTTTTCTCCCCACAGTATGGTATGCCGTGCGGAAACGTCCGTCTTATTGGTAGGTTTGAGGTGAACCTAGAGAGGCAGCGACAAGTTTGTCTGCCGTGTGTGTGCAGCACCATGAGGGGCTTGCTAGAGCCGTTATACTGCTCGTTGGGACCAAGTTTGGCAAATCGTAAGGTAATACGATGTAGATTGTGGTAGACTCTAGTAGTCACCCTGTCATTTGAGGTTGAGGCTGAGGTTGTGCATGCCTCACTGAAACGTGTATACGTTTATGTTTAATCTTGGTGAGACTTGTCTGGGACAGCTCAGGATGTAGGAGTACCAACAAGAGAGTCATCAGGTCGTTATTGACTCAATCTAAGGGAACCCGTGTATTAGGGATACAATGGGTGTTATTGTATCCAGTTTTTCCGAACAGTGGTTCGAGACTAGTGGATCTCGAGCTCGATGGCACTTCCCTTGTGAGGAAGGAGGTAGTATTATACCTATTTGGGAATCTTGAAAGATTCGGTAAGTTGGTGCATGTGGTGTTGATTTTGAGAATCACGCCGTGTTGTAGATTGTCGATTTTCATTCTCCTTTGGATGGGAATGACTCAGGATTGACAGTTGTATTTGGGGCTTAGGGATATGTTGCAGATACCCGAGCCAAGTGCATTGAGTATGCATGAGGTATTCGTGCTTAGGCAGGTATACCGATGAGTATACGGATGCCAGTTGTTGATTTCCTTTTGTCAAGCATAGAGTTATGCTATTTTAGGATGGTTAAATCTCTGATGAGAGATATGGAACACCTTGAGATCGGGAATCTCCATGGCACGATGATTATGAGGGATAATCGTGAAGATTAGTTGACTTCCCTTGAGGAGGTATTATCTTGTGAGGGTTAAGGTATTTCATTATTGGTGTTTCCCTCCGAGTTATGCGATAGCCTTCCCAAGTTTGGATTGTTAAATCCTAGGATTATCAAGGGATGGCAGGAATTCGGATTGGTTGGGTGTCGCTGTCGACACAAGTGTTGAGGATGCAATGGGTTTATTGCATGTTCTTTCAGAATTTTAAACTCTGTGGAGTCTCGGTTGTTATTTATGATCAGGACGTGATCCTTGGAACATCCGGAGGTGGACATCTTGTGAGATGTCTTTTGTGTGAATCTGTGGCCGTGAGTTGCCCAATTGAGTTGCAATGATGCGACTGCTCCTTCGATGGAGGAGGTTTGAGAGTGGAAACCAGGTTTGGTATGTATACTAGTGTTTCCCTCATAACGATGTATGTTAGACATCGTGAGTCTTGATAAAGATGTCATGGAATGATATCTACGATAGAATCAGGAGCGATTCGAATCCTTACAGTTTCAGTTGACTAACTGCTTTTGGATTATTAGCGTTGAGCTGTGCTGACGCTCTTTGACGTTATGATGGATTTGGAAGTCTATTCCACTCCAGAGTTTGACACGAGGTCAACGTTCTCACGGTTGAGGTGTCATTCAGGATGCGTTCTTACTAGTTGTATTAGAACTAAGGATGACTGTCCGATCTACAGTCGTAAGTATAGGTTGTTTTGCAGTCATGAGAGACTGACTTTTGGGATGACCCGCACCGAGGTACGTTTTGCCTCTTGGGTGATAGGTTGGTTTTGGTAAGTCGCTCTGTTTCAGAGTTTGATGGGAGGTAAGTATCCTCGCGTTTTATTAATACAATTCTGATATGGTCAAGAATCGAGGTTATGGCTTCATGTTGTTGTGTAGCCTAGGTGTTATGTGATACACCGGTGCAATTTCGAGGATGAAATTCTTTTAAGTGGGGGATATTGTGATGACCAGGGATTATAGGTGTTAATCCCGTAGTGTTAATAATCCCTAAAGTGGTTTTACGTGGCGATCTGGAGTTTAATCGAGGTGTTGGGCCTTCTGGGCTCGTTTATTTGGGTAGTTGGGATCGTTGGATCCAGAGGTTGAGATTGTATTCTCATTTGGGTGAAAAACCTAAGATTTGGGTTTTTTTTATGTGTCTCGGGATCTCGGGTGCTGTGTGAGCACCGGTAAGGGGTTTTGGAGTTAGAGAGAGAGTTTTCGAAAACAGATGATTTTTAATGAATCACGATGTAATTGTGGGGCTATTAATTTTTCGGGGTATTTTTGCTATAAATACCAATTGAATCCAAAATTTTAGAAATTATTTCATTTCAGCCCCAAATTCCTCTCTCTCTTCCCGCATGCGATTTTCCCGTCTGCCAGCCCCCTCCGCCGCTTCAGGCGCTTCGCCCGCCGCCGTCCGGCCGCCGTTCGACGCGTCCGACCTATCACAGGCTTCGTCTCGTCGAGGCGCAGCTAACCCCTCCGTCAATTCGAAGTTTCGTCGCGTTTTGAAGTCGGATTTTTGGCTGGAAGCGCCGATCCCCAATTTCTAGGGTTCTTCGATTTTCGTCCGATTTCTTCCGATTTTCGATTGGGTAACCTCCCTTACCCCTTTTTCGTCATTTTCGTGTATTTCCCTGCCATTATTGTGTTCGAATTTGATGAATTATAAGGGTTCGAATTTAAGGGCTTGTTTGGGTTCGAATTTAAGGGGGTTGAGTTCGAAAATTGGGGGTTTTTGGCAAGGGGTGTTGATTCTTGCTTGGATAGCTTAATTCACATTTTAGATGAATTATGGTATTTAATTGGGTTCGAAATTGTGAGATTAGGGTTCGATTTTTGTAGGGTATTCTTGAACAAATTTCGATATTGTCTCATTTATTTCCCTCCCTGCATGTACCCTGCCCCGGGTCTTTTAAAAGGTTAATTGTCGTGTGTTGACAATATTTTGAGGGATATGGGTGTGCTTGAGCATAGGTTACATGTTCGTAAATAATTGTGAATTATTTATCGTGTTAGCACATCATTCCTCGGGGCATGGAACTCGAGCAAGGTTTGGCTCGGACTTCGGAGATTTAAGGTACGTGCGACGTACGAGCATTTCTATATATTAGGGCATTTGTGAATGCATAATGAAATTTGACTTCATTGAATAATCGCGCATGAGGATTATATATATATATGTTGATATAGCCAAGGAATGACCCAAATCTTGACATCGCCGCTTGTAGCGTGCGTGACACTAGAGTAGGATGACTCTTACATGATATAAGGGGTACTGGGTTTATATGCATTTATTATGAGACATTTGAGATGTCTAGGGTTGTAGAATCATGTATCTATTATGAGACATTTGAGATGTCTAGGTTTGTAGAATCATGTATTCATTATGAGACATTTGAGATGTCTAGGTTCGTAGAATCATGTATTCATTATAAGACATTTGAGATGTCTAGGTATAATGAAGCATTGGTAAAACAAATGCTAGGCATTTGAGCTATCTGTGATTGATAGCGAGGTTGTGAAATCAGTATTAGATATTGAGATATCTATAATTGCATGTTTAATGAATTTACAATCACTATCTGTTGATATTTGAGGATTTGGCATGCGATGAGTTAATCAATGTGTTGATTTACTGATTTTTGAGATTTGATGAGTTTGATGATTATGAGGACAGGGACAGTACACGGAATCCCGGATGAGGTTGCCATCCAGGGAGTATCATTTAAATTCATTTGTATTTACCTTTGTTGTAAATTATGAATTTCATTATTGTGATTATGGGATTTTGTGTATTGGTATGCTCACCCCGTTGGGGGCTGTCTCTGTTGGGACAGGTGAACAGGTACATCGATGGCTGTGGAGCTGAGCTCGAGCTGTTGATTGGAGGTACTCCCAGGATCGTGGTACCAGGGCTTGATGGAGCACGGTATCGTATAGAGTACCTATTATACACCTGAGGATTTTATACATATTCATGATGCTCGCATGTGAGCACGATTTTACTTGTATATGGATTGTATATAAAGGCATGAGCCTTTCTCTCTTTCATTTGAGGTTGCATGCAATTAGAGGTTAAATTGCTAAATGATATGAGAGTCATTGGTGTATTATGTGGGTGTTGAAACCCACTGTTGTCGTCATATGTGTGGTGTCTTCCCTGGCTGGGAATTTACTTGTATTACTGCTTTCTGATGAGTATTATGTGTTCCCTGGCCGGGAATTATGTTATGTGTTGTGCCTTTTTTTTTGGGATAGCTCTATTTATGGGGAGACTCTGCCCAAATTTTTATAAAAGTTCACAATGTGAAAAGTGGTACCAAGGGGTTGGTAAAGGGCAAACATATGAGTCTTTTATTGTTAGGATGATGATCTTATAACATTGAGTATTAAAGGAAAATTTTGTAATTGACATTCAATGGTAAAGTATCATCTGAGCTTCCCGATTGACTTTTTATTGAAAGCATGTGCCACACATAGTGGTTAATACACTAATCAGGGGTTAAGGGCTAAGGGGGTCCTTACATTGAATGTGTATCATGACATGTATTGTTGACTTATGTCACTTTATTGAATTACTACTCTTAGTAGTGAGTTCTAAATCAAGAATTATGGAACCAATGCATCCTTAATTTATTTAGAGTTGAATTTAAAGCAATAAAGGATCTTATGTTAGGATTAATGGAATTTGATATAAATTATGGAATATCTTATAAACATGGATCATTTCTTTCATGTCTTGGTTTGAATCACCTCGGTGCGGGTTTGAATGTTTGGATCATGTTAATTGGCTTAATTGGATTGTTTTAGTTAGACACTAGTTGGATATTATTATGCATACACCCTTGCACTTCCTTTCCCTCTGTTGAACTGGTGTGTCTAGTGAACTGCTATGTGAGTTAGACGTGATCTTGCACGTATGGATGTGTGTATCCCGCATCATGTGTGATGTAGCGGATGGTGGGAGATGATGAGGTTTTGCATTACCAATGAAATATCATGATCCATGTGAGGATGTGTGTATCAAAGTATTGATTATGATTTGATTCATAATATTGAATTATTGATTTGTGATATGGAAATGAAAGTAAGAACTATTTGATGGTTATTCATTGCTTGGATTATGAGCTAATTTTGAATTGATATTCGATATAGACTCTACAGGAGACTTCAGACGTTGATGATAGCTTGTTCATATTGTCTTCTATAAGGTACGTGGTGACGTACGAGCAGGTATATCTAGTATCTATACATTCATGTATACATGCAATTTTGAATATGATGATTCAGGTAAGTGTTTGACTTTAATCATTGAGTTCCATATACGAGTTATAGGGGACACATAGTGGTACGTGATCCAATTTTACTTGTTGAGTAGTGATGCCGTGGGCATGAGCGATATGAGAAAGTATCGCGAATGAGATAGTGGGATAACCAGGTTTACATTGGGATAACCAGGTCTACATTGATGTTGAACTGTTTATGTTTGAGCATAAATGATATACTGTCATTGTATTGAATTCATAAGCGTTGTTGAGTACCAAATTTTCAGTGATAATACTAAACTTGAAATTATGAAGGTGTGTGAGTTTGAAACAGGAACAGCGTGTGGAAGCTATACAAATTCGGAATTGTACAGGGAGTATACTTTATGAGTTTCGAATAATTTAAATTATTGCATTATGATTTTGTATGTTGATTTGTGATTGAATATTGAGTGGGAGTGTGCTCACCCTGTGTGGGGGCTGTTTCTGTTGAAACAGGTACAACATGTACGATGTTGCTTTGGAGTGCTAGGCTCGAACCTTGTTGGATGATGCTTCCAGAAGCATAGTATGAGATTGAGCCGATATACGAGGTTGAGAGGTTGGTATATATACTAATTATGCATCCGGATGTGTATCCGTTATTCGTTGCTCTTCTGTGAGCACTTGTATCTGTATATGGACTGTATAAGGGTGTTGAAACCCACTTTTGTTGTCTTATTAGTGTGGTGTCTTCCTGGCTGGGAATTTACTTAGTGTTTCTGTATTCTGTTTAGTATTGTGTTGTCCCTGGTCGGGAGTTATGTTATGTGATGGGTTTTATCGATAGCACATATTTATGCATGATGGCATTAATGTTGTATGACACAACTAGTTGTTTATGTGCTTTTATGATATGAAAAGTGGTGCTAATCATTATAATTGCAGGAATCGTGTAGAATGCAATGGGATGGCATTAATGGTGATGTCTAGCACTTCATGTATTATGTTTTAAGGGATCTGATTTTGTAGGAAAATCAGGAAATGTGAGGCGTACGGGCTTCGGACGGTAAAACGTGTTACACCTTTGATTATGTATATCGTGGATAGTGAATCCTTACATGTGATGGTATATGTGAAATGATAGTGATATATATTTTGATAATGGAATCAACTGTTGTGTTTGATTATTGTGGTAGAATTGATGAATGTTCCGGTAGCCTTTATCTCCGAGCGAGGGAGGTACTTGCCGCTGTCATATGAAGCGATGGTAGTATGATATTTGCCGCTGTTATGTCTAAGCGAGGTAACATGCCGCTGTCATTGTCGAAGCGAGGGATATCATATGATGCCGCTATATGTCGAAGCGAGGGGTCCTAAAATTCCGCTGTTGTATTGGGACCGGAACAGTCACAATTCTAGTGATTAATGTGGAATATTGTGGTTATAACTGGAACGTGGTATCGATCATGATATTGTGAACTGTTGTATTAACCTGGATGCAGGTACATGGAGCTAGTGGAAGTTCCGGTAGTTGTTATATTCGAGCGAGGGAGGTACTTGCCGCTGTCATATGAAGCGATGGTAGTATGGTATTTGCCGCTGTCATGTCTAAGCGAGGTAACATGTCGTTTTCATTGTCAAAGCGAGGGATATCATATGATGCCGATATATGTCGAAGCGAGGGGTCCTAAAATTCCGCTGCTATAACAAGACCGGAACAACCACATTATCGATATTGATAGCGATGTCTCATTCCGCTATATTGTCTGGCGATGGTTCATGCCGCCAGGTATATTGATAGCGATGTCTCATTCCGCTATATTGGTTGGCGATGGTTCATGCCGCCAGGTATATTGATAGCGATGTCTCATTCCGCTATATTGATTGGCGATGGTTTATGCCGCCGAGTACATGTATAACGATGCCCCTTTCCGCTATGTCATTGGCGATGGATCATGCCGCCAGACATGTGTTTAGCGATGGTGCATTCCGCTGATTCCATGGCGATGGTTCTTTCCGCCGATTGTATATATAGCTACGTCTCATTCCGCTATTCTGTGGATGGTGAGTATATCAATTTGTGCATTGATATGAAATCATATTTTGTGGAATATTTATGTTGAGAGCAGGGACAATTTAAAAGATCAAGTGTGGATACAGTAAGTGTTATTACGTCTTGTTGTTTTAAGAATGTATATTCATTGTGATTATGGATATTATATGTATGCCAGTAGTGGCGATGAGTACTATGTACCGCCGTAGGGTGATGAAGATTGATGCATTGCTATTGTGTTAGCAATGAATATTTTTAGTACCGCTATTGTGATTCGCGATGAATGCTGTTGTATAGCAATTGTGTTAGCAATGAGTATTGATGATGCTTTGATTGCAGATGGCAATAGAAGTTGTGCTATATACAGTTATGTTATTGTCCTTGGGTACATATGATTTAGGCCTAAGAGGATATTGGATCGATCCAGGAGGACGAAATATCGAGGTAAACCATTTCAGTTGGTTAAACATATTGATATATGTTGATTCGAGTTATTTTGCGAATTATATTGATTTTGAAATCATGTACATGTAGAAAAGTTGATAATGGAATTGAAGTGAAACCTAGATGTGTCATAATCATACTTTTGTTGCGGTAACGAGGCAAGAAGGAGTGTAACCTCTGTGATAACACTCTCATATCTACGGTGTGTAGTGATGAGATATTGAAAATAGATGTTAATCATTTTGTGATTATAATTATTGCTGTGAAAGCATGCTAGTTTTGTATGTGGTAGGATTAATAATTGATTAATCACCTATTATGTTGAATGGAATACAATTAGATAGATATGAGTAGTGTGTCACGGGATGACATGAACATGTCACGAGATGACGCGTGATTACTACGAATGTCGTGTGTGGACATGTGTTCATTGTGAATATTCATGATTAATGAATTATTATGTTTCGAGGATGAGTCAAAGATTGATATAAATTGCGTAATTGAGGCATGGAATAATTCTTATGTTAAATTTCAATCACCCTATGAGACAGTGTGCTGTAACATGTTGTGTATAGAACTGCGTGAAACTTTTGATGCAGGGAATTAATGTTTGATGACAGAAACATTATGAATATCAAAATGCGTAAATGACAAGGTACGTGTTACTAGTATTTGAGAAATACTAACGAGATTATTTTGTACTTGTCCTATGACAGATAATAACTGGGCGAAGTAATGTGGAAATGTTGATACTTAAGAGTATGTGAGTGCTGTGATTAATATGATATTATGATGCCATTGTGTATTGTAGATGATTCCATCTACAAAGGTATGTCACGAACTATTCGATATTGATGTTGATGCCTTGTGTTAAATGAGTATAATCGTGACACGGAAATATTGGTGTTAAGCCATTTATCATGATTTGATACTGATGGTCTGTGGCTGTTGGTGTGTATAATGTGTATATACGTATGTGAGAATGACTAATGGGTTTTCTAGTCATTACCTTGCACCAGATAATAGCCAGGAGATGATATATGAAAGATTGATGCATAAAGGCTCAAGAGTACCGTTACTTCATACGGATGACGGTGATGATGTGCGGATAAGTTGCATACATTTGCAACGATTGCATGATTTAATTAAGATAAATGTTGATGTATTGTCATATATTCTTGAATATACATGAAAGCATGGATTGCATGATTTAACGAGATTATATGATGGGTACTGTGATAAAAGTATATGACGGGAAATAAGATTGTGCAATGGAATTGTGTCGATGAAAGTACACAGGTAGTGAGAGATGACAAAGAAGCTTGACGGTTAAACACTTCTTGCGATCGTTGGTGCAATGGGGCACATGTTTGAGCCACGATGATTCCGATAACTGTCATCTTACAGATGGTAAAGTCACTACATCGAGCTATATAGGGTACGTAAATTTTACAGTTGGCTTTTATGGTAAGCATGCGTTGAAATTTCGAGGACGAAATTTTATATGTTGGGGAGAATTGTGATGTCCAGATTTATTATAATCATTTGTTGGACTAAATATGATTTAGATTTTATTGATAATTAATTTTAGAATTAATTAATTAGAAGTGGAATTGACCAAGTGAAGGTCAACTGGCAAATTAATCGGATCATAAAATATTTTGAGATTGTAAAATATACTCCGATAATATTTTAGAGATAAGTTAATTAAAATGAAGAATTTAAGTTTTGGGTTTTTGGGGTGTGTATAAATCCCAATCGTAGTCTATAAATAATAAGTCAGTGTACCGGCGACAATTCGATGTACAAAATCGGGTTAGGATACAAAAAAATAAATATGTTATGTTGGGCATTTTTGGACACACAATAAAACATGTAAATACACGCACAAAAACCCGATCCCCTTTTCTTCTCTCCTGAAAAATCGCGCATTCAGACCCCTCGCCGCTAAAGCCGCGCGCCTGCCGCCGTCGGACCTCCTTCCGGCGCGTCTGAACCACCATCGTCTTCGTCTCTTCCAGGCGCATCTTTCCATACCAAGAACATGAGGTTTCGTCGCGGATTGCGTCCGGATCTTGCAAGGAAGCGCGCGGATAAAATTTCCGAATTCGTCCGATTTTGGGACGATTTTCTTCCAATTTTTTTGTGGGTAATTCTCCTCATCCTTCAACCGTTTTCCCCTGAAATCCCTCGAATTTTTTATGAACTTTGGTTCGATTTTGCTAGCATTTTGTGTAAGGACCCCTAGCCCTTAACCCTCGATTAGTGTAATAACCACTATGTGTGGCACATGCTTTCAATACAAATCAAACGGAAAGCTCAGATGATACTTTACCATTGTATGGCAATTACAAAATTTTCTTTAATACTCAATGTTATAAGATCACCATCCTAACAACAAATGGACTCATATGTTCGCCCTTTACCATTCCCTTGGTGCCACTTTTTACATTGTGGGCTTTTATAAAAAATTTGGGCAGAGTCTCCCCATAAATAGAGCTATCCCGAAATAAAAGCACAACACATAACATAATTCCCGGCCAGGGAAAACATAATACTCATCAGAATGCAGCAATACCAAGTAAATTCCCAGCCTAGGGAAGACACCACACATATGATAACAAAAGTGGGTTTCAACACCCACATAATACACCAATGTCTCTCATATCATTAGCAATTCTACCCTTAATTGCATGCAACATAGAATGACAGAGAGAAAGGCTCATGCCTTTATATACAATCCATATACAAGTATAATCGTGCTCACATGCGAGCATCATGAATATGTATTTAACCCTTAGGTGTATATAAGTACTCTATACGATACCGTGCTCCATCAAGCCCTGGTACCACGATCCTGGGAGTACATCCAATCAACAGCTCGAGCTCATCTCCAAAGCCATCGATGTACCTGTTCACCTGCCCCAACAGAGACAGCCCCCAACGGGGTGAGCATACCAATACACAAAATCCCATAATCACAATAATGAAATTCATAATTTACAACAAAGGTAAATACTAATGAATTTAAATGATACTCCCTGGATGGCAACCTCATCCGGTATTCCGTGTACTGTCCCTGTTCTCACAATCATCAAACTCATCATATCTCTCGAGTTCGATGGCACTTCCCTTGCGAGGAAGGAGGTAGTATTATACCTATTTGGGAATCTTTGAAAGATTCGTTAAGTTGGTGCAAGTGGTGTTGATTTTGGGAATCACACCGTGTATTATTAATCGTCGATTATCATCCTCCACTGAGTAAGGAATGACTCAGAATTGACGGTTGTGTTTGGGGCTTAGGGATATGTAGTAGATACCCGAGCCGAGTGCATTGAGTATGCATGTGATATCAGTGCTTAGGCAGGTATACCGGTGAGTATACGGATGCCAGTTATTGATTTCCTCTCTGTTAAGCATAGAGTTATGCTATTTTAGGAGGGTTAAATCTCTGATGAGATATGGAACACCTTGAGATTGGGAATCTCCATGGCACGATGATTATGAGGAATGATCGTGAAGTTAGTTGACTCCCTTGAGGAGGGATTTTCTTGTGAGGGTTAAGGTATTTCCCTTATTGGTGTTTTCCTTCGAGTTATGCGACAGCCTTCCCAAGTTTGGATTGTTAAATCCGAGGATTTTCAAGGGATGGCAGGATTTCGGATTGGTTGAGTGTCGCTGACGACACAAGCGTTGAGGATGCAATGGGTTTATTGCATGCCCCTTAAGAATTTTAAACTCTGCGGAGTCTCGGTTGTTATTTATGATCAGGACGTGATTCTTGGAACATCCGTAGGTGGACATCTTGTGAGATGTCTTTTGTTTTAATTTGTGGCCGTGAGTTGCCCAAATTAAGTTGCAATGAGGCGACTACTCCTTCGATGGAGGAAGTTTGAAAGTGGAAACCAGGTTTGATATGTGTACACCGTGGTTGTACTAGTGTTTCCCTCGTAACGATGTATGTTAGACATCGTAAGTCATAGTAAAATATCATTGGATGATATCTACGATAGAATCAAGAGCGATTCGAATCCTTGCAGTTTCAGTTGACTAACTGCTTTTGGACTGTTAGCGTTGAGTTGTGCTGACGCTCTTTGACGTTATGATGGATTTGGAAGTCTATTCCACTCCAGAGTTTGACACGAGGTCAACGTTCTTACGGTTGAGGTGTCATTCAGGATGTGTTCGTACTGTTGTATTAGAACGAAGGATGACTGTCTGATCTACAGTCGTAAGTATCAGTTGTTTCGCAGTCATGAGGGACTGACTTTTGGGATGACCCGCATCGAGGTACGTTTTACCTCTTGGGTGATATGTTGGTTTTGGTATGTCGCTCTGTTTCAGAGTTAGATGAGAGGTAAGTATCCTCGCGTTTATTAATACGATTCTGATATGGTCAGGAATCGAGGTTATGGCTTCATGTTGTTGTGTAGCCTGGGTGTTACGTGATACACCAGTGCTAATTTCGAGGACGAAATTCTTTTAGTGGGGGATATTGTGATGACCAGGGATTATAGGTGTTAATCCCGGAGTATTAATAATCCCTAAAGTGGTTTTACGTGGCGATTTGAAATTTAAGAGAGGTGTTGGGCCTTCTGGGCTCGTTTATTTGGGTAGTTGGGATCGTTGGATCCAGAGGTTGAGATTGTATTCACATTACGGTGAAAAACCTAAGAGTTGGGTTTTTGATGTGTCTCGGAATCTCGGGTGCTGTGTGAGCACCGGTAGAGGGTTTTGGAGTTAGAGAGAGAGTTTTTGAAAACAGATGATTTTTAAGGAATCATGATGTATTTGTGGGGCTATTAATTTTTCGGGGTATTTTTGCTATAAATACCATATGAACCCAAGATTTTAAGAGAAAATTCATTTCAGCCCCAACTTTCTCCTCTCTCCCGCGCGCGCCCCTTTTCCCGTCACCTCCCCTGCCCCGCCGTTTCAGGCGCTCCGCCAGCCGCCGTCCGGCCGCCGATCGGCGCGTGCGACCTACCCACGGCTTCGTCTCGACGAGGCGCTCCTTTCCCCTCTATCAATTGAAGGTTTCGTCGCGTCCTGGAGTCGAATTTGGCAGAAAGGCAGTCGATCCCCAAAAGTTAGGGTTCATCGGATTTCGTCCGATTTTGCTTCCGATTTTCGTTGGGTAACATCCCTTACCCCTTGTTCGTCTTTTTCGTGTATTTCCATGCCTTTATTGTGATTTTTGGTTCGAATTTCTGTTCGAATTTTAGGGCTTGGATTTCGAAATTTGGGGGTTTTTGGCATGGGTGTTGTTTCTTGCAATTGATGGATTATTGCATGTTTTTGAGGTATATTGGTGTTTAATTGGGTTCGAATTTGGGAGATTAAGGTTCGATTTTTGTTGGGTATCCTTGAACAAGTTTCGTTGTTGTCTCATTCGTTCCCCTCCCTGCATGTACCCTGCCCCGGGTCTTTTAAGAGGATAATTGTCGTGTATTGACAATGTTGTGAGGGATATGGGTGTGCTTGAGCATAGGTTACATGTTCGTAAATAATTGTGAATTATTTATCGTGTTAGCACATCATTCCTCGGGGCATGGAACTCGAGCAAGGCTTGGCTCGGACTTCGGAGATTTAAGGTACGTGCGACGTACGAGCATTACTATATATATGTGAAATGCATAAGGTATTTTTGATTGCATTGAATGTTTTGCGTATGGTTATACATATATGTTGATATAGCCAAGGAATGACCCAAATCTTGATATCGCCGCTTGTAGCGTGCGTGACACTAGAGTAGGATGACTCTTGCATGATATATGGGGTACTGGGTTTATTTGACTATATTAGGGCATTTGAGATGCCTGGGAATGATCGTAAAATCATGTATTCTTCGTAAGACATTTGAGATGTCTAAGTTCGTAGAATCGTGTATTCATTATGAGACATTTGAGATGTCTAGGTTCATAGACTCATGTTTTCATTATAAGACATATGAGATGTCTAAGTATAATGGAAAGCAAGGTTATGAAATCAATATTAGATATTGATATATCTATATTTGCATATATATGAACTTGGAATCATTCATTCTTGATATTTGAGAATCAGGCATGCGATGTGTAAATCAATGTGTTGATTTACTGATTTATGAGATTTGATGAGTTTGATGTTGTGAGAACAGGGACAGTACACGGAATCCCGGATGAGGATGTTGCCATCCAGGGAGTATCATTTAAATTCATTAGTATTTACTTGTGTTGTAAATTATGAATTTCATTATTATGATTATGGGATTTTATGTATTGGTATGCTCACCCCGTTGGGGGCTGTCTCTGTTGGGACAGGTGGACAGGTACATCGATGGCTATGGAGCTGAGCTCGAGCTGTTGATTTGAGGTACTCCCAGGATCGTGGTACCAGGGCTTGATGGAGCACGGTATCGTATAGAGTACCTATATATACACCTGAGGATTTATACATATTCATGATGCTCGCATGTGAGCACGATTATACTTGTATATGGATTGTATATAAAGGCATGAGCCTTTCTCTCTTTCATTTAAGGTTGCATGCAATTAGGTTGAATTGCTAGAATGATATGAGAGTCATTGGTGTATTATGTGGGTGTTGGAACCCACTTTTGTTGACATATGTGTGGTGTCTTCCCTGGCTGGGAATCTACTTGTATTACTGCTTTCTGTTGAGTATTATGTGTTCCCTGGCCGGGAATTTTGTTATGTGTTGTACTCTTTTTTTGGGATAGCTCTATTTATGGGGAGACTCTGCCCAAATTTTTATAAAAGTTTACAATGTGAAAAGTGGCACCAAGGGGTTGGTAAAGGGCAAACATATGAGTCTTTCATTGACAGGCAATGATTAAGTATCATCAGAGCTTCCCGATTGACATTTTATAGAAAGCATGTACCACACATAGTGGTTAATACACTAATTAAGGTTTAAGGGCTTGGGGTCCTTACATTAGTGGTATCAGAGCAGTGGTTGCTCATTGGGGCTGTTAAGGGCCTAGGAAGTTATTGATAGCACATATTTATGCATGTTATGAAATATAAGAGGTGTATTTCTTGAGTCAAAGTTATCTTAGTAAGGATTTTAATGGCTTATGCTAAAGTCCATATGAAGCGATGAAGAGTCCCGCTTATATGGAGTAGCAATGCTAAAGTCCATATGAAGCGATGAAGAGTCCCGCTTATATGGAGTAGCAACGCTAAAGTCCATTGGAAACGATGAAGAGTCCCGCTTACATGGAGTAGCAACGCTAAAGTCCAGTGGAAGCGAGGAAGAATTCCGCTTTCCTGGAGTAGCAAGAAGCATTAAAATGTACTAATGATAAGGGCTCAGGATGAAATAAGGATTTAAGGAAAAAGAATGTCATGACATTGCATATCCATACATTCATATAATGCGTTTTTATTATGTATTGAATGTTGATGCATAGCGTATATGGCTATTGTTGTTAACCCTGATGGTTGCAGGTTACAGGAAATAAGGAATACGAAAAGGAATGATGATTATACATATGTACGGGCATCCCAAGGGCAACATGTATTATGTGGTTAGTCATTTAACACAAGGTAAATCAAGGTATGCATAAGATAGTGCATTATGATATGATACATGTTGATACGCATTGTTTTGCATATGTATATTGTGAAATATAAAGTGAGGATTTCAATGCTTACACTAAAGTCCATATGAAGCGAGGAAGGATTCCGCTTATATGGAGTGGTGAGAAGCATTGAAATGCACTATTGATATTTCACGAGTCCAGGTTATCCTAGTGAGGATTTCAATGCTTGCGCTAAGGTCCATATGAAGCGAGGAAGGATTCCGCTTATATGGAGTAGTGAGAAGCATTGAAATACACTACTGATAAGTGACTCGATTCGAGGTTTATTTATAGCGATGGTTCATTCCGCTATATCTATTGGCGATGGTTCATTCCGCCAGGTGTATTTATAGCGACGGTTCATTCCGCTATATTTATTGGCGATGGTTCATTCCGCCAGGTGTATTTATAGCGATGGTTCATTCCGCTATATCTATTGGCGATGGTTCATTCCGCCAGGTGTATTGATAGCGATGCCTCTTTCCGCTACTATGTGGACGATGATTCATGCTCAGGGTATAGCGAGGTTTCATGCCACTTATTATCTGACGAGGTGTCATACCGTCGATTCTATAGCGAGGGATCTTGCCGCTATGTACTCAGCACAGGATTTTTGCCGCCTTCGAGCGATGGGTGCTGATTACGCCCTATTATTGAGCGACGGAGACAGGTATGACGCTATATCACTAGCGATGAGGTATGAGATATTGCTATTTTATTAGCTTTATTGTAGCTGGCATGCATTGATATACATGTTTTATTATGCCTATTTTACTAGCATGTTAGTGGATGACATACGCTGATGTACATGTATCGTCACTAGTGGGCAATGTTTTAGATGCCATGAGTTGGCATGTGTCGTCACGGGATGACGATGAAGATAGTGTAGGAGATGTCTTATTAGACATGCATCATCGTTACGATGATCGATGCGTTGAGTATACGTATTCTGTGGTATGCCTTGGGTGCCAGTACCGAGCACAAGGTGGTGTGTGCGACACCGATTGACGTGACCCTTATACCGAGCGGGTTGCTCGAGGAATGGATGGATGCGCTGTACATGGGATTGTACCGCAGCTTACGATTGGGGCGATCATATTACGAGTGGTGATACCCTAGAAGTATGCTCGTTGGATTGGCTTTTTGGCCATGTTTTTGACGATAGGAGTAATCGTGGAGGAAATTACTCGCTTTCTGTCGATGTGACATGTGGTAGACATGATCACACCACCCTTGAGGGTGTAGGATGGATCCTAAGGGAGTAGGATCAGGTTATGTTAAGTACATAGGGACATTGGAGTGCCCAGGGTGTATCGGCATTGAGGAATGTTGGATAAAGACCCACTACTCTATTGAGTTTTCCTCCCATAGTATGTTATACCATGTGGAAACGTCCGTCTTATTGGTAGGTTTGAGGTAAACCTAGAGAGGCAGAGACTAGGCTGTCTGCCACGTGTGTGTAGTATCGTGATGGGCTTGCTAGAGCCGTTATACTGCTCGTTGGAACCAAGTTTGGCAATCGTAAGGTGACGCGATGTGGATCGTGGTGGACTCTAATAGTCACCACATCATTTGAGGTTGTGCGTGCCTCGCTGAAACGTGTATACGTTTATGTTTAATCTTGGAGACTTGTCTGGGACAGCTCAGGATGTTGGAGTACCAACAAGAGAGTCATCAGGTTGTTATTGACTCAATCTAAAGGAACCCGTGTATTGGGATACAATGGGTGTTATTGTATCCAGTTTTTCCGAACGATGGTTCGAGACTTGTGGATCTCGAGTTCGATGGCACTTCCCTTGCGAGGAAGGAGGTAGTATTATACCTATTTGGGAATCTTTGAAAGATTCGTTAAGTTGGTGCAAGTGGTGTTGATTTTGGGAATCACACCGTGTATTATTAATCGTCGATTATCATCCTCCACTGAGTAAGGAATGACTCAGAATTGACGGTTGTGTTTGGGGCTTAGGGATATGTAGTAGATACCCGAGCCGAGTGCATTGAGTATGCATGTGATATCAGTGCTTAGGCAGGTATACCGGTGAGTATACGGATGTCCAGTTATTGATTTCCTCTCTGTTAAGCATAGAGTTATGCTATTTTAGGAGGGTTAAATCTCTGATGAGATATGGAACACCTTGAGATTGGGAATCTCCATGGCACGATGATTATGAGGAATGATCGTGAAGTTAGTTGACTCCCTTGAGGAGGGATTTTCTTGTGAGGGTTAAGGTATTTCCCTTATTGGTGTTTTCCTTCGAGTTATGCGACAGCCTTCCCAAGTTTGGATTGTTAAATCCGAGGATTTTCAAGGGATGGCAGGATTTCGGATTGGTTGAGTGTCGCTGACGACACAAGCGTTGAGGATGCAATGGGTTTATTGCATGCCCCTTAAGAATTTTAAACTCTGCGGAGTCTCGGTTGTTATTTATGATCAGGACGTGATTCTTGGAACATCCGTAGGTGGACATCTTGTGAGATGTCTTTTGTTTTAATTTGTGGCCGTGAGTTGCCCAAATTAAGTTGCAATGAGGCGACTACTCCTTCGATGGAGGAAGTTTGAAAGTGGAAACCAGGTTTGATATGTGTACACCGTGGTTGTACTAGTGTTTCCCTCGTAACGATGTATGTTAGACATCGTAAGTCATAGTAAAATATCATTGGATGATATCTACGATAGAATCAAGAGCGATTCGAATCCTTGCAGTTTCAGTTGACTAACTGCTTTTGGACTGTTAGCGTTGAGTTGTGCTGACGCTCTTTGACGTTATGATGGATTTGGAAGTCTATTCCACTCCAGAGTTTGACACGAGGTCAACGTTCTTACGGTTGAGGTGTCATTCAGGATGTGTTCGTACTGTTGTATTAGAACGAAGGATGACTGTCTGATCTACAGTCGTAAGTATCAGTTGTTTCGCAGTCATGAGGGACTGACTTTTGGGATGACCCGCATCGAGGTACGTTTTACCTCTTGGGTGATATGTTGGTTTTGGTATGTCGCTCTGTTTCAGAGTTAGATGAGAGGTAAGTATCCTCGCGTTTATTAATACGATTCTGATATGGTCAGGAATCGAGGTTATGGCTTCATGTTGTTGTGTAGCCTGGGTGTTACGTGATACACCAGTGCTAATTTCGAGGACGAAATTCTTTTAGTGGGGGATATTGTGATGACCACGGATTATAGGTGTTAATCCCGGAGTATTAATAATCCCTAAAGTGGTTTTACGTGGCGATTTGAAATTTAAGAGAGGTGTTGGGCCTTCTGGGCTCGTTTATTTGGGTAGTTGGGATCGTTGGATCCAGAGGTTGAGATTGTATTCACATTACGGTGAAAAACCTAAGAGTTGGGTTTTTGATGTGTCTCGGAATCTCGGGTGCTGTGTGAGCACCGGTAGAGGGTTTTGGAGTTAGAGAGAGAGTTTTTGAAAACAGATGATTTTTAAGGAATCATGATGTATTTGTGGGGCTATTAATTTTTCGGGGTATTTTTGCTATAAATACCATATGAACCCAAGATTTTAAGAGAAAATTCATTTCAGCCCCAACTTTCTCCTCTCTCCCGCGCGCGCCCCTTTTCCCGTCACCTCCCCTGCCCCGCCGTTTCAGGCGCTCCGCCAGCCGCCGTCCGGCCGCCGATCGGCGCGTGCGACCTACCCACGGCTTCGTCTCGACGAGGCGCTCCTTTCCCCTCTATCAATTGAAGGTTTCGTCGCGTCCTGGAGTCGAATTTGGCAGAAAGGCGTCGATCCCCAAAAGTTAGGGTTCATCGGATTTCGTCCGATTTTGCTTCCGATTTTCGTTGGGTAACATCCCTTACCCCTTGTTCGTCTTTTTCGTGTATTTCCATGCCTTTATTGTGATTTTTGGTTCGAATTTCTGTTCGAATTTTAGGGCTTGGATTTCGAAATTTGGGGGTTTTTGGCATGGGTGTTGTTTCTTGCAATTGATGGATTATTGCATGTTTTTGAGGTATATTGGTGTTTAATTGGGTTCGAATTTGGGAGATTAAGGTTCGATTTTTGTTGGGTATCCTTGAACAAGTTTCGTTGTTGTCTCATTCGTTCCCCTCCCTGCATGTACCCTGCCCCGGGTCTTTTAAGAGGATAATTGTCGTGTATTGACAATGTTGTGAGGGATATGGGTGTGCTTGAGCATAGGTTACATGTTCGTAAATAATTGTGAATTATTTATCGTGTTAGCACATCATTCCTCGGGGCATGGAACTCGAGCAAGGCTTGGCTCGGACTTCGGAGATTTAAGGTACGTGCGACGTACGAGCATTACTATATATATGTGAAATGCATAAGGTATTTTTGATTGCATTGAATGTTTTGCGTATGGTTATACATATATGTTGATATAGCCAAGGAATGACCCAAATCTTGATATCGCCGCTTGTAGCGTGCGTGACACTAGAGTAGGATGACTCTTGCATGATATATGGGGTACTGGGTTTATTTGACTATATTAGGGCATTTGAGATGCCTGGGAATGATCGTAAAATCATGTATTCTTCGTAAGACATTTGAGATGTCTAAGTTCGTAGAATCGTGTATTCATTATGAGACATTTGAGATGTCTAGGTTCATAGACTCATGTTTTCATTATAAGACATATGAGATGTCTAAGTATAATGGAAAGCAAGGTTATGAAATCAATATTAGATATTGATATATCTATATTTGCATATATATGAACTTGGAATCATTCATTCTTGATATTTGAGAATCAGGCATGCGATGTGTAAATCAATGTGTTGATTTACTGATTTATGAGATTTGATGAGTTTGATGTTGTGAGAACAGGGACAGTACACGGAATCCCGGATGAGGATGTTGCCATCCAGGGAGTATCATTTAAATTCATTAGTATTTACTTGTGTTGTAAATTATGAATTTCATTATTATGATTATGGGATTTTGTGTATTGGTATGCTCACCCCGTTGGGGGCTGTCTCTGTTGGGACAGGTGGACAGGTACATCGATGGCTATGGAGCTGAGCTCGAGCTGTTGATTTGAGGTACTCCCAGGATCGTGGTACCAGGGCTTGATGGAGCACGGTATCGTATAGAGTACCTATATATACACCTGAGGATTTATACATATTCATGATGCTCGCATGTGAGCACGATTATACTTGTATATGGATTGTATATAAAGGCATGAGCCTTTCTCTCTTTCATTTAAGGTTGCATGCAATTAGGTTGAATTGCTAGAATGATATGAGAGTCATTGGTGTATTATGTGGGTGTTGGAACCCACTTTTGTTGACATATGTGTGGTGTCTTCCCTGGCTGGGAATCTACTTGTATTACTGCTTTCTGTTGAGTATTATGTGTTCCCTGGCCGGGAATTTTGTTATGTGTTGTACTCTTTTTTTGGGATAGCTCTATTATGGGGAGACTCTGCCCAAATTTTTATAAAGTTTACAATGTGAAAAGTGGCACCAAGGGGTTGGTAAAGGGCAAACATATGAGTCTTTCATTGACAGGCAATGATTAAGTATCATCAGAGCTTCCCGATTGACATTTTATAGAAAGCATGTACCACACATAGTGGTTAATACACTAATTAAGGTTTAAGGGCTTGGGGTCCTTACACAAAGCCACCGGTAGGTCGGACGCGCCGAACGGCGGCCGGACGGCGGCGGGCGCACCGCTTTTGCGCGCGGTGGCTGGGGCAGACGGGAATGGGCGCGGGCGCGGGAGAGAGAAAGAAAGAGGGGCTGAAATGAAATTAATTTTAAAATCTCGGGTTCAGCTGGTATTTATAGCAAAAATACCCCGAAATACTAATAGCCCCACAAATACATCATGATTCATTAAAAATCATCTGTTTTCAAAAATTCTCTCTCTAACTCCAAAACCCCCTACCGGTGCTCACACAAGCACCCGAGATCCCGAGACACATCAAAAACCCAACTCTTAGGTTTTTCACCCAAATGAGAATACAATCTCAACCTCTGGATCCAACGATCCCAACTACCCAAATAAACGAGCCCAGAAGGCCCAACACCTCGATTAAACTCCAAATCGCCACGTAAAACCACTTTAGGGATTATTAACCCTACGGATTAACATCTATAATCCCTGGTCATCACAATATCCCCCACTAAAAGAATTTCGTCCTCGAAATTAGCACTGGTGTATCACGTAACACCCAGGCTACACAACAACATGAAGCCATAACCTCGATTCTTGACCATATCAGAATCGTATTAATAAACGAGAGGATACTTACTTCACATCAAACTCTGAAACAGAGTGACATACCAAAACCAACATATCACCCAAGAGGCAAAGCGTATCTCGATGCGGGTCATCCCAAAAGTCAGTCCCTCATGACTGCGAAACAACCGATACTTACGACTGTAGATCGGACAGTCATCCTTAGTTCTAATACAACTAGTAAGAACGCATCCTGAATGACACCTCAACCGTGAGAACGTTGACCTCGTGTCGAACTCTGGAGTGGAATAGGCTTCCAAATCCATCATAACGTCAAAGAGCGTCAGCACAACTCAATGCTAACAATCCAAAAGCAGTTAGCCAACTGAAACTGCAAGGGTTCGAATCGCTCCCGATTCCATCGTAGATATCATTCAATGACACCTCTATCATGACTCACGATGTCTAACATACATCGTTACGAGGGGAACACTAGTATACCACGGGTACACATACCAAACCTGGTTCCCGCTATACAGACCACCTCCATCCAAGGAGCAGTTGCACCCTCTGCAACTCGGATCGGGCAACTCACTGCCACCGATCCACATAAAAGACATCTCACAAGATGTCCACCTACGGATACCCCAAGAACCACATCCTGGTCATAAAAACAATCGAGACTCCACAGAGTTTCAAATTTGAAAGGACATGCAATAAACCTATTGCATCCTCAACGCTTGTGTCGTCAGCGACACCCAACAAATCCGAAATTCCTGCCATCCCTTGATAATCCTAGGATTTAACAATCCAAACTTGGGAAGGCTATCGAAAACTCGAAAGAAAATACCAACAAGGGAAATACCTTAACTCACACAAGACAATCCCTCCTCAAAGCGAGTCAACTAACTTCACGATTGTTCCTCATAATTATCGTGTCATGGAGATTCCCAATCTCAAGGTGTTCCATATCTCTCATCAGAGATTTAACCATCCTAAAATATCATAACTCTATGCTTGACAGAAAGGAAAATCAATAACTGGCATCCGTATACTCACCAGTATACCTGCCTAAGCACTGACATCGCATGCATACTCAATGCACTTGGCTCGAGTATCTACAACCTACCCCTAAGCCCCAAACACAACCGTCAATTCTGAGTCATTCCTTACCCAGTGGAGAACGATAATCGACGATCAACAACACAGTGTGATTTCCAAAATCAACACCACACGTACCAACTCACCGAATCTTTCAAAGATTCCCAAATAGGTATAATACTACCTCCTTCCTCACAAGGGAAGTGCCATCGAACTCGAGATCCACAAGTCTCGAACCACCGTTCGGAAAAACTGGATACAATAACACCCATTGTATCCCAAATACACTGTTTCCCTCAGATCGAGTCAACAACGACTTGATGACTCTCTTGTTGGTACTCCAACATTGTGAGCTGTCCAGACAAGTCTCACCAAGATTAAACATAATGTATACACGTGTCAGTGAGGCATGCACAACCTCAACCTCAAATGACATGGTGACTACTAGAGTCCACCACAATCCACATCGTATCACCTTACGATTTGCCAAACTTGGTTCCAACGAGCAGTATAACGGCTCTAGCAAGCCCCTCATGGTGCTGCACACACACGGCAGACAAACTAGTCGCTGCCTCTCTAGGTTCACCTCAAACCTACCAATAAGATGGACGTTTCCGCACGGCATACCATACTGTGGGAAGAAATCAATAGAGTAGTGGGTCTTTACCCAACATTCCTCTAATGCCTATACACTCTGGACACTCCAATGTCCCTATGTAATTAACAAAACCTGATTCTACTCCCTTAGGACCCATCCTACACCCTCAAGGGTGGTGTGACCATGTCTACCACATGTCACATCGACAGAAAGCGAGTAATTTCCTCCATGATTACTCCTGTCGTCAAATCACATGGCCAAAAGCCATTCCAACGAGCATACCTCAAGGGTATCACCACTCGTAATATGATCACCCCAAACGTAAGCTGCGGTACGATCACATGTACAGCGCATCCATCCATTCCTCGAGCAACCCGCTCGGTATAAGGGTCACGTCAATCGGTGACGCACACACCACCTTGTGCTCGGTACTGGCACCCAAGGCATATCACTGAATACGTATACTCAACACATTGTTCATCGTAACGATGATGCATGTCTAATAAGACATCTCCTACACCATCGTCATCGTCATCCTGTGACGACACATGCCAACTCATGGCATCTAAGACATTGCCAACTAGTGACGATACATGTACATCAGCGTATGTCAACCACTATCATGCTAGTAAAATAGTCATAATAAAACATGTATATCAACGCATGCCAGCTACAATAATGCTAATAGGATAGCAATAACTCATACCTCATCGCTAACAATATAGCGGTATACCTGTCTCCGTCGCTCAATAATAGTACGAAATCAGCACCCATCGCTCGAAGGCGGCAAAATCCTGTGCTGAGTACATAGCGGCACAATCCATCGCTATAGAATCGACGGCAGGACACCTCGTCATATAATAAGTGGCATGAAACCTCGCTATACACCTGAGCATGAATCATCGTCCACATAATAGCGGAAAGAGGCATCGCTATCAATACATCTGGCGGAATGAACCATCGCCAATCAATATAGCGGAATGAACCATCGCTATCAATACACCTAGCGGAATGAACCATCGCCAATCAATATAGCGGAATGAACCATCGCTATCAATACACCTGGCGGAATGAATCATCGCCAATAAATATAGCGGAATGAACCGTCGCTATCAATACACCTGGTGGAATGAACCATCGCCAATAAATATAGCGGAATGAACCGTCGCTATCAATACACCTGGCGGAATGAACCATCGCCAATAAATATAGCGGAATGAACCGTCGCTATCAATACACCTGGCGGAATGAACCATCGCCAATAAATATAAATCGACACAACGGGACACATCACCGCTATCATCCGTGTCATCATAATGAAATGAATATAAATCGACACATGAAATTATGGTTCCTCCTTCCTTTTCCACGTAAGCGGAATTTTTCCTCGCTTCCTATGGAATCCACGTAAGCAGAATTCTTGCTCCTTATGGAAATCCACGTAAGCGGAATTTTTCCTCGCTTCCTATGGAATCCATGTCAGCAGAATTCTTGCTTCTTATGGAATTGAGTCACTTATCAGTAGTGCATTTCAATGCTTCTTACTACTCCACATAAGCGGAATTTTTCCTCGCTTCATATGGACCTTAGCGTAAGCATTGAAATCCTCACTAGGATAACCTGGACTCGTGAAATATCAATAGTGCATTTCAATGCTTCTTACTACTCCACATAAGCGGAATTTTTCCTCGCTTCATATGGACCTTAGCGTAAGCATTGAAATCCTCACTTTATATTTCACAATATACATATGCAAAACGATGCGTATCAACATGTATCATATCATAATGCACTATCTTATGCATACCTTGATTTACCTTGTGTTAAATGACTAAACACATAATACATGTTGCCCTTGGGATGCCCGTACATATGTATAATCATCATTCCTTTTCGTTCTCCATATTTCCTGTAACCTGCAACCATCAGGGTTAACAGCAATAGCCATATACGCTATGCATCAACATTCAATACATATATGCAACCACTTGCATGTCAATACGTATACCAAGACATGTTACCTCGGAAATATCCCTTTACCTGATTCTCTTACAAAATCAGATTCCTTGACACGTAACACACGGAGTGCCAGACATCACTATTAATGCCATCCTATCATGTTCCACACGATTCATGCAACCACAATGGTTAGCAATACCACTTTTCATATCATAATAGCACATAAACAATTTGTTATGTCATACAACATTAATGCCATCATGCATAAATATGTGCTATCAATAACTTCCTAGGCCCTTAACAGCCCCAATGAGCAACCACTGCTCTGATACCACTAATGTAAGGACCCCTAGCCCTTAACCCTCGATTAGTGTATTAACCACTATGTGTGGCACATGCTTTCAATACAAATCAAACGGAAAGCTCGGATGATACTTTACCATTGAATGGCAATTACAAAATTTTCTTTAATACTCAATGTTATAAGATCATCATCCTAACAACAAATGGACTCATATGTTCGCCCTTTACCATCCCCTTGGTGCCACTTTTTACATTGTGGGCTTTTATAAAAAATTTGGGCAGAGTCTCCCCATAAATAGAGCTATCCCGAAATAAAAGCACAACACATAACATAATTCCCGGCCAGGGAAAACATAATACTCATCAGAATGCAGCAATACCAAGTAAATTCCCAGCCAGGGAAGACACCACACATATGATAACAAAACTGGGTTTCAACACCCACATAATACACCAATGTCTCTCATATCATTAGCAATTCTACCCTTAATTGCATGCAACATAGAATGACAGAGAGAAAGGCTCATGCCTTTATATACAATCCATATACATGTATAATCGTGCTCACATGCGAGCATCATGAATATGTATATAACCCTTAGGTGTATATAAGTACTCTATACGATACCGTGCTCCATCAAGCCCTGGTACCACGATCCTGGGAGTACATCCAATCAACAGCTCGAGCTCATCTCCAAAGCCATCGATGTACTTGTTCACCTGCCCCAATAGAGACAAGCCCCAACGGGGTGAGCATACCAATACACAAAATCCCATAATCACAATAATGAAATTCATAATTTACAACAAAGGTAATATGAATTTAAATGATACTCCCTGGATGGCAACCTCATCCGGATTCCGTGTACTGTCCCTGTTCTCACAATCATCAAACTCATCAAATCTCAAAAATAAGTAAATCAACACATTGATTAACTCGTCGCATGCCTAATCCTTGAATATCAACAGATAGTGATTGCAAACTCATTAATCATGCAAAAATAGATATCTCAATATCTAATACTGATTTCAAAACCTCGCTATCAATCACAGATAGCTCAAATGCCTAGCATTTATTTTACCAATTCTTCATTATACCTAGACATCTCAAATGTCTTATAATGAATACATGATTCTACGAACCTAGACATCTCAAATGTCTTATAATGAATACATGATTCTACGAACCTAGACATCTCAAATGTCTTATAATGAATACATGATTCTACGAACCTAGACATCTCAAATGTCTTACAATAGTCATATAAACCCAGTACCCCTTATATCTTGTAAGAGTTATCCTACTCTAGTGTCACGCACGCTACAAGCGGCGATATCAAGATTTGGTCGTTCCTTGGCTATATCAACATATATATATAACCATACGCACAATATTCAATGCAATCAAAAATACCTTATGCATTTCACAATGCTCTATATATATAGTAATGCTCGTACGTCACACGTACCTTAAATCTCTAAGTCCGAGCCAAACCTTGCTCGAGTTCCATGCCCCGAGGAACGATGTGCTAACACGATAAATAATTCACAATTATTTACGAACATGCAACCAATGCTCAAGCACACCCATAACCCTCAAAATATTGTCAACACACGACAATTAACCTTTAAAAAGACCCGGGGCAGGGACATGCAGGGAGGGAAATAAATGAGACAATATCGAAAATTGTTCAAGAACACCCTACAAATTTTCGAACCCTTATCTCACAAATCGAACCCAATTAAACACCATAATTCATCTAAAATGTGAATTTAGCTATCAATAGCAAGAATCAACACCCTTGCCAAAAACCCCCAAATTTCGAACCAAACCCTACAAAAATTCGAAAATAATTTCGAACCAAAACCACCAATTTCAGCAGGGAAATACACGAGAAGCATGAAAAAGAGGTAAAGGAGGTTACCCAATCGAAAATCGGAAGGAAAATCGACCGAAATCGAAGAACCCTAGCTTTTGGGGATCGACGCATTCTGCCAAAATCCGAATGAGAAACGCGACCAAACTTCGAATTGATGGTGCAGAAAGGAGCGCCTGGACGAGACGAAGCCACCGGTAGGTCGGACGCGCCGAACGGCGGCTGGACGGCGGCGGGCGCACCGCTTTTGCGCGCGGTGGCTGGGGCAGACGGGAATGGGCACGGGCGCGGGAGAGAGAAAGAAAGAGGGGCTGAAATGAAATTAATTTTAAAATCTCGGGTTCAACTGGTATTTATAGCAAAAATACCCCGAAATACTAATAGCCCCACAAATACATCATGATTCATTAAAAATCATCTGTTTTCAAAAATTCTCTCTCTAACTCCAAAACCCCCTACCGGTGCTCACACAAGCACCCGAGATCCCGAGACACATCAAAAACCCAACTCTTAGGTTTTTCACCCAAATGAGAATACAATCTCAACCTCTGGATCCAACGATCCCAACTACCCAAATAAACGAGCCCAGAAGGCCCAACACCTCGATTAAACTCCAAATCGCCACGTAAAACCACTTTAGGGATTATTAACACTACGGGATTAACATCTATAATCCCTGGTCATCACATTTTGGAAGGGTTGCTAGTGTGTGTTCGTGTGTGTGTTCTATGTGCAGATTAGTGTGTGTTCGTGTGTGTTCTGTGTGCAGATAAGTGTGTGTACTGTGTGTGCATGTGTGTGTGCTGCTAGGTGTGTGGGTATGTGGTTCCAACTTGTAGTTTGGTATCTAAGTGATGATTACATGTTTGGAGGTTCTATGCCTATAATTATATGTATTGGAGTATATATATATATGCTATGAATTGTTGGGGGTCTAATTATAACTCACTTTAATGAATGGTTGATTGTTACGAATAAATTGTTAAATTATATCTTGGCTTAGTATTATTGTTGGTTAAAAGATGAAGACTAAAATCATGCATGGAAGGTGTTTGTTAATATGCTTAAATGTGATTCAAGTGTGGGTCTAAGCCGTGGTGTAGGTGGTGAAAAGAATTAACTTCTATGGCTTGTAACCATGGTAATAGTGTTGGTGGGAATTGGACTATGGTGCGGGATGTGTTATCTTTGGAAGTATGTGTAGTGTGTAAATAAGTGGGTTAGATACATGCTAGTATGTGTTAACATGGAATAGAGTTTATGGTGATGTATATGCTTGAATGTGTATCATGACATGTATTGTTGACTTATGTCACTTTATTGAATTACTACTCTTAGTAGTGAGTTCTAAATCAAGAATTATGGAACCAATGCATCCTTAATTTATTTAGAGTTGAATTTAAAGCAATAAAGGATCTTATGTTAGGATTAAGGGAATTTGATATAAATTATGGAATATCTTATAAACATGGATCATTTCTTTCATGTCTTGGTTTGAATCATCTCGGTGAGGGTTTGAATGTTTGGATCGTGTTAATTGGCTTAATTGGATTGTTTTAGTTAGACACTAGTTGGATATTATTATTCATGCACCCTTGCACTTCCTTTCCCTCTGTTGAACTGGTGTGTCTAGTGAACTGCTATGTGAGTTAGACGTGATCTTGCACGTATGGGTGTGTGTATCCCGCATCATGTGTGATGTAGCGGATGGTGGGAGATGATGGGGTTTTGCATTACCAATGAAATATCATGATTCATGTGAGGATGTGTGTATCAAAGTATTGATTATGATTTGATTCATAATATTGAATTATAGATTTGTGATATGGAAATGAAAGTAAGAACTATTTGATGGTTATTCATTGCTTGGATTATGAGCTAATATTGAATTGATATTCGATATAGACTCTACAAGAGACTTCGGACGTTGATGATAGCTTGTTCATATTGTCTTCTATAAGGTACGTGGTGACGTACGAGCAGCTATATCTAGTATCTATACATTCATGTATACATGCAATTTTAAATATGATGATTCAGGTAAGTGTTTGACTTTAATAATTGAGTTCCATATACGAGTTATGGGGGACACGTAGTGGTACGTGATTCAATTTTACTTGTTGAGTAGTGATGCCGTGGGCATGAGCGATATGAGAAAGTATCGAGAATGAGATAGTGGGATAACCAGGTTTACATTGGGATAACCAGGTTTACATTGATGTTGAACTGTTTATGTTTGAGCATAAATGATATATGTCATTGTATTGAATTCATAAGCGTTGCTGAGTATCACATTTTCAGTGATAATACTAAACTTGACATTATGAAGGTGCGTGAGTTTGAAACAGGAACAACGTGTGGAAGCTATACAAATTCGGAATTGTACAGGGAGTATACTCTATGAGTTTTGAATAATTTAAATTATTACATTATGATTTTATATGTTGATTTGTGATTGAATATTGAGTGGGAGTGTGCTCACCCTGTGTGGGGGCTGTTTCTGTTGAAACAGGTACAACATGTACGAAGCTGCTTTGGAGTGCTAGGCTCGAACCTTGTTGGATGATGCTTCCAGAAGCATATTATGAGATTGAGCCGATATACGAGGTTGAGCGGTTGGTATATATACTAATTATGCATCCGGATGTGTATCCGTTATTCGTTGCTCTTCTGTGAGCACTTGTATCTGTATATGGACTGTATAAGGGTGTTGAAACCCACTTTTGTTGTCTTATTATTGTGTTGTCTTCCCTGGCTGGGAATTTACTTAGTGTTTCTGTATTCTGTTTAGTATTGTGTTGTCCCTGGTCGGGAGTTATGTTATGTGATGGGTTTTTATTTCCGGATAGCTCAGTTTGTGGGGAGACTCTGCCCAAATTTTTATAAAAACCCAATGTAAAAGTGGTGTAATGGGGATGGTATTGGGTGAAATCCTTGAGTCTATTTGTCGGTAGAGATGATCATATAATGTTGGACATTATTTATGCCATGGGATTATGGTAAACATGTAATGATTCTTTTTAAAGAATGAAAAGAAAATAAAAAATTTATACACATACGACGTCATAAATGAACTAATGACGAGTTTAAGTGTTGGGGCCTTACATAAGTCAAAGTACATACATAGACAAAGTGCTTAAATGTTTTAGCATACAAGAATCAAAGAAAGGATTCGTGCCTATGAAACATGGTATATATCTCTCGAAGGAACAGTGTCCTTCAACACCAGATGAGAGACAACGCATGAGTAAGATCCCATATGCGTCAGCTATTGGATCTATCATGTATGCCATGATATGTACTCGTCCCGATGTATCGTATGCTTTGAGCATGACGAGCAGATATCAAGTTGATCCAGGTGAAGGTCACTGGATTGCTGTCAAGAATATCCTGAAGTACTTGAGAAGTACTAAGGATACATTCTTGATTTATGGAGGTGAGAAAGAGCTCAATGTAATGGGTTACACTGATGCAAGCTTCCAAACCGACAAAGATGATTATCGATCGCAATCTGGATATGTGTATTGCCTAAATTGAGGTGTTGTGAGCTGGAAGAGTTCAAAGCAAGAGACAGTAGCCGATTCTACAACGGAAGCTGAGTACATTGCTGCCTCAGATGCAGTAAAGGAAGTTGTTTGCATCAGGAATTTCATTTCTGAACTTGGAGTGGTGCCTAGCATTAAAGATCCGATAGAACTCTATTGTGACAACAATGGAGCGATCGCATTGGCTAAGGAACCTAGATCTCACCAAAGATCCAAGCACATACTTCGGCGCTTTCATTTCATTCGAGAAATCGTTGAAAGGGGAGATGTAAAACTATGCAAAGTACCAACAGATGATAATGTATCTGACCCATTGACGAAGCCACTGTCACAGCAGAAGCATGATCATCATACTATATCTCTAGGCATTAGGTATAAGTCTGATTGGTCTTAGTGCAAGTGGGAGATTTGTTGGGATATGCCCTAAGACAAGTCATTAGATGATTGTTTATGACATACAATGTGATATGATTTTATTAATGGCAAATCATTAGTATATATTATTCGAATATCTGTGCAATATGAATTGATATATAAGTTAATGTCCCTAGAATAATATTGTATTGTTCTTAAAGTTGTCCCTAGTCAAGTATTATCATGAATCGGGATAATGATAATACGTTGAGACTAGTATGCTTTGATTGATGAATTGTTCATAGATATGAGATATCAAATCAACACATGGGTACATGTTAGAGAACAATGTACTGGACAGACCCACCATGAGAATGCAACATGGATAGTTATATGATTGTCATATGCAATTCTCATAGTGATAATAATGTATGTAATCCTTACGACTTGTGATCATCAGAGATCCCAACATAACGAGTTATGTATCTTGATATTGTCAAATGTTACCCGTAACAGGGTAAACTATAAAGGCGACTATTGGATACACTACGAATTATGTAGAGGGATGTTGATTGATCGAGATAGGATTTGTCCCTCCTATATAATAGGAGAAGTGTTTGAGCCCTTGATCAAGTAAGACTAAAACGCATGGCCATGCTCGAATGAGTCAATATGAGATATCGAGCTTATTCGTTTATTCTAGTTCTACTTGGGGATCAAGAAATAGAGATTGAATATATGAGTATGACTATTCCATGACTCGTGTTCAATCTAAACACAAAGGACAAATGGATTAAGTTACATGATTGATATTATCACGGTTCCCAGGTTATGTCGAGTCATTGACATTCATGTAATTTGGGTAGCATTGATGTGTTGCTAGATACCGCTCATTGCTGGCGACATAAAATGAGATTTTATGTCACTGCCAACATTACAAGATCCTATCGGGTTGCACAAAAGATCAAATCGAGAAGGGAAATTATATTCATTGGATGAATTAATTAATTAAGATGAGTCTTAATTGAATGATTAAAAGAACTTAATTAAATCATGGGTTGGGGCCCATTAGACTTTGAGAAAGTCTTGAACTTTAATTAAGCCTTTTATTAACAAGAGTAATAATTAATTGTGGGGAACAATTAAAATTGATTCTAACCTACACCAAGGAAGCTCACGGCCGCCTATCTCTCTTGCTCTCTCGGTTTTTCTTTATAGCCGACGATATCATTGAGTATTTCCGGCGATCATTCGATTTTGAATCGAGTGTGCTTCTTGTTCCGGTTTAAGAACGAGTCTAGCAACTTGTTCTTAGACTATCCCTTCACCCGATTTGATCGTGTGGATACCGTTGAGGCAAAACTAGTAGCAAAACTCGAAGGAGGCGTTGGACGTGGTGCTGCTTCATGGAATCTGCTCAAACACGCTACAAGGGTGAGAATTTTGATCCCTAATCCGATATGATAACCTTTGTATAGATCCGGTGTATTAGTAATCCAAATTTTTATTCCGCAGCGTTGCTATGATTGTTGGATTACTTACAGCTCAGTCTCCCATGTGGCCTCCTCAACACCCCTACGATCCCACTGAACCTTTACCATCGGTATAACCTTGCTCCGAAGTCTGCGATCATCTCGACCCAGAATTCTAACCGGTCGTTCCACATAGGACACGTCTGCACCCAACTGAACCTCTGAGGGCTGTAAAACATGAGACGGATCTGGCTCATACTTCCGCAACATAGAAACATGGAAGACGTCATGTATACCAGACAATGACGGCGGTAGAGCCAAACGGTAAGCCAAAGTACCGATGCGCTGCAGTTCTCATATGGCCCAACATACCTCTGAAAGGTGAGATATTCAAAAAGACCTTATTTCCCACTTGGAATTCCAACGGTCGCCGCCGTTTATTAGCGTAGGCTGCTTGCCTATCATGAGCCGCTTTCATTTTCTGACGGATCACTTTGATTTTCTCTTCCATTTCTCAAATCAAATCCGGTCTTCCGACCATCTTACTAGTCAAGTCCTCCCAATACAGCGGTGACCTACAGCGTCGTCCGTAAAGAGCTTCAAAAGGGGCCATTTGAATGCTCGCCTGATAGCTGTTATTATAGGAGAACTCCACCACTGAATCCTGCCATGGAGTATCAAACTCCAATACACATGCCCTCAGCATATCTTCGAGCGTCTGTATAGTACGCTCCGTCTGGCCGTCTGTCTGAGGGTGATAAGATGTACTCAGTCTCACCTCTGTGCCCAAAGCTGTCGGGAGACCCTCCCAGAAATGTGAAGTAAACCTTGGGTCTCTGTCAGACACAATCGAGACTGGAACCCCATGTAACCTCACCACATCCCGTACATATAATTGGGCCATCTTTATGTATGTGAAAGACATACAGTAAGGGATGAAATGAGCCACCTTCGTCAGCCTATCCACGATCACCCAGATCGCATCAAATCCAGAGGCCGTCCTTGGCAAGTGGGTCACGAAGTCCATAGATATGTGCTCCCACTTTCATTCGGGTACCTCTAAACTCTTCAGCTCGCCACCAGGCCTCAGCCTCTCTGCCTTTACTTGCTGGCAGATCAAACATCTTTTAACAAAAGCGATCACATCATGCTTCATTCGTCTCCACCAGAACTGACCACATAGGTCTCTATGCATTTTTCTTCCTCCTGGGTGGATACTAAATCGGCTACTATGAGCTCGCTCCAGGATTCCTCTACGCAACTCTGGCATACTCGGAACTACCCAGTGGTTGCCGAGCCTCAATGAATCATCCTCAGCCACTCTGAACTTTGATGGCTGTCCCTGAAGTACTATCGATGACCATCTCTGAACCTTATCATCCGACCTCTGGGCTTTCCTGATAGCCTCAAATATGTCTGGCTCAGCCAATAAGGTCGACACTCGCACTGGCGACTTGACTTGTCCACATCGAAATCATAGCCCAGATGGCAATAAGAAGTCATCATAGCTGATAAACTCATGGCATCCTCAGCAGTACTCTTCACCTTCCGACTTAAGGCGTCTGCTATCAAGTTTGCTTTACCAGGATGGTACTCAATTTCATAATCATAATCCTTGAGTAAATCCATCTATCTTATTTGTGGCATATTCAATTCAGCCTGTGTGAACAAAAAGTTCAGGCTCTTATGGTCTGAATAGATGGTAAACGTCGTACCATACAGGTAATGCCTCCAAATCTTCAAGGCAAATATAATGGCTGCCAACTCTAAAACATGGACTGGATACCTAGCCTCATGTGGCTTCAGCTGCCTCGATGCATAAGCCACCACATGCTTATATTACATCAACACACAGCCCAAACCCTGCAGTGATGCATCTGTATGCAAGGCAAACCTCTTATAAGGAATCACCAATACAGGTGCCGTAGTCAAACGGGGCTTCAATTCTTGGAAGCTTTCTTCACAAGCTTCGGACCAATAGAACGGGACTCCTTTCTGAGTTAGCTGTGTCAGGGGTTTGGCAATCTTTGAAAAACCTTTGAAAACGTCGATAATAATCCGCCAAGCCGAGGAAGCTCCGTATCTCGGGTACAGAAGTGGGTGCATCCCACTCCATCACAGCTTCAACCTTCCTGGGATCTACAGATATCCCGCTGCTAGATATAACATGACCCAAGAACACCACACTGCTCAACCATAACTCGCACTTGCTGAGCTTTGCATATAACTGATGATCCTAAGGATCTGAAGTACTGTCCTCAAGTGCTTCACTTGTTCCTCTTCGGTCCGAGAGTAAATGAGTATATCGTCAATGAAAACAATGACAAACTGATCCAAATACGGTTGAAATACTCTGTTCATCAGACTCATAAAGACAGCTGGGGCATTTGTCACCCCAAAGGGCATGACTAAGAATTCATAGTGCCCATACCTAGTCCTGAAAGCTGTCTTCTGAACGTCATCTTCCCTTACCCGAATCTGATGATACCCCGACCTCAGATCGATCTTACTGTAGAGCCTCGTACCCTGCAACTGGTCAAACAAATCATCGATCCTTGGAAGTGGATACTTATTCTTCACTGTGGCTTTGTTCAGTTGTCTGTAATCGATGCACAGACGCATCGAACCATCTTTCTTTTTGACAAATAGGATTGGTGCACCCCAGGGCGATACTCTAGGGCGTATGTAACCCTTATCAAGGAGTTCTTGTAACTGAACCTTCAACTCCCTTAACTCCGCTGGTGCCATCCTATACGGGGCACGAGAAATGGCAGACGTCCCCGGTAGTAACTCAATCCCAAACTCGACCTCTCTCATCGGTGGAAGTCCGGGAATCTCTTCCGGAAAGACATCAGGAAACTCCGTCACTAGGGGCACATCCTCGACCTTTAATTCTTCCCTCTTTTCAGTAGTATCAACAACATAGATGAGATATCCTGTATGGCCCCGTTCCAACAACTGTGCCATCTTGACAGCAGATATCAACGGGATCTTTGAACGGGAACCATCCCCATAGAATGTCCACTGGACTCCCATATCAGACCTGAACTGGACAGTCCTCTGCCTGCAGTTCACAACTGCCTGATACCTGTTCAGCACATCGATGACCATAATGCTATCGAAGTATGACATTCCCAGAACAATCAAATATGACTTCAACTCGTTGCCCTCAAAATAAATGAGGCCGTCAACAACAAAGCGATCGACAATCATACTCTTTCCAGCGGGTGTCGAGACCAAAAGAGGCGTGGGCGATGGAGTCGTACATATGCTGTGCCTCTCCACAAAACTTGTCGACACAAAGGAGTGTGACGCACCTGTGTCTATCAAAATAAAAGCAGGGTGAGTAAATAAATGACACATACCCGATATCACTTCCTCTGGAGCCGCTGTTGCCTGCTCCCTTGTCAACGCATAAACTTTCCCCTGAGGTGGCCCCATAGGCTGACATCTAAACTGCCTTGGTACAAACGGTGGCCTGTGCTGCACTGCTCTGTCCGCAGGCCTCCCCGCAGAGTTTTGTTGTCCCTCCCGATTGGGACATTGCCGAGCAAAGTGGCCCTTATTGCCACATACGTAACAACCTACGCAGTCTTTCGTCGAATGTGGTTGCCCACAAAGAGAGCACTGGATCTTCCCAAATCTGCCTCCCTGAGACTGTCATCTTCCTGATGGGGCGTCATTCCTATGGTTTCCTTTCCAACGATTCTCGGGCCTCTTACCACTGAACCTCGAAGCTGATGTGTTCCCCCTTGGCTTGAACTGATCACCCCTCGGCTTCAAATTATCAGAAGTAGATTTCTGAGGGGGTGCTGGAGGTGGCACGGCATCAGGATACGCACCAACTCCCAGTTAGGCTAGCTCAGCCCGTGAAAGGGCGGCATCAAAGCAAGCAGGGCCATAAGTGACCACCCTGTCATACAGTTCAGGCCTCAAGCCTTTCATGAAGTGCCTCATCTTTGCTTGAGTGTTTGAAGCGATGTGGGGCAAATATCTGAGTAAAGAGCAGTAATGGAGAGCATAATCTGACACATGCATGTTACCTTGCTTAAGGTTAGTAAACTCATCCTCCTTAGCCTGTCGTGCAGCAGCTGAAAAATAGCGGGTCAGAAACCAAGTTCGAAACATCTTCCAATTTATTTCCTGTCCCTGAGCCTCTTGCTCTACTACTGTGGTCTTCCACCACATCAATGCCTTCTTGGCCAGTTGGAATTCTGCTAACCTTATCCAGACCGACTTTGCACAAGGAGCTGCCACGAAGATTTGCTCCATCTTTTCTAACCACTCTTCGGCATGTTCCCCTGTCTCAGTTCCTTCAAACGTCGGGGGTCGGTATGCAAGGAATTGAGTCAGGCTTAGTTCCCCGGGCAACAACTGCTGTTTAGACGGTTCTTCGCCCAAAGCTGGTGGTGGTAGGGGATTTGTACGTCCAGCACTTGCATTAACACTCACTGCGTCTCCTATATCGATATTTGCTGCCATGCTGTAACACAAGGGTTAACAATAACACCAAAAATAGTTCATATAATACACCGTTAGATAACATGAGTAACAATAACCAGAACATGTTAGTATAACATTTATATACTCTATATGCACTACATGCATAAAACATGTTTAAAAAGAGTACCTAGCCAACCTATTGCTAAGGCTACCCTTCACTCATTCCCGGGTTCTCTAACCACTGCTCTGATACAACTAATGTAGGGTCTTCCTATCTTAACATGCTTATAATAACGTATTATGGACTAAACATGCATTAATAACATCTTAGGGTTCCGGTTGTTACATGAGCTAACAAGATTATAGGCCAAAAATAAAATTTCAAAACTTATTAGTTACATTCCCATAAACGAATGCTAACATTATAGGTTTATACTACTCCTAGAGTAGATACTATCATCCTGAATCCTATTCCTTTTTGTGCTCCTTGCAGCCTTAGCCCTTCAGTCCAAAAGTGTACCTATAGGGACAACCCATCATGAGCATGTACATCATTACTTAACATCATAAGATAATGGCATATAAATAAATGCAAGAAATAATCGTTAACATATACTTCCTGGTTAATCGCATTAACCAACTTTTGTTGTCCCTGTTTCATATTCAAGCATGTAATCATTAGTTCTTGACATAAATGATTGAAATCGTACTTCACTTATATGCCCATAATCAACAATGTTAATTAGAAATGTGACTGTTCTGGTCCTGTTATGTCAGCGGCACAATTGGACCCCTCGCTCGACATATAACGGTGCTGTGATATCCCTCGCTACTCCTTGATAGCGGATATATCTCCTCGCTAGCTATGTCAGCGGTAAGTACCTTCCTCGCTTGCCCATAACAACCACCGGAACACTCTTACCATTTCTAATAACATGGTTTAACATACATCATAAACATCATAGCATCCTACTCATCATAAACATCATCCTCACTTATCATAAACATCATCGTATCTTTACTTATCATAATCATCATCGTACACTTACTTATCAGTAACATCATCAACCTGTTACATAAATACTTATGCAATCATTGCATAGTCATAGTATAGGAGTGTGTTTTACCGTCCAATGCCCGTACGTCTCTTACGTACCTTAATCTCAAAAGTGGAGAAGTTGAAGAACTTTATCTCCTTGAAGTTGTTGGTACCTGGGATGGTTCTACACAACCATACAAATCAATATTAGAAGTCAATTATAGTCCAATATCCAAAAATCCCACAAAATAATCATAAACACACTTTTTTGTGTCTCGCGATCGATCGCTGAGATGTCCCGATCGATCGCGAGATCACACTGCCCGTTGCCAAATTTTTCTGTCTTCGGCGATTGATCGCCACATTTGGCGCGATCGATCGCCAGCCTCACCAATCGATCGCCTAAATGTGGCGATCGATCACCAAATGTTTCTGGAGCCTACTGTTGGCTCGCGATCGATCGCCAGAAACGGGTGATCGATCGCCGATCCCTGCACATCGAAAATCACCATTTTTGAACACCATTTTCATCCCAAACCACACCAACACTTATACCTTCAACCCAACAACATAGAAACATAATAAACCTTCAAAATATATGTGAGACCCCGATATCTCAAACATACTAATAGGTGCGATTAAGAGAACTAAACATTCATATGAATAAATCAGAGTAATGAGTCATGTTGATTAACCTGAGCTTAAGAGATACAGTACCAAAAGTTTCAAAAGGAATTTCACAAATTCCTACAAAAGGTACTACACTATAGTCTTACTCTACCACATGTAGAAGCTATACAAAAATTTTCTCTAACATGCTAATCCTGTAGCACTCCTTACAGCTCAGCTTTTCAACCCCGACCCTGGTTCTCATCATCAAAAGCACCTACAAAGACAACCCCCAACACATGAGCATAACATAATTCATATACCACATAATATGAATGTAAGACGTAAATGCATAATCATAAAATACAAATCACTTCCTGTATTTCCATCGCATTTATAATGCCCATTGGTTGTCCCTGTACCACAATTCATAATCAAAACACTATATGAATATATGGCTTCACCAATAAATGTCATGACATATCATCTCTTTTTCTTGAGTCAGTCATCATCAGTTATTTTAATGCTTCTTCGCTTTACAATCTCAAAACAAGCGGTATCTCATCCTCGCTTAGTATGGTATACCCCGCCTCCATGTGCAAGCGAGCCTCCCCCCTCCCGCTCCACATTTTTAGCGGTCAAGCGTAAGCATTAAAACCTTCACTGTGATCACCCCTGACTCGTGGAATACACCTCTTTATTCCACATCACAATATGCAACAACAATGCATAATAACATGTATCATACTCTTAATGCATCACATTGCATTCACCATGTGTCAAATAGACAAACATAAAATACATGTTACCGTTGGGATGCCCGTACGTCGCTTACGTACCTTTCGAAAATGTAGTGTGTTGTGGGACTCTATCCCCTGCGCTGTGTAGCTGTCTGTGAAGGCTATACACCAGTGTACAACACAATATTAGATGTCTCATTACAATCCAATATCAAATTTAAACAAATTCCACATTTTTAAAAAAAAGCACTACCGATCGATCGGTCCTCATCACCGATCGATCGGTGAACTGTTTGAATTTTGGAAAAATGCTACGGCTTTTGCCGATCGATCGGTGTTCTTCACCGATCGATCGGTCGCTCTGTTTCAACCCAGGTTTTCCAGAATACCCTAACACCGATATTCATACCCTTAAATCTAACATGTAAGACATACAATGTAAGGACCCTAATCCTTAAGTGCGGAAACAAGGCATAATAGAGCTAATATAGATGATCAGAGTGAGAAATAACGTGTTGAGTTTATGAGCTTAAGCATTACATGCCAAAAATAAGGACTACCAAAAAGGGATTAATTACATTCCCCATCAAATGAATGCTATCAACTAGTTTTACACTACTCCTAGAGTAGACACTAGGCAAAATAATCCTGTCCTTCATCTACCAAAGATGCTCTTCAAGCTCACTGTCTCAACCCGTCTAGCCCTCCTATCATGCCAAACGTGTACCTACAAGGACAACCCCCAAACATGAGCAATAATAATCATTCATATTCAACACAATATGAAGATAAAACGTAAATGCATAATCATAATAAAACACTTCCTGTTTTCCCATGCATTTCAAACGCTTCCCATTTGGTTGTCCCTGTACCATAACTCATGAGTATAATCAATAGATTATATTTAATGGTCTAAACATGTCATGACATATACCAGCTCATCAATACCAAATACTGATCACCAATCCCTAGTCTGTCCATCACAATGTATTTTAATGCCCCTCGCTTATTTACATATAGGCGGCATAGGATAACCTCGCTTCAATGGACATGCGGGACTCCCACCCCTCGCCTCTCATTGAGCGGCAAATACCCTTTCCTCGCCCTATATGATAACCACGCTCAAATGTGACATGCGGCGCTCCCACCCCTCGCTTCACATTTAGCGGAACCAAAACAAATAGCGGCAAGCATTAAAATCATCAAGGGATGACCACGACTCATGGGATGTGCACCAATAATCATATGCATCTATAAACATCATGCATAACATGTATTTGCATCCACAATGCAATACCACATATATACTCGCATCCACAATGCATAAAACAATGAGTATATAAGATATAAGATACATGTACCGTTGGGTGCCCGTACGTCCACTACGTACCTTTCCAAAATGTAGGATATGGTAGGACTTCAATGCCTTGGCTGTGTTGCCACCTGGGTTGGTTCTACACATTCACAAATATCAATATTGGAACCCAATAATATGTTGGGATATGCCCTAAGACAAGTCATTAGATGATTGTTTAAGACATACAATGTTTATGGATTTATGAATGGCAATTCATTATTATATATTATTCTTTTAACTGTGCATTGTGAATTAATATATATGTTAATGTCCTTAGAATAATATTGTATTATTCTTAAAGATGTCCCTAGTCAAGTATTATCATGAATAGGGATAATGATAATACGTAGAGACTAGTATATGTTGATCGATGAAATGTTCATTGATATGAGATATCAAATCAACATATGGGTACATGTTAGAGAACGATGTACTGGACAGACCCACCATGAGAATGCAACATGGATAGTTATATGATCGTCATATGCAATTCTCATAGTGATAATAATGTATGTAATCCTTACGACTTGTGATCATCAGAGATCCCAACATAAGGAGTTATGTATCTTGATATCGTCAAACGCTACCCGTAACAGGGTAATCTATAAAGGCGACTATTGGATACACTACGAGTTATGTAGAGGGTAGTTGACTGATCGAGATAGGATTTGTCCCTCCTATATAACAGGAGATGTGTTTGGCCCTTGATCAAGTGAGAACTAAAATGCATGGCCATGCTCGAATGAGTCGATATGAGATATCGAGCTTATTCGTTTATTATAGTTCTACTTGGGGATCAAGAAATAAAGATTGGATATACGAGTATGACTATTCCATGACTCCTGTTCAATCTAAACACAAAGGACAAAGGGATTAAGTTACATGATTAATATTATCACAAGTTCTAAAGGTTATGTCGAGTCATTGACATTCTTGTAATTTGGGTAGCATCGATGTGTTGCTAGATACCGCTCAATGCTTGCGACATAAAATGAGATTTTATGTCACTGCCAACATTACGAGATCCTATCGGGTCGCACAAAAGATTAAATCGATAAGGGAAATTAAATTCATTGGATGAATTAATTAATTAAGAGTCTTAATTAAGTGATTAAAAGGTTTTAATTAAATCATGGGTTTGGGCCCATAAGACTTTAAGAAAGTCTTGAACCTTAATTAAAAGCCTTATAATATAAATAAGAGGTTTTGATTAATTGTTAATCATACTTTCATATCATTGTTTGATATCAAACCCTAGCCTCCACTTCAAGCTCCTCTCGGCCGCCTCTTCCTTCACTCCTCACGGCCGCCGTCGGTTGTGCTAGGGTTTTGGTTGGCCGTCGTTAATCAGTTTTGAACCGAGAGCTCGATTTTGGTTTAAGAACTTGTCTAGTAACTTGTTCTTAAATCCCCTTTTGATTTGATCGTGTGGATACCGTAGAGACGAAGGTGAAAACTTCCGTTTGTGACTCGGAGTTCGTTGGACGTGCTGCTCCGTGGAATCTGCTTCAAACACGCTACAAGGGTGAGACCTTCGTATTACCTTAATCCGATATGATAACCTATGTATAGATCCGGTGTTAGTAATCCTAAAAATTTTTATTCCGCTGCGTTGTATGACATAAGGATTACTTACAGTGGTATCAGAGCCGTGTACAAGGCTCATATCGGATCTATGTGATTAAATTGTGTTAATCATATTAGAATTAATATTGCATGCTAATTGAAACTGCTTAAATTCATATATGATATGAAATTAATTTTAGTTTATGAAAATCATCGTAGTAATTGTATTTGATATAATTGGCGAATAAAATTATTTATTGAGCATCAAATTTTCGGCCACCACCATCACAAATGTCACCATGGCTAGCCACATGAGGGCTAGGGTTTTCGAACCCTTGGCTCGAGATGGCTTAGTCGTTGTGGCTAATAATTGTGCATGGAAGTGTCGAAAATTCATTAGGGTTTAGAACCCATTGGACGTGACGGCTAGCTCATGACGGCTAGGGTTTCGAACCCTAATAGCCGTGCATGGCTCGACCATCATCGCCTTATTTTCTATAGTTTTGATGCTTGGATGAGTGTTGAACTCCTTGACTCGATAATGGTTCACGCATGCATGGATTAGTAACTTTACCACATGAGAGCAAGGTTTTTCGAACCCTTAGCTCGAGATGGTTGAGCGAACCCCGTGCATGGCATGACCGTGACTCGTGGCTAACAAATTCCGGCGTTTAAAACAAGATGGCTCGATAAAATATCAAAAAGGGTGCGAGGCGGCTAGGGTTGGAACCCTAGTGCCGCCGCCGCATGAGCCATGGCTCGGCCATGGGCTAGGGTTTCGAACCCTAGGCCCACTATTGGTCCAGTCGTGGGCTTTTTGGTTCGAACCATGGTGGTTCGTGTTTTAGTCGCTTTAGTTCGTGGCATGTGATGTCCCGAGCGTACGATAATTTTTTAAAATTTATTTTACAGTTTTAATTAGAATTAAATTTAAAATGTTTAGAATTTAATCAATTAAATGTTAATGCATGCTTTATGTGTTGTTTGAGCATGGTGCGTGGTTATAGCCCTTTGACCTATTAGATAGGATTTGTGGATGTTTGTAATTTATAATACGACCTGCGTGTCGTGCCTTTCTCTATTTCATTCTATATGTAATCCCTCCCCTATGTTCCCCTCGAATGTGAATCGAGGAATTCTATATCTTGTAAAAAGTGTAGTTTATTTTATTGATGGTGATCAATGAAGATGGAGCATCGTGCCTGGATGAGGAGGCCATTCACAAATTGGAGCCAAGGAAGGTGCTTGTGAAGTTACCTTAGGTTGACTCATAGGATTTTCTCATTGGCTTGAGAAAATCATTAGTAGGGGCTATAACCATGTCACGTTTAATTATGTATGTTGATGCATGATTTATCTTATGTTTTAGTTTGATAATAGTGTTACACATATATGTAGATATGTATACAACTATATGTAGTGGACATATTTTAAATTATCAAATTAATCATGAGATCATCAAATCCCTCTAAAATATTAAGTTTTAGATGCCTTCCAAAATAAAAGTACTCGTCAATAACTTCGATTGTACATGTGTGGGTTTGCCAAAGCAAAGCACCGTGGCAATCTTAGTAAGGCGCGAAAGGATAAAAGTGATATCCGTTATACTTTAATTGGGTACGACTTAACTAGGTTATCTCAATAGGATCGCGGCCTCGCCGATCGATCGAGCCAAACTCGCGATCGATCGCTGAAGTCCACTGCCTCCAGCATCGTTGCTCGCGATCGATCGCGGAAGGCACCGATCGATCGCCGAGCTCTGGGCATCCGATTTTCGGGCACTATTCACCCATCTTCAACCCCAACACAAACAAACTCAAATAATCTGTGATGACCAGGGATTATAGGTGTTAATCCCGTAGTGTTAATAATCCCTAAAGTGGTTTTACGTGGCGATTTGGAATTTAATCGAGGTGTTGGGCCTTCTGGGCTCGTTTGTTTGGGTAGTTGGGATCGTTGGATCCAGAGGTTGAGATTGTATTCTCATTTGGGTGAAAAACCTAAGAGTTGGGTTTTTAATGTGTCTCGGGATCTCGGGTGCTGTGTGAGCACCGGTAGGTGATTTTGGAGTTAGAGAGAGAATTTTTGAAAACAGATGATTTTTAATGAATAATGATGTATTTGTGGGGCTATTAATTTTTCGGGGTATTTTTGCTATAAATACCAATTGAACCCAAAATTTTAGAATTAATTTCATTTCAGCCCCTCACTTTTCTCTCTCCCCGCTCGCGCCCCTTTTCCCGTCTGCACAGCCGCCGCCCGCAAAAGCGGTGCGCCCGCCGCCGTTCGGCGCATGCGACCTACCACCGGCTTCGTCTCGTCGAGGCGCAGCTTTCCCCTCCGTCAATTCGAAGTTTCGTCGCGTTTTGAAGGCGGTTTTGGCAGGAATGCGTCGATCCCCAAAAGTTAGGGTTCTTCGATTTTTCGTCCGATTTTTCGATTGGGTAACCTCCTTTACCTCTTTTTCCATGCTTGTGATGTTTTCCCCTGCTTTTGTGAAGTTTTGGTTCGAATTTTATTTCGAAATTGTAGGGTTTGATTTCGAAAATTTGGGGGTTTTTGGCAAGGGTATTGATTCTTGCAATTGATCGATTATTGCATGTTTTTGAGGTATATTGATGCTTAATTGGGTTCGAAATTGTGAGATTAGGGTTCGATTTTTGTAGGGTATTCTTGAACAAATTTTGATATTGTCTCATTCGTTCCCCTCCCTGCATGTACCCTGCCCCGGGTCTTTTTAAAGGTTAATTGTCGTGTGTTGACAATTTTTTGAGGGATTTGGGTGTGCTTGAGCATAGGTTACATGTTCGTAAATAATTGTGAATTATTTATCGTGTTAGCACATCGTTCCTCGGGGCATGGAACTCGAGCAAGGTTTGGCTCGGACTTCGGAGATTTAAGGTACGTGCGACGTACGAGCATTTCTATATATTAGGGCATTTGTGAATGCATAATGAAATTTGATTTCATTGAATAATCGCGCATGAGGATTATATATATATATATGTTGATATAGCCAAGGAATGACCCAAATCTTGATATCGCCGCTTGTAGCGTGCGTGACACTAGAGTAGGATAACTCTTACAAGATATAAGGGGTACTGGGTTTTTATGACTATTGTAGGGCATTATGTCTAGGTTCGTAGAATCATGTATTCATCGTAAGACATTTGAGATGTCTAGGTTCGTAGAATCATGTATTCATGTAAGACATTTGAGATGTCTAGGTTCGTAGAATCATGTATTCATTATAAGACATTTGAGATGTCTAGGTTCTTAGACTCATGTATTCATTATAAGACATTTGAGATGTCTAGGTATAATGAAGGATTGGTAAAATAAATGCTAGGCATTTGAGCTATCTGTGATTGATAGCGAGGTTGTGAAATCAGTATTAGATATTGAGATATCTATAATTGCATGCTTAATGAATTTTCAATCACTATCTGTTGATATTCGAGGATTAGGCATGCGATGAGTTAATCAATGTGTTGATTTACTGATTTATGAGATTTGATGAGTTTGATGATTGTGAGGATAGGGACAGTACACGGAATCCCGGATGAGGTTGCCATCCAGGGAGTATCATTTAAATTCATTAGTATTTACCTTTGTTGTAAATTATGAATTTCATTATTGTGATTATGGGATTTTGTGTATTGGTATGCTCACCCCGTTGGGGGCTGTCTCTGTTGGGACAGGTGAACAGGTACATCGATGGCTGTGGAGCTGAGCTCGAGCTGTTGATTGGAGGTACTCCCAGGATCGTGGTACCAGGGCTTGATGGAGCACGGTATCGTATAGAGTACCTATATATACACCTGAGGATTTTATACATATTCATGATGCTCGCATGTGAGCACGATTTTACTTGTATATGGATTGTATATAAAGGCATGAGCCTTTCTCTCTTTCATTTGAGGTTGCATGCAATTAGAGGTTAAATTGCTAAATGATATGAGAGTCATTGGTGTATTATGTGGGTGTTGAAACCCACTATTGTCGTCATATGTGTGGTGTCTTCCCTGGCTGGGAATTTACTTGTATTACTGCATTATGATGAGTATTATGTATTCCCTGGACGGGAATTATGTTATGTGTTGTGCTTTCTTTTTTGGGATAGCTCTATTTATGGGGAGACTCTGCCCAAATTTTTATAAAAGTTTACAATGTGAAAAGTGGCACCAAGGGGTTGGTAAAGGGCAAACATATGAGTCTTTTATTGTTAGGATGATGATCTTATAACATTGAGTATTAAAGGAAATTTTGAAATTGACATTCAATGGTAAAGTATCATCTGAGCTTCCCGATTGACTTTTTATTGAAAGCATGTGCCACACTTAGTGGTTAATACACTAATTTGGGGTTAAGGGCTAAGGGGGTCCTTACATTAGTGGTATCAGAGCAGTGGTTGCTCATTGGGGCTGTTAAGGGCCTAGGAAGTTTTGATAGCACATATTTATGCATGATGGCATTAATGTTGTATGACATAACAAATTGTTTATGTGCTATTATGATATGAAAAGTGGTATTGCTAACCATTGTGGTTGCAGGAATCGTGTGGAACACGATAGGATGGCATTAACAGGGATGTCTGGCACTCCGTGTGTTATGTGCCAAGGAAGCTGGTTTTAAGAAAATCAGGTAAAGGGATATTTCCGAGGTAACATGTACTTTATGTTGTCTTGTTGACACATGATGAATGCAATGTGGTGCATTAAGGTTATGATACATGTTATTATGCATTGTTTTTGCATATGTATGTTGTGAAATATATGAGGTGTATTTCACGAGTCAAGGTTATCTTAGTAAGGATTTTAATGGCTTACGCTAAGGTCCATTGGAAGCGAGGAACAATTCCGCTTACATGGAGTAGCAAGAAGCATTAAAATGTACTAATGATAAGGGCTCAGGAGTCAAGGTTATCTTAGTAAGGATTTTAATTGCTTACGCTAAGGTCCATTGGAAGCGAGGAAGGATTCCGCTTACATGGAGTAGCAAGAAGCATTAAAATGTACTAATGATAAGGGCTCAGGATTGAAATAAGGATTTAAGGAGGAAGGATGTCATGACATTTATTTATGAACCATACATTCTTATAATGTGTTTTTGTTATGTATTGAATGTTGATGCATAGCGTATATGGCTATTGCTGTTAACCCTGATGGTTGCAGGTTACAGGAAATATGGAGTACAAAAAGGAATGATGATTATACATATGTACGGGCATCCCAAGGGCAACATGTATTATGTGTTTAGTCATTTAACACAAGGTAAATCAAGGTATGCATAAGATAGTGCATTATGATATGATACATGTTGATACGCATCGTTTTGCATATGTATATTGTGAAATATAAAGTGAGGATTTCAATGCTTACACTAAGGTCCATATGAGCGAGGAAGAATTCCGCTTATATGGAGTAGTAAGAAGCATTGAAATGCACTATTGATATTTCACGAGTCCAGGTTATCCTAGTGAGGATTTCAATGCTTATGCTAAGGTCCATATGAAGTGAGGAAAAATTCCGCTTATGTGGAGTAGTAGGAAGCATTGAAATGCACTACTGATAAGTGACTCAATTCCATAAGAAGCAAGAATTCTGCTGACATGGATTCCATAGGAATCGAGGAAAAATTCCGCTTACGTGGATTTCCATAAGGAGCGAGAATTCTGCTTACGTGGAAAAGGAAGGAGGAACCATAATTTCTTGTGACGATTTGTATTCATTTCTCTATGAGGACACGATTTATAGCGATGGTTCATTCCGCTATATTGATTGGCGATGGTTCATTCCGCCAGGTATATTTATAGCGATGGTTCATTCCGCTATATTGATAGGCGATGGTTCATTCCGCCAGGTGTATTGATAGCGATGCCACTTTCCGCTACTATGTGGACGATGATTCATGCTCAGGTGTATAGCGAGGTTTCATGCCACTTATTATATGACGAGGTGTCATGCCGTCGATTCTATAGCGAGGGATTTTGCCGCTATGTACTCAGCACAGGATTTTGCCGCCTTCGAGCGATGGGTGCTGATTACGCACTATTATTGAGCGACGGAGACAGGTATGACGCTATATTGTTAGCGATGAGGTATGAGATATTGCTATTTTATTAGCTTTATTGTAGCTGGCATGCATTGATATACATGTTTTATTATGACTATTTTACTAGCATGATAGTGGATGACATACGCTGATGTACATGTATCATCACTAGTTGACAATGTCTTAGATGCCATGAGTTGGCATGCGTCGTCACAGGATGACGATGACGATGGTGTAGGAGATGTCTTATTAGACATGCATCATCGTTACGATGATCGATGCGTTGAGTATACGTATTCAATGGTATGACTTGGGTGCCAGTACCGAGCACAAGGTGGTGTGTGCGGCACCGATTAACGTGACCCTTATACCGAGCGGGTTGCTCGAGGAATGGATGGATGCGCTGTACATGTGATTGTACCGCAGCTTACGTTTGGGGTGATCATATTACGAGTGGTGATACCCTTGAGATATGCTCGTTGGAATGGCTTTTGGCCATGTGATTTGACGACCGGAGTAATCATGGAGGAAAGTACTCGTTTTCTGTCGATGTGACATGTGGTAGACATGGTCACACCACCCTTGAGGGTGTAGGATGGGTCCTAAGGGAGTAGGATAAGGTTATGTTTAGTACATAGGGACATTGGAGTGTCCAGGGTGTATCGGCATTAGTGGAATGTTGGATAAAGACCCACTACTCTATTGAGTTTTCTCCCCACAGTATGGTATGCCGTGCGGAAACGTCCGTCTTATTGGTAGGTTTGAGGTGAACCTAGAGAGGCAGCGACCAGTTTGTCTGCCGTGTGTGTGCAGCACCATGAGGGGCTTGCTAGAGCCGTTATACTGCTCGTTGGAACCAAGTTTGGCAAATCGTAAGGTAATACGATGTAGATTGTGGTATACTCTAGTAGTCACCCTGTCATTTGAGGTTGAGGCTGAGGTTGTGCATTCCTCACTGAAACATATATACGTTTATGTTTAATCTTGGTGAGACTTGTCTGGGACAGCTCAGGATGTAGGAGTACCAACAAGAGAGTCATCAGGTCGTTATTGACTCAATCTAAGGGAACCCGTGTATTAGGGATACAATGGGTGTTATTTTATCCAGTTTTTCCGAACAGTGGTTCGAGACTAGTCGATCTCGAGCTCGATGGCACTTCCCTTGTGAGGAAGGAGGTAGTATTATACCTATTTGGGAATCTTGAAAGATTCGGTAAGTTGGTGCATGTGGTGTTGATTTTGAGAATCACGCCGTGTTGTTGATTGTCGATTTTCATTCTCCTTTGGATGGGAATGACTCAGGATTGACAGTTGTATTTGGGGCTTAGGGATATGTTGCAGATACCCGAGCCAAGTGCATTGAGTATGCATGAGGTATTCGTGCTTAGGCAGGTATACCGATGAGTATACGGATGCCAGTTGTTGATTTCCTTTTGTCAAGCATAGAGTTATGCTATTTTAGGATGGTTAAATCTCTGATGAGAGATATGGAACACCTTGAGATTGGGAATCTCCATGGCACGATAATTATGAGGAACAATCGTGAAGTTAGTTGACTTCCCTTGAGGAGGAATTATCTTGTGTGGGTTAAGGTATTTCCTTGTTGGTATTTTCTTTCGAGTTTTCGATAGCCTTCCCAAGTTTGGATTGTTAAATCCTAGGATTATCAAGGGATGGCAGGAATTCGGATTGGTTGGGTGTCGTTGTCGACACAAGTGTTGAGGATGCAATGGGTTTGTTGCATGTTCTTTCAGAATTTTAAACTCTGTGGAGTCTCGGTTGTTATTTATGATCAGGACGTGATCCTTGGAACATCCGGAGGTGGACATCTTGTGAGATGTCTTTTGTGTGGATCGGTGGCCGTGAGTTGCCCGATCCGAGTTGCAGAGGGTGCAACTGCTCCTTGGATGGAGGTGGTCTGTATAGCGGAAACCAGGTTTGGTATGTATACTAGTGTTTCCCTCGCAACGATGTATGTTAGACATCGTGAGTCTTGATAAAGATGTCATGGAATGATATCTACGATAGAATCAGGAGCGATTCGAATCCTTACAGTTTCAGTTGACTAACTGCTTTTGGATTATTAGCGTTGAGTTGTACTGACGCTCTTTGACGTTATGATGGATTTGGAAATCTATTCCACTCCAGAGTTTGACACGAGGTCAACGTTCTCACGGTTGAGGTGTCATTCACGTTGCGTTCTTAATAGTTGTATTAGAACTAAGGATGACTGTCCGATCTACAGTCGTAAGTATAGGTTGTTTTGCAGTCACGAGGGACTGACTTTTGGGATGACCCGCATCGAGGTACGTTTTGCCTCTTGGGTGATAGGTTGGTTTTGGTAAGTCGCTCTATTTCAGAGTTTGATGGGAGGTAAGTATCCTCGCGTTTTATTAATACGATTCTGATATGGTCAAGAATCGAGGTTATGGCTTCATGTTGTTGTGTAGCCTAGGTGTTATGTGGTACACCGGTGCAATTTCGAGGACGAAATTCTTTTAAGTGGGGGATATTGTGATGACCAGGGATTATAGGTGTTAATCCCGTAGTGTTAATAATCCCTAAAGTGGTTTTACGTGGCGATTTGGAATTTAATCGAGGTGTTGGGCCTTCTGGGCTCGTTTATTTGGGTAGTTGGGATCGTTGGATCCAGAGGTTGAGATTGTATTCTCATTTGGGTGAAAAACCTAAGAGTTGGGTTTTTAATGTGTCTCGGGATCTCGGGTGCTGTGTGAGCACCGGTAGGTGATTTTGGAGTTAGAGAGAGAATTTTTGAAAACAGATGATTTTTAATGAATAATGATGTATTTGTGGGGCTATTAATTTTTCGGGGTATTTTTGCTATAAATACCAATTGAACCCAAAATTTTAGAATTAATTTCATTTCAGCCCCTCACTTTTCTCTCTCCCCGCTCGCGCCCCTTTTCCCGTCTGCACAGCCGCCGCGCGCAAAAGCGGTGATCCGGCCGCCGTTCGGCGCATGCGACCTACCACCGGCTTCGTCTCGTCGAGGCGCAGCTTTCCCCTCCGTCAATTCGAAGTTTCGTCGCGTTTTGAAGGCGGATTTGGCAGGAATGCGTCGATCCCCAAAAGTTAGGGTTCTTCGATTTTTCGTCCGATTTCTTCCGATTTTTCGATTGGGTAACCTCCTTTACCTCTTTTTCCATGCTTGTGATGTTTTCCCCTGCTTTTGTGAAGTTTTGGTTCGAATTTTATTTCGAAATTGTAGGGTTTGATTTCAAAATTTGGGGGTTTTTGGCAAGGGTATTGATTCTTGCAATTGATCGATTATTGCATGTTTTTGAGGTATATTGATGCTTAATTGGGTTCGAAATTGTGAGATTAGGGTTCGATTTTTGTAGGGTATTCTTGAACAAATTTCGATATTGTCTCATTCGTTCCCCTCCCTGCATGTACCCTGCCCCGGGTCTTTTTAAAGGTTAATTGTCGTGTGTTGACAATTTTTTGAGGGATTTGGGTGTGCTTGAGCATAGGTTACATGTTCGTAAATAATTGTGAATTATTTATCGTTTTAGCACATCGTTCCTCGGGGCATGGAACTCGAGCAAGGTTTGGCTCGGACTTCGGAGATTTAAGGTACGTGCGACGTACGAGCATTTCTATATATTAGGGCATTTGTGAATGCATAATGAAATTTGATTTCATTGAATAATCGCGCATGAGGATTATATATATATATATGTTGATATAGCCAAGGAATGACCCAAGTCTTGATATCGCCGCTTGTAGCGTGCGTGACACTAGAGTAGGATAACTCTTACAAGATATAAGGGGTACAGGGTTTTTATGACTATTGTAGGGCATTTGAGATGTCTAGGTTCGTAGAATCATGTATTCATCGTAAGACATTTGAGATGTCTAGGTTCGTAGAATCATGTATTCATCGTAAGACATTTGAGATGTCTAGGTTCGTAGAATCATGTATTCATTATAAGACATTTGAGATGTCTAGGTTCGTAGACTCATGTATTCATTATAAGACATTTGAGATGTCTAGGTATAATGAAGGATTGGTAAAATAAATGCTAGGCATTTGAGCTATCTGTGATTGATAGCGAGGTTGTGAAATCAGTATTAGATATTGAGATATCTATAATTGCATGTTTAATGAATTTTCAATCACTATCTGTTGATATTCGAGGATTAGGCATGCGATGAGTTAATCAATGTGTTGATTTACTGATTTATGAGATTTGATGAGTTTGATGATTGTGAGGACAGGGACAGTACACGGAATCCCGGATGAGGTTGCCATCCAGGGAGTATCATTTAAATTCATTAGTATTTACCTTTGTTGTAAATTATGAATTTCATTATTGTGATTATGGGATTTTGTGTATTGGTATGCTCACCCCGTTGGGGGCTGTCTCTGTTGGGACAGGTGAACAGGTACATCGATGGCTGTGGAGCTGAGCTCGAGCTGTTGATTGGAGGTACTCCCAGGATCGTGGTACCAGGGCTTGATGGAGCACGGTATCGTATAGAGTACCTATATATACACCTGAGGATTTTATACATATTCATGATGCTCGCATGTGAGCACGATTTTACTTGTATATGGATTGTATATAAAGGCATGAGCCTTTCTCTCTTTCATTTGAGGTTGCATGCAATTAGAGGTTAAATTGCTAAATGATATGAGAGTCATTGGTGTATTATGTGGGTGTTGAAACCCACTGTTGTCGTCATATGTGTGGTGTCTTCCCTGGCTGGGAATTTACTTGTATTACTGCATTATGATGAGTATTATGTATTCCCTGGCCGGGAATTATGTTATGTGTTGTGCTTTCTTTTTTGGGATAGCTCTATTTATGGGGAGACTCTGCCCAAATTTTTATAAAAGTTTACAATGTGAAAAGTGGCACCAAGGGGTTGGTAAAGGGCAAACATATGAGTCTTTTATTGTTAGGATGATGATCTTATAACATTGAGTATTAAAGGAAATTTTGAAATTGACATTCAATGGTAAAGTATCATCTGAGCTTCCCGATTGACTTTTTATTGAAAGCATGTGCCACACTTAGTGGTTAATACACTAATTTGGGGTTAAGGGCTAAGGGGGTCCTTACATAATCCAACTCCAACCATACAAAACCACTCAAAACCATCAATAACATCTACATTAACTCATATATTTAACATCCACCCAAAATAATACCAAAACCACAACAACCCAACACAAACCCATTTTAAAACCCTTCAAAACCAACCCAAACTTAAACAAAACCTTACAAAATTAACCATGAGGTATCCATACCTCTTGGGGACCTCAAATCACCCAACAATCTCCACAAATCAAGATTTTTGAAAGGTTTCTCTTCACCCCAAAGCTCAAGCTCGAAAATGGAAGGAAGAAGGGTTTGTTGGAAGTTGATTTTGGTAAAGTAAAAATGATTTAGTAAAGGTGGGGGGTATAAAAGGGGATTGGGTTTAATTAAAGTGCAATCCACAACCCATGGTGTATAAAACACCCCAACAGGATATTTTCCAAAGCATTAAACCAAATGCACCAAAATATCAATTAAACACATGATTTCCAATTAATTGCTACCCATGGCAAATAAATCATGCTTCCTACCATATAACCCAACATACACCCTGAAATGCTATCCCGGGTCACTCTATCACGTGACTAAGCATTTCCACATAATAATTCCAACACATAATTAATTACCACATAATTAATTATATAAACTCAATTAATGCCCAAATGAAATTAACCATTTCGGGGATGTCACATACAACATGCCAAGACCAACATGCTAGCAGTTATAACACACTACCCTGAGTGTATTCATATCAAATTTACACCCCAAACATAAGCCCACATGTATAAACGTCGACCATTCACACAAGTACTCGATCAACTTTTCTGGAAACAGGGCAACATAATCATTTCCAGATTTCTTGAGCACCTCATTTCATGCTATTAAAACTACAACATATAACATAAAGCATGCTCGAACAAACATGCCAAGGGCTTCACAAAACTACCATGCATATTTTCACATCAAAGGTTTACCAAAACCTAGCTAACGTGCATGATATCACCTTCATAAAAACACTCCAAACTCATATTTTTCCAGAAAACAGGGCACAACCTTACCCAGATTTTCGAACACCATACTTTACATGCTTATTTCCTCTACATAAAACATGTAATATACATAAGGAAAAATACTGAGAGCTTCATAACAACACCATGTAAGCATTTAAATCGAAGGTTTTAAGAAATCAAATCTAACATGCCATTTTTACACCAACAAAAAGCATGAACTCAACAACTTAAATTCAAAACCAGAACATGGTTTCTCACCCCTTTTTGCTCCGCTTTTTGGAAGCTTTCCAAGCAATAAAAATGGTGGATCTCCTCCTTTCCTTACTTATCAGATGTTGGACGAAAAATGGGAGAGAAATGGAGGAGTTTCAGCAATGCAAAGGTGGAGTGGGAGATGGGCCAAGAGGTATGGGTGAGCAGCTGGCAGCTGGCAGCAGGGTATGGGTTAAGAGGGGTGGTTGAGTGGTGGGTTAAGTGATGTGTTATGTTTTTGTCCCGGTATTTAGCACGATGTATTAAAATATCCTCACATGATATTTTATAGTATTTTCTCAATAAAATACTTAAATTCCCATTTAAATATGCTTTTACCAAAACAAATAACACACACCCCAAATAATCATGCCACAACCCCAACATCCCAACATATGTCGCATGCACCCCGAAATGTAACTCCTCAACTATATTAATTCAACCTCATGAATTAACACTAAATCATCATAATATAAATAAATGATTAAAATCACATAATCATTTCGGGGATATCACATTATACCTTTAAACAACCCAAAAATCCAACACCCAACCAAAAATCATACCAACCCAAATATCAACTTAAATCACAACCAACCCTTACAAAAACAACAAGGAATGATCTATACCCTTCCTAGACCTCAAATCTTACCAAGAATCACACAAATGGAACTTTTGCAAAGATTCCTCCTTCCTAGCCTTGCCAAACTCGAAAATGAGACGTGGGTTAGGGTTGGGGATGAGATTTGGGGATTTAAGAGTGTGGGGTAAAAGTGAAATAAAGTGGGGGTATAGTGGGGTTATAAGGGTTAATATTAAATTTGTATCCCTATAATTAACATGTGAGGGCCCGGTCCTAATCATACGTTTAAGTAACACACGATTGTTATATTAACGTAAACAACGGAAGATTTAGTTAAAAACTTTCAAAAAGTGACCCTCAAAATTTTTCGCATTTTGTTTCTAAAACATTTCCGAATAGTGAAAATATGTATTTCCAGTTTTACATCTAACATGATATTCATCGCATAAGCATTACATATAAATTCTCAGTAAAGTAATACTTAAAAATACAGATACTCAAGGCATACCCCGGTAATTTAAAACATAAGTAAAAATACTAAACAACTACTGGGACTCAAAACATAAACTATATACCTGAGCTCGCTCTCAAGGAGCTCTAGTATTTATCGATGCTTCGTCTCGAGCATCCACAGTACGTCCACCTGCAATACCTGTCATGTCCATCCAACAAAGACATGACAGCCCCCCGCGAAGGGGGTCAGAACCCCAGTACGAGAAACAGATAAAATCACAGTGTATGACAAATAACATGCGATGTATGCCGTGCATGAATGCAAATGCACATGAAGGGTATCAAATCTCGAATATCCCTGTCTCAAGGGTCCAAAGGAAATCATCAATCACTCATCAGTGCTCGAGCAGGATGTGACACGCTCCGCGCTCCGATCTATCTCTCAGTCGAGCCATCGGCGGTCCATCATCCTCGTGTCTGGGCGACGTCGGCACGCTCGTCGCTCCGGCATCCCTCAGCTCACTCTCACTCCTGCCGAGCCAACGGCTGCCCATCATCCCCAGACACGCATCACTCATACCAAGAAAAGATATAGGTACCAAGAACGAATCAATAGGCTCAACATGACATGCTCAATGTCCATGCGTGTCAATGCATCATGCAATATCATAATCTCATGTGATGCACCTCAAATCTCATGTCATCATATATCATGCAGTCAATGTACCATGTAATTCACATACTGCAAATCAACTTATCACATAGCCACATAAGGAGCAAGTAATGACAAGTAAATCATACCCGGGAACATCACATGTCTTTGCCAGACATTGTGATAAAACCCGTTTTCTACGTACCTCAAACCGTTAGCTAATTACCAAGTGATCCTCGACTCAATCTCAGGATTAATAAACCTGGCCATAACAGTTCCAAATACAACATAATGTCACATACTAGCCTTAAACATATCAAATAAAACTCAAACTTAGACCCAAAACCAATTCTCTAAATTTCAGCCTGCGCAACCGTAGAGATCGGCTCATAACTTGTCCGATACTTAATAAAATCACATGGGTCCAATTTATTTTCAAAGTTAACTCAATAATGAACATTTCATCAGTTCAACTCATCTTCAAATTCGTTCATTTAGCCTAGGTAAAATGGCCAAGAACAATCTGCTAGAAAAACAGGACAATTCACCAAATTCCAGCCTGACCCATGTTTGTATAAATATCATAATAAATTCATATGACGTCCAAATAACTTGAGGCTAGTGGGAAAATCACCAAAACTCAAAGTACTACAGTTCATATTTGAAATCCATAAGCTAGTTCACTCATCTTGAGGCACATGCAAAGCAAAGTATGCCAGATTTTAAAAATACTCATATTCTATTTGACAGAGTGAGCGGTATTATGGAAAAGTTCATATCTTACACATGAAAACTCCAAATCATGTAAGGCCAGTTTCTAATACAAGATAACCCAACATACAACAAAACATATCTTATGAGCGTTAAGCTAAACAATTCATCTTCATGTACATTAACAGAAAAACGTACAGACTAAACAACTCGTATATCCCCTGCTTCCAGATTGTATAGTTGCTGGTAAAATTAGCATAATTCGTTCATATGAGCTCCAAATGGAGTGAGGCCAATTCCACATGCAAGCTAACCTCTAATACTACAACACTTATTAGAGCCTAAAACTTCATATTCGTAGCCATTTATTCCCAGAAATACGAAGAACATAATGCATGAAACTCGGATGCAGTGGATTTCCAGATTTGACACATGTTGGTAAACTGACCATAACTTTTTCATATTAACTCCAAATTAGCTGATTTTTGTGGCCAATTAACGCTAATACAAAACACTACAACTTCTATCAGGGGAGTCATCTTCAAATTCGAAACTTAACTAGACCCAAAATTCGAAATACTAGACCAACAGTATACTGAAATCTGCAGAACATTCTGACAGCAAGTTTTCACTACATTTCTCATGCCCAAGTATCAAAATTCGACCCTTAATCATACATGCAAGTTGATAAAACTCAAGGATGATGATATACCTTCATTTATCTTCAAGATTTGAAGCTTTATCATCCACAAAACCAAGCCAAGATCAAAAATCCTACCCCAAAACTGCTGCAACTCGAAAATCATGCATCTTCTTACTCCAAACTTGAAAATTCTTGGTGCATCTTGTTCCTCAAGATGAGTAGCACTCAAATCCTTCTTTGCATGTGACATGCACTCATAAATCCCCAAGAATTTTGGTATAAAATGAGCTGACATTTTCGAAATGGTCAAGAGAGAAGGGAGAGAAAAGTGGTTGAGTTGGAGAGAGAGAATGATGGTGATGAATGAAGAAAAATCTGAAATGCATGTGAGTTAGGCGTGAGTTTCAAGGCTTCAAAGCATGGTTCTTTAATTTATTTCATGTACTATGGAATCCATGTGTCCATACATCATTACCTTGCAAGATTATTGGTCCAAAATCATGTATTAAACATGAGTTAAATTAATTAGTGGCATGTGTTCTCCAAGTGCCATGTGATCATGCACATGCTCATGCACTAAAACATGTTCCACTAGTTGGTCGACTCACCATAGTCCAAAATTCCTTATTTCAAATTTGCACTTTTAATTATCCGGGTTTGCTTAATCATCGTTAATCCGGATTAATTAGCATTGGGGCCTTACATTTCTTCCCCTCTTCAAAAGATTTCGTCCTCGAAATCGCAAAACTGAGTATAACTCAATAAATCAAAACATACGAGATGTCTCAATCTCATTCATAGATACTTAAGGATCATCATGTATCAATGACAACTGTTGTGGTCGTCTCAACGATCTACCACTTAATCAAAATTCTCTATGATTCCATAAAGTTCAAAATATCGAGGCAACATCAAACCTCATTTAACGAATCATATTGATCATCGCAAATGTAATACTGCCATATTTACCTGATTCTCAACTCGAAGTCTAACGATATATTTCTCTTTGGCGTAGCAAATCTGCTCACCTCAAGCCAAATTTCAATCGTTTTCGCCGAAATTTTATCGTTCCTGGCATTTTTTCTCAACAATCTTAAGTTATGCCAAAATTTCTTATCAATTTTCTATCATCACATCACCGATCGGTAATTCTGGCTCTGCAAAACCTGAACCGATGCCATCCCAAAAGTTTTCTGAAACGTAAATTATAGGAAAATTCTACTGGTGAATAATGATTTCAGTCAATCACCACTATTAATCGAGACATAGATTCCAAAGTCTGGATATTTTCTCAGTTGATCCATCTGTATAGGTATGCTAAGCAATACTCATTGCTAACTTAGTATCCATTACAGTCTGAAAATAGTTTCGAATTCTGATATTATCCTCGGATGTCAATCAGATACATCTATTACAGAAACTCACTGTAACTAAACCACATTATCCATATCTTAAACATGTCGTCTTCAAATAGACATATAGACTATCATATGAAATCAATATTTGTATTGAATAGTCAATCAATTTCGACTCAACTTGTTTCACAATCTCTGTTTGTAAATATTTGAGCTATAAAACTCAAAACTAGAAATTTCCCAAATTCATTGTGGTACTTACAAATCCTGTAATATCCCATTAGGTCTCGTATTTTTATCTTGACCTGCTGGCATGTCAAACAATCTGCCACAAAATTCAAAAATTTCTTTCTTTATACCATCCCGTCAGAAATAGGATCTCAAGAATGATACATCACATCATTCCCAGAATAACACTGTGTTCTCTATAGTGTGCTTTCTGCTGTAATATGTCTTTCAAATCAGTAAAATCGATGCTATATACTGATTTTTCATTCGCAACCACCACTAAATGGCATACTAAATTTACTTGGTTGATAAGACAGAACCAATTTCTTCAATCAATATCTGTATGGGTATGTCCTTCGAGTCCTTCCGATCATCAAAATCAGAGGTTATCAAACTGCAAAGCAAACATCGATGCTACCATTGCACCTTGCACTTTTAGGTTCAGTGCATCTGCTACTAGTTTCATTTTCCTTGATTTATATTGACTATCAAAGTCAAATTCTTTAATAAATCCAGTCATCGCTTATATCTCAAGAATATGCAATCATCTTTTCATGATACATTAGAACATATCTTCAAATCTTTGACATACGTATTTGCACAACTACATATCTCCCTGAACCAGTTAAACCAAAATAACATTGGGGTTGTAGTCCATTTCAGTTTCAGATATGAAAACTGCTTTCTCATTCATCTGACCAAAATTCATAAAAGTTTTCATCTTGAGTACAATGATTGGTCTTGGCCAAATTTGTACTATATTTACTTTACTGGAATCAACAGGTATCTGGTGAGATGATATCACCTATCCCAAAACAACACTTGATTCAACCAAAATTTACACTTCGATAACTTGATATACAATTTGAGCTTCACGAAGTGTCTGAATAATCAATCACAGATGTTCTGTGTGGTTCCTTCCAATATCGTATACACTAGTATACCACTGCTGAATATGATTACAATTCCACCCAAAAAGTTATGGAATACTTTATTCATCAAATTCATAATTCTACTGGTATAGTTGTCAGACCACACGGCATTACAAAAAAAAATTCCAAATGCCTATATTTGGTTTGACTAATTGCCTAGAGAACATTTTCTCTTCTGACTCAAACTGATGACAACCAGATTTAAAATCATTCGTCTTATACAATACAGATCCTTACAACTTGATCAGTTACTTTTCGATCTTAGGCAGTAGGTATTTATTCTTGACAATAGCCTGATTCAACTGCCTTTAGTCGATACACGTCTTCATAATATCATCTTTCTTCTTCACGAACAATAGTGATGTTCCCTCAAGGTGACATACTTAGACATATGTACCAGTATCGAGGATATTCAGCAACTATTCATATATCTGTCAACTCTGCTGATGACATTCCGTACAGTGCTTTTGATATCAAATCTATTCCTTGTCATCAACGAATAGTTAAAATCAATTTCCTTCTTTAGTGAAAATTCTTTCATTTCCTCAGGAAAATCTTGGTAGGTTTTCTTACCTCTATAATATCAGTCAACCTCGACTCTTTTTGATAAGCATCAACTGCTTATTATCAATTATCCCTCGTTTTCCAAGTATTTCAACCATAATATTTTCATTGCTGATACTATCAGTATCTTAGCTTGCTATTCGTGGCGATATACATTTCATTTGTAGCCACAATATAATCAAAAATTCATTATACTCTGAAATCAACTTGCAATATCTCAAAATTTATCAGAGTATCCATACCCTTGATACAATCAAAACCATATTTCGACAACATCATTTAATTCAAATCCACAACACTATCAACAAACTGAAATCTGTAGTTCACTATTACAAGTGTGGATATTATAATTATCACTGCTAGTGTATTTTCCCAATCATCATTATCAATGCACATTTGATGCAATATATGAAACCAATGATTTTATCTCAAATCAAACTCGTGTCATGTGACCAATACACAACATGTATCTGTGATCACTAGCTCTCTATCATTGCCAAAATCGAAATGGTTATATATCCTGGAGACATCTCAATACCATTGTCAAGGTATACTCTCTGGTCTACAGGTAATTTACTGCTGCTGAAACTGAGTGGTCGTGAAGAATAACCACCATGATATCTACCCCTAGCTCAGGGTATTTGTTGTCATGGCTGCATATGTTCCTGAGCACGTCATGGACATGCTCTGACTGGCCACAATCGATATTAGTTTCTATTATTCTTTCAAATGGATCAGTAGATATTTACATCCACAGTGACCTCACAAAAATTTGGTATGCTACAATCTCATAGTACCTCTAGAACTACTAGAGCTGGATAAATTTGAGTGATACTTCTAAAACTTTTCTAGGACTACTTGGATTACTCCAATGATAATCACTTCATTAATCTTTAATCCAGTTTAACTACTTCGCACCACGTTGGTGTCTTATTCCTTAGTCAATATCTAATCTCTTCACTAGTGAATAGCTATTGAGATTAAGCAGATATTTCCATTTCTCAAGTCCACGATAATCAATTATCATTTTCCATGTCATCCATACCATTACTCTAGATAGTCTCATCTAAAAGAGTTTATCTTGTAGTTTTTCTTCATAGTTCGGACACAAAAACTGGAACTGAATTACGACAGTCCCTAAATTCAAGTCCTCATTCAAACCAATTCTCGTTGTTTTTCATAACAACTATACTCGATTCTTCAATTGAAATATTGCTAGTTCCAATATTCTCAAGTTCTAAATTATCATCTGGACCTACACAGGTTTTGACGTAAACTCATACATATAACCTTGGTCTTTCAGACTTAAATTCCCGATGTCAATCGACGCAAAGCATTTTAATTAGTTCTAGATCATCCCACTAATCACAAGGATAAGTCCCAAAGTGATAAATACAATTTCCAATAATGGACACATTATCACTAAATTATAGTGCAATTAACAGTTTATAGTGTCTACAGATTCAATAGTAGCTCTTAAAGTCTATATCACAGCTACCTGTCCAAACACTAACTGTCCAACACAATTCATACATCTCAAGTCATAGATGTTATCATCATTCATTCTACATCAACATCCTATCAGCAACTATCAGTGCTAACAGATAAAATTCTCAAAATTATATGCAGCTCAGCATAATATATGCAACTCAGGATTCACATTCTCTAGATTATATGCAACTCGGCATATTAAAATCTTCAGAGATATGACATCTCATTATTCCTGTTTACTAATCCAGTACATGCATAAAATCTCATTATCGAACATGTAAACATAGCAGGCAAGAGCATATAAATCAGATAGTCAGACACATGCGCAAACAATTCATTTGTGTCTATACTCAGTGTCCTAACTCTAGTTCGAGCATATCCCAGATTATGCTCTGATACCAACTGTGAGGGCCCGGTTCTAATCATACGTTTAAGTAACACACGATTGTTATATTAATGTAAACAGCGGAAGATTTAGTTAAAAACTTTCAAAAAGTGACCCTCAAAATTTTTCGCATTTTGTTTCTAAATCATTTCCGAATAGTGAAAATATGTATTTCCAATTTTACATCTAACATGATATTCATCGCATAAGCATTACATATAAATTCTCAGTAAAGTAATACTTAAAAATACAGATACTCAGGGCATACCCCGGTAATTTAAAACATAAGTAAAAATACTAAACAACTACTGGGACTCAAAACATAAACTATATACCTGAGCTCGCTCTCAAGGAGCTCTGGTATTTATCGATGCTTCGTCTCGAGCATCCACAGTACGTCCACCTGCAATACCTGTCATGTCCATCCAACAAAGACATGATAGCCCCCCGCGAAGGGGGTCAGAACCCCAGTACGAGAAACAGATAAAATCACAGTGTATGACAAATAACATGCGATGTATGCCGTGCATGAATGCAAATGTACATGAAGGGTATCAAATCTCGAATATCCCTTTCTCAAGGGTCCAAAGGAAATCATCAATGATGATTTCAATAATGGTGTCGTCCTACAGATGTGAACTGTATAATGGTACGTCTATTTAAATTCTTGCCTATTATGGTAAGCATGCATTTAAATTTCGAGGATGAAATTTTATTAGTTGGGGAGAACTGTGATGTCCATAATAATTAATAATCGTTCATTCGATTTAATTATGGTGTTTTTATGATATCTCGGGATTTAATTTTTGAGTGTCGAATTTTGGAACGGAGTTGGGATAAATGGTTCCGGTATTGAATTTATAACTTTGGATTGAACTTGTGGTGTAAATTAAATTCGTGGGAATTTCCTTATATATTATTTGAGTTGAAATTTAAATTGAAATATTAATCAAGGGTTGAGATGATGTAATTATAGGGTGAGGATTTAACCTAGGGTTATACTTAAAACCTACAATTTCCCCTCATTGTAGCCGCCTACCTCCTCTTTTCCCCTCCCACTCTCACGCCATCTTCATCTGCACGATTAGGAGGAATTCCACCATGGTTTTTGGCTCGGTTTCTTGTATATATCGTGTGGAGCCTTCTTGAGCTCTCGGACAACAAGGAGGTGACTTGACGGTAAAAACAGATTATAAGGTACGTGGTGACGTACGAGCAGGTATACCCAATATTTATATATTCATGTATACATGTATTTTGAATGAGATGTTTAAGGCTAAGTGTTTGAGTTTGGTAATTGAGTTTAATATACGTGGAATGGTGGATACGTAGATGTACGTGATCCGGGTATAGGAGTTGAATATTGATGCATTTGGCATGATCGATATGAGAAATGGTTGAGAATGAGATTAATTGATAGGCATAGTTGCCTTGGATATGAGATTCGTTGTGATTAAGCATAAAATGTTGAATTGTGAATATATTGAATTTATTGCGTTGATGAGTACCATATTTTGAATAATGATACTGAACTTGATGTTTATGAAAGTGTATAAGATTGAACAGGAACAGTTCGTGATGGCTATGCCGGTTTGGAATTGTACATGGAGTATATTTTATAGATTTTCAATAACCTTAATTGTTGCTTTACAATTTCGTATATTGATGTGTGTGATTATTGAGTTGGAGTATGCTCACCGTACAAGGGGGCTGTTTCTGTTGAAACAGGTATAACAAGTACTAAACTTTGGGATATTGGTTCGAGCTTTGTTGGATCATGCCGCTTCCAGAAGCGTATATGAGGGTGGGTAAATAGGATACACTATTTATTCAGTTAGATTGGTATTCATTTATTGTTGCTCGTATGTGAGCAACTGAAAGCATGTATATGGACTGTATAAGGGTGTTGAAGCCCACTTTTGATGTCTTCTTAGTATGGTGTTTTCCCTGGTTGGGAACTTATTTAGGGTTTTGTTTCTTTTAAGTATTGTGTTTTTCCCTGGCTGGGAGTTATTTTGGTGACGTGTTTTATTTGGGGTAGCTCAATTTGTGGGGAGACTCTGCCCAAATTTTTATAAAAACCCACAATGTAAAAGTGGTGCAATGGTGATGATAATAGGTGAACCTTGAGTTTTATTGCTGGTAGAAGTGATCATTCCTTGCTGTTATTATTTATGTCATGGTGAACATAGAAGCATGTAATGATTGTTTTAAAGAATGGAAAATTCACATACACAAATGACGTCATAATTGCATTATTGACGTGTTGGGCGTTGGGGTCTTACATTAGTGGTATCAGAGCAGTGGTTGTTCTTTGGGGCTGTTAAGGGCCTAGGAACTTATTGATAGGATTTGGTAGCACATATTTATACATGATGGTATTAGTGTTGTGTGACGCAACTAATTGCTTATGTGCTTTTACGATATGGAAAGTGGTATTACTGATCATTGTGGTTGCAGGAATCGTGTAGAATACGATGGGATGGCATTAATGGTAATGTCTTGCATTCCATGTATTATGTGCTAAGGGATCTGATTTTGTAGGAAAATCAGGAAATGGGAAATGTGATATGCTGTCTAAGGACATGAATGGTTGACAACAGACAGTGGGATATTATGGTATGATTCCAGTTGTTATTGAATATACAATGTGTTACATTTAGCGTCCTACTACAGGTATATCATCAACGATGGATCATAATATTTGCTGTTGTCATGTCGAAGCGATGTACATGCCGATGTCATTGTCGAAGCGAGGGATATTATTGAGCCGCCGATATGACGTAGTAGGATTTGTGAACTATTGTATTAACCTTGATGCAGGTATATGGAGCTAGTGGAAGATTCCGGTGGTTGTTATATTCGAGCTAGGGAGGTACTTGCCGTTGTCATATGAAGCGATGGTAATATGATATTTGCCGCTGTCATGTCGAAGCGAATGATGCCGCTATATGTCAAAGTGAGGGGTCCTAAAATTCTGATGTTATAACAAGACCGGAACAGCCACATTATCGATATTTGAGCGACGCGATCGGGAACAAAGTGCTGCATGTAATTTGAGCCACCTCTTGGGTCCGAAAGGAACAAAATGCTACATGCATGTGAGTACCTCTTGAGTCCTTGATCTGTTCCGCTGATTCAGTTAGCGATGGTTCATGCCGCCAGGTATATTGATAGCGATGTCTCATTCCGCTATATTGATTGGCGATGGTTCATGCCACCGGGTACATGTGTAGCGATGCCTCATTCCGCTATATTATTGGCGATGGTTCATGCCGCCAGGTATATCGAGCGATGGTTCATGCCGTTATGCTAGGGGCGATGGTTATTCCGCCAGGTGCGTGTATAGCGATGCCTCTTTCCGCTATGTCATTGGCGATGATTCATGCCGCCAGGTATATTGATAGCGATGTCTCATTCCGCTATATTGATTGGCGATGGTTCATGCCGCCGGGTACATGTGTAGCGATGCCTCATTCCGGTATATTATTGGCGATGGTTCATGCCGCCAGGTATATCGAGCAATGGTTCATGCCGCTATGTTAGGGGCGATGGTTATTCCGCCAGGTGCGTGTATAGCGATGCCTCTTTCCGCTATGTCATTGGCGATGATTCATGCCGCCAGGTATATCGAGCGATGGTTCATGCCGCTATAATATTGACGATGATCAATTTCGCTGATTCTATAGTGAGGGTTTGTGCCGCTGGTCCTATGGCGATGTTTCATGCCGCTGATATGTCGAGGCAATGAGTATTTTTGGACATTCATGTTATTGATGATGAGTATATCAATTACGCATTGATATGAAATTATATTTTGTGGAATATTTATGTTGAGAACAGGGGCAGTTTAAAAGATCGAGTGTGGATCCACTGTGTACCATAACTGTGGACATTGTGTTATTGTTGTTCCTTGGGTACATGAGATGTAGCCCCAAGAGGATATTGAAACCAGAGGAACAAGGAGTTGAGGTAAACTATTACGTTTTGTTTGACAGGTGAATATATGTTAATATATGTTTATAGATGCTGATTGCATTATCCCAATTGAGTCATATTAATTTTGAGAATCAGTTGTACATATGGAATAACAGAAAATGATATCGCTTGAGATTGTATTTATTACTGTGAAAAGCATGCTAGATTGGTATATTGTATGATTAGTAGGTGAACGTGATCATGTTGACATGAGATTAATGGGTACCTCACAGGATGACGTGGGATTACTATGAATGTCATGTGTGGACATATGATCTTTGTGAACATTCATGGTTAACGAATTAATATGTTTCGAGGATGAGTTAAAGGTTGAAATGAATTGCGTCATTGAGGCATGCAATTAATTCTTATGTTGAATTTCGATCATCCAGATATGTCATAGTGTAAGGACCCCCTTAGCCCTTAACCCCTGATTAGTGTATTAACCACTATGTGTGGCACATGCTTTCAATAAAAAGTCAATCGGGAAGCTCAGATGATACTTTACCATTGAATGTCAATTACAAAATTTCCTTTAATACTCAATGTTATAAGATCATCATCCTAACAATAAAAGACTCATATGTTTGCCCTTTACCAACCCCTTGGTGCCACTTTTCACATTGTGAACTTTTATAAAAAATTGGGCAGAGTCTCCTCATAATAGAGATATCCCAAAAAAAAAGCACAACACATAACATAATTCCCGGCCAGGGAACACATAATACTCATCAGAAAGCAGTAATACAAGTAAATTCCCAGCCAGGGAAGACACCACACATATGATGACAAAAGTGGGTTTCAACACCCACATAATACACCAATGACTCTCATATCATTTAGCAATTCAACCTCTAATTGCATGCAACCTCAAATGAAAGAGAGAAAGGCTCATGCCTTTATATACAATCCATATACAAGTATAATCGTGCTCACATGCGAGCATCATGAATATGTATATAATCCTCAGGTGTATATAAGTACTCTATACGATACCGTGCTCCATCAAGCCCTGGTACCACGATCCTGGGAGTACCTCCAATCAACAGCTCGACCTCAGCTCCACAGCCATCGATGTACCTGTTCACCTGTCCCAACAGAGACAGCCCCCAACGGGGTGAGCATACCAATACACAAAATCCCATAATCACAATAATGAAATTCATAATTTACAACAAAGGTAAATACTAATGAATTTAAATGATACTCCCTGGATGGCAACCTCATCCGGATTCCGTGTACTGTCCCTGTTCTCACAATCATCAAACTCATCAAATCTCAAAAATCAGTAAATCAACACATTGATTAACCCATTGCATGCCTAATCCTCGAGTATCAATAGATAGTGATACCAAATTCATTATACATGCAAAAATATAGATATCTCAATATCTAATACTGATTTCCAAACCTCGCTATCAATCACAGATAGCTCAAATGCCTAGCATTTATTTTACCAATTCTTCATTATACCTAGACATCTCAAATGTCTTATAATGAATACATGATTTTACGAACCTAGACATCTCAAATGTCTTATAATGAATACATGATTCTACGAACCTAGACATCTCAAATGTCTTACAATAGTCATATAAACCCAGTACCCCTTATATCTTGTAGAGTTATCCTACTCTAGTGTCACGTACGCTACAAGCGGCGATATCAAGATTTGGTCGTTCCTTTGCTATATCAAAATATATATAACCATACGCACAATATTCAATGCAATCAAAAATACCTTATGTATTTCACATATTTAGTAATGCTCGTACGTCGCACGTACCTTAAATCTCCGAAGTCCGAGCCAAACCTTGCTCGAGTTCCATGCCCCGAGAAACGATGTGCTAACACGGTAAATAATTCACAATTATTTACGAACATGCAACCCATGCTCAAGCACACCCATAACCCTCAAGATATTGTCAACACATGACAATTAACCTTTAAAAAGACCCGGGGCAGGGTACATGCAGGGAGGGGAACGAATGAGACAATATCGAAATTTGTTCAAGAATACCCTACAAAAATCGAACCCTAATCTCACAAATTCGAACCCAATTAAACACCAATATACATCAAAAACATGCAATAATCGATCAATTGCAAGAAACAACACCCCTGCCAAAACCCCCCAAATTTTCGAACCTAAACCCTATGAACTTCGAAATAAATTCGAACCAAACCAACACAAAATAGCAGGGAATAACATGAGAGGGACGAAAAAGAGGTAAGGGAGGTTACCCAATTGAAAATCGGAAGTAAATCGGTCGAAATCCGATGAACCCTAGAAATTGGGGATCGACGCCTTCCTGCAAAATACGACTTCAAAACGCGACGAAACTCACAATTGCCGGAGGGGATAGCTGCGCCTCGACGAGACGAAGCCGATGGCGGGTCGCACGCGCCGAACGGCGGCGGGACGGCGGCTGGCGAAGCGCCTGAAGCGGCGGGGGCAGGGGAGATCGGGAATGGGCTGGCGCGCGGGAGAGAGAGAAGGGAAAGTGGGCTGAAATGAAATTAATTCTAAAATCTCGGGTTCAACTGCTATTTATAGCAAAAATACCCCGAAATACTAATAGCCCCACAAATACATCATGATCCATTAAAAATCATCTGTTTTCAAAAATTCTCTCTCTAACTCCAAAACCCCCTACCGGTGCTCACACAAGCACCCGAGATCCCGAGACACATCAAAAACCCAACTCTTAGGTTTCTCACCCAAATGAGAATACAATCTCAACCTCTGGATCCAACGATCCCAACTACCCAAATAAACAAGCCCAGAAGGCCCAACACCTCGATTAAACTCCAAATCGCCACGTGAAACCACTTTAGGGATTATTAACACTATGGGATTAACATCTATAATCCCTGGTCATCACAATATCCCCCACTAAAAGAATTTCGTCCTCGAAATTAGCACTGGTGTATCACGTAACACCCAGGCTACACAACAACATGAAGCCATAACCCCGATTCTTGACCATATCAGAATCATATTAATAAACGCGAGGATACTTACCTCTCATCAAACTCTGAAACAGAGCGACATACCAAAACCAACATATCACCTAAGAGGCAAAACGTACCTCGATGCGGGTCATCCCAAAAGTCAGTCTCTCATGACTGCAAAACAACCTATACTTACGACTGTAGATCGGACAGTCATCCTTAGTTCTAATACAACTAGTAAGAACGCATCCTGAATGACACCTCAACCGTGAGAACGTTGACCTCGTGTCAAACTCTGGAGTGGAATAGACTTCCAAATCCATCATAACGTCAAAGAGCGTCAGCACAACTCAACGCTAATAATCCAAAAGCAGTTAGTCAACTGAAACTGTAAGGATTCGAATCGCTCCTGATTCTATCGTAGATATCATTCCATGACATCTCTATCAAGACTAACGATGTCTAACATACATCGTTACGAGGGAAACACTAGTATACATACCAAACCTGGTTTCCACTCTCAAACCTCCTCCGTCGAAGGAGCAGTCGCATCATTGCAACTCAATTTGGGCAACTCACGGCCACAGATTCACACAAAAGACATCTCACAAGATGTCCACCTCCGGATGTTCCATGAATCACGTCCTGATCATAAATAACAACCGAGACTCCACAGAGTTTAAAATTCTGAAAGGGCATGCAATAAACCCATTGCATCCTCAACGCTTGTGTCGACAATGACACCCAACCAATCCGAATTCCTGCCATCCCTTGATAATCCTAGGATTTAACAATCCAAACTTGGGAAGGCTATCGAAAACTCGAAAGAAAATACCAATAAGGAAATACCTTAACCCACACAAGATAATTCCTCCTCAATGGAAGTCAACTAACTTCACGATTATCCCTCATAATCATCGTGCCATGGAGATTCCCAATCTCAAGGTGTTCCATATCTCTCATCAGAGATTTAACCATCCAAAAATAGCATGACTCTATGCTTGACAAAAGGAAATCAACAACTGGCATCCGTATACTCATCGGTATACCTGCCTAAGCACGAACACCTCATGCATACTCAATGCACTTGGCTCGGGTATCTGCAACATACCCCTAAGCCCCAAATACAAATGTCAATCCTAAGTCATTCCCATCCAATGGAGAATGAAAATCGACGATTAACAACACGGCATGATTCTCAAAATCAACACCACAAGCACCAACTCACCGAATCTCTCAAAGATTCCCAAATAGGTATAATACTACCTCCTTCCTCACAAGGGAAGTGCCATCGAACTCGAGATCCACTAGTCTCGAACCACCGTTCGGAAAAACTGGATACAATAACACCCATTGTATCCCAAATACAATGTTTCCCTCAGATCGAGTCAACAACGACTTGATGACTCTCTTGTTGGTACTCCAACATTGTGAGCTGTCCCAGACAAGTCTCACCAAGATTAAACATAAACGTATACACGTTTCAGTGAGGCATGTACAACCTCAGCCTCAACCTCAAATGATATGGTGACTACTAGAGTCCACCACAATCCACATCGTATCACCTTACGATTTGCCAACTTGGTTCCAACGAGCAGTATAACGGCTCTAGCAAGCCCCTCAAGGTGCTGCACACACACGGCAGACAAACTAGTCGCTGCCTCTCTAGGTTCATCTCAAACCTACCAATAAGACGGACGTTTCCACATGGTATATCATACTGTGGGAAGAAAACTCAATAGAGTAGTGGGTCTTTATCCAACATTCCTCTAATGCCGATACACCCTGGACACTCCAATGTCCCTATGTACTTAACATAACCTGATCCTACTCCCTTAGGACCCATCCTACACCCTCAAGGGTGGTGTGACCATGTCTACCAGATGTCACATCGACAGAAAGCGAGTACTTTCCTCCATGATTACTCCTGTCGTCAAATCACATGGCCAAAAGCCATTCCAACGAGCATACCTCAAGGGTATCACCACTCGTAATATGATCACCCCAAACGTAAGCTGCGGTACAATCACATGTACAGCGCATCCATCCATTCCTCGAGCAACCCGCTCGGTATAAGGATCACGTCAATCGGTGCCGCACACACCACCTTGTGCTCGGTACTGGCACCCAAGGCATACCACTGAATACGTATACTCAACGCATCGATCATCGTAACGATGATGCATGTCTAATACATCTCCTACACCATCGTCATCGTCATCCTGTGACGACACATGCTAACTCATGGCATCTAAGGCATTGCCAACTAGTGACGATACATGTACATCAGCGTATGTCATCCACTATCATGCTAGTAAAATAGGCATAATAAAACATGTATATCAACGCATGCCAGCTACAATAAAGCTAATAGAATAGCAATATCTCATACCTCATCGCTAACAATATAGCGTCATACCTGTCTCCGTCGCTCAATAATAGTGCGTAATCAGCACCCATCGCTCGAAGGCGGCAAAATCCTGTGCTGAGTAAATAGCGGCACAATCCCTCGCTATAGAATCGACGGTATGACACCTCGTCATATAATAAATGGCATGAAACCTCGCTATGCACCAGAGCATGAATCATCGTCCACATAGTAGCGGAAAGAGGCATCGCTATCAATACACCTGGCGGAATGAACCATCGCCAATCAATATAGCGGAATGAACCATCGCTATAAATACACCTGGCGGAATGAACCATCGCCTATCAATATAGCAGAATGAACCATCGCTATAAATACACCTGGCGGAATGAACCATCGCCAATCAATATAGCGGAATGAACCATCGCTATAAATACACCTGGCGGAATGAACCATCGCCTATCAATATAGCGGAATGAACCATCGCTATAAATATTGACCTCATAGAGAAATGAATATAAATCGACACATGAAATTATGGTTCCTCCTTCCTTTTCCACTTAAGCGGAATTTTTCCTCGCTTCCTATGGAATCCACGTAAGCAGAATTCTTGCTCCTTATGGAAATCCACGTAAGCGGAATTTTTCCTCGCTTCCTATGGAATCCATGTCAGCAGAATTCTCGCTTCTTATGGAATTGAGTCACTTATCAGTAGTGCATTTCAATGCTTCTTACTACTCCACATAAGCGGAATTTTTCCTCGCTTCATATGGACCTTAGCGTAAGCATTGAAATCCTTACTAGGATAACCTGGACTCGTGAAATATCAATAGTGCATTTCAATGCTTCTTACTACTCCATATAAGCGGAATTCTTCCTCGCTTCATATGGACCTTAGTGTAAGCATTGAAATCCTCACTTTATATTTCACAATATACATATGCAAAACGATGCGTATCAACATGTATCATATCATAATGCACTATCTTATGCATACCTTGATTTACCTTGTGTTAAATGACTAAACACATAATACATGTTGCCCTTGGGATGCCCGTACATATGTATAATCATCATTCCTTTTCGTATTCCTTATTTCCTGTAACCTGCAACCATCAGGGTTAGCAGCAATAGCCATATACGCTATGCATCAAACATTCAATACATATATGCAACCACTTGCATGTCAATACGTATACCAAGACATGTTACCTCGGAAATATCCCTTTTACCTGATTTTCTTACAAAATCAGATTCCTTGGCACGTAACACACGGAGTGCTAGACATCACTGTTAATGCCATCCTATCTTGTTCCACACGATTCCTGCAACCACAATGGTTAGCAATACCACTTTTCATATCATAATAGCACATAAACAATTTGTTATGTCATACAACATTAATGCCATCATGCATAAATATGTGCTATCAATAACTTCCTAGGCCCTTAACAGCCCCAATGAGCAACCACTGCTCTGATACCACTAATGTAAGGACCCCCTTAGCCCTTAACCCCTGATTAGTGTATTAACCACTATGTGTGGCACATGCTTTCAATAAAAAGTCAATCGGGAAGCTCAGATGATACTTTACCATTGAATGTCAATTACAAAATTTCCTTTAATACTCAATGTTATAAGATCATCATCCTAACAATAAAAGACTCATATGTTTGCCCTTTACCAACCCCTTGGTGCCACTTTTCACATTGTGAACTTTTATAAAAATTTGGGCAGAGTCTCCTCATAAATAGAGCTATCCCAATAAAAAAGCACAACACATAACATAATTCCCGGCCAGGGAACACATAATACTCATCAGAAAGCAGTAATACAAGTAAATTCCCAGCCAGGGAAGACACCACACATATGACGACAAAAGTGGGTTTCAACACCCACATAATACACCAATGACTCTCATATCATTTAGCAATTCAACCTCTAATTGCATGCAATCTCAAATGAAAGAGAGAAAGGCTCATGCCTTTATATACAATCCATATACAAGTATAATCGTGCTCACATGCGAGCATCATGAATATGTATATAATCCTCAGGTGTATATAAGTACTCTATACGATACCGTGCTCCATCAAGCCCTGGTACCACGATCCTGGGAGTACCTCCAATCAACAGCTCGAGCTCAGCTCCACAGCCATCGATGTACCTGTCCACCTGTCCCAACAGAGACAGCCCCCAACGGGGTGAGCATACCAATACACAAAATCCCATAATCACAATAATGAAATTCATAATTTACAACTAAGGTAAATACTAATGAATTTAAATGATACTCCATGGATGGCAACCTCATCCGGATTCCGTGTACTGTCCCTGTTCTCACAATCATCAAACTCATCAAATCTCAAAAATCAGTAAATCAACACATTGATTAACCCATTGCATGCCTAATCCTCGAGTATCAATAGATAGTGATACCAAATTCATTATACATGCAAAAATATAGATATCTCAATATCTAATACTGATTTCCCAACCTCGCTATCAATCACAGATAGCTCAAATGCCTAGCATTTATTTTACCAATTCTTCATTATACCTAGACATCTCAAATGTCTTATAATGAATACATGATTTTACGAACCTAGACATCTCAAATGTCTTATAATGAATACATGATTCTACGAACCTAGACATCTCAAATGTCTTACAATAGTCATAAACCCAGTACCCCTTATATCTTGTAAGAGTTATCCTACTCTAGTGTCACGCACGCTACAAGCAGCGATATCAAGATTTGGTCGTTCCTTGGCTATATCAACATATATATAACCATACGCACAATATTCAATGCAATCAAAAATACCTTATGCATTTCACATATATAGTAATGCTCGTACGTCGCACGTACCTTAAATCTCCGAAGTCCGAGCCAAACCTTGCTCGAGTTCCATGCCCCGAGAAACGATGTGCTAACACGGTAAATAATTCACAATTATGTACGAACATGCAACCCATGCTCAAGCACACCCATAACCCTCAAGATATTGTCAACACACGACAATTAACCTTTAAAAAGACCCGGGGCAGGGTACATGCAGGGAGGGGAACGAATGAGACAATATCGAAATTTGTTCAAGAATACCCTACAAAAATCGAACCCTAATCTCACAAATTCGAACCCAATTAAGCACCAATATACATCAAAAACATGCAATAATCGATCAATTGCAAGAAACAACACCCCTGCCAAAAACCCCCAAATTTTCGAACCTAAACCCTACGAAATTCGAAATAAATTCGAACCAAACCAACACAAAATAGCAGGGAATAACATGAGAGGGACGAAAAAGAGGTAAGGGAGGTTACCCAATCGAAAATCGGAAGTAAATCGGTCGAAATCCGATGAACCCTAGAAATTGGGGATCGACGCCTTCCTGCAAAATCCGACTTCAAAACGCGACGAAACTCACAATTGCCGGAGGGGATTGCTGCGCCTCGACGAGACGAAGGAGATGGCGGGTCGCAAGCGCCGAACGACGGCGGGACGGCGGCGGGCGAAGCGCCTGAAGCGGCGGGGGCAGGGGAGATCGAGAATGGGCTGGCGCGCGGGAGAGAGAGAAGGGAAAGTGGGCTGAAATGAAATTAATTCTAAAATCTCGGGTTCAACTGCTATTTATAGCAAAAATACCCCGAAATACTAATAGCCCCACAAATACATCATGATTCATTAAAAATCATTTGTTTTCAAAAATTCTCTCTCTAACTCCAAAACCCCCTACCGGTGCTCACACAAGCACCCGAGATCCCGAGACACATCAAAAACCCAACTCTTAGGTTTTTCACCCAAATGAGAATACAATCTCAACCTATGGATCCAACGATCCCAACTACCCAAATAAACGAGCCCAGAAGGCCCAACACCTCGATTAAACTCCAAATCGCCACGTGAAACCACTTTAGGGATTATTAACACTACGGGATTAACATCTATAATCCCTGGTCATCACACATAGTGTGTTGTAGCATGATACATACAAGATTGCGTGAAACTTTTGAAGCGGGGAATGTTTGTTAACGAAAACATTATGAATATCAATAATGCGTAAATGACGAGGTACGTGGTTATGCTATGAATATTTGAGAAATACTAATGAGTTTTTTTTAGTACTTGTTCATGGCAGATGATAGTTGGGTGATGAAATGCGAAAAGGTTGACGCTTAAGGGCATGTGAGTATTATGATGAGATATTATGATGCTACTGTATATGGTAAATGACTCCACATACAAAGGTATGAGACGAATTATTCGATGTTGATGTTGATGTTGATGCCTTGTTTTAAATGGTTTGTATACAAGTGATTTGTAGGAGCGATAAACAGTATAAGATAACTTATCCAAGTATATAAGAATAAATGATGGGTTATGAGATAAATTGAGGGATGAACAATATTATGATGCTAATGTGCGTATGATCGTGACGTAAGAATATTCGTGTTAGACCATTCCGTATGATTTGACATTGATGATATGTGGTTGTTGGTGCGTATAAAGTTGATATACGTATATGAGAATTACTAATGGGTTTTCTAGTAATTGCATTACGCCAGATAATAACCAGAAAATTATATATCAGAAGTTGGTGTTTAAGGGCTCAAGAGTACCATTATTTCATACGGACAAGGGTAACGTGCGATATGACGAGATTGGTATAAATTGCATAATTTTGCAACCACACGGGTATGAGGTTAATTGTACTATAAAAGGTTGGTATATCGTCATACATTCTGATATACACATGATATGCATGGATTGCATGATTTAGCGATTATATGATGATGTTAATCTCGTAAGGAATTCATATGAATAAGGGTATTCATATATGTTAGCTCATCGAGTGCTAATGTTAAAATATGGTGAAGTGATGTGACATGCAGTCGTGAGATCGTTGGTGTGGTACGCCACGTTTACGAGCTGATGATTTCAATAATGGTGTCGTCCTACAGATGTGAACTGTATAATGGTACGTCTATTTAAATTCTTGCCTATTATGGTAAGCATGCATTTAAATTTCGAGGATGAAATTTTATTAGTTGGGGAGAACTGTGATGTCCATAATAATTAATAATCGTTCATTCGATTTAATTATGGTGTTTTTATGATATCTCGGGATTTAATTTTTGAGTGTCGAATTTTGGAACGGAGTTGGGATAAATGGTTCCGGTATTGAATTTATAACTTTGGATTGAACTTGTGGTGTAAATTAAATTCGTGGGAATTTCCTTATATATTATTTGAGTTGAAATTTAAATTGAAATATTAATCAAGGGTTGAGATGATATAATTATAGGGTGAGGATTTAACCTAGGGTTATACTTAAAACCTACAATTTCCCCTCATTGTAGCCGCCTACCTCCTCTTTTCCCCTCCCACTCTCACGCCATCTTCATCTGCACGATTAGGAGGAATTCCACCATGGTTTTTGGCTCGGTTTCTTGTATATATCGTGTGGAGCCTTCTTGAGCTCTCGGACAACAAGGAGGGTGACTTGACAGTAAAAACAGATTATAAGGTACGTGGTGACGTACGAGCAGGTATACCCAATATTTATATATTCATGTATACATGTATTTTGAATGAGATGTTTAAGGCTAAGTGTTTGAGTTTGGTAATTGAGTTTAATATACGTGGAATGGTGGATACGTAGATGTACGTGATCCGGGTATACGAGTTGAATATTGATGCATTTGGCATGATCGATATGAGAAATGGTTGAGAATGAGATTAATTGATAGGCATAGTTGCCTTGGATATGAGATTCATTGTGATTAAGCATAAAATGTTGAATTGTGAATATATTGAATTTATTGCATTGATGAGTACCATATTTTGAATAATGATACTGAACTTGATGTTTATGAAAGTGTATAAGATTGAACAGGAACAGTTCGTGATGGCATGCCGGTTTGGAATTGTACAGGGAGTATATTTTATAGATTTTCAATAACCTTAATTGTTGCTTTACAATTTCGTATATTGATGTGTGTGATTATTGAGTTGGAGTATGCTCACCCTACGTGGGGGTTGTTTCTGTTGAAACATGTATAACATGTACTAAACTACTTTGGGATATTGGTTCGAGCATTGTTGGATCATGGCGCTTCCAGAAGCGTATATGAGGGTGGGTAAATAGGATACGCTATTTATTCAGTTAGATTGGTATTCATTTATTGTTGCTCGTATGTGAGCAACTGGAAGCATGTATATGAACTGTATAAGGGTGTTGAAGCCCACTTTTGATGTCTTCTTAGTATGGTGTTTTCCCTGGCTGGGAACTTATTTAGGGTTTTGTTTTCTTTTAAGTATTGCGTTTTCCCCTAGCTGGGAGTTATTTTGGTGACGTGTTTTATTTGGGGTAGCTCAATTTGTGGGGAGACTCTGCCCAAATTTTTATAAAAACCCACAGTGTAAAAGTGGTGCAATGGTGATGATAATGGGTGAACCTTGAGTTTTATTGCTGGTAGAAGTGATCATTCATTGCTGTTATTATTTATGTCATGGAGAACATAGAAGCATGTAATGATTCCTTTAAAGAATGGAAAATTCACATACACAAATGACGTCATAATTGCATTATTGACGTGTTGGGTCGTTGGGGTCTTACACAAACCATCGACCAAAAAGAGGAGGAGGAAGAGGAGGATCTTGGTTGCTTGATTCTTGCCAACTTTGAAGCTTCAAGTGGTATGGATCCCTCATATTATGGTTTTGTTATGATTTGTTTTGAAATGGGTTGGATTTGTGTTGGTGATTTTGGGAAATAAAATGGATTTTGGTTGAGTTTGTGGGTTGTTGTTGGGTTATGGATTTTGTTGTGTTAAATGGTGGTTTTACGAAGTTTTTGTGGTGTTGAGTTGTTGGGATGACTTTGGTTTAAGGTGTGATGGTTTATTTGGTGATTTATGCTCAAAAATGGAGTTTTTCCGAAAATATCGCAGCGACCGATCGATGGGTAGAAGCGTAACGATCGATCGGTAGCTTGGACCGATCGATCAGTAAAAAGCCGTAGCTAAATTGAAAAATCCGGATGCTTACCGATCGATCGGTAGCTTGGACCGATCGATTGGTAGAGCGATGTTGTTGAAAATTATTTTCTTGGTTTAATTGATGGGATTTTTTGTATCGGACTATTATTGGATTCTAATATTGGTTTGTGTGAATGTGTAGAACCATCCTAGGTGGCAACATAGCCAATGAGATAAAGTCCTATGACATCTCCACTTTTGGAACAAAGGTATGTAGTGAGACGTACGGGCATCGGATGGTAAAATGTATTTTACGTATTAGATTTGGGCTATGCATTATGGTTGCATACATGAGTTTGGTTATGCATTGTCATTGCATACATGGATTGGGTAATGCATTATGGTTGCATACATACATGGAATGCATTGGTGCATGTGATCGTGAGTCGAGGTTATATTCCAGTGATGAAGAATACTTTTTCGCCTTCATGTCGAAGCGATGATATAATACTTGCCGCTGTCATATTATAGCGATGAAGAATACTTGCCGCAAATATGGTGAAGCGAAGGATAATTCCGCTGTCATATTACTATTGCGAGGGATATTATGCCGCTAATATGTCGAAGCGAGGGGTATTAATGCCACTGTCATGTAAACGCGAGGGGTATTATGCCACCGATATAATAAGGAAATGGCCATTGAAAATTATGGAATGGATGCATGTCATGACATACATTATTGGTATGCATTTCGTATTTACGGTTTATGCATTTCTGTATTACAATCATATTATTGTGAATATGGTTAGTTACATGCTCATGGTTTTGGGGTTGTTCCTGTAGGTACTTTTTGGCATGAAGGGCTATGGACCGGGTTGATGCAGTGAGCTTGTAAGGTGTAGGGTCTTCCTACCTTAACCTCATCTTAATACACAATTTATGGACTAAACAAGCATTAATAACGTCTTAGGGTTCCGATTGTAGCTTTGAGCTAAAAAGATTTCAGGCCAACAATGAAATTTCAAAACTTAACTCATTACATCCTCAATAATGAATGTTAAAGTGATAGTATTATACTACTCCTAGAGTAGAGACTACCCAAAAGTCCTGTATCCTATCTTCTTTCATGCTCCTTTTAGCTCACTTCCTCAACCCGACCCTTAGCCCTTCGGTCCAAAAGTGTACCTACAGGAACAACCCATCGTGAGCATATAAATCGTTACTCAACATCATAGGGTAATGGCATATAAATAAATGCATGAAGTAAATGGGTAACGTATACTTCCTGGTTAATCGCATTAACCCTCTTTGGTTGTCCCTGTTTCATAGTCATGCATATAATCGTTAGTTCTCGGCATAATGATTAAAATCATACTTCACATATATGATCAAATCAAACTATGTTATTTAGAAGTGGAACTGTCCCGGTTCTATCATGACAGCGGCACAATTGGCCCCCTCGCTCGACATAACACATCTATGATACCCATCGCTACGCCTTGATAGCGGATGTATCTCTTTATTCAGCGGATGATACCCATCGCTACGCCTTGATAGCGGATGTACCCCATCGCTCAGCGGATGATACCCCTCGCTACACCTTGATAGCGGATGTACCCCATCGCTCAGTTATGTGAGCGGCAAGACCTTCCTCGCTTGCCCATAATAACCACCGGACATTCAACCATTCTTAATAACATAGTTTCATATTCATCATAAACATCATAGCATCTTATAGACATGTAGGGTCTTCCTACCTTAACATCATATTAATCACCTATTAGGGACTAAACATGCATTTATAACGTCTTAGGGTTTCGGTTGTAGCTTGGAGCTAATAAGATTACAGGCCGAAAATGAAATTTCAAACTTAACTTATTACATTCGCAAAAGAATGTTAGGGCAATAGAATTAATTCTACTCCTAGAGTAGAGACTGTCCAAAGAATTCCTGAATCCTAACATCTTTCATGCTCCTCATAGCTCACTGCCTCAACCCGGCCCTTAGTCCTTTAGTCCACAAGTGTACCTACAGGAACAACCCATCATGAGCATATACATCTTTACTTAATAATCATAAGGAAATGGCATATAAATAAATGCATGAAAGTAATTGATAACATATACTTCCTGGTTAATCGTATTAACCCTCTTTGGTTGTCCCTGTTTCATAGTCATGCATAAAATCATTAGTTCTTGCCATAAATGATTAAACATCATACTTCACATATATGCTCACAACAAACTATGTTAATTAGAAATGGGACTGTCCGGGTTCCATTATGACAGCGGTATAATTGGCCCCCTCGCTCGACATGACACATCATATGATACCCATCGCTACGCCTTGATAGCGGATGTATCTCTTTATTCAGCGGATGATACCCATCGCTACACCTTGATAGCGGATGTACCCCATCGCTCAGCGGATGATACCCATCGCTACACCTTGATAGCGGATGTACCCCATCGCTCATCAGCGGATGATACCCATCGCTACACCTTGATAGCGGATGTACCCCATCGCTCATTTATGTGAGCGGCAAGACCTTCCTCGCTTGCCCATAATAACCACCGGACATTCAACCATTCTTAAGAACATAGTTTCATATTCATCATAAACATCATAGCATCTCATAAACATCATCATCTTGTAAACATCATTATCATATAAGCATTATCATCTTATAGACATCAACGTCTCATCATAATCGTTAAAGTAACGTCATATCATTTTCTTTTATCATAACATCATCGTAAGCATCTTGTCATCTGAATTCATTATAAAGTCATCTTCATCGTGAACTTACTTATCATAACATCATCTTAAACATCGTATCATTTTTATTCATTATATACATCATCATGGCATCGTAAATTCTTATGCAATCATAGCATGATCAAAATATAGGAGTATGGCCTCTTACCATATGGGTATCTTACCCCGTGGCGTCTTACCACATAATAACATCGTATCCCATCATCATAAACTTACTTTTCATAAGCATCGTCATCGTAACATCATCATCATGAACTTACTTAACATGAACATTATCATCATAGCATCGTCATCATAATCTTACTTATCAAAATCATCATCATAAACTTCATCATCATAATCATCCTCCTCATAACTTACTTATCATATCATCTTCACAAACATCATCATCTTAATTTATTTATCACAATTATCATCATAAATATCATCATAAACATCATCATAAACATCATCATCGTAAACATCATCATAATATGTAAGGGTATGGTTTACCGTCCGATGCTCGTACGTCTCTTACGCTGCTTTTGTAGCGATCGATCGCCACTTCCAGTGGCCGCGATTCCACCATTTTTATGTGCATTTTCCAAGCTTATCTTCATACCTTTCAACACCAAACTTCCCAACAATAACAATAACATCATAACCCACTAAAACCCACTTAAAACACTTCAAAAATCATTCCCCAACCATAAATAACACATACCCATATAAACCCATTTCAAACCCTCCAAAATCAATACAAACTCAAATAAAACTTTACAAAAGCTTCAAGGAGTGATATATACACATCATAGGGCTTAAATCTTACCAAGAATCACAAGGGTGAAGCTTTTGCAAAGATTTCCTTCCCACCTTAGTGCCAAACTCGAAAATTGAGGGGAAATGGTTTGGGAAAAAAGATTTTGGGGATTTGAGTGTAAAAGGGGAAAGTGAGTTAAAGGTGGGGTAGTGGGAGGTTATGTGGGTTTAATTAAATTGTACCCCAACACTTAACATGATGTATAAGATACGCTAACATGATATCTCAAAAGCATTACAAAAATGCAACCGACTTCATTAAATCTATACCTTCCTCATAATTAAAACCAACATCCTTAAATCATGTTAATACATCATTTCCACACATAACTTGATCATCGTGATAATTCATCATATAAACATAATTAATGTCCAGGTTACCATTAATTAATTTCGGGGCATCACATTACTCCCCTACTTATAAGATTTCGTCCTCGAAATCGCATGCACTTACCCAAAAAGAAACTAAACATAAATCATACCAGAAAATAGTTCCGGGTAATGCTGCATCATATGCCGTTCCGTCTCCCACGTAGCCTCCTCGACACCCCGACGATCCCACTGAACTTCGACCATCGGTAAAACTTTACTTCGTAGTCTGCGATCCTCACGATCCAGAATTCTGACCAGTCGTTCAACGTAGGATGCCCCTGGGTCCAACTGCACTTCAGTAGACTGCAATACATGAGACGGGTCTGGCTCATACTTCCGTAACATAGAGGCATGGAAAACATCATACATCCCAGATAAAGACAGCGGTAGAGCCAAACAGTAAGACGAAGTACTGATACGCTACAAAACTTCATATGGACCAACATACCTCGGGGATAACTTCTCCCGCATACCAAAACGAACTACAACTCTGGAGGGTGAGATTCTCAAGAAGACCCTGTCTTCTACTTGGAATTCTAGCGGTCGTCGCCGCTTGTTGGCATAGGCTGCTTGCCTATCCTGGGTCGTCTTCATCTTTTGGCGTATCAACTTAATCTTGTCTTACATAACCTTAATCATATCCGGTCCTCCGACCGCCTTACCAGTCAAGTCCTCCTGATACAGCGGTGACCTACATCGTCGTCCGTAAAGAGCTTCAAAAGAAGTTATTCGAATGCTCGTCTGATAGCTGTTAATATCGGAGAACTCCATCATTGGCGCTGAATCTTGCCACGGAGTATCAAACTCCAAAACATATGCCCTCAACATGTCCTCGAGCGTTTGAAGGGTACGCTCTGTCCGGCCGTCTGACTGAGGGTGATAGGCCATACTCAGTCTCACCTCTGTGCCTAAAGTCGTCTGGAGACCCTCCCCGAAATGTGAAGTAAACCTTGGGTCTCTGTCAGACACAATCGAGACTGGAACTCTATGCAACTTCACTACATCCCGCACATGTAATTAGCCATCCTTAGGTGCGTGAAAGACACATTACAAAGGATGAAGTGAGCTACTTCGTCAGCCTATCCACGATCACTCAGATCGTATCGAATCCAGAGGCTTCTCTTGGCAAGTGGGTTACAAAGTCCATAGGTACATGTTCCCACTTCCATTGGGGTACTTCCGAGCTCTTCAGCTAGCCATCAGGCCTCTGTCTTTCTATCTTTACCCGTTGGCAGATCAAACATCTTTTGACAAGGCCATAACATCACGCTTCATACATCTCCACCAGAATTAACACCTAAGTCCTTGTACATCTTCCTCCCTCCTGGGTGGATAGTAAACCGACTACTGTGAGCTTGCTCCAAGATTCCTTTACGCAACTCCGACGTATTTGGGACTACCCATTGGTGGCCCAATCTCAATGAATCATCTTCTGCCACTCTGAACTTTGATGACCGTCCTTGAAGTACTATAGATGACCATCTTTGAACCTCATCATCCGATCTCTGGCTTTCCTGAAAACCTCAAATATGTCTGGCTAGGCCAACAAGATCGACACTCGCACCGGCGATGTGTCCACATCAGTATCATAGCCCGGACGGCAATAAGAAGTCATCATCGCTGATAAACATATAATGTCCTCAGCAGTACTTTTCACTTCCGACTTAGGGTGCCTGCTATTAAGTTGCTTTACCAGGATGGTACTCAATCTTACAGTCATAATCCTTGAGTAAGTCCATTCATCCTCTTTGTCGCATATTCAACTCAGCCTGTGTGAACAAAACTTCAGGCTCTTATGGTTCGTGTAGATGGTAAACGACGTACCATCCAAGTAATGCCTCCAAATTCCAAGGCAAACATAATGGTTGCCAGCTCCAAATCGTGGACTGGGTACCTAGCCTCATGTGGTTTCAACCGCTTCGATGCATAAGCCAGTACAAGCTTATCTCGCATCAACACATAGTCCAAACCTTGGAGTGATGTATTCGTGCACAAGGCAACTTGTTATTCTCAGAAGGAATCACCAACATAGTTGTCGTAGTCAAACGATGCTTCAATTCTTGGAAGCTGTCCTCACAAGCTTCGGACCAAAAGAATGGCATTCTTTCCTGAGTCGGCTGTGCCAGCGGCTCAGCGCTTTTGATATAACATTACTCAAGAACACTACATTGTTCAACCAGAACTCGTACTTACTGAGCTTTACATACAACTGATGATCCCTAAGGATCTGGAGTACTGTTCTCAAGTGCTTTACATGTTCCTCTTCAGTTCGAGAGTAAATAAGTACATCGTCAATGGAAACTATGACGAACTGATCCAAACATGGTTGGATCCCCCTGTTCATCAGGCTCATAAAATAGTTGGGGCATCCGTCACCCCAAAGGGCATGACTAAGAATCCGTAGTGCCCACATAAGGTCCTGGAAGCTGTCTTCCGTACATCGTCCTCTCAAACTCGAATCTGATGATCCCCGATCTCAGATCGATCTTACTGTAGAGCCTCGTACTCTGCAGCTGATCAAACAAATCGTCGATCCCCGGAAGCGGATACTTATTCTTCACTATGGCTTTGTTCAGTTGTCTGAAATCGGTGCGCAACCGCAACGAACCATCTTTCTTTTCGACAAATAGGACTGGTGCATCCCAAGGCGATATGCTAGGGTGTATATAGTCCTTGCCAAGGAGCTCTTGCAACTGAACCTTTAATTCCCTTAACTCCGCTGGTGCCATCCTATACGGGCACGAGAAATGGTAGGCGTCCCTGGTAGTAACTTAATCCCAAACTCGACCTCTCTCGTCGGTGGGAATCCGGGAATCTCTTCCGGAAATGCATCAGGAACCACCGCCACTACGGGCACATCCTCAACCTTTAACTCTTTCCTCTTTCAGTAATAACCACAGTATAGTTGAAATATCCTTTGTGGTCTCTGTGGAGTCTCGATGGTTTGTTTATGATCAGGATGTGATCCTTGGAATATCCGGAGGTGGACATCTTGTGAGATGTCTTTTGTGTGAATCTGTGGCCGTGAGTTGCCCAAATTGAGTTGCAATGATGCGACTGCTCATTCGATGGAGGAGGTATGAAAGTGGAGACCAGGTTTGGTATGTGTACATCGTGATATACTAGTGTTTTCCTCGTGATGATGTGTGTTAGACATCGTGAGTCATGATAAAGATATCATTGGATGATATCTACGATAGAATCGGGAGTGATTCGAATCCTTGCAGTTTCAGTTGACTAATTGCTTTTGGACTGTTAGCGTTGAGTTGTGCTGACGCTCTTCGACGTTATGATGGATATGGGAGTCTATTTCACTCCAGAGTTTGACACGAGGTCAACGTTCTCACGGTTGAGGTGTCATTCAGGATGCGTTCTTACTAGTTGTATTAGCACTAAGGATGACTGTCCGATCTACGGTCGTAAGTATTGGTTGTTTTGCAGTCATGAGGGACTGGCTTTTGGGATGAACCGCATCGAGGTACGTTTTGCCTCTTGGGTGATATGTTGGTTTTGGTATGTCGCTCTGTTTCAGAGTTTGTTGTGAGGTAAGTATCCTCGCGTTTATTAAGACGATTCTGATATGGTCAAGAATCGAGGTTATGGCTTCATGTAGTTGTGTAGCCCGGGTGTTACGTGATACACCGGTGCTAATTTCGAGGACGAAATTCTTTTAGTGGGGGATATTGTGATGACCAGAGATTAGGGATGTTAATCCCGGAGTGTTAATAACCCGTAAAGTTGTTTTACGTGGCAATTGGAGTTTAATCGAGGCGTTGGGCTTTCCGGGCTCGTCTATTTGAGTAGTTGGGATCGTTGGATCCCGAGGTTGAGATCGTATTCTCATTTCGGTGAAAACCTGTGAGTTGGGTTTTTAGTGTGACTCAGAATCTCGGGTGCTGTGTGTGGGCACCGGTAGGGGATTTTTGAGTTAGAGAGAGAATTTTTGAAAACAGATGATTTTTAATGAATCATGATGTATTTGTGGGGATATTAGTATTTCGGGGTATTTTCGCTATAAATACCATTTGAACCCGAAATTTTATTTAGAAAATCATTTCAGCCCATTTATTTCCTCTCTCCCTCCCGCGACCCATTCTCGTCTGGACAGACCCACGCCGCTTCAGGCGCTTCGCCCGCCGCCGTTCGGCCGCCGTTCGGCGCGTGCGACCCGCCGCCGGCTTGGTCTCGACGAGGCGCAGCTAACCCCTCCGGCAATTTGAAGTTTCGTCGCGTGTTGGAGTCTGATTTTGCAGAGAAGCGCCGATCCCCAATATCTAGGGTTCTTCGATTTTGGTCCGATTTCTTCCGATTTTCTACTGGGTAACCTCCCTTGCCCCTTTTTCGTCGTTGTTGTGTAATTCCCTGCCTTTTTTGTGTTCGATTTGTTCGAATTATTGCTGTTGGTGGGATTGGTTCGAATTTATGCATTTTTCGTGGGTTTAGGTTCGAAAATTGTGATTTTTTGGCAGAGGTGTGGCGATTCTTGTTATGGATTGATTAATTCATGTTGTAGATGCATTATGATGCTTGATTGTGTTCGAATTTGAAGAATTATAAGGGTTCGAATTTAAGGGCTTGTTTGGGTTCGAATTTAAGGGTTTTGAGTTCGAAAATTGGGGGTTTTTGGCAAGGGGTGTTGATTCTTGCTTGGATAGCTTAATTCATATTTTAGATGAATTATGGTGTTTATATGGGTTCGATTTGTGTTGTGAAGGTTCGAGAATTTGTGGGGTTTTCTTGAACGATTTTCGATAATGGTTAATTGTCGTGTGTTGACAATATTTTTGAGGGTTATGGGTGTGCTTGAGCATGGGTTGCATGTTCGTAATTAATTGTGAATTAATTTATCGTGTTAGCACATCGTTCCTCGGAGCATGGAACTCGAGCAAGGTTTGGCTCGGACTTCGGAGATTTAAGGTACGTGCGACGTACGAGCATTACTTTATATGAGAGCATTTGTGAAATGCATAATGTGTTGTAATTGCATTAGATGGTTGTGGGTATGGCTATATGCATATATGTGTTGATATATATGGGGTACTGAGTCTATATGACTATTGTACGGCATTTGAGATGCCTGAGAATGATCGTGGGATCATGTACTCATTATAAGACATGTGAGATGTCTAGGTATAATGGAAAATTGGTAAAATAAATGCTAGGCATTTGAACTATCTATGATTGATAGCGAAATTGAGAAATCAGTACTAGATATTGAGATATCTATATTTGTATGTATATTGAACTTGGAATCATTGATTTTTGATACTTGAGAATCAGGCATGCTATGAGTTAAATCAATGTGTTGATTTACTGATTTATGAGATTTGATGAGCTTGATGATTGTGAGAACAGGGACAGTACACGGAATCCCGGATGAGGATGTTGCCATCCAGGGAGTATCATTTAAAATTCATTAATATTTACTTGTGTTGTAAATTATGAATTTCATTATTGTGATTATGAGATTTTGTGTATTGGTATGCTCACCCCGTTGGGGGCTGTCTCTGTTGGGGCAGGTGAATAGGTGCATCGATGGCTGTGGAGCTGAGCTCGAGCTGTTGATTGGATGTACTCCCAGGATCGTGGTACCAGGGCTTGATGGAGCACGGTATCGTATAGAGTACATATACACCCGAGGGTTTTATACATATTTATGATGCTCGCATGTGAGCACGGTTATGTTTGTATATGGGTTGTATATAAAGGCATGAGCCTTTCTCTCTTTCATTATATGTTGCATGCAATTGTGGTAGAATTGCTAATGATATGAGAGTCGTTAGTGTATTATGTGGGGGTTGAAACCCACTTTTGTCGTCTTATGTGTGGCGTCTTCCCTGGCTGGGAATTTACTTGGTATTGCTGCATTCTGATGAGTATTATGTTTTTCCCTGGCCGGGAATTGTTATGTGTTGTGCTTTTATTTGGGGATAGCTCAATTTACGGGGAGACTCTGCCCAAATTTTTATAAAAGTCCACAATGTAAAAAGTGGCAAAATGGGGTTGGTAATGGGCAACTCTATGAGTCTATATGTTAGTAGAGATGATCTTATAACGTTGAATATTAAAGGAATTTTGTAAGCATCATTTGAGCTTCCCGATTGACTTTTTATTGAAAGCATGTGCCACACATAATGGTTAATACACTAATTAAGGGTTAAGGGCTTGGGGTCCTTACATTAGTGGTATCAGAGCAGTGGTTAGCTCTTTGGGGCTGTTGAGGGCCTGGAATATGCTGATAGGGATGAGTAGCACATATTTATGCATGATAGTAGTTAGTGTTGTGTGACACAACTATTTTGCTTATGTGCATTTGTGATATGTGATCATAGTGAAACGATTGTATGTCATGACATCTATAGAATCATAATATAACCTGTTGATTATGATTGTGAGTTGTGACACAGGGACAACCAGGTGGAGCATATCGAAATGCATTGGGATACAGGAAGTACTTTGTACTCATAGTTTATGCATTTACTCATTATAATCATATTGTGGGAATATGGATTATTGTATGCTCATGGGTTGTGATTGTTCCTGTAGGAACACTATGATGCGAAAGGCTAAGGCCATGGTTGAAAGACACGAAACTGTAACCTGCAATTTATATACATCATGGATTTATACATTGTGGATGTATGTGTACATGTAGTGATGATTTTAATGCTTTGCCGCCAAATGTCGAAGCGAGGGGTGGGAGCGCCGCATGTCGCATTTGAGCGAGGTGCATTAAAATACACTCATGAAGATGTATGTTGGTATATGGATTATGCTTTGTGATGCAGGTATGGATGAAATACTTGGTGAATATCCCATGAGTCATTGTTATGGATGAGTGATGATTTTAAATGCTTGCCGCTATTTATTGTTTTGTGCCGCTAAAATGTGAAGCGAGGGGTGGGAGCGCCGCATGTCACATTGAAGCGTGGTTAGCATATGAGGCGAGGAAAGAATATTTGCCGCTAAAATGTGAGGCGAGGGGTGGGAGTACCGCATGTCCATTTAAGCGAGGTTATTCTATGCCGCCTATATGTGAAGCGAGGGGTGGGAGTACCGTATGTTTTTACTTGAGCGAGGGGCATTAAAATACACTACCGTGACAATGACTAGGGATCGGCTATATTGACTGGCGATGGTTCTTGCCGCCATGTATATTGATAGCGATGGTTCATGCCGCTATATTGACTGGCGATGGTTCTTGCCGCCATGTATATTGATAGCGATGGTTCATGCCGCTATATTGACTGGCGATGGTTCTTGCCGCCATGGATATTGATAGCGATGGTTTATTCCGCTATATTGACTGGCGATGGTTCTTGCCGCCATGTATATGGATAGCGATGGTTCATTCCGCTATATTGATTGGCGATGGTTCTTGCCGCCGGATATATATTGCTAGCGATGCCTCTTTCCGCTATTATGTGGACGATGATTCATGCTCAGGTGTATAGCGAGGTTTCATGCCACTTATTATATGACGAGGTATCATGCCGTCGATTCTATAGCGATGGATTGTGCCGCTATGTGCTCAGCACAGGATTTTGCCACCTTCGAGCGATGGGTGCTGACTACGTACTATTATCGAGCGACGGAGACAGGTATGCCGCTATATTGATAGCGATGAGGTATGGCATATTACTTGTGTTAGCATTATTGTGGATACTATGTGTTGCTATATATATGCCATGTGTTTGACGATGAGATTATGGATGTCGTGTATTGCCATGTACCGTCGTATGTTTGACGATGTTAGTTGGATGTCATATGTTGACATATGCCGTCACGGGATGACGATGACATAGTTGATGTTCTATGTAGACGTGTGGCGTCGTTTTGATGATTAATACATTTATGTTATGTATTTGGTTATATGGTTTGAGTGCCTTGGTGGGCACATGGTAGTGTCTGAGTCACTAGTTGACGAGACCTTTTGTCGAGCAATGATACCCTTGGGTATGCTCGTTGGTTTGGCTGGGGCCAAGTGATTGGTGGTAAGAGTAGTCATTGAGGAAACTACTCGCTTGTGTTGTGATGTAGGGTAGACATGGTTGCACCCACCCTGAGGGTGTGGGATAAGTCTTATCGGATTATGATTGCTTCATAAGGGAGCAAGGACATCGGGTTGTCCATTGTGCTTAGTATTTTAGAGATATGTTGGGCAATGACCCATTACTCTAACGGTTTGTATGGTACGGCATACCGAGATGGAACATATGGTTTGTTGGTAGGCTTGATATGAACCTATGGAGACAGCACTTTGCTAGCCAGATATCGTAGTGATGATATAGTGTGCTTGTTGGAGCCATGATACTGCTCGTTGGAACCGAGTTTGGTGAATCGTATGATGATACGATGAAGACTTTTGGCAGGCTTTCGATTGTCCCTTTGTAGCATGATGTTTGAGGCATGTGACATCCCATGAGAACGTTTATACGTCTATTGTTTTGAGGGACTTGTCTGGGACAGCTCATAATGTTGGAGTACCAACAAGAGAGTCATCGAGTCGTCGTTGACTCGATTTGGGGAATCCGTGTACTTGGGATGCAATGGTGCTATTGTATCCAGTTTTTCCGAACGGTGGTTCGAGACTAGTGGATCTCGAGTTCGATCGCACTTCCCTTGTGGGGAGGGAGGTAGTGTTATACCTATTTGGAATCTTTGAAAGATTCGGTAAGTTGGTGCGTGTGGTGTTGATTTTGGGAATCACGCCGTGTTGTTGATCGTCGATTATCATCCTCCGCTGAGTAGGGAATGACTCAGAATTGACAGTTGCGTTTGGGGCTTAGGGGTATGTTGTAGATACCCGAGCCGAGTGCATTGAGTATGCATATGATGTTAGTGCTTAGGCAGGTATACTGGTGAGTATACAGATGCCAGTTATTGATTTCCTTCTGTCAAGCATAGAGTTATGCTATTTTTGGATGGTTAAATCTCTGATGAGAGATATGGAACACCTTGAGATTGGGAATCTCCATGGCACGATTATTATGAGAAACAATCGTGAAGTTAGTTGACTCCCTTTGAGGAGGGATTATCTTGCGAGGATTGAGATGTTTCCTTATCGGTGTTTTCCTTCGAGTTATACGATAGCCTTTCCAAGTTTGGATTGTTAAATCCTAGGATTGCCAAGGGATGGCAGGAATTCAGATTGGTTGGGTGTCGCTGCCGACACAAGCGTTGAGGATGCAATGGGTTTATTGCATGTCCTTTCAGAATTTGAACTCTGTGGAGTCTCGATGGTTTGTTTATGATCAGGATGTGATCCTTGGAATATCCGGAGGTGGACATCTTGTGAGATGTCTTTTGTGTGAATCTGTGGCCGTGAGTTGCCCAAATGAGTTGCAATGATGCGACTGCTCATTCGATGGAGGAGGTATGAAAGTGGAGACCAGGTTTGGTATGTGTAGATCGTGATATACTAGTGTTTTCCTCGTGATGATGTGTGTTAGACATTGTGAGTCATGATAAAGATATCATTGGATGATATCTACGATAGAATCGGGAGCGATTCGAATCCTTGCAGTTTCAGTTGACTAACTGCTTTTGGACTGTTAGCGTTGAGTTGTGCTGACGCTCTTCGACGTTATGATGGATATGGGAGTCTATTTCACTCCAGAGTTTGACACGAGGTCAACGTTCTCACGGTTGAGGTGTCATTCAGGATGCGTTCTTACTAGTTGTATTAGCACTAAGGATGACTGTCCGATCTACGGTCGTAAGTATTGGTTGTTTTGCAGTCATGAGGGACTGGCTTTTGGGATGAACCGCATCGAGGTACGTTTTGCCTCTTGGGTGATATGTTGGTTTTGGTATGTCGCTCTGTTTCAGAGTTTGTTGTGAGGTAAGTATCCTCGCGTTTATTAAGACGATTCTGATATGGTCAAGAATCGAGGTTATGGCTTCATGTAGTTGTGTAGCCCGGGTGTTACGTGATACACCGGTGCTAATTTCGAGGACGAAATTCTTTTAGTGGGGGATATTGTGATGACCAGAGATTAGGGATGTTAATCCCGGAGTGTTAATAACCCGTAAAGTTGTTTTACGTGGCAATTGCAGTTTAATCGAGGCGTTGGACCTTCCGGGCTCGTCTATTTGAGTAGTTGGGATCGTTGGATCCCGAGGTTGAGATCGTATTCTCATTTCGGTGAAAACCTGTGAGTTGGGTTTTTAGTGTGACTCAGAATCTCGGGTGCTGTGTGTGGGCACCGGTAGGGGATTTTTGAGTTAGAGAGAGAATTTTTGAAAACAGATGATTTTTAATGAATCATGATGTATTTGTGGGGATATTAGTATTTCGGGGTATTTTTGCTATAAATACCATTTGAACCCGAAATTTTATTTAGAAAATCATTTCAGCCCATTTATTTCCTCTCTCCCTCCCGCGACCCATTCCCGTCTGGACAGACCCACGCCGCTTCAGGCGCTTCGCCCGCCGCCGTCCGGCCGCCGTTCGGCGCGTGCGACCCGCCGCCGGCTTCGTCTCGACGAGGCGCAGCTAACCCCTCCGGCAATTTGAAGTTTCGTCGCGTGTTGGAGTCGGATTTTGCAGAGAAGCGCCGATCCCCAATTTCTAGGGTTCTTCGATTTTGGTCCGATTTCTTCCGATTTTCGACTGGGTAACCTCCCTTGCCCCTTTTTCGTCGTTGTTGTGTAATTCCCTGCCATTTTTGTGTTCGATTTGTTCGAATTATTGCTGTTGGTGGGATTGGTTCGAATTTATGCATTTTTCGTGGGTTTAGGTTCGAAAATTGTGATTTTTTGGCAGAGGTGTGGCGATTCTTGTTATGGATTGATTAATTCATGTTGTAGATGCATTATGATGCTTGATTGTGTTCGAATTTGAAGAATTATAAGGGTTCGAATTTAAGGGCTTGTTTGGGTTCGAATTTAAGGGTTTTGAGTTCGAAAATTGGGGGTTTTTGGCAAGGGGTGTTGATTCTTGCTTGGATAGCTTAATTCATATTTTAGATGAATTATGGTGTTTATATGGGTTCGATTTGTGTTGTGAAGGTTCGAGAATTTGTGGGGTTTTCTTGAACGATTTTCGATAATGGTTAATTGTCGTGTGTTGACAATATTTTTGAGGGTTATGGGTGTGCTTGAGCATGGGTTGCATGTTCGTAATTAATTGTGAATTAATTTATCGTGTTAGCACATCGTTCCTCGGAGCATGGAACTCGAGCAAGGTTTGGCTCGGACTTCGGAGATTTAAGATACGTGCGACGTACGAGCATTACTTTATATGAGAGCATTTGTGAAATGCATAATGTGTTGTAATTGCATTAGATGGTTGTGGGTATGGCTATATGCATATATGTGTTGATATATATGGGGTACTGAGTCTATATGACTATTGTACGGCATTTGAGATGCCTGAGAATGATCGTGGGATCATGTACTCATTATAAGACATGTGAGATGTCTAGGTATAATGGAAAATTGGTAAAATAAATGCTAGGCATTTGAACTATCTATGATTGATAGCGAAATTGAGAAATCAGTACTAGATATTGAGATATCTATATTTGTATGTATATTGAACTTGGAATCATTGATTTTTGATACTTGAGAATCAGGCATGCTATGAGTTAAATCAATGTGTTGATTTACTGATTTATGAGATTTGATGAGCTTGATGATTGTGAGAACAGGGACAGTACACGGAATCCCGGATGAGGATGTTGCCATCCAGGGAGTATCATTTAAAATTCATTAATATTTACTTGTGTTGTAAATTATGAATTTCATTATTGTGATTATGAGATTTTGTGTATTGGTATGCTCACCCCGTTGGGGGCTGTCTCTGTTGGGGCAGGTGAATAGGTGCATCGATGGCTGTGGAGCTGAGCTCGAGCTGTTGATTGGATGTACTCCCAGGATCGTGGTACCAGGGCTTGATGGAGCACGGTATCGTATAGAGTACATATATACACCCGAGGGTTTTATACATATTTATGATGCTCGCATGTGAGCACGGTTATGTTTGTATATGGGTTGTATATAAAGGCATGAGCCTTTCTCTCTTTCATTATATGTTGCATGCAATTGTGGTAGAATTGCTAATGATATGAGAGTCGTTAGTGTATTATGTGGGGGTTGAAACCCACTTTTGTCGTCTTATGTGTGGCGTCTTCCCTGGCTGGGAATTTACTTGGTATTGCTGCATTCTGATGAGTATTATGTTTTTCCCTGGCCGGGAATTGTTATGTGTTGTGCTTTTATTTCGGTATAGCTCAATTTACGGGGAGACTCTGCCCAAATTTTTATAAAAGTCCACAATGTAAAAAGTGGCAAAATGGGGTTGGTAATGGGCAACTCTATGAGTCTATATGTTAGTAGAGATGATCTTATAACGTTGAATATTAAAGGAATTTTGTAAGCATCATTTGAGCTTCCCGATTGACTTTTTATTGAAAGCATGTGCCACACTAATGGTTAATACACTAATTAAGGGTTAAGGGCTTGGGGTCCTTACACTGCTTGCCTATCCTGGGTCGTCTTCATCTTTTGGCGTATCAACTTAATCTTGTCTTACATATCCTTAATCATATCCGGTCCTCCGACCGCCTTACCAGTCAAGTCCTCCTGATAGCGGTGACCTACATCGTCGTCCGTAAAGAGCTTCAAAAGAAGTTATTCGAATGCTCGTCTGATAGCTGTTAATATCGGAGAACTTCATCATTGGCGCTGAATCTTGCCACGGAGTATCAAACTCCAAAACATATGCCCTCAACATGTCCTCGAGCGTTTGAAGGGTACGCTCTGTCCGGCCGTCTGACTGAGGGTGATAGGCCGTACTCAGTCTCACCTCTGTGCCTAAAGTCGTCTGGAGACCCTCCCCGAAATGTGAAGTAAACCTTGGGTCTCTGTCAGACACAATCGAGACTGGAACTCTATGCAACTTCACTACATCCCGCACATGTAATTAGCCATCCTTAGGTGCGTGAAAGACACATTACAAAGGATGAAGTGAGCTACTTCGTCAGCCTATCCACGATCACTCAGATCGTATCGAATCCAGAGGCCGCTCTTGGCAAGTGGGTTACAAAGTCCATAGGTACATGTTCCCACTTCCATTGGGGTACTTCCGAGCTCTTCAGCTCGCCATCAGGCCTCTGTCTTTCTGTCTTTACCCGCTGGCAGATCAAACATCTTTTGACAAGGCCATAACATCACGCTTCATACATCTCCACCAGAATTAACCACCTAAGTCCTTGTACATCTTCCTACCTCCTGGGTGGATAGTAAACCGACTACTATGAGCTTGCTCCAAGATTCCTTTACGCAACTCCGGCGTATTTGGGACTACCCATTGGTGGCCCAATCTCAATGAATCATCTTCTGCCACTCTGAACTTTGATGACCGTCCTTGAAGTACTATAGATGACCATCTTTGAACCTCATCATCCGATCTCTGGCTTTCCTGAAAACCTCAAATATGTCTGGCTCGGCCAACAAGATCGACACTCGCACCGGCGATGTGTCCACATCAGTATCATAGCCCGGACGGCAATAAGAAGTCATCATCGCTGATAAACATATAATGTCCTCAGCAGTACTTTTCACTTCCGACTTAGGGTGCCTGCTATTAAGTTGCTTTACCATGATGGTACTCAATCTTACAGTCAAAATCCTTGAGTAAGTCCATTCATCCTCTTTGTCGCATATTCAACTCAGCCTGTGTGAACAAAACTTCAGGCTCTTATGGTTCGTGTAGATGGTAAACGACGTACCATCCAAGTAATGCCTCCAAATTCCAAGGCAAACATAATGGTTGCCAGCTCCAAATCGTGGACTGGGTACCTAGCCTCATGTGGTTTCAACCGCTTCGATGCATAAGCCAGTACAAGCTTATCTCGCATCAACACATAGTCCAAACCTTGGAGTGATGTATTCGTGCACAAGGCAACTTCTTATTCTCAGAAGGAATCACCAACATAGTTGTCGTAGTCAAACGATGCTTCAATTCTTGGAAGCTGTCCTCACAAGCTTCGGACCAAAAGAATGGCATTCTTTCCTGAGTCGGCTGTGCCAGCGGCTCAGCGCTTTTGATATAACATTACTCAAGAACACTACATTGTCCAACCAGAACTCGTACTTACTGAGCTTTACATACAACTGATGATCCCTAAGGATCTAGGAGTACTGTTCTCAAGTGCTTTACATGTTCCTCTTCAGTTCGAGAGTAAATAAGTACATCGTCAATGGAAACTATGACGAACTGATCCAAACATGGTTGGATCCCCCTGTTCATCAGGCTCATAAAATAGTTGGGGCATCCGTCACCCCAAAGGGCATGACTAAGAATCCGTAGTGCCCACATAAGGTCCTGGAAGCTGTCTTCCGTACATCGTCCTCTCAAACTCGAATCTGATGATCCCCGATCTCAGATCGATCTTACTGTAGAGCCTCGTACTCTGCAGCTGATCAAACAAATCGTCGATCCCCGGAAGCGGATACTTATTCTTCACTATGGCTTTGTTCAGTTGTCTGAAATCGGTGCGCAACCGCAACGAACCATCTTTCTTTTCGACAAATAGGACTGGTGCATCCCAAGGCGATATGCTAGGGTGTATATAGTCCTTGCCAAGGAGCTCTTGCAACTGAACCTTTAATTCCCTTAACTCCGCTGGTGCCATCCTATACGGGCACGAGAAATGGTAGGCGTCCCTGGTAGTAACTTAATCCCAAACTCGACCTCTCTCGTCGGTGGGAATCCGGGAATCTCTTCCGGAAATGCATCAGGAACCACCGCCACTACGGGCACATCCTCAACCTTTAACTCTTTCCTCTTTCAGTAATAACCACAGTATAGTTGCAATATCCTTTGTGGTCTCGTTCCAATAACTGTGCCATCTTGACAACAGATATTAACGGAATCCTTGAACGGAAATCATCCCCATAGAATGTCCATCGGATTCCCATATCATACCTGAATCGGACAGTCCTTGTCTGCAGTCCACAACTGCCTGATACCTGTTCAGAACATCAATGCCTACAAACTGACATCCCCAGAACAATTAAGTCTGTCCTCAGTTCGTTATCCTCAAAATAAATGAGGCCGTCTTAACCAATTTGATCAGTTATCAAACTTCTTCCAGCGGGGGTCGAGACTACAAGAGGCGTGGGCGACGGAGAAGTGCATATAACATCGTATCACTTACTTCTGCATTTGCTGCTATGCTGCAACACAAGGGTTAACAACGATACCCAACAGCAGTTCATATAATACATCGTTAGAGAAACAAAACATGTTAGTACCACATCATATACTACATATGCAACTTATGCACAAAACATGTTTAAAAGTAAGCACCTAGCCAACTTATTGCTAAGGCTACCCTTCACTCATTCCCGGGTTATCTAACCACTGCTCTGATACCACTAATGTAGGATCTTCCTACCTTAACATCATATTAATCACCTATTAGGGACTAAACATGCATTTATAACGTCTTAGGGTTTCGGTTGTAGCTTGGAGCTAATAAGATTACAGGCCGAAAATGAAATTTCAAACTTAACTTATTACATTCGCAAAAGAATGTTAGGGCAATATAATTAATTCTACTCCTAGAGTAGAGACTATCCAAAGAATTCCTGAATCCTAACATCTTTCATGCTCCTCATAGCTCACTGCCTCAACCCGGCCCTTAGTCCTTTAGTCCACAAGTGTACTATACAAATTGATATTAGAAGCTAAACAATAGCCCAATACCAAAAATACAACAAAAATCAACATTTTTCATCTTTTGAACAGTGGCGATCGATCGCTCAAAATGAGGCGATCGATCGCCTGATTTTTCACTTAGCGGCGATCGATCGCTTAAAATGAGGCGATCGATCGCCTTGATGCTTATTTCGCTACTGGACGTTGGCGATCGATCGCGCCATTTGAGGCGATCGATCGCCTATCCCCTTCTTCGCGTACTGCCTCTCGGCGATCGATCGCTGCTTTTGTAGCGATCGATCGCCACTTCCAGTGGCCGCGATTCCACCATTTTTATGTGCATTTTCCAAGCTTATCTTCATACCTTTCAACACCAAACTTCCCAACAATAACAATAACATCATAACCCACTAAAACCCACTTAAAACACTTCAAAAATCATTCCCCAACCATAAATAACACATACCCATATAAACCCATTTCAAACCCTCCAAAATCAATACAAACTCAAATAAAACTTTACAAAAGCTTCAAGGAGTGATATATACACATCATAGGGCTTAAATCTTACCAAGAATCACAAGGGTGAAGCTTTTGCAAAGATTTCCTTCCCACCTTAGTGCCAAACTCGAAAATTGAGGGGAAAGGGTTTGGGAAAAAAGATTTTGGGGATTTGAGTGTAAAAGGGGAAAGTGAGTTAAAAAGGTGGGGTAATGGGAGGTTATGTGGGTTTAATTAAATTGTACCCCAACACTTAACATGATGTATAAGATACGCTAACATGATATCTCAAAAGCATTACAAAAATGCAACCGACTTCATTAAATCTATACCTTCCTCATAATTAAAACCAACATCCTTAAATTATGTTAATACATCATTTCCACACATAACTTGATCATCGTGATAATTCATCATATAAACATAATTAATGTCCAGGTTACCATTAATTAATTTCGGGGCATCACAAGACATCATCATCTTGTAAACATCATTATCATATAAGCATTATCATCTTATAGACATCAACATCTCATCATAATCGTTATAGTAACGTCATATCATCTTCTTTTATCATAACATCATCGTAAGCATCTTGTCATCTTTATTCATTATAAAATCATCTTCATCGTAAACTTACTTATCATAACATCATCTTAAACATCTTATCATCTTTATTCATTATACACATCATCATGGCATCGTAAATCCTTATGCAATCATAATATGATCATAATATAGGAGTATGGCCTCTTACCATATGGGCATCTTACCCTGTGGCATCTTACCACATAATAAAATCGTATGGCCTCTTACCATATGGGCATCTTACCCCGTGGCATCTTACCACATAATAAAATTGTATGGCCTCTTACCATATGGGCATCTTACCCCCTGGCATCTTACCACATAATAAACATCGTATCACATCATCATAAACTTACTTATCATAATCATTATCGTAAGCATCATCATCATAAACATCATCATCATAATCATCATCGTAAGCATCATCATCATAAACATCATCATCATAATCATCATCATCATAAACTTACTTATCATATCATCTTCACAAACATCATCATCTTAAACTTATTTATCACAATCATCATCATAAACATCATCATCATAAATACTTATGCAATTAATGCATAGTCAGAGTTAGGAGTGCGTTACCGTCCGATGCCCGCACGCTTCTTACGTACCTTAATTCCAAAAGTGGAGAAATTGAAGAACTCTATCTTCTCGATGTTGTTGGCACCTGGGATGGTTTCACACAACCATACAAATCGATATTAGAAGCTAAACAATAGCCAAATACCAAAAATTCAACAAAAAGCATCATTTTCCATGTTTTACACAGTGGCGATCGATCGCTACTTGAGGCGATCGATCGCCTCGCGCTTTTGCCTTGCGGCGATCGATCGCTTAATTTTAGGCGATCGATCGCCTGATACGTGAAATGGCTACTGGCCATCGGCGATCGATCGCCTCATTTCAGGCGATCGATCGCCACCTGCTGGTGCGCGATTTTTCGCCATTTTAGTACATTTTTCGAGCTCATCCTCATACCTTACAAAACCAAACTTTCCTACAACATCAATAACATCATAACTCACTAAAACCCACATAAAACACTTCAAAAATCATACCCCAACAACATAAAACACATACCCAACCAAACCCACATAAATCACTTCAAAATCATCCCATTTGAAAACCAAACATCATAAAAACTTTAGGATTGGTTCCATACCTCTTGAGGATCCAAAATCTTACTAAGATTTCAACAAATGGAGAGTGTGCAAGGATTTCTCCTCCTCCTCCTTGGCTTGGACGAAAATGGGATGAAAATGATAGGGTTGGGATGAATTTGGGGATTTAAGAGTGAAAAGGGTAAAGTGAGGGGGAGAGGGTATAGTGGGGTATATGGGTTAATTGATTTGTACCCAAAAATTAACATGATGTATAAAATACCCCAACATGGTATTTTAAAAGCATTTTACCAAAAATGCAACCAACATCATTAAATCCATACTTTCCTCATAATTAACAATCAACACAATTAAATCATGTTAACACCCCATTTCCTATCATGCATATCATGCACCTTGAAACGTAGCCCCCCCGGGTCATGCCTATCATGTGACTAAGCATTTCATCGTGATAATTAATTTCAACATGTAAATCAATTATCCACATAATTAATCACATAAACATAATTAATGCCTTAATTGCAATTAATCATTTCGGGGACATCACATTACTCCCCTACTTATAAGATTTCATCCTCGAAATCGCATGCACTTACCCCAAAAGAAACTAAACATAAATTACATACCAGATAATAGTTTCGGGTTGTGCTGTACCATATGCCGCTCCGTCTCCCACGTAGCCTCCTCGACACCCCGACGATCCCACTGAACTTTGACCATCGGTATAACTTAACTTCGTAATCTGCGATCCTCACGATCCAGAATTCTGACCGGTCGTTCAACGTAGGATACATCTGAATCCAACTGCACTTCAGTAGGCTGTAAAACATGCGACGGGTCTGGCTCATAATTCCGCAACATAGAAACGTGAAAAACTTCATGAATCCCAGATAAGGATGGCGGTAGAGCCAAACGGTAGGCCAAAGTACCGATACGCTGTAATACTTCATATCGACCAACATACCTCGGGGATAACTTCACCCGCATACCAAGACGAACTACACCCCTGAAGGGTGAGATTTTCAAGAAGACCCTGTCTCCTACTTGGAATTCTAGTGGTCGTCGCCGCTTGTTGGCATAGGCTGCTTGCCTATCCCGGGTCGCCTTCATCTTTTGGCGTATCAACTTAATCTTGTCTTACATATCCTTAATCATATCCGGTCCTCCGACCGATTTACTAGTCAAGTCCTCCCAATACAGCGGTGACCTACATCGTCGTCCATAAAGAGCTTCAAAAGGAGTTATTTGAATGCTCGTCTGATAGCTGTTAATATAGGAGAACTCCATCATTGGCACTGAATCTTGCCACGGAGTATCAAACTCCTAACACATGCCCTCGACATGTCCTCGAGCGTCTGAAGGGTACGCTCTGTCTGGCCGTCTGACTGAGGGTGATAAGCTGTACTCAGTATCACTTCTGTGCCCAAAGCTGTCCGAAGACCGTCCCAGAAATGTGGAGTAAACCTTGGGTCTCTGTCAGACACAATCGAGACTGGAACCCCATGCAACCTCACCACATCCCGCACATATGATTGGGCCATATTTAGATACGCAAAAGTCATACAGTAGGGGATGAAGTGAGCTACCTTCGTTAGCCTATCCACGATCACCCAGATCGCATCAAATCCAGAGGCCGTCCTTGGTAAGTGGGTTACAAAGCCCATAATGATATGCCTCCACTTCCACTTAGGTACCTTCAAGCTCTTCAGCTCGCCACCAGGCCTCTGCCTTTCTGCCTTTACCTATGGGCAGATCAAACATCTTATAACGAAAGCGATCACATCGTGCTTCATGCGTCTCCACCAGAACTGACCACTTAGGTCCTTATACATTTTCCTTCCTCCTGGGTGGATACTGAACCGACTACTAAGAGCCCGTTCCGATATTCCTTTAAGCAACTCCGGCGTATCTGGGACTACCCATCGGTTGCCCAGTCTCAATGAACCATCTTCAGCCACTCTGAACTTTGATGGCTGTCCTTGAAGTACTAAAAACGACCACCTCTGAACTTCATCATCTGACCTCTGGGCTTTCCTAATAGCCTCAAATAAGTCTGGCTCAGCCAACAAGGTCGACACTCGCACCGGCGACGTGTCCACATCAAAATCATAGCCCAAATGGCAACAAGAGGTCATCATAGCTGATAAATTCATGACATCCATCTTCTTTGTTGCATATTCATCTCAGCCTGTGTGAACAAAACTCCAGGCTCTTATGGTCCGTGTAGATGGTAAACGACGTACCATGCAAGTAATGCCTCCAAATCTTCAAGGCAAATATAACGGCTGCCAGCCCCAAATCATGGACTGGGTACCTATCCTCATGTGGTTGTAACCGCCTCGTGCATAAGCCACCACATGCTCATCTTGCATCAACACACAGTCCAAACCCTGCAGTGATGCATTCGTGTACAAGGCAACCCTCTTATTCTAAGAAGGAATCACCAACATAGGTGTCGTAATCAAACGACGTTTCAATTCTTGGAAGCTCTCCTCACAAGCTTCGGACCAATAGAACGACACTCCTTTCTGAGTCAGCTGTGCCAGGGGTCTGGCAATCCCTAAGGATCTGGAGTACTGTTCTCAAGTGCTCACGTGTCCCTCTTCAGTTCGAGAGTAAATAAGCATGTCGTCAATGAAAACTATGACGAACTGATCCAAACATGGTTGGGGCACTCTTTCATCAGGCTCATAAAACAGCTAGGGCAATCGTCACCCCAAAAGGCATGACTAAGAATCCGTAGTGTCCATATCTAGTCCTGGAAGCTGTCTTCTGTACATCATCCTCTCGAGCTCGAATCTGATGATACTCCGACCTCAGATCGATCTTACTGTAGAGCCTCGTACTATGCAGCTGATCAAACAAATCATCCATCCCCGGAAGCGGATACTTATTCTTCATCATGGCTTTGTTCAGTTGTCTGAAATCGATGCACAGCCGCATTGAACCATCTTTCTTCTTAACAAATAAAACTGGTGCACCCCAGGGCGATACGCTAAGGCGTATATAGCCCTTGTCAAGGAGCTCCTGCAACTGAACATTTAACTCCTTTAGCTCCGTTGGTGCCATCCTATACGGGCACGAGAAATGGCAGACGTCCCCGTTAATAACTCAATCCCAAACTCGACCTCTCTCGTCGGTGGGAATCCGGGAATCTCCACCGGAAAGACATCAGGGAACTCCGCCACTACGGGCACATCCTCAACTTTTACTTCTTCTTTCTTTTCCGTAACATCAACGGCATAAATGAGATATCCTGTATGGCCTCGTTCCAACAACTGTGCCATCTTGACAGCAGATATCAACGGAATCTTAGAGCGAGAACCATCCCCATAGAACGTCCATGGAACTCCCATATCAGATTTGAACCGTACAGTCCTCTGTCTGCAGTTCACTACTGTCTGATACCTGTTCAGAACATCAATGCCCAGAATGCAGTCAAAATCTGACATTCCCAGAACAATCAAATCTGACCTTAGTTCTTTATCCTCAAAATAAATGAGGCCATCGTAGACGATCCGATCAGTAATCATACTTCTTCCAGCGGGGGTCGAGACTATAAGAGGCGTGGGCGACGTAGAAGTGCATATGAAATCGCATCATCTACTTCAGCATTTGCTGCTAGGCTGCAATACAAGGGTTAACAACAATACCCAAAAGCAGTTCATATAATACCTCGTTAGATAAATAAAACATGTTAGCATAGCATCCTATACTTCTTATGTAACATATGTACACAACATGATTAAAAGTAAGCACCTAGCCAACTTATTGCTAAGGCTACCCTTCGCTCATTCCCGGGTTATCTAACCTGGCTCTGATACCACTAATGTAGGGTCTTCCTACCTTAACCTCATCTTAATACACAATTTATGGACTAAACAAGCATTAATAACGTCTTAGGGTTCCGATTGTAGCTTTGAGCTAAAAAGATTTCAGGCCAACAATGAAATTTCAAAACTTAACTCATTACATCCTCAATAATGAATGTTAAAGCGATAGTATTATACTACTCCTAGAGTAGAGACTACCCAAAAGTCCTGTATCCTATCTTCTTTCATGCTCCTTTTAGCTCACTTCCTCAACCCGACCCTTAGCCCTTCGGTCCAAAAGTGTACCTACAGGAACAACCCATCGTGAGCATATAAATCATTACTCAACATCATAGGGTAATGGCATATAAATAAATGCATGAAGTAAATGGGTAACGTATACTTCCTGGTTAATCGCATTAACCCTCTTTGGTTGTCCCTGTTTCATAGTCATGCATATAATCGCTAGTTCTCGGCATAATGATTAAAATCATACTTCACATATATGATCACATCAAACTATGTTATTTAGAAGTGAAACTGTCCCGGTTCTATCATGACAGCGGCACAATTGGCCCCCTCGCTCGACATAACACATTGTATGATACCCATCGCTACGCCTTGATAGCGGATGTATCTCTTTATTCAGCGGATGATACCCATCGCTACGCCTTGATAGCGGATGTACCCCATCGCTCAGCGGATGATACCCCTCGCTAAACCTTGATAGCGGATGTACCCCATCGCTCAGTTATGTGAGCGGCAAGACCTTCCTCGCTTGCCCATAATAACCACCGGACATTCAACCATTCTTAATAACATAGTTTCATATTTATCATAAACATCAGAGCATCTTATAGACATCATCATCTTGTAAACATCATTATCATATAAGCATTATCATCTTATAGACATCAACGTCTCATCATAATCGTTATAGTAACGTCATATCATCTTCTTTTATCATAACATCATCGTAAGCATCTTGTCATCTTTATTCATTATAAAATCATCTTCATCGTGAACTTACTTATCATAACATCATCTTAAACATCTTATCATCTTTATTCATTATACACATCATCATGGCATCGTAAATCCTTATGCAATCATAGTATGATCATAATATAGGAGTACGGCCTCTTACCATATGGGCATCTTACCCTGTGGCATCTTACCACATAATAAAATCGTATGGCCTCTTACCATATGGGCATCTTACCTCGTGGCATCTTACCACATAATAAAATCGTATGGCCTCTTACCATATGGGCATCTTACCCCGTGGCATCTTACCACATAATAAACATTGTATCACATCATCATAAACTTACTTATCATAATCATCATCGTAAGCATCATCATCATAAACATCATCATCATAATCATCATCGTAAGCATCATCATCATAAACATCATCATCATAATCATCATCATCATAAACTTACTTATCATATCATCTTCACAAACATCATCATCTTAAACTTATTTATCACAATCATCATCATAAATACTTATGCAATCAATGCATAGTCAGAGTTAGGAGTGCGTTACCGTCCGATGCCCGTACGCTTCTTACGTACCTTAATTCCAAAAGTGGAGAAATTGAAGAACTCTATCTTCTCGATGTTGTTGGCACCTGGGATGGTTCCACACAACCATACAAATCGATATTAGAAGCTAAACAATAGCCAAATACCAAAAATTCAACAAAAAGCATCATTTTCCATGTTTTACACAGTGGCGATCGATCGCTACTTGAGGCGATCGATCGCCTCGCTCTTTTGCCTTGCGGCGATCGATCGTTTAATTTTAGGCGATCGATCGCCTGATATGTGAAATGGCTACTGGCCATCGGCGATCGATCGCCTCATTTCAGGCGATCGATCGCCACCTGCTGGTGCGCGATTTTTCGCCATTTTAGTACATTTTTCGAGCTCATCCTCATACCTTACAAAACCAAACTTTCCTACAACATCAATAACATCATAACTCACTAAAACCCACATAAAACACTTCAAAAATCATACCCCAACAACATAAAACACATACCCAACCAAACCCACATAAATCACTTCAAAATCATCCCATTTCAAAACCAAACATCATAAAAACTTTAGGATTGGTTCCATACCTCTTGAGGATCCAAAATCTTACTAAGATTTCAACAAATGGAGAGTGTGCAAGGATTTCTCCTCCTCCTCCTTGGCTTGGACGAAAATGGGATGAAAATGATAGGGTTGGGATGAATTTGGGGATTTAAGAGTGAAAAGGGTAAAGTGAGGGGGAGAGGGTATAGTGGGGTATATGGGTTAATTGATTTGTACCCAAAAATTAACATGATGTATAAAATACCCCAACATGGTATTTTAAAAGCATTTTACCAAAAATGCAACCAACATCATTAAATCCATACTTTCCTCATAATTAACAATCAACACTGCCTTATCAACTAGTTGGCTAGGTGTTTGTTTATGAGCATGTTTATGTGTGGTGCATATTGGTGTATATAATTGTTATACTAACATTCTTATTGTTGCTTATGTTATCTAACGGTGTAATACAAGAATTGTTTTGGAATTGTTGTTAACTCTTGTATTACGGCATGGCGGCCATAAATTTGTGGAACCTCAATGAGGAGGTGGGCCATGTAGGAAGTGTAAATGCTAGTATTGCTCAGACGAATCATCTACTGCCACCGGCTGTGGGCGTGGAACCGATAGCACAGTTGTTATTACATGGGGAGCTGAGTCTGACACAATTTATGACCTTCCATCCGCTTAGATTTGATGGGACAGAGACAGGAGAGGAAGCAGAGGAATGGCTAGAAAGGATTGAGTAGATATTTGTGTCTGCACCTTGTGCTAGGACTGCTCGATTAAGAATAGCGGAATTTCAGTTGGCTAAGAAGTCTTCTATGTGGTGGAAGACGACGGTGATGGAGTTGAGGGCTCAGGGCATGTTGGTGGACTGGACGTTATTCAGGACCCGGTTTCTAAACCGGTACTTTTCTGCTGTCGCAAGGCAGATGAAAGAAGATGAGTTCACCAATCTGAAGCAGGGGAGCATGACTGTCTCGGACTATGCCATCCATTATTCATCGTTGTTGAGGTATGTCCCTCATATCTGTGATGCCCGGGAACTAATGGTGTAAGGACCCACGTGCCCTTAACCCGTTATTAGTGTATTAAGCCATACCATTAGTGCATATAATCATACTATCATGGGGAAAGCCATATGCAAATGCAATACCATATGCTATACATAAAATTTCTTGCATTCAATCCACATAATATTCAAATTCCCCAACCAAGATTATTCATATAACATGCACCCTCATAATACACTAACATGCTCTTAGTTCATATAGCAATTCCGTATTTAATTGCATGCAAACCATAAATGAATCAAGAAGAGCCGTAGCCCATTTATACATTCCATATACACGTAAAATGTACTCACATAAGAGCACCCAATAAACATGTGTGTATCTAAGGTATAAAACACTCTACTGGATACCGTTACTGGTGCTTCGATCCTGGAAGCACCTCTTAAGCGCAACTCGATCTCAGCTCTGGATCTAAGCGCCTATCCAACCGGCTCTGATACCTCGATCTTGGAAGTACTTCAAATCAACCGCCCGAGCTCAACTCCAAAGCTGCTGCCACACCTGTAACACCTGTCCCAACAGAGACAGCCCCCACACGGGGTGAGCATACCAATACCACCAATCCAATAATCATAACGTTGCAATTCATAATTTACAGAATGTAAATGCCATAATTTAAATGATACTCCCTGGATGGTAATACTATTATTTGAGATCAATTGTATTGTTCTAGTTCTAAAAATAACCAAACTCATCAAATTCCCAAAGCCAGTCAATCGTCACATAGATTAACTAATACTGTGATGACCAGAGATTAGGGATGTTAATCCCGGAGTATTAATAACCCCTAAAGTTGTTTTACGTGGCGATTTGGAGTTTAATCGAAGTGTGGGGCCTTCTGGGCTCGTTTATTTGAGTAGTTGGGATCGTTGGATCCCGAGGTTGAGATCGTATTCTCATTTCGGTGAAAACCTGTGAGTTGGGTCTTTAGTGTGACTCGAAATCTCGGGTGCTTGGTGTGGGCACCGGTAGGGGGTTTTTGAGTTAGAGAGAGAATTTTTGAAAACAGATGATTTTTAATGAATCATGATGTATTTGTGGGGCTATTAGTATTTTGGGGTATTTTTAATTATTGGAAGCCATTTTCCCCCACCCTTCCCTCTCTCCTCGCGCGCGCTGCCTCCCGTTTTTCCCCAGACCCACGCCGCTTCCAGGCGTGCGCCCGCCTCCGTCCGGCCGCCGCCGTTCGGCCGCCGTTCGGCGCGTGCGACCCGCCGCCGGCTTCGTCTCGTCCAGGCGCTCCTTTCTACACCATCAATTCGAAGTTTGGTCGCGTTTCTCGTTCAGATTTTGGCAGAATGCGTCGATCCCCAAAAGCTAGGGTTCTTCGATTTCGTCCGATTTTGAGGCTCGATTTTTGGTACGATTTTGGGGCTTTCTTTCAGGTGTTATTGGGGCGTTTTGGTGCTTAGTTTGGGTCGAAAATTTCTTGCTTTGTGGTTCAAAGAAATTGGTTGCCAATTGATTCGATTTTCATGCTGTTTGTTTGAGTTAGGGTTCGAATTTTTGGGGGGTTTGAGTTCGAAATTTGGGGGTTTTTGGCAAGGGTGATGATTCTTGTTGTTAATTGATTAATTCAAGTTTTAGATGAATTATGGTGATTATTTGAGTTCGATTTGTGTTGTGAAGGTTCGAAAATTTGTGGGGTGTTCTTGAGCAATTTTCGATAATGGTTAATTGTCGTGTGTTGGCAATATTTTTAAGGGATATGGGTGTGCTTGAGCATGGGTTGCATGTTCGTAATTAATTGTGAATTATTTATCGTGTTAGCACATCGTTCCTCGGGGCATGGGACTCGAGCAAGGTTTGGCTCGGACTTCGGAGATTAAGGTACGTGCGACGTACGAGCATTACTTTATGTGATAGCAATTGTGAAATGCATAATGTGTTGTAATTGCATTAGATGGTTGTGGGTATGGCTATATACATATATGTGTTGATATGACTATGGATCGACCTAGTCTTGGCATCGCTGCCACAAGTGTGCGTAATACTAGAGTATTATGACCTTATAAGAGATATGGGGTACTGGGTTTATATGACTATTGTATGGCATTTGAGATGCCTGAGAATGATCGTGGGATCATGTATTCGTTATGAGACATGTGAGATGTCTAAGTATAATGGAGAATTTGTAAAATAAATGCTAGGCATTTGAGCTATCTGTGATTGGTAGCAAAGTTGAAAATCAGTATTAGATATCGAGATATCTATGTTTGCATGTATAATGAATTTGGAATCATTAATTATTGATACTTGAGAATCAGGCATGCTATGAGTTAAATCAATGTGTTGATTTACTGATTTATGAGATTTGATGAGTTTGATGATTGTGAGAACAGGGACAGTACACGAAATCCCGGATGAGGACGTTGCCATCCAGGGAGTATCATTTAAAATTCATTAATATTTACTTGTGTTGTAAATTATGAATTTCATTATTGTGATTATGAGATTTTGTGTATTGGTATGCTCACCCCGTTGGGGGCTGTCTCTGTTGGGGCAGGTGAACAGGTACATCGATGGCTGTGGAGCTGGGCTCGAGCTGTTGATTGGATGTTGTAGGGCCTGCTTTACTTAATCCATTATGTATCCAGTTAACATACATATGTGAGTCTGAATTAAGTAATATACCATGCACGGATTAAGAGTTCATACTAGATAAGTTGTTACAGTACCAAATCCTGAGTACAAAAACCAACTTAATATGTTTTCTACATAAACACGACATGTACATAAACAACCTGTGAGACCCCGTTATCACATCAAGATATTAAGGTGCAATTTAGAGAACTAAACATACATGTGATTATATCAGAGAAATGTGCCGTGTTGATTAACCTGAGCTTTAGAGATTACAGTACCAAAATGTTCCAAAAGGAAAGACATACTTCCTATAAAGGTACTACATCATAGTCTTACACTACTCAGTAGAAGCTATACAAAAACTCTAACATGCTAATCCTGTAGCACTCCTTACAGCTCAGCATATCAACCCCGGCCCTGGTTCTCGTCAACAAAAGCACCTACAAAGACAACCCCCAACACATGAGCATAACACAATTCATATTTAACATAATATGAAAGTAAGGCATAAATGCAAATCTTAAACACAAGTCCTTCCTGTATTTCCAGCATTTATATCGCCCATTGGTTGTCCCTGTACCATAATTCATAATAGAAACACATTATATGAATGTATGGATATGCAATGTCATGACATTCCTTTTTCCTTAAATCCTTATTTCATCCTGAGCCCTTATCATTAGTACATTTTAATGCTTCTTGCTACTCCATGTAAGCGGAATTCTTCCTCGCTTCCAATGGACTTTAGCGTTGCTACTCCATGTAAGCGGAATTCTTCATCGCTTCCAATGACTTTAGCGTAAGCCATTAAAATCCTTACTAAGATAACTTTGACTCGTGAAATACACCTCTTATATTTCACAACATACATATGCAAAAACAATGCATAAAAACATGTATCATAACCATAATGCACCACATTGCATTCATCATGTGTCATAAAGACAAACATAAAGTACATGTTACCGTTGGGATGCCCGTACGTTGCTTACGTACCTTTCAAAAGATAGAGGAGTCAATCGACTTTATCTCCTCGGTTGTGCTGGCACCTGGGATGGTTCTACATAGCCACACAACACAATATTAGGCACCTCATAATAATCCGGAAGCAAAACCAAATTAAAAACCAAATTAATCCTTCAATATCATCTCGCGATCGATCGTCCATGAGCCCCGATCGATCGCGAGATGCTACTGCCTCGCATACCAAAAAAAACATTCAGCGATCGATCGCCCCAATATTGGCGATCGATCGCCAAAACCTACTGGAACGTCGCGATCGATCGCGCCTCCTTGGCGATCGATCGCCAACCTTGTTCCTTTGGCGATTTTCCAGAATTGCTTAACACCGATATTCATACCCTTAAATCTAACATGTAGGACATAATACATACCAAGACCATCAAGCTAGCATTTGAACTACACTACCCTGAGTGTATTCAAACCAAATATACACCCTGAGCATAAACCTACATGCATAAACATCGATCATTTAAACAAGTACTGGATCAACTTTTTCTGGAAACAGGGCACATTTTCATTTCCAGAATTCTTGAGCACCACTTTTCAAGCTATTAAAACTAACACATATAACATAAATCGTGCTCAACTAAACATTCCAAGGGCTTCAAAAAACTACCATGCATATTTTTAAATCAGAGGTTCTCCAAAATATAAGCTTATCATGCATGATAACACCTCCTCAAAAACACTCCCAAACCACGTTTTCCAGAAAAACAGAGGAAATCTCTACCCAGATTTTTGAGCACTACTTTTCACAAGCTTAAATCTTCCACATAAAACATGCATCATGCTTAAGGAAAATTACAGAGAGACTCATAAAAACACCATGTAAGCATTTAAATCACAGGTTTCAAGAAACATATGCTAACATGCCGTTTTTCACCATGCTCAAAAGTAGAACCAAACCAGTTTTCCAGAAAGAAACAGGGTAGGTTTCTCACCCTACTTTGCCCCGATTATTGAAGGATTTCCAGGCGATGGAAATGGAAGGGCTCCTCCTAAAATTGCTTAGCAGCTGCTGGATGGTATTTTGGAAGAGGAGGTTCGAAATTTGGAGTGCTGGAAAGGTGTTAAATTATTGAGCCAAGTGGAAGCATGGCCAGCTCATGCTGAGTCAAAGTATGGGTTGGGGGGGGGGGTGGTTAAGTGTTGGGTGGTTTGATGTGTTATGTTTTGGTCCCGAATTAGCACGACGTATTTAAAATATCCCCACATGATATTTATAGTATTTTCACAACAAAATACTTCAATTACCCTTTTGCATGCTTTACCAAAACAAACAATACACACCCCAAAAACCCAATACATGTTACATGCACCCTGAAGTAATTCTCCCCAATAAAATTTATCCAATCCCATGAATTAACACCTTAACATCACAATATAACTTAAATGATTAAATCACATAATCATTTCGGGGATATCACAATACTCCCCTACTTATAGGATTTCGTCCCGAAATCAAACATGCTGCTAACCAGAAATAAAACAGTATATAAACGCATACCAGAAAATAACTCTGGATAGTGCTGCACCATGTGTCGCTCTGTCTCCCACGTGGCCTCCTCGACACCCCTACGATCCCACTGTACCTTGATCATAGGAATAACCTTGTTCCGAAGTCTGCGGTCTGCTCTATCCAAAATCCTGATAGGCCGCTCTACATAAGAAACATCGGACTCAATCTGCACCTCTGAAGGCTGCAACACATGTGAGGGATCTGGCTCATACTTCCTCAGCATAGACACATGAAAAACGTCGTGTATGCCAGACAGAGAGGGCGGTAAAGCCAACCGGTACGCCAGAGTACCAATACGCTGTAAGATCTCATACGGCCCTACATACCTCGGGGTTAACTTCCCTCGCATCCCAAACCGTACTACGCCTCTGAAGGGTGAGATCTTTAAAAACACTCTGTCGCCTAACTGAAACTCCAACGGTCTACGCCGCTGATTGGCATATGCTGCCTGTCTATCCTGAGCTGCCTTCATCTTTGTTCTGATAACCTTAACTTTCTCTTCCATTTCCTGAACCGACTCAGGTCCTCCAACCGACTTACGGTCCATGTCATCCCAACACAAGGGTGACCTACAACGCCTACCATAGAGGGCCTCGAAAGGAGCCATCTGAATACTTGCCTGGTAGCTGTTGTTGTAAGAAAATTCCACCAAGGCTATCGAGTCCTGCCATGAAGTGTCGAACTCCAGCACACAAGCCCTCAACATATCTTCGAGCGTCTGTATCGTACGCTCGGTCTGTCCGTCCGTCTGGGGATGATAGGCTGTGCTCAACCTCAACTCTGTACCTAGAGCTGTCTGCAGACCCTCCCAAAAGTGAGATGTAAACCGCGGATCTCGATCTGACACAATCGAAACAGGGATCCCGTGCAGTCTCACCACATCTCTGACATATAACTGCGCCATTCTTAAGTGCGTGAAGGTCATACAGTAGGGAATGAAATGAGCACTCTTAGTCAATCTGTCCACGATTACCCAGATGGCATCAAAACCCGAAACAGTCCTCGGCAAGTGGGTCACGAAATCCATAGATACGTGCTGCCACTTCCACTCGGGTACCTCTAAACTTCTTAGTTCACCTCCAGGCCTTTGTCTCTCAGCTTTCACTTGCTGACAAATCAAACAACGCTTGACAAAAGAGGTGACATCCTGTTTCATACGCCTCCACCAGAACTGGCTGCGTAGATCCTTATACATCTTCTTCCCACCTGGATGGATACTCATCCTGCTGCAATGAGCTCGCTGTAATATACCTTGGCGCAACTCGGGTGTATCTGGAACCACCCAACGGTCGCCGAGCCTCAGAGAACCGTCCTCAGCCACTCTGAATCTCGATGGCTGTCCTGAATGAACCACTAACATCCATCTCTGAACCTCTACATCGGTCCCCTGAGCCTTCCTGATGTGATCAAATATAACAGGCTCAGCTAGTAAGGTCAAAACCTGTACTGGTGAAGAAGATACATCATAATCGAATCCCAAATGGCAGTAGGAGCCAAACATAGCTGACAGAGACATAGCATCCTCTGCTGTGCTCCTCACCTTCCGACTCAAAGCGTCGGCTGTCAAATTTGCTTTTCCCGGGTGATATTCGATTTCACAATCGTAGTCCTTCAGCAGGTCCATCCATCTCCTCTGCCTCATGTTCAGCTCAGCTTGTGTAAACAAGAACTTCAGGCTCTTGTGATCAGTGAAGATGGTGAATGAGGTACCGTATAAGAAGTGTCGCCATATCTTCAAGGCGAACACTATAGCTGCCAACTCCAGATCATGGACTGGATACCTCGTCTCATGTGGCTTCAACTGTCTCGAAGCGTAAGCCACTACATGTCTGTCCTGCATCAGCACGCACCCTAATCCCTGTAGAGATGCATCGGTATAAAGAACAAATCCTTTGTTCTCCTTGGGTATCACTAGAACTGGCGCAGTAGTCAGTCTGTGCTTTAATTCCCGGAAGCTCTGCTCACAAGCCTCTGACCAACAAAATGGGACTCCCTTCTGAGTCAGCTGTGTAAGTGGCTTGGCGATCTTTGAGAAACCCTCGACGAAACGTCGATAATAGCCAGCCAGACCAAGAAAACTTCGAATCTCACTGACTGAAGTAGGGGTAGACCAATCCATAACTGCCTCTATCTTCCTCGGGTCTACTGATATCCCCTCTCGTGATATGATATGGCCCAAAAATGCAACACTGTTCAGCCAAAACTCACACTTGCTGAGTTTGGCGTACAACTGGTGATCTCTGAGGATCTGGAGTACTATCCTCAGGTGATCGGCATGATCCTCCTCATTCCTCGAATAGACCAGGATGTCATCAATGAACCCGATCACAAACTGATCGAGGTACTCCTGAAATACTCTGTTCATCAGGCTCATAAAGACTGCAGGTGCATTTGTCACACCGAACGGCATCACCAGAACTCATAGTGTCCATACCGAGTTCTAAAAGCCGTCTTTTGGACATCACCAGCTCTAACCCGTACCTGGTGATAGCCTGACCTCAAATCTATCTTGGAGTACACCTCCGTACCCTGAAGCTGGTCGAACAGATCATCAATCCTCGGAAGCGGATATCTGTTCTTCACTGTAGCCTTGTTCAGTTGCCTGTAGTCAATGCACAGACGCATTGATCCATCCTTCTTTTTCACGAACAAAACTGGCGCACCCCAAGGCGATACACTAGGACGGATGTATCCCTTGTCGAGGAGCTCCTGTAACTGTACCTTCAGCTCCCTCAGCTCTGCCGGTGCCATCCTGTATGGGGCACGAGAAATGGCTGATGTCCCTGGCAGCAGCTCAATAGCAAACTCCACATCCCTGACAGGCGGAAATCCCGGAATCTCATATGGTAACACATCACTAAACTCCGCCACAACTGGAATGTCCTCGGCTCTCACTTCCTTCTCCTCTGAAGCATCCATAGCATAAATAGGTACCCAGTATGGCCACGTTCCAATAACCGCGACATCTTAACCGCCGAGATTACTGGTATCTTTGGACGAGAGCCGTCCCCATAAAAAGTCCACTGGAACCCCTGATCAGACAGAAAGCGAACCATCCTCTTTTGGCAATCTACCATAGCTCGGTATCTGCTCAACACATCAATGCCGATAATGCAGTCAAAGTCTGCCATCTCTAACTGAATCAAATCGGCCCTCAGATCATTGCCCTCAAAATAAATGAGGCAATCAGATAACTGTCGATCCGCAATCACATGCTTCCCCGTGGGTGTCGAGACCATGAGAGGCGTGGGTAACAGAGACGAGCACAAATGGTGTCCTTCCACAAAGGCAGTAGATACAAAGGAATGGGAAGCACCTGTATCTATCAATATAAGTGCAGGGTACGTAAGTAAATGACACGTACCAGCAATGACCTCCTCTGGGGCTGCCTCGGCCTGCTCCCTGGTCAGTGCATACACTTGTCCCTGCGGCGGTCCTGTCGTCTGACCTCCCAGGGGTCGTGGTGCAAACTGCTGCCTCTGTGGTGCCCTCCCAGCATCAAACCTTGGCCTATTCGGCCCTGAATCCGTCTGAACTGCCCGATTGGGGCAACCCCGAGCTATGTGGCCCATCTTGCCACAGATATAGCAACCTCGACAGTCACGTAACAAATGCCATCCTCCACAGTTGGTACACCTGGTTACCTCTGTCCTGCTTCCCTGTGTGTGCCCCCGGGTGTTCTGCTTCTGTCCAGGAGACTTCTTCCCACTAAACCTGGAAGATGACGAGGCCCCACGAGCCTTAAACTGATCCCCTCGTGGCCTCAGACTATCAGTAGTAGGCCTCTGTGATGGTACAAGAGGGGGTACAACATCCTTGTATGCGCCTACGGCAATCTCTGCTAACTCTGCCCGTGTCAGGGCGTCGTCAAACGAGCTGGGGTTGTTAGAGATAACCCTATCGAATAGCTCCGGCCTCAGACCTTTCAGAAAGTTCCTCATCTTGGCATGGCTGTTGACAGCAATATGAGGTACATACCTCAGCAGTGAGGAATACTGCATAGCGTAGTCTGCTACGGACATGCTACCCTGCTTCAAACTGTTGAACTCATCCTCCTTCAATTGTCTGGCAGCTGCAGAGAAATACCGGTTAAGGAACCGGGTCCGGAATACAGTCCAGTCAACTGCCATACCTAGAGCTCTCAGCTCCATCACGGTGGTCTTCCACCACATAGCAGGCTTCTTAGCCAGCTGAAACTCTGCTAACCTCAGCCATGCCGTGAGTGCACAAGGTGCAGTCACAAGTATCTGCTCTATACGTTCCAACCACTCCTCAGCTACTTCACCAGACTCAGTCCCCTCAAACATGGGCGGATGGAAACTCAGAAACTGCTTCAAACTGAGCTCCCCTGGCAGTATATCTGTACACTGGGCTCCACGCCCACAGCAGGTGGTGGTAAAGGGTTCGGCTGAGCAATACTTGCATTTCTACTGTCCACATCTCCTACCTCTTCATTGAGGTTCGCCATGCTGCAACACAATAGTTAACAACAATACCAAAAGCAGTTCATAATATAAGCCGTTAGATAACAAGAGTAAAATATTCAAAGCATGTTAGTATATCACGTATACAACCATATGCATCACATGCATAAGCATGCCTAAATGAATACCTAGCCAACTTGTCTCTAAAGGCTACCCTTCACTCTTCCCTGGTTATCTAACCACTGCTCTGATACCACTAAATGTGAGACCCCGTTATCACATCAAGATATTAAGGTGCAATTTAGAGAACTAAACATACATGTGATTATATCAGAGAAATGTGCCGTGTTGATTAACCTGAGCTTTAGAGATTACAGTACCAAAATGTTCCAAAAGGAAAGACATACTTCCTATAAAGGTACTACATCATAGTCTTACACTACTCAGTAGAAGCTATACAAAAACTCTAACATGCTAATCCTGTAGCACTCCTTACAGCTCAGCATATCAACCCCGGCCCTGGTTCTCGTCAACAAAAGCACCTACAAAGACAACCCCCAACACATGAGCATAACACAATTCATATTTAACATAATATGAAAGTAAGGCATAAATGCAAATCTTAAACACAAGTCCTTCCTGTATTTCCAGCATTTATATCACCCATTGGTTGTCCCTGTACCATAATTCATTATAGAAACACATTATATGAATGTATGGATATGCAATGTCATGACATTCCTTTTTCCTTAAATCCTTATTTCATCCTGAGCCCTTATCATTAGTACATTTTAATGCTTCTTGCTACTCCATGTAAGCGGAATTCTTCCTCGCTTCCAATGGACTTTAGCGTTGCTACTCCATGTAAGCGGAATTCTTCATCGCTTCCAATGGACTTTAGCGTAAGCCATTAAAATCCTTACTAAGATAACTTTGACTCGTGAAATACACCTCTTATATTTCACAACATACATATGCAAAAACAATGCATAAAAACATGTATCATAACCATAATGCACCACATTGCATTCATCATGTGTCATAAAGACAAACATAAAGTACATGTTACCGTTGGGATGCCTGTACGTCGCTTACGTACCTTTCAAAAGATAGAGGAGTCAATCGACTTTATCTCCTCGGTTGTGCTGGCACCTGGGATGGTTCTACATAGCCACACAACACAATATTAGGCACCTCATAATACTCCGGAAGCAAAACCAAATTAAAAACCAAATTAATCCTTCAATATCATCTCGCGATCGATCGCCCATGAGCCCCGATCGATCGCGAGATGCTACTGCCTCGCATACCAAAAAAACATTCAGCGATCGATCGCCCCAATATTGGCGATCGATCGCCAAAACCTACTGGAACGTCGCGATCGATCGCGCCTCCTTGGCGATCGATCGCCAACCTTGTTCCTTTGGCGATTTTCCAGAATTGCTTAACACCGATATTCATACCCTTAAATCTAACATGTAGGACATAATACATACCAAGACCATCATGCTAGCATTTGAACTACACTACCCTGAGTGTATTCAAACCAAATATACACCCTGAGCATAAACCTACATGCATAAACATCGATCATTTAAACAAGTACTGGATCAACTTTTTCTGGAAACAGGGCACATTTTCATTTCCAGAATTCTTGAGCACCACTTTTCAAGCTATTAAAACTAACACATATAACATAAATCGTGCTCAACTAAACATTCCAAGGGCTTCAAAAAACTACCATGCATATTTTTAAATCAGAGGTTCTCCAAAATATAAGCTTATCATGCATGATAACACCTCCTCAAAAACACTCCCAAACCACGTTTTCCAGAAAAACAGAGGAAATCTCTACCCAGATTTTTGAGCACTACTTTTCACAAGCTTAAATCTTCCACATAAAACATGCATCATGCTTAAGGAAAATTACAGAGAGACTCATAAAAACACCATGTAAGCATTTAAATCACAGGTTTCAAGAAACATATGCTAACATGCCGTTTTTCACCATGCTCAAAAGTAGAACCAAACCAGTTTTCCAGAAAGAAACAGGGTAGGTTTCTCACCCTACTTTGCCCCGATTTTTGAAGGATTTCCAGGCGATGGAAATGGAAGGGCTCCTCCTAAAATTGCTTAGCAGCTGCTGGATGGTATTTTGGAAGAGGAGGTTCGAAATTTGGAGTGCTGGAAAGGTGTTAAATTATTGAGCCAAGTGGAAGCATGGCTAGCTCATGCTGAGTCAAAGTATGGGTTGGGGGGGGGTGGTAAGTGTTGGGTGGTTTGATGTGTTATGTTTTGGTCCCGAATTAGCACGACGTATTTAAAATATCCCCACATGATATTTATAGTATTTTCACAACAAAATACTTCAATTACCCTTTTGCATGCTTTACCAAAACAAACAATACACACCCCAAAAACCCAATACATGTTACATGCACCCTGAAGTAATTCTCCCCAATAAAATTTATCCAATCCCATGAATTAACACCTTAACATCACAATATAACTTAAATGATTAAAATGACATAATCATTTCGGGGATATCACACAACCTAATCCAAAAGAACTCCTAGGCAGTGGTTCCCCTCGCAGCGGAAATCATGACTCACGCTCTCCACGTCTATGAGTCCCTACAGAAACATTCACAACGTGAGTATAGATAACAATTATCTCAGTGCAATATCAAAACACAATATCAATATCAATGATAAAGCACAATAAATCATATAACATAACGTGAATGTTCTGTCTCATGCATCCACCAATGCACCATGTCATGACATGTCTCAACACATACCCTATTATCACGAGACTAAAATGATATGCCTATCCAGCTCAATATGTCAGTGGAACCACCTCACATCTTCATATTAGCAGCACATATCATAGTACCATCCTCAAATGATAATAGCCATAGCATATATCCAAAAACCGGCATATATCGCTATATAGCATAATCGAGCATATACCCAAACCAGGCGTATATCTCTCTGTCACATAACCGAGCATATATCCAAACCAGGCATATATCTCTATGTCACATAGCCGAGCATATATCCAAACCAGGCATATATCTCAAATGCATAACCGAGCATATACCCAAACCAGGCGTATATCTCACATACATATGATATCCATGAATGTACAAGCATATGATACTACCAATCATATGATAACAACATAAGACAATTCATATGATATCAATCTCATAACATCATCACACAATATCTATACTCCGTACGTCAACACGTACCTGTACTGCGACACAAACGAGATAAAGCAGTTGTCAATAGCTAAGTGCCTCGTTGTCCTGTCCCCTGAGATGATGCTACAACAATGCCAACAATATATCATGTTATCATAGGCATTAAAATCAAATTCTACAAAAATATTTTATTTTTCAATATTTGAGCACTGGCGATCGATCGCCATCAGCACCGATCGATCGCCAAAACTCTCTGCCCCCTCGCGATCGATCGCAACAACTTGGCGATCGATCGCCACATTGCTCTGTTCATCGCGATCGATCGCGACAATTTCACCGATCGATCGCCATCCAATTTCACCGCCTTAAAATGTTACTGTCATCGGCGATCGATCGCTCACTCGCACCGATCGATCGCCGATGCCCAGAAAAGTGAGAGCATGGCGATTTTCAAGCTTATCTCCATGAATCTTCTCCTACACCTCATATTAAACCATGTCAACATGTTTCTTGCAATACCTAGGAACATATAAACATAAATCTAACATCATAGATTCCAATTCCTAGCATATAAACATGTTATGATTGTACACATGCACACTTGAGCTTTTCCTTCACATATATCAACATTAATGAATAATTCAAGTATACAACTATGAATTTCTTACCAAGAGGCTAAGAAATCACTTCACCCCACTTCCTAGCTCACTTCACAAGTGAAAATCCAAGCTTTGCCTACCAAAAGCTCTAAGGGTTTGGAGAGGAGCTTGTAGAGATTTTTAGGTGAAAGTGGTGTATTATGTGATTTTGCCTCCATCATGCACTTGATATAAGGTCATTAAGTCCTTAACTTACTTGATATCATGTCATTTGGAGATAATTACATGTTAAATCACATGTACATGAAATGAACCTCACATTCAAATGCAACTCCAAATTCACATGACATTCAAATGCCCACTTGCAACTCAACTACACATGCTCATGCACCTTCAATGCATACAAGTTCAAAGCATATCTTTACACTACATTTTATACATCATGTTTTCATGTTTTCATTCTTTCTTGGTTCCACCTGAACCCCCATTATCATATCGCCAATTGATATAATTACACAATAATCATATCCTACGTGTATACAACAAATCGAGGCATTACAATTCTCCCCCACTCATTGAATTTCGTCCTCGAAATTGTAGATACATAATCATGCATATCAAAATACGCAACTCAACAATACTACGATATGACAATAGGAAACATGATCATGTATGCAACAGTATCATAAAACTGTAAAATCATACCAGTAAATAAATCCGGATACCGTTGCATCATATGCTGCTCCGTCTCCCACGTTGCCTCGTCGACACCCCTTCTGTCCCACTGTACTTTTACCATAGGAATCACCTTATTACGCAACCTGCGTTCAGCTCGATCCAAGATCATAACCGGTCGTTCCTCATACGACACATCTGTATCCAACTGTACCTCAGGTAGTTGTAAGACATGACTCGGATCTGGTTCATACTTCCTCAACAGTGACACATGAAAAACATCATGAATACTACTCAAGGCCGGTGGTAGTGCTAAGCGATATGCCAACGTACCAATACGTTGCAACACCTCATATGGACCAACATACCGTGGAGACAATTTTCCACGCTTACCAAACCGTACTACACCTTTAAAAGGTGAGATTTTCAAGAACACACGGTCACCAACTTGAAATTCAAGTGGTCTACGTCGCTTATTGGCATAAGCAGTCTGTCTATCCTGAGCAGCTTTTAGTGTCAATCGAATTACTTTTACTTTCTCTTCCATGTCATGAATCATATCCGGTCCATGTAAGGAAGACTGATCCACATCATCCCAATACAATGGCGATCTACATCGTCGCCCATATAAAGCCTCAAATGGTGCCATCTGTATACTAGACTGATAACTGTTGTTATATGAAAATTCGACTAATGGCAATGACTCTTGCCATGAGTTATCAAACTCTAATACACAGGCACGCAACATATCCTCAAGCGTCTGTATCGTACGCTCTGTTTATCCATCTGTCTGCGGATGATATGTTGTACTCAACCGCACTTCAGTCCCCAACGCTGTCTGTAACCCTTCCCAGAAATGAGAAGTAAATCTCGGATCTCTATCCGATACAATGGAAACTGGAATACCATGTAGTCTTACTACATGTTGAATGTATAACTGTGCCATTCTCAGATATGTATATGTCATACAATATGGCACAAAATGAGATACTTTGGTGAGTCTGTCAACAATCACCCAAATAGCATCGCAACCAGAAGACGTCCGTGGCAAATGAGTCACAAAATCCATCGTGATATGTTCCCATTTCCACTGAGGAATTTCCAAACTATGTAATTCACCTCCTGGTCTTTGTCTTTCCGCTTTCACTTGTTGACATATCAAACACCTTTTCACAAAGCTCAACACATCCTGTTTCATACGTTTCCACCAAAATTGTGTACGTAAATCATGATACATTTTCTTCCCTCCAGGATGTATACTGTATCTACTACAATGAGCACGTTGTAGTAGTTCTTGGCGTAGTCCCAATGCAGCAGGTACTACCCAACAAGTCTTGTATTTCAAAACTCCATCCTCTGCAAGTACAAACTGTGATGTTTGTCCTTGACTTATTAGTTCTTTCCAATGTTGTACCTCATCATCAGTCATTTGTGCCGTCCTGATTTTATCAAAAATATCGGGTTCAACTAACAATGTTGATACCCGTACCGGCACTGACTCCATATCAAAATCATAACCCAAAGTACAACAAGCAGTCATCAACGTAGATAAATAAATCACCTCATCAGCCGTATGATGTACTTTTCGACTCAAGGCATCTGCTGTAAGATTAGCTCTTCCTGGATGATATTCAATCTCACAATCATAATCTTTCAACAGATCCATCCATCTCCGTTGTCTCATATTCAACTCCGCTTGAGTGAATAGAAATTTTAAGCTCTTATGATCAGTATATATGGTAAACGACGTACCATATAAATAATGTCGCCATATCTTCAATGCAAAGACAATGGCAGCCAATTCCAGATCATGCACTGGATATCTCAGTTCATGTGGCCTTCAACTGTCGTGATGCATAAGCCACTACATGTTTGTCCTGCATCAATACACAACCCAAACCAAGTAAAGATGCATCAGTATATAACGCAAACCTGTCATGCTCAGATGGAATGATCAAGACTGGAGCTGTAGTCAATCGATGTTTTAATTCCTGAAAACTATGCTCACAAGCCTCTGACCATTGAAAAGATACTCCCTTCTGTGTCAAATGTGTCAATGGTTTGGCAATCGCTGAAAATCCTTCAACGAATCGTCTATAATATCCAGCCAAACCTAAGAAACTACGAATTTCTGGCACAGAAGTAGGTGCTGACCAATTCAACACTGCTTCCACTTTCTTTGGATCAACTGATATACCTTCCTCTGATATGACATGACCCAAAAATCCAACACTAGTCAACCAAAACTCACACTTACTGAGTTTGGCATACAACTGATGTGTCCTCAACAATTGCAACACCATATGCAAATGTTGAACATGTTCGGCATCACTCCGTGAATAGATCAATATATCATCGATAAAGACAATGACAAATCGATCAAGGTATTCCTGAAACACACGATTCATTAAACTCATAAAGACAGCAGGAGCATTTGTCACTCCAAATGGCATTACCAGAAACTCATAATGCCCATAACGAGTTCTGAATGCTGTCTTCTGTATATCTCCTTCCCTCACACGTATTTGATGATACCCTGACCTCAAGTCAATCTTAGAATATATCCTTGATCCCTGCAACTGATCAAATAAATCATCAATACGGGGAAGAGGATATTTGTTCTTTATGGTTACTTTGTTCAACTGTCTATAATCAATACACAATCTCATTGTCCCATCCTTCTTCTTCACAAATAAAACCGGAGCGCCCCAAGGCGATACACTAGGACGTATGTACCCCTTGTCCAATAAGTCTTGTAATTGAGTTTTCAACTCTTTCAATTCAGTTGGTGCCATCCGATAAGGAGTCCGTGAAATTGCAGAAGTACCAGGTATCAAATCAATACCAAATTCCACTTCTCGACTCGGTGGGAATCCAGGTATCTCATCTGGAAACACATCCGCATATTCTGCAACCACTGGTATCTCCTCCACTTTCCTTTCTAGTTTCTGTTCAATTACATCAAGGGCATAAATCAAATAACCCGCATGTCCACGTTCTAACAAACGCGACATTCGGATTGCTGATATCAAAGGAATCTTTGCCCTCGATCCCTGGCCATAGAATAACCATTGATTGCCAGTATCAGACTGAAATCTCACTATTTTCTGACTACAATCCACAACAGATTGATATTTACTCAACACATCAATGCCAAGGATACAATCAAAATCTGTCATGCCTAACACAATTAAATCAGCCTGTAGTCCATACTCAGTCTCAAACTGAATATCACAATCAGACACACTCTGACAAGTCATCACCGTAGTTCCCATGGGTGTCGAAACATAAAGAGGCATCAACAGTGGAGACGAGCATATATGATACTAATCAATAAATGCTTGTGCAATAAAAGAATGTGATGCACCAGTATCAATCAACAGTAAAGCAGGATAAGTAAACAAAGTACACTTACCCGCTATCACATCATCAGGAGCTGCCTCTGCTTCCTCCCTGTTTAGTGCATACACCTGAGCCTGAGGTGTTCCTGTCCTCTGTCCTCCACCAGACTGTGGTACACCCTGTGGTCTCTGTTGTACTGTAGTCTCTGAAATGGGTCCTCTCCGCTGTTGTCCACCCACTTGAGTACAATCACGGATCACATGTCCGGGTCTCCCACAACGGAAACAAACTACGGGATTCAATTGAGGACAATCTCGTTTCAAATGTGGTCCACCACATTTAAAACATTGCACACCACTGCCACTACTACTACCTTGGAACTGTCCTTTAGATTTGCGATCACTCCCTTTTTGTGATCCAAAACGTTTTCCACTAAACCTAGATGAAGATGCACCACCTCGTGATGATTTAAATGGTTCTCCTCTAGGTCTCATACTGTCAGATGTAGGTGGTTGTGCTTGTCCAACATCCTTGTATACCCCTACAGCAATCTCAGCCATCTCGGCTCTAGTCAACGCTTCTTCATAAGATGTAGGGTTATTGGACATTACCCTATCAAATAATTCAGGCCTCAATCCTTTCACAAACTGTCTAATCTTGGCCTTTGTGTTGACAGCAATATGTGGCACATACCGGAGCAAAGAAGAATAATGCACAGCATAATCAGATACTGTCATTGCTCCCTTGTCTCAAATTGGTAAATTCATCCTCTTTCCTCTGCCTTGCAGCAACAGAGAAATAATGTTCCAGAAACTTCGTTCGAAATACATCCCAGTTAACTGTGTGTCCTTGAGCCCTCAACTCAAGTACTGTGGACTTCCACCACAGCATCGCTTTCTTGGCTAACTGGAATTCAGCTAAACGTAACCAAGCAGTCTTGGCACACGGTGCTGACACAAAGATCTGTTCTACACGTTCTAGCCACTCCTCTGCCAGTTCTCCTGATTCAGTCCCCTCAAACCTGGGTGGCTGATAACTCAGAAACTGCGTCAATGTTAATTCTCCAGGCAACAGTACCTGTTCCACTGGTCCTTGTTCAATCGGTGGTGGTGGCACAGGCACCATCCTCACACTAGCATTGCCACTCATGGCATCCCCAACATCCTCATGTGGTACTCTGTCTGTCATAACTGTACAACAAGGATGAACAATAACATTCACAAGTAGATACATGTTAGAATAACATCATATGCCAAAAACTAACATGCTATTACCATTCTCAAAGTGTTTAGGTAACTCCCTAATACACTTCCTCTACCCATGTACACCCCGTTCTCGAACCACTGCTCTGATACCACTAATGTGGGGCCTGCTTTACTTAATCCATTATGTATCCAGTTAACATACATATGTGAGTCTGAATTAAGTAATATACCATGCACGGATTAAGAGTTCATACTAGATAAGTTGTTACAGTACCAAATCCTGAGTACAAAAACCAACTTAATATGTTTTCTACATAAACACGACATGTACATAAACAACCTAATCCAAAAGAACTCCTAGGCAGTGGTTCCCCTCGCAGCGGAAATCATGACTCACGCTCCCCACGTCTATGAGTCCCTACAGAAACATTCACAACGTGAGTATAGATAACAATTATCTCAGTGCAATATCAAAACACAATATCAATATCAATGATAAAGCACAATAAATCATATGACATAACGTGAATGTTCTGTCTCATGCATCCACCAATGCACCATGTCATGACATGTCTCAACACATACCCTATTATCACGAGACTAAAATGATATGCCTATTCAGCTCAATATGTCAGTGGAACCACCTCACATCTTCATATTAGCAGCACATATCATAGTACCGTCCTCAAATGATAATAGCCATAGCATATATCCAAAAACCGGCATATATCGCTATATAGCATAATCGAGCATATACCCAAACCAGGCGTATATCTCTCTGTCACATAACCGAGCATATATCCAAACCAGGCATATATCTCTATGTCACATAGCCGAGCATATATCCAAACCAGGCATATATCTCAAATGCATAACCGAGCATATACCCAAACCAGGCGTATATCTCACATACATATGATATCCATGAATGTACAAGCATATGATACTACCAATCATATGATAACAACATAAGACAATTCATATGATATCAATCTCATAACATCATCACACAATATCTATACTCCGTACGTCAACACGTACCTGTACTGCGACACAAACGAGATAAAGCAGTTGTCAATAGCTAAGTGCCTCGTTGTCCTGTCCCCTGAGATGATGCTACAACAATGCCAACAATATATCATGTTATCATAGGCATTAAAATCAAATTCTACAAAAATATTTTATTTTTCAATATTTGAGCACTGGCGATCGATCGCCATCAGCACCGATCGATCGCCAAAACTCTCTGCCCCCTCGCGATCGATCGCAACAACTTGGCGATCGATCGCCACATTGCTCTGTTCATCGCGATCGATCGCGACAATTTCACCGATCGATCGCCATCCAATTTCACCGCCTTAAAATGTTACTGTCATCGGCGATCGATCGCTCACTCGCACCGATCGATCGCCGATGCCCAGAAAAGTGAGAGCATGGCGATTTTCAAGCTTATCTCCATGAATCTTCTCCTACACCTCATATTAAACCATGTCAACATGTTTCTTGCAATACCTAGGAACATATAAACATAAATCTAACATCATAGATTCCAATTCCTAGCATATAAACATGTTATGATTGTACACATGCACACTTGAGCTTTTCCTTCACATATATCAACATTAATGAATAATTCAAGTATACAACTATGAATTTCTTACCAAGAGGCTAAGAAATCACTTCACCCCACTTCCTAGCTCACTTCACAAGTGAAAATCCAAGCTTTGCCTACCAAAAGCTCTAAGGGTTTGGAGAGGAGCTTGTAGAGATTTTTAGGTGAAAGTGGTGTATTATGTGATTTTGCCTCCATCATGCACTTGATATAAGGTCATTAAGTCCTTAACTTACTTGATATCATGTCATTTGGAGATAATTACATGTTAAATCACATGTACATGAAATGAACCTCACATTCAAATGCAACTCCAAATTCACATGACATTCAAATGCCCACTTGCAACTCAAATACACATGCTCATGCACCTTCAATGCATACAAGTTCAAAGCATATCTTTACACTACATTTTATACATCATGTTTTCATGTTTTCATTCTTTCTTGGTTCCACCTGAACCCCCATTATCATATCGCCAATTGATATAATTACACAATAATCATATCCTACGTGTATACAACAAATCGAGACATTACAGATGTACTCCCAGAATCGTGGTACCAGGGCTTGATGGAGCACGGTATCGTATAGAGTACTTATATACACCCGAGGTTTATATACACATTTATGATGCTCGCATGTGAGCACGGATATTCTTGTATATGGGTTGTATATAAAGGCATGAGCCTTTCTCTCTTTCATTCTATGTTGCATGCAATTAAGAGTAGAATTGCTAATGACATGAGAGTCATGGGTGTATTATGTGGGTGTTGAAACCCATTTATGTCGTCTTATGTGTGTTGTCTTCCCTGGCTGGGAATTTACTTTGTGTTCTATATTCTGTTGAGTGTTGTGTATTCCCTGGCCGGGAATTATATTATGTGATGTGCTTTTGTTTTGGGATAGCTCAATTTATGGGGAGACTCTGCCCAATTTTTTTATAAAAGCCCACAATGTAAAAAGTGGCACCATGGGGATGGTAAAGGGCGAACATATGAGTCTAATTGTGGATAGAGATGATCTTAATGTTGAATATTAAAGAAATTTTGTAATTGCCATTCAATGGTAAAGTATCATCTGAGCTTCCCGATTGACTTTTTATTGAAAGCATGTGCCACACATAGTGGTTAATACACTAAATTAAGGGTTAAGGGCGAGGGGTCCTTACATTAGTGGTATCAGAGCAGTGGTTAGCTCTTTGGGGCTGTTGAAGGCCTAAAACATGCTGATAGGGATGGGTAGCACATATTTATGCATGATAGTAGCTAGTGCTGTGTGACACAACTATTTTGCTTATGTGCATTTGTAACATGTGATCATAGTGAAACTATTATATGTCATGACATCTATAGAATCATAATATAACCTGTTGATTATGATTGTGAGTTGTGACACAGGGACAACCAAGTGGAGCATATTGAAATGCATTGGGATACAGGAAGTACTTTGTACTCATAATTTATGCATTACTCATTATAATCATATTGTGGGGAATATGGATTATCGTATGCTCATGGTTTGGGATTGTTCCTGTAGGGACACTATGACGTGGAAAGGCTAAGGCCATGGTTGAAAGGCACGAAACGGTAACCTGCGTTTTATATACATCCTGGAATTATGCATTGTGGTTGCATGTATACATGTAGTGATGATTTTAATGCTTTGCCGCCAAATGTTGAAGCGAGGGGTGGGAGTACCGCATGTCGCATTTGAGCGAGGTGCATTAAAATACACTCATGATGATGTATGTTGGTATATGGATTATGCTTTGTGATGCAGGTATGGATGAAATACTTGGTGAATATCCCATGAGTCATTGTTATGGATGAGTGATGATTTTAAATGCTTGCCGCTATTTATTGTTTTGTGCCGCTAAAATGTGAAGCGAGGGGTGGGAGTGCCGCATGTCACATTGAAGCGTGGTTAGCATATGAGGCGAGGAAAGAATATTTGCCGCTAAAATGTGAGGCGAGGGGTGGGAGTACCGCATGTCCATTTAAGCGAGGTTATTCTATGCCGCCTATATGTGAAGCGAGGGGTGGGAGTACCGCATTTTTTATTTGAGCGAGGGGCATTAAATACACTACCGTGACAATGACTAGGGATCGGCTATATTGACTGGCGATGGTTCTTGCCGCCATGTATATTGATAGCGATGGTTCATTCCGCTATATTGACTGGCGATGGTTCTTGCCGCCATGTATATTGATAGCGATGGTTCATTCCGCTATATTGACTGGCGATGGTTCTTGCCGCCATGTATATTGATAGCGATGGTTCATTCCGCTATATTGACTGGCGATGGTTCTTGCCGCCATGTATATTGATAGCGATGGTTCATTCCGCTATATTGATTGGCGATGGTTCTTGCCGCCGGATATATTGATAGCGATGTCTCATTCCGCTATTCTATTGGCGATGATTTATGCCGCCGGGTATTGATAGCGATGCCTCATTCCGCTATATTGATTGGCGATGACTTATGCCGCCGGGTGTTCATAGCGATGGTACATTCCACTACATCTATGGCGATGGTTCATGCCGCCAGATGTCTATAGCGATGTTTTATGCCGCTGACTCTATGACGAGGGATTATGCATTGATTCTATAGCGATGGGTTATGCCGCTATGTACGTGACACTAGATTACGCCACCTACGAGCGATGGGTGCTGATTGCGTACCACTGTGGATGACGGAGACAGGTATGCCGCTATATTGTTAGCAATGAGGTATGGCATATTACTGTTTATTTAGCACTATTGTGGATATCATGTGTTGATTTACTTATGTTGTCATGTGTTTGACGATGAGATTATAGACGTCGTGTATCGACATTTACCGTCATGAGTCGACAATATTATTTCAAAGTCATATGTTGACAGGTACCGTCACGAGATGACAATGGCATAGTGGATGTTCTATGTAGACGTGTAGCGTCGTTTTGATGATTAATACATTTATGTTATGTATTTGATTATATAGTTTGAGTGCCGATGGTGAGCACATGGTAGTGTCTGGGTCACTAGTTGACGAGACCTTTTTGCCGAACAGGTTTGCTCGGTGGAGTATTGGATGTATTGTACCGGTAAATGTACCACATCATGTTATAGAGTTAAATAATTGTCGAGCAATGATACCCTTGGGTATGCTCGTTGGTTTGGCTAGGGCCAAGTGACTGGTGGTAAGAGTAGTCATTGAGGAAACTACTCGCTTGTGTCGTGACGTAGGGTACACAAGGTTGCACCCACCCTGAGGGTGTGGGATAAATCATATTGGATTATGATTGCATCATAAGTGAGCAAGGACACCGGGTTGTCCATTGTGCTTGGTATTTTAGAGATATGTTGGGCGATGACCCATTACTCTAACGGTTTGTACGGTATGGCATACCGGGGTGGAACATATGGTTGGTTGGTGGACTTGATATGAACCTATGGAGACAGCACTTTGCTAGCCAGATATTGGGGGAATGATATAGTGTGCTTGTTGGGGCCATGATACTACTCGTTGGAACCAAGTTTGGCAAATCGTAAAGTGATACGATGTGGATTGTGGTGGACTCTAGTAGTCACCACGTCATTTGAGGTTGAGGTTGTGCATGCCTACTGAAACGTGTATACGTCTATTGTTTTGAGAGACTTGTCTGGGACAGCTCATAATGTTGAAGTACCAACAAGAGAGTCATCAAGTCGTTGTTGACTCGATCTGAGGGAACCCGTGTATTTGGAATGAAATGGGTGTTATTGTATCCAGTTTTTCCGAACAGTGGTTCGAGACTTGTGGATCTCGAGTTCGATGGCATTTCCCTTGTGGGGAAGGAGGTAGTATTATACCTATTTGGGAATCTTTGAAGGATTCGGTAAGTTGGTACGTGTGGTGTTGATTTTGGGAATCACGCTGTGTTGTTGATCGTCGATTATCATTCTCCACTGCAATGGAATGACTCAAAATTTACAGTTGTGTTTGGGGCTTAGGGGTATGTTGTAGATACCCGAGCCAAGTGCATTGAGTATGCATGTGATGTCAGTGCTTAGGCAGGTATACCGGTGAGTGTACGGATGCCAGTTATTGATTCCATTTTTGTCAAACATAGAGTATCCTATTTTTGGATGGTTAAATCTCTGATGAGAGATATGGAACACCTTGAGATTGGGAATCTCCATGGCACTATGATTATGAGGGATAATCGTGAAGTTAGTTGACTTCCCTTGAGGAGGGATTATCTTGTGTGGGTTAAGGTATTTCCTTATTGGTGTTTTCCTCCGAGTTATGCGATAGCCTTCCCAAGTTGGGATTGTTAAATCCTAGGATTATCAAGGGATGGCAGGAATTCAGATTTATTGGGTGTCGCTGTCGACACAAGCGTTGAGGATGCAATGGGTTTATTGCATGTCCTTTCAGAATTTGAACTCTGTGGAGTCTCGATGGTTTATTTATGATCAGGATGTGATCCCTGGAATATCCGGAGGTGGACATCTTGTGAGATGTCTTTTGTGTGAATCTGTGGCCGTGAGTTGCCCAAATTGAGTTGCAATGATGCGACTGCTCATTTGATGGAGGAAGTTTGAAAGTAGAGACCAGGTTTGGTATGTGTACATCGTGGTATACTAGTGTTTTCCTCTTGATGATGTGTATTAGACATCGTGAGTCATAATAAAGATGTCATTAGATGATATCTACGATGGAATCGGGAGCGATTCGAACCCTTGCAGTTTCAGTTGACTAACTGCTTTTGGACTGTTAGCGTTGAGTTGTGCGGACGCTCTTTGACGTTATGATGGATCTGGAAGTCTATTCCACTCCAGAGTTTGACATGAGGTCAACGTTCTCACGGTTGAGGTGTCATTCAGGATGCGTTCTTACTAGTTGTATTAGAACTGAGGATGACTGTCTGATTTACAGTCGTAAGTATTGATTGTTTTGCAGTCATGAGGGACTGACTTTTGGGATGAACCGCATCGAGGTACGTTTTGCCTCTTGGGTGATATGTTGGTTTTGGTATGTCGCTCTGTTCTAGAGTTTGTTGTGAGGTAAGTATCCTCGCGTTTATTAAGACGATCCTAATATGGTCAAGGATCGAGGTTATGACTTCATGTTGTTGTGTAGCCTGGGTGTTACGTGATACACCGGTGTTAATTTCGAGGACGAAATTCTTTTAGTGGGGGATATTGTGATGACCAGAGATTAGGGATGTTAATCCCGGAGTGTTAATAACCCCTAAAGTTGTTTTACGTGGCGATTTGGAGTTTAATCGAAGTGTGGGGCCTTCTGGGATCGTTTATTTGAGTAGTTGGGATCGTTGGATCCCGAGGTTGAGATCGTATTCTCATTTCGGTGAAAACCTGTGAGTTGGGTCTTTAGTGTGACTCGAAATCTCGGGTGCTTGGTGTGGGCACCGGTAGGGGGTTTTTGAGTTAGAGAGAGAATTTTTGAAAACAGATGATTTTTAATGAATCATGATGTATTTGTGGGGCTATTAGTATTTCGGGGTATTTTTGCTATAAATACAAGTTGAACCCGAGATTTTAATTATTGGAAGCCATTTTCCCCCACCCTTCCCTCTCTCCTCGCGCGCGCTGCCTCCCGTTTTTCCCCAGACCCACGCCGCTTCCAGGCGTGCGCCCGCCGCCGTCCGGCCGCCTCGGCGCGTGCGACCCGCCGCCGGCTTCGTCTCGTCCAGGCGCTCCTTTCTACACCATCAATTCGAAGTTTGGTCGCGTTTCTCGTTCGGATTTTGGCAGAATGCATCGATCCCCAAAAGCTAGGGTTCTTAGATTTCGTCCGATTTTGAGGCTCGATTTTTGGTACGATTTTGGGGCTTTCTTTCAGGTGTTATTGGGGCGTTTTGGTGCTTAGTTTGGGTCGAAAATTTCTTGCTTTGTGGTTCAAAGAAATTGGTTGCCAATTGATTCGATTTTCATGCTGTTTGTTTGAGTTAGGGTTCGAATTTTTGGGGGGTTTGAGTTCGAAATTTGGGGGTTTTTGGCAAGGGTGATGATTCTTGTTGTTAATTGATTAATTCAAGTTTTAGATGAATTATGGTGATTATTTGAGTTCGATTTGTGTTGTGAAGGTTCGAAAATTTGTGGGGTGTTCTTGAGCAATTTTCGATAATGGTTAATTGTCGTGTGTTGGCAATATTTTTAAGGGATATGGGTGTGCTTGAGCATGGGTTGCATGTTCGTAATTAATTGTGAATTATTTATCGTGTTAGCACATCGTTCCTCGGGGCATGGGACTCGAGCAAGGTTTGGCTCGGACTTCGGAGATTATGGTACGTGCAACGTACGAGCATTACTTTATGTGATAGCAATTGTGAAATGCATAATGTGTTGTAATTGCATTAGATGGTTGTGGGTATGGCTATATACATATATGTGTTGATATGACTATGGATCGACCTAGTCTTGGCATCGCTGCCACAAGTGTGCGTAATACTAGAGTATTATGACCTTATAAGAGATATGGGGTACTGGGTTTATATGACTATTGTATGGCATTTGAGATGCCTGAGAATGATCGTGGGATCATGTATTCGTTATGAGACATGTGAGATGTCTAAGTATAATGGAGAATTTGTAAAATAAATGCTAGGCATTTGAGCTATCTGTGATTGGTAGCAAAGTTGAAAATCAGTATTAGATATCGAGATATCTATGTTTGCATGTATAATGAATTTGGAATCATTAATTATTGATACTTGAGAATCAGGCATGCTATGAGTTAAATCAATGTGTTGATTTACTGATTTATGAGATTTGATGAGTTTGATGATTGTGAGAACAGGGACAGTACACGGAATCCCGGATGAGGACGTTGCCATCCATGGAGTATCATTTAAAATTCATTAACATTTACTTGTGTGGTAAATTATGAATTTCATTATTGTGATTATGAGATTTTGTGTATTGGTATGCTCACCCCGTTGGGGGCTGTCTCTGTTGGGGCAGGTGAACAGGTACATCGATGGCTGTGGAGCTGGGCTCGAGCTGTTGATTGGATGTACTCCCAGAATCGTGGTACCAGGGCTTGATGGAGCACGGTATCGTATAGAGTACTTATATACACCCGAGGTTTATATACACATTTATGATGCTCGCATGTGAGCACGGATATTCTTGTATATGGGTTGTATATAAAGGCATGAGCCTTTCTCTCTTTCATTCTATGTTGCATGCAATTAAGAGTAGAATTGCTAATGACATGAGAGTCATGGGTGTATTATGTGGGTGTTGAAACCCATTTATGTCGTCTTATGTGTGGTGTCTTCCCTGGCTGGGAATTTACTTTGTGTTCTGTATTCTGTTGAGTGTTGTGTATTCCCTGGCCGGGAATTATATTATGTGATGTGCTTTTGTTTTGGGATAGCTCAATTTATGGGGAGACTCTGCCCAATTTTTTTATAAAAGCCCACAATGTAAAAAGTGGCACCAAGGGAATGGTAAAGGGCGAACATATGAGTCTAATTGTGGGTAGAGATGATCTTAATGTTGAATATTAAAGAAATTTTGTAATTGCCATTCAATGGTAAAGTATCATCTGAGCTTCCCGATTGACTTTTTATTGAAAGCATGTGCCACACATAGTGGTTAATACACTAAATTAAGGGTTAAGGGCGAGGGGTCCTTACAAATACCGTTCTATTATGCCAGTTCCATGATCAATATGGTAAAAATATAATATGAAATACTATAGATATCACATATATATAACCCTCCATATTCCTGTTTCATTGCTCGCTCCACAATGGCGGCATAATAAACCTCGCGCACGCTCAACAATAGCGGCGTCATAACCGACGGTCGCTCAACGGCCATCGCATCCCAAATCATTGCTCGCTCAATAGCGGCACCATATGATTCCCAATGTATAACCATTTGACGCAATTACTATTTACCATGCATATTGTTATCCATTTATAGCAAATCTCATGCACCATGCATTTCAATACCTATCCGATGCAATTACCACATGCCATATATTTCAATGTCTATATAACGCAATTATCACACACCATGTGTTCCAACACCCATTTAGTACAATTATCACGCACCATGTGTTCCAATACCCATTTAGTACAATTATCACGCACCATGTGTTCCAATACCCATTTAGTACAATTATCACACACCATGCATTTTACAGTTGCAACTCTATAATAGGCCATGCTCGTACGTCATACGTACCTTAGAATTCCGTAGTCCATGTCAAGCCTGGCTTGAGTTCCATGCCCCGAGGAACATGTGCTAAAACACATAAATATTTCAGAATTAAACATAGGCATGCAAACACGAGCCCTAGTACGATCACAACACCAAACCGTATCGTCAATCCATGACGATAACCAAATTATAAAAGTTCTCGGCTAAGCATGTATAATACCCCAAAAATATTGTCAATCCATGACAATTAACCTTTTAAAATAACCCGGGATGAAGCATGCAAGACACCCAAAAAGAGCCAAGAAACAACAAAAGAGGCACCAACAAACTGGCCATCTCGATCGATCGAAATTTCCTCTCGATCGATCTAGAACCACCCACCGATCGATCAGTCAAAATCTCGATCGATCGGTCCACTGTTCCAACGCCACAAAACATATCTGCCATGCTCGATCGATCGAAAATATTTTCGGATCGATCGAGCAGCCCTGTAAACGTGAGAAACCTCCAAGAATGAGCTCCTTTCAACACTAAAACACCTACAACTCAAACCCACTTCAATTTACCTCATAAAACCAACCAAAAACCATCCAAACACTACAAAACCTAACTCCCAACATAAACAACCATGATAGAACAAGGTCTACCCCTTGAACCCCAAGATACAACATCAAAACCAACCAATACTCAACAAAACTTTACAATAATGAAAACTTACCACTTGAGCTTCAAGTTTTTAGCAAGGAATCACAAAATGATCCCTTTTTCAAAGCCTTCACCTTCTCTCTTGTTTCAAAAACGAAAATAGCAGCTTATGGATGAGTGTAGGGGGTTTAGGGACCAAAAAGTTGATGTGAGGTGGATGAGATGTAAAGGGATGCAAGTGGCTATCATAAGGAAATCAATTATATAAACTTAAACAAAAGCATGGTGTATAAAACACCCCAACATGATATTTTAAAAGCATTTACCAAAATGCATCAAAATCCCAATTAGAACCATGCTTTTCCGAAAATAATTATCAATTTCACCATCAAGCTATAATCACCCCTAATTTCCCAACATGCATAACATGCACCCCGAAATGCACCCCAGGTCACCCATACCATGTGACTAAGCATTTTTACCAAGATAATTAATTACAACACATATATTAGTTATCACCGTAAGAATCATATAAACACAATTAATTCCTAATTGCCACAATAAAAGAAAACATTAAAGATTAATAACCCTCCGGGATTAATACCAATAATCCTAGGACATCACAATTATCCCCCACTAATAAAATTTCGTCCTCGAAATTTGCACCGGTGTACTCCACGTAACACCAGGACTACACAAACAAGACAATGTCACATCCCCGATTCTGGACCACATTAGAATCGAATTATCAACTGCAAGAACACCAATCTCGCACCAAGCTCTAAAATAGAGCAAACGCCAAAACCAATACAAACCCGAAAGATAACAACATACCTCGATGTGAATCGTCCCATAAGTCAGTCCGCCACGACTGCAATTCAACCAAATCTCCCTTGGTTCTGACATAGATATCATCCCATGATATCTCCATCACTTGCCCACGACGCTTAACACGCATCGTTACAATGGGGACCACTAGTATACAACAGTATACTCACAGAAAATCCGATTTTGCTTCCCAGTCCATCTCCTCCAAGGGAGTAGTTGTACCACTTGCAACCCGGATCGGGTAATCCACGGTCACTGATCCACACAAAACACGTCACTACAGATGTCCACATCCATGCGTTTCTAAGAAGTCCCATCTTGGTCCAAAACACACTATCGAGACTCCACAAGGTCTCAAGTTCCACAGGGGACATGCAAGACAAACAATTGCATTCCTAAGCACGTGTCAACCGTGACACTAAACAAATCTGAATCCTGGCCATCTTTCATTTATCTTGGGATTCAACAATCCTAAAACAGGGAGGCTATCAAATCGACCAGCAAGAATTACCACGGTCCTAAGACACGACAAGCCCTCTCAAGGTAAGTCAAACGAACCTCTCGACTATTCCTCAGGATGCATCGTGCCATCGAGATTACCAATCTCAAATTGCCACAATCTCCCACCGGAGATTCATCAAACCAAGCACACTAAACCGACGTTCAACAAGGAACGGAATAGAGTTGGTATTCGTATACACACACGGCATACATGCCATATACCAACACAACATGCATACTCAATGCAATTGACTCGGGTTTCTCCAATCATGCCCAAATCCCAAAACCAACTATCAAACCTCAATTATTCTCACCCCACGGAGAATGATGGTTGACAAACCAAAACTAAAGGGTGTGATTTCAACATCAACACGACACGAACCAAAACAACGAATCTCCCAAAAGATTCAATCGGCAGGTATATCAATACTGCCTTCCTTCAAGGAAAATGTCATGAATCCATGACCCTCCAACCTCGAACCACCTTTCGGAAACTGGATATATTCATACCAAGATATATCCGGAACCCTGAAATACTCAATTGGTTCAAAATAGTGCATCAAAGCAATTATTACCAAAACGAAACCCATATACGCCATGTATACTCATCAAAAGATGCTCAGTACTAAGACCATAGTACTACACAATCTCGAGTATTCTCCGGAGACGTCTCCTCTAACGTCTCACCGGAAGTATGAAGCTATCACATAGCCCGACACTAGTAGGGCTTACCCCGGTTGATTCACGATCAACCCACAACCAATACCAGCTGTCTCCATGACAGTACAAACCAAATCTCTCCAGGAGATAAAATCAGTATAGCAGTGTTACCCCACTAGCTATACTCCACAATTCCAATTGTGACTCCCAATCAGAGCTAACAACGACTTGTTGACACTCACGTTGGCATTCCCAACAGAATTGAGCTGCCCCATAACAAGTCTCTCAAAACATTCGACGTATAAACGTCTTCGTGAGGTATTCCCTGCCTCAATCATGCCACATAGAGACTACAAGAGTCTACCAAAAGTCCTCATCGTATCATCATACGATTCACTGAACTCGAATCCAACGAGTAGTATAATGGCTATCACAAGCACACTAAAACATTGCAACCATACCTGGCTAGCGATCCGCTGGCCCCATAGGCTCATACCAACCTACCAAAGAGACACACGTCTAATCCTGGTATACCATACCGTACAAGCCATTAGAGTTGTGGGTCATCACCCAACATAGCTCTAACACACCAAAGCATAATGGACATCCCGGTGTCCTTGCTCAACCACGAAGCAATCCTAATCCACTAGGACTTATCCCACACCCTCAGGGTGGGTGTGGCCATGTCTACACCACATCACAACAACAAGCGAGTAGTTTCCTCAATGACTACTCTTACAACTAATCGCTTGGCCTTAGCCATGCCAGCGAGCATACTCAAGGGTATCACTGCTCGAAAAATATTTACCTCTATAACATGATGCTTGTACACTCACCGGTACAATGCATCCCATGCTCCATCGAGCAAACCCGTCAACTAGTGACCCAGACTCTACCATGTGCTCACCATTGGCACTCACCATACAACCAAATTCATAAACATGAATATATTATTCACCAAGACGACGCCATGCGTCCACATAGACATCCCAAATAACATCGTCAAACACATGACGGTACCTGTCGATACACGACACTCATAATCTCATCGTCAAACACACGACGGTATAAAACAACACATGAAATTCACAATAATGATATCCAAAAGTAATTTGCCATACCTCATCTCTATCAAGATAGTGGAATACCTGTATTCATCGTCCACCAGCGGTACACAAGTAGCATCCATCGTTCGTAGGCGGCATAATCCAGTGCTACGCACATAGCGGTATAACCCATCGCTATAGAATCAGCGGCATGATCCCTCGCCATAAAGTCAGCGGCATGAAACATCGCTATAGATATCCGGCGGTATGAACCATCGCCATAGATGTAGCGGAATGTACCATCGCTATATGATACCTGGCGGCAAGAACCATCGCCAATAGATGTAGCGGAAAGACCCGTCGCTAAGAATACCCGGCGGCATAAACCATCGCCAATAGAATAGCGGAATTGAACCATCGCTAAGAATACCCGGCGGCATAAACCATCGCCAATAGAATAGCTGAATGATATCCCTTGCTTTAATATGACAGCGGTCGTGTTCTTCGCTTCATATGAGCGGCAAATATCTTCATCGCTACCTCGCTTCGACATACCAGCGGCAAATAATATCCCTCGCTACAATATGACAGCGGCCGTGTTCTTCGCTTCATATCAGTGGCAAATATTCTCTCATCGCTACGGTATGACAGCAACACCATTATTCCTTGTTTTAATCATGACAGCGGAAATACCCCTCGCTTCACATGACAGCGGAAATACCCCTCGCTAAGATATGACAGCGGTCGTGTTCTCGCTTCATATCAGCGGCAAGTATTCACATCGCTACACCATGAAGTGGCAAGTATTCACATCGCTACGCCATGCATGCAACCGTAATGCATAACCCGTATTCCAATAATTGTTTCGGCACGACAGCGGCATCATCGCTTCGACGTGCATGCAACCGTAATGCATAATCCGTATTCCAATAATTGTTTCGGTACGACAGCGGCATCATCGCTTCGACGTGCATGCAACCGTAATGCATAATCCGTATTCCAATAATCATCATGAGTGTATTTTAATGCACCTCGCTCCAACATTTAGCGGCAAAGCATTAAAATCATGTAAGGACCCCAAGCCCTTAAACCTTGATTAGTGTATTAACCACTATGTGTGGTACATGCTTTCTATAAAATGTCAATCGGGAAGCTCTGATGATACTTAATCATTGCCTGTCAATGAAAGACTCATATGTTTGCCCTTTACCAACCCCTTGGTGCCACTTTTCACATTGTAAACTTTTATAAAAATTTGGGCAGAGTCTCCCCATAAATAGAGCTATCCCAAAAAAAAGAGTACAACACATAACAAAATTCCCGGCCAGGGAACACATAATACTCAACAGAAAGCAGTAATACAAGTAGATTCCCAGCCAGGGAAGACACCACACATATGTCAACGAAAGTGGGTTCCAACACCCACATAATACACCAATGACTCTCATATCATTCTAGCAATTCAACCTCTAATTGCATGCAACTTTAAATGAAAGAGAGATAGGCTCATGCCTATATATACAATCCATATACAAGTATAATCGTGCTCACATGCGAGCATCATGAATATGTATAAATCCTCAGGTGTATATATAGGTACTCTATACGATACCGTGCTCCATCAAGCCCTGGTACCACGATCCTGGGAGTACCTCAATCAACAGCTCGAGCTCAGCTCCATAGCCATCGATGTACCTGTCCACCTGTCCCAACAGAGACAGCCCCCAACGGGGTGAGCATACCAATACACAAAATCCCATAATCATAATAATGAAATTCATAATTTACAACAAAGGTAAATGCTAATGAATTTAAATGATACTCCCTGGATGGCAACATCCTCATCCGGGATTCCGTGTACTGTCCCTGTTCTCACAACATCAAACTCATCAAATCTCATAAATCAGTAAATCAACACATTGATTTACACATCGCATGCCTGATTTACATTCTCAATAATGAATGATTCCAAGTTCATATACATGCAAAAATAGATATATCAATATCTAATATTGATTTCATAACCTTGCTTTCCATTATACTTAGACATCTCATATGTCTTATAATGAAAACATGAGTCTATGAACCTAGACATCTCAAATGTCTCATAATGAATACATGATTCTACGAACCTAGACATCTCAAATGTCTTACGAAGAATGCATGATTCTACAAACCTAGACATCTCAAATGTCTCATAATATAGTCATATAAACCCAGTACCCCTTATATCATGTAAGAGTCATCCTACTCTAATGTCACGCACGCTACGAGCGGCGATATCAAGATTTGGGTCATTCCTTGGCTATATCAACATATATGTATAACCATACGCAAAACATTCAATGCAATCAAAAATACCTTATGCATTTCACATATATATAGTAATGCTCGTACGTCGCACGTACCTTAAATCTCCGAAGTCCGAGCCAAGCCTTGCTCGAGTTCCATGCCCCGAGGAATGATGTGCTAATACGATAAATAATTCACAATTATTTACGAACATGTAACCTATGCTCAAGCACACCCGTATCCCTCACAACATTGTCAATACACGACAATTATCCTCTTAAAAGACCCGGGGCAGGGTACATGCAGGGAAGGAAATAAATGAGACAATCGAAATTTGTTCAAGAATGCCCTACAAAAATCGAACCTTAATCTCCCAAATTCGAACCCAATTAAACACCAATATACCTCAAAAACAAGCAATAATCCATCAATTGCAAGAAACAACACCCATGCCAAAAACCCCCAAATTTCGAAATCCAAGCCCTAAAATTCGAACAGAAATTCGAACCAAAAATCACAATAAAGGCATGGAAATACACGAAAAAGACGAACAAGGGGTAAGGATGTTACCCAACGAAAATCGGAAGCAAAATCGGACGAAATCCGATGAACCCTAACTTTTGGGGATCGACGCATTCCAGCCAAATTCGAACGAGAAACGCGACGAAACTTCCAATTGGCAGAGGGGAAAGGAGCGCCTCGTCGAGACGAAGCCGTGGGTAGGTCGCACGCGCCGATCGGCGGCCGGACGGCGGCGGGCGCACCGCTTGAAGCGGCGGGGGTGCTGTAGCCGACGGGAATCGCGCGCAGGGGAGAGGGAGAAGAACTTTGGGGCTGAAATGATAATTTTCTCAAATTTTTGGGTTCAATTGGTATTTATAGCAAAAATACCCCGAAAAATTAATAGCCCCACAAATACATCATGATTCCTTAAAAATCATCTGTTTTCAAAAACTCTCTCTCTAACTCCAAAATCCTCTACCGGTGCTCACACAGCACCCGAGATTCCGAGACACATCAAAAACCCAACTCTTAGGTTTTACACCGTAATGTGAATACAATCTCAACCTCTGGATCCAACTGATCCCAACTGCCCAAATAAACGAGCCCAGAAGGCCCAACACCTCGATCAAACTCCAAAACGCCACGTAAAACCACTTTAGGGATTATTAATACTCCGGGATTAACACCTATAATCCCTGGTCATCACAATATCCCCCACTAAAAGAATTTCGTCCTCGAAATTAGCACTGGTGTATCACGTAACACCCAGGCTACACAACAACATGAAGCCATAACCTCGATTCCTGACCATATCAGAATCGTATTAAAAAAAACGCGAGGATACTTACCTCTCATCTAACTCTGAAACAGAGCGACATACCAAAACCAACATATCACCCAAGAGGTAAAACGTACCTCGATGCGGGTCATCCCAAAAGTCAGTCCCTCATGACTGCGAAACAACTGATACTTACGACTGTAGATCAGACAGTCATCCTTCGTTCTAATACAACAGTACGAACACATCCTGAATGACACCTCAACCGTAAGAACGTTGACCTCGTGTCAAACTCTGGAGTGGAATAGACTTCCAAATCCATCATAACGTCAAAGAGCGTCAGCACAACTCAACGCTAACAGTCCAAAAGCAGTTAGTCAACTGAAACTGCAAGGATTCGAATCGCTCTTGATTCTATCGTAGATATCATCCAATGACATCTTTACCAAGACTCACGATGTCTAACATACATCGTTACGAGGGAAACACTAGTACATCCACGGTGTACACATACCAAACCTGGTTTCCACTTTCAAACTTCCTTCATCGAAGGAGTAGTCGCCTCATTGCAACTTAATTTGGGCAACTCACGGCCACAAATTCAACAAAAGACATCTCACAAGATGTCCACCTCCGGATGTTCCAAGAATCACGTTCTGATCATAAATAACAACCGAGACTCCGCAGAGTTTAAATTTCTTAAGGGGCATGCAATAAACCCATTGCATCCTCAACGCTTGTGTCGTCAGCGACACTCAACCAATCCGAAATCCTGCCATCCCTCATAATCATCGTGCCATGGAGATTCCCAATCTCAAGGTGTTCCATATCTCACATCAGAGATTTAACCATCCCAAAATAGCATAACTCTATGCTTAACAGAGAGGAAATCAATAACTGGCATCCGTATACTCACCGGTATACCTGCCTAAGCACTGATATCACATGCATACTCAATGCACTCGGCTCGGGTATCTACCACATATCCCTAAGCCCCAAACACAACCGTCAATTCTGAGTCATTCCTTACTCAGTGGAGGATGATAATCGACAATAATACACGGTGTGATTCCCAAAATCAACACCACTTGCACCAACTTACCGAATCTTTCAAAGATTCCCAAATAGGTATAATACTACCTCCTTCCTCGCAAGGGAAGCGCCATCGAACTCGAGATCCACAAGTCTCGAACCATCGTTCGGAAAAACTGGATACAATAACACCCATTGTATCCCAATACACGGGTTCCTTTAGATTGAGTCAATAACAACCTGATGACTCTCTTATTGGTACTCCAACATCCTGAGCTGTCCCAGACAAGTCTCCAAGATTAAACATAAACGTATACACGTTTCAGCGAGGCACGCACAACCTCAAATGATGTGGTGACTACTAGAGTCCACCACGATCCACATCGCATCACCTTACGATTGCCAAACTTGGTTCCAACGAGCAGTATAACGGCTCTAGCAAGCCCATCACGGTACTACACACACGTGGCAGACAGCCTAGTCTCTGCCTCTTTAGGTTTACCTCAAACCTACCAACAAGACGGACGTTCCACATGGTATATCATACTATGGGAAGAAAACTCAATAGAGTAGCGGGTCTTTATCCAACATTCCTCAATGCCGATACACCCTGGACACTCCAATGTCCCTATGTACTTAACATAACCTGATCCTACTCCCTTAGGACCCATCCTACACCCTCAAGGGTGGTGTGATCATGTCTACCACATGTCACATCGACAGAAAGCGAGTAATTTCCTCCATGATTACTCCTGTCGTCAAATCACATGGCCAAAAGCCACTCCAACGAGCATACCTCAAGGGTATCACCACTCGTAAAATGATTACCCCCAAACATAAGCTGCGGTACAATCACATGTACAGCGCATCCATCCATTCCTCGAGCAACCCGCTCGGTATAAGGGTCACGTCAATCGGTGCCGCACACACCACCTTGTGCTCGGTACTGGCACCCAAGGCATACCACAGAATACGTATACTCAACGCATCGATCATCGTAACGATGATGCATGTCTAATAAGACATCTCCTACACCATCGTCATCGTCATCCTGTGACGACACATGCCAACTCATGGCATCTAAAACATTGTCAACTAGTGACGATACATGTACATCAGCGTATGTCATCCACTATCATGCTAGTAAAATAGGCATAATAAAACATGTATATCAATGCATGCCAGCTACAATAAAGCTAATAAAATAGCAATATCTCATACCTCATCGCTAGCAATATAGCGTCATACCTGTCTCCGTCGCTCAATAATAGTGCGTAATCAGCACCCATCGCTCGAAGGCGGCAAAATCCTGTGCTGAGTACATAGCGGCAAAATCCCTCGCTATAGAATCGACGGTATGACACCTCGTCAGATAATAAGTGGCATGAAGCCTCGCTATACCCTGAGCATGAATCATCGTCCACAAAGTAGCGGAAAGAGGCATCGCTATCAATACACCTGGCGGAATGAACCATCGCCAATAGATATAGCGGAATGAACCATCGCTATAAATACACCTGGCGGAATGAACCATCGCCAATAGATATAGCGGAATGAACCATCGCTATAAATACACCTGGCGGAATGAACCATCGCCAATCAATATAGCGGAATGAACCGTCGCTATAAATACACCTGGCGGAATGAACCATCGCCAATAGATATAGCGGAATGAACCATCGCTATAAACCGTGTCCTCATAGAGAAATGAATATAAATCGACACAGCGGGACACATCACCGCTATCATCCGTGTCATCACAAAGGAATGAATCATCATCCTAACAAGCGGCATCTCATCCTCGCTTCTTCATACAAGCGGTATCTCATCATCGCTTCGTATGGCATACCCCGCCTCCATGTGCAAGCGAGCATCCCCTCCCGCTCCACATTTTTAGCGGTACAAGCATAAGCTTCTTCATACAAGCGGTATCTCATCCTCGCTTCGTATGGAATACCCCGCCTCCATGTGCAAGCGAGCCTCCCCCCTCCCGCTCCACATTTTTAGCGGTCAAGCGTAAGTATAAAAATTCTCACTGTCATAAGAAGGACTCCTGGAATGTATAATCATCATTCCTTTTTATACTCCATATTTCCTGTAACCTGCAACCATCAGGGTTAACAACAATAGCCATATACGCTATGCATCCACATTCAATTCATAATAAAAACACATTATGAGAATGTATGGATATGCAATGTCATGACATTCTTTTTCCTTAAATCCTTATTTCATCCTGAGCCCTTATCATTAGTACATTTTAATGCTTCTTGCTACTCCAGGAAAGCGGAATTCTTCCTCGCTTCCAATGGACTTTAGCGTTGCTACTCCATATAAGCGGGACTCTTCATCGCTTCATATGGACTTTAGCATTGCTACTCCATATAAGCGGGACTCTTCATCGCTTCATATGGACTTTAGCATAAGCCATTAAAATCCTTACTAAGATAACTTTGACTCAAGAAATACACCTCTTATATTTCATAACATGCATATGCAAAAACAATGCACAATAACATATACCATAACCTTAATGCACCACTTTGCATTCATCATGTGTCAACAAGACAACGTAAAATACATGTTACCTCGGAAATATCCCTTTATCTGATTTTCTTAAAACCAGCTTCCTTGGCACATAACACACGGAGTGCCAGACATCCCCATAAATGTCATCCTATCGTGTTCCACACGATTCCTGCAACCACAATGGTTAGCAATACCACTTTTCATATCATAAGAGCACATAAACAATTTGCTATGTCATACAACATTAATGCCATCATGCATAAATATGTGCTATCAATAACTTCCTAGGCCCTTAACAGCCCCAATGAGCAACCACTGCTCTGATACCACTAATGTAAGGACCCCAAGCCCTTAAACCTTGATTAGTGTATTAACCACTATGTGTGGTACATGCTTTCTATAAAATGTCAATCGGGAAGCTCTGATGATACTTAATCATTGCCTGTCAATGAAAGACTCATATGTTTGCCCTTTACCAACCCCTTGGTGCCACTTTTCACATTGTAAACTTTTATAAAAATTTGGGCAGAGTCTCCCCATAAATAGAGCTATCCCAAAAAAAAGAGTACAACACATAACAAAATTCCCGGCCAGGGAACACATAATACTCAACAGAAAGCAGTAATACAAGTAGATTCCCAGCCAGGGAAGACACCACACATATGTCAACGAAAGTGGGTTCCAACACCCACATAATACACCAATGACTCTCATATCATTCTAGCAATTCAACCTCTAATTGCATGCAACTTTAAATGAAAGAGAGATAGGCTCAAGCCTATATATACAATCCATATACAAGTATAATCGTGCTCACATGCGAGCATCATGAATATGTATAAATCCTCAGGTGTATATATAGGTACTCTATACGATACCGTGCTCCATCAAGCCCTGGTACCACGATCCTGGGAGTACCTCAATCAACAGCTCGAGCTCAGCTCCATAGCCATCGATGTACCTGTCCACCTGTCCCAACAGAGACAGCCCCCAACGGGGTGAGCATACCAATACACAAAATCCCATAATCATAATAATGAAATTCATAATTTACAACAAAGGTAAATGCTAATGAATTTAAATGATACTCCCTGGATGGCAACATCCTCATCCGGGATTCCGTGTACTGTCCCTGTTCTCACAACATCAAACTCATCAAATCTCATAAATCAGTAAATCAACACATTGATTTACACATCGCATGCCTGATTTACATTCTCAATAATGAATGATTCCAAGTTCATATACATGCAAAAATAGATATATCAATATCTAATATTGATTTCATAACCTTGCTTTCCATTATACTTAGACATCTCATATGTCTTATAATGAAAACATGAGTCTATGAACCTAGACATCTCAAATGTCTCATAATGAATACATGATTCTACGAACCTAGACATCTCAAATGTCTTACGAAGAATGCATGATTCTACAAACCTAGACATCTCAAATGTCTCATAATATAGTCATATAAACCCAGTACCCCTTATATCATGTAAGAGTCATCCTACTCTAATGTCACGCACGCTACGAGCGGCGATATCAAGATTTGGGTCATTCCTTGGCTATATCAACATATATGTATAACCATACGCAAAACATTCAATGCAATCAAAAATACCTTATGCATTTCACATATATATAGTAATGCCTCGTACGTCGCACGTACCTTAAATCTCCGAAGTCCGAGCCAAGCCTTGCTCGAGTTCCATGCCCCGAGGAATGATGTGCTAATACGATAAATAATTCACAATTATTTACGAACATGTAACCTATGCTCAAGCACACCCGTATCCCTCACAACATTGTCAATACACGACAATTATCCTCTTAAAAGACCCGGGGCAGGGTACATGCAGGGAAGGAAATAAATGAGACAATCGAAATTTGTTCAAGAATGCCCTACAAAAATCGAACCTTAATCTCCCAAATTCGAGCCCAATTAAACACCAATATACCTCAAAAACAAGCAATAATCCATCAATTGCAAGAAACAACACCCATGCCAAAAACCCCCAAATTTCGAAATCCAAGCCCTAAAATTCGAACAGAAATTCGAACCAAAAATCACAATAAAGGCATGGAAATACACGAAAAAGACGAACAAGGGGTAAGGATGTTACCCAACGAAAATCGGAAGCAAAATCGGACGAAATCCGATGAACCCTAACTTTTGGGGATCGACGCATTCCAGCCAAATTCGAACGAGAAACGCGACGAAACTTCCAATTGGCAGAGGGGAAAGGAGCGCCTCGTCGAGACGAAGCCGTGGGTAGGTCGCACGCGCCGATCGGCGGCCGGACGGCGGCGGGCGCACCGCTTGAAGCGGCGGGGGTGCTGTAACCGACGGGAATCGCGCGCAGGGGAGAGGGAGAAGAACTTTGGGGCTGAAATGATAATTTTCTCAAATTTTTGGGTTCAATTGGTATTTATAGCAAAAATACCCCGAAAAATTAATAGCCCCACAAATACATCATGATTCCTTAAAAATCATCTGTTTTCAAAAACTCTCTCTCTAACTCCAAAATCCTCTACCGGTGCTCACACAGCACCCGAGATTCCGAGACACATCAAAAACCCAACTCTTAGGTTTTACACCGTAATGTGAATACAATCTCAACCTCTGGATCCAACGATCCCAACTGCCCAAATAAACGAGCCCAGAAGGCCCAACACCTCGATCAAACTCCAAAACGCCACGTAAAACCACTTTAGGGATTATTAATACTCCGGGATTAACACCTATAATCCCTGGTCATCACAAATCATCACTCCGATGTATATCTATGCAACCGTAATGCATAGTCCATGTCTCATATGACCCTGCAACCACCACGGTTAGCAATAACATATTCCATTTATGAACGCATAGCATAAACGCACATAAGCAATATAGTTGTGCCACGCAACACTAACCACCATCATGAATAAGTATGTGCTTCTCATTCCCATTATCATTTTCCTAGGCCCTCAACAGCCCCAAAGAGCTAACCACTGCTCTGATACCACTAATGTAAGGACCCCCGTGCCCTTAACCCGTTATTAGTGTATTAAGCCATACCATTAGTGCATATAATCATACTATCATGGGGAAAGCCATATGCAAATGCAACACCATATGCTATACATAAAATTTCTTGCATTCAATCCACATAATATTCAAATTCCCCAACCAAGATTATTCATATAACATGCACCCTCATAATACACTAACATGCTCTTAGTTCATTTAGCAATTCCGTATTTAATTGCATGCAAACCATAAATGAATCAAGAAGAGCCGTAGCCCATTTATACATTCCATATACACGTAAAATGTACTCACATAAGAGCACCCAATAAACACGCGTGTATACGTATAAAACACTCTACTGGATACCGTTACTGGTGCTTCGATCCTGGAAGCACCTCCTAAGCACAACTCGATCTCAGCTCTGGATCTAAGCGCCTATCCAACCGGCTCTAGTACCTCGATCCTGGAAGTACTTCAAATCAACCGCCCGAGCTCAACTCCAAAGCTGCTGCTACACCTGTAACACCTGTCCCAACAGAGACAGCCCCCACCCGGGGTGAGCATACCAATACCACCAATCCAATAATCATAACGTTGCAATTCATAATTTACAGAATGTAAATGCCATAATTTAAATGATACTCCCTGGATGGTAATACCCTCATCCGGGATCCCCTGTATTGTCCCTGTTCTCAAAATAACCAAACTCATCAAATTCCCAAAGCCAGTCAATCGTCACATAGATTAACTAATACCGTTCTATTATGCCAGTTCCATGATCAATATGGTAAAAATATAATATGAAAGACTATAGATATCACATATATCTAACCCTCCATATTCCTGTTTCATTGCTCGCTCCACAATGGCGGCATACTAAACCTCGCGCACGCTCAACAATAGCGGCGTCATAACCGACGGTCGCTCAACGGCGATCGCATCCCAAATCATTGCTCGCTCAATAGCGGCACCGTATGATTCCCAATGTATAACCATTTGACGCAATTACTATTTACCATGCATATTGTTATCCATTTATAGCAAATCTCATGCACCATGCATTTCAATACCTATCCGATGCAATTACCACATGCCATATATTTCAATGTCCATATAACGCAATTATCACACACCATGTGTTCCAACACCCATTTAGTACAATTATCACGCACCATGTGTTCCAATACCCATTTAGTACAATTATCACGCACCATGTGTTCCAATACCCATTTAGTACAATTATCACACACCATGCATTTTACAGTTGCAACTCTATAATAGGCCATGCTCGTACGTCATACGTACCTTAGAATTCCGTAGTCCATGTCAAGCCTGGCTTGAGTTCCATGCCCCAAGGAACATGTGCTAAAACACATAAATATTTCAGAATTAAACATAGGCATGCAAACACGAGCCCTAGTACGATCACAACACCAAACCGTATCGTCAATCCATGACGATAACCAAATTATAAAAGTTCTCGGCTAAGCATGTATAATACCCCAAAAATATTGTCAATCCATGACAATTAACCTTTTAAAATAACCCGGGGCGAAGCATGCAAGACACCCAAAAAGAGCCAAGAAACAACAAAAGAGGCACCAACAAACTGGCCATCTCGATCAATCGAAATTTCCTCTCGATCGATCGAGAACCACTCTCCGATCGATCGGTCAAAATCTCGATCGATCGGTCCACTGTTCCAACGCAACAAAACACATCTGCCATGCTCGATCGATCGAAAATATTTTCGGATCGATCGAGCAGCCCTGTAAACGTGAGAAACCTCCAAGAATGAGCTCTTTCAACACTAAAACACCTACAACTCAAACCCACTTCAATTTACCTCATAAAACCAACCAAAAACCATCCAAACACTACAAAACCTAACTCCCAACATAACAACAATGATAGAACAAGGTCTACCCCTTGAACCCCAAGATACAACATCAAAACCAACCAATACTCAACAAAACTTTACAATAATGAAAGCTTACCACTTGAGCTTCAAGTTTTTAGCAAGGAATCACAAAATGACCCCTTTTTCAAAGCCTTCACCTCCTCTCTTGTTTCAAAAACGAAAATAGCAGCTTATGGATGAGTGGAGGGGGGTTAGGGACCAAAAAGTTGATGTGAGGTGGATGAGATGTAAAGGGATGCAAGTGGCTATCATAAGGAAATCAATTATATAAACTTTAACAAAAGCATGGTGTATAAAACACCCCAACATGATATTTTAAAAACATTTACCAAAATGCATCAAAATCCCAATTAGAACCATGCTTTTCCGAAAATAATTATCAATTTCACCATCAAGCTATAATCACCCCTAATTCCCAACATGCATAACATGCACCCCGGAATGCACCCCAGGTTCACTCGTTCCCGGGTTCTCTAACCTGGCTCTGATACCACTAATGTAAGGACCCTAATCCTTAAGTGCGGAATCAAGGCATAATAGAGCTAATATAAACAAATCAGAGTCTAAAGAACATGTTGAGTCTATGAGCTTAAGCATTACATGCCAAAAAAATAAGGACTACCCAATGGATTAATTACATTCCAATCAAAAGAATGTGTGCAACTATAGTTTTATACTACTCCTAGGGTAGATACTATCCAAAATAATCCTGTCCTTTCATCCTCAATAGAATGCTCGTCAAGCTCACCACCTCAACCCGTTCAAGCCCTGCTATCATGCCAAAAAGGTACCTACAAGGACAACCCCCAAACATGAGCAATAATAATCATTCATATTCAACACAATATGAAGATAAAGCGTAAATGCATAATCATAATAAAACACTTCCTGTTTTCCCCATGCATTTCAAACGCTTTCCGTTTGGTTGTCCCTGTACCATAACTCATGAGTATAATCAATAGATTATTTTTAATGGTCTAAACATGTCATGAACATATACCATTTCATCAATCCAAATACTGATCACCAATCCCTAGTCTGTCCATCACAATATATTTTAATGCCCCTCGCTTATTTACATATAGACGGCATAGGATAACCTCGCTTCAATGGACTGCGGGACTCCCACCCCTCGCCTCTCATTGAGCGGCAAATACCCTTTCCTCGTCCTATATGATAACCACGCTCAAATGTGACATGCGGCGCTCCCACCCCTCACTTCACATTTAGCGGAACCAAACCAAATAGCGGCAAACATTAAAATCATCAAGGGATGACCACGACTCATGGGATATGCACCAATAATCATATGCATCTATAAACATCATGCATAACATGTATTTGCATCCACTATGCAATACCACATATATACTTGCATCCACAATGCATAAACAATAAGTATATAAGATACATGTACCGTTTGGGGTGCCCGTACGTCCACTACGTACCTTTCCAAAATGTAGGATATGGTAGGACTTCAATGCCTTGGCTGTGTTGCCACCTGGGATGGTTCTACACATTCACACAAATCAATATTAGAACCCAATAATAGTCCAATCCCAAAAATCCTACAAAAAAAATCAAAAAAAACCAAATTTTGGCTTTCGCGATCGATCGCCCATCACGGCGATCGATCGCCAATCCTCACTGTCCGAGAATCAAATTTTGCACCCTTCGGCGATCGATCGCCACCCTTGGCGCGATCGATCGCCAGCCGCGCCGATCGATCACCCAAGAGTGGCGATCGATCGCCAAACGCTTGCAAAACCCACTGCCTGGGCGCGATCGATCGCCTGGAACGGGCGATCGATCGCCAACCTCTGTTACCCGAAAACTCCATTTTTTTTTGCACCTCAAAACCATTCCAATCCATTCCAACACTTAAACCAACCAACCAACAACATAAATATCAACACAAACCACCAAAATACACCTTAAAACAACCATAAATCCAACCCTTAACCAAAACCACAACAACCCAACAAAACCCATTTCAAAATCATTAAAAACCCTTCCAAAACTAAACCAAACACAATAAAAATGATAATGAGGCATCCATACCTCTTGGGGACCTCAAATCACCCAATAAACTTCACAAATCAAGACTTTTGGAAGGTTTTCTCCCCACCTTTTTGCTCCAACTCGAAAATGGAAAGGGGGGGAAGGGTTTGGGTGGTGATTTTGGTAAAGTAAGAGTGAGAGTGTATTGAGTGGGGTTGGGGTAAAAGGGTGTTGGTTTTAATTAATTAAAAGCATACCAAAATATTCCATGGTGTATAAAACATCCCAACATGATATTCTTTCAAAGCATTTACTCATAATGCACCAAATATCAATTAAACACATGATTTCTAATCAATTGCTACCAATGGCAAATAAATCATGCTTCCAATAATATTTACCCAACATGCACCACATGCACCCTGAAACGCAACCCCGGGTCACCCTATCCACATGACCATGCATTTCCATAAGGTAAATAAATAAATAAATCCAATGCATAATTAATTACCACATAATTAATCATATAAGCACAATTATTGCCCAAATGCAATTAACCATTTCGGGGATGTCACACTGTTGGTACAATTGCTTTAAGTGTTCGATCATATCGAACGCCTCCATTTCCTCATGTTGCTTCTGAAGCTCAGAGTTCATGGTGGCAAGCATAAGGCAGCCAACATCAAGTGCGTCATTCTAATGCTTCTTGTAGGCATCTTTATCGGCTCTAGTAGCCGTCAGGGGAGGTTCCTCAACAGGTAAGGGTTCCTCTAGGACATATTGTTTCTTTTCTTGCTTGAGGACTATCCTCAGATTCCTATACCAGTCTAGGAAGTTTGTCCCATTTAATTTGTCCTTCTCAAGGACCGATCGCAGTGATAATGTGCTTGTTGTATTGTTAGTTGCCATGGATATCTACAATATAAATATGCAAAATAAGTTTATGATTTAATCATTTAACATGGTCTTATATTAAATGATGCTCCCACTATTTTGTTTAAAAATATCAACCCTCGAAACCTTTAGTGGGCCAAGATCCATATTTCACCTAATCTTGTGTTAGCTTTGGCTAATCGCCCAAGACTCGGTTATTTAGGTAGACAACACTTTGTCAATTACATCACATGTAATTCTTGGATAGTTGGACGAACAACGCTTTGTTCAATTCATCAAATGAATTATTATCCAACCCATGCCTCTAGGTTCCCAATCCTATTGAGATAACCTAGTTAAGTCGTACCCAATTTAAAGTATAGCGGATATCACTTTTATCCTTTCGCGCCTTACTAAGATTGCCACGGTGCTTTGCTTTGGCAAACCCACACATGTACAATCGAAGTTTTTGACGAGTACTTTTAATTTTGGAAGGCATCTAAAACTTAATATTTTAGAGGGATTTATTGATCTCATGATTAGTTTGATAATTTAAAATATGTCCACTACATATAGGTGTATACATATCTACATATATGTGTAATACAATTATCAATCTAAAACATAAGATAAATCATGCATCAACATACATAATTAAAACGTGACATGGTTATAGCCCCTACTAGCGATTTTCTCAAGCCAATGAGAAAATCTTAAGAGTCAACCTAAGGTAACTTCACAAGCTCCTTCCTTTGGCTCCTGTTTGTGAATGGCCTCCTCATCCCGGCATCATGCTCCATCTTCATTGATCACCATCAACAAATAAACTATACTATTTACAAGATATAGAATTCCACGATTCACATTCGAGGGGAACATAGGGGAGGGATAATATTTAGAATAAAATAGAGAAGGCACGACATGCAGGTCGTATTATAAATTACAAACATTCACAAATCCTATCTAATAGGTCCAAGGGCTATAACCATGCACCATGCTCAAACAACACATAAAACATGCTTTAACATTTAATTAATTAAATTCTAAACATTTTAAAATTTAATTCTAATTAAAACTGTAAAATAAATTTGGAAAAATTATCGTACGCTCGGGACATCACATGCCACGAACTAAAATGACTAAACCATGAACCATCATGGTTCGAACCATCATGGACCAATCATGGGCCTAGGGTTCGAAACCCTAGCCCACGGCCGAGCCATAGAGTGAGCGCCGGCGGCGCTAAGTTCTAACCCTAGCCGCCATGCTCTTACATGGGTTTCCATCGAGCCAACTTGATCGAAACATTGGAATTTGTTAGCCACGAGTCACGGTCAGGCCATACACGGTGGTGGCTCAACCATCTCGAGCCAAAGATTCGAAAAACCTAGCTCTCATGTGGTGAAGCCACTTAACCATGCATGTGTGAACCATTATCGAGGCAAAGAGTTCAAAACTCATCCACGTCTCGAAACCTCCATGCACTTAACCTGAGCCACAACGACTACGCCATCTCGAGCCAAGGGTTCGAAAAACCCTAGCCCTCACGTGGCTAAGTCGTGGGTCATGTGTACTAGGTGGTGGCCGAAACATCATGTAGTTATGGATTCGATTATTCGCTTCGTGTATCGTATACATTAAACTTCAATTATATCAAATATAATTTTATGATAATTTCACAAACTTAATATTAACATATCAGATATGTTCATACAGTTTTAAATAGCATGCAATATTAGTTCTAATATGATTAAAACAATTTAATCACATAAATTCGATATGAGCCTTGTACACGGCTCTGATACCACTGTAAGTAATCCATCATGCATAGCAACGCAACAGAATATATAAAAATATGGATTACAAGACACCGGATCTATACATAGGTGTTCATATCGGATAAAGGATCAAAGTTCTCACCCTTGTAGCATGTTTGAGCCGATTCCACGAAGCAGCACCACGTCCAACGCCTCCTTCGAGTCACTAGCAAAACTTATCAAGTTTTGCCTCAACGGTATCCACACGATCAAATCGGGAAGGAAAAGTTTAAGAACAAAGTGCTAGATTTATTCTTAAACCAACACACGAAGCACACTCGATTCACAATCGAACGGATGGCCGGAATCACTCAAGAATGTTCTTCAACTATTATGAAGCCGAGAGCAAAATGTGAGAGAGGCGGCCGTGTGCTTGGAACAATAGGTTGGAATGATTTTTAATTGTCCAACAATTAATTATATCATTGTCATTAAAAAGGGCTTAATTAAGTTCAAGACTTTCTCAAAGTCTTATGGGCCCAAACCCATGATTTAATTAAGTTCTTTTAATTATTCAATTAAGACTCCTCTTAATTAATTAATTCATCCAATGACTTCAATTTCCCTTCTCGATTTAATCTTTTGTGCGACCCGATAGGATCTTGTAATGTTGGCAGTGACATAAAATCTCATTTTATGTCGCAAGCAATAAACGGTATCTAGCAACACATCAATGCTACCCAAATTACAAGAATGTCAATGACTCGACATAGCCTAAGAACTTGTGATAATATTAATCATGTAACTTAATCCCTTTGTCCTTGGTGTTTAGATTGAACACGAGTCATGGAATAGTCATACTCGTATATTCAATCTTTATTTCTTGATCCCCAAGTAGGACTAGAATAAACGAATAAGCTCGATATCACATATCGACTCATTCGAGCATGGCCATGCATTTTAGTTCTCACTTGATCAAGGGCCAAACACTTCTCCTGTTATATAGGAGGGACAAATCCTATCTCGATCAGTCAACATCCCTGTACATAATTCGTAGTGTATCCAATAGTCGCCTTTATAGTTTACCCTGTTACGGGTAACGTTTGACAATATCAAGATACATAACTCCTTATGTTGGGATCTCTGATGATCACAAGTCGTAAGGATTACATACATTATTATCACTATGAGAATTGCTTATGACAATCATATAACTATCCATGTAGCATTCTCATGGTGGGTCTGTCCAGTACATCGTTCTCTAACATGTACCCATGTGTTGATTTGATATCTCATATCAATGAACAATTCATCAATCAATACATACTAGTCTCTATGTATTATCATTATCCTGATTCATGATGATACTTGACTATGGACAATGTTTAAGAATAATACAATATTATTCTAAGGACATTAACATATAGATTAATTCACATTGCACAGTTAAACGAATAATATATAATAATGAATTGCCATTCATAAAATCATAAACATTGTATGTCAAAACAATCATCTAATGACTTGTCTTAGGGCATATCCCAACACATGGGAAGTCCCAAAAGGTCCTAGTAGCAGAGGAAGGAAATAGCAAGTGGGCTCAGACTGACTCAGATTCCGAAAGCTCCGAATATTCATCCAGCCAAAGCGAGGAAGATATTCAATGTCTTATGGCGGACGAAGAAATGAGTCAAACAGACGAGGTATTCGATCTTGACTCAAATGAATTCACACGAGAAGAGCTTATGTCCGCACTGCAAGACATGGCTAATGATTATAGAATCTTAGCTGAATCATTTGAGAAAACTAAAGCTAAAGCCAATGATCAAATAGATGAGCACATCAAACCAAGCTGCTCTGAGTTAGGTGAGTGCAATAATCTACAGATCGAGCTGAACAAGCTAAAAATCTCTTACGATCAGCTCCATGAAGAAAACAAGAGAATTAGCACAAAAATGCTAAGCTTTCTCATATTTTCAAAACATGGACAAAATCAAGAGCATCACTGGAAGAATTGCAAGAGGTACAAATAAATGTCGGTGATGTCACCGGCATAGGCTTTGATATCAAAGACTGCACCAAAGATGAATCTGAACTGTTGCTGGTAAAGAACAAAATCAAACAAATGACATTTGTTAAATCCAGCACAGTATATGAAACTGAAGCACCTACAATTCAAACGGGAGTCTCCTTCTGGGATCAAGGTTTGAGAAGAGGTTGGGTACGTTAACCAAGCCAAAGAAAAGGCACCAGCAAGCTTTGTGTCTATCAGACCAAATCTAAAGGTGCAAGATCTAAGGCAAGGAAGACCATCCAATTACTATAACTCAAAACCAGTTCAACGAAGATATAGATTACCTCATAAGAATCAAAGGTTTCCTTATCGCACACATTATCACACACAACATCGAAACAGATCAGCTCACAGCACACCAGACACACACAAGCAATTAAAGCTGATACAAGTGTGGGTTCCCAAAGGGCTAATCCGTTATGGACCCAAGTAGGTTTGGGTACCAACAATAATTATGTTTGATGACAGGTACCGAAGAATCTAATATAGACTGGTACTTAGACAGTGGATGTTACGTTGAGCTGTTGTCTGAAGTCACAGAATGTACTGGACCCAAGATCATCTTCGGGGAACTCAAAGGGTAAGACCGTGGGCAAGGGTAAGATTGTCCATGGTAATATTACTATCAATGATGTGCTGTTAGTTGAAAATTTATGCTATAATCTGATCAGTATAAGTCAACTATGTGATAATGGTTATGCTGTAGAATTTCACAAACACACTTGCACTGTTAAATCATCAGACGGTATGACCATGCTTGTAGGAATCAGAAATGGAAATACATATAAGATTAACTGGAATTTTGCTCAACCAGATAATCCTACTTGCTTCATCGCGAATAATGATAATAAACACTGGCTATGGCATAAGCGCTTGAATCGTCTCAACTTTAAGACTATCTCTAGCATGTGTAAACATGATTTAGTTGTCGGTCTGCCCAAGATCGATTTTGCTAAGGATAATATCTGCGAAGCTTGCCAAATGGGCAAACAGATCAGATCATCCTTCAAAAATAAGAATGCCAAATCCTCCTCACGCTGCTTAGAACTATTACATATGGACTTGTTTGGTCCTATACCAATAACAAGTTTAGGGGGAATGTGGTATACTCTTGTTGTTATTGATGATTACTCACGTTTTACATGGACTATATTTTTGAGCAGTAAAGACCAGACTTGTCCAAAATTGATCAAGCTGCTGAAACGCACTCAGAATGAGAAATCATCAAGCATAGACAGGATTCGAAGTGACAAAGGCACTGAATTCTCAAATCAGATTCTTGAATCCTTTCTAGAAGATCAAGGAATTAAGCATGAATTTTCAACCGCTCGAACTCCTCAACAAAATGGAGTTGCAGAACGAAGGAACAGAACGCTTAAAGAGGCAGCAAGGACAATGCTTGCTGATTCTGGAATTTCGCAAAAGTTTTGGGCAGAAGCTGTAAATACTGCTTGCTACACTCAAAATCGGTCTATGATTAACAAGAAGTTGAATCTTACTCCATATGAAGTATGGACTGGTAACAGACCTTCTATCTCTCACTTTCATGTATTTGGCTGCAAATGCTTCGTTCACAATAATGGTGTAAGGCCCCAACACCTTAACTCGTCATTTAGTGCATTTATGACGTCGTATGAGTATAAAAAATTTCATTCTTTAAAAGAATCATTACATGCTTCACATAATCCCCATGACTTTTATAAAAATTTGGGCAGAGTCTCCCCATAATTTGGGCTATCCAAAAAATATATCACATCACTAAGAATAACTCTCAGCCAGGGAAAAACACAATACTAAACGAAATCATCACCATAAGTAAGTTCCCAGCCAGGAAAAACACAATAATAAGAAGATATGAAAAGGACTCCCAACACCATTATTACAGTCCATATACACGACTCCAAGTGCTCACATACGAGCAACAAATAATGAATGCCCATCTAGTTGCATAAATAATGTATACCATTTACTCAATCTCACTCTACGCTTCAGGAAGCAATATTGTCCAACCAAACTCGAGCTTACTACGCCAAAATAACCTTGTAGCTGTAATACCTGTTTCAACAGAAACCGCCCCCACACAGGGTGAGCATACCAACATCACACTACCCATATCATAACAATGCATAAAGATCATGATACGATAATAATATCATAATTTACAATTATTGAAAATCTATAAAAATGTACTCCCTGTACAGTTCTGAATCTGTATAGCTTCCACGCACTGTTCCTGTTTCAAACTCACACGCTTTCATAACATCAAGTTCAGTATCGTTATTTAAACATGATACTCCTCAACACGATAAATTCAATACAATCAAAATCTATTATGCTTAATCATAAACAATTTCATATCGCATATGATCCTACCTATCAATCTATCTCATTCACGATATTTTCTCATATTGATCATGCCCCAGGTATCAATACTCAGCTTGTATACTCGGATCATGTATAGCTACGCATCCCTCATACCACACATACATTAATACATATTCATATTTTCGGATCACGTACAAATACGTATCCACCATGCCACAAATGTCATACTCAACACATATATATTTCTTACGTTCCATCATGACATTTAATAATTCATGAATATATGAATGTGTAAGTACTTCATAATAAGTATACCTGCTCGTACGTCACTATGTACCTTATAATCTGTGTTTACCGTCAAGTCACCCTCCTTGTTGTCCGAGAGCCCAAGAAGACTCTATACGAACTCAAAAGTTTAAGGGTCAATTCTTAACCAATACTTGATGGACATAATCTCACATTCAAACACAAAGCCATGCCCATAACATTACATAATTCAACTGTTGGGATATGCCCTAAGACATATCATTGGATGATTGTTTTGACATACAATGTTTATGATTTTATGAATGGAAAATCATTATTATATATTATTCGTTTAACTGTGCAATGTGAATTAATATATATATGTTAATGTCCTTAGAATAATATTGTATTATTCTTAAACATTGTCCCTAGTCAAGTATTATCATGAATCGGGATAATGATAATACATAGAGAGTAGTATGTGTTGATTGATGAATTGTTCATTGATATGAGATATCAAATCAACACATGGGTACATGTTAGAGAACGATGTACTGGACAGACCCACCATGAGAATGCTACATGGATAGTTATATGAGCGTCATAAGCAATTCCCATAGTGATAATAATGTATGTAATCCTTACGACTTGTGATCATCAGAGATCCCAACATAAGGAGTTATGTATCTTGATATTGTCAAACGTTACCCGTAACAGGGTAAACTGTAAAGGCAACTATTGGATACACTACGAATTATGTAGAGGGATGTTGATTGATCGAGATAGGATTTGTCCCTCCTATATAACAGGAGAAGTGTTTGGGCCCTTGATCAAGTAAGACTAAAATGCATGGCCATGCTCAAATGAGTCGATATGAGATATCGAGCTTATTCGTTTATTCTAGTTCTACTTGGGGATCAAGAAATAGAGATTGAATATACGAGTATGACTATTCCATGACTCGTGTTCAATCTAAACACAAAGGACAAAGGGATTAAGTTACATGGTTAATATTATCACAGGCCATAGGTTATGTCGAGTCAATGACATTCTTGTAACTTGGGTAGCCTTGATGTGTTGCTAGATACCGCTCATTGCTTTTGACATAAAATTAGATTTTATGTCACTGCCAACGTTGCAAGATCCTAATGGGTCACACAAAAGATTAAATCGATAAAGGGGAATATAATTCATTGGATGGATTAAGTTGATTAGGAAGAGTCCTAATCATATAATAATAATAATATATGATATTATTGTATGGACCGAACATATATATATATTGGATATATATATATATGTTTAAGATTGCTATATATATATATATATATGAGTAATTGATTATAATGGGCTTTGATGTGGTTTTGAGAAAACCTAAGCTTAATGATAATCGGCGCCTACAAGAGTATTAGGTTTACGTAGGTGTTAGACGTTAATTGTGAATTAACTAAAACCCTTAACCAAGCAGCCGCACGTCACTGTGTAGCTCGTCCCCTTCTCTGTTGAATAACAACTCTAGCAATTTGTTATTCAACTTCCTTTGTCGATTTTATCGTGGATACCGTAGAGGGAGAGGTGCACCATTTTTGCTCCTGACTCGAGGAACACGTTGGACGTCTTGCAGAAAGGAGGATTCTGCTCAAACACGCAACAAGGGTATGATTCTCTTTACACCCCGATATTATTTACTCCGTATAGGTCCATGGTTAGGGAATCCATATTTTATTTCCGCTGCGCATTGAATGATGGATTCCTAACAGTGGTATCAGAGCCAGGTTCGAAGCTCATATCGGGGTTATATGATAAATGTGTTTATCAGATTATGAGTTATTGTTACATGCTAATCGAAACTGTAATAACATATTAGATATGTTATAATCAACATATGAGATATGTGTGTGGAAAGAATCGTAAAATATATATGATATATTAATTATGTATAAGATACATATGCGTGCGCGCGACTGGCTCTAGCAAGGCGGGCGAACGTAGCTCGATAGTCGGGCGAACGTAGCTCGATAGTCGGGCGAACGTAGCAAGCAAGGCGGGCGAACGTAGCTCGAAAGTCGGGCGGACGAAGATCGCAAGGCGGGCGAACGCGCCAACGCATAGGCGGGCGACCGCCCATGGTTGGGCGGGCGACCGCCCAAGGCCAGGAGGGCGACCGCCCAAGGCTGGGCGGGCGACCGCCCATGCTGGGCGGGCGACCGACCTTGGCTGGGCGGGCGACCGACCATGGCTGGGCGGTGTCTGACCCGAGCGTGCAATTTATTTTTTTTCCTTTTCAAAATTTTATTACAGTTTATGGACATATAATTAAATTTTAAAATGTTTAGAATTTAATTCATTAATTGTTATGATGTCCTAGTATGTTTTATGTGTTATTTGAGCATGGTGCATGGTTATAGCCCTAGAACCTATTAGATAGGATTTTGTGAATGTTTGTAATTCAATATGGAATGCGAGTCGTGTCTTCTCTATTTTTCTGAATGTATTCCCTCCCCTATGCTCCCCCTCGAATGTAACTCGAGGAATTCTCTAAATCATGTAATTGTTATATAGTTTAGTTAGAGTTTTATTGATGGAGATCAATGAAGATGGACCATGGTGTCGGGACGAGAAGGCCATTCACAAAAGGGAGCCAAAGAGGTGCTTGGAGAAGTAACCTTAGGTTGACCTTTAGGATTTTCTCATTGGCTTGAGAAAATCATTAGTTGGGGCTATAACCATGTCACGTTTAACTTTATGTTGATGTATGAGATGCATGTTTACTGTTTTATTTAATATTGATGCTTATATATATATATATAGATATGTATATATTCATATATGTACTGGACATATTTTCAATATTAATAAAATCATGAGATCAATAAATCCCTCTTATAATATTAAGTTTAAGATGCCTTCCAATTAAAAAATACTCGTCAAGACTTCGATTGAACATGTGTGGGTTTGCCAAAGCAAAGTACCGTGGTAAGGCGCGAAAGGATTATAGTGATATCCGTGTTATTTTAAATTGGGTTTGACTTAACTAGTGTTATCTCAATAGGATTGGGAACCTAGAGGCATGGGGTTGGATAATAATTCATTAGATGAATTTGAACAAAGTGTTGTTCGTCCAACCATCCAAGAATTACATGTGATGTAATTGACAAAGTGTTGTCTACCTAAATAACCGAGTTTTGGGCGATTAGCCAAAGCTAACTCAAGATTAAGTGAAATATGGATCTTGGTCCACTAATAGTTTCGAGGGTTGGTAATTTTAAAAAATATAGTGGGAGTGTCATTTAATATAAGACCATATTAAATGATTAAAATCATAAACTTATTTTGCATATTTATATTGTAGATATCTGTAAGGACCCCTGTGCCCTTAACCCGATATTAGTGTATTAACCACTGTACTTAGTGCATACTATCATGTTAACAAGGGGAAAGTAATTGCATGCAACTCTAGCATGAATGCCATCTATAAAATTCCTTTACATTAATCGTATAATGTCTATACTTTCCCAACGTATTCCATAAAACATGTCATGCACCTTTCAACATACACTAATATGCTCTCAATTCATTTAGCAATTCCACATTTAATTGCATGCTAACCGTAAATGAATAGAGAAAAGTCGTAGCCCATTTATACATTCCATATACACGTAATATGTACTCACATAAGAGCACCCAATGAATAAGCGTGTATCTAATGTATAAAACACTCTACTGGATACCGTTACTGGTGCTTCGATCCTGGAAGCACCTCTCAAGCGCAACTCGATCTCGACTCTGGATCTGAGCGCCTATCCATCCAGCTCTGGTACCTCGATCCTGGAAGTACCTCTAATCAACAGCCCGAGCTCAACTCCGAAGCTGCTGTACCACCTGTCCCAACAGAGACAGCCCCAACACGGGGTGAGCATACCAATATCCCAAATCTCATAATCACAATAATGCAATTCATAATTTACAATATGTAAATGCTATGAAATATAAGAGATACTCCATGGAGGGCATCATCCTCATCCGGGATCCCCTGTACTGTCCCTGTTCTCAAAATAACTGAAACCATCAAATTCTCAAATGCCAGTTAATCATTACATTGATTAACGAATTCACTTGCCACATACTGACATTATAACAATAACATCAAATCATTAAACAATGATCACAAATATCCCATATATCTCTTTTATGGTTCCATAGTTCTAATTAATTGCTCGCTCTACAATAGCGGCATTTCATTCTCACGCATGCTCAACAGCAGTGGCGTCATAACCGATGTTCGCTCAAAGGCGACTACCTCCAACCATTGCTCGCTCAAAAGCGGCACCATGCAATTCCCGATGTATATACATCCATTTGTAGCAATCACCATTAAACATGTATTTCAACATCCATTAATACCCGTTTATTGCTAAAACCATATATCAGGCACTTTCATACACATTTATTGCAATACAGTGTGTCATGCACTCAACAATTGCATTTAAAATAAGGGGCTATGCTCGTACGTTATACGTACCTTAAGTCTCCGCAGTCCAAGCCAAACCTTGCTTGAGCCCCATTCCTCAAGTAGTATGTGCTAAAACACAGTAATTCACAATCAAACATAAGCATGCAACCACGTGCCCAAGCACGTTCATAGCTCCCAATCATATCGTCAATCCATGACGATTACCAAAATAAAAGCCCCCCGGCTAAGCATGCATAATACCCAAAATATTCCATTTTATATGTTTAATAGATAGCCAAAACCCAACCAAAAAATTCCGTTTAATTAATCTTGGCTCCAACCAATCCATTTTAAAAGTATAGCATTCCCATTGGAATGTAGACATTGCCCCGGAAATGGCCCCTTAAAATCTCGATTCCAAAATCTCGACATTTTCCAAAATTTTGAAAAAACAAAGGGAACAGGGCCGCGATCGATCGGCGCCAAGCCGCGATCGATCGCCATACCCTACTGCCCGAAAAAAACAAGCCGCGATCGATCGCCACATCTCGCGATCGATCGCCAAGACCCTCGTGATCGATCGCCCACTTTTCGCGATCGATCGCCGCTACTGCTCATCGCCTTCCAAAAACAGAAACATGTCGCGATCGATCGGCGCCAAGCCGCGATCGATCGCGACCTGCGGGATTCCGAAAATTTCGAGCTTCAATGGTGTTTTTCACACCCAAACTCCAAACCAACACCCCAAACAACCTCAACACCTCAAATACAACATTTAAAGTCAATAAAAACTCTAAAAACTCAACTTGGATCTTTAACCCAAAAATCCCCAAATTCATAACCCACCAAAACTTAACCAAAAACTATAATACTACTATCAAATCGAAGACAATGACGAGGGGGAGATGAATACCTGATTATCTTCAAGAAATCGGGCTCCCAAGACGAGCCCCCAACGATTTGCTTCCAAGAGCAAGAGAGGGAAAAGGTGGGGGGAAAGGGTTTGAGAGAAGAGAGAGGGAAGAGAGATGGAGGTACCGTGCTACAATGACGGAAATCTCGAGTCCAACTGGTACATATAGAAAAATGCTCCAAGATACCAATACCTCCACAAATACATCATGATTCATTAAAAATCATCTGTTTTCAAAAACTCTCTCTCCAACATCACATCCCCATACTGGCCAACATAAGGCACCCCGGACACCAAGTCCCACTAAAAACCCAACTCATAGGTTTTCCACCAAAATGAGAATACAATCTCAACCTTTGGATCCAACGATCCCAAATGCCCGATTTAACAACCTCGGGAGACGCAAAACCGCAATTAATTCCTAATTGCCACAATTAAAAATCCATCAAGGATTAATAACACACTGGGATTAACTGTGATGACCAGGGATTATAGATGTTAATCCCGTAGTGTTAATAACCCCTAAAGATGTTTTACGTAGCGATTTGGAGTTTAATCGCGATGTTGGGCCTTCTGGGCTCGTTTATTTGGGTAGTTGGGATCATTGGATCCCGAGGATGAGATTGTATTCACATTACGGTGTAAAACCTAAGAGTTGGGTTTTTAATGTGTCTCGGAATCTCGGGTGCTTGTGTGAGCACCGGTAGGGGGTTTTGGGGTTAGAGATAGAGTTTTTGAAAACAGATGATTTTTAATGAATCACGATGTATTTGTGGGGCTATTAGTATTTCGGGGTATTTTGCTATAAATACAAGTTGAACCCGAGATTTTAGAATTAAATTCATTTTCAGCCCACTTTTCCTTCTCTCTCTCTCCCGCGCGACAGCCATTCCCGACCTCCCCTGCCCCCGCCGCTTCAGGCGCCTCGCCCGCCGCCGTCCGGCCGCCGGGTGCGACCCGTCGCCGGCTTCGTCTCGACGAGACGCAGCTTTCCCCTCCATCAATTCGAAGTTTCATCGCGTGTGGAAGTCGGATTTTGCGGAAGTGCGCCGATCCCCAATTTCTAGGGTTCTTCGATTTTGGTCCGATTTCTTCCGATTTTCGTTTGGGTAATCTTCCTAACCCCTTTTTCCATGCTTGTGATGTATTTCCCTGCCTAATTGTGATTTATTGGCTCGAATTTATTTCGAATTTCGTGTGGATTTGGTTCGAAAATTCTTGCTGTTAGGCGTGTGGTTTTGGTTCGAAATTTGTGGCTTATGGTTCGAATTTTTGCCCTATTTTGGTGAGGGTTTGATTTCGAATTTTGGGGGTTTTGGCTATGGGTTGATGATTCATGTTAGGGATCGCCTATTACATGTTTTAGATGATTTATGATGCTTGGTTGGGTTCGAATTGTGATGCTGGGGTTCGAATTATTGAAGGTGTTCTTGGGCAATTTTTCGATATGTCGCATTCGTTTTCCCTCCCTGCATGTACCCTGCCCCGGGTCTTTTAAATGATTTATTGTCGTGTGTTGACGATATGTTGAGGGTTATGGGTGTGCTTGAGCATGGGTTGCATGTTCGTAAATAATCGTGAATTATTTATCGTGTTAGCACATCATTCCTCGGGGCATGGAACTCGAGCAAGGTTTGGCTCGGACTTCGAGGATTTAAGGTACGTTTAGCGTACGAGCATAGCTTAAATGATGTTTTACAAGTATGATGCATGATTTAAATACATGAAATGCTTTACTATGATGGCACCGTGACTTGGTCACGTTATGTTGAATCACATGGTGAAATGCTTGGTGCCGCTATGAAGCGAGCAAATGATGGGTGTGGTCGCTACGGAGCGAACACTAGTAGTATGACGCTACTTTGAAGTAAGAAATGAAAATGTGGTATTGATTAGATATCTAGGATATCTGTATTTTATTCCCTATTGGTAATGAATAGGAACAGAGACGTAGTTAATCAGAGAAGTGATTAACTAGTATCGGAAGTTAAGGAAGTCTCAATATGATATCTAGAATTATGATAATTGCTAGATAAAGAAAGATGTTATGAAATGTTGTTAATTCGAAACTGGTTAGGGTTAACCAATATGATGATTAACTGCATATTCAGGATTTGATGATTTATCTGTTTTGAGAACAGGGTCATTACAGGGGTACGCTAGGATGAGGATGATACCATCCAGGAAGTGTCACATATGTTCCACAATATTTACATTTTTGTAAATTATGTATTATGTCATTATGATTATGAAATTGTGGAATTGGTATGCTCACCCCGTTGGGGGCTGTCTCTGTTGGGACAGGTGGACAGGTACATCGATGGCTTTGGAGATGAGCTCGAGCTGTTGATTGGATGTACTCCCAGGATCGTGGTACCAGGGCTTGATGGAGCACGGTATCGTATAGAGTACCTATATATATATATATACACCCATGATGGTTATACACATGATTATGATGCTCGCATGTGAGCACGATGGTACTTGTATATGGGTTGTATATAAAGGCATGAGCCTTTCTCTCTCTCATTCTATGTTGCATGCAATTAGAGGTAGAATTGCTAAATGATTATGAGAGTCATTAGTGTATGTGGGTGTTGAAACCCACTTTTGTTGCCATATGTGTGGTGTCTTCCCTGGCTGGGAATTTACTTGATATTGCTGTATTCTGATGAGTATTATGTTTTCCCTGGCCGGGAATTACGTTGTGTGCTGTACTTTTATTTCGGGATAGCTCTATTTATGGGGAGACTCTGCCCAAATTTTTATAAAAGTCCACAATGTAAAAAGTGGTGTAATGGGCGAACTCTATGAGTCTCTTGTTGCTAGGATGATAAACTTTTAACATGGTATGTTAAAGAAAACTTTGTAATTGCCATTCAATGGTATATTACCATCGGAGTTCCCGAATGATTTTATGGAAAGTATGTGACACACATAATGATTAATACACTAATCAAGGGTTAAGTATTTGGGGTCCTTACATTAGTGGTATCAGAGCAGTGGTTGCTCATTGGGGCTGTTGAGGGCCTAGGAAGTTATTGATAGCACATATTTATGCATGATGGCATTAATGTTATACGACATGACTAATTGTTTATGTGCTTATATGATATGAAAAGTGGTATTGCTAACCATTGTGGTTGCAGGAATCGTGTGGAACACGATAGGATGGCATTAATAGCGATGTCTAACACTCTATATGGTACGTGCCAAGGAACCTGATTTTGGAAGAGAATCAGGGAAAAGAAAGATATGATGTATTGTCTGATGACAGACTGGGTAGACAACCGACAGTGGAATACTTCGGTATGGTCTCAATTATTATTGAATATACTAATGCGTTTGTTCATGTAATGTTCAAGCAAGGAAGGTGCGTAAGAAACGTACGGGCATCAAACGGTAACATATTCTTAAACTATGACTTTGCATTGATTGCATAAGTGTTTACGATGATGATGATTATGATGATGTTTATGATGATGATGTTTACGATGATGTTTACGATGATGATGATTATGATAAGTAAGTTAAGACGATTATGTTTATGATAAGTAAAGATGATATGATGTTTATGATGATGATTATGATAAGTAAGTTAAGATGATGATGTTTATGATAAGTAAAGATGATATGATGTTTATGATGATGATTATGATAAGTAAGTTAAGATGATGATGTTTATGATAAGTAAAGATGATATGATGTTTATGATGATGATTCTGATAAGTCCGTTAAGCTGCTGATGTTTATGATAAGTCCCGCTGATGATGTTTTGCTGATGCTTGCTAAGTCCGTTGATGATGCTGTTTCTGATAAGTAAGCTGATCTGATGTTTCTGCTGCTGCTTATGATAAGTAAGTTGATGATGATGTTTATGATGTTGATCTGATGTTTATGATGCTGATTCTGATAAGTAAGTTAAGATGATGATGTTTATGATGAGTAAAGATGCTATGATGTTTATGATGCTGATTATGATAAGTAAGTTAAGATGATGATGTTTATGATGAGTAAAGATGATATGATGTTTATGATGCTGATTATGATAAGTAAGTTAAGCTGATGATGTTTATGATAAGTAAAGATGATATGCTGTTTCTGATGATGATTATGATAAGTAAGTTACGCTGCTGATGTTTCTGATGAGTAAAGATGCTATGATGTTTACGACTGATGTTTACGCTGATGATGATTATGACGATGTTTATGATGACGTATATGAGATTGGGTAAGGTGCCCATGTGGTAAGATGCCACACAATGTTTATGATCTGGTAAGACGCCATATGATTGGGTGAGATACCCATGTGGTAAGATGCCACACAATGTTTATGATATGGTAAGACGCCATATGATTGGGTGAGATACCCATGTGGTAAGATGCCACACAATGTTTATGATATGGTAAGACGCCATATGATTGGGTGAGATACCTATGTGGGTAAGATGCCACACAATGTGTATGATATGGTAAGACGCCATATGATTGGGTAAGATGCCCATGTGGTAAGATGCCACACGATGATTGTGTTATGGTAAGATGCCATATGACGGGGTAAGATGCCCATATGGTAAGAGACCATACGATGTTATTATGTGGTAAGACGCCACAGGGTAAGATGCCCATATGGTAAGAGACCATACGATGTTATTATGTGGTAAGACGCCACAGGGTAAGATGCCCATATGGTAAGAGACCATACGATGTTATTATGTGGTAAGACGCCACAGGGTAAGATGCCCATATGGTAAGAGGCCATACAATGTTATTATGTGGTAAGACGCCACAGGGTAATATGCCCATATGGTAAGAGGCCATACAATGTTATTGTGTGGTAAGACGCCACGGGGTAAGATGCCCATATGGTAAGAGGTCATACGATGTTATTATGTGGTAAGATGCCACAGGGTAAGATGCCCATGTGCATGAATATGAACCAGGGAAAATGAAAAGAAGTTAATGAATAACCAGCAAGCTTACTCAACTATGATTTCGTACATTTACTGTTATAGCTATAAGATGATGATGCTTATATGATGATGATGTATAAGATGATGATACTATAAGATGATGATGTATAAGATGATGATACTATAAGATGATGATGTATAAGATGATGATGCTATAAGATGATGATGTATAAGATGACGATGCTTATATGATGATAATGTATAAGATGATGATGCTATAAGATGATGATGTATAAGATGATGATGCTATAAGATGATGATGTATAAGATGATGATGCTTATATGATGATGATGTATAAGATGATGATGCTTATAAGATGATGATGTATAAGATGATGATGCTATAAGATGACGATGCTTATGTGATGATGATGTTATAAGATGATGATATTTATGAAATGATGATGCTCATATGATGAAGATGTTATAAGATGGTGATCATTATAAGATGATGATTTTAATCATTCATGTCAAGAATTAATGACTATATACATGGCTATGAAACAGGGACATTGGAGTGTCCGGGGTGTATAGGCATTAGAGGAATGTTGGGTAAAGACCCACTACTCTATTGATTTTCTTCCCACAGTATGGTATGCCGTGCGGAAACGTCCATCTTATTGGTAGGTTTGAGGTGAACCTAGAGGGGCAGCGACTAGTTTGTCTGCCGTGTGTATGCCGCACCAAGAGGGGCTTGTTAGAGCCGTTATACTGCTCGTAGGAACCAAGTGGCAAATCGTAAGGTGATACGATGTGGATTGTGGTGGACTCTAGTAGTCACCATGTCATCGAGGTTGAGGTTGTGCATGCCTCACTGAAACGTGTATACGTTATGTTTAATCTTGGTGAGACTTGTCTGTGACAGCTCATGATGTTGGAGTACCAACAAGAGAGTCATCAAGTCGTCGTTGATTCGATCTGGGAATCCATGTATTTGGGATGCAATGGGTTTATTGCACGTCCTTTCAAGTTTGAAACTCTGAGGAGTCTCGATTGTTTGTTTATGACCAGGATGTGGTTCTTGGGATATCCAGAGGTGGACATCTTATGAGATATCTTTTGTGTGAATCTGTGGCCGTGAGTTGCCCAATTTGAGTTGCAATGATTCGACTGCTCCTTCGATAGAGGAGGTTTGAGAGTGGAAACCAGGTTTGGTGTGTGTACACCGTGGAATACTAGTGTTTCCCTCGTAACGATGTATGTTAGACATCGTGAGTCATGATAAGAGATGTCATTGAATGATATCTACGATGGAATCGGGAGCGATTCGGATCCTCGCAGTTTCAGTTGACTAACTGCTTTTGGATTGTTAGCGTGGGTTGCGCTGACGCTTTTTGACGTTGTGATGGATTTGGAAGTCTATTCCACTTCAGGGTTGACACGAGGTCAACGTTCCCACGGTTGAGATGTCATTCAGGATGCGTTCTTACTGGTTGTATTAGAACGAAGGATGACTGTCCGATCTACAGTCGTAAGTATCCTCGCGTTTGTTAAGACGATCCCGATATGGTCAAGAATGGAAGTTATGGCTTCATGTTGTTGTGTAGCCTGGGTGTTATGTAATACACCGGTGCTAATTTCGAGGACGAAATTCTTTTAGTGGGGGATATTGTGATGACCAGGGATTATAGATGTTAATCCCGTAGTGTTAATAACCCCTAAAGATGTTTTACGTAGCGATTTGGAGTTTAATCGCGATGTTGGGCCTTCTGGGCTCGTTTATTTGGGTAGTTGGGATCGTTGGATCCCGAGGATGAGATTGTATTCACATTACGGTGTAAAACCTAAGAGTTGGGTTTTTAATGTGTCTCGGAATCTCGGGTGCTTGTGTGAGCACCGGTAGGGGGTTTTGGGGTTAGAGATAGAGTTTTTGAAAACAGATGATTTTTAATGAATCACGATGTATTTGTGGGGCTATTAGTATTTCGGGGTATTTTGCTATAAATACAAGTTGAACCCGAGATTTTAGAATTAAATTCATTTTCAGCCCACTTTTCCTTCTCTCTCTCTCCCGCGCGACAGCCATTCCCGACCTCCCCTGCCCCCGCCGCTTCAGGCGCCTCGCCCGCCGCCGTCCGGCCGCCGGGTGCGACCCGTCGCCGGCTTCGTCTCGACGAGACGCAGCTTTCCCCTCCATCAATTCGAAGTTTCATCGCGTGTGGAAGTCGGATTTTGCGGAAGTGCGCCGATCCCCAATTTCTAGGGTTCTTCGATTTTGGTCCGATTTCTTCCGATTTTCGTTTGGGTAATCTTCCTAACCCCTTTTTCCATGCTTGTGATGTATTTCCCTGCCTAATTGTGATTTATTGGCTCGAATTTATTTCGAATTTCGTGTGGATTTGGTTCGAAAATTCTTGCTGTTAGGCGTGTGGTTTTGGTTCGAAATTTGTGGCTTATGGTTCGAATTTTTGCCCTATTTTGGTGAGGGTTTGATTTCGAATTTTGGGGGTTTTGGCTATGGGTTGATGATTCATGTTAGGGATCGCCTATTACATGTTTTAGATGATTTATGATGCTTGGTTGGGTTCGAATTGTAATGCTGGGGTTCGAATTATTGAAGGTGTTCTTGGGCAATTTTTCGATATGTCGCATTCGTTTTCCCTCCCTGCATGTACCCTGCCCCGGGTCTTTTAAATGATTTATTGTCGTGTGTTGACGATATGTTGAGGGTTATGGGTGTGCTTGAGCATGGGTTGCATGTTCGTAAATAATCGTGAATTATTTATCGTGTTAGCACATCATTCCTCGGGGCATGGAACTCGAGCAAGGTTTGGCTCGGACTTCGAGGATTTAAGGTACGTTTAGCGTACGAGCATAGCTTAAATGATGTTTTACAAGTATGATGCATGATTTAAATACATGAAATGCTTTACTATGATGGCACCGTGACTTGGTCACGTTATGTTGAATCACATGGTGAAATGCTTGGTGCCGCTATGAAGCGAGCAAATGATGGGTGTGGTCGCTACGGAGCGAACACTAGTAGTATGACGCTACTTTGAAGTAAGAAATGAAAATGTGGTATTGATTAGATATCTAGGATATCTGTATTTTATTCCCTATTGGTAATGAATAGGAACAAAGACGTAGTTAATCAGAGAAGTGATTAACTAGTATCGGAAGTTAAGGAAGTCTCAATATGATATCTAGAATTATGATAATTGCTAGATAAAGAAAGATGTTATGAAATGTTGTTAATTCGAAACTGGTTAGGGTTAACCAATATGATGATTAACTGCATATTCAGGATTTGATGATTTATCTGTTTTGAGAACAGGGTCATTACAGGGGTACGCTAGGATGAGGATGATACCATCCAGGAAGTGTCACATATGTTCCACAATATTTACATTTTTGTAAATTATGTATTATGTCATTATGATTATGAAATTGTGGAATTGGTATGCTCACCCCGTTGGGGGCTGTCTCTGTTGGGACAGGTGGACAGGTACATCGATGGCTTTGGAGATGAGCTCGAGCTGTTGATTGGATGTACTCCCAGGATCGTGGTACCAGGGCTTGATGGAGCACGGTATCGTATAGAGTACCTATATATATATATATACACCCATGATGGTTATACACATGATTATGATGCTCGCATGTGAGCACGATGGTACTTGTATATGGGTTGTATATAAAGGCATGAGCCTTTCTCTCTCTCATTCTATGTTGCATGCAATTAGAGGTAGAATTGCTAAATGATTATGAGAGTCATTAGTGTATGTGGGTGTTGAAACCCACTTTTGTTGCCATATGTGTGGTGTCTTCCCTGGCTGGGAATTTACTTGATATTGCTGTATTCTGATGAGTATTATGTTTTCCCTGGCCGGGAATTACGTTGTGTGCTGTACTTTTATTTCGGGATAGCTCTATTTATGGGGAGACTCTGCCCAAATTTTTATAAAAGTCCACAATGTAAAAAGTGGTGTAATGGGCGAACTCTATGAGTCTCTTGTTGCTAGGATGATAAACTTTTAACATGGTATGTTAAAGAAAACTTTGTAATTGCCATTCAATGGTATATTACCATCGGAGTTCCCGAATGATTTTATGGAAAGTATGTGCCACACATAATGATTAATACACTAATCAAGGGTTAAGTATTTGGGGTCCTTACATTAACACCATAAATCCCCGGACATCACAATATCCATGGCAACTAACAACGTAACAAGCACATTATCACTGCGATCGGTCCTTGAGAAGGACAAATTAAATGGATCAGATTTCCTAGACTGATATAAAAACTTGAGGATAGTCCTCAAACAAGAAAAGAAGCAATATGTCCTAGAAGAACCCTTACCTGCTGAGGAACCTCCCCTGACGGCTGCTAAGGCCGATAAAGATGCTTACAAGAAGCATCAAAATGATGCACTTGATGTTGGGTGCCTTATGCTTGCCACCATGAACTCTGAGCTTCAGAAGCAACATGAGGAAATGGAGGCGTTCGATATGATCGAGCATCTAAAGCAACTGTACCAACAACAAGCAAGACAAGAGAGGTATGACGTCTCTAAAGCGTTGTTCCAGTGTAGAATGGTAGAAGGAAGTCTAGTTGGAACTCATGTACTCAAGATGATTGGGTATATTGAGAATCTGGAGAAGCTAGGTTTTCCTTTGGACCAAGAGTTGGCCACTGACGTGATCTTGCAATCGTTGCCTGAAAGCTTCAGTCAATTTGTCTTGAATTACAATATGATTGAAATTGAAAAGACTCTACCACAGTTACTTGGCATGCTTAGAACTTTTGAAGCAAATAGCAAGAAGTCTAAGCCTACAAATGTTCTTATTGTGAATAAGAGCAAAGGAAAGACTAAAGCTAAGAGCTTCAAGAAGAACAAGAAGGTCTTTGTTATATCTAAGCCAAAAGCTTATGCACTGAAGCCAAAGGGAGGGATAGCAAAGGAAGGGAACTGTTTCCATTCCGGTGAGACCGGTCATTGGAAAAGGAACTGCAAAGTATATCTGGAGGATCTCAAGAAGGAAGTGTGACTTCCACTTCAGGTATTTTTGTTATAGAAGTCAATTTATCTACTTCTTCATCTTGGGTATTAGATACTGGATGTGGATCTCACATTTGTGTAAATGTGCAGGACCTCAAAAAGAGTAGATTGTTGGCGAAAGGCGAAGTAGATCTCAGAGTTGGAAATGGAGCAAGAGTTGCTGCATTAGCTGTTGGGGATTATCATTTATCTTTGCCTTCTGGTTTATCGTTGATTTTAAAAGATTGTTATTTTGTGCCTTCAATTACCAAAAACATTCTTTCTATTTCTTGTTTGGACAAGTATTGATTTTCATTTATTATAAAGGACAACTGTTGTTCCATTTATTTAAATGATATGTTTTATGCTAGTGCACAAATGGTGAATGGTCTTTATTTATTAAATCTTGATATGTCTGTCTATAACATAAATACTAAAAGGATTAAAAATAATGATTGTAATCCGACTTATCTCTAGCATTGTCGCTTGGGCCACATAAACGAGAATCGCATATCTAAACTTCATAAGGATGGAGTATTAGATTCATTTGATTTTGAATCATATGAAACATGCGAGTCTTGTTTAATGGGGAAGATGACTAAAGCCCCTTTCAAAGGACATTTGAAAGGGCAAATGCTTTATTGGGACTAATACATAGTGATGTATGTGGACCAATAAGTACACAAGCTAGAGGTGGTTTTCAGTACTTCGTTACATTTGCTGATGATCTCAGTAGATATGGGTATGTGTACCTAATGAAGCACAAGCATGAAACCTTTGAAAAGTTCAGATTTCAAGAATGAAGTACAAAACCAACTTGGCAAAAGTATCAAAATCCTTCGATCAGATCGAGGAGGTGAATACTTAAGCCAAGAGTTTCATGACTATCTAAAGGAGTGTGGGATAGTCCCACAACTCACTCCTCCGTATACTCCACAATGGAATGGTGTATCCGAGAGGAGAAATCGAACCTTGTTGGACATGGTTAGATCAATGATGAGTCATGCAGATCTTCCGATATCGTTTTGGGGACACGCTCTAGAAACAGCGATTTTCTTACTGAACCGTGTTCCATCTAAATCAGTGGAAAAGACACCATATGAGATATGGACTGGGAAGCGTCCTAGTATGTCTTTTATGAAGATTTGGGGTTGTGAGGCTTTCGTTAGACGTCACGCCACTAACAAACTTGGACCCAAATCGGATAAGTGTTTATTTGTGGGGTATCCTAAGGAAACGAAAGGATACTATTTCTATTATCCCACCGAGAACAAAGTAGTTGTTGCTCGGACTGGTGTATTTCTTGAAAGAGAATTTATTTCTAGAAAAACCAGTGGGAGAAAAATAGAACTTAGTGAAGTTCAACCACAAGAAAACACTGAACCTGAGATTGAGATGGAAACAGAGCAGGCACCGCATGCTGTTGTGGAAGAAGTACCTGCTCAAGAGACACAAGCCCAGCGTATAGGTCTGTAAGAGAACACCGGGAGCCACAGAGATATGGATTTCTTGTGACTCAACAAGGTGACTTACTACTTATTGATGAGGATGAGCCGTCATCTTATCAACAAGCTATAATGGGCACTGATTCTGAGAAATGGCAAGAGGCCATGAAATCTGAGATGAAATCCATGTATGCAAACCAAGTATGGACTTTGGTTGATCCACCTGAAGGGGTACGACCCATAGGGTGCAAATGGATTTTCAAGAAAAAGACCGATATGGATGGTAATGTACAAACCTATAAAGGTCGGCTGGTTGCAAAAGGATTCAAACAAATTCATGGTATTGACTATGATGAAACCTTTTCACCAGTGGCCATGGTTAAATCCATAAGGATCTTACTTGCAATAGCTGCATTTCATGATTATGAAATCTGGCAGATGGATGTCAAAACAGCTTTCCTTAATGGAAATCAGCTCGAGGATGTGTACATGACACAGCCCGAGGGTTTGTCGATCCAAAGGATGCTGGAAAGATATGCAAGCTACAACGATCCATTTATGGATTGAAGCAAGCTTCTCGGAGTTGGAATCTTCATTTTGATGATGCAATCAAAGAGTTTGGTTTTATCAAAAACGTAGATGAACCTTGTGTCTACAAGAAGGTCAGTGGGAGCATAATCATTTTCCTAGTGTTGTATGTAGATGACATACTTCTCATTGGGAATGATATCCCTGCCTTACAATCTGTAAAGATTTGGCTAGGGAACTGCTTTTCGATGAAAGACTTGGGAGAAGCCGACTATGTATTAGGAATCAAGATCTATAGAGATAGATCGATAAGGCTTCTTGGTCTAATTCAAAATACATACAAAGACAAAGTGCTAAAACGGTTTAGCATGCAAGAATCAAAGAAAGGATTCTTGCCTATGACACATGGTATATATCTCTTGAAGGAACAGTGTCCTTCAACACCAGATGAGAGACAACGCATGAGTAAGATTCCATATGCGTCAGCTATTGGATCTATCATGTATGTCATGATATGTACTCGTCCCGATGTATCGTATGCTTTGAGCATGACGAGCAGATATCAAGTTGATCCAGGTGAAGGTCATTGGATCGCTGTCAAGAATATCCTGAAGTACTTGAGAAGAACTAAGGATACATTCTTGATTTATGGAGGTGAGGAAGAGCTCAATGTAATGGGTTACACTGATGCAAGCTTCCAAACCGACAAAGATGATTTTCGATCGCAATCTGGATATGTGTATTGCCTAAATGGAGGTGTTGTGAGCTGGAAGAGTTCAAAGCAAGAGACAGTAGCCGATTCTACGACAGAAGCTGAGTATATTGCTGCCTCGGATGCAGCAAAGGAAGCTGTTTGGATTAGGAAGTTCATTTCTGAACTTGGAGTGGTGCCTAGCATTAAAGATCCGATAGAACTCTATTGTGATAACAATGGAGCGATCGCATTGGCTAAGGAACCTAGATCTCACCAAAGATCCAAGCACATACTTAGGCGTTTCCATTTCATTCGAGAAATCGTTGAAAGGGGAGATGTTAAAATATGCAAAGTACCAACAGATGATAACGTATCTGACCCATTGACGAAGCCACTGTCATAGCAGAAGCATGATCGTCATACTAGATCTCTAGGCATTAGGTATATGTCTGAGTGGTCTTAGTGCAAGTGGGAGATTTGTTGGGATATGCCATAAGACAAGTCATTAGATGATTGTTTTGACATACAATGTTTATGATTTTATGAATGGCAATTCATTATTATATATTATTCGTTTAACTGTGCAATGTGAATTAATATATATGTTAATGTCCTTAGAATAATATTGTATTATTCTTAAACATTGTCCCTAGTCAAGTATCATCATGAATCAGGATAATGATAATACATAGAGACTAGTATGTATTGATTGATGAATTGTTCATTGATATGAGATATCAAATCAACACATGGGTACATGTTAGAGAACGATGTACTGGACAGACCCACCATGAGAATGCTACATGGATAGTTATATGATTGTCATAAGCAATTCTCATAGTGATAATAATGTATGTAATCCTTACGACTTGTGATCATCAGAGATCCCAACATAAGGAGTTATGTATCTTGATATTGTCAAACGTTACCCGTAACAGGGTAAACTATAAAGGCGACTATTGGATAAACTACGAATTATGTAGAGGGATGTTGACTGATCGAGATAGGATTTGTCCCTCCTATATAACAGGAGAAGTGTTTGGCCCTTGATCAAGTGAGAACTAAAATGCATGGCCATGCTCGAATGAGTCGATATGTGATATCGAGCTTTTTCGTTTATTCTAGTTCTACTTGGGGATCAAGAAATAAAGATTGTTAGACATAAATTTACCAAATTTCTTGATTTATAATGATGAGAGGGTTTAAAATTCCTTTTATTCTTAGACATAAATTTACCAAATTTCTTGATAAATAATGACATAGCATCATTACTTATCTGTTCGATAGATCGATCTGTTGTGGGGGTGGTCTGGTCTGGAATGGCTGCTAGTGATTTGTTTGGTTGAGAGATGAATGGCGCTGCTTCACCTCTGGTGATCAGTTCGAACTCATATGCCTTAAGATCTGCGAACAGATCATGAAGTTCAACTTTGTTCAGATCTTTAGACTCTCTCATTGCAATGGTCTTTACATCCCATTCTTTTGGCAACGCTCTCATTACTTTCAGAGCAATCTCTCTGTTAGAGTATTCCTTGCCCAGACCATTTAGTTCATTGATAATACCAGTAACTCTTTCATCAAACTCATTTAGAGTTTCTCCAATCTTCATTTTTATGCTCTCAAATCTTTGAAGAGCAACAGTCAGCTTGTTTTCCTTGGTCTGGTCGTTCCCTTCACATAGCTGTGCTATCTTCTCCCAAATTTCTTTGGCATTAGAGCACATTTTGATTTTACTGAACATATTCTTGTCCAACGTCTTGAACAAGATGTCTTTGGCAACGTTGTCTAGATTTGCTTTCTTTCTTTCTTCATTCGTCCACAGGGATCTGTCCTTCTCGACCATTTGGGGCTCACCACCAGTAATGGAGGCTGCTGTATTGACTTTCAGAATTTTCATTGGTCCATCAGTGATGACGAACCACATATCGTCATCCTGTGCTGCCAGATGAGCTTGCATTCTGATTCTCCAATCATCATATTCTTCTTTTGAGAACATAGGAATTTTGTTGAATGATGCCATCAGCTCAAGTGTCTTTGAGATGATTAAAACGACCTGCTCTGATACCACTTGGTAGGATCGGTCCGGAGTGTTTAGAGGGGGGGGGGGGGTGAATGAACACTCCTCTTAAAAATAATCCTTTGTGATTTCTCTCGGGTTAGTGAAAGAAATCTGTTTCTTAATCAACTTTTCTGCAAAACAGACCACTGAATATTTTAGTGCGGAACGGTCTGTTCTTAGATTAGTAAGAACGGCTCGATGGCTTGAAAGTATAGCGAGTGAAGAATGATAAAAGACAGAATATGTTTCTGGAAGTTCGAAGGTGGTGTAATCCTTCAACGTCTCGCCTTCTTCCAATTAAGGAAGGATTCCACTAGAAGACTTTGATTTATACAATCCTGTTGTACAAACCCAATTCAGCTGGATTTACCTCACTACCAGAATGAAACTCCTAGTCTCTCGATCTGTTCAGACACACTCTGTCTGACAGTTACAATTGATTCTCACTTCTTTATCTTAGTACAGAATACAAAAGATAGACTAATTTAGTCTATGCACACAATGATCCTAAGATGATCAAGTATTACAATATGCTTGTGCTTATGAAGATTTTCAGCTCGAGAATGTCTGAGCTTTTAAGCTTGTGCTGTTTAGCTTTCTTTTGCGTTTTTCGATTGATCAGACTCTGTCTTGAGCTCTTCTGTTGCATCCTTATATAGTTGCATGTACCAACGACATTATTTCCATTTATGTGCAACTCTTGACTCTGCTCAAACTCTGAGTAAGCTACAGTCTTATTCTTTTGGGCACTTGCCCTTCTGGTTCATGTTTTCGGCGACTGTCAGGTAAGCTCTTCTTTGTCTTCTTACCTTTTATGGTAATCTTCAGTCTTTGGTCTTTTTCAGCATTAATTGCAACATTAAATGCTTCAATATAGCCGTTAATGATTCGGACTGAAGAGCAAATCTAATTCAGCCTTGTCTGCTCTGATCTGATAATAGTTGAGATCGATCTTTAAGCTTCGATCTGGTCAGGCTGATATTCATTGATCCGTTCTGATTTGCGACATACCATTTTAGCTTGATCTGCTTTGAGCAATCGATCTGGCCAGTCTGATATCCATCGATCCGTACTGATTTGTTTTGTCATCTTTAAAATCCGGAACTAACAAGTACTACTTCTACTTTACTGGGATCAACTGGTATCCTGTGAGTTGTATCACCTATCCCAAAATAACATTCAATTCAACCAAGATTTACACTTCGATAACTTGGTATACAATTTGAGCTTCACGAAGCGTCTGAATAACAAATCGTAGATGTTCTGTGTGGTTCCTTTCGAATCTCGAATACACTAAGATACCACTGATGAATATGATTACAATTCCACCCAAAAATTTATGGAATACTTTATTCATCAAATTCATAATTCTACTGGTATAGTTGTCTGACCACACGACATTACCAAAAATTCCAAATGCCTATATCTGGTTTGACTATTGCCTAGAGAACATTTTCTTTTCTGATTAAAACTGATGGTAACCAGATTTAAAATCATTCTTCTTATAATTCAAGTTTCTTACAATTGATCATTTACTTCTCGATCTTAGGCAGTGGGTATTTATTCTTGACAATATGTAAGACCCCAACACCTAAACTCGTCATTAGTTCATTTATGACGTCGTATATGTATAAATTTTTCGTTTTCTTTTCATTCTTAAAAAAAAGAATCATCACATGCTTCCCATAGTCCCATGACATAAATAATGTTAAACATTATATGATCATCTCTACCAACAAATAGACTCAAAGATTTCGCCCATTACACCACTTTTACATTGTGGGTTTTTATAAAAATTTGGGCAGAGTCTCCCCACAAACTGAGCTATCCGGAAAGAAAAGCACATCACATAATATAACTCCCGACCAGGGACAACGCAATATTAAACAGAATATAGAAACACAAGTAAATTCCCAGCCAGGGAAGACACCACACTAATAAGACAATAAAAGTGGGTTTCAACACCCTTATACAGTCCATATACAGATACAAGTGCTCACAGAAGAGCAACGAATAACGGATACACATCCGGATGCATAATTAGTATAAATACCAACCGCTCAATCTCGTATATCGGCTCAATCTCATACTATGCTTCTGGAAGCATCATCCAACAAGGTTCGAGCCTAGCACTCCAAGGCAGCATCGTACCTGTCGTACCTGTTTCAACATAAACAGCCCCCACACAGGGTGAGCACACTCCCACTCAATATTCAATCACAAATCAACATACAACATCATAATGCAATAATTTAAATTATTCAAAACTCATAAAGTATACTCCCTGTACAATTCCGAATTTGTATGGCTTCCACACACTGTTCCTGTTTCAAACTCACGCACTTCATAATGTCAAGTTTAGTATTGTCACTGAAAATGTAATACTCAACAACACTTATGAATTCAATACAATGACAACATATTATTTATGCTCAAACATAAATAGTTCAACATCAATGGAAACCTGGTTATCCCAATGTAACCCTAGTTATCCCACCATCTCAATCTCGAACTTTCTCATATCGCTCATGCCCACGGCATCACTACTCAACAAGTAAAATTGTAACCCTGGTTATCCCCCCATAATTTGTATATGAAACTCAATTATTAAAGTCAAACACTTACCTGAATCATCATATTCTGTAATACCCCCGAAATGTGATATGATTATGTTCTATGATGATAAATTATGATGTGTATAAGGGTTGTGGTGTATTTAAATTGGGGGCCATGATTTATGTTATGATGATATGATGTGGGGAACATGTTGGGTGTTTAAGGGATGTATTAATTAAGTGAAGTTATAAGATATCGAGTGAGGATATTTTAATACATCGTACTAAATACCGGGACACAATTAAACACCACATGACCACCCTACCCACACCACCCCCACCCACTCGGTCACCACCCTCCCCCAATTGCACCCTACACCCCCACTTGGCAGCCCATACTCCCTTCTCCTTACTTCACTCCACCTCCAGCCAACTTTACTCCACCTCCTCTCTCTCTTTCTCTCCCAAATCGTGCCTGTAAGCTGCTGGGAAGGGAAGAAAAGCTTGGTTTGAAGAGTGTTAAAAACCTTGCAAAAAGAGGAGCAAAAGTAGAGGGGTAAGTCTTACTCTGTTTTTTTCGGAGTTTTGGTTAAGTTTGGGTTTGGTGGGATGATTTTAAAGAATGCTAAGTTTAGGTTTGGGTGAAACCTTGATATGGGTGCTTACATGAAAGTATTATGTAATTATTAGCATGTTTGCTCGAGCATATTACATGTTTTATATGGTGGATTTCTAGCCATGAAACTATGTGCTCGAAAATCTGGGCAAAGAAGAACATACTCTGTTTTTCTGTAAAGTAGGTTGAGGATGAAGATTATGATGATGTTATGATGCATGTTAGCTTAGGTTTTGTTAAACCTTGGATTTAAGAGCTTACATGGATATTTTATGAAGTTCTTCACATGTTTGTTTCAGCATGAAAGATGTATTATGAAGTAGAAAAGATGGTATGAAAAGAGGTGCTCAAAAATCTGGGGAAAATCCCGATTTTTCAGAGCTCTCGATCGATCGAGATTTGGTCCCGATCGATCGAGCGAGACAGAAGGTCTAAGCATGTTTTCAAAATTTTGGTGCCGATCGAACGAAGGATTTCTCGATCGATCGGTGAAGCTCCTCGATCGATCGGTAAATTGTTTCGATCGATCGAGCGAGACAGAATGCTAAGGCACTGTTTGTGCACAGTGTCTCGATCGATCGAGACCTTGGGCCGATCGACCGAGAGAAGCAGAAAGTTGAAATATATAATGATGTTTTATTTTGTTAAGTTTATGATATGAGATGGTTTTGAGGCATCTAATATGGTATTATGTGGTCTTGTAGAACCATCCCAGGTACCGGCATCATCAAGGAGATAAAGTCTGTTGACTCCTCCTCCTTTTGAAAAGGTACGTAAGAGGCGTACGGGCATCGGACGGTAACACACATCTTTATACTACGACTATGCTTTTATTTGCATGAGTATTCACGATGAAATGACGATGTTTATACGATGTTTACACGATGATGTTTATACGATGTTTATACGATGAAGTTCATACGATGTTTATTGCTTATACGATGCTTATATGATGACATTTATACGATGTAATTGTGGTAAGATGCCACGGGGTAAGATGCCCCACATGGTAAGAGGCCATGCGATGAATTGTGGTAATTTGCCACGGGGTAAGATGCCCCACATGGTAAGAGGCCATGCGATGTATTGTGGTAAGATGCCACGGGGTAAGATGCCCCATATGGTAAGAGGCCATACGATGATATGGTGGTAAGATGCCACGGGGGTAAGACGCCCCATATGCATGATTTTAAATCAGGGACAACAATAAGAAGTTAATGAATAACCAGCATATTTACTTAACCAATGTTTCATGCATTTACTATGATGTTTTATGATGTTAAGTAAGATTGTATATGCTCATGATGTGTTGTCCCTGTAGGTACACTTTTGGACGAAAGGACTAAGGGTCGGGTTGAGGCAGTGAGCTACGAGGGACACAGGAATGCATAGGATTCAAGTTATGATTAGTAACTACTCTAGGAGTAGTGTAAATCTAAATGACATTCTTTTAGAATGTAACGAATTATTTTTTTGAGTTTTGTATTTTGGCCTGTAATCCTGTTAGCTCGTGTAACAACCAAAACCTTAAGATGTTACCTAAATGCATGATTAGTCGTTCTTATGTCTTTTAATCACTGTTAAGGTGGGAAGACCCCACATTAGTGGTATCAGAGCAGTGGTTAGATAACTCGGGAATGAGTGAAGGGTAGCCTTAGCAATAAGTTAGCTATGTGCTTACTTTTGGACATGTTTACATGTATGTTATTCATAAGAAGAAGGTGTTATACTAACATGTTCAATTATCTAACGATGAGTTTTATGAATTGCTTTTGGTGTTGTTATTAACCCTTGTGTTGCAGCATGGCAGCAAACATAGAAGTGGGTGACGCCATTAGTGTAAATGCAAGTGCGGGCCGTACGAATCCATTGCCACCACCAGCCTTGGGAGAGGAACCCTCTGAATAGCAGTTGCTACCTGAGGAATTGAGCTTGGCTCAGTTTATGATGTATCGACCTCCGATGTTCGAGGGAACTAAATCAGGAGAGAAAGCGGAGGAATGGTTAGAGAGGATCGAACAGATATTTGTGGCAGCACCTTGTGCAAAGACGGCCTGGATCCGATTAGCAGAATTTCAGCTGTCCAAGAAGGCACTGATGTGGTGGAAAACCACAGTGATTGAGCAAGAGGTTCTGGGACAGGAAGTGAATTGGAAGATGTTCCGAATGCGGTTTCTAAACCGCTATTTCTCAGCCGCTGCAAGACAGGCCAAGGAGGATGAGTTTACCAGTTTAAGACAAGGTACCATGCCTGTATCTGACTATGCTCTACATTACTGTTCCTTACTACGATATGTGCCACAAATTGCTGCAAGCACTCAAGCGAAGATGCGGAACTTCATGAAGGGCTTAAGGCCTGAGCTGTATGACAGGGTGATCACCTATGGCCCTGCCTGTTTTGATGATGCACTCTCACGAGCTGAGCTAGCTGAACTGGGAGTCGGTGCATATCCTGATGCTGTGCCACCTCCGGCACCCCCTCAGAGATCCACTTCTGATAATTTGAAGCCCAGGGGTGATCAGTTTAAGCCTAGGGGGAACACTTCAGCATCGAGATTCAGTGGCAAGAGGCCCGAGAATCGATGGAAAGGGAAAGGTAGGAATGATGCTCCATCTGGGAGAGGACAGTCTCAGGGAGACAGATCTGGAAGAGTTCAGTGCACTCTTTGTGGGCAACCACATTTGGCAAAGGACTGTGTAGGATGTTATGTCTGTGGCGACAGAGGCCACTTTGCACGGCGGTGTCCCAACAGGGGAAGACAACAGAGCTCTACGGGGAGACCTGCGGACAGAACGGCACAACACCGGCCACCTTTTGTGCCAAGACAGTATGGAGGTCAGCCCGCGGGGCCACCTCAGGGACAGGTGTATGCTTTGACGAGGGAGCAGGTTACGGCGGCTCCGGAGGAAGTTATAGCGGGTACGTGTCTTTTATTTACGCACCCTGCTCTTATATTGATAGACACAGGTGCGTCACACTCTTTTGTGTCGACGAATTTTGTTGAAAGGCACCACATATGCACTTCTCCGTCCCCCATGCCTCTTATGGTCTCGACCCCCGCTGGAAGAAGTTTGACTACGGATCAGATTGTCTATGATGGCCTCATTTATTTTGAGGATAATGAGCTAAGATCAGATTTGATTGTGCTGGGAATGACAGACTTCGATTGCATTGTGGGCATCGATATTCTGAACAAGTATCAGGCAGTGGTAGACTGCAGGCAGAGGACTGTCCGATTTAGATCTGTGTTGGGAGTCCAGTGGACATTTTTTGGGGATGGTTCCCGTCCGAAGATTCCGTTAATATCTGTTGTCAAGATGACACAGCTATTGGAACGAGGTCATGCAGGGTATCTTATCTATGCGGTTGATATGACGGATAAGTGGAAGGAATTAAAGGTTGAAGATGTGCCCGTAGTGGCGGAGTTTCCTGACGTCTTTCCGGAGGAGATTCCCGGATTCCCACCGACGAGAGAGGTCGAGTTTGGGATTGAGTTGCTACCAGGGACGTCTACAATTTCTCGTGCCCCGTATAGGATGGCACCAGCGGAGCTAAGAGAGCTAAAGATTCAATTGCAAGAGCTCCTAGACAAAGGCTACGTACGCCCTAGCGTATCACCATGGGGTGCGCCTGTCTTATTTGTTAAGAAGAAAGATGGATCGATGTGTCTATGCATTGACTATAGGCAGCTGAACAAAGCTACAGTAAAGAACAAGTATCCACTTCCGAGGATCGATGACTTGTTCGATCAGTTGCAGGGTACAAGGCTCTACAGTAAGATCGATCTGAGGTCGGGGTACCATCAGATTCGAGTAAGAGAAGATGATGTTCAGAAGACGGCTTTCAGGACTAGATATGGGCACTATGAATTCCTGGTCATGCCTTTTGGGGTGACGAATGCCCCAGCTGTCTTCATGTGTTTGATGAACAGGGTGTTCCAGCCATATTTGGATCAGTTCGTCATAGTCTTCATTGACGACATACTTATTTACTCTCGGACTGAAGAAGAGCATGTAAGGCACTTGAGGACAGTGCTTCAGATCCTTAGGGATCATCAGTTGTATGCAAAGCTTAGTAAGTGCGAGTTCTGGTTGGACAGCGTGGTATTCTTAGGCCATGTCCTATCTAGCCATGGGATATCTGTGGATCCCAAGAAGATTGAAGCTGTGATGGAGTGGGCTGCACCCACTTCTGTACCTGAGATAAGGAGTTTTCTCGGTTTGGCAGGATATTACCGACGTTTCGTCGAGGGTTTTTCGAAGATTGCCAAACCCCTGACACAGCTGACTCAGAATGGAGTCCCCTTCTTTTGGTCTGAGGCTTGCGAGGAAAGCTTCCAAGAGCTGAAGCGTCGTTTGACTACAGCGCCTGTGCTGGTGATTCCGTCTGAAGATAAGAGATCCGCCTTGTATACGGATGCGTCATTACAGGGTTTGGGCTGTGTGTTGATGCAAGATAAGCATGTAGTGGCTTATGCATCGAGGCAACTGAAGCCACACGAAGCCAGGTATCCAGTGCACGATTTGGAACTGGCGGGCATCATATTTGCCTTAAAAATCTAGAGGCATTACTTGTATGGCACGTCCTTCACTATATATACGGATCATAAGAGCCTGAAGTTCTTATTCACTCAGGCAGAGTTGAATATGAGGCAAAGAAGGTGGATGGATTTGCTCAAAGACTATGATTGTGAAATTGAGTACCATCCAGGTAAAGCGAACCTGATAGCAGATGCCTTAAGTCGGAAGGTGAAGAGTACTGCAGAGGATGTCATGTGTTTGTCAGCTTTGATGACTTCTTACTGCCATCTGGGCTATGACTTCGAGGTAGACACGTCGCCTGTGCGAGTGTCGACCTTATTGGCGGAGCCAGATATATTTGAGGCGATCAGGAAGGCCCAGAAGTCAGATAGTGAGGTTCAGAGATGGACATCATTGGTACTTCAAGGTCAGCCATCCAAGTTCAGAGTGGCTGAGGATGATTCTTTGAGACTGGGCAACCGATGGGTAGTCCCAGATGCACCAGGACTACATAGAGGAATATTGGAGCGGGCTCACAGTAGTCGTTTCAGTATCCACCCAGGGGGAAAGAAGATGTACAAAGATCTATGCGATCAATTCTGGTGGAGACGCATGAAGCGTGAGGTGATCGTTTTTGTTAAAAGATGTTTAATCTGCCAGCAGGTAAAGGCAGAGAGGCAGAGGCCTGGTGGGGAACTGAAGAGCTTAGAGGTTCCTGAATGGAAGTGGGAGCATATATCTATGGACTTCGTGACCCACTTGCCGAGGACAGCCTCAGGATTTGACGCGATCTGGGTGATCGTGGATAGGCTGACGAAGACGGCTCATTTCATCCCTTACAGTATGTCTTATACATACTTGAAGATGGCCCAGATGTATACGGGATGTTGTGAGATTGCATGGTATTCCAGTCTCGATAGTGTCTGACAGAGACCCGAGGTTCACTTCGCATTTCTGGGAGGGTCTCCAGACAGCTTTGGGCACAGAGGTGAGACTGAGTACGGCCTATCACCCTCAGACAGACGGCCAGACGGAGCGTACCATTCAGACGCTCGAGGACATGTTGAGGGCATGTATTTTGGAGTTTGATACTCCGTGGCAGGATTCTTTGCCGCTGGTAGAGTTCTCCTATAACAACAGTTATCAAGCGAGCATTCAAATGGCCCCTTTTGAAGCTCTGTATGGACGACGATGTAGATCACCGCTGTATTGGGAGGACCTGACTAGCAAAGCGGTCGGAGGACCGGATATGATCAAGGATATGGAAGGTAAGATTAAGATGATACGCCAAAAGATGAAAGCGGCCCAAGATAGGCAAGCGGCCTATGCCAATAAGCGGCGACGACCACTAGAATTCCAGTTAGGAGACAGGGTCTTCTTAAAGATCTCGCCCTTCAGGGGTGTGGTTCGTTTTGGGATGCGGGGAAAGTTATCTCCGAGGTATGTTGGGCCATATGAAGTTTTACAGCGTATCGGTACTTTAGCTTATCGTTTGGCTCTACCGCCATCTTTATCTGGCATACACGACGTTTTCCATGTCTCTATGTTAAGGAAGTATGAGCCAGACCCGTCTCATGTCTTACAGCCTACTGAAGTATAGTTAGACTCAGATGTGTCCTATGTTGAACGACCAATCAGAATTCTGGATCGAGAGGATCGCAGACTACGAAGCAAAGTAATACCGATGGTCAAAGTTCAGTGGGATCGTCGGGGCGTCGAGGAGGCTACGTGGGAGACGGAACGGCATATGGTGCAGCATTATCCGGGACTATTCTCTGGTATGTTTTTATGTTTAGTTCGATATGATGATGCATGTGGATTTCGAGGACGAAATCTTATAAGTAGGGGAGTAATGTAATACCCCCGAAATGTGATATGATTATGTTCTATGATGATAAATTATGATGTGTATAAGGGTTGTGGTGTATTTAAATTGGGGGCCACGATTTATGTTGTGATGATATGATGTGGGGAACATGTTGGGTGTTTAAGGGATGTATTAATTAAGTGAAGTTATAAGATATCGAGTGAGGATATTTTAATACATCGTACTAAATATCGGGACACAATTAAACACCACATGACCACCCTACCCACACCACCCCCACCCACTCGGTCACCACCCTCCCCCAATTGCACCCTACACCCCCACTTGGCAGCCCATACTCCCTTCTCCTTACTTCACTCCACCTCCAGCCAACTTTACTCCACCTCCTCTCTCTCTTTCTCTCCCAAATCGTGCCTGTAAGCTGCTGGGAAGGGAAGAAAAGCTTGGTTTGAAGAGTGTTAAAAACCTTGCAAAAAGAGGAGCAAAAGTAGAGGGGTAAGTCTTACTCTGTTTTTTTCGGAGTTTTGGTTAAGTTTGGGTTTGGTGGGATGATTTTAAAGCATGCTAAGTTTAGGTTTGGGTGAAACCTTGATATGGGTGCTTACATGAAAGTATTATGTAATTATTAGCATGTTTGCTCGAGCATATTACATGTTTTATATGGTGGATTTCTAGCCATGAAACTATGTGCTCGAAAATCTGGGCAAAGAAGAACATACTCTGTTTTTCTGTAAAGTAGGTTGAGGATGAAGATTATGATGATGTTATGATGCATGTTAGCTTAGGTTTTGTTAAACCTTTGATTTAAGAGCTTACATGGATATTTTATGAAGTTCTTCACATGTTTGTTTCAGCATGAAAGATGTATTATGAAGTAGAAAAGATGGTATGAAAAGAGGTGCTCAAAAATCTGGGGAAAATCCCGATTTTTCAGAGCTCTCGATCGATCGAGATTTGGTCCCGATCGATCGAGCGAGACAGAAGGTCTAAGCATGTTTTCAAAATTTTGGTGCCGATCGATCGAAGGATTTCTCGATCGATCGGTGAAGCTCCTCGATCGATCGGTAAAATGTTTCGATCGATCGAGCGAGACAGAATGCTAAGGCACTGTTTGTGCACAGTGTCTCGATCGATCGAGACCTTGGGCCGATCGATCGAGAGAAGCAGAAAGTTGAAATATATAATGATGTTTTATTTTGTTAAGTTTATGATATGAGATGGTTTTGAGGCATCTAATATGGTATTATGTGGTCTTGTAGAACCATCCCAGGTACCGGCACCATCAAGGAGATAAAGTCTGTTGACTCCTCCTCCTTTTGAAAAGGTACGTAAGAGGCGTACGGGCATCGGACGGTAACACACATCTTTATACTACGACTATGCTTTTATTTGCATGAGTATTCACGATGAAATGACGATGTTTATACGATGTTTACACGATGATGTTTATACGATGTTTATACGATGAAGTTCATACGATGTTTATTGCTTATACGATGCTTATATGATGACATTTATACGATGTAATTGTGGTAAGATGCCACGGGGTAAGATGCCCCACATGGTAAGAGGCCATGCGATGAATTGTGGTAAGATGCCACGGGGTAAGATGCCCCACATGGTAAGAGGCCATGCGATGTATTGTGGTAAGATGCCACGGGGTAAAATGCCCCATATGGTAAGAGGCCGTACGATGATATGGTGGTAAGATGCCACGGGTGTAAGACGCCCCATATGCATGATTTCAAATCAGGGACAACAATAAGAAGTTAATGAATAACCAGCATATTTACTTAACCAATGTTTCATGCATTTACTATGATGTTTTATGATGTTAAGTAAGATCGTATATGCTCATGATGTGTTGTCCCTGTAGGTACACTTTTGGACGAAAGGACTAAGGGTCGGGTTGAGGCAGTGAGCTACGAGGGACACAGGAATGCATAGGGTTCAAGTTATGATTAGTAACTACTCTAGGAGTAGTGTAAATCTAAATGACATTCTTTTAGAATGTAACGAATTATTTTTTTGAGTTTTGTATTTTGGCCTGTAATCCTGTTAGCTCGTGTAACAACAAAAACCTTAAGATGTTACCTAAATGCATGATTAGTCGTTCTTATGTCTTTTAATCACTGTTAAGGTGGGAAGACCCCACATATTCAAAATTGCATGTATACATGAATGTATAGATACTAGATATACCTGCTCGTACGTCACCACGTACCTTATAGAAGACAACATGAACAAGCTATCATCAACGTCCGAAGGCTCCTGTAGAGTCTATATCGAATATCAATTCAATATTAGCTCACAATCCAAGCAATGAATAACCATCAAATAGTTCTTACTTTCATTTCCATATCACAAATCAATAACTCAATATTATGAATCAAATCATAATCAATACTTTAGATGCACACATCCTCACATTAATCATGATATTTCATTGGTAATGCAAAACCCCATCATCTCCCACCATCCGCTACATCACACACATGATGCGGGATACACACACCCATACGTGCAAGATCAAGCCCAACTCACATAGCAGTTCACTAGACACACCAGTTCAATAGAGGGAAAGGAAGTGCAAGGGTGTATGCATAATAATATCCAACTAGTGTCTAACTAAAACAATCCAATTAAGCCAATTAACATGTTCCAAACATTCAAACCCACACCGAGGTGATTCAAACCAATACATGAAAGAAAGGATCCATGTAGATACGAGATTCTACCCTTTTAAATCTAATTCTCTTAATCCCAACATAAAGTCATTTATTTGCTTGAATTCAACTTAAACAAATTAAACATGCATTGAATTTCAATCTAAACTCATAATGCCCATTCAAGCATACACATCACCACAATCTTATTCCATGTCATAACTTACACTACCATGTATCTAACCCATTTATTCCCACATTTAGTATAGCTTTTGGTTACACTTGAACTCCACTTAAACATTATATCAAACACTTTATGAGCATTATTTTCAAGCCAATACCATCGGAATCTCTAACCATGGCAGCAACCATTTTTGAATCCAAATTAGCAAGATTTTAGAACTAACAACAGCAGATTTTTGATTCATTTCAGCAAGATTATTAAATACATAGCAGTATCCCACATTTAGTATAGCTTTTGGTTACACTTGAACTCCACTTAAACATTATATCAAACACTTTATGAGCATTATTTTCAAGCCAATACCATCGGAATCTCTAACAATGGCAGCAACCATTTTTGAATCCAAATTAGCAAGATTTTAGAACTAACAACAGCAGATTTTTGATTCATTTCAGCTAGATTATTAAATACATAGCAGTAAGAAAATCAAGCCAAATAACCAGATTTTTGAATCATGAAATGGCAGATTTTTGAACAAACACTCAGCATGATTTTGAATCAAAATAGCATCAGATTTTCGAACTTAAACAGCATGAGAAAGTCGAACTGAAAAAAAAAACAAGAACTACACATACACACACGGCAGAAACACACACACGCACACAGCAGAAACCGCCCACACATGCACTAACGCACCAAGGACTTCCAGCTACTTAAATTCGGCTAACAAGGATCAAGATTTATGGATGGTAACAAATAATCAACAACACCCCTTGTTTTCCCCAAATTTTCGCACTAAAATCGCACCAAAGCAGGGAAAGAATCGAAACAAGTGAAGTAATTAACCAAGGAATTATTTAGCATCATAATCTCACAGACCTTTGTAAGAATTCGTGTCTAAGATAAAATCAAAATCGTTCTTGCAGATGGTAGCACAGGGCGCCGAGAATGAGAGGAAGAGAGAAGTGTTCTTCGATTATTTTTTTTTAAGGAAATGAAGGAGAGATCATGTATTTAGCCCTAGCTCTAATTTTATTCCTCACCGACCAATTACTTACTCATAATTAATTAATGCAAGAATTCCTTTTTATATTTAATTTACAATGCAAGTTCAACCCAAAATTATTTATTCCAAACCCGAACCAAAAATGACATTCCCAAATATTCAAGAACCTCCTTGAATTTAATTCATATTGAATATTCAATCCCGGAGTCATTTACCACAACTTCCCTCTAAAATCCAATACCCAATAATTAAATCTCGACACATCTTATAAATATCATAATTTAATCTAATAAATGATTATTAATAATTCTTGACATCCCAATTCTCCCCAACTTATAAAATTTCGTCCTCGAAATTTAAACGCATGCTCACCATAAAAGACAACAGTAAAATTTATGTACCGGTATACATCTCAATAAAAAGTGACTTGACAATCTTTAGGATGACAGACATCCGAATCATCACAGCTTACACATGTGCCCCATTACACCAACGATCGCAAGACTGCAATTCACATCACTTTACCATTTTCCAACATTAAAATTCAATGAATTCTCATATATGAATACACTTATTCATGTAAATCGTCACGAAATTACCATCATCGTACTTTAGCCATCATGTACTCTTCATTATGATATGATAAATTATCGTTACTAGCACACCAGCATCATTCGAAGATTAGTATCAACATGTTAACAATTATCGAGTGCCATTAATTCGTAAAAGTCAACACTTACAGTGTTTAATTATCAAGCTTCCTTGTCATACTTCAGTACCTGCGTACTCCGATCGGAACAGTTTCCTTGCACAAAATCTTAATCCGTCACCGTTTACTTTCGTCATAGTACACATCATAAAATCGTTAAATCATGCAATCCATGCATATCATGTTTATCTCAGAATGTATGACGATACACCACCCTTTTTATTGTATAAATAGTGTCATACCTGTGTTGTTGCAAATGTATGCAACTTATACCAACATCACCACCATCGCCCGTATCAAGTAACGGTAATCTTGAGCCTTTACGCATCAACATCTCATATATAATCTTCTGGCTATTATCTGGTGCAAAGTAATGACTAGAAAACCCATTAGTCATTCTCACATACGTATATACACATTATACACACCAACAGCCACAGACCATCAGTATCAATCATGATAAATGGCTTAACACCAATATTTTCATGTCACGATTATACTCATCTAACACAAGGCATCAACATCAATATCGAATAGTTCGTGACATACCTTTGTAGATGGAATCATCTACAATACACGATGGCACCATAATATCATGTTAATCACAGTACTCACATACTCTTAAGCATCAACATTTCCATATTACTTCACCCAACTATTTTCTGCCATAGGACAAGTACAAAATAATCTCGTTAGTATTTCTCAAATACTAGTAACATAATACGTAGCTTGTCATTTACGTATTTCGATATTCATAATGTTTCCGTCATCAAGCATTAATTCCCTGCATCAGATGTTTCTCGCAGTTCCATACACAACATGTTACAGCACACTGTCTCATAGGGTGATTGAAATTTAACATAAGAATTGATTGCATGCTTCAATGACGCCATTTATATCAATCTTTAACTCATCCTCGAAACATAATAATTTATTAATCATGAATATTCACAATGATCACATGTCCACACACGACATTCGTAGTAATCACGCGTCATCCCGCAACATACTCATGTCATCCCGCGACACGCTCATTAAACTCATGTCTATCTGATGGTATTCTATTCAACATAATAGATGATTAATCAATTATTAATCCTACCACCTACAAAACTAGCATGCTTTCACAACAATAATTAACGCCACAAAATGATTAACATCTATTTTCAATATCTCATCACTATACACCGTAGATATGAGAGTGTTATCACAGAGGTTATACCCCTTCTTGCCTTATTACCGCAACAAAATATGAATGACACATCTAGGTTCCACTTCAATTCTATTATCAACTTTTCTACATGTACATGATTTCAAAATCAATATGAATCAACAGAATAACTCGAATCAACATATATCAATATGTTCAACCAACTGAAATGGTTTACCTCGATACTTCGTCCTCCTGGATCGATCCAATATCCTCTTGGGCCTAAATCACATATACCCAATGAGCAATAACATAACTGTACATAGCACAACTTCTATTGCCATCTGCAATAAAAGCATCATCAATACTCATTGCTAACACAATTACGGTACAACAGCATTCATCGCTAATCACAATAGCGGTACTAAAAATATTCATTGCTAACACAATAGCAATGCATCAATCTTCATCGCCCTACGGCGGTACATAATACTCATCGCCACTACTGGCATACATATAATATCCATAATCACAATGAATATATATATTCTTAAAACAACAAGATGTAATAACACTTACTGTACACAGTTGATCCACACTTGATCCTTTAAATTGTCCCTGCTCTCAACATAAATATTCCACAAAATATGATTTCATATCAATACACAAATTGATATATTCATCATCAACAGAATAGCGGAATGAGACGTCGCAATATATATAATCGGCGGCAAGAACCATCGCCATGGAATCAGCGGAATGCACCATCGATAAACACATGTCTGGCGGCATGAGCCATCGCCATTGACATAGCGGAAAGAGGCATCGCTACACATGTACCCGGCGGCATAAACCATCGCCAATCACTATAGCGGAATGAGACATCGCTATCAATACACCTGGCAGGCATGAACCATCGCCAATCAATATAGAGGAATGTGGCATCGCTACCAATATACGTGGCGGCATGAACCATCGACAACCAATATAGCGGAATGAGACATCGCTATCAATATCGATAATGTGGTTGTTCCGGTCTTGTTATAGCAGCGGAATTTTAGGACCCCTCGCTTCGACATATAGCGGCATCATATGATATCCCTCGCTTCGACAATGACAGCGGCATGTTACCTCTCTTAGACATGACAGCGGCAAATATCATATTACCATCACTTCATATGACAGCAGCAAGTACCTCCCTCGCTCGAATATAACAACTACCGGAACTTCCACTAGCTCCATGTACCTGCATCCAGGTTAATACAACAGTTCACAAATATAATGATCGATACCACGTTCTAGTTATAACCACAATATTCCACATTAATCACTAGAATTGTGACTGTTCCGGTCCCAATACAACAGCGGAATTTTAGGACCCCTCGCTTCGACATATAGCGGCAACATATGATATCCCTCGCTCCGACAATGACAGCGGCATGTTACCTCGCTTAGACATGACAGCGGCAAATATCATACTACCATCGCTTCATATGACAGCGGCAAGTACCTCCCTCGCTCGGAGATAAAGGCTACCGGAACATTCATCAATTCTACCACAATAATCAAATACAACAATTGGTTCCATTATCACAATATATCACTATCATTTCACATATATCATCACATGTAAGGATCCACTATCCACGATATACATAATCAAAGGTAACACGTTTTACCGTCCGAAGCCCGTACGTCTCACCTTTCCTGATTTTCCTACAAAATCAGATCCCTTAACACATAATACATGAAGTGCTAGACATCACCATTAATGATATCCCATCGCATTCTACACGATTCCTGCAATTACAATGATTAGCAACACCACTTTTCATATCATAAAAGCACATAAACAACTAGTTGTGTCATACAACATTAATGTCATCATGCATAAATATGTGCTATCAATAACTTCCTAGGCCCTTAACAGCCCCAAAGAGCAACCACTGCTCTGATACCACTAATGTAAGACCCCAACACCTAAACTCGTCATTAGTTCATTTATGACGTCGTATATGTATAAATTTTTCGTTTTCTTTTCATTCTTAAAAAAAAGAATCATCACATGCTTCCCATAGTCCCATGACATAAATAATGTTCAACATTATATGACCAACTCTACCAACAAATAGACTCAAAGATTTCGCCCATTACACCACTTTTACATTGTGGGTTTTTATAAAAATTTGGGCAGAGTCTCCCCACAAACTGAGCTATCCGGAAAGAAAAGCACATCACATAATATAACTCCCGACCAGGGACAACGCAATATTAAACAGAATATAGAAACACAAGTAAATTCCCAGCCAGGGAAGACACCACACTAATAAGACAATAAAAGTGCGTTTCAACACCCTTATACAGTCCATATACAGATACAAGTGCTCACAGAAGAGCAACGAATAACGGATACACATCCGGATGCATAATTAGTATAAATACCAACCGCTCGATCTCGTATATCGGCTCAATCTCATACTATGCTTCTGGAAGCATCATCCAACAAGGTTCGAGCCTAGCACTCCAAGGCAACATCGTACCTGTCGTACCTGTTTCAACAGAAACAGCCCCCACATAGGGTGAGCACACTCCCACTCAATATTCAATCACAAATCAACATACAAAATCATAATTCAATAATTGAAATTATTCAAAACTCATAAAGTATATTCCCTGTACAATTCCGAATTTGTATGGCTTCCACACACTGATCCTGTTTCAAACTCACGCACTTCATAATGTCAAGTTTAGTATTGTCACTGAAAATGTAATACTCAACAACACTTATGAATTCAATACAATGACAACATATTATTTATGCTCAAACATAAATAGTTCAACATCAATGGAAACCTGGTTATCCCAATGTAACCCTGGTTATCCCACCATCTCATTCTCGAACTTTCTCATATCGCTCATGCCCACGGCATCACTACTCAAAAAGTAAAATTGGATCACGTACCACTACGTGTCCCCCATAATTTGTATATGAAACTCAATTATTAAAGTCAAACACTTACCTGAATCATCATATTCAAAATTGCATGTATACATGAATGTATAGATACTAGATATACCTGCTCGTACGTCACCACATACCTTATAGAAGACAACATGAACAAGCTATCATCAGCGTCCGAAGTCTCCTGTAGAGTCTATATCGAATATCAATTCAATATTAGCTCACAATCCAAGCAATGAATAACCATCAAATAGTTCTTACTTTCATTTCCATATCACAAATCAATAACTCAATATTATGAATCAAATCATAATCAATACTTTAGATGCACACATCATCACATTAATCATGATATTTCATTGGTAATGCAAAACCCCATCATCTCCCACCATCCGCTACATCACACACATGATGCGGGATACACACACCCATACGTGCAAGATCACGCCCAACTCACATAGCAGTTCACTAGACACACCAGTTCAATAGAGGGAAAGGAAGTGCAAGGGTGTATGCATAATAATATCCAACTAGTGTCTAACTAAAACAATCCAATTAAGCCAATTAACATGTTCCAAACATTCAAACCCACACCGAGGTGATTCAAACCAATACATGAAAGAAAGGATCCATGTAGATACGAGATTCTACCCTTTTAAATCTAATTCTCTTAATCCCAACATAAAGTCATTTATTTGCTTGAATTCAACTTAAACAAATTAAACATGCATTGAATTTCAATCTAAACTCATAATGCCCATTCAAGCATACGCATCACCACAATCTTATTCCATGTCATAACTTACACTACCATGTATCTAACCCATTTATTCCCACATTTAGTATAGCTTTTGGTTACACTTGAACTCCACTTAAACATTATATCAAACACTTTATGAGCATTATTTTCAAGCCAATACCATCGGAATATCTAACCATGGCAGCAACCATTTTTGAATCCAAATTAGCAAGATTTTAGAACTAACAACAGCAGATTTTTGATTCATTTCAGCAAGATTATTAAATACATAGCAGTATCCCACATTTAGTATAGCTTTTGGTTACACTTGAACTCCACTTAAACATTATATCAAACACTTTATGAGCATTATTTTCAAGCCAATACCATCGGAATCTCTAACCATGGCAGCAACCTTTTTTGAATCCAAATTAGCAAGATTTTAGAACAAACAACAGCAGATTTTTGATTCATTTCAGCAAGATTATTAAATACATAGCAGTAAGAAAATCAAGCCAAATAACCAGATTTTTGAATCATGAAATGGCAGATTTTTGAACCAACACTCAGCATGATTTTGAATCAAAATAGCATCAGATTTTCGAACTTAAACAGCATGAGAAAATCGAACTGAAAAAAAACAAGAACTACACATACACACACGGCAGAAACACACACACGCACACAGCAGAAACCGCCCACACACGCACTAACGCACCAAGGACTTCCAGCTACTTAAATTCGGCTAACAAGGATCAAGATTTATGGATGGTCACAAATAATCAACAACACCCCTTGTTTTCCCCAAATTTTTGCACTAAAATCGCACCAAAGCAGGGAAAGAATCGAAACAAGTGAAGTAATTAACCAAGGAATTATTTAGCATCATAATCTCACAGACCTTTGTAAGAATTCGTGTCTAAGATAAAATCAAAATCGTTCTTGCAGATGGTAGCACAGGGCGCCGAGAATGAGAGGAAGAGAGAAGTGTTCTTCGATTATTTTTTGTTAAGGAAATGAAGGAGAGATCATGTATTTAGCCCTAGCTCTAATTTTATTCCTCACCAACCAATTACTTACTCATAATTAATTAATGCAAGAATTCCTTTTTATATTTAATTTACAATGCAACACCCGAAATTATTTATTCCAAACCCGAACCACAAATGACGTTCCCAAATATTCAAGAACCTCCTTGAATTTAATTAATATTGAATATTCAATCCCGGAGTCATTTACCCCAACTTCCCTCTAAAATCAAATACCCAGTAATTAAATCTCGACACATCTTATAAATATCATAATTTAATCCAATAAATGATTATTAATAAATCTGGACATCACACAATAACCCGATTCAACTACCTTTAGTCGCTACACATCTTCATAATATCATCTTTCTTCTTCACGTACTGATGTTTCCTCAAGTGACATACTTAGACATTTATACTCATATCGAGGATATTTTGTAACTATGTTTTTAAGTCTGTCAACTCTGCTGATGTCATTCCGTACACTGTGTTCGATATCGAATCTATTCCTAGGCATCAACGAATAGTTAAAATCAATTTCCTTCTCTAGTGAAAATTATATTATTTCCTCAGGAAAATCTTGGTAAGTTTCTTACCACTAGTATATCAGTGAACCTTGACTTTTTCTGATCATCATTAACTATTTATCAAATATCCTTCATTTTCCAAATATCACAACCGCAATATTTTCATAGTTTATTATCAGTATCTTAGCTTGCTATTCGTGGCTATAATATTTCATTTTGGAGCCACAATATGGTAAAAAAAAATTCATTACCCTGAAATCAACTTACAATATCTCAAAATTTATCATAGTATCCATACCCTTGATACAATCAAAACCATATCTGGGCAACAACATTTAATTCAAATCCACAACACTATCATCAAATTGTAAGATACGGTTCAATATTACATGTATGGATAGTATAATTAGTACTGCTGATGTATTTTCCAAATCATCATTACCAATGCACATTTGATGCAATGTATGAAAACAATGCTTTTGTCTTAATTAAACTCATGCAGTATGATCAAATACAAACAAGTATCTGCGATCACTACTCCTAAAGCATCTCTAATCTTTAGGGATGGCAATGGGATGGGTCCAAACCCGGACCCGGATTGAACCCGCCCCGCCGGGGCGGGTCTGGACCCGCTTCAACCGGGTTTCGAAGCGGGGCGGGGCGGGTCCTGGGATTGGCCGAACCCGCCCTGGACCCGCCCCGCTATACATTTTTAATTTTTTTTAAAAAAATATGATATTGGTTATACATTTTACTTCTCTGATTGAACAATAAAGTGTCATTATTTAATTTTATATCAAAATTCATGTGTTTATGTTAAAGAAGTTGGGCATTTTGAAGGAAATAAGAGCAAATTATAAATATTTAGTAGTTTAAAGATAGTTTTACAATGTTTATTATAAATATTTACTAGAGAAAACATGAAATTTAATCACAAAACTCAACTTTTGTGTTTCAAAATTGATTTCTAGCTAATTTTTTTTTTTTAAAAAAAAATAAAAAAAAAAAAAAAAAACTGGAACCGGGGCGTGGCGGCTAAACCCGCCGGGTTCGCGGGTCTAGGCGGGGCGGGGCGGGTCGTGGGATTGGCCAAACCCGTCCCATACCCGACCCATTGCCATTCCTACTAATCTTATCATCTATCAAGGTATACTCTCTAGTCTGCAGGTAATTAACTGCTACTGGAACTGAGTGGTCGAAAAGAATAACCATTCTGATATCTACCTCTAGCTCATAGTATTTGTTGTTATGGTTTCATCTGTTCCTGAGCACGTAATGGACATGCTCTGACTGACCACCATCAATATCAGTTCCTATTATTCTTTCAAATGGATCAGTAGATATTTACATCCACCATGACCTTGAAAATATTGGTATTCTACAATCTCATAGTGCCTCCAGAACTACTAGAGCTGGATAAATTGGAGTGATACTTCTGAAACTTTTCTAGGACTACTTGGATTATCCCAATGATAGCCACTTCATTAATCTTTAATCCAGTTCTAACTAATTAGCACCACATCGGTGTCTTATTCTTCAGTCGATATCTAATCTCTTCACTAGTGAATAGCTATCGAGATTAAGCAGATATTTCCATTTCTCAAGTCCACGATAATCAATTATCATTTTCCATGTCATCAACATGGCCTTCTCGAAACATCTTTTCCCGTAACAAAAGAGGAAAAATCGTCATCCGTCACTACCATTACTCTAGATACTATCATCTCGAAGAATTAATATTGTAGTATTTATTCATAGTTAAGACATCTAACTGGAACTGAATGACGACAGCACATATCCAAGTCCTCAATCAAACCAATAATTGTTGTTTCCTCACAACAACTAAACTTTATTCTTCAATTGAAATATCACTATTTTCAATATTCTCAAGTTCTAAGTTATCATTTCAACGTGCATAGGTTTTGACGTAAACTCATACGTAGAACCTTGGTCTATCAGACTTAAATTCCTGATGTCAAATGACACAATGCGTTTTAAATAGTTATAGTGTCATCCCACTAATCACAAGGATTAAGTCCCAAAGTGATAAATAAAAGTCTCAATAATTATCATAATATTATAATTCAATTTACAGTTTACAGTGCCTATAGGTACAATAGATGGTTCTTAAAGTCTGTATCGCTGCTACCTGTCCAAACACTAACTGTTCATCAGAAAATCAAAACATCATATACAATCTCAAGTCAGAGATGTTCTCATCACTTATTCTACATCATCATCAGTCAGCAACTATCAGTGCTAACAAATAAAATTCAAAAATTCTCTACAATATATGTAACTCAGCAATAAAATTTTCTAGATTCTATGCAACTCAGCATATTAAAATACTCAGATATATGACATCTAACTGTCCCTGCTTAGTAATCCGTTACATGTATAAAATCTCATTATCGAACATGTAAACATAGCAGACAAGAGCATATAAATCACATAGTCAGACACATGCACAAACAATTCATTTGTGTCTATTCCCAGTGTCATAACTCTAGTTCGAGCATATTCCAGATATATGCTCTGATACCAAAATGCGATGGCCCGTTCCTAATGTGGTGTTTAATTATCACACAGTGATTAATTTAAGTAAACAGCGGATTAATTTCAAATGTCTTGTTCAATGGCCCTAAAAAAATTTTGCTTTTAGGTGATACATAAATATTGATATCAATCTATCTATATAATTCCAGTTAGGCCTTTTATTTGCAAATAGTAAAGCAAACATTAACCAGCATTATCACATAGTCTCGAAAATATCATATCCCAAGTACAACATACACGGGCATACCCCGGTAAATTAATTTTATTTAAAAATTATATACTATTACTGGGAATAAGAAACCATACATAACCTAAGCTCGCTCATCATGGAGCTCGGTTATCTCTCGATGCCATGTCCTCCTGTAAAACCTGTCATGTCCGAACAACAAAAGACATGACAGCCCCCACAAAGGGGGTCAGTACCCCACTACGAGAAATAAATAAATCATGTCAAATGACAAAGTATCATGCAATGCATACCATGTATGAATGCGATGTATGAATGGGTACAAGGAACCGAATATCAAGATACCGAAATCGGAGTCCAAAGGAAGGTATCATCAAATATGTCAGCTCGAGCAGAGGGTGACAACACAGGCACATTGCGCTAGGAGACTCATCCTATGTGTTGTGTTCATCCATCCCTCGTGTTTAGGTGCGGTGACACGCGTGTGACTACAATAGCTACCTATACTGCCTGTCATCGTCATGCTCGTCGTCCCCGACACTCAGAGTGAATCAACTCAGTCATAATCATGGATATCAAAGAAATGATAGATCAATATGATATGCCCATGAATCATTTATTCATCAAATGACATATGCAACTCAACATATCATGCAATCTCATGTGAAAGTATATACCTATCATGTAATTTCACATATCATGTAATCCAAGACATTCATCATGTCATATAGTCACATAAGAATCATATAGTGACAATTTAATCATATAAATCAAGTAATGGCATAACAGGTCATACAGTAGTATCATTACACGCCTTTGCCAGACGTCATGATACAACTCATTTCAACGTACCTCGACCCAAGCTAATCTACCGAGACTTCTCAGATCAACCCCGGAATCTATTAACCTGGTCATGTATACTAAAAATTATCACTAAGTGCTTAAGTAGGCACAATAGCTACAACAAGTTTTAAGGATTGTTCCTACTGATTTTCCTTCAAAATTCAGACTGACCAGTTTTCGTTCAAAATTCATAATAAATTCATAAGATGTCCAAATGACCCAAATCCAGTGCTGAAAGTTCAAAAACTCATTTTCTTGTCTAATGATGTCGAGCTAATTCGTCCATTTAAATGTAGTAAAAACACTAAAAAATTAGCTTTTGAAATTCTATTTTCCAGCTCGAGAAGTTTTAGTAAAATCGACATATCTTTTTCATTTTAACTTCAAATTGGGTGATTCCACTGGCAAATGACAGCAAACTTAAAGTACTAAAATACATATTTCTGGAATTGTTCCTGAATTCCTAGCCACAACTGCTCAGGAACTCGGATAACACACTGCATGGGATTTTTGTCCACATGCAAGACATAGATTGTACACTTAAAGTATAAAATTCATAACTACTGGAAAATAAGTCCGAATTGAGTCCTATGTTTTTTTAAATTCAATAAACTTTAAAGGGCTACAATTATTGTTTGAAGACCGACACCAAATCGGAATACAATTTGCCCAGAAATCCGAATTACAGTCCACATGCAAAGGTGAAATTGAGCACTGAACATAAAATTGACATAACTCTTACTTCGGAGACCCAAATTGCATGTTTCTTTTTTTTTAAATTGCATATATTTGAAAGTTCTACAACTTTTATTTGAAGGTAGAAAACAAATTCGAAAGTATAATTTGTCAAAAGTTCAGAATTCTATACTGCATGTGCCTTTTCAGCACATGCAGAGCCAAAACTGGCTCTCTTTGGTAAAATGAGCATATCTCACTCATATTAAGTCAAAATTGCCTCACATTTTAACCACATAAATATGACTCAATTATCTATGAATTTTGTTTGAATCTCAACCTCAAATTCGAAACTTAACTAAACCCAAAATTCGAAATGACAGATACATGCATGCTGAAATCTGTTGCACACTTTTTGACAGCAAGTTATCTCTACCTTTCTCATGCCAAGACTCATAAAATTCGATCCTTAAACAACACCAAGGTATATAAAACTAAAGAAAAGTGTTATACCTTCACTCCTATTGAAGATTTGATGCACAAACCATCAACCTAGCTCAAACCAAGCTTTCACTTCTCCAATTTGCTCCAAATTAGAAAATTCTTGATGGGTTCCTCTTCCCTAGCCTTGTAGCTTCTAAATCCTTAATTGCATGTAGCATGCACTAAAGATTTCACAAGAATTTGGTAGGAAAAAGGGCTGCAATTTTCGAAATTAGGTAGAGAGAAGGAGGAGGATTTTTGATGGGGATTTAAGAGAGAGAAATGGTTGAATGCTTATTGTTTTTTTTTTTTAAATCAAATCTGAAAATGAGGGTCTAGGTGTGAGTTTCCATGATAAAATGCATGATATTTAATGTATTTGATGTATTGTGGAATCCATGTGTCAATACATCATTATCTTGCAAGATTAATGGCACAAAATCATGTATTAAACATGAGTGTAATTTAATTAGTGGCATGTGTTCTCCAAGTGCCATGTGATCATGCACATGCTCATGCACTAAAAACATGTTCCACTAGTTGCTTGACTCGTCGTGGTCCGGAACACCTTAATTCAAAGTCTATACTTTTAATTATCCGGGTTTGCTTAATCATTATTAATCCGGATTAATTAGCTTCGGGGCCTTACATATCTTTTTAATCGAAGTCGTAAATTGCCCCATTTGTGTAGTCAAGCTTTGAATGCTCTCCCTCGTTTCCTATTGAAATTGCATGCTATTTTCAGCAATAACCTTAACAATATTTTCTAACCTGTCAGAAGGAGCATGCACTGGTGGTGTTAGAGGTCTCTGATATGGCGGTCTATAGGGTGGAGGTTAGTGCATCTGTTGATTCCCAAAGCTCTGGTTCGGATGGCCCCTCCAACCTTGGTTGTAGTTGCTTGATGGGTGGTCATAGCTCCTTTGTGGTGGACCTGGGAATCCTCCCGCTGCATTTGCATGCTCCATGGATGTCTCTTGTAGTGAGGGACATGCATCAGTGGCATGGTTCATGGCTAGACAAATTCCACATGGCTTCATCTTCCCCACATTGCCACCTGCAAGATTACGCACAAGAAACGTTAAGTCAATCAGTTGTTGTTCAAGATTGGATACGTTTACATCTTGTCTAGGCGTTTGTCCATGGCGAACATGTCCAAATTGCTGGGAGTTGGCAGCCAAGTTTGCTATCAAGTTCCTTGCCTCCTCCGCTGTCTTGTCAATAAAAGCTCCTCCGCTCGCCGCATCCACTAAATTCCTGTCACCAGAAAGTTAACCTTCATAAAAATATTGAATTAAAAGGTGTTCACTTATCAGATGTCATGGGCAGCTTGCTGACCGCTTTATTTTTAAACAAAAGATATTTCAAAGTGTAGTGTGAAACGATTCTACCGCAAGTGCACGGTTGTCAAGTTTTAGTATAGTGAAAATTAAGTACGGGTTGTCGAATCCACAGGGACTAACGTATAAGTACCAAATAAGATTAATAAAATTATATTTAGCCTACGATTTAAGAAGTTTGATTAACTAGAGCCAAATTAAACTAAAGAATAAAGATTTAAACTAGAAACAATGAATAGGATGGTTCCGGAAATGCAAAGGTAAGTTACTCGAGAAAATTACCGAGCTCGTCGTTCAATTATGTTATCTCTAATGATTCAATGGAATTCTCAAATTATCAACCAATTGATTTTAAGGGTGAACGGTTTTCGATATTATTCGATACACTCTCTCGAGCTGTAAAGAAACTAACGATAAATTAGAATAAGTCACTCTCGTGCACCTATTTACTAATTCAAAGTTGCATAAATTATCAAAACCTTATAACTCTAAATCTCTCGATTCCAAGTTCTCACGTATGCGATATCATCTCTCGATCTCAATCGTAACATACATCATAAATTAATGGAGCGTGTTACAACGTTATCTCTCGATCTCGGCTGTAACCCTCAAATTCAATCAAAGCTAGCTAGACTTTGATCTACACAAGCAATTAATTTATGAACAATAACAATCAATGCGCTCAAATACCAATGAATCAATAATCAACCACAACGAAACTAAAACTCAATAGTATAAACTAAATTTAATTCAAATCAAATACATAAGAGTTTTATTGTCTCTCGACCTCAAAAACATCAAATGGAATTGAAAATCAAATAAATTAAAGTTTAGAAATACGATAAACGGTGGATGAATCCGTGCGTTGCACCGTGATTTCTTCTCTTGTTCCTTCCTTGCACTCCGGAATTGATTGGCTTTGGCTCGGGCGAAGAACCGGAAGAACGGATCTCCTTGGCGGCGGCTGGGTGGCGGCTAGGGTTCTTCTTTTGTCCAGAAAAATCGTCTGATATGTTCCCCTCTCTTGGAATGAATCAACTCCCGCTTAAAACCCTCCAAAATCTCGATAAAAAAGGAAAATAAAATCTTCAGGATTTCGCGTCTCGATCGATCGAGATTTGCTACCGATCGATCGGTGCACTGTTCATGCCAGCTTTTGAAACTCACTGTCTCGCTCGATCGATCGAGATTTTCCACCGATCGATCGAGACTTTAATAAAATTTGCTCTGGAGTCACTGCCTCGCTCGATCGATCGGAAATTTGTACCGATCGATCGAGACTTGAAATTCTTTGATGCTCAACTCTCTGCCTGGCTCGATCGATCGAGAGTAAATCTCGATCGATCGAGATTCCGAAAATCTCATTTCCTCAATTTTAGTTTTTTCTCGCCTCGATTCCGCCTGTTATCTTCATATTGGCTCATTTCTTCCACTTCCGATCTATTTTCCTGAAACAAACGAATAAACACCAAAAAGCATAATATCATCCAGGAAAAAATACGGAAAGTAGGAAGAAATTACAGTTAAAAACACTCAAAATCTAAGCCTATCAACTCCCCCAAACTTAGACTTGATCGTCCTCGAGCAAGCAATAAGCTCAAAAAGAAAAGTTAAACTCGATACTAAGCATGAATCATCTTTACAACATACGTAAAATCTCAGAAATCCTACTTACACATCAATAGAAGTCCTTCAACACTTAACAAGAAGCAATTTCTCCTAAGTTAAACAATACATCGCAACATCGGAACGTGCGTGTGTGCTATTGTCAAACATGAGTTACATACATATCTTTAAGATCAACATGTGCCATATCAACTCCTAGTCAAGATTACTTTGAATTACTCTACAAATTTACTATCCAGCACTTCTCCACTAATGTAATTATTCCCTAGACTTGGATCAAAAGGTCTTAAAAGCTTATAACGTTAGGCCTTTTGGTGTCGGCTTCAAAGAAAATGTAGGATGAATTCAAAGAAGAGAGTATAATAAAATCAGTTCAACTATTTTCTCACATAATCATTGAGCTTCTCTTCACATTTTCTAGCCTTGGCCACTTTGGGTCTTATTTAAATTTTCTTTTCAAGGCTTTTTCTCTACATCTTTTCTTTTTTTTCTTTGCTCATTTCATTTTTTTTTCACAATGAACTTATCAACATATAACAATTCTGTGCAATGAATGAGATTCATTATACTCTCCTAGGGATGGATAAAATTTTCTTTTAGGCTCAATCCAAGGTAGGTAATGAGTTTGCCAAAAATGCTGAATGGGGGTCTAATCATATGCAATGCATATACCATTCTTTTTCGAGAAGGCTCAAAAGGGGACACTAAGGAATAATGTATACCAGGTAGGCTTGAAAGGCTCAAACGGTCCAAAGATCGCCTAAATCATCTCCAAGTCTAGTTCCTAATTATAAATTTCGCCTCAAAGTGCTTTCAACTAAACTGTAGAGTTATCTAAGATACTCAAGACTCATCATAGTTAACACAAATTTTCAATTTAACCAATACATACTTCACTCAATCATGACTCAATAAGTGCTCAAATTATTCCTCAGTTTTGACATATAGTTAACAAAGGATATATACAAACAAGTTAAGCGTTTCCATGACTCCTATCTAGATGAGGATTAATTTCATCATGTATTACCGTTGCAATTCCAACTCATCAATTCTCAAGAATAACTCAATCAATAAAAAAAAATTTTTGTTGGTAATGCTCAAGGATGAATCAGTCTCAACATCATGCAGTCATGCTAGGAAAAGAAACAAGACAAGTAGCAGAATGTGCAAAAGCAAGATATATACAAATACTCAAAAACCCCCCCAAACTTAGCATGTGAATTGCCCTCAATGAACAAGAAAAATAAATGCAAAGGCAAAGACACATACCATGACGACGATCGTCACTGATCGTCGTCCTCATCATGCTCCGGAGGGGGAACTGGGTAGTGGTGCTCCTCGCCCTGATATGGCGGAAATGGTGGGTACTCAGAAGGTGGAGGTGCATGCGGATGATAAGGTGCAAAATGTGGCTCCGGCGGGAACTGGAAACCTGGAAAGCCCTGGGCCATGGCAGTGTTCCATGCACTCTGATAGTGCATGAACTCCATCTGACGCTGAGCTACCTGCTCATGGTCCATCTGCAATGCTCTCTACATGCTATGAATGTCCCACTGCATGCTGTGAATGCTCTGCTGCTCCAGGCGAATATCTTGGAGATCCCTATGAAGAGAGTCCAAAGTAACACGTGTATGTTCTGCAGCAGAGGATGATACTCCAGCTTGTGTAGTGTCCGAAGGTCTTCGTCGGCCCGTAGGAGGTGGTGGAGCGTCCACAATGATCGGTGTCTTCGGCGGAAGTAGCTCCTCGTCTTCCCCCGATGTCACTCCGTATCGCTGACATAAAGCAGTGATCGTGGATGGAAACGGTAGTGCGGAGGTCGGTGAGCTGCTCCCAATTTCTGCAATGTGATCACTAATGATCTCGCCGAAGTCCACTTCCTTCCCTGAGAGGATGGCATATACCAGGACCGCTCTGTCTTTTGTCACCTCAGAAGTGTGGGTCGAAGGCATGACCCGCGAGGCGACAAATGAAAACCATGATTGGGCCTCTGGCTTCAAATGTTTCTTTAGAACCAACTGTGGCTCTGCTTTATCATTCCTTTGCCAATCCACTCCCGGCTTGCCAATAACTGTCAATACCTCATCGTAGTCAATCATGCTACTCTTGAAAGATTGGTATGCACAGTTTTGAAGTAAAGGCATCCGGTGGATATTTTTGATTGCGGCTCGATCCACCAACACATCCTTCCCTCGAACATAAACACTTAGTTGGTGCCCTGGTCTAACAGCTCGAAGATTTTTGTAAAACTCCCTTACCAGTGGCACCACAGCATCAATCGGTGTCTGAACGAATTGAAACCACCCTTTTCGCCGGACTGTCCTAATGACAGGACATTCCAATTTATCCATGCTCATTCCCCTTTCACGGCTCAGGGGTTTCTTATGGTAGGTGGGGTATGTGATATCCCCGAAATGATTATGTGTTATTTAAACATTAATCATTGTTGTGAAAATTATGGTATTAATTCTTGTGATGAATTAATAATATTGGGAGGTGCATGTGAGGGTGCATGTGTTACATGTTGGGATATTGGGGGTTGTGGCATGTTTAATTTGGGGTGTGTGTTAATCGTTTTGGTAAAGTATATTTTAAATGGGAATTGAAGTATTTTAATGAGAAAATACTATAAAATATCATGTGAGGATATTTTAATACATCGTGCGAAATACCGGGACCAAAACATAACACATCACATAAACCCACCACAAACCACCCCCCTTGACCCATACCCTGCTGCCAGCTGCAGCTTGCCCATACCTTTTCCCTTACCTCTCACTCCACCTTGTCATAGCTGGAACACCACCAATTCTCTCCCACTTTTCGTCCAACACCTGATAAGAGAGAAAAGAAGGAGTTCAACCATTTTTGTTGCCTGGAAGCTTGCAAAAATCGGAGCCAAAAAGGGGTGAGAAACCATTTCTGGGTTTGAAATTTTGTTGATTTAGTTCATACTTTTATTGGGGTAAAAATGGCATGTTAGTTTAGGTTTTGTTAAACCTTCGATTCATGTTCATTTATGGTGTGTTTATGGAACTTCCAGTATTTTGCCTTGAGTATATTACATGTTTTATGTGGGAGATATAAGCATGTAAAGTAAGGTGTTCGAAAATCTGGGTAAATACTTTCCCCTGTTTTCTGGAAATATGTGATCTGGGAGTGTTTTTGAGGAGATGATATTATGCATGTTAGATGGGTTTTAGAGTAAACCTTCGATGTGAAAATATGCATGGTAGTTTTGTGAAGCCCTTGGCATGTTTGTTCGAACATGACTTATGAGATATGTTATAGTTTTTATAGCATGAAACCAAGTACTCGAAAATCTGGGAAGGAAATGTGTTGTCCTGTTTCAGGAAATGTTGATTGAGTACCTGTGTAAATGGTCGATTTCAATGCATGTGGGCTTATGTTAGAGTGTAAATTTGGAATAAATACACTCATGGTAGTGTGTTTTAACTACTAGCATGTTGGTCTTGGCATGTTGTATGTCTTACATGTTAGAATGAAAGGTGTGAATATCAGTGTTGAACATTCTGGAAATTTATCGCGCACAGACCATGTGGCGATCGATCGCCACAAATGGCGCGATCGATCGCCGAGGTCCAGTAGCCAAAATCAAAGCCACGCGATCGATCGCCATAAAAGGCGCGATCGATCGCCATGGGACAGTGGAGTTTGGCGATCGATCGCCAAGGGGTAGCGATCGATCGCCAGAAGCAAAATTTTGAAATATTGATTTTTGTTGGATTTTTGATTTTGGATCATATATTGGCATCTAATATTGTGTTGTACACTGGTGTAGAGCCTTCACAGACGGCTACACAACGCAGGGGATAGAGTCCCAACACACACTACTTTTTGGAAAGGTACGTAAGCGACGTACGGGCATCCCAACGGTAACATGTATTTATGTTTTGTCTGTATGACACATGATGAATGCAATGTGATGCATTATGAGTTGATACATGTTATTATGCATTGTTGTTGCATATTATGCATTGTTGTTGCATATTGTGATGTGGGATAAAGAGATGTATTCCACGAGTCAGGGCGATCACGGTTAAGGTGTTAATGCTTACGCTTTACCGCTAAAAATGTGGAGCGGGAGGGGGGAGGCTCGCTTGCACATGGAGGCGGGTTTATACTATACTGAGCGAGGATGAGATACCGCTAGTATAAAGAAGCGAGGATGAGATACCGCTTGTTTTGAGATTATGAAAGCGGAGAAGTATTAAAATAACTGATGATGACTGACTCAAGAAAAAGAAGAAATGTCATGACATTCATTTGTGAAACCATACATTCATATAATGTGTTATATTATGAATCATGGTACAGGGACAACCAGTGGGCATTGTAAATGCGATGGAAATACAGGAAGTGATTTGTATTTTATGATTGTGCATTTACGCCTTATTTTCATATTATGTTGAATATGAATTGTGATATGCTCATGTGTTGGGGGTTGTCTTTGTAGGTGCTTTTGATGTTGAGAACCAGGGTCGGGGTTGAGAAGCTGAGCTGTAAGGAGAGTTACGGGATTAGCTACAAGATTTGAGAAAATTTTATATAGCTTCTACTTGTGGTAGAATAAGACTATAATGTAGCACCTTTTGTAGGAATTTGTGAAATCCCTTTTGAAACTTTTGCTACTGTATTCCTTAAGCTCAGGAAAATCAACATGACTCTTTACTCTGATTTATTCATATGAATGTTTAGTTCTCTTAATCGCACCTATTAGTATATTGAGATATCGGGGTCTCACATTTAGTGGTATCAGAGCAGTGGTTAGATAACCAGGGAAGAGTGAAGGGTAGCCTTTAGAGACAAGTTGGCTAGGTATTCATTGTTGGGCATGTTATGCATGTGATGCATATTGTTGTATAAGTATTATACTAACATGCTTTTGGATTGATACTCTTGTTATCTAACGGCTTATACTATGAACTGCTTTTGGTATTGTTGTTAACTCTTGTGTTGCAGCATGGCGGCTATTAACCCGGAGAACCTCAATGAAGAGGTAGGGGATATGGGCAGTATGAATGCTAGTGTTGCTCATGTGAATCCTTTACCGCCACCTGCTGTGGGAGTGGAGCCTAGTGCACAGATATTATTACCCGGGGAGCTCAGTTTGACACAGTTTCTGAATTTCCGTCCACCCATGTTTGAGGGGACCGAATCTGGAGAAGGGGCCGAAGAGTGGCTAGAACGGATAGAGCAGATACTTGTGACTGCGCCCTGTACACGTACCGCATGGCTGAGGTTAGCCGAGTTTCAGATGGCGAAGAAGCCTTCTATGTGGTGGAAGACCACTGTGATAGAGCTGAGAGCTCAGGGCATGGTAGTAGACTGGACTGTATTCAGGACCCGGTTTCTCAACCGGTATTTTTCTGCCGCTGCTAGACAAGTCAAGGAGGACGAGTTCACTAATTTGAAGCAGGGAAACATGTCAGTTTCAGACTTTGCCTTGCAATATTCCTCACTATTGAGGTATGTCCCTCATATTGCTGTGAGCAGCCATGCAAAGATGAGGCATTTCCTGAAAGGACTCAGGCCAGAACTATTTGACCGGGTTATCTCCAACAACCCTAGCTCTTTTGATGACGCCCTGACACGGGCAGAGTTAGCAGAAATTGCAGTGGGAGCATACAAGGATGTTGTACCCCCTTCAGTACCATCACAGAGGCCTGTTGCTGATAGTTTGAAACCACGAGGGGATCAGTTCAAGGCTCGTGGAGCCTCATCATCTTCCAGATTTAGCGGGAAGAAATCCCAGAGTCAGAAACAGAGCAATCGAGGACCTACACAGGGGAGTAAGGCAGGAGGGGACAGGTGTGACCGCTGTGGAGGATTTCACTTGTCACGTGACTGCCGAGGCTGTTATGTTTGTGGCAAGGTGGGCCACTTAGCTAGGAACTGCCCCAATCGGGCAAGTCAGACAGACTCAGGGCCGAATAGGCCAAGATTTGATGCTGGAAGGGCACCACTGAGACAGCAGTTTGCGCCTCGACCGCAGGGAGGTCAGGCGGTAGGACCACCGCAGGGTCAGGTGTATGGACTGACTAGGGAGCAGGCTGAGGCAGCCCCAGAGGAGGTCATTGCTGGTACGTGTCATTTATTTACGTACCCTGCATTTATTTTGGTAGATACAGGTGCTTCTCATTCTTTTGTATCTGTTGCTTTTGTGGAGAGACACCACTTGTGCTCGTCTCTGTTACCCACGCCTCTCATGGTCTCGACACCCACGGGGAAGCATGTGATTGCGTATCGGCTTTTGTCTGATTGCCTCATTTATTTTGAGGGCAATGATCTGAGGGCTAATCTGATTCAGCTAGAGATGGCAGACTTTGACTGTATTATCGGCATTGATGTGTTGAGCAGATACCGAGCTGTGGTAGACTGTCGGCAGAGGACTGTTCGTTTTCTATCTGACCAGGGGTTCCAGTGGACTTTTTATGGGGACGGCTCTCGTCCAAGGATTCCAGTGATCTCAGCGGTTAAGATGTCGCGATTATTGGAGCGCGGCCACACAGGTTACATCATTTATGCGGTGGATGTATCTGAGGAAAAGGAAGTGAGAGCCGAGGACATTCCAGTTGTGGCGGAGATCATTGATGTGTTCCCAGATGAGATTCCGGGATTTCCGCCTGTCAGGGATGTTGAGTTTGCTATTGAGCTGCTGCCGGGGACATCAGCCATTTCTCGTGCCCCATACAGGATGGCACCGGCAGAGCTGAGGGAACTAAAGGTACAGTTACAGGAGCTCCTTGACAAGGGATACATTCGTCCTAGTGTATCGCCTTGGGGTGCACCAGTCTTGTTCGTGAAAAAGAAGGATGGATCAATGCGTCTGTGCATTGACTACAGGCAATTGAACAAGGCTACAGTGAAGAACAGATATCCACTTCCGAGGATTGATGATCTGTTCGACCAGCTTCAGGGTACAGAGGTGTACTCGAAGATAGACTTGAGGTCAGGCTATCATCAGGTGCGGGTTAGAGCTGGTGATGTTCAAAAGACGGCTTTTAGAACTCGATATGGACACTATGAGTTCTTGGTGATGCCTTTCGGTGTGACAAATGCACCTGCAGTTTTTATGAGCCTGATGAACCGAGTATTTCAGGAGTACCTCGATCAGTTTGTGATCGTATTCATTGACGACATCCTTGTCTATTCAAGGAGTGAGGAGGATCATGCCAATCATCTGAGGATAGTACTCCAGATCCTCAGAGATCATCAGTTGTACGCCAAACTCAGCAAGTGTGAGTTCTGGCTGAGCAGTGTATCATTCTTGGGCCATATCATATCACGAGAGGGGATATCAGTAGACCCGAGAAAGATAGAGGCAGTTATGGATTGGTCTACCCCTACTTCAGTCAGTGAGATTCGGAGTTTTCTTGGGTTGGCTGGCTATTATCGACGTTTCGTCGAGGGTTTTTCAAAGATCGCCAAACCACTTACACAGCTGACTCAGAAGGGAGTCCCTTTTTGTTGGACAGAGGCTTGTGAGCAGAGTTTCAGGGAATTGAAGCACAGACTGACTACTGCACCAGTTCTAGTGATTCCCAAGGAGAACAAAGGATTTGTTCTTTACACCGACGCATCGCTACAGGGCTTAGGGTGTGTACTGATGCAGGACAGACATGTTGTGGCTTATGCTTCGAGACAGTTGAAGCCACATGAGACGAGGTATCCAGTCCATGATTTGGAGTTGGCAGCTATAGTTTTCGCCTTGAAGATATGGCGACACTACTTATACGGTACCTCATTCACCATCTTCACTGATCACAAGAGCCTGAAGTTCTTGTTTACACAGGCTGAGCTGAACATGAGACAGAGGAGATGGATGGATCTGCTGAAGGATTATGATTGTGAAATCCTATACCATCCCGGGAAAGCAAACTTGACAGCCGACGCTTTGAGTCGGAAGGTGAGGAGCACAGCAGAGGATGCCATGTACCTATCGGCTATGTTGGGCTCCTACTGCCATTTGGGATTCGATTACGATGTGTCTACTTCACCAGTACAGGTTTTGACCTTGCTAGCTGAACCGGTTATTTATGATCACATCAGGAAGGCTCAGGGGACCGATGCAGAGATTCAGAGATGGATGTCAGTGGTCCATTCAGATCAGCCATCGAGATTCAGAGTGGCTGAGGACGGTTCTTTGAGACTTGGCGACAGATGGGTGGTTCCAGATACACCCGAGTTGCGCCAGGGTATCTTACAGCGAGCTCATTGCAGCAGGATGAGTGTTCACCCAGGCGGGAAGAAGATGTATAAGGATCTACGCAACCAGTTCTGGTGGAGGCGTATGAAACAAGATGTCACCTCATTTGTCAAGCGCTGTTTGATTTGTCAGCAGGTGAAGGATGAGAGGCAGAGGCCGGGAGGTGAACTAAGGAGTTTGGAGATACCCGAGTGGAAGTGGCAGCACGTGTCTATGGATTTCGTGACCCACTTACCGAGGACTGTTTCGGGTTTTGATGCCATCTGGGTAGTCGTGGACAGATTGACCAAAGTGGCTCATTTCATTCCTTACTGTATGACATATACGCACTTGAGGATGGCGCAGTTATATGTCAGAGATATAGTGAGACTACACGGGATTCCTGTTTCGATAGTGTCTGATCGAGATCCGCGGTTCACATCTCATTTTTGGGAGGGTCTGCAGACAGCTCTAGGTACGGAGTTGAGGCTGAGCACAGCATATCACCCTCAGACGGACGGACAGACCGAGCGTACGATACAGACGCTCGAGGATATGTTGAGAGCTTGTGTGTTAGAGTTCGACATATCATGGCAGGACTTGATAGCCTTGGTGGAGTTCTCTTACAACAACAGCTACCAGGCAAGTATACAGATGGCTCCTTTCGAGGCCCTCTATGGTAGGCGTTGTAGGTCACCCTTGTGTTGGGATGACTTGGACCGTAAGTCGGTTGGAGGACCAGAGTTGGTTCAAGAAATGGAAGAGAAAGTTAAGGTTATCAGACGAAAGATGAAGGCAGCTCAGGATAGACAGGCAGCATATGCCAATCAGCGGCGGAGACCGTTGGAGTTTCAGTTGGGCGACAGAGTTTTTCTGAAGATCTCACCCTTCAGGGGTGTGGTACGGTTTGGTATGCGGGGGAAGTTGTCTCCTAGATACGTGGGGCCGTATGAGATCTTACAGCGTGTTGGTACTCTGGCGTACCGTTTGGCTTTACCGCCTTCTCTGTCTGGTATACACGATGTATTCCATGTGTCTATGCTGAGGAAGTATGAGCCGGACCCTTCACATGTGTTACAGCCTTCTAAGGTTCAGATTGAGTCCGATGTTTCCTATGTGGAGCGGCCTATCAGGATTTTGGATAGGGCAGATCGCAGACTGAGAAACAAAGTTATACCTATGGTCAAAGTTCAGTGGGATCGTAGGGGTGTCGAGGAGGCCACGTGGGAGACGGAGCGACACATGGTGCAGCACTACCCAGAACTGTTTTCTGGTATGTGGTTTACGTTTCACTTTATTTTGGGTAAGTGCATGCTGATTTCGAGGGCGAAATCCTATAAGTAGGGGAGTATTGTGATATCCCCGAAATGATTATGTGTTATTTAAACATTAATCATTGTTGTGAAAATTATGGTATTAATTCTTGTGATGAATTAATAATATTGGGAGGTGCATGTGAGGGTGCATGTGTTACATGTTGGGATTTTGGGGGTTGTGGCATGTTTAATTTGGGGTGTGTGTTAATCGTTTTGGTAAAGTATATTTTAAATGGGAATTGAAGTATTTTAATGAGAAAATACTATAAAATATCATGTGAGGATATTTTAATACATCGTGCGAAATACCGGGACCAAAACATAACACATCACATAAACCCACCACAAACCACCCCCCTTGACCCATACCCTGCTGCCAGCTGCAGCTTGCCCATACCTTTTCCCTTACCTCTCACTCCACCTTGTCATAGCTGGAACACCACCAATTCTCTCCCACTTTTCGTCCAACACCTGATAAGAGAGAAAAGAAGGAGTTCAACCATTTTTGTTGCCTGGAAGCTTGCAAAAATCGGAGCCAAAAAGGGGTGAGAAACCATTTCTGGGTTTGAAATTTTGTTGATTTAGTTCATACTTTTATTGGGGTAAAAATGGCATGTTAGTTTAGGTTTTGTTAAACCTTCGATTCATGTTCATTTATGGTGTGTTTATGGAACTTCCAGTATTTTGCCTTGAGTATATTACATGTTTTATGTGGGAGATATAAGCATGTAAAGTAAGGTGTTCGAAAATCTGGGTAAATACTTTCCCCTGTTTTCTGGAAATATGTGATCTGGGAGTGTTTTTGAGGAGATGATATTATGCATGTTAGATGGGTTTTAGAGTAAACCTTCGATGTGAAAATATGCATGGTAGTTTTGTGAAGCCCTTGGCATGTTTGTTCGAACATGACTTATGAGATATGTTATAGTTTTTATAGCATGAAACCAAGTACTCGAAAATCTGGGAAGGAAATGTGTTGTCCTGTTTCAGGAAATGTTGATTGAGTACCTGTGTAAATGGTCGATTTCAATGCATGTGGGCTTATGTTAGAGTGTAAATTTGGAATAAATACACTCATGGTAGTGTGTTTTAACTACTAGCATGTTGGTCTTGGCATGTTGTATGTCTTACATGTTAGAATGAAAGGTGTGAATATCAGTGTTGAACATTCTGGAAATTTATCGCGCACAGACCATGTGGCGATCGATCGCCACAAATGGCGCGATCGATCGCCGAGGTCCAGTAGCCAAAATCAAAGCCACGCGATCGATCGCCATAAAAGGCGCGATCGATCGCCATGGGACAGTGGAGTTTGGCGATCGATCGCCAAGGGGTAGCGATCGATCGCCAGAAGCAAAATTTTGAAATATTGATTTTTGTTGGATTTTTGATTTTGGATCATATATTGGCATCTAATATTGTGTTGTACACTGGTGTAGAGCCTTCACAGACGGCTACACAACGCAGGGGATAGAGTCCCAACACACACTACTTTTTGGAAAGGTACGTAAGCGACGTACGGGCATCCCAACGGTAACATGTATTTATGTTTTGTCTGTATGACACATGATGAATGCAATGTGATGCATTATGAGTTGATACATGTTATTATGCATTGTTGTTGCATATTATGCATTGTTGTTGCATATTGTGATGTGGGATAAAGAGATGTATTCCACGAGTCAGGGCGATCACGGTTAAGGTGTTAATGCTTACGCTTTACCGCTAAAAATGTGGAGCGGGAGGGGGGAGGCTCGCTTGCACATGGAGGCGGGTTTATACTATACTGAGCGAGGATGAGATACCGCTAGTATAAAGAAGCGAGGATGAGATACCGCTTGTTTTGAGATTATGAAAGCGGAGAAGTATTAAAATAACTGATGATGACTGACTCAAGAAAAAGAAGAAATGTCATGACATTCATTTGTGAAACCATACATTCATATAATGTGTTATATTATGAATCATGGTACAGGGACAACCAGTGGGCATTGTAAATGCGATGGAAATACAGGAAGTGATTTGTATTTTATGATTGTGCATTTACGCCTTATTTTCATATTATGTTGAATATGAATTGTGATATGCTCATGTGTTGGGGGTTGTCTTTGTAGGTGCTTTTGATGTTGAGAACCAGGGTCGGGGTTGAGAAGCTGAGCTGTAAGGAGAGTTACGGGATTAGCTACAAGATTTGAGAAAATTTTATATAGCTTCTACTTGTGGTAGAATAAGACTATAATGTAGCACCTTTTGTAGGAATTTGTGAAATCCCTTTTGAAACTTTTGCTACTGTATTCCTTAAGCTCAGGAAAATTGTGAGACCCCGTTATCACATCAAGATATTAAGGTGCAATTTAGAGAACTAAACATACATGTGATTATATCAGAGTAAAGTGCCGTGTTGATTAACCTGAGCTTTAGAGATTACAGTACCAAAAAGTTCCAAAAAGGAAAGACATACTTCCTACAAAGGTACTACATCATAGTCTTACTCTACTCAGTAGAAGCTATACTAAAACTCTATCATGCTAATCCTGTAGCACTCCTTACAGCTCAGCATATCAACCCCGGCCCTGGTTCTCGTCAACAAAGGCACCTACAAAGACAACCCCCAACACATGAGCATAACATAATTCATATTTAACATAATATGAAAGTAAGGCATAAATGCAAATCTTAAACACAAGTCCTTCCTGTATTTCCAGCATTTATATCGCCCATTGGTTGTCCCTGTACCATAATTCATAATAGAAACACATTATATGAATGTATGGATATGCAATGTCATGACATTCCTTTTTCCTTAAATCCTTATTTCATCCTGAGCCCTTATCATTAGTACATTTTAATGCTTCTTGCTACTCCATGTAAGCGGAATTCTTCATCGCTTCCAATGGACTTTAGCGTTGCTACTCCATGTAAGCGGAATTCTTCATCGCTTCCAATGGACTTTAGCGTAAGCCATTAAAATCCTTACTAAGATAACTTTGACTCGTGAAATACACCTCTTATATTTCACAACATACATATGCAAAAACAATGCATAAAAACATGTATCATAATCTTAATGCACCACATTGCATTCATCATGTGTCATAAAGACAAACATAAAGTACATGTTACCGTTGGGATGCCCGTACGTCGCTTACGTACCTTTCAAAAGATAGAGGAGTCAATCGACTTTAGCTCCTCGGTTGTGCTGGCACCTGGGATGGTTCTACATAGCCACACAACACAATATTAGGCACCTCATAATAATCCGGAAGCAAAACCAAATAAAAAACCAAACAAATCCTTTAATATCATCTCGCGATCGATCGCCCATGAGCCCCGATCGATCGCGAGATGCTACTGCCTCGCATACCAGAAAAATTCAATCCGCGATCGATCGCCACTATATTGGCGATCGATCGCCAAAACTTACTGGAACGTCGCGATCGATCCTGCCTCCTTGGCGATCGATCGCCAACCTTGTTCCTTCGGCGATTTTCCAGAATTGCTTAACACCGATAATCATACCCTTAAATCTAACATGTAGGACAATATACATACCAAGACCATCATGCTAGCATTTGAACTACACTACCCTGAGTGTATTCAAACCAAATATACACCCTTAGCATAAACCTACATGCATAAACATCGATCATTAAAACAAGTACTGGATCAACTTTTTCTGGAAACAGGGCACATTTTCATTTCCAGAATTCTTGAGCACCTCTTTTCATGCTATTAAAACTAACACATATAACATAAACCTTGCTCAACTAAACATGCCATGGGTTTCACAAAACTACCAAGCATGTTTTTACATCAAAGTTTCTCCAATATATAAGCTTATCATGCATGATAACACCTTCATAAAAGTACTCTTCGCACATATATTTCCAGAAAACAGGGCATTTGAACCTTGCCCAGAATTTTCGAACACTACCTTTCACATGATTAAATCTTTCACATAACACATGCAACATGCTCAAGGAAATATACTGGTACCTTCAACAAGTTACCATACATAAAAACACATCAAAGGTTCAACCAAAACCTAAGTTAGCATGCTTCGAAACATCATGGTAAAACCCTTCCTAACATGGAAAACAGAGTACTTCTCTGCTCGGGTGTTCGAGGAGCCCTTTTCTCTAGCATAAATATAGCACATAAAGCATGCAAGTTTCTTAACTAAACATGCTAAAGGCTTCACAAACATCCCAAAAAGGTATTCATAACAAGATAACATCATACCCTAAACTATCATGCCAAAACTGCTACAAAGAACAAGCATGCCAGGAAACTTGAAAACTGGGAAAAATGTGACTCCTCACCACTTTTGCCCTTCGATTTTCTATATGAAAAGAAGCATGAAACCCGATCACTTTTCTCCTGGAACTCGACCAAGTTGCAGAGAAATGAAGGGAAAAAGAAGGAAGCTTTTGGAAGAGGCAAGACTCAAAATATCTAAGTCCAAACATGCCTATAAGTCAATCTGCTTTCCCAGAAAACAGGGGAGGGGCGTGGGTTTGGCTGCAAGTGGGGGTTGGGTGGTTGCATGTGGGGTGGTTTGTGGTGTTTAATTGTGTCCCGGTATTTCATACGATGTATAAAAATATCCCTCCTCGATATTTTATTATTCTACCACATCAACACAACAATTAAAAACACCTAACATGCTTCCTAAACCACATCATCAAATTAAATAAATTAATCCCACATACAAACGCTTTAAACATATAGGTTCATAATTAACCACCCTTAAATGCATGATTACCCACATAATCATTTCGGGGATATCACAATACTCCCCTACTTATAAGATTTCGTCCCGAAATCAAACATGCTGCTAACTAGAAATAAAACAGTACATAAACGCATACCAGAAAACAGTTCTGGATAGTACTGCACCATGTGTCGCTCTGTCTCCCACGTGGCCTCCTCGACACCCCTACGACCCCACTGTACCTTGATCATAGGAATAACCTTGTTCCGAAGTCTGCGGTCTGCTCTATCCAAAATCCTGATAGGCCGCTCCACATAAGAAACATCGGACTCAATCTGAACCTCTGAAGGCTGCAACACATGTGAGGGATCTGGCTCATACTTCCTCAGCATAGACACATGAAAAACGTCGTGTATGCCAGACAGAGAGGGCGGTAAAGCCAACCGGTATGCCAGAGTACCAATACGCTGTAAGATCTCATACGGCCCTACGTACCTCGGGGATAATTTCCCTCGCATCCCAAACCGTACTACGCCTCTGAAGGGTGAGATCTTTAAAAACACTCTGTCGCCTAACTGAAACTCCAACGGTCTACGCCGCTGATTGGCATATGCTGCCTGTCTATCCTGAGCTGCCTTCATCTTTGTTCTGATAACCTTAACTTTCTCTTCCATTTCCTGAATCAACTCAGGTCCCCCAACCGACTTACGGTCCATGTCATCCCAACACAAGGGTGACCTACAACGCCTACCATAGAGGGCCTCGAAAGGAGCCATCTGAATACTTGCCTGGTAGCTGTTGTTGTAAGAAAATTCCACCAAGGCTATCGAGTCCTGCCATGAAGTGTCAAACTCCAGCACACAAGCCCTCAACATGTCTTCGAGCGTCTGTATCGTACGCTCGGTCTGTCCGTCCGTCTGGGGATGATAGGCTGTGCTCAACCTCAACTCTGTACCTAGAGCTGTCTGCAGACCCTCCCAAAAGTGAGATGTAAACCGCGGATCTCGATCTGACACAATCGAAACAGGGATCCCGTGCAGTCTCACCACATCTTTGACATATAACTGCGCCATTCTTAAATGCGTGAAGGTCATACAGTAGGGAATGAAATGAGCACTCTTAGTCAACCTGTCCACGACTACCCAGATGGCATCAAAACCCGAAACAGTCCTCGGCAAGTGGGTCACGAAATCCATAGATACGTGCTGCCACTTCCACTCGGGTACCTCTAAACTTCTTAGTTCACCTCCAGGCCTTTGTCTCTCAGCTTTCACTTGCTGACAAATCAAACAACGCTTGACAAAAGAGGTGACATCCTGTTTCATACGCCTCCACCAGAACTGGCTGCGTAGATCCTTATACATCTTCTTCCCACCTGGATGGACACTCATCCTGCTGCAATGAGCTCGCTGTAATATACCTTGGCGCAACTCGGTTGTATCTGGAACCACCCATCTGTCGCCGAGCCTCAGAGAACCGTCATCAGCCACTCTGAATCTCGATGGCTGTCCTGAATGAACCACTAACATCCATCTCTGAACCTCTACATCGGTCCCCTGAGCCTTCCTGATGTGATCAAATATAACAGGCTCAGCTAGCAAGGTCAAAACCTGTACTGGTGAAGAAGATACATCATAATCGAATCCCAAATGGCAGTAGGAGCCAAACATAGCTGACAGAGACATAGCATCCTCTGCTGTGCTCCTCACCTTCCGACTCAAAGCGTCGGCTGTCAAATTTGCTTTTCCCGGGTGATATTCGATTTCACAATCGTAGTCCTTCAGCAGGTCCATCCATCTCCTCTGCCTCATGTTCAGCTCAGCCTGTGTAAACAAGAATTTCAGGCTCTTGTGATCAGTGAAGATGGTAAATGAGGTACCGTATAAGTAGTGTCGCCATATCTTCAAGGCGAACACTATAGCTGCCAACTCCAGATCATGGACTGGATACCTCGTCTCATGTGGCTTCAACTGTCTCGAAGCGTAAGCCACTACATGTCTGTCCTGCATCAGCACGCACCCTAATCCCTGTAGAGATGCATCGGTATAAAGAACAAATCCTTTGTTCTCCTTGGGTATCACTAGAACTGGCGCAGTAGTCAGCCTGTGCTTTAATTCCCGGAAGCTCTGCTCACAAGCCTCTGACCAACAAAATGGGACTCCCTTCTGAGTCAGCTGTGTAAGTGGCTTGGCGATCTTTGAGAAACCCTCGACGAAACGTCGATAATAGCCAGCCAGACCAAGAAAACTTCGAATCTCACTGACTGAAGTAGGGGTAGACCAATCCATAACTGCCTCTATCTTCCTCGGGTCTACTGATATCCCCTCTCGTGATATGATATGGCCCAAAAATGCAACACTGTTCAGCCAAAACTCACACTTGCTGAGTTTGGCGTATAACTGATGATCTCTGAGGATCTGGAGTACTATCCTCAGATGATCGGCATGATCCTCCTCATTCCTCGAATAGACTAGGATGTCATCAATAAACACGATCACAAACTGATCGAGGTACTCCTGAAATACTCTGTTCATCAGGCTCATAAAGACTGCAGGTGCATTTGTCACACCGAACGGCATCACCAAGAACTCATAGTGCCCATACCGAGTTCTAAAAGCCGTCTTTTGAACATCACCAGCTCTAACCCGTACCTGGTGATAGCCTGACCTCAAATCTATCTTGGAGTACACCTCCGTACCCTGAAGTTGGTCGAACAGATCATCAATCCTCGGAAGCGGATATCTGTTCTTCACTGTAGCCTTGTTCAGTTGCCTGTAGTCAATGCACAGACGCATTGATCCATCCTTCTTTTTCACAAACAAGACTGGCGCACCCCAAGGCGATACACTAGGGCGGATGTATCCCTTGTCGAGGAGCTCCTGTAACTGTACCTTCAGCTCCCTCAGCTCTGCCGGTGCCATCCTGTATGGGGCACGAGAAATGGCTGATGTCCCTGGCAGCAGCTCAATAGCAAACTCCACATCCCTGACTGGCGGAAATCCCGGAATCTCATCTGGAAACACATCACTGAACTCCGCCACAACTGGAATGTCCTCGGCTCTCACTTCCTTCTCCTCTGAAGCATTCATAGCATAAATAAGGTACCCAGTATGACCACGTTCCAATAACCGCGACATCTTAACCGCCGAGATTACTGGTATCCTTGGACGAGAGCCGTCCCCATAAAAAGTCCACTGGAACCCCTGATCAGACAGAAAACGAACCATCCTCTTTTGGCAATCTACCATAGCTCGGTATCTGCTCAACACATCAATGCCGATAATGCAGTCAAAGTCTGCCATCTCTAACTGAATCAAATCGGCCCTCAGATCATTGCCCTCAAAATAAATGAGGCAATCTGATAACTGTCGATCCGCAATCACATGCTTCCCCGTGGGTGTCGAGACCATGAGAGGCGTGGGTAACAGAGACGAGCACAAATGGTGTCCTTCCACAAAGGCAGTAGATACAAAGGAATGGGAAGCACCTGTATCTATCAATATAAGTGCAGGGTACGTAAGTAAATGACACGTACCAGCAATGACCTCCTCTGGGGCTGCCTCGGCCTGCTCCCTGGTCAGTGCATACACCTGTCCCTGCGGCGGTCCTGTCGTCTGACCTCCCAGGGGTCGTGGTGCAAACTGCTGCCTCTGTGGTGCCCTCCCAGCATCAAACCTTGGCCTATTCGGCCCTGAATCCGTCTGAACTGCCCGATTGGGGCAACCCCGAGCTATGTGGCCCATCTTGCCACAGATATAGCAACCTCGACAGTCACGTAACAAATGCCATCCTCCACAGTTGGTACACCTGGTTACCTCTGTCCTGTTTCCCTGTGGATGCCCCCGGGTGTTCTGTTTCTGTCCATGAGACTTCTTCCCACTAAACCTGGAGGATGATGAGGCCCCACGAGCCTTAAACTGATCCCCTCGTGGCTTCAGACTATTAGTAGTAGGCCTCTGTGATGGTACAAAAGGGGGTACAGCATCCTTGTATGCGTCTACGGCAATCTCTGCCAACTCTGCCCGTGTCAGGGCGTCGTCAAACGAGCTGGGGTTGTTAGAGATAACCCTATCGAATAGCTCCGGCCTCAGACCTTTCAGAAAGTTCCTCATCTTGGCATGGCTGCTGACAGCAATATGAGGTACATACCTCAGCAGTGAGGAATACTGCATAGCGTAGTCTGCTACGGACATGCTACCCTGCTTCAAACTGTTGAACTCATCTTCCTTCAATTGTCTGGCAGCTGCAGAGAAATACCGGTTAAGGAACCGGGTCCGGAATACAGTCCAGTCAACTGCCATACCTAGAGCTCTCAGCTCCATCACGGTGGTCTTCCACCACATAGCAGGCTTCTTAGCCAGCTGAAACTCTGCTAACCTCAGCCATGCCGTGAGTGCACAAGGTGCAGTCACAAGTATCTGCTCTATACGTTCCAACCATTCCTCAGCTACTTCACCAGACTCAGTCCCCTCAAACATGGGCGGATGGAAACTCAGAAACTGCTTCAAACTGAGCTCCCCTGGCAGTAATATCTGTACACTGGGCTCCACGCCCACAGCAGGTGGTGGTAAGGGGTTCGGCTGAGCAATACTGGCATGTCTACTGTCCATATCTCCTACCTCTTCATTGAGGTCCGCCATGCTGCAACACAATAGTTAACAACAATACCAAAAGCAGTTCATAATATAAGCCGTTAGATAACAAGAGTAAAATATTCAAAGCATGTTAGTATAACACGTATACAACCATATGCATCACATGCATAAGCATGCCTAAATGAATACCTAGCCAACTTGTCTCTAAAGGCTACCCTTCACTCTTCCCTGGTTATCTAACCAATGCTCTGATACCACTAAATGTGAGACCCCGTTATCACATCAAGATATTAAGGTGCAATTTAGAGAACTAAACATACATGTGATTATATCAGAGTAAAGTGCCGTGTTGATTAACCTGAGCTTTAGAGATTACAGTACCAAAAAGTTCCAAAAAGGAAAGACATACTTCCTACAAAGGTACTACATCATAGTCTTACTCTACTCAGTAGAAGCTATACTAAAACTCTATCATGCTAATCCTGTAGCACTCCTTACAGCTCAGCATATCAACCCCGGCCCTGGTTCTCGTCAACAAAGGCACCTACAAAGACAACCCCCAACACATGAGCATAACATAATTCATATTTAACATAATATGAAAGTAAGGCATAAATGCAAATCTTAAACACAAGTCCTTCCTGTATTTCCAGCATTTATATCGCCCATTGGTTGTCCCTGTACCATAATTCATAATAGAAACACATTATATGAATGTATGGATATGCAATGTCATGACATTCCTTTTTCCTTAAATCCTTATTTCATCCTGAGCCCTTATCATTAGTACATTTTAATGCTTCTTGCTACTCCATGTAAGCGGAATTCTTCATCGCTTCCAATGGACTTTAGCGTTGCTACTCCATGTAAGCGGAATTCTTCATCGCTTCCAATGGACTTTAGCGTAAGCCATTAAAATCCTTACTAAGATAACTTTGACTCGTGAAATACACCTCTTATATTTCACAACATACATATGCAAAAACAATGCATAAAAACATGTATCATAATCTTAATGCACCACATTGCATTCATCATGTGTCATAAAGACAAACATAAAGTACATGTTACCGTTGGGATGCCCGTACGTCGCTTACGTACCTTTCAAAAGATAGAGGAGTCAATCGACTTTAGCTCCTCGGTTGTGCTGGCACCTGGGATGGTTCTACATAGCCACACAACACAATATTAGGCACCTCATAATAATCCGGAAGCAAAACCAAATAAAAAACCAAACAAATCCTTTAATATCATCTCGCGATCGATCGCCCATGAGCCCCGATCGATCGCGAGATGCTACTGCCTCGCATACCAGAAAAATTCAATCCGCGATCGATCGCCACTATATTGGCGATCGATCGCCAAAACTTACTGGAACGTCGCGATCGATCCTGCCTCCTTGGCGATCGATCGCCAACCTTGTTCCTTCGGCGATTTTCCAGAATTGCTTAACACCGATAATCATACCCTTAAATCTAACATGTAGGACAATATACATACCAAGACCATCATGCTAGCATTTGAACTACACTACCCTGAGTGTATTCAAACCAAATATACACCCTTAGCATAAACCTACATGCATAAACATCGATCATTAAAACAAGTACTGGATCAACTTTTTCTGGAAACAGGGCACATTTTCATTTCCAGAATTCTTGAGCACCTCTTTTCATGCTATTAAAACTAACACATATAACATAAACCTTGCTCAACTAAACATGCCATGGGTTTCACAAAACTACCAAGCATGTTTTTACATCAAAGTTTCTCCAATATATAAGCTTATCATGCATGATAACACCTTCATAAAAGTACTCTTCGCACATATATTTCCAGAAAACAGGGCATTTGAACCTTGCCCAGAATTTTCGAACACTACCTTTCACATGATTAAATCTTTCACATAACACATGCAACATGCTCAAGGAAATATACTGGTACCTTCAACAAGTTACCATACATAAAAACACATCAAAGGTTCAACCAAAACCTAAGTTAGCATGCTTCGAAACATCATGGTAAAACCCTTCCTAACATGGAAAACAGAGTACTTCTCTGCTCGGGTGTTCGAGGAGCCCTTTTCTCTAGCATAAATATAGCACATAAAGCATGCAAGTTTCTTAACTAAACATGCTAAAGGCTTCACAAACATCCCAAAAAGGTATTCATAACAAGATAACATCATACCCTAAACTATCATGCCAAAACTGCTACAAAGAACAAGCATGCCAGGAAACTTGAAAACTGGGAAAAATGTGACTCCTCACCACTTTTGCCCTTCGATTTTCTATATGAAAAGAAGCATGAAACCCGATCACTTTTCTCCTGGAACTCGACCAAGTTGCAGAGAAATGAAGGGAAAAAGAAGGAAGCTTTTGGAAGAGGCAAGACTCAAAATATCTAAGTCCAAACATGCCTATAAGTCAATCTGCTTTCCCAGAAAACAGGGGAGGGGCGTGGGTTTGGCTGCAAGTGGGGGTTGGGTGGTTGCATGTGGGGTGGTTTGTGGTGTTTAATTGTGTCCCGGTATTTCATACGATGTATAAAAATATCCCTCCTCGATATTTTATTATTCTACCACATCAACACAACAATTAAAAACACCTAACATGCTTCCTAAACCACATCATCAAATTAAATAAATTAATCCCACATACAAACGCTTTAAACATATAGGTTCATAATTAACCACCCTTAAATGCATGATTACCCACATAATCATTTCGGGGATATCACAAAAATCAACATGACTCTTTACTCTGATTTATTCATATGAATTTTTAGTTCTCTTAATCGCACCTATTAGTATATTGAGATATCGGGGTCTCACAGGGTATAATTTAGCAATTGTGGCATTGAGAAACTTCTGTTCATCATATCCTGGCTCAGAAACAATGGCCTCCGCCTGCTTTTGCTTTTGGGAAGCCTCCGCCTGCTTTGACCTCTTTCTGGATGACATTTTCTTGCTAAATGATTCCCAACTAACTCAATTAAATCCAACTATCACCACACAACACTATAAATCTTCCTCCTTATTGATCCCTTCCTAACCCAATTTGACTATAATTCAAGAAATTTCACCAAAAGCTACAATCTTTAAGAATTGGAAACCAATTACCGCTTAAAAATCTGATCTTGGAAAAATTTGGCACTTGGCTTGGAATTCCCTTTTAGATGTACTTCTACCCAATTTGCCTTGCAATCCTTCAAATCTGCAATGAAAATCTCATTAAAACAAATATTACTTCCCAGATTTGAAGTAAATTTAAATTTGATGGAAAAAATGATGAGATTAGATGAAGGAATTTGAAAAGGTGGCTAGGGTTCTGTTGTGGAGAGGAGAAAAATTGATTTTTGAAAGTGATGGATGTTGTGTCTGTGCCCTATTATTTTTCAAAATTTTCTCTCGCACGATCGATCGGAAAAAATTCTCGATCGATCGAGCGAGGCAGTAGGCACAATGTCTTTTTAAAAAAAATCGGGCGATCGATCGAGATTTTGTCTCGATCGATCGCCAGCAGCAGCAAACAAAATTTGAAATTTTTCTTTTTTTTTTTTTCAACATCTTTCTCTCGGATTGCCTCGCCTACAACCAACTTGCTCTTGCTTTCACACCTGCAATAGAAAATACACAAATTCATTCCCAGACAAACTCAAAACAAACAAACTAACAAAATCACATCAAAACAAGAAATCAAAAACAAAACTCGAGGAAGGAAAAACGGAAGTTCTTAATTTATAGTCCCAAGCTGGACTGTCACCTCCTCGTCTTCTCAATTTGATGGCTCCTTTGGATTCTTTACAGAATCACTCGGGAGCGTACCTTGCGTCCTCCCAGATATCAACGTGGCCAACTGCCCTATCTGCACTTCCAAATTCTTGATCGATGCATCTTGATTTTGCATCCTTACCTCTGTCGATGAAATCAGCTTTGCTATCAGTTCCTCCATACTCGGCTTTTGTGTGAACCTGGCATGCGGTTGTGGGTTCAGCACATTCTCCTGGTTCGACCATCTTAGGTTCGGGTGGTTCCTCCATGGTTGGTTGTAATTCGAGTATGAATTGTTGGGTGGCCTGTTACCTACAAAATTAACAGCCTCAACAGATTGGTTAAACTGGTTACCTGCCTGACACTCGATGCTAGGATGACCGCCTCCACACAGCTCACAGAAGATAGCTTGGGCTTGCATTGCTGCCGCTCCCATGCTGTCTATCTTCCGGTTCATGGCTTCTAATTGAGCCGAAAGAGCAGTGATCTCGTCCACTTGATGGACTCCCATTGGCTTCTGTGGCGTGCTCCTCTCTGACTGCCACTGGTAGCTGTTGCACGCCATTTCCTCCAACAAGCTATATGCTTCTTCCGGCATCTTTCTCATTATTGATCCCCCAGATGCTGCATCAATCATGGAACGGTTAGCAGAAAATAAACCGTTATAGAACGTTTGTACCTGCAGCCATATGGGTAGACCATGGTGTGGGCATCTCCTCAACAACTCCTTAAAACGATCCCACGCTTCATACAACGTCTCGGGGTCAAACTGCCCAAAAGTCGTGATATCGTTCCGCATCTTCGCCGTCTTGGAAGGGGGAAAGTACTTTGATAAAAACGCCTTCGTCATCCCCTCCCATGTTGTTATAGAACCTGCAGGTAGGGAATTCAACCATGACTTAGCTTTGTCTCGTAATGAAAAGGGGAAAAGTCTTAACCTGATGGCGTCGTCAGAGACGCCATTATGTTTGAATGTGTCACAAATCTCCAAAAAGTTGGAGATGTGATTATTCGGATCATCTGTAGCTGCTCCCCAAAACATAATCGAGTGCTGAATCATTTGTATGATTGCCGGCTTGATCTCAAAATTGTTCGCTTGAATCGTCGGCCTCGTAATACTAGACAACGATCCATGAAATGCCGGTTGCGCAAAGTCCATCGATCTAGGGTGCTGTGCTTCGTTATTATCAGTCATCGCTCGAGCTTCTCGTAATCGCCTAAGTAAAGTTCTTTCTATCTCCGGATCGAAAGGCTCGAGAATGGGCTCCTCTCTTCTGAGCATGCACTAGAGAAACGATTCCTGTACAAAATAGACAAAAGGAGACAACAAAATACACAAAGTTATTAACAAAGATCAACAAAAGAAAACAAAAAAGAAAAACAAAAACGCAATAATAAAAGAATTGGCTAAATTACAATTAACTAATCACGTATGATATTATACAGATTAGTCCCCGGCAACGGCGCCAAAAACTTGACCGCTTTATTTTTAAACAAAAGATATTTCAAAGTGTATTGTGAAAGGATTCTACCGTAAGTGCACGGTTGTCATGTTTTAGTATAGTGAAAATTAAGTACGGGTTGTCGAATCCACAGGGACTAACGTATAAGTACCAAATAAGATTAATAAAATTATATTTAGCCTACGATTTAAGAAGTTTGATTAACTAGAGCCAAATTAAACTAAAGAATAAAGATTTAAACTAGAAACAATGAATAGGATGGTTCCGGAAATGCAAAGGTAAGTTACTCGAGAAAATTACCGAGCTCGTCGTTCAATTATGTTATCTCTAATGATTCAATGGAATTCTCAAATTATCAACCAATTGATTTTAAGGGTGAACGGTTTTTGATATTATTCGATACACTCTCTCGAGCTGTAAAGAAACTAACGATAAATTAGAATAAGTCACTCTCGTGCACCTATTTACTAATTCAAAGTTGCATAAATTATCAAAACCTTATAACTCTAAATCTCTCGATTCCAAGTTCTCACGTATGCGATATCATCTCTCGATCTCAATCGTAACATACATCATAAATTAATGGAGCGTGTTACAACGTTATCTCTCGATCTCGGCTGTAACCCTCAAATTCAATCAAAGCTAGCTAGACTTTGATCTACACAAGCAATTAATTTATGAACAATAACAATCAATGCGCTCAAATACCAATGAATCAATAATCAACCACAACGAAACTAAAACTCAATAATATAAACTAAATTTAATTCAAATCAAATACATAAGAGTTTTATTGTCTCTCGACCTCAAAAACATCAAATGGAATTGAAAATCAAATAAATTAAAGTTTAGAAATACGATAAACGGTGGATGAATCCGTGCGTTGCACCGTGATTTCTTCTCTTGTTCCTTCCTTGCACTCCGAAATTGATTGGCTTTTGCTCGGGCGAAGAACCGGAAGAACGGATCTCCTTGGCGGCGGTTGGGTGGCGGCTAGGGCTCTTCTTTTGTCCAGAAAAATTGTCTGATATGCTCCCCTCTCTTGGAATGAATCAACTCCCGCTTAAAACCCTCCAAAATCTCGATAAAAAAGGAAAATAAAATCTTCAGGATTTCGCGTCTCGATCGATCGAGATTTGCTACCGATCGATCGGTGCACTGTTCATGCCAGCTTTTGAAACTCACTGTCTCGCTCGATCGATCGAGATTTTCCACCGATCGATCGAGACTTTAATAAAATTTGCTCTGGAGTCACTGCCTCGCTCGATCGATCGGAAATTTGTACCGATCGATCGAGACTTGAAATTCTTTGATGCTCAACTCTCTGCCTGGCTCGATCGATCGAGAGTAAATCTCGATCGATCGAGATTCCGAAAATCTCATTTCCTCAATTTTAGTTTCTTCTCGCCTCGATTTCGCCCGTTATCTTCATATTGGCTCATTTCTTCCACTTCCGATCTATTTTCCTGAAACAAACGAATAAACACCAAAAAGCATAATATCATCCAGGAAAAAATACGGAAAGTAGGAAGAAATTACAGTTAAAAACACTCAAAATCTAAGCTTATCACTTGCACACAACTTCTTAAAACATTCCCAATACTCGTGCAGTGACTCCTCATGGTATTGCTTCACACAATAGATTTCCTTCCTTATATTAGTCGCTCTCGAAGCTGGAAAGTACTTCTCAAGGAAGATTCTTTGTAAATCAGTCCACATGGTGATGGATCCTGAGGTAGGTAGCATAGCCAATATTTAGCAGCATCCTATAGAGAGAATGGAAAGGCTCACAGTTTAATTTGCTCCTCGTTACGCCACTCGGCTTCATAGTAGTGCACACCATGTGAAATTCCATCAAATGCTTGTGAGGGTTCTCACCTGCAATACCATGAAAAGACGGTAATAAATTAATTAAACCAGATTTAAGGTCAAAATTAATATTATTAGCAAGCGTAGGGAAAGTGATGCAGAGAGGCTGTTGATCCAAGGTAGGATTCGCCAATTGTCTCAAGATTTGATTCGCAACCATCGTATTCCTCTCCTCTCTTCTTCAATTCGCCTAGCGTCTCTTCTCATCCGATGTAGTGTCCTATCAATCTTAGGGTCGTATTGAAAATTATCTTTGTGATCAAACGATTCACCTGTACTCATTAACAAACCAAAGTAGTAGTGCGGGATTAAAAAATATTAACACAAAAAATAGCCTTCCCCGGCAATGGCGCCAATCTTCATAGACTTGGAGAAGGCCTGTGATAAGGTCCCAATTGAGATATTATGGAATTCTTTGATGAAGAAATTAATTCACATCAAGTATGTCAATATAATCGAGGACATATATGACGGAGTAGCATCCAATCTGAGAACGTGAAGTGGGGTGACAAGTGAGTTCTCGATCACTATTGGATTGCACCAAGGGTTTGCGTTGAGTCCTTTCCTATTCGCCCTAGTGATGGATGAGATAACTAAAGACATACATACTAAATTACTTTGGACCACGCTTTTCGCTGACGATGTTGTGATAATCGACCAGACCACGCAGGGGTAAATGCCAATTGGAGTTATGGAAAGAGACCTTGGAATCAAAGGGTTTTAGATTAAGTAGGTCTAAAACGGAATATATGGAGTGCAAATTTAGTGGTCGTACTTTTCGGGACCCCAGTGTTGTAGCACTCGATGTTCAAGAAGTATCGATGAGGACCAAGTTTCGATACCTAGATTCTTTTATCCAAAAAGATGGCGAGATTGAATGTGACGTATGTAAGGCATCACTACCTTAAGTGTGATTTAAGAGCATAGAAGAGCTATTCATTTATCAGAGTAAAAAGGTTTATGTTGATGTATTGAGCTTAGAGGCTAACGCACCAAAAATAAAATTCCAATTCCAAAAATAATTACATTCTCAACAAAATGAGTGTAAGCACTATAGATTTACAGTACTCCTGCGTAGAGACTATACAAAAGAATTTCTTGTTCTTCTAGGTCAGTAGCACTAGTCATCACACAGCTCACCACATCAACCCTTGCCTTAGCTCTCCTTGCCAATAGCTCCTACAGGAACAATCCACAACACATGAGCGGGTAAATCATATTCACAACAATATGATCATAATATAAAAATGCATAAACGGTTAATAAGAAAATACTTCCTGTATTCAATGCATTTAATATGCTCTCCCTGGTTCTCCCTGTTTCATAACTCATATTCATAATCATCAGATTATAATATAGTTTAATATAAATGTCATGACATAATTTCATACCAGCATACAAATTCACAGTCTTGTTATAACAGTGGCATTCTAATACCCCTCGCTTCGACATAACAGCGTCAAATATTATGTTCCATCGCTACGATATGACAGTGGCAAGAATTCTATTCCTCGCTTCGAAATGACAACGGCAAGTGTTATAATCATCACTCGAATATAGCAACGACTCACAACAATATGCACAAAGCATCCAATTCATGCATCCACAATGCTTCATTCAATATGTAAAAATACATTTTAGCGACGATGCTCGTACGTCTCTCTACGTACCTTTCTTCCAAAAGAAAGGTGTTTCAGAAACTATCCCCTGCGTTGTGCCGCCGCTTGAGAAGGCTCTACACAATTGCAACAATCCAATATTAGAAGTCATATTATATCCCATCTCGCGATCGATCGCCCATAAGCGACGATCGATCGCGAGACACTACTGACTTGATGCCCAAATTTGTCACTCATCGATCGATCGCTAAGCCTCTGCCGATCGATCGCGGACTTCGCCGATCGATCGCGCAAACTCGCGATCGATCGCGGAAACACACTGTCCGCAGATATGATACGCGACGATCGATCGGTAAAATGCACCGATCGATCGCCAATGCATGTATGTACGAAAATCGCCATTTTCACACACTACACCCACTTCAACCTACAAAACCCAATAAAATACACATCCCTTCAAAACACATATACTTCAATATACAACACTATACACATCCATAACAACAAAATCCCATAATTTGTCAAATAAATCATCACAACTCTCAAAACAAATCCCTTTTCCCCCAAACGCAAACCCATCTAACATGCTCAACACTTAACAAGGAAGGTTCCTTACAACTTAAGCTTTAATCCTAGCAAGATTCAAAGATTACAAGCTTTCCAAGCTCTTCCTTCTTCTTCATTGGCTTAGGCGATAAAGAGGGGATTGGGGAATGGGATTTTGAGCGTGTAAAATAAATGGTGGGAAATGAGGGGAGTGAGGGATAAGGAGGCATGAGTTTAATAAAAAAAATGATGTCCAAGCATTTAACATGATGCAGTAAATATCGTCCCTTGACACCCCTACGATCCCACTGAACTTTAACCATCGTTATCACTTTGTTTCGAAGTCTACGATCAGCTCGATCCAGAATTCTAACCGGCGGTTCAACATAAGACACATCAGAGTCTAACTGCACTTCTGAAGGCTGCAACACATGAGACGGATCCGGTTCGTATTTCCTCAACATCAACACATGAAACAAGTCATGTATGTCAGACAACGACTGTGGCAAAGCCAAACTGTAAGCCAAGTTGCCAACACGCTGCAAGATCTCATAAGGACCAACGTACCTAGGTGACAATCTCGCATTCCAAACCGTACGACACCTCTGAAGGGTGATATTTTCAACAGACTTTGTCACCCAACTGAAACTCCAACGGTCGTCTCCGCTTATTAGCATAGGCTGCCTGCCTATCCTGAGCTGCTTTCATTCTCTGCCAAATCACTTTCACCTTCTCTTCCATCTACCGGATCAACTCCGGTCCTCCGACCGATTTACGATCTAAGTCATCCCAGTATAGTGGCGATCTACAACATCCACCATATAAAGCCTCAAATGGAGTAATCTACGAAAACTCCACCAAAGCCATTGAATCCTGCCATGTAGCGTCAAACTCTAGTACGCAAGCCCGCAACATATCTTTGAGAGTCTGTATGGTACGCTCTGTCTGGCCATCTGTTTGGGGATGGTATGCAGTACTCAACCTGACTTCGGTTCCCAAAGATGAATCGCGGAACTCGATCAGACGCAATAGAAATCGGTATCCCGTGCAATCTCACCACATCATGAATGTACAGCTGGCCATTCTCAAGTACGTGAAGGTCATACTGTAGGGTATAAAGTGAGCCACCTTCGTCATTCTGTCCACTATCACCCAAATGGCGTCACATCCCGAAGCAGTCCGCGGTAAATGGGTCACAAAATCCATAGATATGTGTTCACATGTAAGGACCCCGTATACTTAACCCTTGATTAGTGTGATAATCATTATGTGTGGCACATGCTTTCAATGAAAAACCAATCAGGAAGCTCAGATGATACTTTACCGTTGAATGGCAACTATAAAATTTCTTTAATGTTCAACGTTATAAAATCATCTCTACTAACATATAGACTCATTGAGTCGCCCATTACCATCCCCATTTTGCCACTTTTCACATTGTGGACTTTTATAAAAATTTGGGCAGAGTCTCCCCATAAATTGAGCTATCCCAAAACACAAGCACATCACATAATATAATTCCCGGCCAGGGAATACACGATACTCAACAGAATATAGTACACAAAGTAAATTCCCAGCCAGGGAAGACATCACACATATGACGACATACATGGGTCTCAACACCCACACAATACACCCATGAACCCTCATATCATTAGCAATTCTACTCTTAATTGCATGAAACATAGAATGAAAGAGAGAAAGGCTCATGCCTTTATATACAACACATATACAAGCATAACCGTGCTCACATGCGAGCATCATAAATGTGTATATAAACCTCACGGGTATATGGGTACTCTATACGATACCGTGCTCTGTCAAGCCCTGGTACCACGATCCTGGGAGTACATCCAATCGACAGCTCGAGCTCATCTCCAAAGCCATCGATGTACCTGTTCACCTGTCCCAACAGAGACAGCCCCCAACGGGGTGAGCATAACAATTCCACAATTTCATAATCATAATGACATAATACATAATTTACGAAAATGTAAATATTGTGGAACATATGTGATACTTCCTGGATGGTATCATCCTCATCATAGCGTACCCCTGTAATAACCCTGTTCTCAAAACAGATAATTCATCAAATCTTGAATATGCAGTTAAACATCATATTGGTTAACCCTAGCCAGTCTCAAATCAGTAACCTTTCATAATATCTTACTTTATTTGGCAATGAGTAGTAACATTTCATAACATCTTACCTTATTTGGCAATGAGTAGTAACATTTCATAACATCTCACCTTATCTAGCAATTATCATAATTCTAGACATCATATTGAGATTTCCTTAACTTTCGATACTAGTTAATCACTTCTCTGATTAACTACGTCTCTGTTCCTATTTATTACCAATATATACAGATATCCTAGATATCTAATCAAATACCACATCTTCGTTTCTTACTTCAAAGTAGCATCATACTATCGGTGTTTGCTCCGTAGCAACCACACCCCATCATTTGCTCGCTTCATAGCGGCATTAAGCATTTCACCATGTGAATCAATCATAACGTAACCAAGTCCCAGTACCATCATAGTGAACATTTCATGTATTTTAAATCATGCATCATACTTGGAAAAACATCATTTAAACTATGCTCGTACGTTAAACGTACCTTAAATCCTCGAAGTCCGAGTCAAACCTTGCTCGAGTTCCATGCCCCGAGGAACGATGTGCTAACACGATAAATAATTCACAATTACTTACGAACATGTAACCCATGCTCAAGCACATCCATAACCCTCAAAATATTCATTTAAAAGACCCGGGGCAGGGTACATGCAGGGAGGGAAAACGAATGCGACATATCGAAAAATTGCCCAAGAACATCTTCAATAATTCGAACCTTAGCATCACGATTCGAACCCAACTAACCATCATAAATCATCTAAAACATGTAATAACAATCTCTAACATGAATCATCAACCCATAGCCAAAACCCCCAAAATCGAAATCAAATCCTCACCAACTTAGGGCAATTTCGAACCATACATCTCAATTGATCCCAATTAAGCATCATAATTCATTTAAACATGAATAAATCGAATAACAACAAGAATCATCATCCTCATACCAAAAACCCAAATTTTCGAAACCCTAAGTCACGAAATCAGTGTTCAAATTCGAATCCAAAAGCAACAAATTTTCGACCCATGAAAGTATGAAATCATCGTCTCAAAAGCAGCATAAAAACGCCCCAAAAACATCAGAAAAATCGTACCAAAATCATACCAAAATCGCGCCCCAAAATCGGATGAAATCCAGTTTTCGAACCCTACGGTTTTCTGGCAAATCCGAGCTCGATTCTTGACCAAACTTCAAATTGTTGGTACGTATAGAAGCGCCTGGAAGAGACGATCACGGCGGCGGGTCGGACGCGCCGAACGGCGGCCGGACGGCGGCGGGCGGAGGCCTTTTCTGCGCGGCGGCAAAGGGGATCGGGAATAGCAGCGTGCGCGAGGAGAGAGAGAGAGGTGAGGAAAATGGCTCCGATAATTAAAATCTCGGGTTCAACTGGTATTTATAGCAAAATACCCCGAAATACTAATATCCCCACAAATACATCATGATTCATTAAAAATCATCTGTTTTCAAAAATTCTCTCTCTAACTCAAAAACTCCCTACCGGTGCCCACACACAGCACCCGAGATTCTGAGTCACACTAAAAACCCAACTCGCAGGTTTTCACCGAAACGAGAATACGATCTCAACCTCGGGATCCAACGATCCCAACTACTCAAATAGACGAGCCCAGAAGGCCCGGCACCTCGATTAAACTCCAATTGCCACGTAAAACAACTTTACGGGTTATTAACACTCCGGGATTAACACCTATAATCCCTGGTCATCACATTATCCCCCACTAAAAGAATTTCGTCCTCGAAATTAGCACCGGTGTATCACGTAACACCCAGGCTACACAACAACCTGAAGCCATAACCTCGATTCCTGACCATATCAGAATCGTCTTAAAAACCTTGAGAATACCTCACATCAAACTCTGAAACAGAGCGACATAACAAAACCAACACCAACTCATCACCCAAGAGGCAAAACGTACCTCGATGCGGTTCATCCCAAAAGTCAGCCCCTCATGACTGTAAAACAACCAATACTTATGACCGTAGATCGGACAGTCATCATTCGTTCTAATACCACTAGTAAGAACGCATCATGAATGACACCTCAACCGTGAGAATGTTGACCTCGTGTCAACTCTGAAGTGGAATAGACTTCCAAATCCATCATAACGTCAAAAAAGCGTCAGCGCAACCCAACGCTAACAGTCCAAAAGCAGTTAGTCAACTGAAACTGCGAGGATCTGAATCGCTCCCGATTCCATCGTAGATATCATTCAATGACATCTCTTATCATGACTCACGATGTCTAACATACATCGTTACGAGGGAAACATTGGCATACCACGGTGTACACATACCAAGCCTGGTTCCACTTCTAAACCTCCTCCATCAAATGATCAGTCGCATCATTGCAACTCAACTTGGGCAACTCACGGCCACAGATTCACATAAAAGACATCTCACAAGATGTCCACCTCCGGATATCCTAAGAATCACATCCTGATCATAAATAAACGATCGAGACTCCTCAGAGTTTCAAATTGAAAGGACATGCGATAAACCCAATGCATCCCAAATACATGGATTCCCAGGCCAAATCAACGACGACTCGATGACTCTCTTGTTGGTACTTCAACATCATGAGCTGTCCCAGACAAGTCTCACCAAGATTTAAACATAAACATATATACCTTTCAGTGAGGCATACTCAACTTCAACTTCAAATGACGTGGTGACTACCAGAGTCCACCACAATCCACCTCATATCACCTTACTATTTGCCAAACTTGGTTCCAACGAGCAGTATAACGGCTCTAGCAAGCCCATCATGGTGCTGCACACACGCGGCAGACAAACTAGTCGCTGCCTCACCAGGTTCACCTCAACCTATCAATCAGATGGACGTTTCCGCACGGCATACCATACCATGGGAAGAAAATCAATAGAGTAGTGGGTCTTTACCCAACATTCCTCCAATGCTGAAATACCCTGGACACTCCAATGTCCCCATGCACTTAACATAACCTGATCCTACTTCCTTAGGACCCATCTTACATTCTCATGGCTGGTGTGACCATGTCTACCATATGTCCTATCAATAGCAAGCGAGTAATTCCTCCACGATTACTCCTGTCGTCAAAAACATGGCCAAAAGCCATTCCAACGAGCCTACCTCAAGGGTATCACCACTCGAAATACGATTACTTCAAACAATTTCTGCGGTACAATCACATGTACAGTGCGTCCATCCATTCCTCGAGCAACCCGCTCGGTATAAGGGCCACGTTAATCGGTGACGCACACACCACCTTGTGCCCGACATTGGCACCCAAGGCATACAACTGAAAACGTATACTCAACGCATTGTTCATCGTAATGATGATGCATGTCTAATAAGACATCTCCTACACTATCGTCATCGTCATCCTGTGACGACACAGGCCAACTCATGGTATCTAAGGCATTGCCAACTAGTGACAATACATGTCAACAATGACATCTAAACAACCCAGTCAACTCGTGACGGTCCATGCACATCAGCGTATATCATCCACCATCATGCTAGTAAATAGGCATAATAAAACATGTATATCAACGCAATACAGCTACAATAAAGCTAATAGAATAGCAATATCTCGTACCTCATCGCTAACAAGATAGCGGCATACCTGTCTCCGTCGCTAGATAATAGTGCGAAATCAGCACTCATCGCTCGAAGGCGGCATAATCCTGTGCTGAGTACATAGCGGCACAATCCATCGCTATAGAATCGACGGCATGATACCTCGTCATATAATAAGTGGCATGAAACCTCGCTACACACCTGAGCCTGAATCATCGTCTACATGACAGCGGAAAGAGGCATCGCTATCAACATATCTGGTGGCACCAATCATCGTCAATCCTCATAGAAGAACGAGTCATCGTAAATCCACATAATAGCGGAATGGGACATCGCTATTAACATATCCGGCGGCATAAACCATCGCCAATCCTCGTAGAAGAGTGTGTCATAGTAACATAGCGGAATGAGGCATCGCTATCATCATATCCGGCGGCATAAATCATCGCCAATCCTCGTAAAAGAGTGTGTCATAGTAACATAGCGGAATGAGGCATCGCTATCATCATATCCGGCGGCATAAATCATCGTCAATCCTCATAAAAGAGTGAGTCATCGTAACATAGCGGAATGAGGCATCGCTATCATCATAAACATCATCATAATCATCATATCATCTTTACTCATCATAAACATCATCATAAACATCATATTCACATATATACTCACAACAAACTATGTTAATTAGAAATGGGACTGTCCCGGTTCCATTATGACAGCGGCACAATTGGCCCCCTCGCTCGACATAGCACATCGTATGATACCCATCGCTACGCCTTGATAGCGGATGTATCTCTTATACAGCGGATGATACCCGTCGCTACACCTTGATAGCGGATGTACCCCATCGCTCAGCGGATGATACCCATCGCTACACCTTGATAGCGGATGTACCCCATCGCTCATCAGCTATGTGAGCGGCAAGACCTTCCTCGCTTGCCCATAATAACCACCGGACATTCAACCATTCTAAGTAACATAGTGAAACATACATTATCATCTTGTAACATCATCATCATATAAGCATCATCATCTTATAGCATCATTATCTTAGAGATATAACAGTAAATGTACGAAATCATAGTTGAGTAAGCTTGCTGGTTATTCATTAACTTCTTTTCATTTCCCTAGTTCATATTCATGCATATGGGTATCTTACCCTGTGGCATCTTACCACCTTATAAACATCATATTAACATCATCATTACTTATCATAATCGTCATTGTAAACGTCATATCATCTTCATTTATCATAACATCATCGTAAGTATCTTGTCATCTTTATTCATTATAAAATCATCTTCACCGTGAACTTACTTATCATAACATCATCTTGAACATCTTATCACTTTTTTTTTTCATTCATTAAACACATCATCATGGCATCGTAAATTCTCATGCAATCATAGTATGATCATAATATAGGAGTATGGCCTCTTACCCTATGGGCATCTTACCACATCATAACATCGTATCACATCATCATAATCTCACTTGTCATAAACATCGTCATCATAACATATTCGTCATAAACCTACTTATCAAAATCATTATCATCATAACATTATCATCATAATCATCATCATCATAAACATCATAAATACTTATGCATCCAATGCATAGTCAAAGTTAGGAGTGTGTTACCGTCCGATGCCGTACGCTTCTTACGTACTTTCCTTGCTTGAACATTACATGAACAAACACATTAGTATATTCAATAATAATTGAGACCATACCGAAGTAATCCACTGTCGGTTGTCTACCCAGTCTGTCCTCAGACAATACGTCATATCTTTCTTTTCCCTGATTTTCTTCCAAAATCAGGTTCCTCGGCACGTAGCATATAGAGTGTTAGACATCACTATGAATGTCATCCTATCGTGTTCCACACGATTCCTGCAACCACAATGGTTAGCAATACCACTTTTCATAACATAAAAGCACATAAACAATTAGTCATGTCGTATAACATTAATGCCATCATGCATAAAGATGTGCTATCAATAACTTCCTAGGCCCTCAACAGCCCCAACGAGCAACCACTGCTCTGATACCACTAATGTAAGGACCCCGTATACTTAACCCTTGATTAGTGTGATAATCATTATGTGTGGCACATGCTTTCAATGAAAAACCAATCAGGAAGCTCAGATGATACTTTACCGTTGAATGGCAACTATAAAATTTCTTTAATGTTCAACGTTATAAAATCATCTCTACTAACATATAGACTCATTGAGTCGCCCATTACCATCCCCATTTTGCCACTTTTCACATTGTGGACTTTTATAAAAATTTGGGCAGAGTCTCCCCATAAATTGAGCTATCCCAAAACACAAGCACATCACATAATATAATTCCCGGCCAGGGAATACACGATACTCAACAGAATATAGTACACAAAGTAAATTCCCAGCCAGGGAAGACATCACACATATGACGACATACATGGGTCTCAACACCCACACAATACACCCATGAACCCTCATATCATTAGCAATTCTACTCTTAATTGCATGAAACATAGAATGAAAGAGAGAAAGGCTCATGCCTTTATATACAACACATATACAAGCATAACCGTGCTCACATGCGAGCATCATAAATGTGTATATAAACCTCACGGGTATATGGGTACTCTATACGATACCGTGCTCTGTCAAGCCCTGGTACCACGATCCTGGGAGTACATCCAATCGACAGCTCGAGCTCATCTCCAAAGCCATCGATGTACCTGTTCACCTGTCCCAACAGAGACAGCCCCCAACGGGGTGAGCATAACAATTCCACAATTTCATAATCATAATGACATAATACATAATTTACGAAAATGTAAATATTGTGGAACATATGTGATACTTCCTGGATGGTATCATCCTCATCATAGCGTACCCCTGTAATAACCCTGTTCTCAAAACAGATAATTCATCAAATCTTGAATATGCAGTTAAACATCATATTGGTTAACCCTAGCCAGTCTCAAATCAGTAACCTTTCATAATATCTTACTTTATTTGGCAATGAGTAGTAACATTTCATAACATCTTACCTTATTTGGCAATGAGTAGTAACATTTCATAACATCTCACCTTATCTAGCAATTATCATAATTCTAGACATCATATTGAGATTTCCTTAACTTTCGATACTAGTTAATCACTTCTCTGATTAACTACGTCTCTGTTCCTATTTATTACCAATATATACAGATATCCTAGATATCTAATCAAATACCACATCTTCGTTTCTTACTTCAAAGTAGCATCATACTATCGGTGTTTGCTCCGTAGCAACCACACCCCATCATTTGCTCGCTTCATAGCGGCATTAAGCATTTCACCATGTGAATCAATCATAACGTAACCAAGTCCCAGTACCATCATAGTGAACATTTCATGTATTTTAAATCATGCATCATACTTGGAAAAACATCATTTAAACTATGCTCGTACGTTAAACGTACCTTAAATCCTCGAAGTCCGAGTCAAACCTTGCTCGAGTTCCATGCCCCGAGGAACGATGTGCTAACACGATAAATAATTCACAATTACTTACGAACATGTAACCCATGCTCAAGCACATCCATAACCCTCAAAATATTCATTTAAAAGACCCGGGGCAGGGTACATGCAGGGAGGGAAAACGAATGCGACATATCGAAAAATTGCCCAAGAACATCTTCAATAATTCGAACCTTAGCATCACGATTCGAACCCAACTAACCATCATAAATCATCTAAAACATGTAATAACAATCTCTAACATGAATCATCAACCCATAGCCAAAACCCCCAAAATCGAAATCAAATCCTCACCAACTTAGGGCAATTTCGAACCATACATCTCAATTGATCCCAATTAAGCATCATAATTCATTTAAACATGAATAAATCGAATAACAACAAGAATCATCATCCTCATACCAAAAACCCAAATTTTCGAAACCCTAAGTCACGAAATCAGTGTTCAAATTCGAATCCAAAAGCAACAAATTTTCGACCCATGAAAGTATGAAATCATCGTCTCAAAAGCAGCATAAAAACGCCCCAAAAACATCAGAAAAATCGTACCAAAATCATACCAAAATCGCGCCCCAAAATCGGATGAAATCCAGTTTTCGAACCCTACGGTTTTCTGGCAAATCCGAGCTCGATTCTTGACCAAACTTCAAATTGTTGGTACGTATAGAAGCGCCTGGAAGAGACGATCACGGCGGCGGGTCGGACGCGCCGAACGGCGGCCGGACGGCGGCGGGCGGAGGCCTTTTCTGCGCGGCGGCAAAGGGGATCGGGAATAGCAGCGTGCGCGAGGAGAGAGAGAGAGGTGAGGAAAATGGCTCCGATAATTAAAATCTCGGGTTCAACTGGTATTTATAGCAAAATACCCCGAAATACTAATATCCCCACAAATACATCATGATTCATTAAAAATCATCTGTTTTCAAAAATTCTCTCTCTAACTCAAAAACTCCCTACCGGTGCCCACACACAGCACCCGAGATTCTGAGTCACACTAAAAACCCAACTCGCAGGTTTTCACCGAAACGAGAATACGATCTCAACCTCGGGATCCAACGATCCCAACTACTCAAATAGACGAGCCCAGAAGGCCCGGCACCTCGATTAAACTCCAATTGCCACGTAAAACAACTTTACGGGTTATTAACACTCCGGGATTAACACCTATAATCCCTGGTCATCACATCACACTTCCATTTAGGTACCTCCAAGCTCTCCAACTCACCTCCTGGCCTATGCCTCTTCGCTTTCAACTGCTGACAGACGAAACACCTCTTTACGAATGCTATAACATCTTGTTTCATTCGCTTCCACCAGAACTGGTCACACAGGTCTTTATACATCTTCTTCCCGCCCCGGATGGATACTAAATCTGCTGATGTGAGCTCGCTGTAAGATCCCTTGGCGTAATTCAGGCGTACTCGGGACCACCCAACGATTACCAAGCCTCAATGTACCGTCCTCAGCCACTCTGAATTTCGATGGTTGTCCTTGAAGGACCAATGTTATCCATCTTTGTATTTCATCGTCTATCTTTTGAGCCATCTTGATATTCTCGAAAACATCCAGCTCTGCTAACAATGTTGACACACGCACCGACGATGTAGACACATCAAAATCATATCCCAACTGACAGTAAGAGGTCAACAAGGCCTACAAATGAATGACGTCCTCCGCAGTATACTTCACCTTCCGGCTCAAGGCATCAGCCTTCAAGTTAGCCCTGCCTGGATGGTACTCTATCTCGCAATCATAGTCCTTTAACAAGTCCATCCATGTTCTCTGCCTCATGTTTAACTCTGCCTGTGTAAATAAAAACGCCAGGCTCTTGTGGTCGGTAAATATGGTAAACGATGTACCATACACGTAATGCCGCCAAATTCCAAGGAAAATATAATAGCCGCCAATTCCAAATCGTGAATTGGATATCTAGTCTCATGCAATTTCAGCTGTCTCGAAGCATAGGCCACCGCATGCTTATCCTGCATCAACACACAACCCAAGCCTTGCAATGACGCATCTAAATAAAGGATGAACCTCTCATTCTCCGTGGGAATCACTAACACAGGTGCAGTCGTCAACCGATGCTTTAGTTCTTGAAAATTTTGCTCACAAGCCTCAGACCAATAAAATGACACTCCTTTCTGAGTCAACTGTGTCAATGGCTTAGCAATCTTCGAAAACCCCTCGACGGAGCGTCGATAATACCGGCCAAAACCAAGAAAACTTCGAATCTCGGGCATAGAGGTAGGTGCAGACCATTCCATCACTGCATCTACTTTCCTATGATCGACTGATATCCCATTCCTGGAGATCACATGACCCAAAAACACCACACTGTCCAACCAGAATTCACACTTACTGAGCTTGGCAAACAACTGGTTATCCCGAAGGATCTGAAACACTACACATATATGTCTCACGTGCTCCTCTTCGCTTCTAGAATAGATAAGGATGTCATCAATAAATACTATGACAAACCGGTCAAGATACGGCTTGAATACTCGATTCATCAAACTCATATAGACAGCCGAGGCGTTCTTCACTCCGAATGGCATGACCAAGAACTCATAATGCCCATAAACTGTATAGACCCTATGCCCTTAACCCACGATTAGTTTATTAACCCATGTATTTAGTGCATACAATCATGCAATCAGGGGGAAAACCACATGCAACATAGCATAATGTGCCAACAATAAAATTCCTTACATTATTCCATATAATGTACAAATCCCCCATACCACTCAACCCTAGAGTATGCATCTTATAATACACTAACATGTTCTCAATTCATTTAGCAATTCATTAATTAATTGCATGCAACCCATGAATGAATAGAGAAAGGCCCTTGCCTTTTTACACAAACCATACACATATATAGTAGTGCTCACATGCGAGCATCAAATGAGTGAATGTGTATTTAATGTATAAATGTACCCTACTCAATACCAACAATAGTACCTCGATCCTGGAAGTACCTCCAATCCATAACTCGATCTCAATACCGGAGCAACCGTTGCACCTGTTCCACCTGTCCCAACAGAGACAGCCCCCACATGAGGTGAGCATACCAATCCACCATCTCAATAACAGCAAATATTACAATTCATAATTTACATAACATAAAGCTGTAACGTAAAAGATAATCCCTGTATAGTATCGTAATCCCATAGGATTCCCCGTGCTGTTCCTGTTCTCACGATAACCAAGCCATCAAATTCCCAAAATCAGTTAATCATTTCATTGATTAACTAAATCCGTTCACTAATTCCCAATTTCCATAATCAATAAAATCCAATCATTTAGAATGTTTATAGATATTACACGTATCTAAACAATAGTTCCACAATCTCATTTCATCGCTTGCTCAGTAGAGCGGTATTCATAACCGATGTTCGCTCCATAGCGACAACATCTCAACCGTTGCTCGCTTCATAGTGGCTGTAAGGACCCCAAGCCCTTAACCCTTGATTAGTGTATTAACCACTATGTGTGGCACATGCTTTCAATAAAAAGTCGATCGGGAAACTCAGATGATACTTTATCATTGCATGGCAATTACAAAATTTTTCCTTTAACACTCAATGTTATAAGGTCATCAGCCTAACAACAAAATAGACTCATAAAGTTCGCCCAATACTATCCCCTTTTTGCCACTTTTCACATTGTGGACTTTTATAAAAATTTGGGCAGAGTCTCCCCATAAATAGAGCTATCCCGAAATGAAAGCACAACACATAACATAATTCCCGGCCAGGGAAAACATAATACTCATCAGAAAGCAGTAATACCAAGTAAATTCCCAGCCAGGGAAGACACCACACACATGACGACAAGAGTGGGTTTCAACACCCACATAATACACTAATGACTCTCATATCATTAGCAATTCTACCACAATTGCATGCAACATATAATGAAAGAGAGAAAGGCTCATGCCTTTATATACAACCCATATACAAGAATATCCGTGCTCACATGCGAGCATCATAATATGTATATAATCCTCAGGTGTATATAAGTACTCTATATGATACCGTGCTCCATCAAGCCCTGGTACCACGATCCTGGGAGTACCTCCAATCAACAGCTCGAGCTCAGCTCCACAGCCATCGATGTACCTGTTCACCTGTCCCAACAGAGACAGCCCCCAACGGGGTGAGCATACCAATACACAAAATCCCATAATCACAATAATGAAATTCATAATTTACAACAAAGGTAAATACAAATGAATTTAAATGATACTCCCTGGATGGCAACCTCATCCGGGATTCCGTGTACTGTCCCTGTCCTCACAATCATCAAACTCATCAAATCTCATAAATCAGTAAATCACACATTGATTAACTCATCGCATGCCTAATCCTCGAATATCAACAGATAGTGATTGAAAATTCATTAAACATGCAATTATAGATATCTCAATATCTAATACTGATTTCACAACCTCGCTATCAATCACAGATAGCTCAAATGCCTAGCATTTGTTTTACCAATCCTTCATTATACCTAGACATCTCAAATGTCTTATAATGAATACATGATTCTACGAACCTAGACATCTCAAATGTCTCATAATGAATACATGATTCTACAACCCTAGACATCTCAAATGTCTTATAATAGATACATATAAACCCAGTACCCCTTATATCATGTAAGAGTCATCCTACTCTAGTGTCACGCACGCTACAAGCGGCGATATCAAGATTTGGGTCATTCCTTGGCTATATCAACATATATATATAATCCTCATGCGCGATTATTCAATGAAATCAAATTTCATTATGCATTCACAAATGCCCTAATATATAGAAATGCTCGTACGTCGCACGTACCTTAAATCTCCGAAGTCCGAGCCAAACCTTGCTCGAGTTCCATGCCCTGAGGAACGATGTGCTAACACGATATAATTCACAATTATTTACGAACATGTAACCTATGCTCAAGCACACCCATATCCCTCAAAATATTGTCAACACACGACAATTAACCTTTTAAAAGACCCGGGGCAGGGTACACTCAGGGAGGGAAAAAAAATGAGACAAATCGAAAATTGTTCAAGAACACCCTACAAATTTTCGAACCCTTATCTCACAAATCGAACCCAAATAAATACCATAATTAATCTAAAATGTGAATTAAGCTATCAATAGCAAGAATCATCATCCTTGCCAAAAACCCCCAAATTTTCGAATTTCAAGCCCTAAATTCGAACTCAATTCCTTAAATTCGAACACAATTAAGCATCAACAATACATCTAAAACATGTAATAAACGACCCATAACAAGAATCGTCACAACCCTGCCAAAACCCCCAATTTTCGAACCTTATTCACGCAACCAGCGCTCAAATCGAACCAACTCACGCCAACAGCAATAATTCGAACAAATTGAACACAAAAATGGCAGGGAATTACACAATAACGACGACAAAGGGGCAAAGGAGGTTACCCAATCGAAAATCGGAAGAAAACGGACGAGAATCGAAGAACCCTAGAAATTGGGGATCGGCGCTTTCTGCCAAAATCCGAACGAGAAATGCGACCAAACTTCAAATTGACGGAGGGGTTAGCTGCGCCTCGACGAGACGAAGCCGGTGATAGGTCGCACGCGCCGAACGGCGGCCGGACGGCGGCGGGCGAAGCGCCTGAAGCGGCGGGAGCTGGGGGGCGACGGAAAATCGCATGCGGGGAGAGAGAGAGGAATTTGGGGCTGAAATGAAATAAATTCTAAAATTTTGGGTTCAATTGGTATTTATAGCAAAAATACCCCGAAAAATTAATAGCCCCACAAATACATCATGATTCATTAAAAATCATCTGTTTTCAAAAACTCTCTCTCTAACTCCAAAACCCCCTACCGGTGCTCACACAGCACCCGAGATCCCGAGACACACTAAAAACCCAACTCATAGGTTTTTCACCCAAATGAGAATACAATCTCAACCTCTGGATCCAACGATCCCAACTACCCAAATAAACGAGCCCAGAAGGCCCAACACCTCGATTAAATTCCAAAACGCCACGTAAAACCACTTTAGGGATTATTAACACTACGGGATTAACACCTATAATCCCTGGTCATCACAGTGGCACCATATAGTTCACAATACAAATCCATTTATTGCGATTACAATATACCATGTATTCAACAATTGCGATAAGATATAAGGTTATGCTCGTACTTTATACGTACCTTAGAATTCCGTAGTCCGAATCAAACCTCGCTTTAGTCCCGTGACCCAATGAATCATGTGCTAACACATAAAATAACTCACAATTATTAATGAGCATGCAATCACGTGCCCAAGAACATTCACAATCCCCAATTATATCATCAATTCATGACGATTAACCATTTTAAAAGACCCGGGGTGAAGCATGCACCGACACCACAACACAAAATAATTTACCAAAATCTCCGACCTACCGATCGATCGGTCAAAAACCAAAAATTACATTTTGGCTACGGCATTGCACCGATCGATCGGTAACCTCTACCGATCGATCTCTCACCTCTACCGATCGATCGCTATGTGCCACCGATCGATCGGTAATACGTAGGAATTTTACACATCGCTACGCACTTGCACCGATCGATCGGTAAGATGCTACCGATCGATCGGTCGCTGCACAAACCTGAAAACCACCATTTTCAAAAGCTTCCAAAACCTCAACCAACCAACCACAACTCCCTCCAACTCGTTTTAAACCACAAATAAACACCCTAGGACACTCAACAAAGGTTAAAACACAGTTTAAAACAAGAACCAAGATTCTTCAAAATCTCCCAAAATCCAAACCCAACTCAAAACATGCCCAAACTTAGCATACTACAATCAAAACGAAGATAAAATGTGAGGGAAAGGAGATTACCAAGTTAACTTCGAGAAATCCGGCTCCCAAGTCGAGCCTCCAACAATATTCCTCCGAGGGAGAAAAGATAAGTTTGGGGGGGGGGGGGGGGGGGGGGTTGGCGTGAAAGAGGGGAGAGAGAGGAGAGGGAAATAATGACTGAACATCGAGTCCACCTGGTATATATAGTACAAGGCTCCAAAATCCCGAGTCCTCCACAAATACATCACTCATTAAAAATCATCTGTGTTCAATAATTACCTCTCAATCCCAATTTCCATTACCAGCCCCAACACAAAGCACCCAAGACCACAGATCACACCAAAAACCCAATTCCAAGGTTTAACACCACGATGAGAATACAATCTCAACCTTTGGATCCAACGACCCCAAATACCGGATTTAAAATCACTGGGAGTCCCAATACCGAAATTCATAATTGCCATAATTAAAAATCCATTAAGGATCATTACCACACTGGGATTTACACCATTAATTCCCGGGCATCACAGAAACGTTGTCTTCTAGATGTCCTCTTCTCTAACTCGTATCTGATGATAACCAGATCTCAAATCAATCTTGGTGTAAATCGTTGTGCCCTGCAACTGATCAAACAGATCATCAATCCGCGGAAGATGGTACTTGTTCTTTATCATCACTTTGTTCAACTGCATGAAATCGATACACAAACGCATCGAACCATCTTTCTTCTTCACAAATAAGACCGGTGCAGCCCAAGGCGATACACTGGGGCATATGTATCCCTTGTCAAGGAGTTCCTACAACTGAACATTTAGTTATCTCAACTCCGCCGGTGCCATTCTATAAAGGGCACGAGAAACAGGAGACGTGCCTGGTAGTAGTTCAATTCCAAACTCAACTTCCCGACTCGGCGGAAAGCCTGGAATTTCTTCTGGAAACACATCGGCAAAGTCCGCAACCACGGGTATCTCTTCAATCTCACCTCTTTCTTATTTTCTACAACATCAATAGCATAAATAAGGTAACCGGAATGTCCACGTTCCAATAACCGTGACAGTTTAATATCCAACGAAATTTTCGAACGAGAACCACTCCCGTAAAACATCCACTGATTTCCCTGATCAGATCGGAAGCAAACTGTCATCTGCCGGCAATCAACCACTGCCTGATATTTTCAACACATCAATGCCAACAATGCAATCAAAATCCACACTCTTCAACACAATCAAGTCTGCCTTCAGGTTGTTACCCTCAAAATAAATGAGGCAGTCCGATCGTACTCGGTTAGTAATCACATTCTTCCCAGTGGGTGACGAGACCAGAAGAGGCGTGGGCAGTGGAGACGGGCACATATGATATTTCTCGACAAATCCAGTAGATACAAAAGAATGGGAGGCACATGTATCTATCAAAATAAAAATGGGGTAGGTAAATAAATAGCACTTACCCACAATCACTTCCTTTGGAGCTGCCTCAGCCTGCTCCCTCGCCAATGCATAGACTTGCCCCTGAGGTGGTCCCACTGTCTGACCTCCCAATTGTCGAGGCATGATTGGTTGCCTCTGCTGCACTGCTCTATCAGCAAATCTTCCCCTATTCTCCCTAAGGTCTGGCTGTCCTCCACGGTTAGGACAATTCCGAGCAATGTGGCTCATCTTGCCACATCCATAACAAGATGAGCAATCTCGCATCAGGTGCGGTCCTCCAAAATAATAACATCTAACCTCCCCAGTTGTACTTTCTTGTGTTGGTCCCTTATTGGTTGGTGCATTGCTCCTACGGTCCCCCATTCGATCATTATCAGATCGCTTATCGTTAAACCGAGAGGATGATGATGTCCCACGAGATTTAAATTGATCTCCTCGGGGTTTTAGACTATCAGGCACTGATCTCTGTGGTGGTACTAGTGGGGGTACAACATCCTTATAGGCACCTACTCCAATCTGACTAATTCCGCTCACGTCAGAGCATCATCGAAAGAGCTGGGGTTATTAGAAAGAACCCTGTCAAATAACTCGGGCCTCAAGCCCTTCAGAAAATGCCTCGTCTTCGCATGACCGTTGGTGGCAACATGAAGTACATACCTCAATAATGACGAGTACTGCAAGGCGCAATCAGAAAAAGTCATGTTGTCCTGCCTCAAGTTGGTAAACTTGTCCTCTTTTGTCTGTCTAGCAGCAGCCAAAATGTGACATCCCATGATAGTCTGATAGTTAAATACCATATGACATGTTAAGGGGACTACATGTGTGTAAAAGTTAAGCTACATCAGATAAGGAATGGTGAATGTGAAGGATTTATTGGTAATGATGTTGGGAGGACTTAATTGTAAATAAAACAATTGGAAGGACTCAATTATATTTTGGGGAAAGGTCAACTTTATGAACTAACTAAAAATGAAGGACTCTTGAGCAATTGAACCATCCTTATCTGAAAATTGGGGGGACTAAGTGGTTAGACAACCTTTATCTGATAAGGATTCTCCAAGTGGTGGTGAAATCGATTAAAACACAATCCCCACAAACACAACCCTCTTCTTTCAACATTCTGAAATTTGAGACATAATTCATCCTCAAGCTCTAATTGAAGTGGAAGGAAATTGTAGGGTAAGTCATGTACATCTTCTTTATATCTTGTTATAGCATCTCTATGTGTTAGATGTATGATATCTTCTTGGTGTGGTTTTAGACCTTGTGATGAATTTGAGTTGGAGATGAATTAGGATGAAATAATGAGTAATTGGAGACAAGGAGTACCATTAGGATGTTTAGTTATGGTCTACTTTCAGTGTGTCATTTATGTGGTGAAATAATTGTGGAGGAATGTACAAAAGTGTTGAAAATGGCGAAAATTAGAGTTACAGGGGTCACCGATCGATCGGTGAGTTGCACCAATCGATCGGTCAGGAAGAATGAGAATCTCTACAGCTCTCGATCGATCGAACATCTCGGGCGATCGATCGAGGAAGACGTAGCGATCGATCGGTGATGTTTACCGATCGATCGGTGAGACGAAAATGGGAACTTTTGTGTATTTCAAGTATTTTCGAATTATGGCATAAATGTATATGTTCTATGACACATTATTATCAGAAATGTGATTATGAATGGTGTGCATAAGATATGAACATAGTTAAGGGTTAATATCTTAAATATATATACAATCGTCACATGCTACAGGACATCGAACAGGGTGAAGGTTCGTGCTGGTGATCGCTTTACCTCTTTTGGATAATGCCAGGTATGTGGGACGAACGAACACTCTCGTTTATTATACATTATTGTGATTATGTATGAGGTTGATGCAGTGTTTACCAACGTATTGAGGCGGGATGATTGATGGGAGCCGTACAGTAAGATAATATCTTGGACTCTTATATGGCGTTGAAATTCACAATAGCATTGGCTACTCAATATGATGGGATCATATTGAGCGTAATAGCAATGTTAGGTAATATAACATTGTCTACTCAATCTGATGGGATCATCTTGACCGTAACAATGTTAGGTAATATAACATTGGCTACTCAATATGATGGGATCATATTGAGCGGGATAGCAATGTTAGGCAATATAACATTTGCTACTCAATATGATGGGATTATATTGAGCGTAATAGCAATTTAGGCAATATACATTGGCTACTCATATGATGGGATCATAATGAGCGTAATAGCAATGTCATATGTACCACATATAAGCCTATGCAAATTTATGAATAGATAGTATTTACTGAAATGAGGTTGTAATGTGATTGAGAGAATGATCAGGTTATGATCAAGATAGGTTTGTGATATGTCATGACATATGCATCTAATATAATTGTGAAATTCTATTATGGTTGAGTATTGCACAGGAACAACCCAAGGAGACAAGATATATATATGAAATACAGGGAGTATTTGTTGGTATTAAAGAAAACTATTAATTTTGTACAGCATGCTTTACATATATTCATTGTGTTCATATTTTGGTGGGTTGTTCTATAGGAATTCTTTTGGGCAAGGGAGGTCAAGTTTGAGGGTCCATTTTGCTGCAATGACGATAGAGATGTCGATTAGAAAAAAATAGAAGAATTTATATTAAAAGAAGTATGTAGTTGTATTTATTTATGGCATGTATTAATGTTGATACAACTGTATATAATTAATAGACTAATCATGAGTACAAGTGTGTTATGTGATCTTTATTATGGTTTAAGGCGGTGAGGGCCTTACACAAAAAGTATCGGCTCAAAAACCGAGTCCTGAATAAGCTCCAGTCCACAATCACTCCCTGGGCTCTCATCTCCATCACTGAGGTCTTCCACCACATAGAAGACTTCTTGGCTAACTAGAACTATGCTAACCTCAGCCCGGCGAATTTAGCACATGGTGCTGATATGAATATCTGCTCAATCCTCTCGAGCCAATCCTCAGCCTCTTCCCAGACACAGTCCCCTCAAAACGAGGCGGTTGGATAGCCAAAAATTGCGCCAGACTCAGTTCCCCGGGCAATAACTAATGTGCAATAGGTTCCAGGCCCATGGTGGCGGTAGAGGGTTAGTATGTGCAATGCCTGCATTAACACTTATTGCATCCCCACCTCTTCATTGAGGTGCTCAGAGTTTCTGGCTGCCATGCTGTAATACAGAGGTTAACAATAATAATCCAGAATCAATTCACTCAAATATGCACAAAATGCATGAAAATGCTCAGAAGTGAACATATATCTGACATGTTCACTAATTCTACCATTCGTTCATCCCCGGTTCTCTAACCACTGCTCTGATACCACTAATGTTAGATCTCACTACCTTAAGTTTGATTTAAGAGCATAAAAGAGCTATTCATTTATCATAGTAAATAGGTTTATGTTGATGTATTGAGCTTAGAGGCTAACGCACCAAAAATAAAATTCCAATTCAAAAAATAATTACATTCCCAACAAAATAAATGTAAGCACTATAGATATACACTATTCCTACGTAGAGATTATACAAAAGAATTTCCTGTTCTTCTAGGCTAGTAGCACTAGTCATCACACAGCTCACCACATCAACCCTTGCCTTAGCTCTCCTTGCCAGAAGCTCCTACAGGAACAACCCACAACACATGAGCAGGTAATAAATCATATTCACAATAATATGATTGTAATGCCTCGAGTTATGTTATATACGTGTGATATGATTATGGTGTAATTATATCACGTGGCGGTATGATATTGGGGGTTCGGGTGGAACTAAGAAAGAATTAATACATGTAGCAAATGATATATGACAAATGTATAGTAGAATATAACATTGGTGTACATGTAGCATGCTTTGAAGGTGCATTAGAATGTACATGTGAGTTGCATTCCATAAGATGTTTGACATGAGTTTGAAGGGAATTACATGTGCATGTGAATTTACTTGCAATTGGAATTGCATTTGAATTTGGAGTTCAATTCATGTACATGTTACTTAACATGTAATTACTTTTAAATGACATGATAGCAAGTGAATTAGGGAACTAAGGATCTATATCAAGTGGATTAGGGATGTGGAATCACATACTACACCACTTTCACCTCAAAATCTCTACAAAGCTCCTCTCCAAACCCTTAGAGATTTTAGTAGTTGAAGCTTGGTTTTTCACTTGTGATTTGAGCTAGGAAGTTAGGTGAAGTGATTTCTTCACATCTTGGTAAGGAATTCATAACTTTACACTTGAAATATGTCATTGGTGTTGCATATGTGAAGTGAAATATCAAGTGTTCATGTGAAGAATCATATCATGTTTCTATGCTTTGAATTGGAATCCATGATGTTAGAAAGATGTTAATATGTTCCTAGGGATTGCAAGAAACATGTTGAAATGGTTCAAGATGAGGTATAGGAGAAGAACTATGGAGATAAGCTTGAAAATCGCCATGTTCTAAACTTTCTGGACATCGGCGATCGATCGCGAGCTTTGTGGCGATCGATCGCCGAGGCAGAGTAATTTTAAGGCGGTGAAAATGTGTGGCGATCGATCGGTGAACTTGTCGCGATCGATCTCTATGAACAGAGCATTGTGGCGATCGATCGCCAAGTTGTTGCGATCGATCGCGAGGGGACAGAGGGTTTTGGCGATCGATCGGTGTTGATGGCGATCGATCGCCAGTGCCAAAATGTTGAAAACTTTTATATTTTTGTAGAATTTGATTTTAATGCCTATGATAACATGATATATTGTTGGCATTGTTGTAGCATCATCTCAGGGGACAGGGCAAAGAGGCAATTAGCTATCAACGCCTGATTTATCGCTTTTGTGTCGCAACACAGGTACGTGTTGACGTACGGAGTATAGATACGATGTGATGATGATGTTATGGTTTTGATATCATATGATTTATGTTATTTTGTGTCATATGATTGGTAGTTTCATATGCATGTACATACATGGATTTCATATGATTGGGATGGAGGCCTTGATAGATATGTGTATATGCTTTGGTGAGATCATTGCCTCGATAGATATGCCTGGTGTGGTATATGCTTTGGCTGGGATCGTTGCCACGATAGATATACTACATATGCTTTGGCTTGAGAAATATACGCCTGGTGTGGGTATATGCTCTGGCTATTGTCACAGATGAGCATGGTACTATGATATGTGCTGCTAATATGAAGATGTGATGTGGTTCCACTGACATATTGAGCTGAATAGGCATATCATATGGGGCTCGTGATAATAAGGTGCTTATTGGACATGTCATGACATAGTGCATTTGTTGATGCATGATACAGAACATTCACGTTAGATGATTTATTGTGCTTTATCATTGATATTGATATTGTTGCACTGAGATCGTTGTGCTCATAGACGTGGGGAGACGGGATGTGAGTCATTTTCCGCTGCGAGCTTAACCACTGCCTAGGAGTTATTTTGGATTAGGTTGTTACTTGTACATGTGATGTATAGTTGGTTAGGTTTTTATAACCTTGTAACAACTTAACTAGTTAGAAACTCTTAATCAGTGTATGTTTTTACTTAATTCAGATCACGTATGTATATTAAGATACTACATAAATGGATTAAGTAACGAGGACCCCACATTAGTGGTATCAGAGCAGTGGTTCGAGAACGGGGTGAACATGGGTAGAGGAAGTGTATTAGGGAGTTACCTAAACACTTTGAGAATGGTACTAACATGTTAGGATTTGGAATATGATGTTATTCTAACCTGTTATATCATTGTGAATGTTATTGTTAACCCTTGATCTACAGCTATGACAGACAGAGGGTATCATGAGGATGTTGGAGATGCCATGAGTGGCAATGCTAGTGTGAGGATGGTGCCTGTGCCACCACCACCGATTGAGCAAGGACCAGTGGAACAGGTACTATTGCCTGGAGAATTGACATTGACGCAGTTTCTGAGTTATCCCAGGTTTGAGGGGACTGAATCAGGAGAACTGGCAGAGGAGTGGCTGGAACGTGTGGAACAGATCTTTGTGTCAGCACCGTGTGCCAAGACTGCTTGGTTACGTTTAGCTGAATTCCAGTTAGCCAAGAAAGCTATGATGTGGTGGAAGTCCACAGTACTTGAGTTGAGGGCTCAAGGACATACAGTTAACTGGGATGTGTTTAGAACAAAGTTCTTGGAGCATTATTTCTCTGTTGCTGCAAGGCAGAGGAAAGAGGATGAATTTACAAATTTGAGACAAGGATCAATGACAGTATCTGACTATGCTGTGCATTATTCTTCTTTGCTCCGGTATGTGCCACATATCGCTGTAAACACAAAAGCTAAGATCAGACAGTTTGTGAAAGGGTTGAGGCCTGAATTATTTGATAGGGTAATGTCCAATAACCCTACATCATATGAAGAAGAGTTGACTAGAGCCGAGATGGCTGAGATTGCTGTAGGGGTATATACAGATGTTGGACAAGCCCAACCACCTACATCTGACAGTATGAGACCTAGAGGGGAATCATTTAAATCACCACAAAGTGGTGCATCTTCATCTAGATTTAGTGGGAAACGTTTTGGACCACGGAAAGGGGATGACCGAAAATCTAAAGGACAGTCCCAAGGAAGTAGTAGTAGTAGTGGACGAAGACTACATTGTTTTAAATGTGGAGGGCCACATTATCAAAGAAATTGTCCACAGTTTGATACGGTGGTTTGTTTCCGTTGTGGGAAGCCAGGACATGTGATCCGTGATTGTCCTCAAGTGGGTGGACAACAGAGGAGAGGACCCATTTCAGAGACTACAGTACAACAGAGACCACAGGGTGTACCACAGTCTGATGGAGGACAGAGGACAGGAACACCTCAGGCGCAGGTGTATGCACTGAACAGGGAGGAAGCAGAGGCAGCTCCTGATGATGTGATAGCGGGTAAGTGTACTTTGTTTACTTATCCTGCTTTATTGTTGATTGATACTGGTGCATCACATTCTTTTATTGCACAAGCATTTATTGATCGGTATCATATATGCTCGTCTCCACTGTTGATGCCTCTTTATGTTTCGACACCCATGGGAACTACTGTGATGACTTGTCAAAGTGTGTCTGATTGTGCTATTCAGTTTGAGACTGAGTATGGGCTACAGGCTGATTTGATTGTGTTAGACATGTCAGATTTTGATTGCATCCTTGGAATTGATGTATTGAGTAAATATCAGTCTGTTGTGGATTGTTGTCAAAAGATTGTGAGTTTCAGTCTGATACTGGAAATCAATGGTTATTCTATGGCCAGGGATCGAGGGCAAAGATTCCTTTGATATCAGCAATCCGAATGTCGCGTTTGTTAGAACGTGGACATGCGGGTTATTTGATTTATGCCCTTGATATCACGGAACAGAAAAGAGAAAGGAAAGTGGAGGAGATACCAGTGGTTGCAGAATATGCGGATGTGTTTCCAGATGAGATACCTGGATTTCCACCGAGTCGAGAAGTGGAATTTGGTATTGATTTGATACCTGGTACTTCTGCAATTTCACGAGCTCCTTATCGGATGGCACCAACTGAATTGAAAGAATTGAAAACTCAATTGTAAGATGTATTGGACAAGGGGTACATACGTCCTAGTGTATCGCCTTGGGGTGCTCCGGTCTTATTTGTTAAGAAGAAGGATGGGACAATGAGATTGTGTATTGACTATCGACAATTGAACAAGGTAACGATAAAGAATAAATATCCTCTTCCGCGTATTGATGATTTGTTTGATCAGTTGCAGGGATCAAGGATTTATTCTAAGATTGATTTGAGGTCCGGATATCATCAAATAAGTGTGAGAGAGGGTGATGTACAGAAGACAGCATTCAGAACTCGTTATGGACATTATGAGTTTCTGGTAATGCCATTTGGAGTGACAAATGCTCCTGCTGTCTTTATGAGTTTAATGAATCGTGTGTTTCAGGAATACCTTGATCGATTTGTCATTGTCTTTATCGATGATATACTGATCTATTCACGGAGTGATGACGAACATGTTCACCATTTGCATATGGTATTGCAATTGTTAAGGACACATCAGTTATATGCCAAACTCAGTAAGTGTGAGTTTTGGTTGACTCGTGTCGGCTTTTTGGGGCATGTCATTTCAGAAGAAGGTATATCAGTCGATCCAAAGAAAGTGGAAGCAGTGTTGAATTGGTCAGCACCTACTTCTGTGCCAGAGATTCGTAGTTTCTTGGGTTTGGCTGGATATTATCGACGGTTTGTTGAAGGATTTTCAGCGATTGCCAAACCATTGACACATTTGACACATAAGGGAGTATCATTTCAATGGTCAGAGGCTTGTGAGCGTAGTTTTCAGGAATTAAAACATCGATTGACTACAGCTCCAGTCTTGATCATTCCATCTGAGCATGACAGGTTTGCAGTATATACTGATGCATCTTTACTTGGTTTAGGTTGTGTATTGATGCAGGACAAACATGTAGTGGCTTATGCATCACGACAATTGAAGCCACATGAAATGAGATATCCAGTACATGATCTGGAATTGGCTGCCATTGTCTTTGCCTTGAAGATATGGCGACATTATTTATATGGTACGTCGTTTACCATATACACAGATCATAAGAGTCTAAAATTTCTATTCACTCAAGCGGAGTTAAATATGAGACAAAGGAGATGGATGGATCTGTTGAAAGATTATGATTGTGAGATTGAATACCAACCAGGAAAAGCTAATCTTACAGCAGAAGCCTTGAGTCGAAAAGTACATCATACGGCTGATGAGGTAATTCATTTATCCGCATTGATGACTTCTTGTTGTACTTTAGGTTATGATTTTGATATGGAACTAATGCCAGTACGGGTATCAACATTGTTGGTTGAACCCGACATTTTTGAGAAAATCAGAACGGCACAAATGACTGATGATGAAGTACAACAGTGGAAGGAAAGGATAAGTCAAGGACAAACATCTCAATTTGTACTTACAAGTGATGGAACGTTGAAATACATAAATTGTTGGGTAGTACCTGCTTCATTAGGACTACGCCAAGAACTACTACAACGTGCTCATTGTAGTAGATACAGTATACATCCTGGAGGGAAGAAAATGTATCATGATTTACGTACACAATTTTGGTGGAAACGTATGAAACAGGATGTGTTGAGCTTTGTGATACGGTGTTTGATCTGTCAACAAGTGAAAGCGGAAAGACAGAGACCAGGAGGTGAATTACATAGTTTGGATATTCCTCAGTGGAAATGGGAACATATCACGATGGATTTTGTGACTCATTTGCCACGGACGTCTTCTGGTTGCGATGCTATTTGGGTGATTATTGACCGACTCACCAAAGTATCTCATTTTGTGCCATATTGTATGACGTTTACATATCTGAGAATGGCACAGTTGTACATTCAACATGTAGTGAGACTACATGGTATTCCAGTTTCCATTGTATCGGATAGGGATCGAGATTTACTTCTCATTTCTGGGAAGGGTTACAGACAGCGTTGGGAACTGAAGTGCGGTTGAGTACAGCATATCATCCTCAGACAGATGGACAAACAGAGCGTACGATACAGACGCTTGAGGATATGTTGCGTGCCTGTGTATTAGAGTTTGATACTTCTTGGCAAGAGTCGTTGCCATTAGTGGAATTTTCATATAACAATAGTTATCAGTCTAGTATACAGATGGCACCATTTGAGGCTTTGTATGGGCGACGATGTAGATCGCCATTGTATTGGGATGATGTGGATCAATCTACTTTACATGGACCGGATATGATTCATGAAATGGAAGAGAAAGTGAAACTAATTAGATTGAAACTTAAAGCTGCTCAGGATAGACAGGCTGCGTATGCCAATAAGCGACGTAGAACACTTGAATTTCAAGTTGGTGACCGTGTGTTCTTAAAAATCTCACCTTTTAAAGGTGTAATACGGTTTGGGAAGCGTGGAAAATTGTCTCCACGTTATGTTGGTCCGTATGAGGTATTGCAACGTATTGGTACGTTAACATATCGATTGACACTACCACAGGCTTTGAGTAGTATTCATGATGTTTTTCATGTGTCATTGTTGAGGAAGTATGAACCAGATCCGAGTCACGTATTACAGTTACCTGATGTACAGTTGGATACAGATATGTCGTATGAGGAACGACCGGTTATGATCTTGGATCGAGCTGAACGCAGGTTGCGTAATAAGGTGATTCCTATGGTTAAGGTACAGTGGGACAGACGGGGTATCGAAGAGGCAACGTGGGAGACGGAGCAGCATATGATGCAACGGTATCCGGATTTGTTTTCTGGTATGATTTTACAGTTTTATGATACTGTTGATACATACGTATTGTACTGTTGCATACATGATTATGTTTCCTATCTTTTTATAGTAGGATGATTGAGTTGCATATCATAATATGCATGTTTTGTATATACAATTTCGAGGACGAAATTCAATGAGTGGGGGAGAATTGTAATGCCTCGATTTATGTTATATACGTGTGATATGATTATGGTGCAATTATATCACGTGGCGGTATGATATTGGGGGTTCGGGTGGAACTAAGAAAGAATTAATACATGTAGCAAATGATATATGACAAATGTATAGTAGAATATAACATTGGTGTACATGTAGCATGCATTTGAAGGTGCATTAGAATGTACATGTGAGTTGCATTCCATAAGATGTTTGACATGAGTTTGAAGGGAATTACATGTGCATGTGAATTTACTTGCAATTGGAATTGCATTTGAATTTGGAGTTCATTTCATGTACATGTTACTTAACATGTAATTACTTTTAAATGACATGATAGCAAGTGAATTAGGGAACTAAGGATCTATATATAGTGGATTAGGGAGGTGGAATCACATACTACACCACTTTCACCTCAAAATCTCTACAAAGCTCCTCTCCAAACCCTTAGAGATTTTAGTAGTTGAAGCTTGGTTTTTCACTTGTGATTTGAGCTAGGAAGTTAGGTGAAGTGATTTCTTCACATCTTGGTAAGGAATTCTTAACTTTACACTTGAAATATGTCATTGGTGTTGCATATGTGAAGTGAAATATCAAGTGTTCATGTGAAGAATCATATCATGTTTCTATGCTTTGAATTGGAATCCATGATGTTAGAAAGATGTTAATATGTTCCTAGGGATTGCAAGAAACATGTTGAAATGGTTCAAGATGAGGTATAGGAGAAGAACCATGGAGATAAGCTTGAAAATCGCCATGTTCTAAACTTTCTGGACATCGGCGATCGATCGCGAGCTTTGTGGCGATCGATCGCCGAGGCAGAGTAATTTTAAGGCGGTGAAAATGTGTGGCGATCGATCGGTGAACTTGTCGCGATCGATCGCTATGAACAGAGCATTGTGGCGATCGATCGCCAAGTTGTTGCGATCGATCGCGAGGGGACAGAGGGTTTTGGCGATCGATCGGTGTTGATGGCGATCGATCGCCAGTGCCAAAATGTTGAAAAATTTTATATTTTTGTAGAATTTGATTTTAATGCCTATGATAACATGATATATTGTTGGCATTGTTGTAGCATCATCTCAGGGGACAGGGCAAAGAGGCAATTAGCTATCAACGCCTGATTTATCGCTTTTGTGTCGCAACACAGGTACGTGTTGACGTACGGAGTATAGATATGATGTGATGATGATGTTATGGTTTTGATATCATATGATTTATGTTATTTTGTGTCATATGATTGGTAGTTTCATATGCATGTAAATACATGGATTTCATATGATTGGGATGGAGGCCTTGATAATATGTGTATATGCTTTGGTGAGATCATTGCCTCGATAGATATGCTTGGTGTGGTATATGCTTTGGCTGGGATCGTTGCCACGATAGATATACTACATATGCTTTGGCTTGAGAGATATACGCCTGGTGTGGGTATATGCTCTGGCTATTGTCACAGATGAGCATGGTACTATGATATGTGCTGCTAATATGAAGATGTGATGTGGTTCCACTGACATATTGAGCTGAATAGGCATATCATATGGGGCTCGTGATAATAGGGTGCTTATTGGACATGTCATGACATAGTGCATTTGTGGATGCATGATACAGAACATTCACGTTATGATTTATTGTGCTTTATCATTGATATTGATATTGTTGCACTGAGATCGTTGTTCTCTATACTCATTGTGTGAATGTTTTCTGTAGGGACTCATAGACGTGGGGAGACGGGATGTGAGTCATTTTCCGCTGCGAGCTGAACCACTGCCTAGGAGTTATTTTGGATTAGGTTGTTACTTGTACATGTGATGTATAGTTGGTTAGGTTTTTATAACCTTGTAACAACTTAACTAGTTAGAAACTCTTAATCAGTGTATGTTTTTACTTAATTCAGACTCACGTATGTATGTTAAGATACTACATAAATGGATTAAGTAACGAGGACCCCTGGTTGTCCCTGTTCCATAACTTGTATTCATAATCATAAGATTATAATACAGTTTAATTTAAATGTCATGACATAATTCCATACCATCATACCAATTCACAGTCTTGTTATAACAGTGGTATTCTAATACCCCTCAATTCAACATAACAACGGCATTTATAATACCCCTCGCTTCGACATATCAGCGGCATTATAATATCTCTCGCTTCAATATGACAACAGTATTATCCTCGCTTCGACATATTAGCGGCAAATATTATGTTCCATCTCTACGTTATGACAACGTCAAGTATTCTATTCCTCGCGTCGAAATGACAGCGGCAAGTATTATAATCATCACTCGAATATAACATCGACTCACAACAATCTGCACAAAGCATCCAATTCATGCATCCACAATGCATCACTCAATATGTAAAAATACATTTTACCGACGATACTCGTACATCTCTCTACGTACCTTTCTTCCAAAAGTAGGGTGTTTCAAAAACTATCCCCTGCGTTGTGCCGCCGCTTGGGAAGGCTCTACACAATTGAAACTATCCAATATTAGAAGTCATATTATATCCCATCACAAAAATCCCAACAAAATATCAAAAATACCATCATTTGTGCCTCGCGATCGATCGCCCATACGCGCCGATCGATCGCAAGACACTACTGTCTTGATGCCCAAATTTTATCACTCCGCGATCGATCCGCAGATATGATACGCGCCGATCGATCAGTAAAATGCACCGATTGATCGCCAATGTCTGTATGTGCGAAAATCGTCATTTTCATACACTACACCCACTTCAACCTATAAAACCCAATAAAATCCATATCCCTTGTATCCAACACAACATATACTTCAATAGACACAACTATACACACAATAACAACAAAACCCCATAATTTGTCAAATAAATCATCACAACTCAAAACAAATCCTTTTCCCCCCAAACTCAAAACCCATCTAACATGCTCAGCACTTAACAAGGAAGGTTCTTTACCACTTAAGCTTTAAATCCTAGCAAGATTCAAAGATTACAAGCTTTCCAAGCTCTTCCTTCTTCCTCCTTGGCTTAGGCGATAAAGAGCGGATTGGGGAATGGGATTTTGAGCTTGTAAAATAAGTGGTGGGGAATGAGGGGAGTGATGGATAAGGAGGCATGAGTTTAATATAAAAAAAATGATGCCCAAGCATTTAGCATGATATAGTAAATATCGTCCCTTGATATTTTAAAGCATTTAACCAACAAAATACACCATAAATGTAAATTAAACATGCTTTTCTAGATTACTAGAACAAGCTCAATTGAACCATGCCCAAAACCACTCATTCCATATAATTCATTACATGCACCCTGAAATGTATAACCATCATGCCCATCGCATACCCGTATCATTTCACAATCACATATAATTATAATCTCATATTCACCTCATAATCATCATTAACAAGCCATAAAACACATGATTATTCGAGAATATCACATGTTAACCATATGATTAAGACGGCTTTGTGAAATAGAGAAACACCACCGGAATTCTATGCGATTGTAATATCCCGCTGAAATTGAAGGGAAAGTTTTATAGAACCGCCATTAGACCTGCAATATTTTATGTGATGGAATGCTGGGCAGCCAAGATGAATCACATCCAAAAGATGAGTTTGGCAGAGATGTCTATGCTTCGTTGGATGTGCGGTAAGACTAGAAGAGACAAATAGGAACAAAGATATTCGAGCTGACGTAGGTATAGCTTATATAGAAGAGAAGATGCAAGAAAGTCGTTTACGTTGGTTTGATCACGTACGACGTAGGCCCAGCAATGCACCTGTGCGTCAAGTGGAGTCCATGGATTTTGACCATTTCACGAGAGCGAGAGGACGACCAAAAAAGACATGACTCGAAGATATACACAAAGACTTGGAGTTCAAGAGGATTAATGATGATATTCTGACCGATAAGAGCGCTTGGAGAAGACTGGCGCACTTGTCTGACCCGACTTGATTTTGTCTAATTGTTCATGTAGCATACCCCAATTTATTGTGATTAAAGACTTAGTTGTTGAAAATTATATTGTGTATAAATTATACTTGAATCTTATTACACTAACATGAATTGTGATAATGTTAATGTTAATCAACAAAAAGAACACATTAATCATAGTTTATTTTCTTTGTTTTATTTATATAATTCATAATTCTAGATCATTTCCTATAAGAGAAAGTGGTGGTGGTAGTAGTAAAGGTTTTGTGTGGACAATATTAAGAAGAAAACAAAATCCTACTTCGATTTCTTCTGCTCCGTCTTCATTTACCGAGCTTCAAATAATGTGAATATAACTTATAGACTATAATAATTTAATCAATAAATTTAAAATTTCCACGTGTATTGTGTTAAGCTTTCTACTATTCTTATATTTAAATAATTCAATTTATATAAATTATACTTTTAAAAAATATAAAAAAAATTATAAAAATCGATGGGCCTATGGCCGTGCCGGGCCAGTTGTTTTTAGTAATGGGCACAAACCTAAACGTGCCGGCACGGCACGGCCCGTTTGACACCTCTAGCTCTAATATAAACACTTAAGATAGAACAACTAATTTTTAATAAAGCTCAAATATTTGGTTGAGGAATTTCATCTAACATCGAAGGGGCGGAGCCAGGGATAAAAATTACCTGGGGCTGGTCAAGCTAGGTAGGGGCTAAATGGCTATATTGATTTAGAGCATTGGGCTAAAATATCAAATTTTTTGAAAATTAACACTTAAATTTATTTATTATTTTTAAATATGGGTGGGGCTATAGCCCAACCAAGCCACAGTGTGTCTTCACCTCTCTAACATAGTAAACTCTTTCCATGAAATGACCAACTAGTCAATGCATCAGGAATGTTTTTATTTGAATGTGGAAAATGATTTTGTGGAACCTTGGGTTACCCTGTGGAACCTTGGATTACCCCTGTGAGCAACAACGAAATGAAACTATTTCTATCCCAAAAATACGAGAGGATGTTTACCGGTGATGACATTTGAATCTTCTGGGTTTGGAATATAATGTGCATTAACTACGATCTTCAGAGCGAATCAAAACACAAAGTGATAGTTGGAACTCATCTGTCCAAATTGCTACAGTAAACCACTGATTAAAATAAATAAGCATGATGTATCCTTAAAGTTTTTTACAGTCATCATAAACTCTACCTGTATAAAAATCAATACTGTATAATTTCTATTCACATCTCCTAAACTTTGATAATGTCGAAAATGGCCATAGAATGATGGCGTGTATTAGTTGGTACGAGGCACAGATTGAACATATCTTCAACAGAAAGTTTGAATGGGATACTTGAATAAAAGATGGATGATATATTGCAACTTTGAGAACAAGTAGTCTATGCTTCAAATGCTCCAAGCCAATTTAAACTTCGACCCATTGATTATGATATTTTCAGACTGTCTTTTCCTCAAGAAGTGAAACCAGATCTTCCCGAGCTTTATCAAGGGCAACCAGCAAGTTCTCAGGTTCACTTCCACCAGCCTGGGCAAAATTAGGCCGGCCACCCCCTCTTCCACCACACAACTTGGCAATAGGCCCTATAAACTTACCTGCTTGAATTCCAAAACTAACTACCCTTGGAGTAAAAGCAGCAACTAAACACACTCTTTTTTCATCCGGACACGAACCCAAAATCACAGCTGCTGGATCTTGTAGAGTCTCTACTAAATACTCAGCAGCACTCTTCAATGCTTCACCATCAGTATCATCCATGCTTTCAACTAGCACCCTGCACAAAAAGGATTACAAGGATAGTTAACCAGTCTTCCTAAAAACTCAGAAATTGTCCATGTTATTCCAGAAGCATTTTCTTTCGAAATTATTTTTTCCTTCGCTGAAAATATGAAAGAGAAGATGCTTACTCTGCACAAATAGGAGAGGCAAATTTACCTTCTAACAAACTTGTTACGAGATCTTGTAATTAATTTTTGTAACTAGGATATGGGGTATACGTGATAGATTAGTATTATTACCATGGAACAACACATTACCTTATGTCTGATGAGGATCCCACGGTGGATGCCAAGTTAACAAGACTTGATGCTTTGTACATTGCTGCTTTTGCAAGTGCAGCTGATACTTCATTCCTTGCCTCTCGTAAATCCTTCAAAAGATTGTTCACCCTACCTGTGACGCCTTCAGCATTGACCTTCAGACAGAACAATTTTTAGCGATGATATTTCAAAAATGAGGATAATAAGATAATTATAGTTACAGATCAACTGGGATTGTGTCAAATTCAAGCATAGAATTTTTAGCAAAACTAGCTGAAGTAGAACCCATGCAAAACCATAACCTCAATTCTTTTCTTTTTTTCTTTCTTTTTAATTTTTGGGGAGGAGGAACATTTTTCTGAACAAAAAAAAAAGAAAGAAAAAAAAAAGATATGGAACAATTCTGTAATGCAAATAAAAACTTAAAACAAATAAACATAAAATGGGTAATGAAATAAAATGATCTTATGGAAACTTGATTATAAGTAGACCACAACTTGCTTAGCATACCTTGAGAGTGGAGCATAACTGCTTCATGTAGTTATCTCTGGTGCTGACATACTCAATAAAGGCTTCGCCAGCAACCGCTTCAATGCGTCTGATTCCTGAAGCAATTCCTTGTTCAGATATTATTTTGAATCCCCGAATCTCACAAGTATTGCAGACATGAGTGCCACCACATAATTCCATGGATACACCAGGAACTTCAACAACACGTACCTATGGACAAAAAATGACAACTTATTTACTCTCATTCTAATATATGTTAAGGATATTAGATATATATATTAATATTTGATTTGATATTATTTGATTTGTAATATAGATGGTAATTAGTATATTTGACAGAATCTTATGGATTCTTAGGCTGATTCCTGGAGATTCTTATTGTAATATGCTCCTCTATATAATGGAATGAAAACCCTACTCAAAAGGGTATTGAGTTGAGAGATTGAGATTTAGATTTTTTGACATGGTATCAGAGCCATATCAAATATAAAATTTTGTAGGTTTTCAGGCTGCGCACGGGCTTCTGCCCCCAGCCTTTGTCGCCTTCTTCGCAGGTGGCAGCAATGGCGCTGGGGGCAGACGACTTTCCACTTTTGCGATGTTTTTTTTGTTTTCTTCATTGGATTTCTGCCCTATTGTGTGTCTCGCACTTTAGGGTTTTGCGTATTCACGTTCGAGCGCGCGACAGTTGCGCGATTTCTGGTTTCACGCACGCAGTGGTTGTGTTAGGGTTTCTGGGCGGCGATAGAGCTTTACTGCATCTAGCTTTGCGGTTTGGGCTTCTTTCTATGTGCAATCTTGGGTTCGCGCGCTGGGTGTCTTTTTTGTCTTTTCTTTCGGAGGCGATTCTTTGTTTTATGGATTCTGCTCGATTTGGGTACCTGGGTGACCACTTCTCTTCTGATTTGTGTGTGGTGATCGGTACTTTTGCCGTGGAGTTTGCGGCGTCCTTGCACGGTAGTTGTGCGTTTGAGCCTTGCATGGTAGTTGTGCGTTTTAGCCTTGCACGGGTGTTGTGCGTTTTACCCTTGCACGGTGGTTGTGCGTTTTACCTTGCAAGGTGGTTGTGTGTTTAAGCCTTGCACAGGTGTTGTGCGTTTATACTTTTGTCGCGGTGCGAGACATATTTTGCACAAGTGTTTGCGACGGATTTCCCGACTAGTGTGTTGATTCTTTTGAGGCAGATTTTGGATTGACAAATTGATGATTTTTGATCGACCAGCATCAATTTGAGGGGGGATGTTAAGGATATTAGATATATATATTAATATTTGATTTGATATTATTTGATTTGTAATATAGATGGTAATTAGTATATTTGATAGAATCTTATGGATTCTTAGGCTGATTCCTGGAGATTCTTATTGTAATATGCTCCTCTATATAATGGAATGAAAACCCTATTCAAAAGGGTATTGAGTTGGGAGATTGAGATTTAGATTTATTGACAATATAAGCATATGTACATAGTTCCATGCCCAAACAGAGACCAGTAATAGCCATAATTGTCAAATTTAAAGTTATCATCATATAGGAAAAAGATGAATAAGAATAAACCTTTTCTCCATATTTTTCACCAAACATAGCTACTGCTCCAGCCCTCTTCGCTTCTGTCAATTGCATCACTTTTGTTTCTAGAATTGTTGCATCTCCAATCCACTGGTTGATCAATTGTTCTATTTCCATGAGCTCATGTTCACGAAGAGGTCGATTGAAACTGAAGTCAAATCGAAGACGATCAAAGGCCACCAGTGAACCTGCTTGAGCTATTTCCTGACCTATTACTTTCTTTAGTGCTGCTTGGAGTAAATGCGTGGCAGTATGATGGGCCTGGAAAAATAACAAAATTAAATCGCATTTATCACTAGATGGAGATCTGCACAAAAGAAAAGTGATGAGCAATAAAGTGAACTATTTGACAAATAGTAGATGTGTGAAGGCTCACACCTTTGCACGTTGCCTCTGTTTTGCATCCACTGCAGCTTCTACTTTAATACCAACACCAACAACACCTTCAGTGACAGTTCCTTTGTGAACAAATATGTTACCGAGGGATTTTTGGACATCTTTTATCTTTATAACAGCTTCCCCAGAATTTTCAGGCTCAGTAATATACAGAAAGCCAGTGTCCCCAATTTGACCCCCTGATTCAGCATAAAATGGGGTCCTGTCAAGTATCACTTCAACTTCACTTCCTTTCGAAACTTTTCCTACAGGATTACCATTAACTAACAGACCCTCGACCACCGCATTAGCTAACAAGGTGCTGTAACCAAGAAATTCAGTGTTTGAAATATTTTCTGTTAGCTCAGCTCCATCTTCAACTGAAAGTTTGACTGTATTATGCGCAGCCTGAGATTGTCTCCTTTGGTTCTCCATTTCCGTATCAAAACTATCCATGTCTATACCAACACCATGCTCACCAGCAACTTCCTTCGTTATTTCCACTGGAAATCCATATGTATCATATAGAATAAATGCATCCTTACCGGATAAACAAGGTACAGTTCCATTCACCTGAGGAAAGGACAATGCATCTGTCAACATTTTTTCCAGAAGTCTTTCTCCTCTCTCGAGTGTCAACAAAAAGCGAAGTTCCTCCCTTTTCAATTCCTCGAGAATGCGTGAAGCTCTAGTCTTTAGTTCTGGATCTATGGTGGAGCTTAATTTTATAACCTCTTTTGCCAGTAATGGCAGAAATGCTCCTTCAAGGTTTCCCATGCCATCACCTTTTATGCCGAGCAGCCTTCCAGTTCTAACAGCCCTTCGGATGAGACGTCGAACCACATAGCCTCTGCCGACATTTGATGGGAAAACTCCATCTGATATCAAATAAACTATTGCACGCATGTGATCTCCTATTATCTGATTAAGATATAGGAAAAATTAATCCAAAATTTAACAAAAGTGCCAGATCAGCTGAAAAGAAATATCGACATAAAATTCCATTGAGGTACTTTAAGGTTAGTCTTTGAAGACTCGTCTGCAAGTGTATATGAAATGTTTGCCAACACTGAGGCCTTCTCAATGATGGGAAAGATTAAGTCGGTTTCATAATTGTTGGGGACCTAAAAAAAAAACAGAGTTTAACAAGTTCATAAGCGAATCACATGTTGCTTGGACAGTCATAACAATAATAATTTCAACCCAGAATGCTTTTTTCTTTCAGCAAAATTATATTTATTCGATGGAAGTAAGCAGGAGCAATTTAGGAGCCATATTAATTTTGTTGAAATGATTTAATAACAAGATTAAGCCCAACTGAGATATCTCGTAATGCATTCAATATCATCTTGAACTCACTTTGCAAAAAGTAGCACCAACCTGTTGAAGAATGCGAGCCATGCGCTCTAAGCCTAGACCAGTATCTATATTCTTCTGTTTCAAGGGCTCAAGTGAGCCGTCATCCCTTTTGTTGTATTGCATGAAAACAAGGTTGTAGAACTCTATAAACCTAGAATCATCTCCAAGATCCTGATATTCAACCAACATGAAATATACAGTAACAAATTAGAAGTCATATACAAAAGAGGGAAACAAAACATTAAATCTTGAACAAAAGCATGAAGTATCAAGACTAAGAAGTTAAAAGAGGTCCACAAACCTTTTGTTAGAACAAACAAGAAATTATAATCAAACAACGCAGAAAATGAACCATTCTCCTAATTGAAATCAAATACTTACAACATCTGAATGTCCCCTCTCGGGATGGAAATCATAATAAATTTCAGAGCAAGGGCCACAAGGACCTGTAGCTCCACTGGTCCAGAAGTTGTCGTCTTCACCAAGTCTCTTTATCTGGTGTGCAGGGACGCCAATCTGAGGATGATAACATCGGTGAAGTAAACAGTAAGATACATGTCCTTGTCACCAAATCTTCAATCTATCTGGAAAGTATGGGCTACAATATTTCTAGCAATAAGAGATAACTGCGTCATATTCATATTGCTTGATTGAAATGTGAGTGGAAGTCCTCTAATACTAATGAAATTTAATTTAAAATTGTCATATAAAATGTATGGTAAGACACACAGCATGATAAATATTAAGAAAGGAAGACAATGTGATTATTATTATTTTTTTATCGGGCAAATAAAATATTATAAAGAGTACAATAAGTACCCACAAAAGTTGTCAATACAATAAAAATTAAAAAAGAAAGCTTGAAACACTCAAGCTAGAAGAGAAACTACTTATTCCCTAATCTCAAGCCAAACTCTCAAACTAGACGACATACTCCTTGTTCCCTAAACTCGAGCCAATAAACATACTACTGGTTCCCTAAACCAGCCCGAAAAAGAGTAATCAGAAGTATTTTTTCTTCTCAACTTGATCCATAACCAACAATGTGATTACTTTACCTCATTCTGCCATATTGAAAATGTTTCATCATCTTTTTCATATACACTAATCCATAATCTGTCTGCAGGTAATCTAAACCTACACAAAACAAGAATTACATGAGCATATTAGTAAAGGTAAGAGGAGGTGGTTTAAAGCTAAACTGTCATAAAAAATACTGTTTCTTGAGAGAAATTTGAATAATTTTCTGGTCATCGAGACAATATCTACAATGTATTAAAGTTGTAAGAAAAAAAACAAAAAATAGAGGCGGGGAGGAGGAAATACAAGACAAAACGATCCTAATGTATAAAATAAAGCTACACTCATTGAACGAGATTGTTTATCCAATAGCTGTAAAAATGCTTGAATAATATCGAAATGCTTGTAAATCAAAGGCAAGGAGAATTGGAATATGCATGTAGATATCATGAGTCAATAGATATCCATGGCTGGTTTGTGAGATGGACCTTCAGTAGGATATTTTCACAGGCTACAAAAGGACTGGAAAGTAGTTTTGGCAGTCAAATAAAAGAGAAGTACAGCCATTCGCTGGCTCACCATAATAATGGTTAAAAAAGAAAAACTCAAGAAAGAGAAAAACTCAAGAGAGCGAGAAATTCTTAAATTTAATCTGACATTAAGGAGAGTCAAAAGGTGTACAACTCATTTTTGGCCTCAAGCAGTCCCTATAGAAACTTCACTGTATAACTCATTCCTCAATAAACTAGGGAGTCAAAGAATTTAGAATGCTTTTATCAGGTTGTTTACATACTCTAGTGTAGAAAGCTCCCATGCCCATTTTATGGCATCTTGTTTAAAGTAATCCCCAAAACTAAAATTTCCAAGCATCTCAAAGAATGTTTGATGTCGAGATGTTCGACCTACATTCTCAATATCATTTGTACGTATACATCTCTGAGAAGTCGCAGCACGAGGCACTTCTCTAGGCACCTGACAAAAATAGACAGAAAATCAAATCTAAATGTGAAGTACCAGATGAATTTATCATTCGGATTTGCTGCAATAACAAGCAAAATCCACAAAGATTGTGAAATTAAAACCATATTCATCTTAAAAGACAAAAGAATGGGAAATTATAAAACAAATTTCTTCTAGTGAGGAGAACTTCCATAGATCGTGCATGAGGATTAAACTATGCTAGTAATTCAAAGCCAGATAACAGCATATCATGAGAAAGTCGACCTAATAGTGGCAACAATCCCAGCTGATTAATCAAACGCAACCTTCTCTACCCATTATCATGCTGTAAGGATACAAAAGCCAATAAAAAGCTGGATAGCATTATCAATGACATCAATCATCTAAAATTTGTCTCAGTATTTTTTCCTTTGAGAGGAATTTCCAAATATTAATATACCGCATTTACAAAGTTAATCAATTAAATTCTTCTTTGTAAGCCACTGAAGAGTTTCCCCTTCAGTCAAGAAACACTCCTGTAAGGATACAAAAGCCAATAAAAAGCTGGATAGCATCATCAATGACATCAATCATCTAAAATTTGTCTCAGTATTTTTTTCCTTTGAGAAGAGGAATTTCCAAATATTACTATACTAGACCAAAATAAGGTCTGCATTTACAAAGTTAATCAATAAATTTTTTCTTTGTAAGCTACTGAAGTGTTTTCCCTTCAGTCAAGTAGCACCCCTGGACCTACACTTAACAACTTAGGTGACAAGTACAGCACCTTCCCGAGGAAAATAGGCTTGAACTGAAGCATTCCAGCAATTGTTAAGAGAACTGTGGGGTCTTCTGGGACAAGAGAAGCACTTGGAAGAACTTTGTGACCTCTTGAAGCATAAAATTCAAGAAATCTTCTACGTATGGAGTCACCACTTGGCAAAAGATACGTGTGTTTATCTTCCACATCCTCAGTCAAGGGTTGTGCTGCAGCTAAAATGAAAGTGCTATTTACATATTTCCTCTCCAAAAACAAGGAAAAATGAAATTAGTCTAAGCCAGTAACTTTAAAGAGAACTTTACCTCTTGCAGTTGATAGTTGAGATCCTTTCACATGAGAATTCCAATAGCTCAAGTTACAGGGAACAACTGAAGCAGGAGTTGGGATAATAATGCCTCTATAGTTCCTGTAGCCTGCATTTGGATCATTCCATTACTACATGCTAACTAGAGAAGAAGATAGAAAACATTGGAAAGTAGATATTAAGACTTGTCACCATATTTGACTTGTTTCCTCAATCTGCTGAAATTTGATTTGTTTTCAAGCTATTTTTGAGCCAAAGTCAGTCCATAAACTTTACTTCTTTTCTTTAGTTTCAAAACAATTATGGAGTGGGAAAATTAAAAACAATCAATCCAAGCCTCTGGGACCTGAGATTCACGACACGCTTGATTGTGATATGTTTGAATTAAAGCATATTAATCCCAAATAGGTTGAGTCATGATTAATTATTTAGGGACAAGTGCATTATGACCTCTCACTTAGTTCTCTTGTTTGGGGTTGATTTTACTTAAAGTATCTCATGCACCCTCTCACTTGCACATAAATGACTGACGGTACCCCCATGAGTAACAAAATCAATCATAGATGAAAGCTAGGCTTTTCACTTCAAAACAACTATAGTAATTAATAATAATACAAGAAATGAGATAAACTGATGGATTCAATACCAAACCATTCGGTTTCAATATAATTCAGCTGAGGATCCTGAAATTTTTTAATTAAAGCTACAACCCATTACACATATAAATTATGCAATGTCTAATTATTATGGTAATTTTATAATCCCACGCGATCTTGACCTCGTAGTAAACTTAATATCCATCCGAACTAAAGCTAATTGTGGAAACCGAAGAGTTAATTCATTAAGAAGACAGAATTCTTCCTAAAAAACATAGAATGATACAAACACTAGTAGAAAGTTGGGTGTCTGCTTTGTGAAAGAAGAGGTTACCAGCTTCGGGAAGAAAGTGAAATGTCGAAGCGGGTAATGGGCCGCCATATCTGGTTCGCAGAGAGAAGGGCAGCGTAAAGCATCCCATCTATCTTGCTTGTGTGTTCTCAATTTGTGGAATTTGGAAAGAAGAGTGGCAGAGGATAGGCCTTTTATGGCACAGAATCAACTGAAATACCATATCTCACAATCTATCATGCACGGACACAAAAAACAGTGACACGACACGAAATGGTAATACGGATTTTCAAAAAAAATTATGATATGATATGGGTGGAAAACGTGTGTGCACATATATATGTTATATATATATATATATATATAATTCTAAAATTATGTAAAATAAAAAAATATATTCTTATCAAATTTAAGAAATATATAAATAAATGCATGTCACTGAAATCATCATAATATTAATCATATTAACATCAAATATATATTACTGCAATTAATATAAAGTTTAACAAACACGTCCAGATAAAAGATATGACCAAAAATATTCCTACCAATTTCAAAAATAATAAATATAACTGTGTCATTGAAATCATCATAGTATCACTCATACTAACAACAAATGTATATTATTTCAATTAACATAAAGTTTATCTAATATGTCTAAAGTTTATTTTGACCAAAAACTTTTAAAATTATACAATTAACACCCAAAAATATCATTTCTGCGTCGGACACTCTCATGGGCCGTGTTCGACACGGATGTCGATTTAGAGGGAAGTGTACGATATGTGTTTTCGATTTTATTTTTTTAATCAAAAAAAAGGACACACCATGTGGCGTGTCCGATACGTGTCCAATGAGTGTTCGAGAAGTATCGGTGTTCAAGAAGTATCCGACACTGCACAAAGTGATTTTTACGAGTGTCCGTGCAACATAGCTTACAATCAACAATAAATTTATAACAAGATTTGTACAATTAACAAGTATTTTACTTTTTATATTAAATATGTTATTTTTTTTAACGATTAAATATGTATTTTTTTAAAATGTGTAAATTTCCCCATTTGGTATTATTATTAATGAATATTTAAGGTAATTGACGTAATTATTGGTTAAATTACTTGATGTGCTGAAATTTCAACCATACATTGTTGTGCATTTAAAGATCTTGTATTCCCACTGTGTATGCCTTGAAATGAAATTTTAATTCTAATAGGACAAGGAGATAAATGGAAAATCAATTTTATTATTTTTACCTCACATGTAAATTCTAATTTCAATAATTGTATAATCGATTATGTCTATTCTTCCACCTAATACACAATCAGTACTCTAACAAATGCTAATGAATTATCACTATAATTTACATTCATGTCATATATAAGTAACAAATTATGTCATCGTAAGAAGTTACATGAGGGGGAAAAAAAACAATAACTATCCTACAATAGAATAAATGTAACTATAATTTACACTAATTCTAATGCTTTATCATATATCTACTTCAAGTTCTATGGGTTTTTTTTTTAACTATTTAACCTTCTAATTAAGATTATTTATAAAAGTAACTCAAAGTTTTTTTTTTTTTTAAACTAACCGATGTCGCCAACTGAATTGGCGATAACGAATAAAACTTTTTGTAGCCATCTACAATATTTTATTAAACTATTCATTTTATTGTTGTCGCCATCTCAAATTGCGACAACATTATTTTTTTATTGTTGTCACCATGTGAGATGGCGACATCAATAAAAAATAATTTTTTATTGATGGCGACACCCTTTAAAATCCCCAAACCCTGACCCTTTATACACACACACGCCACCGCCTCAACCCCCCACTTTCATTTTCAAGCGCAAAGATGAAACTTCCCAAAGCAAAAAATCGAGATCTTCCATTTCCTGTCCCAATTTCTTAATTATTTAAGGTAAGTTGGTATATTTTGTTATTATTTGATGTTAGATAAATTATATTTAATGTTGGATAAATTATGATGTTGATATATATATTGGGAGTAGATTATTTGATGGTATGTGTTCCGACGATGTGGACTGTCAGAGGGCGGCAGCCGGGAGTCGGTTGGTGGGCGGCGATCGTGCGACGGCGGTGGGCGGTGGCCCTCGATAGCCGGCCGATGGTGAGTGGTTGTAATGTTGAGATTAATATTGATATTTTTTGTATTATATTTCAGGATGGATCAAATGAGACAACCAGGCCCGGTTGATACACATCTTTTGTCAATGCAGTCTTCACATCGATCTGAGGATGTGTGGGTAGGTAATATGGATAGCACACTTCGTGCGAGAAACCTAGATACTATTTTTAGGAAATGTGTCCACTAGATATAAATGTTGTAAATTTGTTGCACGTTGTTGAATTTTATGGTATATATAGGTGTGGTAGGATTGAGTTTGACATGCACCTGATCACGGCTTTCGTTGAGAGATGACGTCGTGAATGTAAGGACCCCCATGCCCTTAACCCGCTATTAGTGTATTAACCCATGTATTTAATGCATACAATCATATAATCAGTGGGAAAGAATCACATGCTATCATAGCATAACATACCAATAATAAAATTTCTTACATTAAACCATGTAATGTCCAATTTCCCCCAATCAAGTCCACTTACATAGCAAAGCACCCTTATAATACACTAACATGTTCTCAATTCATTTAGCAATTCCTCACATTAATTGCATGCAACATATGAATGAAAAGAGAAAGGTCATTGCCTTTTTATACAAACCATATACACATATAACAGTGCTCACATGAGAGCATCGAATGAGAGAATGCGTATTTAACGTATAAAGTACCCTACACGATACCGGCCCTGGTACATCGATCCTGGAAGTACCTCCAATCCATAGCTCGATCTCCACTCTGGAGCTACCGCTGTACCTGTTCCACCTGCTCTAACAGAGACAGCCCCCACACGGGGTGAGCATACCAATACCACCATTCTCATAATCACAATATCGCAGTTCATAATTTATAAAATGTAAAGCCATGAACTTTAAAAGACACTCCCTGGATGGTATCATCCTCATAAGGATCTCCTGTGCTGTTCCTGTTCTCAAAATTACTGAAACCATCAAATTCCCAAAAGCCATTTAATCACTTCATTGATTAACTAAATCCATTCACCAATTACCAATTACCAATTTCATAATTAAGTATGAATAAATCATTCAATTAATGATTACAGATAACACATGTATCTATGCCATGATTCCATAGTTCTATCACATCATATTTCATCTCTCGCTCAATAGCGGCAGCATTCCATACTCGCACGCTCAACAGCGGCGACATCGTAACTGATGTTCGCTCCGTAGCGACAACATCCCAACTATTGCTCGCTCCATAGCGGTACCATATAACTTGCAATACTTACCAATTTATTGCTTTAACAGTATATCATGCATTTCATAGTTGCAATAATATAAAATACTATACTCGTAGGTTATACGTACCTTATAATTCAGTAGTCTGAATCAAACACTGCCTTAGTCCCGCGATCCAATGAATTATGTGCTAACACATAGAATAACTCACAATTAATTACAAGCATGCAACCACGTGCCCAAGCACGTTCACAATCCCCAATATATCATCAATCCATGATGATTAACCATTTTAAAAGACTCGAGCGAAGCATGCATCGATCCCATAACAATACAACAATATATACCACAAACAGAACCTCTTTATCGATCGGCCAAAAACGCTCGATCGATCGAGAGCTCCAAAAATTTTCCACCAAAATTCTTCCTTGCTCGATTGATCGAGCAACCCTCTCGATCGATCGACCGACCATCTCGATCGATCGGCAGGTTTGCTCGATCGATCGAGAGCACTGTACATCGCCTTCCAATTTTGTAAAATACGCGCGCTCGATCGACCCCATATACCGATCGATCGGCGAGCTCTGCAATAGCCCAAAAATGACGTTTTTTATGGCTTAAACCCCCCAAATAAACAATTCCAATACCCATAATATCATTAATCCTCAACCAAGACACCATAAAAACTCCTAAACCACAACAATCCAAAATCTATAAAATTCCAAAAACTCACTCATCCCAAACCTTAACCATAGAGCACAATACTACTATCAAATCGAAGATAAATGCGAGGAGAAGAACAATATCTAATTATCTTCGAGAAATCCGGTTCCCAAGCCAAGCCGCCAGCGATTTAGCACCAAGGGGAAAAGAGGGGAAAGGGAAATGGGGGTAGAGGCGTAGGAGAGAGAGAAGGAGGAACAAAATGACTGAACACCGAGTCTACTTGGTATATATAGTACCAAGGCTCCAAAATCTCGAGTCCTACAAATACATCATGACTCATTAAAAATCATCTGTGTTCAATAATTACCTCTCAATCTCAAATTCCATTACTAGCTCCAACACAAAGCACCCAGACCCCAGATTCCACCAAAAACCCAATTCCAAGGTTTAACACCACGATGAGAATACAATCTCAACCCTTGGATCCAAGAACCCCAACTACCGAATTTAAAATCCCCGGGAGTCCCAATACCGCAATTAATTCATTATTGCCAAAATTAAAATCCATTAAGGATCAATATCACACCAGGATTTACACCAATTAGTCCCGAGCATCACAATGAAACATACACATTTCATCTTAGATCGGGAGAGGCGTCTATCACACTGCAAGACATTGCAGTGATATGGTCATTGTCAGTAGATGACATTGTAGTGTCGGGGATAGATTATGATAGGAGTCTACCCGATGGCAAGAATATTGCCATACGTATTTAGGATTCACACCAGATAGCAAAGACTTTAAAGGTGCGAGGATGAAATTAGTTGCTTTGAAAAATCATTTGTTGCTCAATCCCTTGAATATACATAGTACGTCAGATGATGTTGCTAAGTTTACACGGGCTTGTGCGTTATTGATGTTAGGGGGAATTATGTGACCTGATTCATCATGCAATTTTGTTAGGTTATTGTATTTACAGAAGTTGGAGGATATCGACTCTGCCCGTACTTATAGTTGGGTAGTGCTGTGTTGGCATACTTGTATCATGAGTTGTGCACTTCATCAGAGAGAGGGAAAAAAGTGATAGGTGATGCATTGCAACTCGTACAGGTAAATAACATTTTTGTTTGTTGTAATAATTAAAATATGTTTTTTGTCAATCTAACTTGTATTGTTGATGTCACTACAATAAATTAGATTTGGGCATTGAGCGATATTATTTAAACAATTAATTCCAGTGTAGCGATTTTAGACCGCAAGTGCACGGTGTCAAGTTTTAGTATAGATAGGAAGAATACGGATTGTCGAAACCACATGGACTAACAAGTAATTACCAAATAAGACTTCTTTAAACTATATTTAACCTACGATAATTAATTAATAAACTAACTAATAACTAAATTAAACTACTCTAATCCAACCAAAACAATCGACGATCACGAGAAAAGTCCACAAGAAAGAATTATCAAGACAATGATTCACCTAACCCAACTCTTACAATTCTCTTCCCCATACATCTCTAAGGTGACGGGTTTTCCGAATTTATTCAATATACTCTCTCGAGCTATATTAAATCTAACATCAAATTGCAACAAGTAACTCGTTCACTTAATTAACAATTTAATATTGAATGCGCTTTGTCAAAACCACTAACTTTAGATTAAACAACCCAAAGCTATCACTCGTATGTGATTTTATCTCTCGATCTAATCTTTAACACACGACATGTGATATCCCCGAAATGATTATGTGCATTTGAACATCTATTATGTTATATGAGGATTATTTCATTGGGTTGAATCAATAATATTGGGGATATGCTTAGTCATGTAGTGGCCATGGTCTAGTAATGCATTTCAAATGTATGTGATATATGTTGGGAATTTGGGTTATGGCATGATTATTTGGGATGGGTGTTGTTGTAAGGACCCCAAGCCCTTAAACCTTAATTAGTGTATTAACCACTATGTGTGGCACATGCTTTCAATAAAAAGCCAATCGGGAAGCTCAGATGATACTTTATCATTGCATGGCAATTACAAAAAAATTCCTTTAACACTCAATGTTATAAGGTCATCAGCCTAACAACGAAATAGACTCACAAAGTTCGCCCAATACCATCCCTTTTTGCCACTTTTCACATTGTGGACTTTTATAAAAATTTGGGCAGAGTCTCCCCATAAGTAGAGCTATCCCGAAATAAAAGCACAACACATAACATAATTCCCGGCCAGGGAAAACATAATACTCATCAGAAAGCAGTAATACCAAGTAAATTCCCAGCCAGGGAAGACACCACACATATGACGACATAAATGGGTCTCAACACCCACATAATACACTAACGACTCTCATATCATTAGCAATTCTACCACAATTGCATGCAACATATAATGAAAGAGAGGAAGGCTCATGCCTTTATATACAACCCATATACAAGAATGTCCGTGCTCACATGCGAGCATCATAAATGTGTATATAAACCTCGGGTGTATATATAAGTACTCTATACGATACCGTGCTCCATCAAGCCCTGGTACCACGATCCTGTGAGTACATCCAATCAACAGCTCGAGCTCAGCTCCACAGCCATCGATGCACCTGTTCACCTGCCCCAACAGAGACAGCCCCCAACGGGGTGAGCATACCAATACACAAAATCTCATAATCACAATAATGAAATTCATAATTTACAACACAAGTAAATATAAATGAATTTTAAATGATACTCCCTGGATGGCAACATCCTCATCCGGGATTCCGTGTACTGTCCCTGTTCTCACAATCATCAAACTCATCAAATCTCAAAAATCAGTAAATCAACGCATTGATTAACTCATCGCATGCCTAATACTCGAATATCAACAGATAGTGGTTGCAAACTCATTAAACATGCAAATATAGATATCTCAATATCTAATACTGATTTCACAACCTCGCTATCAATCACAGATAGCTCAAATGCCTAGCATTTATTTTACCAATTCTTCATTATACCTAGACATCTCAAATGTCTTATAATGAATACATGATCCCACGATCATTCTCAGGCATCTCAAATGCCCTACAATGGTCATATAAACCCAGTACCCCATATATCATGTAAGAGTCATCCTACTCTAGTGTCACGCACTCTACAAGCGGCGATATCAAGATTTGGGTCATTCCTTGGCTATATCAACATATATATATATATAATCCTCATGCGCGATTATTCAATGAAATCAAATTTCATTATGCATTCACAAATGCCCAAATATATAGAAATGCTCGTACGTCGCACGTACCTTAAATCTCCGAAGTCCGAGCCAAACCTTGCTCGAGTTCCATGCCCCGAGGAACGATGTGCTAACACAATAAATAATTCACATTCAAAATATTGTCAACACACGACAATTAACCTCTAAAAAGACCCGGGGCAGGGTACATGCTGGGAGGGAAATAAATGAGACAATATCGAAATTTGTTCAAGAATACCCTACAAAAATCGAACCCGAATCTCACAATTTCGAACCCAAAAAAATACCATAATTCATCTAAAATGAGAATTAAGCTATCAATAGCAAGAAACATCACCCTTGCCAAAAACCCCCAATTTTCGAACTCAACCCCCTTAAATTCGAACCCAAACAAGCCCTTAAATTCGAACCCTAATAATTCATCAAATTCAAACACAATAAAGGCAGGGAAATACACGAAAATGACGAAAAAGGGGTAAGGGAGGTTACCCAATCGAAAATTGGAAGAAATCGGACGAAAATCGATGAACCCTAGAAATTGGGGATCGACGCCTCCAGCCAAAATCCGACTTCAAAACGCGACGAAACTTCGAATTGACGGAGGGGAAAGCTGCGCCTCGACGAGACGAAGCCGGTGATAGGTCGCACGCGCCGAACGGCGGCGGGACGGCGGCAGGCGCACGGCCTGAAGCCGCGGGTGCTGGTCCAGATGGGAACTCGCGCGCGGGAGAGAGAGAGAAGAGAAATTGGGGCTGAAATGGAATTTTATGAAAAATTTTGGGTTCAATTGGTATTTATAGCAAAAATACCCCGAAAAATGAATAGCCCCACAATTACATCATGATTCATTAAAAATCATCTGTTTTCAAAAATTCCCTCTCTAACTCCAAAACCCCCTACCGGTGCTCACACAGCACCCGAGATCCCGAGACACAACAAAAACCCAACTCTTAGGTTTTTCACCCAAATGAGAATACAATCTCAACCTCTGGATCCAACGATCCCAACTACCCAAATAAACGAGCCCAGAAGGCCCAACACCTCGATTAAACTCCAAATCGCCACGTAAAACCACTTTAGGGATTATTAACACTACGGGATTAACACCTATAATCCCTGGTCATCACAATATCCCCCACTAAAAGAATTTCGTCCTCGAAATTAGCACCGGTGTATCACGTAACACCCGGGCTACACCACAATATGAAGCCATAACCTCGATTCTTGACCATATCAGAATCGTATTAATAACGCAAGGGTACCTACCTCGCACCAAACTCTGAAACAAGGCGACTTATCAAAACCAACATATCACCTAAGAGGCAAAACGTACCCCAATGCGGGTCATCCCAAAAGCCAGTCTCTCATGACTGCAAAACAACCAATACTTACGACTGTAGATCAGACAGTCATCCTTCGTTCTACTACAACAGTACGAACACGTCCTGAATGACACCTCAACCGTAAGAACGTTGACGTCTTGTCAAACTCTGGAGTGGAAAAGACTTCCAAATCCATCATAACGTCAAAGAGCGTCAACACAGCTCAACGCTAATAATCCAAAAGCAGTTAATCAAGTTAAACTGCAAGGATTCGAATCGCTCCTGATTCTATCGTAGATATCATTCCATGACATCTCTATCATGACTCACGATGTCTAACATACATCGTTACGAGGGAAACACTAGTACACCACGGTGTACACATACCAAACCTGGTTTCCCGCTATACAGACCACCTCCATCCAAGGAGCAGTTGCACCCTCTGCAACTCGGATCGGGCAACTCACGGCCACCGATCCACACAAAAGACATCTCACAAGATGTCCACCTCCGGATATCCCAAGAACCACATCCTGGTCGTAAAAAAACAATCGAGACTCCACAGAGTTTCAAATTCTGAAAGGGCATGCAATAAACCCATTGCATCCTCAACGCTTGTGTCGACAGTGACACCCAACCAATCCGAATTCCTGCCATCCCTTGATAATCCTAGGATTTAACAATCCAAACTTGGGAAGGATATCGCATAACTCGGAGGGAAACACCAATAATGAAATACCTTAACCCTCACAAGATAATCCCTCCTCAAGGGAAGTCAACTAACTTCACGATTATCCCTCATGATCATCGTGCCATGGAGATTCCCAATCTCAAGGTGTTCCATATCTCTCATCAGAGATTTAACCATCCTAAAATAGCATAACTCTATGCTTGACAGGAAGGAAATCAACAACTGGCATCCGTATACTCATCGGTTTACCTGCCTCAGCACGAACACCACATGCATACTCGATGCACTTGGCTCAGGTATCTACAACATACCCTTAAGCCGCAAACACAACCGTCAATCCTGAGTCATTCCCATCCAGTGGAGAATGAAAATCGACGATCAACAACACGGCGTGATTCTCAAAATCAACACCACATGCAACAACTTACCGAATCTTTCAAAGATTCCCCAAATAGGTATAGTACTACCTCCTTCCTCACAAGGGAAGTGCCATCGAACTCGAGATCCACTAGTCTCGAACCACTGTTCGGAAAAAACTGGATACAATAACACCCATCGCATCCCAAATACACGGATTCCCTTAGATTGAGTCAATAACGACTTGATGACTCTCTTGTTGGTACTCCAACATCCTGAGCTGTCTCAGACAAGTCTCACCAAGATTAAACATAAACGTATACACGTTTCAGTGAGGCATGCACAACCTCAGCCTCAACCTCAAGTGATATGGTGACTACTAGAGTCCACCACAATCCACATCTTATCACCTTACGATTTGCCAACTTGGTTCCAACGAGCAGAATAACGGCTCTAGCAAGCCCTTCATGGTGCTGCACACACACGACAGACAAACTGGTCGCTGCCTCTCTAGGTTCACCTCAAACCTACCAATAAGATGGACGTTTCCACATGGTATATCATACTGTGGGAAGAAACTCAATAGAGTAGTGGGTCTTTATCCAACATTCCTCTAATGCCGATACACCCTGGACACTCCAATGTCCCTATGTACTTAACATAACCTGATCCTACTCCCTTAGGACCCATCCTACACCCTCAAGGGTGGTGTGACCAGGTCTACCACATGTCACATCGACAGAAAGCGAGTACTTTCCTCCACGATTACTCCTGTCGTCAAATTACATGGCCAAAAGCCATTCCAACGAGCATACCTCAAGGGTATCACCACTCGTAATATGATTACCCCAACGTAAGCTGCGGTACAATCACATGTACAGCGCATCCATCCATTCCTCGAGCAACCCGCTCGGTATAAGGGTCACGTCAATCGGTGCCGCACACACCACCTTGTGCTCGGTACTGGCACCCAAGGCATACCACTGAATACGTATACTCAACGCATCGATCATCGTAACGATGATGCATGTCTAATAAGACATCTCCTACACCATCGTCATCGTCATCCTGTGACGATACATGCCAACTCATGGCATCTAAGGCATTGTCAACTAGTGACGATACATGTCATCCACCATCATGCTAATAAAATAGGCATAATAAAACATGTATATCAACGCATGCCAGATACAATAAAGCTAATAGAATAGCAATATCTCATATCCTCATCGCTAACAATATAGCGGCATACCTGTCTCCGTCGCTCAATAATAGTGCGTAATCAGCACCCATCGCTCGAAGGCGGCAAAATCCTGTGCTGAGTACATAGCGGCACAATCCCTCGCTATAGAATCGACGGCATGACACCTCGTCATATAATAAGTGGCATGAAACCTCGCTATACACCTGAGCATGAATCATCGTCCACATAATAGCGGAAAGAGGCATCGCTATCTATATATACGGCGGCACGAATCATCACCAATAATCACAAAGAGGTGAATCATCATCATCGACACAGCGGGACACATCACCGCTATCATCCGTGTCCGGCGGTATAAACCATCGCCAATCAATATAGCGGAATGAACCGTCGCTATAAATACACCTGGCGGAATGAACCCTCGCCAATCAATATAGCGGAATGAACCGTCGCTATAAATACACCTGGCGGAATGAACCCTCGCCAATCAATATAGCGGAATGAACCGTCGCTATAAATACAAATCGACACAGCGGAACACATCACCGCTATCATCCGTGTCATCACAATGGAATGAATATAAATCGACACAGCGGGACACATCACCGCTATCATCCGTGTCATCACAATGGAATGAATATAAATCGACACAGCGGGACACATCACCGCTATCATCCGTGTCATCACAATGGAATGAATATAAATCGACACAGCGGGACACATCACCGCTATCATCCGTGTCATCACAATGGAATGAATATAAATCGACACAGCGGGACACATCACCGCTATCACCCGTGTCATCACAAAGGAATGCATCATCATCCTTTCTTGAGTCAGTCATCATCAGTTATGTTAATGCTTCCCCGCTCAATATGGTATACCTCGCCTCCATGTGCCAGCGAGCCTCCCCCCTCCCGCTCCACATGCGCAGCGATAATGCGTAACCTCGCCTCCATGTGCCAGCGAGCCTCCCCCCTCCCGCTCCACATGCGCAGCGATAAAGCGTAAGCATTAAAACCTTAACTGTGATCGCCCTGACTCGTGGAATACACCTCTTTATTCCACATCACAATATGCAACAACAATGCATAATATGCAACAACAATGCATAATAACATGTATCATAACCGTAATGCATCACATTGCATTCATCATGTGTCACACAGACAAACATGAATACATGTTACCGTTGGGATACCCGTACGTCGCTTACGTACTCCATATTTCCTGTAACCTGCAACCATCATGGTTAGCAACAATAGCCATATACGCTATGCATCAATAATCCAATGCATAAATGCAACCACTTGCAAGTCAATACGTATACCAAGACATGTTACCTCGGAAATATCCCTTTACCTGATTCTTTTACAAAATCAGATTCCTTGGCACGTAACACACGGAGTGCCAGACATCACTATTAATGCCATCCTATCGTGTTCCACACGATTCCTGCAATCACACTGATTAGCAACACCACTTTTCATATCAGAAAAAGCACATAAACAACTAGTTGTGTCATACAACATTAATGCCATCATGCATAAGTATGTGCTATCAATAACTTCTTAGGCCCTTAACAGCCCCAAAGAGCAACCACTGCTCTGATACCACTAATGTAAGGACCCCAAGCCCTTAAACCTTAATTAGTGTATTAACCACTATGTGTGGCACATGCTTTCAATAAAAAGCCAATCGGGAAGCTCAGATGATACTTTATCATTGCATGGCAATTACAAAAAAATTCCTTTAACACTCAATGTTATAAGGTCATCAGCCTAACAACGAAATAGACTCACAAAGTTCGCCCAATACCATCCCTTTTTGCCACTTTTCACATTGTGGACTTTTATAAAAATTTGGGCAGAGTTCTCCCCATAAGTAGAGCTATCCCGAAATAAAAGCACAACATATAACATAATTCCCGGCCAGGGAAAACATAATACTCATCAGAAAGCAGTAATACCAAGTAAATTCCCAGCCAGGGAAGACACCACACATATGACGACATAAATGGGTCTCAACACCCACATAATACACTAACGACTCTAATATCATTAGCAATTCTACCACAATTGCATGCAACATATAATGAAAGAGAGGAAGGCTCATGCCTTTATATACAACCCATATACAAGAATGTCCGTGCTCACATGCGAGCATCATAAATGTGTATATAAACCTCGGGTGTATATATAAGTACTCTATACGATACCGTGCTCCATCAAGCCCTGGTACCACGATCCTGTGAGTACATCCAATCAACAGCTCGAGCTCAGCTCCACAGCCATCGATGCACCTGTTCACCTGCCCCAACAGAGACAGCCCCCAACGGGGTGAGCATACCAATACACAAAATCTCATAATCACAATAATGAAATTCATAATTTACAACACAAGTAAATATAAATGAATTTTAAATGATACTCCCTGGATGGCAACATCCTCATCCGGGATTCCGTGTACTGTCCCTGTTCTCACAATCATCAAACTCATCAAATCTCAAAAATCAGTAAATCAACGCATTGATTAACTCATCGCATGCCTAATACTCGAATATCAACAGATAGTGGTTGCAAACTCATTAAACATGCAAATATAGATATCTCAATATCTAATACTGATTTCACAACCTCGCTATCAATCACAGATAGCTCAAATGCCTAGCATTTATTTTACCAATTCTTCATTATACCTAGACATCTCAATGTCTTATAATGAATACATGATCCCACGATCATTCTCAGGCATCTCAAATGCCCTACAATGGTCATATAAACCCAGTACCCCATATATCATGTAAGAGTCATCCTACTCTAGTGTCACGCACGCTACAAGCGGCGATATCAAGATTTGGGTCATTCCTTGGCTATATCAACATATATATATATATATATAATCCTCATGCGCGATTATTCAATGAAATCAAATTTCATTATGCATTCACAAATGCCCAAATATATAGAAATGCTCGTACGTCGCACGTACCTTAAATCTCCGAAGTCCGAGCCAAACCTTGCTCGAGTTCCATGCCCCGAGGAACGATGTGCTAACACAATAAATAATTCACATTCAAAATATTGTCAACACACAACAATTAACCTCTAAAAAGACCCGGGGCAGGGTACATGCTGGGAGGGAAATAAATGAGACAATATCGAAATTTGTTCAAGAATAGCCTACAAAAATCGAACCCGAATCTCACAATTTCGAACCCAAAAAAATACCATAATTCATCTAAAATGAGAATTAAGCTATCAATAGCAAGAAACATCACCCTTGCCAAAAACCCCCAATTTTCGAACTCAACCCCCTTAAATTCGAACCCAAACAAGCCCTTAAATTCGAACCCTAATAATTCATCAAATTCGAACACAATAAAGGCAGGGAAATACACGAAAATGACGAAAAAGGGGTAAGGGAGGTTACCCAATCGAAAATTGGAAGAAATCGGACGAAAATCGATGAACCCTAGAAATTGGGGATCGACGCCTCCAGCCAAAATCCGACTTCAAAACGCGACGAAACTTCGAATTGACGGAGGGGAAAGCTGCGCCTCGACGAGACGAAGCCGGTGATAGGTCGCACGCGGCGAACGGCGGCGGGACGACGGCGGGCGCACGGCCTGAAGCCGCGGGTGCTGGTCCAGACGGGAACTCGCGCGCGGGAGAGAGAGAGAAGAGAAATTGGGGCTGAAATGGAATTTTATGAAAAATTTTGGGTTCAATTGGTATTTATAGCAAAAATACCCCGAAAAATGAATAGCCCCACAATTACATCATGATTCATTAAAAATCATCTGTTTTCAAAAATTCCCTCTCTAACTCCAAAACCCCCTACCGGTGCTCACACAGCACCCGAGATCCCGAGACACAACAAAAACCCAACTCTTAGGTTTTTCACCCAAATGAGAATACAATCTCAACCTCTGGATCCAACGATCCCAACTACCCAAAATAAACGAGCCCAGAAGGCCCAACACCTCGATTAAACTCCAAATCGCCACGTAAAACCACTTTAGGGATTATTAACACTACGGGATTAACACCTATAATCCTGGTCATCACATTCGTTTTGGTGAAGCATGTTTTAATTGCAATTTGAAGTATTTTATTGATTAAATACTATAAAATATCATGTGAGGATATTTTAATACATCATGCTAATACCGGGACCAAAACATAACACATCACATAACCCATCACCCAACCACCCCCCCCCCCCAACCCATGCTGCTACAGCTGCCCATACCCTACACTTACCCCTTCCCACACTCAACCTTCTCATCTCAGAAACCCTCCCCCTCTTTCACCCAAAAATCGTCCAACATACCAGCTGCTTGTAGGAGGAGAGATTTGATGATTTGCTGATCAAATTCTTGCAAGAAAATTGGAGCAAAAGAGGGTGAGGAACCATGTCCTGTTTTGGTTTAATGTTTATTTGAGTTCATGTTTTTATTGGTGTGAAAATGGCATGTGTAGTAGCTTTTGATGAGATTCTTGTTTTGGAGGCTTGCATGGTAGTGCAATGTAGCCCCAAGCATGTTTGTTTGAGCATGATTTACGTTTATGGGGGTATAATTGTTGGCTTGAAAATAGGTGCTCGAAAATGTCTTCTGTTCGCGATTTGCAAGTATTGGCGATGGATTGGCGCATTTCCCCGATCGATCGCGAGCACTAGGTGTGATGCCCCGAAATTAATTATATGAAATTTGGGCATTAATGATGTTTATATGATGAATTATGTGGATAATCGATTTATGTGTTGGGTAATGAGGTGTTAACATGATTTAATTATATTGATTGTCAATTATGAGGAAAGCATGATTTTAGTGGAAGTTGAATACATTTTTTGTAAATGCTTTTAAAATACCATGTTGGGGTATTTTATACATCATGTTAATTGATGGGGTACAATTTTATTAACCCATATACCCTCACTATACCCTTTACCCCACTACCTTTATTCACTTTACCCTTTCCCCACTAAAATCCCCAATTCATTCCCAAAACCCTTCCTATTTACCCATTTTCGAAATTCTTCAAAGGAGGAAGGAGGAAGCTCCACAAAACCTTTGTTTTTGAGATCTTGGTTAAGATTTGGAGTCTTCAAGAGGTATGGAACCCTTCCTAAAGTTTTTATGATGTTTGGTGTTGAAATGGATTAGTTTTTGATGATTTATGTGGGATTGTTTTGGGTATATGTTATTTATGGTTGGGGTATGATTTTTGAATTGTTTTATGTGGGTTTTAGTGAGTTTTGATGATGTTGAGGTTGTAGGAAAGTTTGGGTTTGAATGGTGTGGGGTGAAGCTTTGAAAATACACAAAAATGGTGAGAAATCGCGCACCAACAGGTGGCGATCGATCGCCCTGAATCAGGCGATCGATCGCCGAAGGCCAGTAGCTTTTTACGCAAGAGGCGATCGATCGCCTCAAATGAAGCGATCGATCGCCGCAAGGCAAAAGTGAGGCGATCGATCCCCTCGTGTAGCGATCGATCGCCGCTGCTTAAAAAGTGGAAAATGATGATTTTTGTTAAATTTTTGGTATTTGGCTATTGTTTAGCTTCTAATATTGATTTGTATGGTTGTGTAGAACCACCCCAGGTGCCGACAACATCGAGGAGATAAAGTTCTACAACTTCTCCATTTTTGTGGAATTAAAGTACGTAAGAGACGTACGGGCATCGAACGGTAACATATTCCTAAACTATGACTATGCATTGATTGCATAAGTATTTATGATGTTTATGATGATGATTATGATGATGAGGTTATGATAAATGAAGATGATATGACGTTACGATGACGATTATGATAAGATGACGATGTTTATGATATGATGATGATGATGTATGTTTAACTATGTTATTAAGAATGGTTGAATGTCCGGTGGTTATTATGGGCAAGCGAGGAAGGTACTTGCCGCTCACATAACTAGCGAGGGGATACATCCGCTATCAAGGCGTAGCGAGGGGTATCATATTCCGCTAAGCGAGGAGATACATCCGCTATCAAGGCGTAGCGAGGGGTATCACAATTCCGCTTTATGTCGAGCGAGGGGGCCAATTGTGCCGCTGTCATAATAGAACCAGGACAGTCTCATTTCTTAATTAACATTGTTGTTTATGAGCATATCAGTGAAGTACGATTTTAATCGTTTATGTCAAGAACTAATGATTACATGCATGACTATGAAACAGGGACAACCAAAGAAGGTTAATGCGATTAATCAGGAAGTATATGTTACCAATTACTTTCATGCATTTAATTATATGCCATTACCTTATGATGTTAAGTAAGATGTACATGCTCATGATGGGTTGTTCCTGTAGGTACGCTTTTGGATTGAAAGATTAAGGGTCGGGTTGAGGCAGTGAGCTATGAGGAGCATGAAAGAAGATAGGATACAAGATTTTTGGATAGTCTGTACTCTAGGAGTAGTATAATTCTATCGCATAACATTCATGGAAAGGAATGTAATTAATTAGCTTTTGAAATTTTATTTTTGGCCTGTAATCTTATTAGCTCAAAGCTATAACCGGAACCCTAAGATGTCATTAATGCATGTTTAGTCCTTAATATGTTATTAATATGATGTTAAGGTAGGAAGACCCTACACTAGGTGCGAGGCAGAACACTTCAGTGATCGATCGCGAGTTTGGCGCGATCGATCGGCGAAGCCGCGATCGATCGGCACAACATCAGCGATCGATCGCGGAAGGCAGAAATTTGAATGTTGAGACAGTAGCATCTCGCGATCGATCGGGGCACATTGGCGATCGATCACGAGAAGCCAAAACATGTGTTTTTAATTATTTTTGTGGGATTTTTGGTATTGGGCTATTATTGGCATCTAATATTGTGTTGTACACTTGTGTAGATCCATCACAGGTAGCCACACAACGCAGGGGATAGAGTCCTGCAATATACCATATTTTGGAAATACGTAAGCGACGTACGAGCACCCAACGGTAATGTGTATTATATTTTTGTCAATTTGACATACGATAAATGCAAGTTTGTGCATTATGAGTACGATACATGTTGTTATGCATTGTTGTTGCATATGTATGATGTGGAACATTTGGTGTGAATTCCACGAGTCACGGTTATCACGGTGATGATTTTAATGCTTACCACTATTATACCGCTAAAAATGTGGAGCGAGGGGTGTAGGTTCGCTTGCACATGGAGGTGAGGTTTACCATACGAAGCGAGGATAGAAATACCGCTTGTATGAAGAAGCAAGGGAGGGGAGGACCGCTTGTTCTAAAGTTATGAAGCGAGGGGCATTAAAATACACTGATGATAAACTGACTAAGGATTGAAATAAAGATTTAAGAAGTGAAGTTATGTCATGACATTTATTCAAAGAAACCATAATATCATGTATTGATCTGATTATGAGTTATGGTACAGGGACAACAAAAATGGGTGTTTTAAATGCATTGGAAATTCAGGAAGTATCCTATGCCTATGATTTATGCATTTATGATTTACATTCATATTATGTTGAATATGAACTATGATGTGCTCATGTGTTGGGGGTTGTCTTTGTAGGTGCTTTTGACATGGAGAACCAGGGTTGGGGTTGATACGCTGAGCTGTAAGGAGTGCTACAGGATTAGCAGAACAGAAATTCCTTTTGTATAGTTCCTACAAAGAGTAGAGTAAAGCTATAGTTTAGTACCCTTTTGTTAGGAATATGTATAATTCCTTTTTGAACTTTTGGTACTGTAATCTCTTAAGATCAGGATTATCAACACAGCCTAATACTCTGATTTATGAATGATTAGTTCTCTTAATTGCACCTTAGAATCTTGTTTAGATAACGGGGTCTCACATTTAGTGGTATCAGAGCAGTGGTTAGATAACCAGGGAACGAGTAAAGGGTAGCCTTTAGAAACAAGTTGGCTAGGTATTCATTGGTGGGCATGTTTGTGCATGTAGTGCATACATTGCGTATAACTTGTTATACTAACATGCTTTTGAATATGATTAGTCTTGTTATCTAAGGCTTATATTATGAACTGCTTTTGGTATTGTTGTTAACCCTTATGTTACAGCATGGCGGCTATTAATCCGGAGAACCTCAATGAAGAGGTAGGAGATGTGGGCAGTATAAATGCTAGTATTGCTCAGGCGAATCCTCTAACGCCAACTGCTGTAGGCGTAGAGCCTAGTGCACAGATATTACTACAAGGGGAACTCAGTCTGACTCAGTTTTTGAGCTACCATCCCCCGCTCTTTGTGGGAAATGAGTCCGGGGAAGCAGCTGAGGAGTGGCTGGAAAGATTGGAACATATATTTATATCAGCACCCTGTGCACGGACTGCCTGGATGATGTTGGTAGAGTTTCAGTTGGCGAAGAAGTCTTCCATGTGGTGGAAGACAACAGTTATGGAGCTGAGGTCTCAGGGTATGACAGTAGATTGGACTCTGTTTAGGACTCGGTTCCTTAATCGGTATTTCTCCGCCGCTGCCAGACAAGTAAAAGAAGATGAGTTCACCAACCTGAAGCAGGGCAGCATGACTGTATTAGATTATGCCATGCAGTATTCTTCACTGTTGAGGTATGTACCTCATATCGCTGTGAACGGTCATGCCAAGATGAGGAATTTTCTGAAGGGACTGAGGCCAGAGTTATTTGACCAGGTTATCTCTAACAACCCCAGCTCATTCGATGATGCCCTGACTAGGGCAGAACTGGCAGAGATTGGGGTTTGCGTGTACGAGGAAGCTGTACCCCCTTTCGTACCACCACAAGGACCAGTTGCAGATAGTCTGAAACTGCGAAGGGACCGGTTTAAGCCTCCTGGGGCTTCCTCCTCTCCTAGATTTGGTGGGAAGAAATTTCAGAATCAGAGGCAAGGTAATCGGGGACCAGCGCAGGGAAGTAAAACAGGAGGGAACAAGTGTGACAACTGTGGAGGATTTCATTTGACACGTGACTGTCGAGGCTGTTATGTTTGTGGCAGGGCCACCTGGCTCGGGTTTGCCCCAATCGGGGAGGTCAGGCAGACTCTGGGCCGAATATGCCAAGATTTGACGCCAGGACGGCACCACAGAGACATCAGTTTGCACCTCGACCACAGGGAGGTCACGCGACAGGACCGCAGCAGGGTCAAGTATATGCATTGACACGTGAGCAGGCAGAGGCAGCCCCAGAGGAGGTGATTGCTGGTACGTGCTACTTACTTACGTACCCTGCATTTATTTTGGTAGATACAGGTGCTTCTCATTCTTTCATATCTTCTGCTTTTGTGGAGAAACACCATCTGTGCTCGTCTCTGTTGCCCACGCCTCTTATGGTCTCGACACCCACGGGGAAGCATGTAATTGCAGATCGACTACTATCTGATTGCCTCATTTATTTTGAGGGCATTGATCTGGGGGCTGATATGATTTTGTTGGATATGGCAGATTTTGACTGTATTGTCGGTATTGATGTGTTGAGCAGATACCAGGCCGTGGTTGATTGCCGACAGAGGATGGTGCGTTTTCTGTCTGATCAGGGGTTTCAGTGGATCTTCTATGGGGACGGCTCTCGTCCAAGGATTCCATTGATTTCGGCAGTTAAGATGTCGCGGTTGTTAGAACGCGGTCATGCATGCTATCTTATTTATGCGATGGACGTATCAGAGGAAAAGGAAGAGCTGAGGATCAAGGATATACCAGTAGTTGTGGAATTCACCGATGTGTTTCCGGATGAGATTCCAGGATTTCCGCCGATCAGAGATGTTGAGTTTGAGATTGAAATACTGCCAGGGACATCTGCTATTTCCCGTGCCCCTTATAGGATGGCACCGGCAGAGCTGAGGGAGCTGAAAGTGCAGTTGCAGGAGCTCCTCGACAAAGGATACATTCGCCCTAGTGTATCACCATGGGGTGCACCAGTCTTGTTTGTAAAGAAAAAGGATGGTTCGATGTGTCTGTGCATCGATTACCGTCAATTGAATAAAGTGACGATTAAGAACAAGTACCCCCTTCCGAGGATTGATGACTTATTTGATCAGCTTCAGGGCACGGAGCTTTACTCGAAGATTGACTTGAGGTCAGGCTATCACCAGATACGAGTTAGAGCTGATGACGTTCAAAAGACAGCCTTTCGAACTCGGTATGGGCACTATGAGTTCTTAGTAATGCCGTTCGGGGTGACGAATGCCCCGGCTGTCTTTATGAGCCTGATGAACAGAGTGTTTCGGAGATATCTTGATCAGTTCGTCATCGTGTTTATTGACGACATTCTTGTCTACTCGAGAAGTAGGGAGGAGCATGCCAATCACTTGAGGATGGTGCTACAGATCCTGAGGGATCATCAGTTGTACGCCAAGCTCAGCAAGTGTGAGTTCTGGCTGAGCAGTGTAGCGTTCTTGGGTCATATTATCTCTCGAGAGGGGATATCAGTAGATCCCAGGAAGATAGAGGCAGTTATGGACTGGTCTGCGCCGACTTCAGTCACTGAGATTCGAAGTTTTCTTGGTTTGACTAGGTATTATTGACGCTTTGTCGAAGGATTTTCATAGATTGCCAAACCACTGACACAACTGACTCAGAAGGGAGTTCCATTCTTTTGGTCGGAAGCTTGTGAGCAGAGCTTCCAGGAGTTGAAGCACATACTGACTTCAGCACCAGTATTGGTGATTCCCAGGGAGAACAAGGGGTTCGCTCTCGATACTGACGCATCGTTTCAGGGTCTAGGATGCGTGCTGATGCAGGATAAGCACGTTGTGACTTACGCTTTGAGACAATTGAAGCCACACGAGACGAGGTATCCAGTCCATGATTTGGATCTAGCAGCTATAGTGTTTGCCTTGAAGATATGACGACACTATTTATACGGTACCTCATTCACCATCTTCACCGATCACAAGAGCCTGAAGTTCTTGTTTACGCAGGCTGAGCTGAATATGAGACAAAGAAGATGGATGGACTTTGTGATATCCCCGACATAATTAATTGCAATTTGGGCATTAATTATGTTTATATGATTAATCATGGTGATAATTGAGTTATGTGCTGGATTTAATTATCATATTGAAATGCTTAGTCACATGATAGGCGTGACCGGGGATGCATTTCGGGATACATGTTATGCATGTTGGGAGTTTAAGGATTATCATGGTTGTTTATGGTAATCGATAATTATTTGGTCAAGCATGAGTTTAATTGGTATTTTGTTGCATTTTGGTATAATGCTTTTAAAATATCATGTTGGGGTGTTTTATACACCATGGTAATTGTGGAGTGCAATTGATTTTTAATGACCCACTTATTACACCCCAAACCCCCCACCATACCATCACTTTTTAACTTTCCCCAAATCAACCACCCAAACCCTTTCCCCCTTCATTTTCGATTTTGTGCAAAAAGGTGGAGAGAAATCCTTCCAAAAGTTTGATTTGTGGAGTTTGTTGGGAGATTTGGAGTCCCCAAGAGGTATAGATACCTCCCTATTGTTTTTGTTGTGTTTGGATTGGATTTGAAATAGTTTTGAAGGGTTTTGAAATGGGTTATTTTGGGTTGGTATTATTTTGGTTGGGTATTGGATTTTGTGTTGCTTAAAGTGTATTTTGAAGGTTATATTGTGTTTGATGTTGTTGGTTTGATGGTAGGGGAGTTGGTATGGATTGGAAAGGAGTTTTGGAGCAAAAATGGCGATTTTTCGAAGTGCAGGACTCGGCGATCGATCGCCCATTTTTGGCGATCGACTGTGAGCCGGCAGTGTGCTCCAGAAGCTTTTGGCGATCGATCGCCACACTTGGGCGATCGATCGGCGAGGCTGGCGATCGATCGCGCCAAGTATGGCGATCGATCGCCGAAGAAATAAAATTTGAGGTTCGGGCAGTGTGATCTCGCGATCGATCGGCCCTTCGCAGCGATCGATCGCGAGACACAAAATATGATGTTTTTGGTTATTTTTTGTAATACCCCCGAAATGTTATTTGATTATGTGCCATGATGATAATTTATGATATGTTTAAGGGTTGTGGTGTATTTAAATTGGGGGTTATATTTATGTTATGAAGATATGATTTAGGGGGCATGTTGGGTGTTTTAAAGGGGTGTATTAATTAAATGAAGTTATAAATATTGAGTGAGGATATTTTAATACATCGTACTAAATACCAGAACACAATTAAACACCACATGACCACCCCAACCCTCACCACCCCACCCCCAAAGTCGGCCACCCTCCCCTAAATACACCCTACCCCAACTTGCTATCAACCCATACTCCCTTCTCCTTCCCCCACTCCACCCCTCTCCCTCTTCCTCTCCCAAAAAAATCTTGCGTGTAAGCTGTAAGAGAAGGAAGGAAAAGCTTGGGCTGAAGAGTGTTTAAATCCTTGCAAAGAGGAGCAAAAAGGGAGGGGTAAGTTGGTACTCTGTTTTTCGGAGTCTTTGAGTGAGTTTGGGTTTTGTTGAATGATTTTTATGCATGCTAAGTATAGGTTTGGGTGAAACCTTTTTATGGGTAATTACATGGAAGTATTATGTAACTACTAGCATGTTTGCTCGAGCATATTACATGTTTTATGTGGTAGATTTCTAGTTATGAAACTATGTGCTCGAAAATCTGGGCAAAGATGAACATACTCTGTTTTCTGTAAAGGTTGGTTGAGGTCGAAGATTTTGATGATGTTATGATGCATGTTAGCATAGGTTTTGTTAAACCTTTGATTTAAGTACCTACATGGAAGTTTTATGAAGTTCCTAACATGTTTGTTTGAGCAAGTATGATGTGTTATGAAGTAGAAATGAAGGTATGAAAGGAGGTGCTCAAAAATCTGGGGAAGTCCCGATTTTTCAGAGCGCTCGATCGATCGAGATTTTGGTCCCGATCGATCGAGCGAGGCAGAAAGTTTAAGGCATGTTTTGAATTTCACGTGCCGATCGATCGAAGGATTTCTCGATCGATCGGTGAAGCTCCTCGATCGATCGGTAAAATGTTTCGATCGATCGATCGAGGCAGTGTTCGAGCACTGTTTATGCACAGTTTCTCGATCGATCGAGACCTTGGGGCCGATCGATCGAGAGAGGCAGAATGTTGAAAAGTAAAATGATGATTTATTTTGTTAAGTTTATGGTATGAGATGGTATTGAGGCATCTAATATGTTATTATGTGGTCTTGTAGAACCATCCCAGGTACCAGCTCAATCAAGGAGATAAAGTCTGTTGACTCCTCCTCCTTTTAAAAAGGTACGTAAGAGACGTACGGGCATCGGAAGGTAAAACATACCCTTACACTACGACTATGCTTTTATTGCATGAGTATACATGATGAAATGATGATATTTATAAGATGTTTATATATATCCATACGATGTTATTATGTGGTAAGATGCCACGGGGTAAGATGCCCATATGGTAAGAGGCCATACGATGTTATTATGTGGTAAGATGCCACGGGGTAAGATGCCCATATGGTAAGAGGCCATACGATGTTATTATGTGGTAAGATGCCACGGGGTAAGATGCCCATATGGTAAGAGGCCATACAATGTTTTGATGTGGTAAGATGCCACAGGGTAAGATGCCCATATGCATGAACATGAATCAAGGACAACAAAAAGAAGTTAATGAATAACCAGCATATTTACTTAACCAATATTTCATGCATTTACTGTGATGTTTTTATGATGTTAAGTAAGATTGTATATGCTCATGATGTGTTGTCCCTGTAGGTACACTTTTGGGCTAAAGGACTAAGGGTCGGGTTGAGGCAGTGAGCTACGAGGAACACATGAATGTATAGGATTCAAGTCATGATTAGTATCTACTCTAGGAGTAGTGTAAATCTAAATGTTAACATTCTTTTGGGAATGTAATGAATTACTTTTGAAGTTTTGTATTTTGGGCCTGTAATCCTGTTAGCTCATGTATCAACCGGAACCTTAAGATGTTATTTAATGCATGATTAGTCCTTCTTATGTCTCTGTAACACTGTTAGGGTAGCGAGGCCCTACATTAGTGGTATCAGAGCAGTGGTTAGATAACCCAGGAATGAGTGAAGGGTAGCCTTAGCAATAAGTTGGCTAGGTGCTTACTTTTAAACATGTTTTATATGTATGTTACATATGAAGTAGAAAATGATATGCTAACATGTTTAATTATCTAACGATGTACTTTATGAACTGCTTTTGGGTATTGTTGTTAACCTTTTTGTTGCAGCATGGCAGCGAATATAGAAGTGGGTGACGCTATTAGTGTAAATGCAAGTGCTGGGCGTACGAACTCACTGCCACCGCCAGCCTTGGGCGAAGAGCCTTCTGAACAGCAATTATTACCCGGGGAGTTGAGCTTGGCTCAATTTATGATGTACAGACCCCCGATGTTCGAAGGAACTGAAACAGGGGAAAAGGCTGAGGAATGGTTAGAGAGGATTGAGCAGATATTTGTGGCAGCGTCTTGTGCAAAGACGGCATGGATCAGATTAGCAGAATTTCAGCTGGCTAAGAAGGCACTGATGTAGTGGAAGACCACAGTGATAGAGCAATAGGCTCAGGGTCAGGAGATCAATTGGAAACTGTTCAGGACGCGGTTTCTGGCCCGCTATTTCTCAGCTGCTACGAGACAGGCTAAAGAGGATGAGTTTACCAACTTAAGGCAAGGTACCATGCCTGTATCAGATTATGCTCTACATTACTGTTCTTTACTCCGTTATGTACCCCATATTGCTGCGAGCACCCAGGCCAAGATGAGAAATTTTATGAAAGGATTGAGGCCGGAACTGTATGACCGGGTAATTACCTATGGCCCTGCCTGTTTTGATGATGCACTTGCAAGGGCTGAGCTAGCCGAACTAGGAGTTGGAGCATACTCTGATGCTGTGCCACCTCCAGCACCCCCTCAGAAATCCACTTCTGATAATTTGAAACCAAGGGGTGATCAGTTCAAGCCCAGGGGGAATACTTCGGCTTCAAGGTTCAGTGGTAAGAGGCCTGAGAACCGTTGGAAAGGGAATCGTAGGAATGATGCCCCTACGGGGAGAGGACAGCCTATGGGAGGCAGATTTGGAAGGGTCCAGTGCTCTATTTGTGATATCCCCGAAATGATTAATTGCAATTTGGGCATTATTGTGTTTATATGATTAATTATGGTGGTAATTACTTATGTACTGGATTTATTTATCATGTTGAAATGCTTAGTCACATGGTAGGCGTGACCGGGAATGCATTTCGGGGTGCATGTTGGATAATTGGGTGTTTTAATGACTTACTTGTGTTGGTAGTCATTTATTGGTAAAACATGCATTTATTTGAGATTGAGGAGCATTGTGATGTAATGCTTTTAAAATACCAGGTTGGGGTATAATTTACATCATGTTAATTGTTGGGGTACAAGTTTAAATAAAAGGATTTAACCCTTTACCCCACCACTTTATTTCACTTTACTCTCTACACTCTAAATCCCCAAATCTCTCCCCAAACCCTCACTTTTCCCCTCAAACTCGATTTTGGCACCAAAGTGGACAAGAAGTTCTTGTAAAAGCTTTGATCTTGTACTTCTTGGTAAGATTTGAGGCCGAGGATGTTTATATATCATTCCTTGTTGTTCTCATAATGTTTGGTTTGAGTTTTGGAAAGTTTTGAAGGGTTTCGAAATGGGTTTGTTGGGGTTGGTATTATTTTGGTTGGGTGTTGAATTTATGAGTATATGAGTATGTTTATTGAAGGTTTTTAGTGATTTGGTATGGTTGATGTTTTAATAATTGAGTTTGTTTGAGTTGGGGAAGGAGAATGATGAATAGTGCCCGAAAATCGGATGTACAGGACTCGGCGATCGATCGGCGCTTTCCACCGATCGATCGCGAGCTGCAAGGGTGAAGGCAGTAGCCTTCAGCGATCGATCGCGAGTTTGGCGCGATCGATCGGCGCAAACTCGGCGATCGATCGCGAATTGGAAAATTTTGTTGGACGAGGCAGTGTGATCTCGCGATCGATCGGGGCTTCATGGAGATCGATCGCGAGAAACCAAAGTGGGTGTTTTTGATTATTTTTGTGGGATTTTTGGTATTCGACTATTATTGGGTTCTAATATTGAATTGTGTGAATATGTAGAACCATCCCAGGTGGCAACACAGCCAAGGAAGTGAAGTCCTACCACATCCTACATTTTGGAAAGGTACGTAGAAGACGTACGGGCACCAACGGTACATGTATCTAATATACTCATTGTTTATGCATTGTGGATGCGAGAATATGTGGAATTATGCATCGTGGATGCAAATACATGTTGAATTATGCATGATGATTGTATATGCATATGATGGTTATTGGTGCACATCCCATGAGTCGTGGTCATCCCTTGATGATTTTAATGCTTGCCGCTATTTGATTTGTTGCCGCTAAATGTGAAGCGAGGGGTGGGAGCGCCGCATGTCACATTTGAGCGTGGTATAGGGCGAGGAAGGAATATTTGCCGCTCAATGTGAAGCGAGGGGTGGGTGCGCCGCATGTCCATTGAAGCGAGGTTATTCTATGCCGCCTATATGTAAATAAGCGAGGGGCATTAAAATACATTGTGAAGGACAGACTAGGGATTGGTGATTTGTGATATCCCCGAAATGATTAATTGCAATTTGGTGCATTAATTGTGTTTATATGATTAATTATGGTGGTAATTAATTATGTGTTGGAATTATTATGCGGAAATGCTTAGTCACATGTTAGAGTGACCCGTGGTAGCATTTCAGGGTGCATGTTGGGAATTATGGTTGGGAACATGATTTATTTGCCTTGGTTAGCAATTTGTGGAAATCATGGGTTTAATTGATATTTTGGTGCATTTTGAGTTAATGCTTTGGAAAATATCATGTTGGGGTGTTTTATACACCATGGAATTCTTTTGGTATATATTTTAATTAACCCAACTTTATATCCCCAACCCCACCTTACCATCCATCACTTTTTAACTTTACCAAAATCAAATCCACAAACCCTTCCTCCTTCCAATTTTCGAGCTCAAGCTTGGGGGTGAAGAGAAACCTTTCAAAAATCTTGATTTGTGGAGCTTGTTGGGTGATTTGAGGTCCCCAAGAGGTATGGATACCTCATGGTTAATTTTGATGTGTTTTGTTTAAAGTTTGATTTGGTTTGAAGGGTTTTAAAATGGGTTTGTGTTGGGTTGTTATGGTTTTTGTATTATTTTGGTTGGATGTTAAATATATGAGTTTATGTAGATGTTTATTGTTGGTTTTGAGTGGGTTGGTTTGGTTGATGTTGGAGTATGTGGGTATGTTTGAGTTGGGATTGAAGATGGGTGAATAGTGCCCAAATCCCCAATGCCCAGAGCTCGGCGATCGATCGGCGCCTTCCGCGATCGATCGCGAGCAACAGAGCTGGAGGCAGTGCACTTCAGCGATCGATCGCGAGTTTGGCGCGATCGATCGGCGAGGCCGCGATCGATCGGCGCTAACTCAGCGATCGATCGCGGATTGTTTAAATTTGTTGCCCGAGACAGTGAGGTCTCGCGATCGATCGGGGCCTTATGGCGATCGATCGCGAGACACCAAAAATGGTGTTTTTGGTTATTTTTGTAGGATTTTTGGTATTGGACTATTATTGGGCTCTAATATTGATTTGTGTGAATGTGTAGAACCATCCCAGGTGGCAACACAGCCAAGGCATTGAAGTCCTACCATATCCTACATTTTGGAAAGGTACGTAGTGGACGTACGGGCACCCCAACGGTACATGTATCTTATATACTTATTGTTATGCATTGTGGATGCAAGTATATATGTGGTATTGCATTGTGGATGCAAATACATGTTATGCATGATGTTTATAGATGCATATGATTATTGGTGCATATCCCATGAGTCGTGGTCATCCCTTGATGATTTTAATGCTTGCCGCTATTTGGTTTGGTTCCGCTAAATGTGAAGCGAGGGGTGGGAGCGCCGCATGTCACATTTGAGCGTGGTTATCATATAGGGCGAGGAAAGGGTATTTGCCTCAATGAGAGGCGAGGGGTGGGAGTCCCGCAGTCCATTGAAGCGAGGTTATCCTATGCCGCCTATATGTAAATAAGCGAGGGGCATTAAAATACATTGTGATGGACAGACTAGGGATTGATGATCAGTATTTGGTATTGATGAGCTGGTATATGTCATGACATGTTTAGACCATTAAAAATAATCTATTGATTATACTCATGAGTTATGGTACAGGGACAACCAAACGGGAAGCGTTTGAAATGCATGGGGAAAACAGGAAGTGTTTTATTATGATTATGCATTTACGCTTTATCTTCATATTGTGTTGAATATGAATGATTATTATTGCTCATGTTTGGGGGTTGTCCTTGTAGATACCTTTTTGGCATGATAGAAGGGCTTGAACGGGTTGAGGTGGTGAGCCTTGTGAAGAACTCTTTTGAGACAGAAAGGACAGGATTATTTTGGATAGTAACTACTCTAGGAGTAGTATAAAACTATAATTGAGCACATTCATTGATTGGAATGTGTAATAATCCTTTTGGTAGTCCTTATTTTTGGCATGTAATGCTTAAGCTCATAGACTCAACACGTTCTTTTACACTCTGATTATTATGATAGCTCTATTATGCCTTGATTTCGCACTTAAGGATTAGGGTCCTTACATTAGTGGTTTCAGAGCAGTGGTTAGAGAACCCGGGAACGAGTGAAGGGTAGCCTTAGCATGATAGGCTAGGTGCTTACATTTGAAGCATATTTATGCATGTGGTGCATATTGATGTATATTCTGTTATACTAACATGCGTATTCTCATTCCTGTTATCTAACGGCATAACATATATACTGCTTTGGAATTGTTGTTAACATTTGTATTACAGCATGGCTGCTAATGAGGAGGTTGGAGATGTTGGTAGTGTGAATGCAAGTATTGGACAGGCAAACCCTCTACCTCCACCGGCCGTAGGCATGGAACCAGTGGTTCAGTTATTGCTACCGGGTGAGATCAGTCTGACACAATTTCTATCTTATCATCCGCCCCGGTTTGAGGGGACAGAGTCCGGAGAAGAGGCTGAAGAGTGGTTGGAAAGACTTGAGCAGATCTTTGTATCGGCTCCTTGTGCTGTGACAGCTTGGCTGAGGCTGGCGGAGTTTGTGATGACCAGAAATTATGGATGTTAATCCCGGAGTGTTAATAACCCGTAAAGTTGTTTTACGTGGCAATTGGAATTTAATCGAGGTGTTGGACCTTCTGGGCTCGTCTATTTGAGTAGTTGGGATCGTTGGATCCCGAGGTTGAGATCGTATTCTCATTTCGGTGAAAAACCTGTGAGTTGGGTTTTTAGTGTGACTCGGAATCTCGGGTGCTTGGTGTGGGCACCGGTAGGGGGTTTTTGAGTTAGAGAGAGAGTTTTTGAAAACAGATGATTTTAATGAATCATGATGTATTTGTGGGGATATTAGTATTTCGGGGTATTTTTGCTATAAATACCAGTTGAACCCGAGATTTTAATTATCGGATCCATTTCAGCACATTATCTCTCTCTCCCTCCCGCGAATTCCCGATCCCCTTTCGACCACCGCGCAGAAAAGTCGTTCTCCCGCCGCCGTCCGGCTGCCGTTCGGCGCATGCCACCCGCCGTTGGAATCGTCTCTCCGAGGCGCTCATTTCTATACCAACAATTTGAAGTTTCGTCGAGAATCGCGTTCGGATTTGCCAGAAAAGCGTAGGGTTCGAAAACTGGAGTTCATCCCATTTTTGGGACGCGATTTTGGTATGTTTTTGGTACGATTTTTCTGATGTTTTGGGGCGTTTTTAAGCTGGTTTTGAGTCGATTATTTCAGACTTTTGTGGTTCGAAAAATTGTTGCTTTATGGTTCGAATTTCTTCATTTCTTGCGTGAGGTTAGGGCTCGAAATTGGGGCTTTTGACAAGGAGTGATGATTCTTGTTGTAATCGATTAATTCATGCTGTAGATGCATTATGATGCTTGATTGTGTTCGAAATTGAGGAATTGGATTCGAATTTAGGGCTTGGATTTCGAATTTTGGGGGTTTGGTATGTGGGGCGATTATTCATGTTGTTGATTGATTAATTCATATTTTAGATGAATTATGGTGTTTAATTGGGTTCGATTTGTGTTGTGAAGTTTCGAGAATTTGTGGGGTGTTCTTGAGCAATTTTCGATAATGGTTCATTGTCTTGTGTTGACAATATTTTTGAGAGTTATGGGTGTGCTTGAGCATGGGTTGCATGTTCGTAATTAATTGTGAATTAATTTATCGTGTTAGCACATCGTTCCTCGGGGCATGGAACTCGAGCAAGGTTTGGCTCGGACTTCGGAAATTTAAGGTACGTGCGACGTACGAGCATTACTTTATATGAGAGCATTTGTGAAATGCATAATGTATATTGACTTCATCGATGGTTGTGCGCATGGCTATATTTATGTGTTGATATATATGGGGTACTGGGCCTATATGACTATTGTACGGCATTTGAGATGCCTGAGAATGATCGTGGGATCATGTACTCATTATAAGACATGTGAGATGTCTAGGTACAATGGAAAATTGGTAAAATAAATGCTAGGCATTTGAGCTATCTATGATTGATAGCGAAATTGAGAAATCAGTACTAGATATTGAGATATCTATATTTGTGTGTATAATGAACTTGGAATCATTGATTATTGATACTTGAGAATCAGCATGCTATGAGTTAAATCAATGTGTTGATGTACTGATTTATGAGATTTGATGAGTTTGATGATTGTGAGAACAGGGACAGTACACGGAATCCCGAATGAGGATGTTGCCATCCAGGGAGTATCATTTAAAATTCATTAATATTTACTTGTGTTGTAAATTATGAATTTCATTATTGTGATTATGAGATTTCGTGTATTGGTATGCTCACCCCGTTGGGGGCTGTCTCTGTTGGGGCAGGTGAACAGGTGCATCGATGGCTATGGAGCTGGGCTCGAGCTGTTGATTGGATGCACTCACAGGATCGTGGTACCAGGGCTTGATGGAGCACGGTATCGTATAGAGTACTTATATACACCCGAGGTTTATATACACATTTATGATGCTCGCTTGTGAGCATGGATATTCATGTATATGGGTTGTATATAAAGGCATGAGCCTTTCTCTCTTTCATTATATGTTGCATGCAATTGTGGTAGAATTGCTAATGATATGAGAGTCGTTAGTGTATTATGTGGATGTTGAAACCCACTTTTGTTGTCTTATGTGTGGTGTCTTCCCTGGCTGGGAATTTACTTTGTGTTCAGTATTTTGTTGGGTATTGTGTATTCCCTGGCCGGGAATTATATTATATGATGTGCTTTTGTTTTGGGATAGCTCAATTTACGGGGAGACTCTGCCCAAATTTTTATAAAAGTCCACAATGTGAAAAGTGGCAAAATGGGGATGGTAATGGGCAACTCTATGAGTCTATATGTTAGTAGAGATGATCTTATAACGTTGAATATTAAAGGAATTTTGTAAGCATCATTTGAGCTTTCCGATTGACTTTTATTGAAAGCATGTGCCACACATAATGGTTAATACACTAATTAAGGGTTAAGGGCTTGGGGTCCTTACATTAGTGGTATCAGAGCAGTGGTTAGCTCTTTGGGGCTGTTGAGGGCCTGGAACATGCTGATAGGGATGAGTAGCACATATTTATGCATGATAGTAGTTAGTGTGGTGTGACACAACTATTTTGCTTATGTGCATTTGTGATATGTGATCATAGTGAAACGATTATATGTCATAACATCTATAGAATCATAATATAACTTGTTAATTATGATTGTGAGTTGTGACACATGGACAACCAAGTGGAGCATTTTGAAATGCATTGGGATACAGGAAGTACTTTGTACTCATAGTTTATGCATTTACTCATTATAATCATATTGTGTGGAATATGGATTATCGTATGCTCATGGTTTTGAATTGTTCCTGTAGGGACACTATGACGTGGAAAGGCTAAGGCCATGGTTGAAAAGACACGAAACGGTAACCTGCATTTTATATACATCCTGGAATTATGCATTGTGGTTGCATGTATACATGTAGTGATGATTTTAATGCTTTGCCGCCAAATGTTGAAGCGAGGGGTGGGAGTACCGCATGTCGCATTTGAGCGAGGTGCATTAAAATACACTCATGATGATGTATGTTGGTATATGGATTATGCTTTGTGATGCAGGTATGGATGAAATACTTGGTGAATATCCCATGAGTCATTGTTATGGATGAGTGATGATTTTAAATGCTTGCCGCTATTTATATTTTGTGCCGCTAAAATGTGAAGCGAGGGGTGGGAGCGCCGCATGTCACATTGAAGCGTGGTTAGCATATGAGGCGAGGAAAGAATATTTGCCGCTAAAATGTGAGGCGAGGGGTGGGAGTACCGCATGTCCATTTAAGCGAGGTTATTCTATGCCGCCTATATGTGAAGCGAGGGGTGGGAGTACCGCATGTTTTTACTTGAGCGAGGGGCATTAAAATACACTACCGTGACAATGACTAGGGATCGGCTATATTGACTGGCGATGGTTCTTGCCGCCATGTATATTGATAGCGATGGTTCATGCCGCTATATTGACTGGCGATGGTTCTTGCCGCCATGGATATTGATAGCGATGGTTCATTCCGCTATATTGACTGGCGATGGTTCTTGCCGCCATGTATATTGATAGCGATGGTTCATGCCGCTATATTGACTGGCGATGGTTCTTGCCGCCATGTATATTGATAGCGATGGTTCATGCCGCTATATTGACTGGCGATGGTTCTTGCCGCCATGTATATTGATAGCGATGGTTCATGCCGCTATATTGACTGGCGATGGTTCTTGCCGCCATGGATATTGATAGCGATGGTTCATTCCGCTATATTGATTGGCGATGGTTCATACCGCCATGGATATTGATAGCGATGGTTCATGCCGCTATATTGACTGGCGATGGTTCTTGCCGCCATGGATATTGATAGCGATGGTTTATTCCGCTATATTGACTGGCGATGGTTCTTGCCGCCATGTATATGGATAGCGATGGTTCATTCCGCTATATTGATTGGCGATGGTTCTTGCCGCCAGATATATTGCTAGCGATGCCTCTTTCCGCTATTATGTGGACGATGATTCATGCTCAGGTGTATAGCGAGGTTTCATGCCACTTATTTAATGACGAGGTATCATGCCGTCGATTCTATAGCGATGGATTGTGCCGCTATGTACTCAGCACAGGATTTTGCCGCCTTCGAGCGATGGGTGCTGACTACGTACTATTATCGAGCGACGGAGACAGGTATGCCGCTATATTGATAGCGATGGGGTATGGCATATTACTTGTGTTAGCATTATTGTGGATACTATGTGTTGCTATATATATGCCATGTGTTTGACGATGAGTTTATAGATGTCGTGTATTGACAGGTAACGTCATATGTTTGACGATGTTAATTGGTTGTCATGTGTTGACATATGCCGTCACGAGATGACGATGACATAGTTGATGTTCTATGTCGATGATGATTAATACATTTATGTTATATTTAGTTTTATGGTTTGAGTGCCGATGATGAGCACATGGTAGAGTCTGGGTCACTAGTTGACGAGACCTTTTGTCGAGCAATGATACCCTTGGGTATGCTCGTTGGTTTGGCTAGGGCCAAGTGATTAGGGCCAAGTGATTGGTGGTAAGAGTAGTCATTGAGGAAACTACTCGCTTGTGTTGTGATGTAGGGTAGACATGGTTGCACCCACCCTGAGGGTGTGGGATAAGTCTTATCGGATTATGATTGCATCATAAGTGAGCAAGGACACCGGGTTGTCCGTTGTGCTTGGTATTTTTGAGATAAGTTGGGCGATGACCCATTACTCTAACGGTTTGTACGGTGTGGCGTACCGAGATGTAACATATGGTTTATTGGTGGGCTGGATATGAGCCTATGGAGACAACGTTTTGCTAGCCAGATATTGGGGGAATGATATAGTGTGATTGTTGGAGCCATGATACTGCACGATGGAACAGAGTTGGTGAATCGTATGATGATACGATGAAGGCTTTGGCAGGCTTTTGATTGTTCCTTTGTAGCATGATGTTGAGGCATGTGACACCCCATGAGAACGTTTATACGTCTATTGTTTTGAGGGATTTGTCTGGGGCAGCTCATAATGTTGGAGTACCAACAAGAGAGTCATCAGGTCGTTATTGACTCGATCTGAGGGAACCCGTGCACTTGGGATGCAATGGGTGTTATTGTATCCAGTTTTCCGAACAGTGGTTCGAGACTTGTGGATCTCGAGTTCGATGGCATTTCCCTTGTAGGGAAGGAGGTAGTATTAGACCTATTTGGGAATCTTTGAAAGATTCGGTGAGTTGGTACGTGTGGTGTTGATTTTGGGAATCACACCGTGTTGTTAATCGTCGATTATCGTCCTCCACTGGATAGGGAATGACTCAGAATTGACAGTCGTGTTTGGGGGCTTAGGGGTATGTTGTAGATACCCGAGCCAAGTGCATTGAGTATGCATGTGATGCTAGTTTTTGACTTCCTTTCTGCCAAGCATAGAGTATGCTATTCTGGATGGCTAAATCTCTGATGAGAGATATTGAACACCTTGAGATTGGGAATCTCCATGGCACGATAAATTATGAGAACAATCGTGGAGTTAGTTGACACCCGTTGAGGAGGGATTATCTTGTGTGGGTTGAGGTGTTTCATTGTTGGTGTTTCCTCCGAGTTATGCGATAGCCTTCCCAAGTTTGGATTGTTAAATCCTAGGATTATCAAGGGATGGCAGGAATTCGGATTTATTGGGTGTCGCTGTCGACACAAGCGTTGATGATGCAATGTGTTTATTGCATGTCCTTCCAGGATTTGAACTCTGTGGAGTCTCGATGGTTTATTTATGATCAGGATGTGATCCTTGGAATATCCGGAGGTGGACATCTTGTGAGATGTCTTTTGTGTGAATCTGTGGCCGTGAGTTGCCCAAATTGAGTTGCAATGATGCGACTGCTCATTCGATGGAGGAAGTATGAAAGAGGAGACCAGGTTTGGTATGTGTACATCGTGGTATACTAGTGTTTTCCCTCGTAACGATGTATGTTAGACATCGTGAGTCATGATAGAGATGTCATTGGATGATATCTACGATAGAATCGGGAGCGATTCGAATCCTTGCAGTTTCAGTTAACTAACTGCTTTTGGGTTGTTAGCGTTGAGTGGTGCTGACGCTCTTTGACGTTATGATGGATTTGGAAGTCTATTCCACTCCAGAGATTGACACGAGGTCAACGTTCTCAAGGTTGAGGTGTCATCCAGGATGCGTTCTTACTAAGTGGTATTAGAACTGAGGATGACTGTCTGATTTACGGTCGTAAGTATTGGTTGTTTTGCAGTCATGCGGGACTGACTTTTGGGATGAACCGCATCGAGGTACGTTTTGCCTCTTGGGTGATATGTTGGTTTTGGTATGTCGCTCTGTTTCAGAGTTTGTTGTGAGGTAAGTATCCTCGCGTTTTTTTTAAGACGATTCTGATATGGTCAGGAATCGAGGTTATGGCTTCATGTTGTTGTGTAGCCCGGGTGTTACGTGATACACCGGTGCTAATTTCGAGGACGAAATTCTTTTAGTGGGGGATATTGTGATGACCAGAAATTATGGATGTTAATCCCGGAGTGTTATTAACCCGTAAAGTTGTTTTACGTGGCAATTGGAATTTAATCGAGGTGTTGGACCTTCTGGGCTCGTCTATTTGAGTAGTTGGGATCGTTGGATCCCGAGGTTGAGATCGTATTCTCATTTCGGTGAAAACCTGTGAGTTGGGTTTTTAGTGTGACTCGGAATCTCGGGTGCTTGGTGTGGGCACCGGTAGGGGGTTTTTGAGTTAGAGAGAGAGTTTTTGAAAACAGATGATTTTTAATGAATCATGATGTATTTGTGGGGATATTAGTATTTCGGGGTATTTTTGCTATAAATACCAGTTGAACCCGAGATTTTAATTATCGGATCCATTTCAGCACATTATCTCTCTCTCCCTCCCGCGCATTCCCGATCCCCTTTCGACCACCGTGCAGAAAAGTCGTTCGCCCGCCGCCGTCCGGCCGCCGTTCGGCGCGTGCCACCCGCCGTTGGAATCGTCTCTCCGAGGCGCTCATTTCTATACCAACAATTTGAAGTTTCGTCGAGAATCGCGTTCGGATTTGCCAGAAAAGCGTAGGGTTCGAAAACTGGAGTTCATCCGATTTTTGGGACGCGATTTTGGTATGTTTTTGGTACGATTTTTCTGATGTTTTGGGGCGTTTTTAAGCTGGTTTTGAGTCGATTATTTCAGACTTTTGTGGTTCGAAAAATTGTTGCTTTATGGTTCGAATTTCTTCATTTCTTGCGTGAGGTTAGGGCTCGAAATTGGGGCTTTTGACAAGGAGTGATGATTCTTGTTGTAATCGATTAATTCATGCTGTAGATGCATTATGATGCTTGATTGTGTTCGAAATTGAGGAATTGGATTCGAATTTAGGGCTTGGATTTCGAATTTTGGGGGTTTGGTATGTGGGGCGATTATTCATGTTGTTGATTGATTAATTCATATTTTAGATGAATTATGGTGTTTAATTGGGTTCGATTTGTGTTGTGAAGTTTCGAGAATTTGTGGGGTGTTCTTGAGCAATTTTCGATAATGGTTCATTGTCTTGTGTTGACAATATTTTTGAGAGTTATGGGTGTGCTTGAGCATGGGTTGCATGTTCGTAATTAATTGTGAATTAATTTATCGTGTTAGCACAGCGTTCCTCGGGGCATGGAACTCGAGCAAGGTTTGGCTCGGACTTCGGAAATTTAAGGTACGTGCGACGTACGAGCATTACTTTATATGAGAGCATTTGTGAAATGCATAATGTATATTGACTTCATCGATGGTTGTGCGCATGGCTATGTTTATGTGTTGATATATATGGGGTACTGGGCCTATATGACTATTGTACGGCATTTGAGATGCCTGAGAATGATCGTGGGATCATGTACTCATTATAAGACATGTGAGATGTCTAGGTATAATGGAAAATTGGTAAAATAAATGCTAGCCATTTGAGCTATCTATGATTGATAGCGAAATTGAGAAATCAGTACTAGATATTGAGATATCTATATTTGTGTGTATAATGAACTTGGAATCATTGATTATTGATACTTGAGAATCAGGCATGCTATGAGTTAAATCAATGTGTTGATGTACTGATTTATGAGATTTGATGAGTTTGATGATTGTGAGAACAGGGACAGTACACGGAATCTCGAATGAGGATGTTGCCATCCAGGGAGTATCATTTAAAATTCATTAATATTTACTTGTGTTGTAAATTATGAATTTCATTATTGTGATTATGAGATTTCGTGTATTGGTATGCTCACCCCGTTGGGGGCTGTCTCTGTTGGGGCAGGTGAACAGGTGCATCGATGGCTATGGAGCTGGGCTCGAGCTGTTGATTGGATGCACTCACAGGATCGTGGTACCAGGGCTTGATGGAGCACGGTATACACCCGAGGTTTATATACACATTTATGATGCTCGCTTGTGAGCATGGATATTCATGTATATGGGTTGTATATAAAGGCATGAGCCTTTCTATCTTTCATTATATGTTGCATGCAATTGTGGTAGAATTGCTAATGATATGAGAGTCGTTAGTGTATTATGTGGATGTTGAAACCCACTTTTGTTGTCTTATGTGTGGTGTCTTCCCTGGCTGGAATTTACTTTGTGTTCAGTATTCTGTTGGGTATTGTGTATTCCCTGGCCGGGAATTATATTATATGATGTGCTTTTGTTTTGGGATAGCTCAATTTACGGGGAGACTCTGCCCAAATTTTTATAAAAGTCCACAATGTGAAAAGTGGCAAAATGGGGATGGTAATGGGCAACTCTATGAGTCTATATGTTAGTAGAGATGATCTTATAACGTTGAATATTAAAGGAATTTTGTAAGCATCATTTGAGTTTTCCGATTGACTGGGTTAAGGGCTTGGGGTCCTTACAGAGTTTCAATTAGCCAAGAAACCTCTGATGTGGTGGAGGAGCACGGTGATGGAGCTAAGAGCACTGGGTGCTGTGATTGACTGGACACTCTTCAGGACTAGGTTTTTGAACCGGTACTTCTCCGCAGCAGCGAGACAGACAAAGGAGGACGAATTTACAAGTTTGAAGCAGGGGAACATGACAGTGGCAGACTATGCCACACGGTACTCTTCGTTGCTGAGGTACGTTCCCCACATTGCCACCAATGGGCACGCTAAGATGAGGAACTTTATGAAGGGGTTGCGACCGGAGCTCTATGACCGGGTTATTACCAATAACCCAACTTCTTTTGATGATGCTCTCACAAGGGCGGAGCTTGCCGAGCTAGGGGTGGGAGCTTATGCTAGTACTATGCCACCACCGGTACCGCAACAGAGGCAGACTAATGACAGCTTGAGGCCTCGGGGCGAGCCATTTAAACCCCGTGGTGCCTCTTCAACTTCGCGATATGGTGGAAAGAAACACTTTGGTCAGAAACAGGATGGCAAAAAGGGCAATTGGACGGCCAATCGAGGGTCTTCACAAGGGGATAGGCCGGGAGAGCCGAGGTGCAACAATTGTGGAGGGCCACATTCTTCAAACAAGTGTCCTGCATGTTATGTCTGTGGCAAGATGGGCCACATCGCTCGGTATTGCCCCACACGGGGAGGACAATCAGAGTATCAGGGCAGCAGGTCGAGGTTTGAGGATAGGACAGTGTAGCAGAGGCAGAAGTTTGGGCCTCGACCATCGGGAGGTCAGACAGTAGGACCACCCCAGGGGCAGGTGTATGCACTGACCAGGGAGCAGGCCCAGGCAGCCCCAGAGGAGGTGATCGCCGGTACGTGTCATTTATTTACGTACCCTGCTTTTATTTTGATCGATACAGGTGCCTCCCATTCTTTTGTATCGGTGGGTTTTGTGGAAAGACACCATATGCGCACGTCTTCCTTACCCACGCCTCTCCTTGTCTCGACACCCAATGGAAGAAATGTCGTTGCTGATCAGTTTATGGCAGACTGCCTCATTTATTTTGAGGGCAACGAGTTGAAGGCAGACTTGATCGTATTGGGCATGTCAGACTTCGACTGCATCTTGGGTATTGATGTTCTGAACAGATATCAGGCAGTGGTAGATTGCCGGCAGAGGACAGTGAAGTTCAGACCTGAGTTGGGCAGTCAGTGGACCTTCTATGGCAACGGTTCTCGTGCGAAGATTCCGTTGATTTCAGCGATCAAGATGACTCAGTTATTGGAGCGTGGACACACGGGTTATCTCATCTATGCCGTGGACACGTCTGGGAAGAGTAAAGAATTGAGAGTTGAGGATGTGCCAGTAGTGGCAGAGTTTGCTGCTGTATTCCCAGAAGAGATCCCAGGATTCCCACCGGCTAGGGAAGTGGAGTTTGGGATCGAGCTGTTGCCAGGGACATCCGCTATCTCTCGTGCACCTTATAGGATGGCACCAGCTGAGTTGAGAGAGTTGAAAGAACAGTTGCAGGATCTCTTGGACAAGGGATATATACGCCCGAGCGTGTCGCCATGGGGCGCACCAGTTCTCTTTGTGAAAAAGAAGGACGGTTCGATGAGGTTGTGCATCGATTACCGGCAGCTGAATAAGGCTACAGTGAAGAACAAGTATCCTCTCCCTAGGATAGACGATCTGTTTGATCAGTTGCAAGGTACCAGGGTGTATAGCAAGATTGATTTGAGATCCGGGTATCATCAGATTCGAGTCAGAGAGGAAGATGTGCAGAAGACAGCATTCCGGACCCGATATGGACATTATGAGTTCCTAGTGATGCCGTTCGGCGTGACGAATGCTCCAGCAGTCTTCATGAGTCTGATGAACAGAGTGTTTCAGCAGTATCTTGATCAGTTCGTCATTGTGTTTATTGACGATATTCTTATCTACTCCCGGAGCAAAGAGGAGCATGTGAAACACTTGAGGACAGTGCTTCAGATTCTTAGAGAGCATCAGTTATATGCTAAGCTCAGTAAGTGTGAATTTTGGCTGAGCTGTAGTGTTTCTGGGGCATGTCATATCGAGCAGCGGGATATCTGTAGATCCCAAGAAGATTGAGGCTGTGATGGAGTGGGCTGCCCCCACTTCTGTGCCTGAGATCCGGAGTTTTCTTGGCCTGGCCGGGTATTATCGGCGCTTCGTCGAGGGCTTTTCGAAGATTGCCAAGCCATTGACGCAGTTGACTCAGAAGGGAGTGCCCTTCTTTTGGTCAGAAGCTTGTGAGGAAAGCTTCCAGGAATTAAAGCACCGGTTGACGACGACGCCAGTGTTAGTGATCCCTACGGAGAACTCCATATTTGTTCTGTATACTGACGCATCACTTCAGGGCCTCGGGTGTGTTCTGATGCAAGATAAGCATGTGGTAGCTTATGCATCGAGGCAGTTGAAGCCGCATGAGACCAGATATCCAGTTCATGACTTCGAATTGGCGGCTATCATCTTTGCCCTGAAGATCTGGAGGCATTATTTGTATGGTACGTCGTTTACCATATACACGGATCACAAGAGCCTCAAGTTTTTATTCACTCAGGCAGAGCTGAACATGAGGCAGAGGAGATGGATGGACCTACTCAAAGACCATGACTGCGAGATAGAGTACCATCCCGGGAAAGCCAATTTGACAGCAGACGCTTTGAGCCGGAAAGTGAGGAGTTCTGCTGAGGACGTCATTCATTTGTCGGCTATGATGACCTCTTATTGCCATCTGGGCTATGATTTTGACACTGATGCATCACCTGTGTATGTATCGACCTTGTTAGCTGAGCCAGATATCTATGAGAACATCAGGAGAGCTCAGAGGTCAGATGATGAGGTTCAGAGGTGGTTGTCTTTAGTACGTCTTGGTCAGCCAACGAAATTCAGAGTGGCCGATGACGGATCTTTGAGATTGGGTGACCGTTGTGTGGTTTCGAGTACGCCGGAGTTGCGTAAAGGAATCTTGGAGCGAGCTCACAGTAGCAGACTTAGCATCCACCCAGGCGGGAAGAAGATGTACAGAGATCTGCGTGGCCAGTTTTGGTGGAAAAGGATGAAATCTGATGTCGTCGCTTTTGTGAAGAGGTGTTTGATCTGCCAGCAGGTCAAGGCAGAGAGACAGAGACCTGGCGGCGAATTGAGAAGCTTGGTGATACCGAAATGGAAGTGGGAACACATTTCCATGGACTTCGTGACTAATTTGCCGAGGAGTGCTTCAGGCTTCGATGCTATTTGGGTGATTGTGGATCGATTGACCAAGGTGGCTCATTTTATCCCCTATAGCATGACTTTCACATTTTTGAGGATGGCGCAGTTGTATATTAGAGATGTGGTGAGATTGCATGGGATCCCCGTTTCCATAGTGTCAGATCGAGATCCGCGATTCACATCTCATTTCTGGGAAGGCCTTCAGTCAGCCTTGGGAACTGAAGTCAGACGCTCGAGGACATGTTAAGAGCTTGTGTTTTGGAGTTCGATGCCTCTTGGCAAGATTCAGTGCCTTTGGTAGAGTTTTCTTATAACAATAGCTACCAGGCAAGTATTCAGATGGCTCCGTTTGAAGCTCTTTATGGCAGACGGTGTAGATCACCCTTGTGTTGGGATGATTTGGACCGCAGATCGGTCGGAGGACCGGAGTTGATTCGGGAGATGGAAGAAAAGATAAAGACGATAAGGCAGAAAATGAAAGCGGCTCAGGACAGACAGGCAGCATATGCGAATAAAAGGCGGAGACCGTTGGAATTTCAGTTGGGAGATAAGGTCTTTTTGAAGATCTCGCCTTTCAGAGGCGTTGTGCGATTTGGGATGCGCGGGAAACTGTCTTCGAGGTATGTTGGACCGTACGAGATCTTGCAGCGCATTGGCACCTTAGCTTACCGACTGGCCTTGCCGCCTTCTTTATCTGGGATACATGATGTGTTTCATGTATCGATGCTGCGGAAGTATGAGCCGGATCCGTCTCATGTGTTACAGCCTTCCGAAGTTCAGTTAGAATCAGATGTGTCTTATGTGGAACGGCCTGTCAGAATTCTGGATCGAGCAGGCCGTAGACTTCGGAACAAGGTGATACCTATGATCAAGGTTCAGTGGATCGCAGGGGTGTCGAGGAGGCTACGTGGGAGACGGAGCGGCATATGGTGCAGCACTACCCGGAACTATTCTCTGGTATGTGTTTATGCTTAGTTTCCTTGTGGGGTAAGTGCATGTGATTTCGAGGACGAAATCTTATAAGTAGGGGAGTATTGTGATATCCCCGAAATGATTAATTGCAATTTGGTGCATTAATTGTGTTTATATGATTAATTATGGTGGTAATTAATTATGTGTTGGAATTATTATGCGGAAATGCTTAGTCACATGTTAGAGTGACCCGGGGTAGCATTTCAGGGTGCATGTTGGGAATTATGGTTGGGAACATGATTTATTTGCCTTGGTTAGCAATTTGTGGAAATCATGGGTTTAATTGATATTTTGGTGCATTTTGAGTTAATGCTTTGGAAAATATCATGTTGGGGTGTTTTATACACCATGGAATTCTTTTGGTATATATTTTAATTAACCCAACTTTATATCCCCAACCCCACCTTACCATCCATCACTTTTTAACTTTACCAAAATCAAATCCACAAACCCTTCCTCCTTCCAATTTTCGAGCTCAAGCTTGGGGGTGAAGAGAAACCTTTCAAAAATCTTGATTTGTGGAGCTTGTTGGGTGATTTGAGGTCCCCAAGATGTAAGGACCCCAAGCCCTTAACCCTTGATTAGTGTATTAGCCACTATGTGTGGTACATGCTTTCTATAAAAAGTCAATCGGGAAGCTCAGATGATACTTTACCATTGAATGTCAATTACAAAACTTCCTTTAATACTCAATGTTGTAAGATCATCATCCTAACAATAAAAGACTCATATGATTGCCCTTTACCAACCTCTTGGTGCCATTTTTCACATTGTGAACTTTTATAAAAATTTGGGCAGAGTCTCCCCATAAATAGAGCTATCCCAAAAAAAAAGAGCACAGCACATAACATAATTCCCGGCCAGGGAACACATAATACTCATCAGAAAGCAGTAATACAAGTAAATTCCCAGCCAGGGAAGACACCACACATATGACGACAAAAGTGGGTTTCAACACCCACATAATACACTAATGACTCTCTTATCATTAAGCAATTCTACCTCTAATTGCATGCAACATGGAATGAAAGAGAGAGAAAGGCTCATGCCTTTACATACAACCCATATACAAGTATAATCGTGCTCACATGCGAGCATCATGAACATGTATATAATCATCATGGGTATATAGGTACTCTATACGATACCATGCTCCATCAAGCCCTGGTACAACGATCCTGGGAGTACATCCAATCAACAGCTCGAGCTCATCTCCAAAGCCATCGATGTACCTGTTCACCTGCCCCAACAGAGACAGCCCCCAACGGGGTGAGCATACCAATTCCACAATTTCATAATCATAATGACATAATGCATAATTTACGAAAATGTAAATATTGTGGAACATATGTGATACTTCCTGGATGGTATCACCCTCATCATAGCGTACCCCTGTAATAATCCTGTTCTCAAAACAGATAAATCATCAAATCCTGAATATGCAGTTAATCATCACATTGATTAACCCTAGCCAGTTCAAATTAACAACATTTCATAACATCTTACTTTAACTAGCAATGATTAGCAACATTTCATAACATCATTTCATAACATCATTTCATAACATCATTTCATAACATCTTTTCATAACATCATTTCATAACGTCATTTCATAACATCTTTTCATAACATCATTTCATAACATCTTACTTTATCTAGCAATTATCATAATTCTAGATATCATATTGGTATTTCCTTAACTTCCGATACTGGTTAATCACTTCTCTGATTAACTACGTCTCTGTTCCTATTATTACCAATAGGGAATAAAATACAGATATCCTAGATATCTAATCAAATACCACATTTTCATTTCTTACTTCAAGGTAACGTCATACTATGGGTGTTTGCTCCGTAGCAACCACACCTCATCATTGGCTCGCTTCATAGCGGCACTGAACATTCCACTATGTGAATCAACATATCGTAACCGAGTCCCGATACCATCATAGCAAAGCATTTCATGTATTTTAGATCATGCATCGTACTTGTAAAACATCATTTAAACTATGCTCGTACGCTAAACGTACCTTAAATCCTCGAAGTCCGAGCCAAACCTTGCTCGAGTTCCATGCCCCGAGAAACGATGTGCTAAAACGATAAATAATTCACAATTATTTACGAACATGTAACCCATGCTCAAGCACATTCATAACCCTCAGAATATTGTCAACACACGACAATAAATCATTTAAAAGACCCGGGGCAGGGTACATGCAGGGAGGGAAAACGAATGCGACATATCGAAATTGTTCAAGAATACCCTACAAAAATCGAACCCTATTCTCACAATTTCGAACCCAATTAAATACCATAATTCATCTAAAATGTGAATTAAGCTATCCAAGCAAGAATCAACATCCTTTGACAAAAACCCCCAATTTTCGAACTTAACACCCATAAATTCGAACCCAAACAAGCCCTTAAATTCGAACCCTTAAAATCCTTCAAATTCGAACACAATAAAGGCATGGAAATACACGAAAAAGACGAACAAGGGGTTAGGGAGGTTACCCAACGAAAATCGGAAGCAAAATCGTTCGAAATCGATGAACCCTAACTTTTGGGGATCGACGCCTTTCTGCAAAATCCGAACGAGAAACGCGACGAAACCTTCAATTGACGGAGGGGAAAGGAGCGCCTGGACGAGACGAAGCCGGTGATAGGTCGCATGCGCCGAACGGCGGCCGGACGGCGGCGGGCGAGGCGTTTTTACGCGCGGAGGCAGGGGAAGATCGGGAATGGCGCGGCCGCGGGAGAGAGAGAAAGATGAGGGCTGAAATGAAATTTTCTTAAAATCTCGGGTTCAACTTGTATTTATAGCAAAATACCCCGAAAAACTAATAGCCCCACAAATACATCATGATTCCTTAAAAATCATCTGTTTTCAAAAACTTTCTCTCTAACTCCAAAACCCCCTACCGGTGCTCATACAGCACCCGAGATTCCGAGACACATCAAAAACCCAACTCTTAGGTTTTACACCGTAATGTGAATACAATCTCAACCTCTGGATCCAACGATCCCAACTACCCAAATAAAAGAGCCCAGAAGGCCCAACACCTCGATTAAATTCCAAATCGCCACGTAAAACCACTTTAGGGATTATTAACACTACGGGATTAACATCTATAATCCTTGGTCATCACAATATCCCCCACTAAAAGAATTTCGTCCTCGAAATTAGCACTGGTGTTTCACGTAACACCCAAGCTACACAACAACATGAAGCCATAACTTCGATTCTTGACCATATCAGAATCGTATTAATAAACGCCAGGATACTTACCTCTCATCAAACTCTGAAACAGAGCGACTTACCAAAACCAACATATCACTTAAGAGGCAAAACGTACCTCGATGCGGGTCATCCTAAAAGTCAGTCTCTCATGACTGAAAAACAACATATACTTACGACTGTAGATCGGACAGTCATCCTTCGTTCTAATACAACCAGTAAGAACGCATCCTGAATGACACAGCAACCGTGAGAACGTTGACCTCGTGTCAAACTCTGGAGTGGAACAGACTTCCAAATCCATCATAACGTCAAAGAGCGTCAGCACAGCTCAACGCTAATAATCCAAAAGCAGTTAGTCAACTGAAACTGTAAGGATTCGAATCGCTCCTGATTCCATCGTAGATTTCATTCCTTGACATCTCTTATCATGACTCACGATGTCCAACATACATCGTTACGAGGGAAACACTAGTATTCCACGGTGTACACATACCAAACCTGGTTTCCACTTTCAAACCTCCTCTATCGAAGGAGCAGTCGCATCATTGCAACTCAAATACTTGGATTCTCAGATCGAATCAACGACGACTTGACGACTCTCTCGTGGTACTTCACATCATGAGCTGTCCCAGACAAGTCTCACCAAGATTTAAACATAAAAAAAAAAACATATACGTTTCAGTGAGGCATACTCAACCTCAACTTCAAATAACGTGGTGACTACCAGAGTCCACCACAATCCACCTCGTATCACCTTACGATTTGCCAAACTTGGTTCCAACGAGCAGTATAACGGCTCTAGCAAGCCCATCATGGTGCTACACACACCCGGCAGACAACCTAGTCTCTGCCTCTTTAGGTTTACCTCAAACCTACCAACAAGACGGACGTTTCCACATGGTATATCATACTATGGGAAGAAAACTCAATAGAGTAGTGGGTCTTTACCCAACAATCCTTAAATGCCGATACACCCTGGACACTCCAATGTCCCTATGTACTTAACATAACCTGATCCTACTCCCTTAGGACCCATCTTACACCCTCATGGGTGGTGTGACCATGTCTACCACATGTCATATCAATAGAAAGCGAGTAATTCCTCCACGATTACTCCTGTCGTCAAAAACATGGCCAAAAAGCCATTCCAACGAGCATACCTCAAGGGTACCACCACTCGAAATATGATTACCTCAAACAATTTCTGCGGTACAATCACATGTACAGCGTGTCCATCCATTCTTCGAGCAACCCGCTCGGTATAAGGGTCACGTCAATCGGTGACGCACACGCCTCCTTGTGCCCGACACTGGCACCCAAGGCATACAACTGAAAACGTATACTCAACGCATTGTTCATCGTAACGATGATGCATGTCTAATAAGACATCTCCTGCACTATCGTCATCGCCATCCCGTGACGACACATGCCCACTCATGGCATCTAAGGTATCGTCAACTAGTGACGATACAAGTCAACAATGACATCTAAATAACCTAGTCAACTCGTGACGGTCCATGTACATCAACATATGTCATCCATCATCATGCTAGTAAATAGTCATAATAAAACATGCATATCAACGCATACCAGCAATAATAATGCTAATAAAATAGCAATATCTCATACCTCATCGCTAACAAGATAGCGGCATACCTATCTCCGTCGCTCCATAATAATACGTAATCAGTACCCATCGCTCGAAGGCGGCCAAAATCCTGTGCTGAATATATAGCGGTACAGTCCATCGCTATAGAATCGACGGCATGATACCTCGTCATATAATAGGTGGCATGAAACCTCGCTATACACCTGAGTATGAATCATCGTCCACATAATAGCGGAAAGAGGCATCGTCATCAATACATCTGGCGGAAAGAACAATCGCCAATAAATATAGCGGAATGAGCCATCGCTATCATACATCTGGCGGAAAGAACCATCGTCAATCAATATAGCGGAATGAGGCATCGCTATCATACATCTGGCGGAAAGAACCATCGCCAATCAATATAGCGGAATGAGGCATCGCTATCATACATCTGGCGGAAAGAACCATCGCCAATCAATATAGCGGAATGAGCCATCGCTATCATACATCTGGCGGAAAGAACCATCGCCAATCAATATAGCGGAATGAGGCATCGCTATCATACATCTGGCGGAAAGAACCATCGCCAATCAATATAGCGGAATGAGGCATCGCTATCATACATCTGGCGGAAAGAACCATCGCCAATCAATATAGCGGAATGAGGCATCGCTATCATACATCTGGCGGAAAGAACCATCGCCAATCAATATAGCGGAATGAGCCATCGCTATCATACATCTGGCGGAAAGAACCATCGCCAATGAATATAGCGGAATGAGCCATCGCTATCATACATCTGGCGGAAAGAACCATCGCCAATCAATATAGCGGAATGAGGCATCGCTATCATACATCTGGCGGAAAGAACCATCGCCAATCAATATAGCGGAATGAGGCATCGCTATCATACATCTGGCGGAAAGAACCATCGCCAATCAATATAGCGGAATGAGCCATCGCTATCATACATCTGGCGGAAAGAACCATCGCCCATCAATATAGCGGAATGAGCCATCGCTATCATACATCTGGCGGAAAGAACCATCGCCAATCATCATAAAAGAATGAGTCATCGTAAATCCACATAATAATATCGTATGGCCTCTTACCATATGGGGCACCTTACCCCGTGGCACCTTACCACAATAATATCGCATGGCTACTTACCATGTGGGGCATCTTACCCCGTGGCATCTTACCACAATAACATCGCATGGCCTCTTACCATGTGGGGCATCTTACCCCGTGGCATCTTACCACAATAACATCGCATGGCCTCTTACCATGTGGGGCATCTTACCCCGTGGCATCTTACCACAAATAACATCGCATGGCCTCTTACCATGTGGGGCATCTTACCCCGTGGCATCTTACCACAAATAACATCGCATGGCCTCTTACCATGTGGGGCATCTTACCCCGTGGCATCTTACCACAAATAACATCGTGTAAGCATCATCATATAAACATCGTGTAATCATCATCATAAAAACATCGTATAAACATCATCATATAAACATCGTGTAATCATCATCATAAACATCATATCATATTTACTCATCGTAAACATCATCATAAACTTACTTATCATTATCATCATCATAAACATATTATCATCTTTACTTATCGTAAACATCATTATAAACTTACTTATCATAATCATCATCATATAAACATCGTATAAGCCTCATCGTATAAACATCGTATAACATCATCGTATACACATCATCATATAAACATCATCATTTCATCGTGAATACTCATGCAATAAAAGCACAGTTGTAGTATAAGGATGTGTGTTACCGTCCGATGCCCGTACGCGTCTTACGTACCTTCCTCGCTTGAACATTACATGAACAAACGCATTAGTATATTCAATAATAATTGAGACCATACCGAAGTATTCCACTGTCGGTTGTCTACCCAGTCTGTCCTCAGACAATACATCATATCTTTCTTTTCCCTGATTTTCTTCCAAAATCAGATTCCTTGGCACGTAGCATATAGAGTGTTAGACATCGCTATTAATGCCATCCTATCGTGTTCCACACGATTCCTGCAACCACAATGGTTAGCAATACCACTTTTCATATCATATAAGCACATAAACAATTAGTCATGTTGTATAACATTAATGCCATCATGCATAAATATGTGCTATCAATAACTTCTTAGGCCCTCAACAGCCCCAATGAGCAACCACTGCTCTGATACCACTAATGTAAGGACCCCAAGCCCTTAACCCTTGATTAGTGTATTAACCACTATGTGTGGTACATGCTTTCTATAAAAAGTCAATCGGGAAGCTCAGATGATACTTTACCATTGAATGTCAATTACAAAACTTCCTTTAATACTCAATGTTGTAAGATCATCATCCTAACAATAAAAGACTCATATGATTGCCCTTTACCAACCTCTTGGTGCCATTTTTCACATTGTGAACTTTTATAAAAATTTGGGCAGAGTCTCCCCATAAATAGAGCTATCCCAAAAAAAGAGCACAGCACATAACATAATTCCCGGCCAGGGAACACATAATACTCATCAGAAAGCAGTAATACAAGTAAATTCCCAGCCAGGGAAGACACCACACATATGACGACAAAAGTGGGTTTCAACACCCACATAATACACTAATGACTCTCTTATCATTAAGCAATTCTACCTCTAATTGCATGCAACATGGAATGAAAGAGAGAGAAAGGCTCATGCCTTTACATACAACCCATATACAAGTATAATCGTGCTCACATGCGAGCATCATGAACATGTATATAATCATCATGGGTATATAGGTACTCTATACGATACCATGCTCCATCAAGCCCTGGTACAACGATCCTGGGAGTACATCCAATCAACAGCTCGAGCTCATCTCCAAAGCCATCGATGTACCTGTTCACCTGCCCCAACAGAGACAGCCCCCAACGGGGTGAGCATACCAATTCCACAATTTCATAATCATAATGACATAATGCATAATTTACGAAAATGTAAATATTGTGGAACATATGTGATACTTCCTGGATGGTATCACCCTCATCATAGCGTACCCCTGTAATAATCCTGTTCTCAAAACAGATAAATCATCAAATCCTGAATATGCAGTTAATCATCACATTGATTAACCCTAGCCAGTTCAAATTAACAACATTTCATAACATCTTACTTTAACTAGCAATGATTAGCAACATTTCATAACATCATTTCATAACATCATTTCATAACATCATTTCATAACATCTTTTCATAACATCATTTCATAACGTCATTTCATAACATCTTTTCATAACATCATTTCATAACATCTTACTTTATCTAGCAATTATCATAATTCTAGATATCATATTGGTATTTCCTTAACTTCCGATACTGGTTAATCACTTCTCTGATTAACTACGTCTCTGTTCCTATTATTACCAATAGGGAATAAAATACAGATATCCTAGATATCTAATCAAATACCACATTTTCATTTCTTACTTCAAGGTAACGTCATACTATGGGTGTTTGCTCCGTAGCAACCACACCTCATCATTGGCTCGCTTCATAGCGGCACTGAACATTCCACTATGTGAATCAACATATCGTAACCGAGTCCCGATACCATCATAGCAAAGCATTTCATGTATTTTAGATCATGCATCGTACTTGTAAAACATCATTTAAACTATGCTCGTACGCTAAACGTACCTTAAATCCTCGAAGTCCGAGCCAAACCTTGCTCGAGTTCCATGCCCCGAGAAACGATGTGCTAAAACGATAAATAATTCACAATTATTTACGAACATGTAACCCATGCTCAAGCACATTCATAACCCTTAGAATATTGTCAACACACGACAATAAATCATTTAAAAGACCCGGGGCAGGGTACATGCAGGGAGGGAAAACGAATGCGACATATCGAAATTGTTCAAGAATACCCTACAAAAATCGAACCCTATTCTCACAATTTCGAACCCAATTAAATACCATAATTCATCTAAAATGTGAATTAAGCTATCCAAGCAAGAATCAACATCCTTTGACAAAAACCCCCAATTTTCGAACTTAACACCCATAAATTCGAACCCAAACAAGCCCTTAAATTCGAACCCTTAAAATCCTTCAAATTCGAACACTAAAGGCATGGAAATACACGAAAAAGACGAACAAGGGGTTAGGGAGGTTACCCAACGAAAATCGGAAGCAAAATCGTTCGAAATCGATGAACCCTAACTTTTGGGGATCGACGCCTTTCTGCAAAATCCGAACGAGAAACGCGACGAAACCTTCAATTGACGGAGGGGAAAGGAGCGCCTGGACGAGACGAAGCCGGTGATAGGTCGCATGCGCCGAACGGCGGCCGGACGGCGGCGGGCGAGGCGTTTTTACGCGCGGAGGCAGGGGAAGATCGGGAATGGCGCGGCCGCGGGAGAGAGAGAAAGATGAGGGCTGAAATGAAAATTTTCTTAAAATCTCGGGTTCAACTTGTATTTATAGCAAAATACCCCGAAAAACTAATAGCCCCACAAATACATCATGATTCCTTAAAAATCATCTGTTTTCAAAAACTCTCTCTCTAACTCCAAAACCCCCTACCGGTGCTCATACAGCACCCGAGATTCCGAGACACATCAAAAACCCAACTCTTAGGTTTTACACCGTAATGTGAATACAATCTCAACCTCTGGATCCAACGATCCCAACTACCCAAATAAACGAGCCCAGAAGGCCCAACACCTCGATTAAATTCCAAATCGCCACGTAAAACCACTTTAGGGATTATTAACACTACGGGATTAACATCTATAATCCTTGGTCATCGCACAAGAGGTATGGATACCTCATGGTTAATTTTGACGTGTTTTGTTTAAAGTTTGATTTGGTTTGAAGGGTTTTAAAATGGGTTTGTGTTGGGTTGTTGTGGTTTTGGTATTAGTTTGGTTGGATGTTAAATATATGAGTTTATGTAGATGTTTATTGTTGGTTTTGAGTGGGTTGGTTTGGTTGATGTTGGAGTATGTGGGTATGTTTGAGTTGGGATTGAAGATGGGTGAATAGTGCCCAAATCCCCAATGCCCAGAGCTCGGCGATCGATCGGCGCCTTCCGCGATCGATCGCGAGCAACAGAGCTGGAGGCGCTAACTCAGCAATCGATCGCGGATTGTTTAAATTTGTTGCCCGAGACACTGAGGTCTCGCGATCGATCGGGGCCTTATGGCGATCGATCGCGAGACACCAAAAATGGTGTTTTTGGTTATTTTTGTAGGATTTGTGGTATTGGACTATTATTGGGTTCTAATATTGATTTGTGTGAATGTGTAGAACCATCCCAGGTGGCAACACAGCCAAGGCATTGAAGTCCTACCATATCCTACATTTTGGAAAGGTACGTAGTGGACGTACGGGCACCCCAACGGTACATGTATCTTATATACTTATTGTTATGCATTGTGGATGCAAGTATATATGTGGTATTGCATTGTGGATGCAAATACATGTTATGCATGATGTTTATAGATGCATATGATTATTGGTGCATATCCCATGAGTCGTGGTCATCCCTTGATGATTTTAATGCTTGCCGCTATTTGGTTTGGTTCCGCTAAATGTGAAGCGAGGGGTGGGAGCGCCGCATGTCACATTTGAGCGTGGTTATCATATAGGGCGAGGAAAGGGTATTTGCCGCTCAATGAGAGGCGAGGGGTGGGAGTCCCGCAGTCCATTGAAGCGAGGTTATCCTATGCCGCCTATATGTAAATAAGCGAGGGGCATTAAAATACATTGTGATGGACAGACTAGGGATTGATGATCAGTATTTGGTATTGATGAGCTGGTATATGTCATGACATGTTTAGACCATTAAAAAAATCTATTGATTATACTCATGAGTTATGGTACAGGGACAACCAAACGGGAAGCGTTTGAAATGCATGGGGAAAACAGGAAGTGTTTTATTATGATTATGCATTTACAGCTTTATCTTCATATTGTGTTGAATATGAATGATTATTATTGCTCATGTTTGGGGGTTGTCCTTGTAGGTACCTTTTTGGCATGATAGAAGGGCTTGAACGGTTGAGGTGGTGAGCCTTGTGAAGAACTCTTTTGAGACAGAATGGACAGGATTATTTTGGATAAGTATCTACTCTAGGAGTAGTATAAAACTATAATGGAGCACCTTCATTGATTGGAATGTAATTAATCCTTTTGGTAGTCCTTATTTTTGGCATGTAATGCTTAAGCTCATAGACTCAACACGTTCTTTTACACTCTGATTATTATGATAGCTCTATTATGCCTTGATTTCGCACTTAAGGATTAGGGTCCTTACATGGTTGGTATTTGGTATTGATGAGCTGGTATTATGTCATGACATGTGTAGACCATTAAATAATCTATTGATTATACTCATGAGTTACGGTACAGGGACAACCAAACTGGAAGCGTTTGAAATGCATGGGAAAACAGGAAGTGTTTTATTGTGATTTATACATTTACGCTTTATATTCATATTGTGTTGAATATGAATGTTATCATTGCTCATGTTTGGGGGTTGTCCTTGTAGGTACTTTTGGCATGATAAGAAGGGGCTAAAGCGGGTTGAGGTGATGAGCTTGTGAAGAACACTTTGGTAGATGAAGGACATGATTACTTTTGTATAGTGTCTACTTTAGGAGTAGTGTAAAGCTATAGTAAATACATTCATTTGATTGGGAATGTAACTAATACATTTGATAGTCCTCATTTTTTGGCATGTAATTCTTAAGGCTCATAGTCTCAACACGATTATTTTACTCTGATAATTTATGTTAGCTCTAATTATGCCTTTAATCCGCACTTAAGGAACTAGGGTCCTTACATTAGTGGTATCAGAGCCAGGTTAGAGAATCCGGGAACGAGTGAAGGGTAGCCTTAGAATGATTGGCTAGGTGCTTACATTTGAAGCATGTTTATGCATGTGGTGCATATTGATGTATATCCTGTTATACTAACATGCTTATTATCATTCCTGTTATCTAACGGCATATATATTTGTTTTGGAATTGTTGTTAACCTTTGTGTTACAGCATGGCTGCTATGAATGCGGGGAACCTTAATGAAGAGGTTGGCGATGTTGGGAGCGTGAACGCTAGTATTGGTCAGGCAAACCCTCTACCTCCACCCGCTGTAGGCATGGAAACCAGTGGCTCAGTTGTTACTGCCTGGTGAGATTAGTTTGACTCAGTTTCTGTCTTACCACCCACCCCGGTTTGAGGGGACAGAATCAGGGGAGGAGGCCGAAGAGTGGCTGGCGGAGTTCCAGTTGGCAAAGAAACCTTTAATGTGGTAGAGGAGCACGGTGATGGAACTGAGAGCACATGGTGCAGTGATTGATTGGACACTCTTCAGAACCCGGTTTCTGAACCGGTACTTCTCTGCGGCGGCGAGACAGACGAAGGAAGATGATTTTGCAAGCTTGAAACAAGGGAGCATGTCGGTGTCAGACTATGCCATGCATTATTCCACGTTGCTGAGGTATGTTCCACACATTGCCACCAACGGACATGCGAAGATGAGAAACTTCATGAAGGGGTTGCGACCGGAGCTCTTTGACCGGGTTATCACCAATAACCCCACTTCTTTTGATGATGCTCTCACGAGAGCAGAGCTTGCGGAGATTGGAGTTGGAGCCTATCCAAGTGCTGTACCCCCACAAGTGTCACAACAGAGGCAAGCTACTGATAGCTTGAGGCCCCGAGGAGAACCATTTAAACCTCGTGGTGCCTCTTCATCTTCACGGTTCAGTGGGAAGAAATCTTATGGTCAGAAACAAGAGAACAAGAAGAACTGGTCGGCCAACCGAGGGCCTGTGCAAGGAAATAGATCGGGGGAACCAAGGTGCGACAATTGTGGAGGGCCACATTCTTCGAGTAAGTGCCCTGCCTGTTATAGCTGTGGCAAGATGGGCCACATCTCTCGGTATTGCCCCACTCGGGGAGGACAGTCATATTTCCAAGGGAATAGGCCGAGAATTGAGGACAGGACAGTACACCAGAGGCAACATTTTGTGCCTCGACCATCGGGAGGTCAGACAGTGGGACCGTCCCAGGGACAGGTGTATGCACTGACCAGAGAGCAGGCGCATGCAGCCCCAAAGGAGGTGATCGCCGGTACGTGTCATTTATTTACGTACCCTGCTTTTATTTTGATAGATACAGGTGCCTCCCACTCTTTTGTATCTGTGGGCTTTGTGGAGAGACACGATATGCGCACGTCTTCTTTACCCACGCCTCTCATGGTCTCGACACCAACTGGAAGAAATGTCGTTGCCGATCAGTTTATGGCAGATTGCCTCATTTATTTTGAGGGCAACGAGTTGAAGGCAGACTTGATTGTGTTGGGCATGTCAGACTTCAACTGCATCATGGGTATTGATATTCTGAACAGATATCAGGCAGTGGTAGATTGCCGGTAGAGAACAGTGAGGTTCAGATCTGATTTGGGAATTCAGTGGACTTTTTATGGCAACGGTTCTCGTGCGAAGATTCCGTTGATTTCAGCAATCAAGATGACTCAACTGTTGGAACGTGGCCACACGGGCTATCTCATCTATGCCATGGACACGTCTGGGAAGAATGAAGAATTGAGAGTTGAGGATGTGCCAGTGGTAGCAGAATTTGCTGATGTATTCCCAGAGGAGATCCCAGGATTTCCACCGGCTAGAGAAGTTGAGTTTGGGATCGAGTTGTTACCAGGGACATCCGCTATCTCTCGTGCACCTTACAGGATGGCACCGGCGGAGTTGAGAGAGTTGAAGGAGCAGTTGCATGACCTCCTTGACAAGGGATATATACGCCCGAGCGTATCGCCATGGGGCGCACCGGTTCTTTTTGTAAAGAAGAAGGATGGTTCGATGAGGTTGTGCATCGATTACCGGCAACTGAATAAAGCCACAGTGAAGAACAAGTATCCTCTCCCAAGGATTGATGATCTGTTTGATCAGTTGCAAGGTACCAGACTTTATAGCAAGATTGATTTGAGGTCCGGGTATCACCAGATTCGAGTCAGGGAGGAAGATGTACAGAAGACAGCATTTCGGACTCGGTATGGGCACTACGAGTTTTTGGTGATGCCGTTCGGAGTGACGAATGCCCCGGCTGTCTTTATGAGCTTAATGAATCGGGTGTTCCAACCCTACCTTGATCAGTTCAGTCATTGTATTCATCGAAGACATTCTCATCTACTCCCGGAGCGAGGAAGAGCACGTGAAACACTTGAGGACAGTGCTCCAGATTCTCAGAGACCATCAGTTGTATGCCAAGCTCAGCAAGTGTGAATTTTGGTTGAGCAGTGTAGTATTTCTAGGGCATGTCATATCTAGCAGCGGGATATCAGTGGATCCCAGGAAGATTGAAGCTGTGATGGAGTGGGCTGCACCCACTTCTGTACCTGAGATACGGAGCTTTCTGGGTTTGGCCGGTTATTATCGTCGCTTTGTAGAGGGATTTTCGAAGATTGCCAAGCCGTTGACACAGTTGACCCAGAGGGGAGTACCATTCTTTTGGTCAGAAGCTTGTGAGGAGAGCTTCAAGGAGTTGAAGCACCGTCTGACGACGGCCCCAGTATTGGTGATTCCTACAGAAAACTCCAGATTTGTTTTGTATACCGATGCATCACTTCAGGGCCTTGGGTGTGTACTGATGCAAGATAAGCATGTAATAGCTTATGCATCGAGGCAGTTGAAGCCGCATGAGACTAGATACCCAGTCCACGACTTGGAATTGGCGGCTATCATCTTCGCCCTAAAGATTTGGAGACATTACTTGTATGGTACTTCATTTACCATTTACACGGATCACAAGAGCCTCAAGTTTTTATTCACTCAGGCGGAGTTGAACATGAGGCAGAGAAGGTGGATGGACTTACTCAAGGACTATGGTTGTGAGATTGAGTACCATCCCGGAAAAGCTAATTTGACAGCAGACGCTTTGAGCCGGAAAGTGAGGAGTTCTGCTGAGGATGTCATCCATTTGTCGGCTATGATGACCTCCTATTGCCATCTAGGCTATGATTTCGACATAGATGCATCACCTGTGCATGTATCGACCTTGAAGCTGAGCCAGATATATATGAGAACATCTGGAGAGCTCAGAGGTCAGATGATGAGGTTCAGAGGTGGTTATCTTTAGTACATCTTGGTCAGCCAACGAAATTCAGAGTGGCCGATGACGGATCCTTGAGGTTGGGTAACCGTTGGGTGGTTCCGAGTACGCCGAAGTTCCGTAAAGGGATCTTGGAGCGATCTCATAGTAGCAGACTTAGCATCCATCCAGGCGGGAAGAAGATGTATAAAGATCTACGTGATCAGTTTTGGTGGAAGAGAATGAAGTTTGATGTCGTCGCTTTTGTTAAGAGGTGTTTGATCTGCCAGCAGGTTAAGGCAGAGAGACAGAGACCTGGCGGCGAGTTGAGAAGCTTAGAGATACCGAAGTGGAAGTGGGAACACATTTCCGTGGACTTCGTGACTCACCTGCCGAGGAGTGCTTCAGGTTTTGATGCTATTTGGGTGATTGTGGATCGATTGACTAAGGTAGCTCATTTCATCCCCTATAGCATGACTTTCACCTTTTTGAGGATGGCGCAGTTGTATATTCGAGATGTGGTGAGATTGCATGGGATCCCCATTTCCATAGTGTCGGATCGAGATCCACGTTTCACATCTCATTTTTTGGAAGGTCTTCAGTCAGCCTTGGGAACTGAAGTTAGATTGATCACTGCTTATATCCTCAGACGGATGGCCAGACCGAGCGTACTATCCAAACTCTCGAGGACATGTTGAGGGCTTGTGTATTGGAGTTCGATGTTTCTTGGCAAGATTCAGTGGCCTTGGTAGAGTTCTCTTATAATAACAGCTACCAAGCAAGCATACAGATGGCTCCTTTTGAAGCTCTTTATGGCAGACGGTGTAGATCACCCTTGTGTTGGGATGACTTGGACCGCAAATCGGTCGGAGGACCGGAACTGATCCGAGAAATGGAAGAGAAAATAAAGATGATAAGGCAGAAAATGAAAGCAGCCCAGGACAGATAGGCAGCTCCTGCGAATAAACGGTGGAGATCGTTGGAATTTCAGTTGGGAGATAAGGTCTTTTTGAAGATCTCGCCTTTCAGAGGTGTTGTGCGATTTGGGATGCGCGGGAAATTGTCTCCGAGGTATGTTGGGCCGTACGAGATTTTGCAGCGCATTGGCACTTTGGCTTACAGACTAGTTCTGCCACCTTCTTTATCGGGTATACATGATGTGTTTCATGTGTCTATGCTGTGGAAGTATGAGCCGGATCCATCTCATGTGTTGCAGCCTTCCGAGGCTCAGTTAGAATCCGATGTGTCTTATGTGGAACGGCCTGTTAGAATTTTGGATCGAGCAGACCGCAGACTTCGGAAGCAAAGTGATACCTATGATCAAGGTTCAGTGGGATCGCAGGGGTGTCGAGGAGGCTACGTGGGAGACGGAGCGGCATATGGTGCAGCACTACCCGAAACTTTTCTCTGGTATGTAATTATGTTTAGTTTCACTTTGGGGTAAGTGCATGTGATTTCGAGGACGAAATCTTGTAAGTAGGGGAGTATTGTGATATCCCCGAAATGATTAATTGCAATTTGGGCATTATTGTGTTTATATGAATAATTATGGTGGTAATTAATTATGTACTGGATTTATTTATCATATTGAAATGCTTAGTCACATGGTAGGCGTGACCGGGAATGCATTTCGGGGTGCATGTGATGCATGTTGGATAATTGGGTGTTTTAATGACTTACTTGTGTTGGTAGTCATTTATTGGTAAAACATGCATTTATTTGAGATTCGAGGAGCATTATGATGTAATGCTTTTAAAATACCAGGTTGGGGTATAATTTACATCATGTTAATTGTTGGGGTACAAGTTTAAATAAAAGGATTTAACCCTTTACCCCACCACTTTATTTCACTTTACTCTTTACACTCTAAATCCCCAAATCTCTCCCCAAACCCTCACTTTTCCCCTCAAACTCGATTTTGGCACCAAAGTGGACAAGAAGTTCTTGTAAAAGCTTTGTTCTTGTACTTCTTGGTAAGATTTGAGGCCTAGGATGTTTATATATCATTCCTTGTTGTTCTTATAATGTTTGGTTTGAGTTTTGGAAAGTTTGAAGGGTTTTGAAATGGGTTTGTTGGGGTTGGTATTATTTTGGTTGGGTGTTGAATTTATGAGTATATGAGTATGTTTATTGAAGGTTTTTAGTGATTTGGTATGGTTGATGTTTTAATATTTGAGTTTGTTTGAGTTGGGGAAGGAGAAGGATGAATAGTGCCCGAAAATCGGATGTACAGGATTCGGCGATCGATCGGCGCTTTCCACCGATCGATCGCGAGCTGCAAGGGTGAAGGCAGTAGCCTTCAGCGATCGATCGCGAGTTTGGCGCGATCGATCGGCGAGGTCGCGATCGATCGGCGCAAACTCGGCGATCGATCGCGAATTGGAAAATTTTGTTGGACGAGGCAGTATGATCTCGCGATCGATCGGGGCTTCATGGAGATCGATCGCGAGACACCAAAATGGGTGTTTTTGATTATTTTTGTGGGATTTTTGGTATTGGACTATTATTGGGTTCTAATATTGAATTGTGTGAATATGTAGAACCATCCCAGGTGGCAACACAGCCAAGGAAGTGAAGTCCTACCACATTCTACATTTTGGAAAGGTACGTAGAAGACGTACGGGCACCCAACGGTACATGTATCTAATATACTCATTGTTTATGCATTGTGGATGCGAGTATATGTGGAATTATGCATTGTGGATGCAAATACATGTTGAATTATGCATGATGATTGTATATGCATATGATGGTTATTGGTGCACATCCCATGAGTCGTGGTCATCCCTTGATGATTTTAATGCTTGCCGCTATTTGATTTGTTGCCGCTAAATGTGAAGCGAGGGGTGGGAGCGCCGCATGTCACATTTGAGCGTGGTTATCATATAGGGCGAGGAAAGAATATTTGCCGCTCAATGTGAAGCGAGGGGTGGGAGCGCCGCATGTCCATTGAAGCGAGGTTATTCTATGCCGCCTATATGTAAATAAGCGAGGGGAATTAAAATACATTGTGATGGACAGACTAGGGATTGGTGATTGGTATTTGGTATTGATGAGATGGTATTATGTCATGACATGTGTAGACCATTAAATAATCTATTGATTATACTCATGAGTTACGGTACAGGGACAACCAAACTGGAAGCGTTTGAAATGCATGGGAAAACAGGAAGTGTTTTATTGCGATTTATGCATTTACGCTTTATATTCATATTGTGTTGAATATGAATGTTATCATTGCTCATGTTTGGGGGTTGTCCTTGTAGGTACTTTTGGCATGATAAGAAGGGGCTAAAGCGGGTTGAGGTGATGAGCTTGTGAAGAACACTTTGGTAGATGAAGGACAGGATTACTTTTGTATAGTGTCTACTATAGGAGTAGTGTAAAGCTATAGTAAATACATTCATTTGATTGGGAATGTAACTAATCCATTTGATAGTCCTCATTTTTTGGCATGTAATTCTTAAGGCTCATAGTCTCAACACGATTATTTTACTCTGATAATTTATGTTATCTCTAATTATGTCTTTAATTCGCACTTAAGGAACTAGGGTCCTTACACTATTTGTGGGCAACCACATTCGTCAAAGGATTGTTCAGGATGTTATGTCTATGGCGACAGAGGCCACTTTGCTCGGCAGTGTCCCAACAGGGGAAGACAACAGAACTCTGCGGAGAGGCCTGCGGACAGAGCAGTACAACACAGGCCACCATTCGTGCCAAGACAGTATGGAGGTCAGCCGACGGGGCAACCTTAGGGGCAAGTGTATGCTTTGACGAGGGAGCAGGCTACAGCGGCTCCGGAGGAGGTGATAGCGGGTACGTGTCTTTTATTTACGCACCCTGCTCTTATATTGATAGACACAGGTGCGTCACACTCTTTTGTGTCGATGAGTTTTGTTGAAAGGCACCACATATGCACTTCTCCGTCGCCCATGCCTCTTACAGTCTCGACACCCGCTGGAAGAAGTTTGACTACAGATCAGATTGTCTATGATGGCCTCCTTTATTTTGAGGATAATGAACTAAGGTCAGATTTGATTGTTCTGGGGATGTCAGACTTTGACTGTATTGTAGGCATTGATGTTCTAAACAGGTATCAGGCAGTCGTGAACTGCAGGCAGAGGACTGTCCGATTCAGGTCAGATATGGGAGTCCAGTGGACATTCTTTGGGGATGGTTCTCGTCCAAAGATCCCGTTGATATCTGCTGTCAAGATGGCACAGTTATTGGGACGAGGCCATACTTGATACCTCACCTATGTTGTTGATGTTACTGGGAAGAAAGAAGACTTGAAAGTCGAGGATGTGCCCGTAGTGGCGGAGTTTCCTGATGTTTTTCCAGAGGAGATTCCCGGATTCCCACCGACGAGAGAGGTCGAGTTTGGGATTGAGTTACTACCGGGGACGTCTACCATTTCTCGTGCCCCGTATAGGATGGCACCAGCGGAACTAAGAGAGTTAAAGATTCAGTTGCAAGAGCTCCTTGATAAAGGCTACATACGCCCTAGCGTGTCGCCCTGGGGTGCGCCTGTCTTATTTGTTAAGAAGAAAGATGGATCGATGCGTCTATGCATTGACTACAGGCAACTGAACAAAGCCACAGTAAAGAATAAGTATCCGCTCCCAAGGATTGATGATTTGTTTGACCAACTGCAGGGTACGAGGCTCTACAGTAAGATCGATCTGAGGTCGGGGTACCATCAGATTCGAGTAAGAGAAGATGATGTTCCGAAGACAGCTTTCAGGACTAGATATGGACACTATGAATTCTTAGTCATGCCTTTTGGGGTGACAAATGCCCAGCTGTTTTCATGAGTATGATGAACAGAGTGTTCCAGCCATTTTTGGATCAGTTCGTCATAGTCTTCATTGACGACATACTTATTTACTCCCGGACTGAAAAAGAACACGCGGAGCACTTGAGGACAGTACTCCAGATCCTCAGGGATCATCAGCTATATGAAAAGCTCAGCAAGTGCGAGTTCTGGTTGAGCAGCGTGGTATTCTTAGGTCATGTTATATCTAGCAGTGGGATATCTGTGGATCCCAGGAAGATTGAGGCTGTGATGGAGTGGGCTGCACCCACTTCTGTACCTGAGATACAGAGTTTTTTTGGTTTGGCAGGATATTACCGACGTTTCGTCGAGGGTTTTTCAAAGATCGCCAAAACCCTGACACAGCTGACTCAGAAAGGAGTCCCCTTCTTTTGGTCCGAGGCTTGTGAGGAAAGTTTCCAAGAACTGAAGCGTCGCTTGACTACAGCGCCTGTATTGGTGATTCCGTCTGAGAATAAGAGATTTGCCTTGTATACGGATGCGTCACTGCAGGGTTTGGGCTGTGTGTTGATGCAAGATAAGCATGTGGTGGCTTATGCATCGAGGCAGTTGAAGCTACACGAGGCTAGGTATCCAGTGCATGATTTGGAACTGGCGGCCATCATTTTTGCCTTGAAGATTTGGAGGCATTACTTGTATGACACGTTTTTCACTATATATACGGACCATAAGAGCCTGAAGTTCTTATTCACTCAGGCAGAGTTGAATATGAGGCAAAGAAGGTGGATGGATTTACTCAAAGACTATGATTGTGAAATTGAGTACCATCCAGGTAAAGCAAACTTAATAGCAGACGCCTTAAGTCGGAAGGTGAAGAGTACTGCAGAGGATGTTATGTATTTGTCGACTTTGATGACTTCTTATTGCCATCTGGGCTATGATTTCGATATAGACACGTCGCCTGTGCGAGTGTCGACCTTATTGGCGGAGCCAGATATATTTGAGGCAATCAGGAAGGCCCAGAGATCGGATAATGAGGTTCAGAGATGGACGTCATTGGTACTAAAGGGTCAGCCATCCAAGTTCAGAGTGGCTGAGGATGATTCTTTAAGACTGGGCAACCGATGGGTAGTCCCAGATGCACCAGAGTTACGTAGAGGAATATTGGAATGAGCTCACATTAGTCGGTTCAGTATCCACCCAGGAGGAAGAAAGATGTACAAAGACCTATGCGGTCAATTCTGGTGGAGGCGCATGAAGCGTGATGTGACTGCCTTTGTTAAAAGATGTTTGATCTGCCAGCAGGTAAAGGCAGAGAGGCAGAGGCCTGGTGGCGAGCTGAAGAGCTTAGAGGTACCTGAATGGAAGTGGGATCATATATCTATGGATTTCGTGACCCACTTGCCAAGGACGGCCTCAGGATTCGATGCGATCTGGGTGATCGTGGATAGGCTGACGAAGGTGGCTCACTTCATCCCTTACAGCATGTCGTATACATACTTAAAGATCGCCCAAATGTATATACGGGATGTGGTGAGGTTGCATGGTATTCCAGTCTCGATAGTGTCTGACAGAGACCCGAGGTTCACTTCACATTTCTGGGAGGGTCTCCAGACAGCTTTGGGCATAGAGGTGAGACTGAGTACGGCCTATCACCCTCAGACAGACGGCCAAACGGAGCATACCATTCAGACGCTCGAGGACATGTTGAGGGCATGTATTTTGGAGTTTGATACTCCGTGGCAGGATCAGTGCCGTTGGTGGAGTTCTCCTATAATAACAGTTATCAGGCGAGCATTCAAATGGCTCCTTTTGAAGCTCTGTATGGACGACGATGTAGATCACCGCTGTATTGGGAGGACTTGACTAGCAAAGTGGTCGGAGGACCGGATATGATCAAGGACATGGAAGAAAAGATTAAGATAATACGCCAAAAGATGAAAGCGGCCCAGGATAGGCAAGCAGCCTATGCCAATAATCGGCGACGACCGCTGGAATTCCAGTTAGGAGACAGGGTCTTCTTAAAGATCTCGCCCTTCAGGGGTGTGGTTCGTTTTGGGATGCGGGGAAAGTTATCTCCTAGGTATGTCGGGCCATATGAAGTGTTGCAGCGAATCGGTACATTGGCTTATCGTTTGGCTCTACCGCCATCTTTATCAGGCATACACGATGTTTTCCATGTCACTATGTTAAGGAAGTACGAGCCAGATCCGTCTCATGTCTTACAGCCTACTGAAGTACAGTTAGACTCAGATGTGTCCTACGTAGAACAACCAATCAGAATTCTGGATCGAGAGGATCGCAGACTAGAAGCAAAGTTATACCGATGGTCATAGTTCAGTGGGATCGTCGGGGTGTCGAGGAGGCAACGTGGGAGACGGAACGACATATGGTGCAGCACTATCCGGAACTATTCTATGGTATGTTTTTATGTTTAGTTTCGATATGGTGATGCATGTAGATTTCGGGGACAAAATCTTATAAGTAGGGGAGTAATGTAATACCCCCGAAATGTTATTTGATTATGTGCCATGATGATAATTTATGATATGTTTAAGGGTTGTGGTGTATTTAAATTGGGGGTTATATTGATGTTATGATGATATGATTTAGGGGGCATGTTGGGTGTTTTAAAGGGGTGTATTAATTAAATGAAGTTATAAATATCGAGTGAGGATATTTTAATACATCGTAATAAATACCAGAACACAATTAAACACCACATGACCACCCCAACCCTCACCACCCCACCCCCAAAGTCGGCCACCCTCCCCTAAATACACCCTTCCCCCACTCCACCCCCTCTCCCTCTTCCTCTCCCAAAAAAATCGTGCCTGTAAGCTGTAAGAGAAGGAAGGAAAAGCTTGGGTTGAAGAGTGTTTAAATCCTTGCAAAGAGGAGCAAAAAGGGAGGGGTAAGTTGGTACTCTGTTTTTCGGAGTCTTTGAGTGAGGTTGGGTTTTGTTGAATGATTTTTATGCATGCTAAGTATAGGTTTGGGTGAAACCTTTTTATGGGTAATTACATGGAAGTATTATGTAACTACTAGCATGTTTGCTCGAGCATATTACATGTTTTATGTGGTAGATTTCTAGTTATGAAACTATGTGCTCGAAAATCTGGGCAAAGATGAACATACTCTGTTTTCTGTAAGGGTTGGTTGAGGTCGAAGATTTTGATGATGTTATGACGCATGTTAGCATAGGTTTTGTTAAACCTTTGATTTAAGTACCTACATGGAAGTTTTATGAAGTTCCTAACATGTTTGTTTGAGCAAGTATGATGTGTTATGAAGTAGAAATGAAGGTAGGAAAGGAGGTGCTCAAAAATCTGGGGAAGTCCCGATTTTTCAGAGCGCTCGATCGATCGAGATTTTGGTCCCGATCGATTGAGCGAGGCAGAAAGTTTAAGGCATGTTTTGAATTTCACGTGCCGATCGATCGAAGTATTTCTCGATCGATCGGTGAAGCTCCTCGGTCGATCGGTAAAATGTTTCGATCGATCGATCGATCGAGGCAGAGTGTTGGAGCACGGTTTATGCACAGTTTCTCGATCGATCGAGACCTTGGGGCCGATCGATCGAGAGAGGCGGAATGTTGAAAAGTAAAATGATGATTTATTTTGTTAAGTTTATGGTATGAGATGGTATTGAGGCATCTAATATGTTATTATGTGGTCTTGTAGAACCATCCCAGTTACCAACTCAATCAAGGAGATAAAGTCTGTTGACTCCTCCTCCTTTTAAAAAGGTACGTAAGAGACGTACGGGCATTGGACGGTAAAACATACCTTTACACTACGACTATGCTTTTATTGCATGAGTATACATGATGAAATGATGATATTTATAAGATGTTTATATATATCCATACGATGTTATTATGTGGTAAGATGCCACGGGGTAAGATGCCCATATGGTAAGAGGTCATACGATGTTATTATGTGGTAAGATGCCACGGGGTAAGATGCACATATGGTAAGAGGCCATACGATGTTATTATGTGGTAAGATGCCACGGGGTAATATGCCCATATGGTAAGATGCCATACGATGTTATTATGTGGTAAGATGCCACGGGTAAGATGCCCATATGGTAAGAGGCCATACGATGTTATTATGTGGTAAGATGCAATGGGGTAAGATGCCCATATGGTAAGAGGCCATACAATGTTATGATGTGGTAAGATGCCACAGGGTAAGATGCCCATATGCATGAACATGAATCAAGGACAACAAAAAGAAGTTAATGAATAACCAGCATATTTACTTAACCAATATTTCATGCATTTACTGTGATGTTTTTATGATGTTAAGTAAGATTGTATATGCTCATGATGTGTTGTCCCTGTAGGTACACTTTTGGGCTAAAGGACTAAGGGTCGGGTTGAGGCAGTGAGCTACGAGGAACACAGGAATGTATAGGATTCAAGTCATGATTAGTATCTACTCTAGGAGTAGTGTAAATCTAAATGTTAACATTCTTTTGGGAATGTAATGAATTACTTGTGAAGTTTTGTATTTTGGGCCTGTAATCCTGTTAGCTCATGTAACAACCGGAACCTTAAGATGTTATTTAATGCATGATTAGTCCTTCTTATGTCTCTATAACACTGTTAGGGTAGCGAGGCCCTACATTTTTGTAGGATTTTGGTATTGAACTATTATTGGGTTCTAATATTGATTTGTGTGAATATGTAGAACCATCCCAGGTGGCGACACAGCCAAGGAAGTGAAGTCCTACCACATCCTACTTTTTGGAAAGGTACGTAGAAGACGTACGGGCACCCAACGGTACATGTATCTAATATACTCATTGATTATGCATTGTGGATGCGAGTATATATGGAATTATGCATTGTGGATGCAAATACATGTTGAATTATGCATGATGATTGTATATGCATATGATGATTATTGGTGCACATCCCATGAGTCGTGGTCATCCCTTGATGATTTTAATGCTTGCCACTATTTGATTTGGTGCCGCTAAATGTGAAGCGATGGGTGGGAGCGCCGCATGTCACATTTAAACGTGGTTATCATATGAGGCGAGGAAAGAATATTTGCCGCTAAATGTGAAGCGAGGGGTGGGAGGGCCGCATGTCCATTGAAGCGAGGTTATTCTATGCCTCCGATATGAAAAGCGAGGGGCATTAAAATACATTGTGATGAACAGACTAGGGATTGGTGATTGGTAATTGGTGATGATGAAATGGTATTGTGTCATGACATATGTGGACCATTAAATAATCTATTTGATTATACTCATGAGTTATGGTACAGGGACAACCAAACAGGAAGCGTTTAAAATGCATGGGGAAAACAGGAAGTGTTTTATTATGGTTTATGCATTTACGCCTTATATTCATATTTTGTTGGATATGAATAATATTATTGCTCATGTTTGGGGGTTGTCCTTGTAGGTACGTTTTGGCATGAAAAAGGGGCTAAGGCGGGTTGAGGCGGTGAGCTTGTGAAGAACACTTTTGAGAAATGAAGGACATGATTACTTTTGTATAGTGTCTACTCTAGGAGTAGTGTAAAGCTATAGTTGATAACATTCATATTTTGATTGGGAATGTAATTAATCCATCGATAGTCCTTGAATTGACATGTAATTCTTAAGGCTCATAGTCTCAACACGAACATTTAAACTCTGATGATGTATGTTAGCTCTAATTATGCCTTAAATCCGCACTTAAGGAACTATGGTCCTTACATTAGTGGTATCAGAGCCAGGTTAGAGAACCCGGGAACGAGTGAAGGGTAGCCTTAGCATGATTGGCTAGGTGCTTACATTTGAAGCATGTTTATGCATGTGGTGCATATTGTTGTATACACTGTTATACTAACATGCTTATTATCATTTCTGTTATCTAACGGCATAACACATATATGTTTGTTTTGGAGTTGTTTTAACCCTTGTGTTACAGCATGGCGGCTATGAACTTGGGAAACCTCAATGAAGAGGTGGGTGATGTTGGCAGTGTTAATGCGAGCATTCGTCAGGCAAACCCTTTACCTCCACCAACTGTAGGCATGGAACTAGTGGCTCAGTTGTTACTACCTGGTGAGATCAGTTTGACTCAGTTTCTGTCTTACCACCCGCCCCGGTTTGAGGGGACAGAATCAGGAGAGGAGGCTGAGGAGTGGCTAGAAAGGCTTGAACAGATATTTGTATCCGCTCCTTGTGCTGTTACAGCATGGCTGAGGCTGGCGGAGTTCCAGCTGGCAAAGAAACCTTCCATGTGGTGGAGGAGCACGGTAATGGAACTGAGAGCACATGGCGCATTGATCAATTGGACGCTCTTCAGAACCCGGTTTCTGAACCGGTACTTCTCTGCGGCGGCGAGACAGATGAAGGAAGATGAGTTCGCAAACTTGAAACAAGGAAGCATGTCAGTGTCAGACTATGCTATGCACTACTCTTCGTTGTTGAGGTATGTTCCACACATTGCCACCAATGGACATGCGAAGATGAGAAATTTTCTGAAGGGATTACGGCCGGAACTATTTGACCGGGTTATCACCAATAACCCCACTTCCTTTGATGATGCTCTTACGAGAGCAGAACTTGCGGAGATCGGAGTTGGGGCCTATCCTAATGCTGTACCCCCACACGTGCCACAACAGAGGCAAGCAACTGATAGCTTGAGGCCCCGAGGGGAGTCATTTAAGCCCCGTGGTGCCTCTTCATCCTCACGGTTTAGCGGAAAGAAATCTTTTGGTCGGAAGCAAGAGAACAAGAAGAACAATTGGCCGACCAACCGAGGGCCTATGCAAGGAAATAGATCGGGGGAGTCAAGGTGCGACAATTGTGGAGGGCCGCATTCTCCGAATAATTGCCCTGCTTGTTATAGTTGTGGCAAGATGGGCCACATCTCTCGGTATTGCCCCACTCGGGGAGGTGGTGTGTGCTTATCGTGTACGCCCAAATTAACCCCACTCAATCCTCAAGATTGATAACAATAATGTAGTAGTGTGAGTAGGGATCGATCCTACGAGGAGGTGTGAATCTTTGTGTTAATGAAAATCAAAACAAAAGAATAATAAAGGATGGGGTTGTGAGGTTGAATTATACTAATGAAAATTAAAAACAAAGATTAACTAATGAAAGCGATTCTTGGTATCGGTCGACTCTACCTTGGATATTATCATCTATTTCATCGATTCACAAAAGACTCAATTTTACTTCAATATTCATCAATTGGAAATCTAATTCCTCCTTCACCTTATTCATAGTCAATTAGTCCAAGCGTTCTAATTTAACTTTCACCAATCAATCAATCTCTATATGCATATTCAAGATTAAAATCATGACATCATTCAAAACTAGTGAGCGATGAATCTAAACAACATAAACACAAGCGGTTTATATAATTTAGTCAATGGTTTTCTCTAAGAATTTAATAACACCAACAGCAGGCAATTATCGATCTTAGTTGCTTCTTCAATTAGATTACTCAAACAATCTCTTATTTGATATCCAATTAGCAATAGATTATATGCAAGTTATTAGGTTGTCAATCCAATAAACAAACATCAATCATATCAACAAAATCAGAAAAACAATGAATTCAATAAAATCGATAAACAAAAGCGTATGAATCTCCCCAAGATAAATAAATCCAAGGTTTTATCTTCCTCAACCAAGAATTAAGACTAGCTACACATAATTAAAACAAAACTATAAATAAAAACAAGGGAAAGAAAACTAATCCGATCTCCGCTCGTCGAGGTGTTAATCCCGCCTTCGCTTCGATCTTCGTAGACGTTCTTCAACAAAATTGAAAGAAAATATAAAACTAGTCTAAAATTATGCTACCCTAACTATCTAGATGTTTTCAAGTCTGAAATTCGAGTTCTATATGTAGGGAGGCTAGGAGGTAGGTTAGAATCCATATAGGAAGGAAAGAAATCAAGAATTCAAGCTTTCCAAAACTCTGCTGGCGATCGATCGGCGCTGGCTGGCGATCGATCGCCAGCCTTTATTTTTCAGGCAGAATGTATCTGCGCTCGATCGCGGATTTTGCCGATCGATCGCGGATTTTTAACGTTTTCTGGCGAGTTTCGTATTTTGGCCATAACTTTCTCATACAAACTCCGAATTCAACGAATCAGCTGTCCACGCGAAGATAACTCAAAGATCTACAACTTTTCTATGGACCACATTTCCAAAACTTGGCTTGAAGATATATAAATTTGAGGAGAAAGGAGCAACATGTGTCTTTGATTCCGGTTTTTTCCTCTTTTCTTCAACTTTACTCCTTTCATCATTTTAGCTTGATTTCTTCACATTTTCCTACATTTACACAAATATACGATTAGGTAGCATATGTATCAATTTATTCATCAAAATATACCAAATCGTAGACAATTAAGCGCAGTAGATGTGTCTATTTCTAGCCATATCAGGAGGACGGTCAGAGTTTCAAGGAAACAGGCCGAGATTTGATGACAGGGCAGTGCACCAGAGGCTGCAGTTTGTGCCTCGACCATCGGGAGGTCAGACAGTGGGACCGTCTCAGGGACATGTGTATGCGCTGACCAGAGAGCAGGCCCAGGCAGCCCCGGAGGAGGTGATCGCCGGTACGTGCCATTTACTTACGTACCCTGCTTTTATTTTGATAGATACAGGTGCCTCCCACTCTTTTGTATCTGTGGGCTTTGTGGAAAGACACCATATGCGCACGTCTTCTCTACCCACGCCTCTTATGGTCTCGACACCCACTGGAAGAAATGTTGTTGCCGATCAGTTTCTGGCAGATTGCCTCATTTATTTTGAGGACAACGAGTTGAAGGCAGACTTGATTGTGTTGGGCATGTCAGACTTCGACTGCATTGTGGGTATTGACATTCTGAACAGATATCAGGCAGTGGTAGATTGTCGGCAGAGAACAGTAAGGTTCAGATCTGATTTGGGGTTACAGTGGACTTTTTAGGCAAAGGTTCTCGTGCGAAGATTCAGTTGATTTCGGCAATCAAAATGTCTCAGTTGTTGGAACGTGGACACACGGGCTATCTCATCTATGCCGTGGACACGTCCGGGAAGAATAAAGAACTTAGAATTGAGGATGTACCCGTAGTAGCAGAGTTTGCTGATGTATTCCCGAAGGAGATTCCCGGATTCCCACCGGCTAGAGAAGTCGAGTTTGGGATTGAGTTATTACCGGGGACATCCGCTATCTCTCGTGCACCTTACAGGATGGCACTGACAGAGTTGAGAGAATTGAAGGAACAGTTGCAGGATCTCCTTGACAAAGGATATATACGCCCGAGCGTATCGCCATGGGGTGCACCGGTTCTCTTTGTAAAGAAGAAGGATGGTTCGATGCGGTTGTGCATCTATTACCGGCAACTGAATAAGGCCACAGTGAAGAACAAGTATCCTCTCCCAAGGATTGATGATTTGTTTGACCAGTTGCAAGGTACTAGACTTTATAGCAAGATCGATTTGAGATCCGGGTATCACCAGATTCGAGTCAGGGAGGAAGATGTGCAGAAGACAGCATTTCGGACTCGGTATGGGCACTATGAGTTCTTAGTCATGCCTTTTGGGGTGACAAATGCCCCCGCTGTCTTTATGAGTCTAATGAACAGAGTGTTTCAGCCTTATCTTGATCAGTTCGTCATTGTATTCATCGACGACATTCTCATCTACTCCCGGAGCGAGGAAGAGCACGTGAAACACTTGAGGACAGTGCTCCAGATCCTCAGATATCACAGTTGCATGCCAAGCTCAGCAAGTGTGAATTTTGGTTGAGCAGTTTTAAGTAATCCAACAATCATGGAACGCAGCGGAATTTAAAAATTTGGATTACTAAACCGCGGATCTATACATAGGTTGTTCATATCGGATAAAGGAATAAAGGTCTCACCCTTGTAGCGTGTTTGAACAGATTCCACGGAGCTGCACCATGTCCAACGCCTCCTCCGAGTCACTAGCAAAACTTGTTAAGTTTTGCCTCAACGGTATCCACACGATCAAATCGGGAAGGGATCGTTCAAGAACAAGTTTCTAGACTCGTTCTTGAACCGGAATCAAAACCACACAAGGTTCACAACCAATAAAGCGGCGGCCGAACAACTCCTCCAAGCAATCGGCGGCGGCCGTGGCTCTTGGAGAGGAAGAAGGCGGCCGAGAGCTTCAAGCTAGGTTTTGGTTTTGATGATTGTGATATCAAGGAATGAATTTCTAATTGATCACCTTGTTATTATTATAAACAATTTAATTAAAGGCTTTCACAAAGCCTCATGGGCTCAAACCCATGATTTAATTAAATCCTCATAATTATTTAATTAAGACTCTCTTTAATTAATTAATTCATCCAATGAATTTAATTCCCTTCTCCAATTTAATCGTTTGTGGGACCCGATAGGTTCTTGTAATGTTGGCAGTGACATAAAATCTCATTTTACGTTACAAGCAAAGAGCGGTGTCTAGCAACACATCAAGGCTACCCAAATTACAAGAATGTCAATGACTCGACATAACCTTTAGAACTTGTGATAATATTAACCATGTAACTTAATCCATTTGTCCTTTGTGTTTAGATTGAACACGAGTTATTGAATAGTCATACTCATATATTCAATCTTTATTTCTTGATCCCCAAGTAGAACTAGAATAAACGAATAAGCTCGATATCTCATATCGACTCATTCGAGCATGGCCATGCATTTTAGTTCTCACTTGATCAAGGGCCAAACACTTCTCCTGTTATATAGGAGGGACAAATCCTATATCGATCAGTCAACATCCCTCTACATAATTTGTAGTGTATCCAATAATCGCATTTATAGTTTACCCTGTTACGGGTAACGTTTGACAATAACAAGATACATAACTCCTTATGTTGGGATCTCTGATGATCACAAGTCGTAAGGATTATATACATTATTATCACTATGAGAATTGCATATGACGATCATATAACTATCCATGTTGCATTCTCATGGTGGGTCTGTCCAGTACATCGTTCTCTAACATGTACCCATGTGTTGATTTGATATCTCATATCAATGAACAATTCATCAATCAACACATACTAGTCTCTACGTATTATCATTATCCATATTCATGATAATACTTGACTAGGGACATCTTTAAGAATAATACAATATTATTCTAAGGACATTAACATATATATTAATTCAAATTGCACAGTTAAAAGAATAATATATAATAATGAATTGCCATTCATAAAATCATAAACATTGTATGTCAAAACAGTCATCTAATGACTTGTCTTAGGGCATATCCCAACAAATCTCCCACTTGCACTAAGACCACTCAGACATATACCTAATGCCTAGAGATCTAGTATGACGATCATGCTTCTGCTGTGACAGTGGCTTCGTCAATGGGTCAGATACATTATCATCTGTTGGTACTTTGCATATTTTAACATCTCCCCTTTCAACGATTTCTCGAATGAAATGGAAACGCCTAAGTATGTGCTTGGATCTTTGGTGAGATCTAGGTTCCTTAGCCAATGCGATCGCTCCATTGTTGTCACAATAGAGTTCTATCGGATCTTTAATGCTAGGCACCACTCCAAGTTCAGAAATGAACTTCGTAATCCAAACAGCTTCCTTTGCTGCATCCGAGGCAGCAATATACTCAGCTTCCGTTGTAGAGTCGGCTACTATTTCTTGATTTGAACTCTTTCAGCTCACAGCACCTCCATTTAGGCAATACACATATCCAGATTGCGATCGAAAATCATTTTTGTCGGTTTGAAGCTTGCATCAGTGTAACCAATTACATTGAGCTCTTCCTCACCTCCATAAATCAAGAATGTATCCTTAGTTCTTCTCAAGTACTTCAGGATATTCTTGACAGCAATCCAGTGACCTTCACCTGGATCAACTTGATATCTGCTCGTCATGCTCAAAGCATACGATACATCGGGACGAGTACATATCATGGCATACATGATAGATCCAATAGCTGACGCATATGGGATCTTACTCATGCGTTGTCTCTCATCTGGTGTTGAAGGACACTGTTCCTTCGAGAGATATATACCATGTGTCATAGGCACGAATCCTTTCTTTGATTCTTGCATGCTAAACTTTTTAAGCACTTTGTCTATGTATGTACTTTGACTTAGGCCAAGAAGTCTTCTCGATCTATCTCTATAGATCTTGATTCCTAATACATAGGTGGCTTCTCCCAAGTCTTTCATCGAAAAGCAGTTCCCTAGCCAAATCTTTACAGATTGTAAGGCAGGGATATCATTTCCAATGAGAAGTATGTCATCTACATACAACACTAGGAAAATGATTAAGCTCCCACTGACCTTCTTGTAGACACAAGGTTCATCTTCGTTTTTTATAAAACCAAACTCTTTGATTGCATCATAAAAACGAAGATTCCAACTCCGAGAAGCTTGCTTCAATCCATAAATGGATCGTTGTAGCTTGCATATCTTTCCAGCATCCTTTGGATCGACAAAACCCTCGGGCTGTGTAATGTACACATCCTCGAGCAGATTTCCATTAAGGAAAGCTGTTTTGACATCCATCTGCCAGATTTCATAATCATGAAATGCAGCTATTGCAAGCAAGATCCTTATGGATTTAACCATGGCCACTGGTGAAAAGGTTTCATCATATTCAATACCATGAATTTGTTTGAATCCTTTTGCAACCAGCCGACCTTTATAGGTTTGTACATTACCATCCATATCGGTCTTTTTCTTGAAAATCCATTTGCACTCTATGGGTCGCACCCCTTCAGGTGGATCAACCAAAGTCCATACTTGGTTTGCATACATGGATTCCATCTCAGATTTCATGGCTTCTTGCCATTTCTCAGAATCAGTGCCCATTATAGCTTGTTGATAAGATGACGGCTCATCCTCATCAATAAGTAGTAAGTCACCTTGTTGAGTCACAAGAAATCCATATCTCTGTGGCTCCCGGTGTTCTCTTACAGACCTACGCTGGCATTGTGTCTCTTGAGCAGGAACTTCTTCCACAACAGCTTGCGGTGCCTGCTCTGTTTCCATCTCAATATCAGGTTCAGTGTTTTCTTGTGGTTGAACTTCACTAAGTTCTATTTTTCTCCCACTGGTTTTTCTAGAAATAAATTCTCTTTCAAGAAATACACCAGTCCGAGCAACAACTACTTTGTTCTCGGTGGGATAATAGAAATAGTATCCTTTTGTTTCCTTAGGATACCCCACAAATAAACACTTATCAGATTTGGGCCCAAGTTTGTTAGTGGCGTGACGTCTAACGAAAGCCTCACAACCCCAAATCTTCATAAAAGACATACTAGGACGCTTCCCAGTCCATATCTCATATGGTGTCTTTTCCACTGATTTAGATGGAACACGGTTTAGTAAGAAAATCGCTGTTTCTAGAGCGTGTCCCCAAAACGATATCGGAAGATCTGCATGACTCATCATTGATCTAACCATGTCTAACAAGGTTCGATTTCTCCTCTCGGATACACCATTCCATTGTGGAGTATACGGAGGAGTGAGTTGTGGGACTATCCCACACTCTTTTAGATAGTCATGAAACTCTTGGCTTAAGTATTCACCTCCTCGATCTGATCGAAGGATTTTGATACTTTTGCCAAGTTGGTTTTGTACTTCATTCTTGAAATCTTTGAACTTTTCAAAGGTTTCATGCTTATGCTTCATTAGGTACACATACCATATCTACTGAGGTCATCAGTAAATGTAACGAAGTATTGAAAACCACCTCTAGCTTGTGTACTTATTGGTCCACTTACATCACTATGTATTAGTCCCAATAAAACATTTGCCCTTTCAACATGTCCCTTGAAAGGGCCTTTAGTCATCTTGCCCATTAAACAAGATTCGCATGTTTCATATGATTCAAAATCAAATGAATCTAATACTCCATCCTTATGAAGTTTAGATATGCGGTTTTCGTTTATGTGGCCCAAGCGACAATGCCAGAGGTAAGTCGGATTACAATCATTATTTTTAATCCTTTTAGTATTTATGTTATAGATAGGCATATCAAGATTTAATAAATAAAGACCATTCACCATTTGTGCACTAGCATAAAACATATCATTTAAATAAATAGAACAACAGTTGTCCTTTATTATAAAAGAAAAACCACACTTGTCTAAACAAGAAATAGAAATTATGTTTTTGGTAATAGATGGCACAAAATAACAGTCTTTTAAAATCAACGATAAACTAGAAGGCAAAGATAAATAATAATCTCCTATAGCTAATGCAGCAACTCTTGCTCCATTTCCAACTCGGAGATCAACTTCGCCTTTCGCCAACAATCTACTCTTTTTGAGGTCCTGCACATTTACACAAATGTGAGATCCACATCCAGTATCTAATACCCATGATGAAGAAGTAGATAAATTGACTTCTATAACAAAAATACCTGAAGTGGAAGTCACACTTCCTTTCTTTAGATCCTCCAGATATACTTTGCAGTTTCTTTTCCAATGGCCGGTCTCACCGCAATGGAAACAGTTCCCTTCCTTCGCTATCCCTCCCTTTGGTTTCAGTGCAGATGACTTTGGCTTAGATTTAACAAAGACCTTCTTGTTCTTCTTGAAGTTCTTAGCTTTAGTCTTTCCCTTGCTCTTATTCACAATAAGAACATTTGTCGGTTTAGACTTCTTGCTATTTGCTTCAAAAGTTCTAAGCATACCAAGTGACTGTGGTAGTGTCTTTTCAATTTCAATCATATTGTAATTTAAGACGAATTGACTGAAGCTTTCAGGCAACGATTGCAAGATCACGTCAGTGGCCAACTCTTGGTCCAAAGGAAAACCCAGTTTCTCCAGATTCTCAATATACCCAATCATCTTGAGTACATGAGTTCCAACCAGACTTCCTTCTACCATTCTACACTGGAATAACGCCTTAGAGACGTCATACCTCTCTTGTCTTGCTTGTTGTTGGTACAGTTGCTTAAGGTGTTCGATCATATCAAACGCCTCCATTTCCTCATGTTGCTTCTGAAACTCAGAGTTCATGGTGGCTAGCATAAGGCACCCAACATCAAGTGCGTCACTTTGATGCTTCTTGTAAGCATCTTTTTCGGCTCTTGTAGCCGTTAGGGGAGGTTCCTCAGCGGGTAAGGGTTCCTTTAGGATATATTGTTTCTTTTCTTGTTTGAGGACTATCCTCAAGTTCCTATGCCAGTCTAGGAAATTTGTCCCATTTAATTTGTCCTTCTCAAGGACCGATCGCAGTGATAGAGTGCTTGTTACGTTGTTAGTTGCCATGGATATCTACAATATAAATATGCAAAATAAGTTTATGATTTAATCATTTAACATGGTCTTATATTAAATGATACTCCCACTATTTTGTTTAAAAAATATCAACCCTCGAAACCTTTAGTGGGCCAAGATCCATATTTCGCCTAATCTTGAGTTAGCTTTGGCTAATCGCCCAAGACTCGGTTATTTAGGTAGACAACACTTTGTCAATTATATCACATATAATTCTTGGATAGTTGGATGAACAACGCTTTGTTAAATTCATCAAATGAATTATTATCCAACCCATGCCTCTAGGTTCCCAATCCTATTGAGATAACCTAGTTAAGTCGTACCCAATTTAAAGTATAACGGATATCACTTTTATCCATTCGCGCCTTACTAAGATTGCATGGTGCTTTGCTTTGGCAAACCCACACATGTACAATCAAAGTTTTTGACGAGTACTTTTAATTTGGAAGGCATCTAAAACTTAATATTTTAGAGGGATTTATTGATCTCATGATTAGTTTGATAATTTAAAATATGTCCACTACATATAGTTGTATACATATCTACATATATGTGTAATACAATTATCAATCTAAAACATAAGATAAATCATGCATCAACATACATAATTAAACATGACATGGTTATAGCCCCTACTAACGATTTTCTCAAGCCAATGAGAAAAACCTAAGAGTCAACCTAAAGTAACTTCACAAGAACCTTCCTTTGGCTCCTATTTGTGAATGGCCTCCTCGTCCCGGCACCTTGCTCCATCTTCATTGATCACCATCAACAATTTAAACTATAATATTTACAAGATATAGAATTCCTCGATTCACATTCGAGGGGAACATAGGGGAGGGATAACATTTAGAATAAAAGAGAGAAGGCACGACACGCAGGTCGTATTATAAATTACAAACATTCACAAATCCTATCTAATAGGTCAAAGGGCTATAACCACGCACCATGCTCAAACAACACATAAATCATGCATTAACATTTAATTAATTAAATTCTAAACATTTTAAAATTTAAATCTAATTAAAACTGTAAAATAATTTTTGAAAAATTATCGTACGCTCGGGACATCACATGCCACGAACTTAAGGCGACTCAAAACATGAACCAAATGGGTCCGACCCATCTAACCATACGGCTGGACCATGCATGGGCCTAGGGTTCGAAACCCTAGCCCATGACCGAACCATGCTCGAGCGGCGGCGGTGCTAGGGTTCCAAACCCTAGCCGCCTCGCACCATGTTGAGTTTTTCATCGAGCCATCTTGATTGAAACAATGGAATTTGTTAGCCACGAGTCACGGTCAGGCCATGCACGGGGTTGGCTCAACCATCGCGAGCCAAGGGTTCGAAAACCCTAGCTCTCATGTGGTGAAGCCACTAATCCATGCATGCGTGAACCATTATCGAGCCAAAGAGTTCAAAACTCATCCACGTCTCGAAACCTCCATTCACGAACATGATCCACAACGACTAGGCCATCTCGAGCCAAGGGTTGGAAAACCCTAGGCCTCATGTGGCCAAGCCGTGGGTCAATTCGCTAGGGGGTGGCCGAAACTTTGTCCAATTATTTGATTATTCGCCAATTATATCAAATACAATTTTATGATGATTTTCACAAAATCGATATTAACATATCATATATGTTTATACAGCTTTAATAGCATGCAATATTATTCTAATATGATTAAAACAGTTTAACCACATAAATCCGATATGAGCCTTGTACACGGCTCTGATACCACTATAAGTAATCCAACAATCATGGAACACAGCGGAATTTAAAAATTTGGATTACTAAACCGCGGATCTATACATAGGTTGTTCATATAGGATAAAGGAATAAAGGTCTCACCCTTGTAGCGTGTTTGAGCAGATTCCACGGAGCTGCACCACGTCCAACACCTCCTCCGAGTCACTAGCAAAACTTGTTAAGTTTTGCCTCAACGGTATCCACACGATCAAATCGGGAAGGGATCGTTGAAGAACAAGTTGCTAGACTCATTCTTGAACCGGAGTCAAAACCACACACGGTTCACAACCAATAAAGCGGCGGCCAAACAACTCCTCCAAGCAATCGGCGGCGGCCGTGGCTCTTGGAGAGGAAGAAGGCGGCCGAGAGCTTCAAGCTAGGTTTTGGTTTTGATGATTGTGATATCAAGGAATGAATTTCTAATTGATCACCTTGCTATTATTATAAACAATTTAATTAAAGGATTTCACAAAGCCCCATGGGCTCAAACCCATGATTTAATTAAATCCTCATAATTATTTAATTAAGACTCTTCTTAATTAATTAATTCATCCAAAGAATTTAATTCCCTTCTCCAATTTTATCTTTTGTGCAACCCGATAGGTTCTTGTAATGTTGGCAGTGACATAAAATCTCATTTTACGTTACAAGCAAAGAGCGGTGTCTAGCAACACATCAAGGCTACCCAAATTACAAGAATGTCAATGACTCGACATAACCTTTAGAACTTGTGATAATATTAACCATGTAACTTAATCCCTTTGTCCTTTGTGTTTAGATTGAACACGAGTCATGGAATAGTCATACTCGTATATTCAATCTTTATTTCTTGATCCCCAAGTAGAACTAGAATAAATGAATAAGCTCGATATCTCATATCGACTCATTCGAGCATGGCCATGCATTTTAGTTCTCACTTGATCAAGGGCCAAACACTTCTCCTGTTATATTGGAGGGACAAATCCTATCTCGATCAGTCAACATCCCTCTACATAATTCGTAGTGTATCCAATAGTCGCCTTTATAGTTTACCCTGTTACGGGTAACGTTTGACAATATCAAGATACATAACTCCTTATGTTGGGATCTCTGATGATCACAAGTCGTAAGGATTACATACATTATTATCACTATGAGAATTGCATATGACGATCATATAACTATCCATGTTGCATTCTCATGGTGGGTCTGTCCAGTACATCGTTCTCTAACATGTACCCATGTGTTGATTTGATATCTCATATCAATGAACAATTCATCAATCAACACATACTAGTCTCTACGTATTATCATTATCCATATTCATGATAATACTTGACTAGGGACATCTTTAAGAATAATACAATATTATTCTAAGGACATTAACATATATATTAATTCACATTGCACAGTTAAAAGAATAATATATAATAATGAATTTCCATTCATAAAATCATAAACAATGTATGTCAAAACAATCATCTAATGACTTGTCTTATGGCATATCCCAACACAGTGTAGTGTTTCTGGGGCATGTCATATCTAGCAGCGGGATATCTGTAGATCCCAGGAAGATTGAAGCTGTGATGGAGTGGGCTGCACCCACTTCTGTACCTGAGATATGGAGCTTTCTTGGTTTGGTGGGATATTACCGACATTTCGTCGAGGGTTTTTCGAAGATTGCCAAGCCGTTGACACGGTTGACCCAGAAGGGAGAACCATTGTTTTGGTCAGAAGCTTGTGAGGAGAGCTTCCAGGAGTTGAGGCACCGGTTGACGACGGCGCGGTATTAGTGATTCCTACGGAAAACTCCAGGTTTGTTTTGTATACCGATGCATCACTTCAGGGCCTTGGGTGTGTATTGATGCAAGATAAGCATGTGGTGGCTTATGCGTCGAGGCAGTTGAAGCCGCACGAGACTAGATACCCAGTCCATGACTTGGAATTGGCGGCTATCATCTTCACCCTGAAGATTTGGAGACATTATTTGTATGGTACTTGTTTACCATTTACACGGATCACAAGAGCCTCAAGTTTTTATTCACTCAGGCGGAGCTGAACATGAGGCAGAGAAGGTGGATGGACTTGCTTAAGGACTACGATTGTGAGATTGAGTACCATCCTGGAAAAGCTAACTTGACAGTAGACGCTTTGAGCCGGAAAGTGAGGAGTACTGCTGAGGACGTCATCAATTTGTCAGCTATGATGACCTCCTATTGCCATCTGGGCTATGATTTTGACATAGATACATCGCCTGTGTATGTATCGACCTTATTAGCTGAGCCAGATATCTATGAGAACATCAGGAGTCAGATGATGAGGTTCAGAGATGGTTATCTTTAGTACATCTTGGTCAGCCGTCGAAGTTCAGAGTGGCCGAGGACGGATCCTTGAGATTGGGTAACCGTTGGGTGGTTCCGAGTACGCCGGAGTTGCGTAGAGGGATCTTGGAGCGAGCGCATAGTAGCAGACATAGCATCCACCCAGGCGGGAAGAAGATGTATAAAGATCTACGTGATCAGTTTTGGTGGAAAAGAATGAAGTTTGATGTCGTCGCTATTGTTAAGAGGTGCTTGATCTGCCAGCAGGTTAAGGCAGAGAGACAGAGACCTGGCGGCGAGTTGAAAAGCTTGGAGATACCGCAGTGGAAGTGGGAACACATTTCCATGGACTTCGTAACTCACTTGCCGAGGAGTGCTTCGGGTTTTGATGCTATTTGGGTGATTGTGGATCGATTGACTAAGGTAGCTCATTTCATTCCCTATAGCATGACCTTCACCTTTTTGAGGATGGCTCAGTTGTATATTCGAGATGTGGTGAGATTGCATGGGATTCCCATTTCCATAGTGTCGGATCGAGATCCACGATTCACATCTCATTTTTGGGAGGGTCTTCAGTCAGCTTTGGGAACTGAAGTTAGATTGAACACTGCTTATCATCCTCATACGGATGGCTAGACCGAGCGTACTATCCAAACGCTCTAGGACATGTTGAGGGCTTGTGTATTGGAGTTCGATGCTTCTTGGCAGGATTCAATGGCTTTGGTATAGTTCTCTTATAATAATAGCTACCACGCAAGCATTCAGATGGCTCCTTTTGAGGCCCTTTATGGCAGACGGTGTAGATCACCCTTGTGTTGGGATGAGTTGGACCGCAATTCGGTCGGAGGACCGGAATTGATTCGGGAAATGGAAGAGAAAATAAAGATGATAAGGCAGAAAATGAAAGCAGCCCAGGACAGACAGGCAGCTTATGCAAATAAATGGCGGAGACCGTTGGAATTTCAGTTGGGAGATAAGGTCTTCTTGAAGATCTCGCCTTTCAGAGGCATTGTGCGATTTGGGATGCGCGGAAAACTATCTCCGAGGTATGTTGGGCCGTACGAGATCTTACAGCGCATTGGCACTTTGGCTTACCGACTAGCTCTGCCACCTTCTTTGTCTGGTATACATGATGTGTTCCATGTGTCCATGTTGCGGAAGTATGAGCCGGATCCGTCTTATGTGTTGCAGCCTTCCGAGGTTCAGTTAGAATCTGATATGTCCTATGTGGAACGGCCTGTTAGGATTCTGGATCGGGAAGACCGCAGACTTCGGAACAAAGTGATACCTATGATCAAGGTTCAGTGGGATCGCAGGGGTGTCGAGGAGGCTACGTGGAAGACGGAGAGGCATATGGTGCAGCACTACCCGGAACTATTTTCTGGTATGTTATTTATGTTTAGTTCATGTTGGGGGTAAGTGCATGTGATTTCGAGGACGAAATCTTATAAGTAGGGGAGTATTGTGATATCCCCAAAATAATTAATTGCAATTTAGGCATTAATTATGTTTATATGATTAATCATGGTGATAATTGAGTTATGTGCTGGATTTAATTATCATATTGAAATGCTTAGTCACATGATAGGCGTGACCGGGGATGCATTTCGGGATGCATGTTATGCATGTTGGGAGTTTAAGGATTATCATGGTTGTTTATGGTAATCGATAATTATTTGGTCAAGCATGAGTTTAATTGGTATTTTGTTGCATTTTGGTATAATGCTTTTAAAATATCATGTTGGGGTATTTTATACACCATGGTAATTATGGAGTGCAATTGATTTTTAATGACCCACTTATTACACCCCAAACCCCCCACCATACCATCAATTTTTAACTTTCCCCAAATCAACCACCCAAACCCTTCCCCCCTTCATTTTCGATTTTGTGCAAAAAGGTGGAGAGAAATCCTTCCAAAAGTTTGATTTGTGGAGTTTGTTGGGAGATTTGGAGTCCCCAAGAGGTATAGATACCTCCCTATTGTTTTTGTTGTGTTTGGATTAGATTTGAAATAGTTTTGAAGGGTTTTGAAATGGGTTATTTTGGGTTGGTATTATTTTGGTTGGGTATTGGATTTTGTGTTGCTTAAAGTATATTTTGAAGGTTATATTGTGTTTGATGTTGTTGGTTTGATGGTAGGGGAGTTGGTATGGATTGGAAAGGAGTTTTGGAGCAAAAATGGCGATTTTTCGAAGTGCAGGACTCGGCGATCGATCGCCCATTTTTGGCAATCGATCGCGAGCCGGCAGTGTGCTCCAGAAGCTTTTGGCGATCGATCTCCACACTTGGGCGATCGATCGGCGAGGCTGGCGATCGATCGCGCCAAGTATGGCGATCGATCGCCGAAGAAATAAAATTTGAGGTTCGGGCAGTGTGATCTCGCGATCGATCGGCCCTTCGCAGCGATCGATCGCGAGACACAAAATATGATGTTTTTGGTTATTTTTGTAGGATATTTGGTATTGGACTATTATTGGGTTCTAATATTGATTTGTGTGAATATGTAGAACCATCTCAGGTGGCGACACAGCCAAGGAAGTGAAGTCCTACCACATCTTACTTTTTGGAAAGGTACGTAGAAGACGTACGGGCACCCAACGGTACATGTATCTAATATACTCATTGATTATGCATTGTGGATGCGAGTATATATGGAATTATGCATTGTGGATGCAAATACATGTTGAATTATGCATGATGATTGTATATGCATATGATGATTATTGGTGCACATCCCATGAGTCGTGGTCATCCCATGATGATTTTAATGCTTGCCGCTATTTGATTTGGTGCCGCTAAATGTGAAGCGAGGGGTGGGAGCGCCGCATGTCACATTTAAACGTGGTTATCATATGAGGCGAGGAAAGAATATTTGCCGCTCAATGTGAAGCGAGGGGTGGGAGCGCCGCATGTCCATTGAAGCGAGGTTATTCTATGCCGCCGATATGAAAACCGAGGGGCATTAAAATACATTGTGATGAACAGACTAGGGATTGGTGATTGGTAATTGGTGATGATGAAATGGTATTGTGTCATGACATATGTGGACCATTAAATAATCTATTTGATTATACTCATGAGTTATGGTACAGGGACAACCGAACAAGAAGCGTTTAAAATGCATGGGGAAAACAGGAAGTGTTTTATTATGGTTTATGCATTTACGCCTTATATTCATATTGTGTTGGATATGAATAATATTATTGCTCATGTTTGGGGGTTGTAGTTGTAGGTACTTTTTGGCATGAAAAGGGGGCTAAGGCGGGTTGAGGCGGTGAGCTTGTGAAGAACACTTTTTAGAAATGAAGGACATGATTACTTTTGTATAGTGTCTACTCTAGAAGTAGTGTAAAGCTATAGTTGATAACATTCATATTTTGATTGGGAATGTAATTAATCCATCGATAGTCCTTGAATTGACATGTAATTCTTAAGGCTCATAGTCTCAACACCAACATTTAAACTCTCATGATGTATAGTTAGCTCTAATTATGCCTTTAATCCACACTTAAGGAACTAGGGTCCTTACAGACTTACTGAAGGATTATGATTGTGAAATCGAGTACCATTCGGGAAGAGCAAATTTGACAGCCGACGCTTTGAGTCGAAAGGTGAAGAGCACGACAAAGTATGCTATGTGTCTATCAGCTATGATGGGTTCCTACTGTCAGTTGGGTTTTGATTATGATGTGTGCTTCACCGGTACAGGTATTGACTTTATTAGCTGAACCAGACATTTATGAACACATCCGGAAGGCTCAGGGGCAGACGAAGAAGTTCAGAGATGGTTGTCGGTGATTCGTTTAGGTCAGTCGTCGAAGTTCAGAACGGCTGAGGATGGTTCCTTGAGACTGGGTGACAGATGGGTGGTCCCGAATGCGCCAGAGTTGCGTCGGGGAATATTACAGCGGGCTCATTGCAGCAGGATGAGTATCCACCCGTGCGGGAAGAAAATGTACAAAGATTTATGTGGCCAGTTTTGGTGGAGATGAATGAAACAAGATGTCACCACATTTGTCAAGAGATGTCTGATTTGTCAGCAAATGAAGGCTGAGAGGCAGAGGCCTGGTGGTGAGCTTAGAAGTTTGGAGATACCAGAATGGAAGTGGGAGCACGTATCCATGGACTTCGTGACCCACTTACCGAGGACTGTATCGGGTTTTGATGCCATCTGGGTAGTCGTGGACAGATTGACTAAAGTGGCTCACTTCATTCCATACAGTATGACCTTCACGTACTTGAGGATGGCGCAGTTATATGTCAGAGATGTAGTGAGACTGCATGGGATCCTTTTTCGATTGTGTCTGATCGAGATCCGCGGTTTACATCTCACTTCTGGGAAGGTCTTCAGTCAGCTCTGGGTCTAGAATTTAGGTTTAGCACAGCATACCATCCCCAAACGGACGGACAGACCAAGCCTACCATAGAGACGCTAAAAGATATGTTACGGGCTTGTGTGTTGGAGTTTGATACTTCGTGGCAGGACTCAGTGGCCTTGGTAGAATTTTGTTATAACAATAGCTACCAGGCAAGCATACAGATGGCTCCTTTTGAGGCTCTCTACGGTAGACGTTGTAGGTCACTGTTATGTTGGGACGACGTGGATCGCAAATCAGTCGGAGGACTAGATTTGATCTGGGAAATGGAAGAAAAGATAAAGGTGATAAGACAGAAAATGAAAGCATCCCAGGACAGGCAGGCAACGTATGCTAATCAACGGCGCCGACCGTTAGAGTTTCAATTGGGCGACAGAGTCTTTTTGAAGATCTCACCTTTCAGAGGTGTAGAACGTTTTCGGATGCGGGGGAAGTTATTCCCGAGATATGTTGGGCCGTACAAGATCTTACAGCGTATTGGTACCTTGGCATACCGGTTGGCTTTACCGCCCTCTCTTTTCGACATACATGATGTATTCCACGTATCTATGTTGCGGAAGTACGAGCCAGATCCTTCTCATGTGTTACAACCTTCTGAGGTTCAGTTAGAGTCTGATGTTTCCTATGTGGAGCGACCTGTCAGGATTCTGGATCGGGCAGATCGTAGATTACGAAACAAAGTTATACCTATGATCAAAGTTCAGTGGGATCGTAGGGGTGTCGAGGATGCCACGTGGGAGACGGAGCGACACCTGGTGCAGCACTATCCGGAACTGTTTTCTGGTATGTGATTTATGTTTTGTTTCGTTTTGGTAAGTGCATGCTGGTTTCGAGGACGAAATCTTATAAGTAGGGGAGTATTGTGATATCCCCGAAATGATTATGTGCATTTGAACATCTATTATGTTATATGAGGATTATTTCATTGGGTTGAATTAATAATATTGGGGAAATGCTTAGTCATGTAGTGGTCATGGTCTAGTAATGCATTTCAGGGTGTATGTGATATATGTTGGGAATTTGGGTTATGGCATGATTATTTGGGGTGTGCGTTGTTCGTTTTGGTGAAGCATGTTTTAATTGGAATTTGAAGTATTTTATTGATTAAATACTATAAATATCATGTGAGGATATTTTAATACATCATGCTAAAAATCAGGACCAAAACATAACACATCACATAACCCATCACCCAACCACCCCCCCCCCCAACCCATGCTGCTACAGCTGCCCATACCCTCAACTTACCCCTTCCCACACTCAACCTTCTCATCTCAGAAACCCTCCCCCTCTTTCACCCAAAATCGTCCAACATACCAGCTGCTTGTAGGAGGAGAGATTTGATGATTTGTTGATCAAATTCTTGCAAGAAAATTGGAGCAAAAGAGGGTGAGGAACCATGTCCTGTTTTGGTTTAATGTTTATTTGAGTTCATGTTTTTATTGGTGTGAAAATGGCATGTGTAGTAGCTTTTGATGAGATTCTTGTTTTGGAGGCTTGCATGGTAGTGTAATGTAGCCCCAAGCATATTTGTTTGAGCATTATTTACGTTTATGGGGGTATAATTGTTGCCTTGAAAATAGGTGCTCAAAAATATCTTCTGTTCACGATTTGTAGGTATTGGCGATCGATCGGCGCGTTTTCCCGATCGATCGCGAGTTTGGCGCGATCGATCGGCGTAGCCGCGATCGATCGGCACAACATCAGTGATCGATCGCGGAAGCAGAAATTTGAATGTTGAGACAGTAGCATCTCGCGATCGATCGGGGCACATTGGCGATCGATCGCGAGAAGCCAAAACATGTGTTTTTAATTATTTTTGTGGGATTTTTGGTATTGGGCTATTATTGGTATCTAATATTGTGTCGTACACTTGTGTAGAGCCATCACAGGTAGCCACACAACGCAGGGGATAGAGTCCTGCAATATACCATTTTTTGGAAAGGTACGTAAGCGACGTACGGGCACCCAACGGTAACGTGTATTATATGTTTGTCGATTTGACATACGATAAATGCAAGTTTGTGCATTATGAGTACGATACATGTTGTTATGCATTGTTGTTGCATATGTATGATGTGGAACATTTGGTGTGGGTTCCACGAGTCACGGTTATCACAGTGATGATTTTAATGCTTACCGCTATTATACCGCTAAAAATTTGGAGCGAGGGATGTAGGTCCGCTTGCACATGGAGGCGAGGTTTACCATACGAAGCGAGGATAGAAATACCGCTTGTATGAAGAAGCGAGGGAGGGGAGGACCGCTTGTTCTAAAGTTATGAAGCGAAGGGCATTAAAATACACTGATGATAAACTGACTAAGGATTGAAGTAAAGATTTAAGAAGTGAAGTTATGTCATGACATTTATTCAAAGAAACCATAATATCATGTATTGATATGATTATGAGTTATGGTACAGGGACAACCAAAATTGACATTTTAAATGCATTGGAAATTCAGGAAGAATCATATGCCTATGATTTATGCATTTATGCTTTACATTCATATTATGTTGAATATGAACTATGATGTGCTCATGTGTTGGGGGTTGTCTTTGTAGGTGCTTTTGACATGGAGAACCAGGGTTGGGGTTGATACGCTGAGCTGCAAGGAGTGCTACAGGATTAGCAGAACAGAAATTCCTTTTGTATAGTTTCTACAAAGAGTAGAGTAAAGCTATAGTTTAGTACCATTTTGTTAGGAATATGTATAATTCCTTTTTGAACTTTTGGTACTGTAATCTCTTAAGCTCAGGATTATCAACACAGTCTAATACTCTGATTTATGAATGATTAGTTCTCTTAATTGCACCTTAGAATCTTGTTTAGATAACGGGGTCTCACACGGCATGAATTATTATATCGTATTATAATTTTATCTCTCGACCTCAGTTATAATAAAATATCATTCAAAGGGGATCAATCCTTCAAAAGCATGAAGAACAATAAAACATGCACATAGAAGATATATGAATTCAATCTCAAAATCAATAGGAAAAACAATGTTATTGATATTTCTCAATCATCAAAAACACAACAAATCCAATTATTCATTTAAAACAATAATAGAAAAGTAAAAGAAAACTCCCAAGTCGACTCCTTCGTTGATTCTCGATCCTTCCTCGCTTCTTTCTCGATCGTGCTCCTCGATTATCTTGTTGGCTTGTTCCAATTCCTAGGATGAATAGGTAATGGTGGATGAAGGTGATATGGAGTATGGAGGAGTGGAGGCTATTCCTACGTTATAAGTCTGATTTTAGTGTAATTTTTGTGTATAAATATAGAGGGATAGGAATCATGGACTCCATTGTTGGACACAAACTCTATAAGGAATTTATTTTTCAGCAAACTCTTCCGGCCGATCGATCGAGCAGACAGCTCGATCGATCGCCAATTTTTTGCCCAAGCCGATCGATTGAGATCGAGTCTCGATCGATCAAGCTTGATTTATTTTTTTTTATTTTCTTTTGTTATTTTCTTCCTTTCCCGGCTTTAACGCGTTCGATCGATTCGGTCATTTTTCATCATTTTTGGCTCATTTCCTCTACTTTTATTCACTTCAACATTGATTCCTGAAATATAGAAATATATACCAAAAACCGTAAAATAATCCAAGAATCAACACGAAAACAATTAGAAATCGCCTCTAAATAAGTGTAAAAACGACACTTATCAACTCCCCCAAACTTATCACTTAATCGTCATCGATTAAGCATTAAAATCATAAGGTAGAGGTGAATTCTCAATACTTGAAACATTTATTTCATGACTTGCATTATTCTCAGAAATCTCATGAACATATACAAAAGTTGACAAGACATGTTTTCTCCTAAGTCAAGCAACACATCTCAAAATCGGAACGTGTGTGTGTGCTAATTTCAATCTCAAGTTTCATGCACATATTCAAGATCAAATCATGTTAATCAACTCAAAGTCAAGATTATCATCAAGCATCCCATAGGCCTATTTTCAAACAACTTCTCCACTAATGATAGTTACTCCCTAGACTTGGATCAAAAGGTCTTTAGAAGCTTGTAATGTTTGGCCTTTGGTGTCAGCTTCAAAGAAAATGTAGGATAAGCGCAACGAAGAGAGTATAACTTATAAAATTCACTTTTTAGCACATATTTTCGAGCTCCTCTTATTTTTTTTTAGCCTTGGCCACTTTGGGGTTATTCATTTAATCTTTTCTCAAGGCTTTTTTTTTTTCTCTTTTCTTTTTTTTTTTCTCCTTTTATCATTCATCAATCTTTTCAATAAGTTCATCAAGATATAACAATTCAAGTGCATCGAATGATATTCATTATACTCCCTTAGGGTAAGGATAATATATTTTTTTTTCCATTTAGGCTCATATAAGGGTAGTATAATGAGTTTACTAATAATGTCGAATGAGGGTCTAATTATATGCAATGCATATACCATTCTTTTTCAATAAAGCTCAAAATGGGACACTAGGGATTGATATAGACTAGGTAAGCTTGAAAGGCTCAAACGTGTCAAAGATTGCCTAAATCATGTCCAAGTCAAGGTTGTAACTATAAAATTTCGCCTCAAAGTGTCATCATCAAATAGGTTCTAGGATAACTCTAAGATGCTCAAGACAAATCATCAAGTTCACAACAATCATCACTATTCAACATACAATCCACAAGATCATGACTCAATGTGCTCAAAATGTTCCTCGTTCTTGACATGCTAAATCAAAACATGATATTCATGTACAAGTCTAACAATCATTAAAATTCAAGTTCATATGCATAGTGAGATCAAAATCCTCATTGAATAGTCACTACTATAATTCATTCTTTTCTCAAGTTTGAACTCTTAAAAATAAAAAAATTTAGCTCATAATAATCGGACGATTCAAGTGTCAATTAAGCACACAACATGTAAAACATGCAAGCCACTCCCCCAAACTTAAATCAAATATTGTCCTCAATGTTTAAAGGAATCAAAAGGGAAAAAGTAAACTCCCCTGATCAATACGCTTGCATGAGGGTTGAGGAAGATTTGTTTTTGAAAGCTCCACTGCTGTAGGGATTCATCGCTCCAACTAAGTACCTAGCAAGAGAAGAATGCAAATAAAATAATCGACTCGGGAGATAGTCAAAACTAAACACAAAAACTGAAAATCAAATAACAAAACTAAATAGCAAAAGGATATGTGTGATGACCTGAGATTAGGGATGTTAATCCCGGAGTGTTAATAACCCCTAAAGTGGTTTTACGTGGCAATTGGAGTTTAATCGAGGTGTTGGGCCCTCCGGGCTCGTCTATTTGAGTAGTTGGGATCGTTGGATCCCGAGGTTGAGATCGTATTCTCATTTCGGTGAAAACCTGTGAGTTGGGTTTTTAGTGTGACTCGGAATCTCGGGTGCTTTGTGTGGGCACCGGTAGGGGGTTTTTGAGTTAGAGAGAGAGTTTTTGAAAACAGATGATTTGTAATGAATCATGATGTATTTGTGGGACTACTAGTTTTTCGGGGTATTTTTGCTATAAATACCAGTTGAACCCGAGATTTTAATTGGAAAATCATTTCAGCCCCACTTTCCTCCTCTCTCCCGCACCCGCGCCCATTCCCGATCTCCCCAGCCCCCGCGGCTTCAGGCCGTGCGCCCGCCGCCGTCCGGCCGCCGTTCGGCGCGTGCGACCCGCCGCCGCCTTCGTCTCGTCGAGGCGCAGCTATCCCCTCCGGCAATTCGAAGTTTGGTCGCGTTTCTCGTTCGGATTTTGGCAGAATGCGTCGATCCCCAAAAGCTAGGGTTCATCGATTTCGAACATTTTCCTTCCGATTTTCGATTGGGTAACCTCCCTTACCCCTTTTTCGTCATTTTCGTGTATTCTCCTGCCATTTTTGTGTTCGATTTGTTCGAATTCTTGCTGTTGGCGTGAGTTGGTTCGAATTTATGCATTTTTCGTGGGTTAGGGTTCGAAAATTGGGGTTTTTGGCAGGGGTGTGGCAATTTTTGTTATGGGTCGTTTATTACATGTTTTAGATGTATTAGGATGTTTAATTGTGTTCGAATTTAGGGCTTTGAATTCGAATTTTGGGGGTTTTGGCATGTGGGGCAATTATTCATGTTGTTGATTGATTAATTCACATTTTAGATGAATTATGGTGTTTAATTGGGTTCGAATTGTGGAGTGAGGGTTCGAAAAATTTATGGGGAGCTCTTGAGCAATTTTCGTTGATGTCTCATTCAATTTTCCCTCCCTGCATGTACTCTACCCCGGGTCCTTGAAATGGTTAATTGTCGTGTGTTGACAATATTTTGAGGGTTATGGGTGTGCTTGAGCATGGGTTGCATGTTTGTAAATAATTGTGAATTATTTATCGTGTTAGCACATCGTTCCTCGGAGCATGGAACTCGAGCAAGGTTTGGCTCGGACTTCGGAGATTTCAGGTACGTGCGACGTACGAGCATTACTTTATGTGATAGCAATTGTGAAATGCATAATGTGTTGTAATTGCATTAGATGGTTGTGGGTATGGCTATATACATATATGTGTTGATATGACTATGGAACGACCTAGTCTTGATATCGCTGCCACAAGTGTGCGTAGTACTAGAGTAGTATGACCTTATAAGAGATATGGGGTACTGGGTTTATATGACTATTGTATGGCATTTGAGATGCCTGAGAATTATCGTGGGATCATGTATTCCTTATGAGACATGTGAGATGTCTAAGTATAATGGAGACTTTGTAAAATAAATGCTAGGCATTTGAGCTATCTGTGATTGGTAGCAAAGTGGAAAATCAGTATTAGATATCGAGATATCTATGTTTGCATGTATAATGAATTTGGAATCATTAATTATTGATATCTGAGAATCAGGCATGCTATGAGTTAAATCAATGTGTTGATTTACTAATTTATGAGATTTGATGAGTTTGATGATTGTGAGAACAGGGACAGTACACGGAATCCCGGATGAGGATGTTGCCATCCAGGGAGTATCATTTAAAATTCATTAGTATTTACTTGTGTTGTAAATTATGAATTTCATTATTGTGATTATGGGATTTTGTGTATTGGTATGCTCACCCCGTTGGGGGCTGTCTCTGTTGGGGCAGGTGAACAGGTACATCGATGGCTGTGGAGCTGGGCTCGAGCTGTTGATTGGATGTACTCCCAGGATCATGGTACCAGGGCTTGATGGAGCACGGTATCGTATAGAGTACTCATATACACCTGAGGATTATATACATATTCATGATGCTCGCATGTGAGCACGATTATACTTGTATATGATTGTATATAAAGGCATGAGCCTTTCTCTCTTTCATTTTGTGTTGCATGCAATTAAGAGTAGGATTGCTAATGATATGAGAGTCATGGGTGTATTATGTGGGTGTTGAAACCCATTTATGTTGTCTTATGTGTGGTGTCTTCCCTGGCTGGGAATTTACTTTGTGTTCTGTATTCTGTTGAGTATTGTGTATTCCCTGGCCGGGAATTATATTATGTGTTGTGCTTTCATTTCGGGATAGCTCTATTTATGGGGAGACTCTGCCCAAATTTTTATAAAAGTCCACAATGTAAAAGTGGTGTAAAAGGGATTGTAATGAGCGAACTCTATGAGTCTATTTGTGGTTAGGATGATGATCTTATAACATGGCATATTAAAGAAAATTTTGTGATTGTCATTCTATGGTAAATCATCATTTGAGTTTCCCGATTGATTTTTATTGAAAGCATGTGCCACACATAGTGGTTAGTACACTAATCAAGGGTTAAGGGCTTGGGGTCCTTACATTAGTGGTATCAGAGCAGTGGTTAGCTCTTTGGGCTGTTAAGGGCCTATGAAGTTATTGATAGCACATACTTATGCATGATGGCATTAATGTTGTATGACACAACTAGTTGTTATGTGCTTTTATGATATGAAAAGTGGTGTTGCTAATCATTGTGATTGCAGGAATCGTGTAGCATGAGATGGGATGGCATTAATGGTGATGTCTGGCCCTTCATGTATTATGTGCTAAGGGGTCTGATTTTGTAGGAAAATCAGGAAAGGTGAGACGTACGGGCTTCGGACGGTAAAACGTGTTACACCTTTGATTATGTATATCGTGGGTAGTGAACCCTTACCTGTGATGGTATATGTGAAATGATAGTGATATATATTGTGATAATGGAATAAACCGTTGTGCTTGATTATTGTGGTAGAATTGATGAATGTTCCGGTAGCCTTTATCTCCGAGCGAGGGAGGTACTTGCCGCTGTCATGACTAAGCGAGGTAACATGCCGCTGTCATTGTCGAAGCGAGGGGTCCTAAAATTCCGCTGTTGTATTGGGACCGGAACAGTCACAATTCTAGTGATTAATGTGGAATATTGTGATTAAAGTGGAATATTGTGATTATTGTGGAATATTGTGGTTATAACTGAAAAGTGATATCGATCATTATATTGTGAACTGTGGTATTAACCTGGATGCAGGTACATGGAGCTAGTGGAAGTTCCGGTAGTTGTTATATTCGAGCGAGGGAGGTACTTGCCGCTGTCATATGAAGCGATGGTAATATGATATTTGCCGCTGTCATTGTCGAAGCGAGGGATATCATATGATGCCGCTATATGTCGAAGCGAGGGGTCCTAAAATTCCGCTGCTATAACAGGACCGGAACAACCACATTATCTATATTGATAGCGATGGTTCATTCCGCTATATTGATTGGCGATGGTTCATGCAGCCAGATATATTGATAGCGATGTCTCATTCCGCTATATTGATTGGCGATGGTTCATGCCGCCAGATATATTGATAGCGACGGTTCATTCCGCTATATTGATTGGCGATGGTTCATGCCGCCAGATATATTGATAGCGACGGTTCATTCCGCTATATTGATTGGCGATGGTTCATGCCGCCAGATATATTGATAGCGATGTCTCATTCCGCTATATTGATTGGCGATGGTTCTTGCCGCCGGATATATTGATAGCGATGTCTCATTCCGCTATTCTATTGGTGATGGTTCATGACGCCGGGTATTCTATTGACGATGATTTGTGCCACCGGATATTACATAGTGACGGGTCATTCCGCTACACCTATGGCGATGGTTCATACCGCCGGATATCTATAGCGATGTCTTATGCCGCTGACTCTATGACGAGAGATCATGCCGCTGGTTCTATAGCGATGGGTTATACCGCTATGTGCGTAGCGCTGGATTATGTCGCCTACGAGCGACGGATGCTACTTGTGTACCGCTGGTGGACGATGGATACAGGTATTCCGCTATCTTGATAGCGATGAGGTATGGCGTATTACTTTTGTTAGCATTATTGTGGATACTACGTGTTGCTATATATGCCATGTGTTTGACGATGAGATTGTGGATGTTGTGTATTGACATGTACCGTCATACGTTTGACAATGTTAATTGGATGTCATATGTTGACAGGTACCGTCACGGGATGACAATGACATAGTGGATGTTCTATGTAGACGTGTAGCGTCGTTTTGATGGCTAATACATTTATGTTATGTATTTAGTTGTATGGTTTGAGTGCCAATGGTGAGCACATGATAGAGTCTGGGTCACTAGTTGAAGAGACCTTTTGCCGAGCAGGTTTGCTCGGTGGAGTATTGGATGTATTGTATCGGTAATGTACCACATCATGTTATAGAGGTAAATATTTGTCGAGCAATGATACCCTTGGGTATGCTCGTTGGTTTGGCTAGGGTCCAAGTGATTGGTGGTAAGAGTAGTCATTGAGGAAACTACTCGCTTGTGTTGTGATGTAGGGTAGACATGGTTTGTGATGACCAGGGATTATAGGTGTTAATCCCGTAGTGTTAATAATCCCTAAAGTGGTTTTACGGGACGATTTGGAGTTTAATCGAGGTGTTGGGCCTTCTGGGCTCTTTTATTTGGGTAGTTGGGATCGTTGGATCCAGAGGTTGAGATAGTATTCACATTACGGTGTAAAACCTAAGAGTTGGGTTTTTGATGTGTCTCGGAATCTCGGGTGCTGTATGAGCACCGGTAGGGGGTTTTGGAGTTAGAGAGAGAGTTTTTGAAAACATATGATTTTTAAGGAATCACGATGTATTTGTGGGGTTATTAGTTTTTCGGGGTATTTTGCTATAAATACCAGTTGAACCCGAGATATTTCATTAAAATTCCATTTCAGCCCTCCAATCTCTCTCTCTCTCTCCCCCGCCGAACCCGTCTGCCTCCCCTGCCCCCGCCGCTTCAGGCGCTTCGCCCGCCGCCGTCCGGCCGCCGTTCGGCGCGTGCGACCTACCCACGGCTTCGTCTCGTCCAGGCGCTCATTTCCCCTCCGTCAATTTGAAGTTTCATCGCGATTTGAAGTCGAATTTTACAGAAGTGCGCCGATCCCCAAATTCTAGGGTTTATCGATTTTGGTCGATTTTCCTCCCGATTTTCGATTGGGTAACGTTCTTTACCTCTTTTTCGTCCCTCTCATGTTATTCCCTGCTAAATTCGGAAGTATTGTGTTCGAATTTAAGGGTTGAGTTCGAATTTGAGGATGTTGTTTCGAATTTCTTGATGTGTGGGGGGGTTTATGTTCGATTTTGGGGATTGTTGGCATGAGGATGATGATTCTTGTTATTATTCGATTTATTCATGTTTAAATGAATTATGAAGCTTAATTGGGATCGAATTAAGATGTTATGGTTCGAAATTGCCCTAATTTGGTAAGGGTTTGATTTCGAATTTGGAGGTTTTGGCTATGGGTTGATGATTCATGTTAAGGATCGTTCATTACATGTTTTAGATGATTTATGACGCTTGGTTGGGTTCGAATGGTGATGCTAGGGTTCGAACTACTGAAGGTGTTCTTGGGCAATTTTTCGATATGTCGCATTCGTTTTCCCTCCCTGCATGTACCCTGCCCCGGGTCTTTTAAATGATTTATTGTCGTGTGTTGACAATATTTTGAGGGTTATGAATGTGCTTGAGCATGGGTTACATGTTCGTAAATAATTGTGAATTATTTATCGTTTTAGCACATCGTTCCTCGGGGCATGGAACTCGAGCAAGGTTTGGCTCGGACTTCGAGGATTTAAGGTACGTTTAGCGTACGAGCATAGTTTAAATGATGTTTTACAAGTATGATGCATGATTTAAGATATATGAAATGTTTTACTATGATGGTATCGGGACTCGGTTACGATATGTTGATTCACATAGTGGAATGTTCAGTGCCGCTATGAAGCGAGCCAATGATGAGGTGTGGTTGCTACGGAGCAAACACCCATAGTATGACGTTACCTTGAAGTAAGAAATGAAAATGTGGTATTTGATTAGATATCTAGGATATCTGTATTTTATTCCCTATTGGTAATAATAGGAACAGAGACGTAGTTAATCAGAGAAGTGATTAACCAGTATCGGAAGTTAAGGAAATACCAATATGATATCTAGAATTATGATAATTGCTAGATAAAGTAAGATGTTATGAAACGATGTTATGAAACGATGTTATGAAATGATGTTATGAAAAGATGTTATGAAAAGATGTTATGAAATGATGTTATGAAATGATGTTATGAAATGTTGCTAATCATTGCTAGTTAAAGTAAGATGTTATGAAAGGTTGTTAATTTGAACTGGCTAGGGTTAACCAATGTGATGATTAACTGCATATTCAGGATTTGATGAATTATCTGTTTTGAGAACAGGATTATTACAGGGGTACGCTATGATGAGGGTGATACCATCCAGGAAGTATCACATATGTTCCACAATATTTACATTTTCGTAAATTATGTATTATGTCATTATGATTATGAAATTGTGGAATTGGTATGCTCACCCCGTTTGGGGCTGTCTCTGTTGGGGCAGGTGAACAGGTACATCGATGGCTTTGGAGATGAGCTCAAGCTGTTGATTGGATGTACTCCCAGGATCGTGGTACCAGGGCTTGATGAAGCACGGTATCGTATAAAGTACTCATACGCCCATGAGGGTTATATACATATTCATGATGCTCGCATGTGAGCAAGATTTTACTTGTATATGGGTTGTATGTAAAGGCATGAGCCTTTCTCTCTCTTTCATTCCATGTTGCATGCAATTAGAGGTAGAATTGCTAAATGATAAGAGAGTCATTAGTGTATTGTGGGTGTTGAAACTCACTTTTGTTGTCATGTGTGTGGTGTCTTCCCTGGCTGGGAATTTACTTGACATTACTGTATTCTGATGAGTATTATGTTTTCCCTGGCCGGGAATTATGTTATGTGCTGTGCTTTTATTTCGGGATAGCTCTATTTATGGGGAGACTCTGCCCAAATTTTTATAAAAGTCCACAAGTAAGAAGTGGTGTAATGGGCAAGCTCTATGAGTCTATTGTTGTTAGGATGATGAGCTTATAACACTGTATGTTAAAGAAAATTTTGTGTTGCCATTCGATGGTAAGGTATCATCTGAGTTTCCCGAATAATTTTATTTAAAGCTTATGCCACACATTAATGATTAATACACTAATAAAGGGTTAAGTTTATGGGGTCCCTACATTAGTGGTATCAGAGCAGTGGTTGCTCATTGGGGCTGTTGAGGGCCTAGGAAGTTATTGATAACACATATTTATGCATGATGGCATTAATGTTATACGACATGACTAATTGTTAATGTGCTTATATGATATGAAAAGTGGTATTGCTAACCATTGTGGTTGCAGGAATCGTGTGGAACACGATAGGATGGCATTAATAGCGATGTCTAACACTCTATATGCTACGTGCCAAGGAATCTGATTTTGGAAGAAAATCAGGGAAAAGAAAGATATGATGTATTGTCTAAGGACAGACTGGGTAGACAACCGACAGTGGAATACTTCGGTATGGTCTCAATTATTATTGAATATACTAATGCGTTTGTTCATGTAATGTTCAAGCGAGGAAGGTACGTAAGACGCGTACGGGCATCGGACGGTAACACACATCCTTATACTACAACTGTGCTTTTATTGCATGAGTATTCACGATGAAATGATGATGTTTATATGATGATGTGTATACGATGATGTTATACGATGTTTATACGATGAGGCTTATACGATGTTTATATGATGATGATTATGATAAGTAAGTTTATGATGATGTTTACGATGAGTAAATATGATATGATGTTTATGATGATGATTACACGATGTTTATATGATGATGTTTATACGATGTTTTTATGATGATGATTACACGATGTTTATATGATGATGCTTACATGATGTTATTGTGGTAAGATGCCACGGGGTAAGATGCCCCACATGGTAAGAGGCCATGCGATGTTATTGTGGTAAGATGCCACGGGGTAAGATGCCCCACATGGTAAGAGGCCATGCGATGTTATTGTGGTAAGATGCCACGGGGTAAGATGCCCCACATGGTAAAAGGTCATGCGATGTTATTGTGGTAAGATGCCACGGGGTAAGATGCCCCACATGGTAAGTAGCCATGCGATATTATTGTGGTAAGGTGCCACGGGGTAAGGTGCCCCATATGGTAAGAGGCCATACGATATTATTATGTGGATTTACGATGACTCATTCTTTTATGATGATTGGCGATGGTTCTTTCCGCCAGATGTATGATAGCGATGCCTCATTCCGCTATATTGATGGGCGATGGTTCTTTCCGCCAGATGTATGATAGCGATGCTTCATTCCGCTATATTGATGGGCGATGGTTCTTTCCGCCAGATGTATGATAGCGATGCCTCATTCCGCTATATTGATGGGCGATGGTTCTTTCCGCCAGATGTATGATAGCGATGCTTCATTCCGCTATATTGATGGGCGATGGTTCTTTCCGCCAGATGTATGATAGCGATGCTTCATTCCGCTATATTGATGGGCGATGGTTCTTTCCGCCAGATGTATGATAGCGATGCCTCACTCCGCTATATTGATGGGCGATGGTTCTTTCCGCCAGATGTATGATAGCGATGCTTCATTCCGCTATATTGATGGACGATGGTTCTTTCCGCCAGATGTATGATAGCGATGCCTCATTCCGCTATATTGATGGGCGATGGTTCTTTCCGCCAGATGTATGATAGCGATGCTTCATTCCGCTATATTGATGGGCGATGGTTCTTTCCGCCAGATGTATGATAGCGATGCCTCATTCCGCTATATTGATGGGCGATGGTTCTTTCCGCCAGATGTATGATAGCGATGCTTCATTCCGCTATATTGATGGGCGATGGTTCTTTCCGCCAGATGTATGATAGCGATGCCTCATTCCGCTATATTGATTGGCGATGGTTCTTTCCGCCAGATGTATGATAGCGATGCCTCATTCCGCTATATTGATTGGCGATGGTTCTTTCCGCCAGATGTATTGATGACGATGCCTCTTTCCGCTATTATGTGGACGATGATTCATACTCAGGTGTATAACGAGGTTTCATGCCACCTATTATATGACGAGGTATCATGCCGTCGATTCTATAGCGATGGACTGTACCGCTATATATTCAGCACATGATTTTGGCCGCCTTCGAGCGATGGGTGCTGATTACGTATTATTATGGAGCGACGGAGATAGGTATGCCGCTATCTTGTTAGCGATGAGGTATGAGATATTGCTATTTTATTAGCATTATTATTGCTGGTATGCGTTGATATGCATGTTTTATTATGACTATTTACTAGCATGATGATGGATGACATATGTTGATGTACATGGACCGTCACGAGTTGACTAGGTCATTTAGATGTCATTGTTGACTTGTATCGTCACTAGTTGACGATACCTTAGATGCCATGAGTGGCATGTGTCGTCACAGGATGACGATGACGATGGTGTAGGAGATGTCTTATTAGACATGCATCACCGTTACGATGAACAATGCGTTGAGTATACGTTTTCAGTTGTATGCCTTGGGTGCCAGTGTCGGGCACCAGGTGGTGTGCGTCACCGATTGACGTGACCCTTATACCGAGCGGGTTGCTCGAGGAATGGATGGACGCGTTGTACATGTGATTGTACCGCAGATATTGTTTGAGGTAATCATATTTCGAGTGGTGATACCCTTGGGGTATGCTCGTTGGAATGGCTTTTTGGCCATGTTTATTTGACGACAGGAGTAATCGTGGAGGAATTACTCGCTTTCTATTGATATGACATGTGGTAGACATGGTCACACCACCCATGAGGGTGTAAGATGGGTCCTAAGGGAGTAGGATCAGGTTATGTTAAGTACATGGGGACATTGGAGTGTCCAGGGTATGTCAGCATTGGAGGCATGTTGGGTAAAGACCCACTACTCTATTGATTTTTTTCTTCCCATGGTATGGTATGCCGTGCGGAAGCGTCCATCTGATTGGTAGGTTTGAGGTGAACCTAGTGAGACAGCGATTAGTTTGTCTGCCGCGTGTGTGCAGCACCATGATGGGCTTGCTAGAGCCGTTATACTGCTCGTTGGAACCAAGTTTGGCAAATCGTAAGGTGATACGAAGTGGATTGTGGTGGACTCTGGTAGTCACCACGTCATTTGAAGTTGAGGTTGAGTATGCCTCACTGAAACGTATATATGTTTATGTTTAAATCTTGGGGAGACTTGTCTGGGACAGCTCATGATGTGAAGTACCAACGAGAGAGTCGTCAAGTCGTCGTTGATTCGATCTGAGAATCCATGTATTTGAGTTGCAATGATGCGACTGCTCCTTCGATAGAGGAGGTTTGAAAGTGGAAACCAGGTTTGGTATGTGTACACCGTGGAATACTAGTGTTTCCCTCGTAACGATGTATGTTGGACATCGTGAGTCATGATAAGAGATGTCAAGGAATGAAATCTACGATGGAATCAGGAGCGATTCGAATCCTTACAGTTTCAGTTGACTAACTGCTTTTGGATTATTAGCGTTGAGCTGTGCTGACGCTCTTTGACGTTATGATGGATTTGGAAGTCTGTTCCACTCCAGAGTTTGACACGAGGTCAACGTTCTCACGGTTGATGTGTCATTCAGGATGCGTTCTTACTGGTTGTATTAGAACGAAGGATGACTGTCCGATCTACAGTCGTAAGTATAGGTTGTTTTGCAGTCATGAGGGACTGACTTTTGGGATGACCCGCATCGAGGTACGTTTTGCCTCTTAAGTGATATGTTGGTTTTGGTAAGTCGCTCTGTTTCAGAGTTTGATGAAAGGTAAGTATCCTGGCGTTTATTAATACGATTCTGATATGGTCAGGAATCGAGGTTATGGCTTCATGTTGTTGTGTAGCCTGGGTGTTACGTGTTACACCAGTGCTAATTTCGAGGACGAAATTCTTTTAGTGGGGGATATTGTGATGACCAGGGATTATAGGTGTTAATCCCGTAGTGTTAATAATCCCTAAAGTGGTTTTACGGGACGATTTGGAGTTTAATCGAGGTGTTGGGCCTTCTGGGCTCTTTTATTTGGGTAGTTGGGATCGTTGGATCCAGAGGTTGAGATAGTATTCACATTAAGGTGTAAAACCTAAGAGTTGGGTTTTTGATGTGTCTCGGAATCTCGGGTGCTGTATGAGCACCGGTAGGGGGTTTTGGAGTTAGAGAGAGAGTTTTTGAAAACAGATGATTTTTAAGGAATCACGATGTATTTGTGGGGTTATTAGTTTTTCGGGGTATTTTGCTATAAATACCAGTTGAACCCGAGATATTTCATTAAAATTCCATTTCAGCCCTCCAATCTCTCTCTCTCTCTCCCCCGCCGAACCCGTCTGCCTCCCCTGCCCCCGCCGCTTCAGGCGCTTCGCCCGCCGCCGTCCGGCCGCCGTTCGGCGCGTGCGACCTACCCACGGCTTCGTCTCGTCCAGGCGCTCATTTCCCCTCCGTCAATTTGAAGTTTCATCGCGATTTGAAGTCGAATTTTACAGAAGTGCGCCGATCCCCAAATTCTAGGGTTTATCGATTTTGGTCGATTTTCCTCCCGATTTTCGATTGGGTAACGTTCTTTACCTCTTTTTCGTCCCTCTCATGTTATTCCCTGCTAAATTCGGAAGTATTGTGTTCGAATTTAAGGGTTGAGTTCGAATTTGAGGATGTTGTTTCGAATTTCTTGATGTGTGGGGGGGTTTATGTTCGATTTTGGGGATTGTTGGCATGAGGATGATGATTCTTGTTATTATTCGATTTATTCATGTTTAAATGAATTATGAAGCTTAATTGGGATCGAATTAAGATGTTATGGTTCGAAATTGCCCTAATTTGGTAAGGGTTTGATTTCGAATTTGGAGGTTTTGGCTATGGGTTGATGATTCATGTTAAGGATCGTTCATTACATGTTTTAGATGATTTATGACGCTTGGTTGGGTTCGAATGGTGATGCTAGGGTTCGAACTACTGAAGGTGTTCTTGGGCAATTTTTCGATATGTCGCATTCGTTTTCCCTCCCTGCATGTACCCTGCCCCGGGTCTTTTAAATGATTTATTGTCGTGTGTTGACAATATTTTGAGGGTTATGAATGTGCTTGAGCATGGGTTACATGTTCGTAAATAATTGTGAATTATTTATCGTTTTAGCACATCGTTCCTCGGGGCATGGAACTCGAGCAAGGTTTGGCTCGGACTTCGAGGATTTAAGGTACGTTTAGCGTACGAGCATAGTTTAAATGATGTTTTACAAGTATGGTGCATGATTTAAGATATATGAAATGTTTTACTATGATGGTATCGGGACTCGGTTACGATATGTTGATTCACATAGTGGAATGTTCAGTGCCGCTATGAAGCGAGCCAATGATGAGGTGTGGTTGCTACGGAGCAAACACCCATAGTATGACGTTACCTTGAAGTAAGAAATGAAAATGTGGTATTTGATTAGATATCTAGGATATCTGTATTTTATTCCCTATTGGTAATAATAGGAACAGAGACGTAGTTAATCAGAGAAGTGATTAACCAGTATCGGAAGTTAAGGAAATACCAATATGATATCTAGAATTATGATAATTGCTAGATAAAGTAAGATGTTATGAAACGATGTTATGAAACGATGTTATGAAAAGATGTTATGAAATGATGTTATGAAAAGATGTTATGAAAAGATGTTATGAAATGATGTTATGAAATGATGTTATGAAATGATGTTATGAAATGTTGCTAATCATTGCTAGTTAAAGTAAGATGTTATGAAAGGTTGTTAATTTGAACTGGCTAGGGTTAACCAATGTGATGATTAACTGCATATTCAGGATTTGATGAATTATCTGTTTTGAGAACAGGATTATTACAGGGGTACGCTATGATGAGGGTGATACCATCCAGGAAGTATCACATATGTTCCACAATATTTACATTTTCGTAAATTATGTATTATGTCATTATGATTATGAAATTGTGGAATTGGTATGCTCACCCCGTTTGGGGCTGTCTCTGTTGGGGCAGGTGAACAGGTACATCGATGGCTTTGGAGATGAGCTCAAGCTGTTGATTGGATGTACTCCCAGGATCGTGGTACCAGGGCTTGATGAAGCACGGTATCGTATAAAGTACTCATACGCCCATGAGGGTTATATACATATTCATGATGCTCGCATGTGAGCAAGATTTTACTTGTATATGGGTTGTATGTAAAGGCATGAGCCTTTCTCTCTCTTTCATTCCATGTTGCATGCAATTAGAGGTAGAATTGCTAAATGATAAGAGAGTCATTAGTGTATTGTGGGTGTTGAAACTCACTTTTGTTGTCATGTGTGTGGTGTCTTCCCTGGCTGGGAATTTACTTGACATTACTGTATTCTGATGAGTATTATGTTTTCCCTGGCCGGGAATTATGTTATGTGCTGTGCTTTTATTTCGGGATAGCTCTATTTATGGGGAGACTCTGCCCAAATTTTTATAAAAGTCCACAAGTAAGAAGTGGTGTAATGGGCAAGCACTATGAGTCTATTGTTGTTAGGATGATGAGCTTATAACACTGTATGTTAAAGAAAATTTTGTGTTGCCATTCGATGGTAAGGTATCATCTGAGTTTCCCGAATAATTTTATTTAAAGCTTATGCCACACATTAATGATTAATACACTAATAAAGGGTTAAGTTTATGGGGTCCCTACATGGTTGCACCCACCTTGAGGGTGTGGGATAAATCATATTGGATTATGATTGCATCATAAGTGAGCAAGGACACCGGGTTGTCCATTGTGCTTGGTATTTTAGAGATATGTTTGGCGATGACCCATTACTCTAACGGTTTGTACGGTATGGCATACCGAGATGGAACATATGGTTTGTTGGTGGACTTGATATGAACCTATGGAGATAGCGCTTTGCTAGCCAGATATTGGGGGAATGATATAGTGTGCTTGTTGGAGCCATGATACTACACGTTGGAACCAAGTTTGGCAACTCGTAAGGTGATACGATGTGGATTGTGGTGGACTCTAGTAGTCACCACGTCATTTGAGGTTGAGGTTGTGCATGCCTCGCTGAAACGTGTATACGTTTATGTTTAATCTGGGTGAGACTTGTCTGGGACAGCTCATAAGGATTGGAGTGCCAACAAGAGAGTCATCAAGTCGTCGTTGACTCGATTTGGGAAATCCGTGTACTTGGGATGCAATGGGTGTTATTGTATCCAGTTTTTCCGAACAGTGGTTCGAGACTAGTGGATCTCGAGTTCGATAGCACTTCCCTTGTGGGGAAGGAGGTAGTATTATACCTATTTGGGAATCTTTGAAGGATTCGGTAAGTTGGTACGTGTGGTGTTGATTTTGGGAATCACGCCGTGTTGTTGATCGTCGATTATCATTCTCCACTGCAATGGAATGACTCAGAATTAACAGTTGTGTTTGGGGCTTAGGGGTATGTTGTAGATACCCGAGCCAAGTGTATTGAGTATGCATGTGATGTACGTGCTTAGGCAGGTATACTGGTGAGTATACGGATGCCAGTTATTAATTTCCTTTTTGTCAAGCATAGAGTTATGCTACTTTTGGATGGTTAAATCTCTGATGAGAGATATTGAACACCTTGAGATTGGGAATCTCCATGGCACGATAAATTATGAGAAACAATCGTGAAGTTAGCTGACACCCTTTTTGGAGGGATTATCTTGTGAGGGTTGAGGTGTTTCCTTGTTGGTGTTTCCCTTCGAATTATGCGATAGCCTTCCCAAGTTTGGATTGTTAAATCCTAGGATTATCAAGGGATGGCAGGAGTTCGGATTTATTGGGTGTCGCTGTCGACACAAGCGTTGAGGATGCAATGGGTTTATTGCATGTCCTTTCAGAATTTGAACTCTGTGGAGTCTCGATGGTTTAATTATGATCAGGATGTGATCCTTGGAATATCCGGAGGTGGATATCTTGTGAGATGTCTTATGTGTGAATCTGCGGCCGTGAGTTACCCAAATTGAGTTGCAATGATGCGACTGCTCGTTTGATGGAGGAGGTTTGGAAGTGGAGACCAGGTTTGGTATGTGTACATCGTGGTATACTAGTGTTTTCCTCGTAATGATGTGTGTTAGACATCGTAAGTCATGATAGAGATGTCTTTGAATGATATCTACGATGGAATCGGGAGCGATTCGAATCCTTGCAGTTTCAGTTGACTAACTACTTTGGGATTATTAGCGTTGAGTGGTGCTGACGCTCTTTGACGTTATGATGGATTTGGAAGTCTATTCCACTCCAGAGATTGACACGAGGTCAACGTTCTCACGGTTGAGGTGTCATTCATGATGCGTTCTTACTAAGTGGTATTAGAACGAAGGATGACTGTCCGATCTACGGTCGTAAATATTGGTTGTTTTGCAGTCATGAGGGACTGACTTTTGGGATGACCCGCATCGAGGTACGTTTTGCCTCTTGGGTGATATGTTGGTTTTGGTAAGTCGCTCTGTTTCAGAGTTTGAAGAGAGGTAAGTATCCTCGCGGTTTTTAAGACGATTCTGATATGGTCAGGGAATCGAGGTTATGGCTTCATGTTGTTGTGTAGTCCGGGTGTTACGTGATACACCGGTGCTAATTTCGAGGACGAAATTCTTTTAGTGGGGGATATTGTGATGACCTGAGATTAGGGATGTTAATCCCGGAGTGTTAATAACCCCTAAAGTGGTTTTACGTGGCAATTGGAGTTTAATCGAGGTGTTGGGCCCTCCGGGCTCGTCTATTTGAGTAGTTGGGATCGTTGGATCCCGAGGTTGAGATCGTATTCTCATTTCGGTGAAAACCTGTGAGTTGGGTTTCTAGTGTGACTCGGAATCTCGGGTGCTTTGTGTGGGCACCGGTAGGGGGTTTTTGAGTTAGAGAGAGAGTTTTTGAAAACAGATGATTTTTAATGAATCATGATGTATTTGTGGGACTACTAGTTTTTCGGGGTATTTTTGCTATAAATACCAGTTGAACCCGAGATTTTAATTGGAAAATCATTTCATCCCCACTTTCCTCCTCTCTCCCGCACCCGCGCCCATTCCCGATCTCCCCAGCCCCAGCGGCTTCAGGCCGTGCGCCCGCCGCCGTCCGGCCGCCGTTCGGCGCGTGTGACCCGCCGCCGCCTTCGTCTCGTCGAGGCGCAGCTATCCCCTCCGGCAATTCGAAGTTTGGTCGCCGTTTCTCGTTCGGATTTTGGCAGAATGCGTCGATCCCCAAAAGCTAAGGTTCATCGATTTGAACATTTTCCTTCCGATTTTCGATTGGGTAACCTCCCTTACCCCTTTTTCGTCATTTTCGTGTATTCTCCTGCCATTTTTGTGTTCGATTTGTTCGAATTCTTGCTGTTGGCGTGAGTTGGTTCGAATTTATGCATTTTTCGTGGGTTAGGGTTCGAAAATTGGGGTTTTTGGCAGGGGTGTGGCAATTCTTGTTATGGGTCGTTTATTACATGTTTTAGATGTATTAGGATGTTTAATTGTGTTCGAATTTAGGGCTTTGAATTCGAATTTTGGGGGTTTTGGCATGTGGGGCGATTATTCATGTTGTTGATTGATTAATTCATATTTTAGATGAATTATGGTGTTTAATTGGGTTCGAATTGTGGAGTGAGGGTTCGAAAAATTTATGGGGAGCTCTTGAGCAATTTTCGTTGATGTCTCATTCGATTTTCCCTCCCTGCATGTACTCTACCCCGGGTCCTTGAAATGGTTAATTGTCGTGTGTTGACAATATTTTGAGGGTTATGGGTGTGCTTGAGCATGGGTTGCATGTTCGTAAATAATTGTGAATTATTTATCGTGTTAGCACATCGTTCCTCGGAGCATGGAACTCGAGCAAGGTTTGGCTCGGACTTCGGAGATTTCAGGTACGTGCGACGTACGAGCATTACTTTATGTGATAGCAATTGTGAAATGCATAATGTGTTGTAATTGCATTAGATGGTTGTGGGTATGGCTATATACATATATGTGTTGATATGACTATGGAACGACCTAGTCTTGATATCGCTGCCACAAGTGTGCGTAGTACTAGAGTAGTATGACCTTATAAGAGATATGGGGTACTGGGTTTATATGACTATTGTATGGCATTTGAGATGCCTGAGAATGATCGTGGGATCATGTATTCGTTATGAGACATGTGAGATGTCTAAGTATAATGGAGACTTTGTAAAATAAATGCTAGGCATTTGAGCTATCTGTGATTGGTAGCAAAGTGGAAAATCAGTATTAGATATCGAGATATCTATGTTTGCATGTATAATGAATTTGGAATCATTAATTATTGATATCTGAGAATCAGGCATGCTATGAGTTAAATCAATGTGTTGATTTACTAATTTATGAGATTTGATGAGTTTGATGATTGTGAGAACAGGGACAGTACACGGAATCCCGGATGAGGATGTTGCCATCCAGGGAGTATCATTTAAAATTCATTAGTATTTACTTGTGTTGTAAATTACGAATTTCATTATTGTGATTATGGGATTTTGTGTATTGGTATGCTCACCCCGTTGGGGGCTGTCTCTGTTGGGGCAGGTGAACAGGTACATCGATGGCTGTGGAGCTGGGCTCGAGCTGTTGATTGGATGTACTCCCAGGATCATGGTACCAGGGCTTGATGGAGCACGGTATCGTATAGAGTACTCATATACACCTGAGGATTATATACATATTCATGATGCTCGCATGTGAGCACGATTATACTTGTATATGGATTGTATATAAAGGCATGAGCCTTTCTCTCTTTCATTTTGTGTTGCATGCAATTAAGAGTAGGATTGCTAATGGTATGAGAGTCATGGGTGTATTATGTGGGTGTTGAAACCCATTTATGTTGTCTTATGTGTGGTGTCTTCCCTGGCTGGGAATTTACTTTGTGTTCTGTATTCTGTTGAGTATTGTGTATTCCCTGGCCGGGAATTATATTATGTGTTGTGCTTTCATTTCGGGATAGCTCTATTTATGGGGAGACTCTGCCCAAATTTTTATAAAAGTCCACAATGTAAAAGTGGTGTAAAGGGGATGGTAATGGGCGAACTCTATGAGTCTATTTGTGGTTAGGATGATGATCTTATAACATGGCATATTAAAGAAAATTTTGTGATTGTCATTCTATGGTAAATCATCATTTGAGTTTCCCGATTGATTTTTATTGAAAGCATGTGCCACACATAGTGGTTAGTACACTAATCAAGGGTTAAGGGCTTGGGGTCCTTACAATATGCTTCGGTTGCCTCCCAAGAAGCGTTGATTTCTAGTATTCGGCTTGACCATCAGAAGCAACCATCAAATAGCGGCTGCCGCCCATAGTAAGTATCATATGATACCATTAATGGGTCTTCATTCAGTATGCCCTCAAGCTTGGCATGATTGTAACAGTGTAAGCTCGTCTCTCTAACAACTTTCTTGAATTGATAGGCATGAGAGAAGGATTCTTGACTTGGCTTCATATCTTGGAGGATATAGTGTAGTGACGTTGGCATCGATGGTAAATATGGATCCACATATGTCTCCATCGACGGACTCAAATCGGAATCTTCGCAAGTCTCTTCCTTCTCAAACATCACACTCACTCATCTTCACATGGGAACTCCTCGGATGACATCTCTGAAGTAGGCTCAATCTCTTGAAGAGGCTCAAGTTCCCTTGACTTTTCCACATGAGTAGGATCACTCCCCCAAACTTTGTTGATTGAGTGATCATCATTATATAACCAAACTCGGTTCGTCGCCTCTTGATTTGTAGCCCTCATCTCTTCCTCTTGGCAGCTAGTTGAAATTGTTTCCGTGAGGACCGCCATTTGTTGCTCCAGGTGACGCATAGAGTTGGTTTGGCATTCCAAATTGTTCTCAGTTGATGCCATGAACCTTACTAAGGTATCCTCTAACTGAGTCGTGACGTTTGCAGAACTATCTCTCCTCTCTTCGTGATGTTCAAATGGTTGTGGCGTATCAATAGGGTAGTGAGGCTCCGGTGGGTATTGGTGACTCCAACGTTGTAGTGAAGGATCAAAATGCCAGTGATGATCGAAGTCCGCCATATCATTGAACAGGTGCACCACACTGTCCTCATTTCTATCAACCAGGGGACTCCCAGTCACCAGTGCTCCGCTCAATACCCATTCTCGTGTCTGTGCATCCAACCCTTTGAAGAAATATTGCATGAGAGTATAGTTTGAAAAGTTGTGATACCGGAATGTGTTGGCCAATTCATTGAATCTCTCCCAAACAGCGTAGAACGGCTCGGTACATTGTTGGACAAAGCTTGTGAAGGCTTGTTGATGTAGCATCTCCAAGTACCTCACAAGACAAACAAAACAAAAACAAAATAAATTTATATAATTTTTTTTTTCCGAATGAAATAAACAAAAATGGTTAAATTACAGTCAAAGAACCTAGTATGATATTACTAAAGTTAATCCCTGGCAACGGCGCCAAAAAATTGATCGTTATTTTTTTAAAAATTAATTCCAGTGTAGCGAATTTATACCGCAAGTGCACGGTGTCAAGTTTTAGTATAGATAGGAAGAATACGGATTGTCTAACCCACAGGGACTAACAAGCGATTACCATATAAGATTTCTTTAAACTATATTTAACCTACGATAATTAATTAATAAACTAACTAGTAACTAAATTAAACTACTCTAATCAAACCAAAACAATCGACGATCACGAGAAAAGTCCACAAGAAAGAATTATCAAGACAATGATTCACCTAACCCAACTCTTACAGTTCTCTTCTCCATACATCTCTAAGGTGACGGGTTTTCCGAATTTATTCAATATACTCTCTCGAGCTATATTAAATCTAACATCAAATTGCAACAAGTAACTCTCGTTCACTTAATTAACAATTTAATATTGAATGCGCTTTATGAAAACCACTAACTTTAGATTAAACAACCCAAAGCTATCACTCGTATGTGATTTTATCTCTCGATCTAATCTTTAACACACGGCATGAATTATTATATCGTATTATAATTTTATCTCTCGATCTCAATTATAATAAAATATCATTCAAAGGGGATCAATCCTTCAAAAGCATGAAGAATAATAAAACATGCACATAGAAGATATATGAATTCAATCTCAAAATCAATAGGAAAGACTATGTTATTGATATTTCTCAATCATAAAAAACACAACAAATCCAATTATTCATTTAAAACAATAATAGAAAAGTAAAAGAAAACTCCCAAGTCGACTCCTTCGTTGATTCTCGATCCTTCCTCGCTTCTTTGTCGATCGTGCTCCTCGATTATCTTGTTGGCTTGTTCCAATTCCTAGGAGGAATAGGTAATGGTGGATGAAGGTGATATGGAGTATGGAGGAGTGGAGGCTATTCCTAGGTTAAAAGTCTGATTTTAGTGTAATTTTCGTGTATAACTAAGACAAATCATTAGATGATTGTTTTGACATACAATGTTTATGATTTCATGAATGGCAATTCATTATTATATATTATTCTTTTAACTGTGCAATGTGAATTAATATATATGTTAATGTCCTTAGAATAATATTGTATTATTCTTAAAGATGTCCATAGTCAAGTATTATCATGAATAGGGATAATGATAATACGTAGAGACTAGTATGTGTTGATTGATGAATTGTTCATTGATATGAGATATCAAATCAACACATGGGTACATGTTAGAGAACGATGTACTGGACAGACCCACCATGAGAATGCAACATGGATAGTTATATGATCGTCATATGCAATTCTCATAGTGATAATAATGTATGTAATCCTTACGACTTGTGATCATCAGAGATCCAAACATAAGGAGTTATGTATCTTGATATCGTCAAACGTTACCCGTAACAGGGTAATCTATAAAGGCGACTATTGGATACACTACAAATTATGTAGAGGGATGTTGACTGATCGAGATAGGATTTGTCCCTCCTATATAACAGGAGATGTGTTTGGCCCTTGATCAAGTAAGAACTAAAATGCATGGCCATGCTCGAATGAGTCGATATGAGATATCGAGCTTATTCGTTTATTCTAGTTATACTTGGGGATCAAGAAATAAAGATTGGATATACGAGTATGACTATTCCATGAATCGTGTTTAATCTAAACACAAAGGACAAAGGGATTAAGTTACATGGTTAATATTATCACAAGTTCTAAAGGTTATGTCGAGTCATTGACATTCTTGTACTTTGGGTAGCCTCGATGTGTTGCTAGACACCGCTCCTTGCTTGCGACATAAAATGAGATTTTATGTCACTGCCAACATTACAAGATCCTATCGGGTCGCACAAAAGATTAAATCGAGAAGGGAAATTATATTCATGGGATGAATTAAATAATTAAGAGGAGTCTTAATTAATTATCATTAAATTAAATCATGGGATTAAGCCCATGAGGCTTTATGAAAGCCTTTAATTAAATGATATATAAAGGGATTGCATGGTGATTAATAAGATTAAGACAATTCATATCATTCAACCTAAAACTACAAAAGGCACACGGCCGCCTATCAACTTGAGCTCTCGGCTTTCATAGCCGTGTGGTTCTTGGTGTGTTGTGCCATCCTTTTCGATTTAGAATCGAGTGTGCTTCTTGTTCCGGTTTAATAACTTGTCTAGCAACTTGTTATTAAACTATCCCTTCACCCGATTTGATCGTGTGGATACCGTTGAGGCAAAACTAGACAAGTTTTGCTAGTGACTCGGAGGAGGCGTTGGACGTGGTGCAGCTCCGTGGAATCTGCTCAAACACGCTACAAGGGTGAGAATTTTGTAATCCTTTATCCGATATGAATCCCTATGTATAGATCCATTGTTCTAGTAATCCAAAATATTTTATTCCGCTGCGTAGTATGCTCTAGGATTACTTACAGGGGTATCAGAGCCGTGTACGAGGCTCATATCGGATTTATGTGGTTAAATAGTTTAATCATATTAGAATTAATATTGCATGCTAGTTAAAACTGTATGAACATATATGATATGTTAATATTTAGTTTGTGAAAATCATCGTAAAATTGTATTTGATATAATTGGCGAATAATCAAATTTATTGGGCAATATTTTCGGCCATCACCATCACAAATGACACCACGGCTAGCCACATGAGGGCTAGGGTTTTCGAACCCTTGGCTCGAGATGGCTTAGTCGTTGTGGCTAATAATTGTGCATGGAAGTGTCGAAAATTGATTAGGGTTTAGAACCCATTGGCTCGTGACGGCTAGCTCATGACGGCTAGGGTTTTGAACCCTAGTAGCCGTGCATGGGCTCGGCCATCGTCGCCTCTTATGCTAAGGTTTTGAGACGTGGATGAGTTTTGAACTCTTTGGCTCGATAATGGTTCACGCATGCATGGATTAGTAGCTTTACCACATGAGAGCAAGGTTTTTCGAACCCTTAGCTCGAGATGGTTGAGCCAACCCCGTGCATGGCCTGACCGTGACTCGTGGCTAACAAATTCCGGCGTTTCGAACAAGATGGCTCGATGAAAACCCAAGGTGGTGCATGGCGGCTAGGGTTTGGAACCCTAGCGCCGCCGCCGCTCGAGCTTGGCTCGGCCATGGGCTAGGGTTTCGAACCCTAGGCCCATTATTGGTCCAGCCGTGTGCTTTTGTGGTTCGAACCATGGTGGTTCGTGTCTTAGTCGCTTAAGTTCGTGGCATGTGATGTCCCGAGCGTACGATAATTTTTCAAAAATTATTTTACAGTTTTAATTAGAATTAAATTTAAAATGTTTAGAATTTAATTAATTAAATGTTAATGCATGCTTTATGTGTTGTTTGAGCATGGTGCGTGGTTATACCCCTTTGACCTATTAGATAGGATTTGTGGATGTTTGTAATATATAATACGACCTGCGTGTCGTGCCTTCTCTATTTCATTCTAAATGTAATCCCTCCCCTATGTTCCCCTCGAATGTGAATCGAGGAATTCTATATCTTGTAAATAGTGTAGTTTATTTTATTGATGGTGATCAATGAAGATGGAGCATCGTGCCGGGATGAGGAGTCCATTCACAAATTGGAGCCAAAGGAAGGTGCTTGTGAAGTTACCTTAGGTTGACTCTTAGGATTTTCTCATTGGCTTGAGAGAATCGTTAGTAGGGGCTATAACCATGTCACGTTTAATTATGTATGTTGATGCATGATTTATCTTTTGTTTTAGTTTGATAATTGTATTACGCATATATGTAGATATGTATACAACTATATGTAGTGTACATATTTTATATTATCAAACTAATCATGAGATCAATAAATCCCTCTAAAATATTAAGTTTTAGATGCCTTCCAAAATTAAAAGTACTCGTCAATAACTTCGATTGTACATGTGTGAGTTTGCCAAAGCAAAGCACCGTGGCAATCTTAGTAAGGCGCGAAAGGATAAAAGTGATATCCGTTATACTTTAAATTGGGTACGACTTAACTAGGTTATCTCAATAGGATTGGGAACCTAGAGGCATGGGTTGGATAATAATTCATTTGATGAATTGAACAAAGCGTTGTTCGTCCAACTATCCAAGAATTATATGTGATATAATTGACAAAGTGTTGTCTACCTAAACAACCGAGTCTTGGGCGATTAGCCAAAGCTAACTCAAGATTAGGGGAAATATGGATCTTGGCCCACTAAAGGTTTTGAGGGTTGATATTTTTTAAAACAAAATAGTGGGAGCATCATTTAATGTAAGACCATGTTAAATGATTAAATCATAAACTTATTTTGCATATTTATATTCTAGATATCCATGGAAACTAACAACGTATCCAACACATTATCACTGCGATCGGTCCTTGAGAAGGACAAACTAAATGGGGCAAATTTCCTAGACTGGCATAGGAACTTGAGGATAGTCCTCAAACAAGAAAAGAAACAATATGTCCTAGAGGAACCCTTGCCCGCTGAGGAACCTCCCCTAACAGCTACAAGAGCTGATAAAGATGCTTACAAGAAGCATCAGAGTGACACACTTGATGTTGGGTGCCTTATGCTTGCAACCATGAACTCTGAGCTTCAGAAGCAACATGAGGAAATGGAGGCGTTTGATATGATCGAGCACCTTAAGCAACTGTACCAACAACAAGCTAGACAAGAGAGGTATGACGTCTCTAAAGCGTTGTTCCAGTGCAGGATGGTAGAGGGAAGCCTAGTTGGAACTCATGTGCTCAAGATGATTGGGTACATTGAGAATCTGGACAAGCTGGGTTTTCCATTGGACCAAGAGTTGGCCACCGATGTGATCTTGCAATCGTTGCCGGAGAGCTTCAGTCAATTCGTAGTAAATTACAATATGACTGACATGGAAAAGACTCTACCACAATTGCTTGGTATGTTGAGAACATGAAGCAAATACAAAGAAGACTAAGGCCACAAATGTTCTTATTGTGAATAAGGGCAAAGGATAGGCCAAAGCTAAAGGCAATAAGAAAGCAAAGAAGGTCTTTGTTAAATCTAAGCCAAAGTCTTATGCACTGAAACCAAAGGGAGGGATAGCGAAGGAAGGGAACTGTTTCCATTGCGGTGAGACCGGCCATTGGAAAAGAAACTGCAAAGTATATCTGGAGGATCTAAAGAAAGGAAGTGTGACTTCCACTTCAGGTATTTTTGTTATAGAAGTCAATTTATCTACTTCTTCATCATGGGTATTAGATAGTGGATGTGGATCTCACATTTGTGTAAATGTGCAGGATCTAAAAGAGAATAGATTGTTGGCGAAAGGCGAAGTTGATCTCCGAGTTGGAAATGGAGCAAGAGTTGCTGCATTAGCTATAGGAGATTATTATTTATCTTTGCCTTCTGGTTTATCATTGATTTTAAAAGACTGTTATTTTGTGCCATCCATTACCAAAAACATAATTTCTATTTCTTGTTTAGACAAGTGTGGTTTTTCATTTATAATAAAGGACAACTGTTGTTCTATTTAATTAAATGATATGTTTTATGCTAGCGCACAAATGGTGAATGGTCTTTATTTATTAAATCTTGATATGCCTATCTATAACATAAATACTAAAAGGATTAAAAATAATGATTGTAATCTGACTTATCTCTGGCATTGTCGCTTGGGCCACATAAACGAAAACCGCATATCTATACTTCATAAGGATGGAGTATTAGATTCATTTGATTTTGAATCATATGAAACATGCGAATCTTGTTTAATGGGCAAGATGACTAAAGCCCCTTTCAAGGGACATGTTGAAAGGGCAAATGTTTTATTGGGACTAATACATAGTGATGTATGTGGCCAATAAGTACACAAGCTAGAGGTGGTTTTCAATACTTCGTTACATTTACTGATGACTTCAGTGGATATGGGTATGTGTACCTAATGAAGCATAAGCATGAAACCTTTGAAAAGTTCAAAGATTTCAAGAATGAAGTACAAAACCAACTTGGCAAAAGTATCAAAATCCTTCGATCAGATCGAGGAGGTGAATACTTAAGCCAAGAGTTTCATGACTATCTAAAGGAGTGTGGGATAGTCCCACAACTCACTCCTCCGTATACTCCACAATGGAATGGTGTATCCGAGAGGAGAAATCGAACCTTGTTAGACATGGTTAGATCAATGATGAGTCATGCAGATCTTCCGATATCGTTTTGGGGACACGCTCTAGAAACAGCGATTTTCTTACTGAACCGTGTTCCATCTAAATCAGTGGAAAAGACACCATATGAGATATGGACTGGGAAGCGTCCTAGTATGTCTATTATGAAGATTTGGGGTTGTGAGGCTTTCGTTAGACGTCACGCCACTAACAAACTTGGACCCAAATCTGATAAGTGTTTATTTGTGGGGTATCCTAAGGAAACGAAAGGATACTATTTCTATTATCCCACCGAGAACAAAGTAGTTGTTGCTCGGACTGGTGTATTTCTTGAAAGAGAATTTATTTCTAGAAAAACCAATGGGAGAAAAATAGAACTTAGTGAAGTTAAACCACAAGAAAACACTGAACCTGAAATTGAGATGGAAACAGAGCAGGCACCGGAATCTGTTGTGGAAGAAGTACCTGCTCAAGAGACACAAGCCCAGCGTAGGTCTGTAAGAGAACACCGGGAGCCACAGAGATAGGGATTTCTTGTGACTCAACAAGGTGACTTACTACTTATTGATGAGGATGAGCCGTCATCTTATCAACAAGCTATAATGGGCACTGATTCTGAGAAATGGCAAGAGGCCATGAAATCTGAGATGGAATCCATGTATGCAAACCAAGTATGGACTTTGGTTGATCCACCTGAAGGGGTACGACCCATAGGGTGCAAATGGATTTTCAAGAAAAAGACCGATATGGATGGTAATGTACAAACCTATAAAGGTCGCCTGGTTGCAAAAGGATTCAAACAAATTCATTGTATTGACTATGATGAAACCTTTTCACCAGTGGCCATGGTTAAATCCATAAGGATCTTGCTTGCAATAGCTGCATTTCATGATTATGAAATCTGGCAGATGGATGTCAAAACAGCTTTCCTTAATGGAAATCTGCTCGAGGATGTGTACATGACACAGCCCGAGGGTTTTGTCGATCCAAAGGATGCTGGAAAGATATGCACGCTACAACGATCCATTTATGGATTGAAGCAAGTTTCTCGGAGTTGGAATCTTCGATTTGATGATGCAATCAAAGAGTTTGGTTTTATCAAAAACGAAGATGAACCTTGTGTCTACAAGAAGGTCAGTGGGAGCGTAATCATTTTCCTAGTGTTGTATGTAGATGACATACTTATCATTGGAAATGATATCCCTGCCTTGCAATCTGTAAAGATTTGGCTAGGGAATTGCTTTTCGATGAAAGACTTGGGAGAAGCCACCTATGTATTAGGAATCAAGATCTATAGAGATAGATCGAGAAGGCTTCTTGGCCTATAACGCATGGCATTTATCTCTTGAAGGAACAGTGTCCTTCAACACCAGATGAGAGACAACGCATGAGTAAGATTCCATATGCATCAGCTATTGGATCTATCATGTATGCCATGATATGTACTCGTCCCGATGTATCGTATGCTTTGAGCATGACGAGCAGATATCAAGTTGATCCAGGTGAAGGTCACTGGATTGCTGTCAAGAACATCCTGAAGTACTTGAGAAGGACTAACGATACATTCTTGATTTATGGAGGTGAGGAAGAGCTCAATGTAATGGGTTACTGATGCAAGCTTCCAACTGACAAGATGATTTTCGATCGCAATCTGGATATGTGTATTGCCTAAATGGAGGTGCTGTGAGCTGGAAGAGTTCAAAGCAAGAAACAGTAGCCGATTCTACAACGGAAGCTGAGTATATTGCTGCCTCGGATGCAGCAAAGGAAGCTGTTTGGATGAGGAAGTTCATTTCTGAACTTGGAGTGGTGCCTAGCATTAAAGATCCGATAGAACTCTATTGTGACAACAATGGAGCGATCGCATTGGCTAAGGAACCAAGATCTCACCAAAGATCCAAGCACATACTTAGGCGTTTCCATTTCATTCGAGAAATCGTTGAAAGGGGAGATGTTAAAATATGCAAAGTACCAACAGATGATAATGTATCTGACCCATTGACGAAGCCACTGTCGCAGCAGAAGCATGATCGTCATACTAGATCTCTAGGCATTAGGTATATGTCTGAGTGGTCTCAGTGCAAGTGGGAGATTTGTTGGGATATGCCCTAAGACAAATCATTAGATGATTGTTTTGACATACAATGTTTATGATTTCATGAATGGCAATTCATTATTATATATTATTCTTTTAACTGTGCAATGTGAATAATATATATGTTAATGTCCTTAGAATAATATTGTATTATTCTTAAAGATGTCCATAGTCAAGTATTATCATGAATAGGGATAATGATAATACGTAGAGACTAGTATGTGTTGATTGATGAATTGTTCATTGATATGAGATATCAAATCAACACATGGGTACATGTTAGAGAACGATGTACTGGACAGACCCACCATGAGAATGCAACATGGATAGTTATATGATCGTCATATGCAATTCTCATAGTGATAATAATGTATGTAATCCTTACGACTTGTGATCATCAGAGATCCCAACATAAGGAGTTATGTATCTTGATATCGTCAAACGTTACCCGTAACAGGGTAATCTATAAAGGCGACTATTGGATACACTACGAATTATGTAGAGGGATGTTGACTGATCGAGATAGGATTTGTCCCTCCTATGTAACAGGAGATGTGTTTGGCCCTTGATCAAGTAAGAACTAAAATGCATGGCCATGCTCGAATGAGTCGATATGAGATATCGAGCTTATTCGTTTATTCTAGTTATACTTGGGGATCAAGAAATAAAGATTGGATATACGAGTATGACTATTCCATGACTCGTGTTTAATCTAAACACAAAGGACAAAGGGATTAAGTTACATGGTTAATATATCACAAGTTCTAAAGGTTATGTCGAGTCATTGACATTCTTGTACTTTGGGTAGCCTCGATGTGTTGCTAGACACCGCTCCTTGCTTGCGACATAAAATGAGATTTTATGTCACTGCCAACATTACAAGATCCTATCGGGTCGCACAAAAGATTAAATCGAGAAGGGAAATTATATTCATGGGATGAATTAAATAATTAAGAGGAGTCTTAATTAATTATCATTAAAATAAATCATGGGCTTAAGCCCATGAGGCTTTATGAAAGCCTTTAATTAAATGATATATAAAGGGATTGCATGGTGATTAATAAGATTAAGACAATTCATATCATTCAACCTAAAACTACAAAAGGCACACGGCCGCCTATCAACTTGAGCTCTCGGCTTTCATAGCCGTGTGGTTCTTGGTGTGTTGTGCCATCCTTTTCGATTTAGAATCGAGTGTGCTTCTTGTTCCGGTTTAATAACTTGTCTAGCAACTTGTTATTAAACTATCCCTTCACCCGATTTGATCGTGTGGATACCGTTGAGGCAAAACTAGACAAGTTTTGCTAGTGACTCGGAGGAGGCGTTGGACGTGGTGCAGCTCCGTGGAATCTGCTCAAACACGCTACAAGGGTGAGAATTTTGTAAACCTTTATCCGATATGAATCCCTATGTATAGATCCATTGTTCTAGTAATCCAAAATATTTTATTCTGCTGCGTAGTATGCTCTAGGATTACTTACAGAATCATGGACTCCATTGTTGGGCACAAACTCTATATGGAATTTATTTTTCTGCAAATTCTTCCGGACCGATCGATCGAGCAGACAACTCGATCGATCGCCAATTTTTTGCCCAAGCCGATCGATCGAGATTGGGTCTCGATCGATCGAGCTTGATATTTTTTTTTTATTTTCTTTTGTTATTTTCTTCCTTTCCCGGCTTTGACGCGTTCGCTCGATTCGGTCCTTTTTCATCATTTTTGGCTCATTTCCTCTACTTTTATTCACTTCAACATTGATTCCTGAAATATAGAAATATATACCAAAAACCGTAAAATAATCCAAGAATCAACTCGAAAACCATTAGAAAATCGCCTCTAAAAAAGTTTAAAAACGACACTTATCAGGCATGGTCACAAATCTTAAGTCTGACTCCTCAATTGGGTAACCAAAGATCTGATATTGGGCAAATAATAGTTGACACATAGAATGTGTTACATTCTGCTCCATATGGTGTAAGGTAATACGAATATTCATTGTTTTGTAATTGATTTATTGTGTTAATGCATTTAATCACAATATTTATTGATTTTGAAATTGTGATTATACAAGTGGTCATGTCATTTAAAATTTACAGAAACTGGGAGTCATTCCATATGTATCATCAGGGACATCCTCTATGATTAAAATCATCACTCGTCCATAACAACGACTCATGGGATATACACCAAGCACCCATTCTATACCTGCAACCACAATGCATAATCCAATATGTATACAAAGTATATTAATCACCAATGATAGTCTTGTTATACAGTGTATTTTAATGCACATCGCTAGTCATGACCGCGGCACTAATAACCCTCGCTTTTACATATCAGCGGCATCGAATAACCTCGCTTTAAATGCGACATGCGGAATTTTACCATCGCTTCAACATTTAGCGGCAAATATTCTTTCCTCGCTACGATATGACAGCGGCAAGTATTCTATCATCGCTTCAAATGACGGCGGCAAAGCATTAAAATCATCACTCGAGTATAACAACGACTACACATGCCATGCACCAAACATCCAATACATATATGCAACCACAATGCATAATCCATGATGTATATAAAATACTTGTTACCGTTTTGTGCCCTTCGACCCTGGCCTTAGCCCTCCATGCCAAAGCGTCCCTACAGGAACGATCCAAAACCATGAGCATATAATAATCCATATTCACCACAATATGATTAATGAGTAAATGCATAAACCATAAGTACAAAGTAATTCATGTATTCCAATGCATTTAAAGATGCTCCCCTTGGTTGTCCCTGTACCACAACTCATAATCATAATCAACGGATTATATTACGGTACTATAAATGTCATGCCATATAATTATCCCATTAACATGTTCCTAGGCCCTCAACAGCCCCAAAGAGAAAACCACTGCTCTGATACCACTAATGTAAGGACCCCCGTGCCCTTAACCCATTATTAGTGTATTAACCCATGCAATTAGTGCATACAATCGTGTTATCAGGGGGGAAAATGCTACATGCAACCATGGCATAAAATACCATCTATAAATTTTCTTTCATTAAACCACTTCATGTTCAAATCCCCCATACCACTCGCATGATAAGTATACATGCATCATAATACACTAACGCGTTCTCAATTCATTTTGCAATTCATAATTAATTGCATGCAACACGTAAATGAAAAGAGAAAGGCCCTTGCCTTTTTATACAAACCATATACACATAATAGTGCTCACATGCGAGCATCGAATAAGTATATGTGTATCTAATGTAACATTTTTCAACATTCTGACTCTGGCGATCGATCGCTAGTTCTCACCGATCGATCGCCATACTGTTCTGCCCCCTCGCGATCGATCGCAACAACTTGGCGATCGGTCGCCAAAATGCCCTGTTCATAGCGATCGATCGCTACAAGCACCGATCGATCGCCGATGCCCAGAAAGTTTAGAGCATGGCGATTTTCAAGCTTATCTCCATGGTTCTTCTCCTATAACTCAAAATTCAACATGTAAACAAGTTTCATGCACTCTCTAATAACATATTAACATATTTCTATCATCATAGAATCCAATTACTAGCATATAACCATGATATGATTCTTCACATGCTTTCATGTTTCCAACTTCAAACACAATCAAAGAACTTCTAAATTGCATGATAAAGTAATGAAAGTTTAGCCTCCTTACCAAGTAAATTACTTCCTCTTAGTCTCAAATGAATGTTGCAAGTAGAATACCAAGATAAAAATGCAAGAGGAAGAAAGAACAAGCAAGAGGTTTTGTAGAGATTTGTAGGTGAAATTTGGTGTATTGTGTGTAAAAATTCAGATTATACCTTCTTATTAACTCCTTCACCTCTAACTCAAATTCACATGACATGTAACCTAAATACACACCACATACAAACTCAACTCACATGCACATTCTAATACCTCTCAAATGATGTTAAATGATTACCAATGTTATATCCCACTATACATGTATTTCCATAGGAAATCCATAAATCATATGTTTATGTTAGGAACTCATTTCTCATATTTCTATGAGGTTTCATTCATGCATCACATTAGTCGTGCTCGGTTCAACCCGAATCCGAGTCCACATCAGACTGTAAGTAATCAAATGACATCATAACCATATAATACATGTTACGTCATATCGAGGCATGACACGTACCCTGCAACTGATCAAACAAGTCATCGATCCTCGGAAGTGGATACTTGTTCTTTACTGTGGCCTTATTCAGTGAAATCCTCCACAGCGTTCACACCTGTCCCCTCCTGCCTTACTCCCTTGTGTAGGCCCCCGATTGCTTTGTTTCTGACCTTGAGACTTCTTCCCACCAAATCTGGAAGATGATGAGGCCCCGCGAGCCTTGAACTGATCCCCTCGTGGCCTCAAATTATCAGTAATAGGCCTCTGTGGCGGTACGAAAGGGGTACAACGTCCTTGTACGCTCCCACTGCAATCTCTGCTAGCTCTGCCCTAGTCAGGGCGTCATCTAAAGAGCTGGGGTTGTTGGAGACAACCCGATCAAACAGTTCTGGCCTCAGTCCCTTAGGGAAGTTCCTCATCTTGGCATGACTGCTGACAGCAATATGAGGTACATACCTCAGTAGTGAGGAATACTGCATAGCTTAGTCTGACACTGACAGATTGCCTTGCTTTAAACTATTGAACTCGTCTTCCTTTACTTGTCTGGCGGCTGCAGAAAAATACCGGTTAAGGAACCGGGTCCTGAATATAGTCCAGTCTACCACCATACCTTGAGCCCTCAGCTCCATCACAGTGGTCTTCCACCACATAGAAGGCTTCTTCGCCATCTGAAATTCGGCTAACCTCAGCCATGCGGTACGTGCACAGGGCGCAGTCACAAGTATCTGCTCCATCCGTTCCAGCCACTCTTCGGCCCCTTCTCCAGACTTGGTCCCCTCAAACATGGGGGGACGAAAGTTCAGAAACTGTGTCAAACTGAGCTCCCCTGGTAATAACATCTGTGCACTGGGCTCCACGCCCACAGCAGGTGGGGGTAAAGGATTCATTTGAGCAACACTAGCATTCATACTGCCCATATCTCCTACCTCTTCATTGAGGTTCTCCGGGTTAATAGCCGCCATGCTGCAACATAAGAGTTAACAATACCAAAAGCAGTTCATAGTATAAGTCATTAGATAACAAGAGTATCATATTCAAAAGCATGTTAGTATAACACTTATACAACAATATGCATCACATGCAAAACAAGCCCAACAATGAATACCTAGCCAACTTGTCTCTAAAGGCTACCCTTCACTCTTCCCTGGTTATCTAACCACTGCTCTGATACCACTAAATGTGAGACCCCGATACTTAAACATAATGTATTAAGGTGCGATTAAGGGAACTAATCATTCATGCGTATATATCAGAGTAATAAGTCGTGTTGAATAACCTGAGCTTAAGAGATTACAGTACCAAAAGTTTCAAAAAGGAATTTCACATATTCCCACAAAAGGTACTACACTATAGTCTTACTCTACTTCATGTAGAAGCTATACAAAAAAATGTCTCTACCATGCTAATCCTGTAGCAATCCTTACAGCTCAGCATTGCAACCCCGACCCTGGTTCTCATCATCAAAAGCACCTACAAAGACAACCCCCAACACATGAGCATAACATAATTCATATTCAACATAATATGAATGTAAGACGTAAATGCATAATCATAATACAAAACACTTCCTGTATTTCCATCGCATTTACAACGCCTATTGGTTGTCCCTGTACCACAATTCATAATCAAAACACTATATGAATATATGGCTTCACAGATAAATGCCATGACATATCATCTCTTTTTCTCGAGTCAGTCATCATCAGTTATTTTAATGCTTCTTCGCTTCATAATCTCAAAACAAGCGGTATCTCATCCTCGCTTCTTCATACAAGCGGTATCTCATCCTCGCTTAGTATGGTATACTCCGCCTCCATGTGCAAGCGAGCCTCCCCCCTCCCGCTCCACATATTTAGCGGTAAAGCGTAAGCATTAAAACCTTCACTGTGATCACCCCTGACTCGTGGAATACACCTCTTTTATTCCACATCACAATATGCAATCACAATGCATAATAACATGTATCAAACTCTTAATGCATCACATTGCATTCATCATGTGTCAAAACACAAACATAGAATACATGTTACCGTTGGGATGCCCGTACGTCGCTTATGTACCTTTCCAAAAGATAGAGGAGTCAACCGACTTTATCTCCTCGGCTGTGCTGGCACCTGTGATGGTTCTACATAACCACACAACACAATATTAGGCATCTCATAATAATCCGGAAATCAAAACTCAAATAAAAATCACATTTACCCTAAAATGTCATCTCGCGATCGATCGCCCCTTAGCCCCGATCGATCGCGAGATGCTACTGCCTTGTATACCAAAATTATGAAATCAGCGATCGATCGCCCCTTATTGGCGATCGATCGCCAAAACCCACTGGAACGTCGCGATCGATCTCGCCTCCTTGGCGATCGATCGCCAACTCTGCTCCTTTGCGCGATTTCCAGAATTCTCTAACACTGATTTTCATACCCTTCGATCTAACATGTAAGACATACAACATGCCCAAACAAACATGCTAGTAGCTACAATACACTACCTTGAGTGTATTCATATAAAATATATAACCCAAACACAAACCCACATGCATTAAAATTGCCCATTAACATCAGTATTCAACCATCATTTCTGAAAAACAGGGCATTGTCTTCCTGCCCAGATTTTCGAGTACCCACTTTCAAGCAATAAAATCTACCATAAAAGTCATGAAGTTTGCTCGAATAAAAATGTCAAGGGCTTCAAAAAACTACCATGTATGTACTCAACCCAAAGGTTTACCAAAAACCTAGCCAACATGCATGATATCACCTTCACAATTTCACTCACATCCCATATTTTCCAGAAAAACAGGGCACACACATTACCCAGATTTTCGAACACTATACTTTACATGCTTAAATCTTCCACATAAAACATGTAACATGCTCAAGGAAAAATACTGGAAGCTTCATAATAACACCATAAATGAACTTAATTCAAAGGTTCAACAAAACCTAAGCTATCATGCCATTTTTACACCAAGTAAAAACATGACTCAAAACACAACTTGACCCAAAACAGAACATGGTTTCTCACCCTCTTTTGCTCCGATTTTTACAAGCTTTCCAAGCAGTGAAAATGGAAGATCTCCTCCTAACTTCCTTAGCAGCTGTTGGACGATTTTTGGGAGAGAATTGTAGGGGTTTCAGACATGGAAAGTGGAGTGGGAGATGGGGCAAGTGGTATGGGGAAGCAGCTGGCAGCAGGGTATGGGTCAAGGGGGGTGGTTGAGTGGGGGTTAAGTGATGTGTTATGTTTTGGTCCCGGTATTTAGCACGATGTATTAAAATATCTTCACGTGATATTTTATAGTATTTTATCAATAAAATACTTCAATTCCCATTTAAACATGCTATACCAAAATAAATAACATACACCCCAAAAATCATGTCACAACCCCAAAATCCCAATATATATCGCATGCACCCTGAAATGTAACTCCTCAATAATATTAATTCAACCCCATGAATTAACACTAAAATCCTCATAATATAAATAAATGATTAAATCACATAGTCATTTCGGGGATATCACACCTTGTAGAGTCTCGATAGTGTGTTTTGGGCCAAGATGGGATTTCTTGGAACACATGGACGTAGACATCTGTAGTGATGTGTTTTGTGTGGATTGGTGACCATGGGTTACCTGATCCAGGTTGCAAGTGGTGCAACTACTCCTTTGGAGGAGATGGACTGGGAAGCGAGAACCGGATTTTCTGTGAGTATACTGTTGTATACTAGTGGTCCACATCATGACGATGCATGTCAAGCATCGTGGGCAAGTGATGAATATCACGGAGTGATATCTATGTCGGGACCAAGGAAGGTTTGGTTGATTCTCAGTCATGGTGGATTGACTTCTGGGACGATTCACGTCGAGGTATGTTGTTATCTTTCGGGTTTGTATTGATATTGACGTTTGCTCTATTTTGGAGCTTGGTGCGAGATGGGTGTTCTCGCGGTTGTTAATTCGATTCTAATGTGGTCCAGAATCGGGGTTGTGGCCTTGTTTTGTTTGTGTAGTCCTGGTGTTACGTGGAGTACACAGGTGTAATTTCGAGGATGAAATTTTATTAGGGGGGGGGGATAATTGTGAGGTCCGGATGTTATATCCCCGAAATAATTAATTGCAATTGGGCGTTAATTATGTTTATGTGATTTTATGGTGATAATTAATATCTGTGTTGGCATTAATTATCTTGGTGAAATGCTTAGTCACATGGTAGGAGTAACCCGGTAGAGCATTTCGGGGTGCATGTTATGCATGTTGGGTAATTGGGGATTTTAATGGTTTAAATGAAATGGTTTGTGATTATTTGGGTGAATCATGTTTTAATTGTGATTTTGGTGCATTATGGTAAAATGCCTTTTAAAATATCATGTTGGGGTGTTTTATACACCATGGAATTGTGGGGTGTAATTTAATTAAACCCAACCCACTTATACCCCAATCCCCCTTATACCTTCATTTTCAACTTTCCCAAATCAACCACCAAACCCTTCTCATTTCCCATTTTCGAGTTTGAGCTTAGGGGTGAAGAGAGATCCTTCCAAAAACTTGCTTTGTGGGATTTGGTGTGAGATTTGGAGTCCCCAAGAGGTATGGATGCCTCCCTATTGTTTTTATTGTGTTTGGATTGAGTTTGAAATGGTTTTTGAAAGGTTTTGAAATGGGTTTGTTTTGGGTTGGTGTGGTTTTGGTTGGGGGTTGGATATATGGTTGTTTTAAGGTGTATTTTGGAGGTTTATGTTGTTATTTATGTTGTTGGTTTGATGGCTTAAGTGTTGGTATGGATTGGAAGGAATTTTGGAACAAAAATGGAGGATTTTCGGGTTACAGAGGTTGGCGATCGATCGCCCATTTCAGGCGATCGATCGCGCACTGGCAGTACGCTTTTGGAGCGCATGGCGATCAATCGCCACTCTTGGGCGATCGATCGGCGAGGTTGGCGATCGATCGCGCCAAGTGTGGCGATCGATCGCCGAAGGGTGAAAATTTTGGCTTCGGGCAGTAAGGTTTCACGATCGATCGCCCGTAACTGGCGATCGATCGTGAAAGACAAAATATGGCATTTTTGGGTATTTTTGTGGAATTTTTTGATATTGGACTATTATTGGCTCCTAATATGGATTTTTGTGAATGTGTAGAACCATCCCAGGTGGCCACACAGCTTAGGAGATAAAGTCCACGATATCTCCACTTTTGGAACCAAGGTACGTAGTGAGACGTACGGGCATCGGACGGTAAAACGTATTTATTACGCTATAAATTGGTTATGCATTATGGTTGCGTATATGGTCTCATTATGCATTATGGTTGCATACATGATTGGATTATGCATTATGGTTGCATGTGATTGTGGGTCGAGATTATATTACAGTGATGATACTTGCCGCCTTCATGTCGAAGCGATGATAGAATACTTGCCGCTGTCATATTTTACCGATGAAGGATATTTGCCGCAAACATGTCGAAGCGAAGGATAATGCCACTGTCATGTTGATGCGAGGGATATTATACCGCTAATATGTCGAAGCGACGGGTATTAATGACGCTGTCATGTAACGCGAGGGGTATTATGCCACTGATATAATAAGACAGGGATTGACCATTGGTATACATGGAATGGATGCATGTCATGACATACATTATTGGTGTTATAATCAATTGATTGTAATTATGGTACAGGGACAACCAAGGGAGCTTCTATATATGTGTTAAATACAGGAAGTGATTTGCATTTACGGTTTATGCATTGAATTATGATCATATTATTGTGAATATGGTTTACATACATGCTCATGGTTTTGGGGTTGTTCCTGTAGGTACTTTTGGGCATACGGGCTGAGGCGGGTTGATGCGGTGAGCCAGTGAGGAGTGCTTTTGGCATAGCAGGCCTAATTCTTTTGTATAGTTTCTACTCTAGGAGTAGTGTAAAACTATAGGATTATAATTCAATTGGTTGGGAATGTAATTAATCCCTTTTTGGAAATTTTATTTTGGCCTGTAATCTAAATGGCTCAATACATCAACACGAACATTATAGTCTTATATGCATGTTTAGCTCTTTTAAGCCTTTTATCCGCACTTAAGGAACTAGGGTCCTTACATTAGTGGTATCAGAGCAGTGGTTAGAGAACCCGGGAACAAGTGAAGGGTAGCCTTAGCATGGTTGGCTAGGTGTTTACATTTGGGGCATGTTTATGCATGTGGTGCATATTTATGTATACAATTGTTATACTAGCATGCTTGTCATTCATATTGTCTAACGGTTTAGCATATATATTGTTTGGAATTGTGTTAACCTTTGTGTTACAGCATGGCGGCTATGAATGCGGGGAACCTCAACGAGGAGGTGGGTGATATTGGGAGCGTGAATGCTAGCATCGGTCAGGCAAATCCTTTACCCCCACCTGCTGTGGGCATGGAACCGGTTGCTCAATTACTGTTACCAGGGGAGTTTAGCCTGACTTAATTTCTGACCTTCCACCCACCCATGTTTGAAGGAACAGAGACAGGAGAAGAGGCCGAAGAGTGGCTGGAGAGACTAGAACAGATTTTTATATCTGCGCCGTATGCTAGGACAGCTTGGTTAAGACTGGCAGAATTCCAACTGGCAAAGAAGTCTTCCATGTGGTGGAAGAGGACTGTAATGGAATTAAGGGCACAAGGCATGGTAATCGACTGGACTTTATTTCGAACTCGGTTTCTAAACCGATATTTCTCTGCCGCGGCTAGGCAAACTAAGGAGGATGAATTTACGAATCTGAAGCAAGGGAACCTGACAGTTTCGGACTACGCCATGCACTACTCGTCCTTATTGAGGTATGTTCCACATATTGCTACAAATGGACAAGCCAAGATGAGGCACTTTCTGAAGGGGCTGCGACCGGAATTATTTGATCGGGTCATTTCTAACAACCCTCACCAGCTCCATCACAAAGATCAACGTCTGAAAATCTGAGGCCCCGATGAGGATCTTTTAAGTCGCGGGGGACTTCTTCTTCTTCTCGGTTTAGCGGAAGGCGGCCGGAGGGCCGGAAGCAAGGGGATCGGAGGAGTGGTACATCTACTTATGGGGGACCGACTCAAACTGGTAGAGCTGGAGATGTCAAGTGCAACTTTTGTGGAGGGCCACATTTGATGCGAGATTGTTCTGCGTGCTACATTTGTGGCAGGTCGGGCCACATTGCTCGGCGTTGCCCCAACCGGGAAGGACAAACGGATCTCAGGGAAGGTCGAGGGAGGTTTTCTAGTGGTACAGTGCAGCAGAGGCCACCGATGGTGCCTCGTCAGATGGGAGGACACGCGATGGGGCCACCTCAGGGGCAGGTCTATGCATTGACTAGGGAGCAGGCCGATGCAGTTCCAGAGGAGGTTATAGCTGGTACGTGCCAACTATTTACATATTCCGCCTTTATTTTGATAGACACGGGTGCTTCTCACTCCTTCGTGTCTGCGGACTTTGTGGCGAGACATCATATGTGCACGTCTCCGTTACCCACGTGTCTATTGGTCTCGACACCCACTGGGAAGAGAGTTGTTGCTGATCGGTTTCTGATGGACTGCCTCATTTATTTTGAGGGCAGTGAGATAAAGGCAGATTTGATTGTTTTGGGTATGTCAGATTTCGACTGCATTGTGGGCATCGACATTCTGAACAGATATCAGGCAGTGGTAGATTGTCGGCAGAGGATAGTTCGGTTCAGATCTGGTTTGGGAGTTCAGTGGACTTTTTATGGCAACGGATCTCGTGCGAAGATTCCGTTGATTTCGGCAATCAAGATGTCCCAATTATTGGAACATGGACACACGAGCTACCTCATCTATGTCGTAGACACGTTGGGAAAGGGTAAGGAGTTAAAGGTTGAGGATGTGCCAGTAGTAGCAGAATTTGCTGATGTCTTTCCGGAGGAGATTCCAGGATTCCCACCGACTAGGGAAGTCGAGTTTGGGATTGAGTTATTACCGGGGACGTCCGCTATTTCTCGTGCTCCTTATCGAATGGCACCGGTAGAGCTAAGAGAACTGAAGGAACAGTTACAGGAGCTCCTTGATAAAGGATATATACGCCCTAGCGTATCGCCTTGGGGTGCACCAGTTCTTTTTGTGAAAAAGAAAGATGGCTCGATGCGTTTGTACAACGATTACCGGCAACTGAATAAGGCCACGGTGAAGAACAAGTATCCCTCCCGAGGATTGATGATTTATTTGATCAGTTGCAGGGCACGAAGCTGTATAGCAAAATTGATTTGAGATCCGGGTACCACCAGATACGGGTCAGGGAGGAGGATGTGCAGAAAACAGCATTTCGGACTCGGTATGGGCACTACGAGTTCTTGGTGATGCCGTTCGGTGTGACGAACGCCCCGGCTGTCTTTATGAGCTTGATGAACCGGGTATTTCAACCCTATCTAGATCAGTTCGTCATTGTGTTTATTGACGATATACTCATCTACTCCCGGAGCGAGGAAGAGCACGTGAGACATTTGAAGACAGTGCTCCAGATCCTCAGAGACCATCAATTATATGCCAAGCTCAGCAAGTGTGAGTTTTGGTTGAGCAGTGTAGCTTTCTGGGGCACGTCATATCTAGCAGTTGGGGCCACCTCAAGGGCAAGTTGACCAGGGAACAAGCTACAGCGGCTCCAGAGGAGGTGATAGCGGGTACGTGTCATTTATTTACGCACCCTGCTTTTATTTTGATAGACACAGGTGCGTCACACTCCTTTGTGTCGATGAGTTTTGTGGAGAGGCATCGAATATGCACGTCTCCATCGCCCACGCCTCTTCTTGTATCGACACCCGCTGGAAAGAGTATGATTGTTGACCGGTTTGTTGTTGACGGCCTCATTTATTTTGAGGACAACGTGTTGAAGTCAGATTTGATTGTTCTGGGGATGTCAGATTTTGGCTGCATCGTGGGGATTGATGTGCTGAACAGGTATCAGGCAATGGTGGACTGCAGACAGAGAACAGTGCGGTTCAGATTTGATTTGGGGGTTCAGTGGACTTTTTATGGGGATGGTTCCCGCTCAAGAATCCCATTAATATCGGCCTTAAAGATGACTCAGTTATTGGAACGTGGCATGTGGGTTATCTTATTTATGCCATTGACATTGCTGGAAAGAAAGAAGAGTTAAGGGTCGAGGATATACCCGTAGTCGCCGAGTTTGCCGATGTATTTCCGGAGGAGATTCCAGGATTTCCACCAGCTAGGGAAGTCAAGTTTGGGATCGAATTGCTACCGGGGACATCCGTTATTTCTCGTGCCCCTTACAGGATGGCACCGGCAGAGTTGAGGGAGTTGAAAGAGCAATTACAGGAACTCCTTGACAAAGGTTACATACGCCCCAGTGTATCGCCTTGGGGTGCGCCTGTATTATTTGTGAAAAAGAAAGATGGGTCGACGCGTTTGTGCATCGATTACAGGCAATTGAATAAGGCCACAGTGAAGAATAAATACCCTCTTCCACGGATTGATGACTTATTTGATCAGTTGCAGGGCACGAGGTTGTACAGTAAGATTGATTTGTGGTCGGGGTACCACCAGATCCGAGTTAGAGAAGATGATGTAAAGAAGACAGCATTTCGGACCCGTTATGGTCATTATGAGTTTTTGGTCATGCCGTTTGGAGTGACAAACGCCCCGGCTGTCTTCATGAGCTTGATGAACCGAGTATTCCAGCCTTACCTTGATCAGTTCGTCATAGTCTTTATTGACGACATACTTATCTACTCTCGGAGTGAGATAGAGCATGAGAATCATTTAAGAACAGTGCTCCAGATTCTTAGGGACAATCAGTTGTACGCCAAGTGGAGCAAGTGTGAATTTTGGTTGAGCAGCGTGATATTTTTTGGGCATGTGATCTCTAGTGATGGGATATCTGTGGATCCCAGGAAGGTGGAGGCGGTGATGGATTGGTCTGCGCCTACATCTGTGCCCGAGATTCGGAGCTTCCTTGGTTTAGCGGGTTATTACCGACGTTTCGTCGAGGGTTTCTCTAAGATCGCTAAGCCGTTGACGCAGTTGACTCATAAAGGTGTTCCGTTTTTGTGGTCTGAGGCATGTGAGCAGAGCTTCCAAGAGTTGAAGCACCGTTTGACTACATCACCTGTGTTGGTGATTCCTTCGGAGAACGAGAGGTTTGCTTTATACACGGATGCATCACTGCAGGGTTTGGGCTGCGTAATGATGCAGGATAAGCACGTGGTGGCTTATGCTTCGAGGCAGTTGAAGCCTCATGAGACCAGATACCCAGTTCATGACTTGGAACTGGCGAGCATTATTTTCGCCTTGAAAATTTGGCGGCATTATCTATATGGTACTTCTTTTACCATTTATACGGACCATAAGAGCTTGAAGTTCCTATTCACCCAAGCGGAACTGAATATGAGGCAGAGGAGGTGGATGGACTTGCTCAAGGAGTATGATTGTGAGATAGAGTACCATCCGGGGAAGGCGAACATGACAGCTGATGCTTTGAGTAGGAAGGTGAAGTATACCGCGGAGGATGTCATTCAGTTATCAGCCATGATGACTTCCTGTTGTCACCTGGGATATGACTTTGATGTAGATGCATCACCGGTTCATGTATCGACCCTGTTGGCAGAGCCGGATATCTTTGAATCTATCAGGAAAGCTCAGATGTTAGACGTTGAGGTGCAGATATGGTTATCATATCTACATATGGGTCAGTCATCAAAGTTCAGAGTGGCAGAAGATGGTTCCTTGCGGCTTGGTAATCGTTGGGTAGTGCCGAGGGCACCGGAATTGCGTCAAGGGATCTTGCATCGTGCTCATAGCAGCAGGTTCAGTATACATCCAGGTGGGAGAAAGATGTACAAGGACTTATGTGATCAGTTTTGGTGGAGACGGATGAAAAGAGACGTCATCACATTTGTTAAGAAGTGCTTGATTTGTCAACAAGTAAAAGCAGAGAGGCAGAGGCCCGGGGGCGAGTTGAGGAGTTTAGAGATACCAGAGTGGAAGTGGGAGCACATCTCTATGGACTTCGTGACCCACTTGCCAAGGACTGCCTCGGGATTTGATGCGATCTGGGTGATCGTGGATAGACTGACGAAAGTGGCTCACTTCATCCCTTATAGTATGTCTTTCACATACTTAAAGATGGCCCAGTTGTATGTACGGGACGTAGTGAGATTGCATGGTATTCCAGTCTCGATTGTGTCTGATAGAGACCCGCGGTTCACATCGCACTTTTGGGAGGGTCTTCAATCAGCTTTGGGTTCAGAGGTGAGACTGAGTACAGCTTATCACCCTCAGACTGACGGTCAGACAGAGCGTACCATACAGACGCTTGAGGACATATTGAGGGCATGTTTTTTGGAATTCGACACTCCGTGGCAAGATTCAGTGCCACTAGTAGAGTTATCTTACAATAACAGTTATCAGGCGAGCATTCAGATGGCTCCATTCGAGGCCCTTTACGGTCGACGCTGTAGGTCACCGTTGTACTGGGAAGACTTGACTAGTAAGACGGTCGGAGGACCGGAATTGATTCGAGAAATGGAAGAGAAAATCAAAGTGATCCGTCAGAAAATGAAAGCGGCTCAAGATAGGCAAGCGGCCTATGCTAATAAACGGCGGCGACCATTGGAATTCCAAGTGGGAGACAGATTCTTTCTGAAAATCTCACCTTTCAGAGGTGTAGTTCATTTTGGTGTGCGCGGGATTTGTCTCCGAGGTATGTTGGGCCATATGAAGTATTGCAGCGCATCGGCACTTTGGCTTACCGTTTGGCTCTACCGCCGTCATTGTCTGGTATACATGATGTCTTCCATGTTTCTATGTTGAGGAAGTATGAGCCAGACCCGTCTCACGTTTTGCAGCCTTTAGAGGTTCAGTTGAGTTCAGATGTATCCTATGTTGAACGACCAGTCAGAATTCTGGATCGAGAGGATCGCAGACTTCGAAGCAAGGTTATACCGATGGTCAAGGTTCAGTGGGATCGTCGGGGTGTCGAAGAGGCCACGTGGGAGACGGAACGGCATATGGTGCAGCACTACCCGGAACTATTCTCTGGTATGTGATTTATGTTTAGTTTCTTTTGGGGTAAGTGCATGCGATTTCGAGGACGAAATCTTCTAAGTAGGGGAGTAATGTGATGTCCTTGAAATGATTAATTGCATTAAAGGCATTGTAAGGACCCTAGTTCCTTAAGTGCGGAATAAAGGCGTAAATAAAAATTTCCATGCATAAACAGAGTATAACGGTTGTGTTGATGCCCTGAGCTATTAAATTACAGTGCCAAAATAAAGTTCAAAAAGGGATTAGTTACATTCCCAACCAATGAATGCTAATCCTATAGCTTTACACTACTCCTAGAGTAGATACTATACAAAAGAATCAAGCCTGCTACCAAGAGTACTCCTCACTAGCTCACCGCATCAACCCGCCTTAGCCCCTTTCCGCCCAAAAGTACCTACAAGAACAACCACAAAACCATGAGCATGTACATAAATCATATCCACAATAATATGATCATAATTCAATGCATAAACCGTAAATGCAATTCACTTCCTGTATTTAACACATTTAAAAGCTCCCTTGGTTGTCCCTGTACCACAATAATAATCAAAGGATTATAATGCAAATATGCATGTCATGACATGTATCCATTCCGTGTATAACAATGGCCAATTTCCAGTCTTATTATATCAGTGGCATAATACCCCTCGCGTTTATATGACAGCGGCATTAATACCCCTCGCTTCGACATATTAGCGGCATAATATCCCTCGCATCAATATGACAGCGACATTATCCTTCGCTTCGACATATTTGCGGCAATTATTCTTCATCGCTAAATATGACAGCGGCAAGTATTCTATCATCGCTTCGACATGACGGCGGCAAGTATTTTATCATCAGTGCAATATAATCTCGACTCACAATATATATGCAACCGTAATGCATATCCAACCATGTATGCAACCATAATGCATAACCAACCATATATGCAACCATAATGCATATCCAATCATGTATGCAACCATAATGCATAATTAAGACCATGTATGCAACCATAATGCATAACCAATCAAAGCGTAATAAATACATTTTACCGTCCGATGCTCGTACGTCTCACTACGTACCTTAGTTCCAAAAGTGGAGATGTCGTGGGACTTTATCTTCTTTGATGTGTGGCTACCTGGGATGGTACACAATCACATGAATCCATATTAGAAGCCAATAAATGAACCATTACCAAAAACATCATCATTTAGAACAAAATCCCAAAATCCACATTTTATGCCTTGCGATCGATCGGTCCCTAAGCCCCGATCGATCGCCAAGTGAAGAAAAAATAGGCATCCAAGTACTGCCTCCACCGATCGATCGAAACATTTTATCGATCGATCGAGACGTCACACCGATCGATCGGAACAAAATTTCGATCGATCGGTAAGCTCATTTCACGCCTTGTTCAGGCTCTGCCCTGCTCGATCGATCTGACACATTTCTCGATCGATCGGGCAGCCCTGTTCCTGCGAGAAACTTCCATGTATGAGCTTCCAACAACACCTAAACTCATATACAACCAAGATCAACCTCCATTTTCAACATTTAACCACAAAACAACCTTAAAATACATCCCCCAAACATTAACAACATGTTGGACCAAGATCCACCCTTTTAACCCCAAAAACAAGCTACAAACCCAACCAAAACTCAACAAAACTCTGCCATAATGGAAGCTTACCACTTGAGCTCCAAGTTTTTAGCAAGAAATCACAAAAAGACTCCTTTTTCAAAGCTTTCTCCTCCCCTCTTGTTTCAGAAACGAAAATGGAAGCTCTAAGATGAAAGGAGAGGGATTTGGGGACATAAAGCTGATAGGAAAGTGGATGGGATGTAAAGTATGCAAGTGGCTCCCTTGCCAACTCACATGGGATTTAAATGTGTATCAAAACACAAGCATGGTGTATAGAATACCCCAACATGATATTTTAAAAGCATTTTACTACAATGCACCAAAATCACCATTAAAATCATGCTTTACCAAACCAACACATTGAAACCATTATAACACCCAATTTCCCAACATGTATAACATGCACCCTGAAATGCTCTCCCGGGTCACGCTTACCATGTGGCAAGCATTTTACCAAGATAATTAGTCCCAACACATAATCTAATTATCACCATAAGATCGCATAAACATAATTAATGCCCAAATTGCAATTAATTATTTCGGGGATATCTCAATACTCCCCTACTTATAAGATTTCGCCCTCGAAATCGCATGCACTTACCCAAAACGAAACTAAACATAAATCACATACCAGAGAATAGTTCCAGGTAGTGCTGCACCATATGCTGCTCCGTCTCCCACGTGGCCTCCTCGACACCCCTACGATCCCACTGTACCTTTACCATTGGTATCACTTTGTTCTGAAGCCTGCGATCAGCCCCATCCAGAATTCTGACAGGCCGTTCTTCGTATGATACATCAGAATCCAACTGAACCTCAGAAGGCTGCAATACATGCGACGGATCCGGCTCGTACTTCCGTAGCATAGATACATGAAATACGTCGTGAATACCACAATGACGGTGGTAGTGCCAAACGGTAAGCCAAGGTACCGATGCGCTGTAAAATCTCATACGGTCCCACATACCTCGGAGACAATTTACCACGCATACCAAACCGAACCACACCTCTGAAGGTAAAATCTTCAAAAAGACCTTGTCTCCTAATTGAAACTCCAACGGTCTCCGCCGTTTGTTCGCATAGGCTGCCTGCCTGTCCTGGGCTGCCTTCATTTTCCGACGGATAACCTTCACCTTATCCTCCATCTCCCGAATCAGTTCGGGTCCTCCCATTGCTTTACTGGTCAAGTCATCCCAGTATAACGGCGACCTACAACGCCTACCGTACAAAGCCTCAAATGGTGCCATCTGAATACTCGCCTGATAGTTGTTGTTGTATGAAAACTCTACCAAGGCCAAAGAATCTTGCCATGAGGCATCAAACTCTAATACGCAAGCCCTCAACATGTCCTCGAGCAGTCTGTATAGTACGCTCAGTCTGACCATCCATCTGGGGGTGATATGCGGTGCTCAATCTCACCTCAGTACCCAATGCTGACTGAAGACCTCCCCAAAAATGAGATGTGAACCTCGGATCTCTGTCCGACACAATAGATACTGGAATCCCATGTAGTCTCACTATGTCCCGGACATACAATCGAGCCATCCTCAAGTATGTGTACGTCATACAGTAGGGGATGAAGTGAGCTACTTTTGTCAGCCTGTCAATGATCACCCAAATGGCATCCCAACCCAAAGTAGTCCTCAGCAAGTGAGTCACAAAGTCCATAGATACGTGTTCTCACTTCCACTCCGGTATCTCTAAGTTCCTTAGCTCGCCACCGGGTCTCTGTCTCTCCGCGTTGACTTGCTGACAGATCAAACACCTCTTGACAAAAGCGATCACATCACGCTTCATCCACCAGAACTGATCACACAAGTCCTTATACATCTTCCTCCCTCCTGGGTGGATACTGAATCGACTACTATGAGCTCGCTCTAAGATTCCTCTACGCAACTCTGGTGTACATGGGACTACCCATCGGTTACCGAGTCTCAAGGAACCATCCTCAGCCACTCTGAACTTTGATGGCTGCCCCTGAAGTGCCAATGATGACCATCTCTGAATCTCATCATCCGTCCTCTGAGCTCTCCTGATATGCTCATAGATATCTGGCTCAGCCAATAAGGTCGATACATGCACAGGCGATGTATCTACGTCGAAGTCATAGCCCAGATGGCAATATGAAGTCATCATAGCCGACAAATGCATGACCTCCTCAGCAGTACTCTTCACCTTCCGACTCAAGGCGTCTGCTGTCAAGTTCGCCTTCCCCGGATGGTACTCAATTTTTCAGTCATAGTCTTTGAGCAACTCCATCCATCTCCTGTGACGCATATTCAACTCTGCCTGAGTAAACAAGAATTTTAGGCTCTTATGATCCGTGTATATGGTAAAAGATGTACCATACAGATAGTGCCTCCAAATTTTCAGGGCAAAGATAATAGCCGCCAACTCTAAATCATGGACTGGGTACCTAGCCTCATGCGGTTTCAACTGCCTCGATGCATAAGCTACCACATGCTTATCTTGCATCAGTACACAACCCAAGCCCTGCAGTGATGCGTCAGTATAAAGGACAAACCTTTTGTTCTCCGTAGGAATCACCAATACCGGTGCCGTCGTCAATCGGTGTTTCAACTCTTGGAAGCTCTCCTCGCAAGCCTCTGACCAAAAGAAGGGTACTCCCTGTTGGGTCAACTGCGTCAGTGGCTTGGCAATCTTAGAAAATCCCTCGACAAAGCTTCGATAATAACCAGCCAGACCAAGAAAACTTCGTATCTCGGTCACAGAAGTGGGTGCAGTCCACTCCATCACAGCCTCAATCTTTCTGGGGTCCACTGAGATTCCACTGCTAGATATGACATGCCCCAGAAATACTACACTGCTCAACCAAAACTCACACTTACTGAGCTTGGCATATAATTGATGATCTCTGAGGATCTGGAGCACCGTCCTCAAGTGTTTCACGTGCTCTTCCTCGCTCCGGGAGTAGATGAGAATGTCGTCAATAAATACAATGACGAACTGGTCCAGATAGGGTTCGAACACCCGATTCATCAAGCTCATAAAGACAGCCGGGGCGTTCGTCACACCGAACGACATTACCAAGAACTCGTAGTGCCCATACCGAGTCCTAAATGCTGTCTTCTGTACATCCTCCTCCCTGACCCGTATTTGATGGTACCCGGATCTCAAATCAATCTTACTATACAGCTTCGTACCTTGGAACTGGTCAAATAAATCATCAATCCTTGGGAGAGGATACTTGTTCTTCACTGTGACCTTATTCAGTTGCCGGTAATCGATGCACAACCGCATCGAACCATCCTTCTTCTTCACAAAAAGAACCGGTGCGCCCCAAGGCGATACGCTAGGGCGTATATATCCTTTATCCAGGAGCTCCTGTAAATGCTCCTTCAATTCCCTCAACTCTGCCGGTGCCATCCTGTAAGGTGCACGAGAGATAGCGGATGTCCCCTGTGAGACCCCGTTATCACATCAAGTCACTAAGGTGCAATTTAGAGAACTAAACATTCATGTGAATATATCAGAGTAACGTATCGTGTTGATTAACCTGAGCTTTAGAGATTACAGTACCAAAATATTTCAAAAAGGAATAACACAATTCCTACAAAGGCACTACACTATAGTCTTACTCTACCCAGTAGAAGCTATACAAAACTTCTCTAATCATGCTAATCCTGTAGCACTCCTTACAGCTCAGCAAATCAACCCCGACCCTGGTTCTCGTCAACAAAAGCACCTACAAAGACAACCCCCAGCACGTGAGCATAAAAAATTCATATTCAACATAATATGAAAGTAAGGCATAAATGCACAATCCTAAATACAAGCACTTCCTGTATTTCCTGCATTTATAACGCCCAATGGTTGTCCCTGTACCATAGTTCATAATAAAACACATTATATGAATGTATGGCTTTACAAATGAATGTCATGACATTTCCTCTTTTTCTTGAGTCAGTCATCATCAGTTATTTTAATGCTTTCTTAATCTCAAACAAGCGGTATCGCATACACGCTTCATCATACTAGCGGTATCTCTTCCTCGCTTAGTATGGTATACCTCGCCTCCATGTGCCAGCGAGCCTCCCCCCACCCGCTCCACATGCGCACCAGTAAAGCATAAGCATTAAAACCTTAACTGTGATCGCCCTGACTCGTGGAATACACCTCTTTATCCCACATCACAATATGCAACAACAATGCATAATATGCAACACAATGCATAATAACATGTATCATAATCTTAATTCATCACATTGCATTCGTCATGCGTCACACAGACAAACATAAGTACATGTTACCGTTGGGATGCCCGTACGTCGCTTACGTACCTTTCCAAAATGTGGTGTGTTGCAGGACTCTATCCCCTGCGCTGTGTAGCTACCTGTGAAGGCTCTACACCAGTGTACAACACAATATTAGATCATCAATCCTCGGAAGTGGATATCTGTTCTTCACTGTGACCTTGTTCAATTGCCTATAGTCAATGCACAGACGCATTGATCCATCCTTCTTTTTCACGAACAAGACTGGTGCACCCCAAGGCGATACACTAGGACGAATGTATCCCTTGTCGAGGAGCTCCTGTAACTGTACTTTCAGTTCCCTCAGCTCTGCCGGTGCCATCCTGTAAGGAGCACGGGATATAGCAGAAGTCCCTGGCAGCAGCTCAATAGCAAATTCCACATCCCTGACAGGCGGAAATCCCGGAATCTCATCTGGGAACACATCAATGAACTCCGCCACAACCGGAATGTCCTCAGCTCTTACTTCCTTCTCGTCTGATGCATCCACTGCATAGATAAGGTAGCTCGTGTGGCCGCGTTCCAATAACCGCGACATCTTAATCGCTGATATTACCGGAATCTTTGGACGAGAGCCGTCCCCATAAAAGGTCCACTGAAACCCCTGATCAGACAGAAAACGTACAATCCTCTGCCGGCAGTCTACCACAGCTCAGTATCTGCTCAACACATCAATGCCGATAATACAGTCAAAGTCTGCCATCTCTAACTGAATCAGATCGGCCCTCGGATCATTGCCCTCAAAATAAATGAGGAAATCAGACAATAGCCGATCCACAATCACATGCTTCCCCGTGGGTGTCGAGACCATAAGAGGCGTGGGTAACAGAGACGAGCACAACCGGTGTCCCTCCACAAAAGCAGTAGATACAAAAGAATGGGAAGCACCTGTATCTATCAATATAAGTGCAGGGTACGTAAATAAATGGCACGTACCAGCAATGACCTCCTCTGGGGCTGCCTCAGCCTGCTCCCTGGTCAGCGCATACACCTGTCCCTGCGGCGGTCCTGCCGTCTGACCTCCCTGTGGTCGTGGTGCAAACTGCTGTCTCTGTGGTGCCCTCCCCGCATCAAATATCGGCCTATTCGGCCCTGAGACTGTCTGACCTGCCCGATTGGGGCAACCTCGAGCAAAGTGGCCCACCTTGCCACAAACATAGCAACCCGGACAGTCCCGTGACAAATGCCATCCCCCACAGTTGCTACACTTGCTTCCCACAGTCTTGCTCCCCTGTGTGGGTCCCTTATTGTTCTGTTTCTGACCCTGAGACTTCTTCCCACTAAATTTGGAAGATGATGAGGCTCCACGAGCCTTGAACTGATCCCCTCGAGGCCTCAGACTATAAGTAGCAGGCCTCTGTGGTGGTACAGAAGGGGGTACAACATCCTTGTACGCGTCCACCGCAATCTCCGCTAACTCTGCCCGTGTCAGGGCGTCATCAAATGAACTGGGGTTGTTGGAGATAACCCTATCAAATAGTTCTGGACTTAATCCCTTCAGAAAGTTCCTCATCTTTGCATGGCTGCTGACAGCAATATGAGGTACATACCTCAGCAGTGAGGAATACTACATAGCATAGTCCGACACTGACATGCTACCCTGCTTCAAAGCATTGAACTCATCTTCCTTTAACTGTCTGGCAGCTGCAGAGAAATACCGGTTAAGGAACCGGGTCCAGAATACAGTCCAGTCAAGTGCCACACCTAGAGCTCTCAGCTCCATCACCGTGGTCTTACACCACATAGCAGGCTTCTTAGCCATCTGAAACTCGGCTAACCCTAGCCAGGCCGTGCGTGCACAGGGTGCAGTCACAAGTATCTGCTCTATACATTCCAACCACTCCTCAGCTACTTCACCAGACTCAATCCCCTCAAACATGGGCAGATGGAAACTCAGAAACTGCTTCAAACTGAGCTCCCCTGGCAGTAACATCTGTACACTGGGCTCCATGCCCACAGCAGGTGTAGAGGATTCGGCGGAGCAATACTGGCATTCCTACTGTCCATATCCCCTATCTCCTCATTGGGGTTCTCCGGATTAATCTCAGCCATGCTGTAATACAAGAGCTAACAAAATACCAAAAGCAGTTCATAATATAAGCCGTTAGATAACAAGAGTATCATATTCAAAGCATGTTAGTATAACACTTACACAACCATATGCATCACATGCATAAGCATGCCCAAATGAATACCTAGCCAACTTGTCTCTAAAGGCTACCCTTCACTCTTCCCTGGTTATCTAACCACTGCTCTGATACCACTAAATGTGAGACCCCGTTATCACATCAAGTCACTAAGGTGCAATTTAGAGAACTAAACATTCATGTGAATATATCAGAGTAACGTATCGTGTTGATTAACCTGAGCTTTAGAGATTACAGTACCAAAATATTTCAAAAAGGAATAACACAATTCCTACAAAGGCACTACACTATAGTCTTACTCTACCCAGTAGAAGCTATACAAAATTTCTCTAATCATGCTAATCCTGTAGCACTCCTTACAGCTCAGCAAATCAACCCCGACCCTGGTTCTCGTCAACAAAAGCACCTACAAAGACAACCCCCAACACGTGAGCATAAAACAATTCATATTCAACATAATATGAAAGTAAGGCATAAATGCACAATCCTAAATACAAGCACTTCCTGTATTTCCTGCATTTATAACGCCCAATGGTTGTCCCTGTACCATAGTTCATAATAAAACACATTATATGAATGTATGGCTTTACAAATGAATGTCATGACATTTCCTCTTTTTCTTGAGTCAGTCATCATCAGTTATTTTAATGCTTTCTTAATCTAAAACAAGCGGTATCGCATACACGCTTCATCATACTAGCGGTATCTCTTCCTCGCTTAGTATGGTATACCTCGCCTCCATGTGCCAGCGAGCCTCCCCCCACCCGCTCCACATGCGCAGCGGTAAAGCATAAGCATTAAAACCTTAACTGTGATCGCCCTGACTCATGGAATACACCTCTTTATCCCACATCACAGTATGCAACAACAATGCATAATATGCAACACAATGCATAATAACATGTATCATAATCTTAATGCATCACATTGCATTCGTCATGCGTCACACAGACAAACATAAGTACATGTTACCGTTGGGATGCCCGTACGTCGCTTACGTACCTTTCCAAAATGTGGTGTGTTGCAGGACTCTATCCCCTGCGCTGTGTAGCTACCTGTGAAGGCTCTACACCAGTGTACAACACAATATTAGATGTCTCATTACAATCCAATATCAAAACTTTAACAAAATATAACAAATTATATTTTTTTCAACATTCTGGGTCTCTCGATCGATCGGCCCCTCCTCCCGATCGATCGAGAAGACGCCTAAAATCAGAACCAAGGTTCTGCCCCGCTCGATCGATCGAGATGAAATATCGATCGATCGAGATGCTCTGTTCGAGAAATGCCAACCCAGAATTCTCGAACACCTGAAATCACACCCTTAAATCCAACATGTAAGACATACAACATGCCCAAAACAACATGCTATTAGTTACAACACACTGCCCTGAGTGTATTCATACCAAAATTACACCCCAAACATAAGCCCATAAGCATAAACGACGACCATTTACACAAGTACTCGATCATCTTTTCGGAAACAGGGCAACACATTTTATTTCCAGATTTCCTGAGTACTTCATTTCATGCTATAATAACTATCACATATATCATAAAGCATGCTCGAACAAACATGCCAAGGGCTTTACAAAACTACCATGCTTAAACTCAAATCGAAGGTTCACCACAAACCCTTCTAACATGCATGATACCACCTCCTCAAAATCACTCCCTAACCATATTTTCCCAGAAAAACAGGGCATACACCTACCCAGATTTCCGAACACCCTTCTTTACATGCTTATATCCTCAACATAAAACATGCAACATGCTCAAGGAAAAATACAGAGAGCCTCACAATAACACCATAAAAGCATTTAAATCAAAGGTTTCAAGAAACCTAATCTAACATGCCGTTATCTCGCCACCTAAAAACATGTACTCAAACAAGTTTAAAAAAACAAAACAGAGCATGGTTTCTCACCCTACTTCGCTCCGATTTTTGAAGGCTTTCCAGGCGATGAAAAGGGGCAAGCTCCTCAGATTATTGCTTAGCAAGTGCTGGTGAGGAATTGGGAGAGAAAGGTCGAGATTTGGGATGGCTGAGAGTGGTCAAATGATTGAGCCAAGTGGGATGGGAAGTCAGCCTGGGCACAGTGTGATTGGCATGGGTTGGGGGGGGGGGGGGGTGGTTGGGTGTTGGGTGGTATGATGTGTTATGTTTTGGTCCCGGTATTTAGCACGATGTATAAAAATATCCTCACATGATATTTATAGTATTTTCTCAATAAAATACTTCAATTCCCGTTAACATGCTTTACCCAAAACAAACAACACACACCCCAAATAAACAAGCCACGACCCCCAAATTCTCAACATATATCACATGCGCCCTGAAATGAAACTCCCCAATAATACTAATCCAAACCCATGAATTAATACCCAAATCATCATAATTTAACTCAAATGATTAACATCACAATAATCATTTCGGGGATATCACAATACTCCCCTACTTATAGGATTTCGTCCCCGAAATCAAACATGCTTACCAACATGAAGTAACCAATACATAAAAGCATACCAGAAAACAGCTCTGGATAGTGCTGCACCATGTGTCGCTCTGTCTCCCACGTGGCCTCCTCGACACCCCTACGATCCCACTGAACCTTGATCATAGGAATAACCTTGTTCCGAAGTCTGCGGTCTGCCCTATCCAAAATCCTGATAGGCCGCTCAACATAAGAAACATTGGACTGAATCTGCACCTCTGAAGGCTGCAACACATGCGAAGGATCCGGCTCATACTTCCTCAGCATAGACACATGAAATACGTCGTGTATACCAGACAGAGAAGGCGGTAACGCCAAACGGTACGCCAGAGTACCAACACGCTGTAAGATCTCATACGGCCCCACGTATCTAGGAGACAACTTCCCCCGCATACCAAACCGTACTACGCCTCTGAAAGGTGAGATCTTCAGAAAAACTCTGTCGCCCAACTGAAACTCCAACGGCCTACGCCGCTGATTGGCATATGCTGCCTGTCTGTCCTGAGCTGCCTTCATCTTTCTCTTGATGACCTTAACTTTCTCTTCCATTTCCTGAACCAACTCTGGTCCTCCAACCGACTTACGGTCCAAGTCATCCCAACACAAGGGTGACCTACAACGCCTACCATAGAGGGCCTCGAAAGGAGCCATCTGTATACTTGCCTGGTAGCTGTTGTTGTAAGAGAACTCCACCAAGGCTATCGAGTCCTGCCATGATATGTCGAACTCTAGCACACAAGCTCTCAACATATCCTCGAGCGTCTGTATCGTACGCTCGGTCTGTCCGTCCGTCTGAGGGTGATAGGCTGTGCTCAGCCTCAACTCTGTACCTAGAGCTTTCTGCAGACCCTCCCAAAAGTGAGATGTGAACTGCGGATCTCGATCGGACACTATCGAAACAGGGATCCCGTGTAGTCTCACCACATCTCTGACATATAATTGTGCCATCCTCAAGTGCGTATATGTCATACAGTAGGGAATGAAGTGAGCCACTTTAGTCAGTCTATCCACGACTACCCAGATGGCATCAAAACCCGAAACAGTCCTTGGTAAGTGGGTCACGAAATCCATAGACACGTGCTGCCACTTCCACTCGGATATCTCCAAACTCCTTAGTTCACCTCCAGGCCTCTGCCTCTCAGCCTTCACCTGCTGACAAATCAGACAACGCTTGACAAATGAGGTGACATCTTGTTTCATATGTCTCCACCAGAACTGGCTACGCAGATCCTTATACATCTTCTTCCCGCCTGGGTGGACACTCATCCTACTGCAATGAGCTCGCCGTAATAAACCCTGACGCAACTCAGGTGCATCTGGAACCACCCATCTATCACCAAGTCTCAGAGAACCATCCTCAGCCACTCTGAATCTCGATGGCTGACCTGAATGAACCACTAACATCCATCTCTGAACCTCTACATCGGTCCCCTGAGCCTTTCTGATGTGATCAAAAATAACAGGCTCCGCTAGCAAGGTCAAAACCTGTACTGGTGAAGAAGATACGTCATAATCAAATCCCAAATGGCAGTAGGAGCCCAACATAGCTGATAAACACATGGCATCCTCTGCAGTGCTCCGCACTTTCCGACTCAGGGCGTCGGCTGTCAGATTTGATTTCCCGGGATGGTATAGGATTGCACAATCATAATCCTTCAGCAGGTCCATCCATCTCCTCTGCCTCATGTTCAACTCAGCATGTGTAAACAAAAACTTCAGGCTCTTGTGATCAGTGAAGATGGTAAAAGAGGTACCGTATAAGTAGTGTCGCCATATCTTCAAGGCAAACACTATAGCTGCCAACTCCAGATCATGGACTGGATACCTCGTCTCGTGTGGCTTCAACTGTCTCGAAGCATAAGCCACCACATGTCTGTCCTGCATCAGTACGCACCCTAATCCCTGTAGCGATGCGTCGGTATAAATAACAAATCCTTTGTTCTCCTTGGGAATCACTAGAACTGGTGCAGTAGTCAGTCTGTGCTTTAATTCCCTGAAACTCTGCTCACAAGCCTCTGTCCAACAGAATGGGACTCCCTTCTGAGTCAGCTGTGTAAGTGGCTTGGCGACCTTCGAGAAACCCTCGACGAAACGTCGATAATAGCCAGCCAGACCAAGAAAACTTCGAATCTCACTGACTGAAGTAGGGGCAGACCAGTCCATAACTGCCTCTATCTTCCTCGGGTCTACTGATATCCCCTCTCGTGATATGATATGACCCAAGAATGCAACACTGCTCAGCCAAAACTCACACTTGCTGAGTTTGGCGTACAACTGATGATCCCTGAGGATCTGGAGCACTATCCTCAGATGATTGGCATGATCCTCCTCATTCTTTGAATAGACCAGGATGTCATCAATGAACACGATTACAAACTGATCGAGGTACTCCTGAAATACCCTGTTCATCAAGCTCATAAAAGTAGCAGGGGCATTCGTCACCCCGAATGGCATCACCAAGAACTCATAGTGCCCATACCGAGTTCTAAAAGCTGTCTTTTGGACATCACCAGCTCTAACCCGCACTTGATGATAGCCTGACCTCAAGTCTATCTTGGAGTACACCTCTGTACCCTGAAGCTGGTCGAACAGATCATCAATCCTCGGAAGTGGATATCTGTTCTTCACTGTGACCTTGTTCAATTGCCTATAGTCAATGCACAGACGCATTGATCCATCCTTCTTTTTCACGAACAAGACTGGTGCACCCCAAGGCGATACACTAGGACGAATGTATCCCTTGTCGAGGAGCTCCTGTAACTTTACTTTCAGTTCCCTCAGCTCTGCCGGTGCCATCCTGTAAGGAGCACGGGATATAGCAGAAGTCCCTGGCAGCAGCTCAATAGCAAATTCCACATCCCTGACAGGCGGAAATCCCGGAATCTCATCTGGGAACACATCAATGAACTCCGCCACAACCGGAATGTCCTCAGCTCTTACTTCCTTCTCGTCTGATGCATCCACTGCATAGATAAGGTAGCCCGTGTGGCCGCGTTCCAATAACCGCGACATCTTAATCGCTGATATTACCGGAATCTTTGGACGAGAGCCATCCCCATAAAAGGTCCACTGAAACCCCTGATCAGACAGAAAACGTACAATCCTCTGCCGGCAGTCTACCACAGCTCGGTATCTGCTCGACACATCAATGCCGATAATACAGTCAAAGTCTGCCATCTCTAACTGAATCAGATCGGCCCTCAGATCATTGCCCTCAAAATAAATGAGGAAATCAGACAATAGCCGATCTGCAATCACATGCTTCCCCGTGGGTGTCGAGACCATAAGAGGCGTGGGTAACAGAGACGAGCACAACCGGTGTCCCTCCACAAAAGCAGTAGATACAAAAGAATGGGAAGCACCTGTATCTATCAATATAAGTGCAGGGTACGTAAATAAATGGCACGTACCAGCAATGACCTCCTCTGGGCTGCCTCAGCCTGCTTCCCTGGTCAGCGCATACACCTGTCCCTACGGCGGTCCTGCCGTCTGACCTCCCTGTGGTCGTGGTGCAAACTGTTGTCTCTGTGGTGCCCTCCCCTCATCAAATATCGGCCTATTCGGCCCTGAGACTGTCTGACCTGCCCGATTGGGGCAACCTCGAGCAAAGTGGCCCACCTTGCCACAGACATAGCAACCCGGACAGTCCCGTGACAAATGCCATCCCCCACAGTTGCTACACTTGCTTCCCACAGTCTTGCTCCCCTGTGTGGGTCCCTTATTGTTCTGTTTCTGACCCTGAGACTTCTTCCCACTAAATTTGGAAGATGATGAGGCTCCACGAGCCTTGAACTGATCCCCTCAAGGCCTCAGACTATCAGTAGCAGGCCTCTGTGGTGGTACAGAAGGGGGTACAACATCCTTGTACGCGTCCACCGCAATCTCCGCTAACTCTGTCCGTGTCAGGGCGTCATCAAATGAACTGGGGTTGTTGGAGATAACCCTATCAAATAGTTCTGGCCTTAATCCCTTCAGAAAGTTCCTCATCTTTGCATGGCTGCTGACAGCAATATGAGGTACATGTTGGGATATGCCCTAAGACAAGTCATTAGATGATTGTTTAAGACATACAATGTTTATGGATTTATGAATGGCAATTCATTATTATATATTATTCTTTTAACTGTGCATTGTGAATTAATATATATGTTAATGTCCTTAGAATAATATTGTATTATTCTTAAAGATGTTCCTAGTCAAGTATTATCGTGAATGGGATAATGATAATACGTAGAGACTAGTATATGTTGATCGATGAATTGTTCATTGATATGAGATATCAAATCAACATATGGGTACATGTTAGAGAACGATGTACTGAACAGACCCACCATGAGAATGCAACATGGATAGTTATATGATCGTCATATGCAATTCTCATAGTGATAATAATGTATGTAATCCTTACGACTTGTGATCATCAGAGATCCCAACATAAGGAGTTATGTATCTTTATATCGTCAAACGTTACCCGTAACAGGGTATACTATAAAGGCGACTATTGGATACACTACGAATTATGTAGAGGGATGTTGACTGATCGAGATAGGATTTGTCCCTCCTATATAACAGGAGATGTGTTTGGCCCTTGATCAAGTGAGAACTAAAATGCATGGCCATGCTCGAATGAGTCGATATGAGATATCGAGCTTATTCGTTTATTCTAGTTCTACTTGGGGATCAAGAAATAGAGATTGAATATACGAGTATGACTATTCCATGACTCGTGTTCAATCTAAACACAAAGGACAAAGGGATTAAGTTACATGATTAATATTGTCACAAGTTCTAAAGGTTATGTCGAGTCATTGACATTCTCGTAATTTGGGTAGCATCGATGTGTTGCTAGATACCGCTCGATGCTTGCGACATAAAATGAGATTTTATGTCACTGCCAACATTACGAGATCCTATCGGGTCGCACAAAAGATTAAATCGAGAAGGGAAATTAAATTCATGGGATGAATTAAATAATTAAGAGGAGTCTTAATTAATAATCATAAGGATTAATTAAATCATGGGCTTAAGCCCATGAAGCTTTAAGAAAGCCTTTAATTAATTATATTTAATATGATTGCAAGGTGATTAATTGTAAGACAATTCATAACACTCAAAACCCTACACAAGCAAGAGCAAAACGGCCGCATCATCACAAGAGCTCTCGGCCTCCTTCAAAGTCGAGGGGTTCTTGGTGGTTTGGTGGTTGTTTCGATTGTGAATCGAGTTTGTTTCGTGTATAGGATTAATAACAAGTCTAGCAACTTGTATTAAACCATCCCTTCGTTCGATTCGATCGTGTGGATACCGTTGAGGCAAAACCATTCGTGTTTTGCTATTGACTCGGAGAAGGCGTAGGACGTGGTGCAGCTCCGTGGATTCGGCTTCAAACACGCTACAAGGGTAAGACACTTGTAATTCTCTAATCCGATATGAATCCCTATGTATAGATCGCTGGTTTGTAATCCCAAAATTTCATTCCGCTGCGTTGTATGCTCATGGGGTTACTTACAGTGGTATCAGAGCCGTGTACAAGGCTCATATCGGATTTTATGTGGTTAAATAGTTTAATCATGTTAGAATTAATATTGCATGCTATTTAAAACTGTATTTTCATATATGATATGGAAAAATCGATTTTGTGAAGATCATCGTATGATAATATCTATGATATAATTGACGGATCGAAATATATGATAATTCGTGATCAAAAACCGGAACATGGCTCGTGTAGGCTCACGGCCGAGGCCACCTAGGTGCTAGGGTTTCGAACCCTAGTCACCATGGCTCGGCCGCCGCTACAAAGTGGCTAGGGTTTTGAACCCTAGTCAAATTGGCCTCTCGGCCGCCGCCTAAGAGCTAGGGTTCGGACCCTGGCTCGAGCATGGGTCAAACCGTCGCACTATCTAGGGTTTTGAACTCTTTTGGCTCGATAATGTATTGAGAAGGTGCAAGTTGGCTCGATAGAATCAAGATGGTGCAAGGCGGCTAGGGTTTTGAACCCTAGCAGCGCCGCACCCAAGCCGCCGCATGGACCATGGCTCGGCCATGGGCTAGGGTTTCGAACCCTAGGCCCACTATTGGTCCAGCCGTGGGTCTTGGTTCGAATCATGGTGGTTCGTGTTTTAGTCGCTTTAGTTCGTGGCATGTGATGTCCCGAGCGTACGATAATTTTTCAAAAATTATTTTACAGTTTTAATTAGAATTAAATTTAAATTGTTTAGAATTTAATTAATTAAATGTTAATGCATGCTTTATGTGTTGTTTGAGCATGGTGCGTGGTTATAGCCCTTTGACCTATTAGATAGGATTTGTGAATGATTGTAATTTATAATACGACCTGCGTGTCGTGCCTTTCTCTATTTCATTCTAAATGTTATCCCTCCCCTATGTTCCCCTCGAATGTGAATCGAGGAATTCTATATCTTGTAAAATAGTGTAGTTTATTTTATTGATGGTGATCAATGAAGATGGAGCATCGTGCCGGGATGAGGAGGCCATTCACAAATTGGAGCCAAAGGAAGGTGCTTATGAAGTTACCTTAGGTTGACTCATAGGAGTTTCTCATTGGCTTGAGAAACTCATTAGTAGGGGCTATAACCATGTCACGTTTTAATTATGTATGTTGATGCATGATTTATCTTATGTTTTAGTTTGATAATAGTATTACACATATATGTAGATATGTATACAACTATATGTAGTGGACATATTTTAAATTATCAAATTAATCATGAGATCAATAAATCCCTCTAAAATATTAAGTTTTAGATGCCTTCCAAATAAAAGTACTCGTCAATAACTTCGATTGTACATGTGTGGGTTTGCCAAAGCAAAGCACCGTGGCAATCTTAGTAAGGCGCGAAAGGATAAAAGTGATATCCGTCATACTTTAATTGGGTACGACTTAACTAGGTTATCTCAATAGGATTGGGAACCTAGAGGCATGGGTTGGATTATAATTCATTTGATGAATTGAACAAAGTGTTGTTCGTCCAACTATCCAAGAATTATATGTGATGTAATTGACAAAGTGTTGTCTACCTAAATAACCGAGTCTTGGGCGATTAGCCAAAGCTAACTCAAGATTAAGTAAAATATGGATCTTGGCCCACTAAAGGTTTCGAGGGTTGATATTTTTCAAACAAAATAGTGGGAGTGTCATTTAATATAAGACCATGTTAAATGATTTAAATCATAAACTTATTTTGCATATTTATATTGTAGATATCAATGGCAACTACAAACGTTACTAGCACTTTATCACTGCGATCGGTCCTTGAGAAGGACAAATTAAATGGGACAAATTTCCTAGACTGTCATAGGAACTTGAGGATAGTCCTCAAACAAGAAAAGAAACAATATGTCCTAGAGGAACCCTTACCCGCTGAGGAACCTCCCCTAACGGCTACTAGAACTGAAAAAGATGCTTACAAGAAGCATCAGAGTGACGCACTTGATGTTGGGTGCCTCATGCTTGCCACCATGAACTCTGAGCTTCAGAAGCAACATGAGGAAATGGAGGCGTTCGATATGATCGAACACTTAAAGCAGTTGTACCAACATCAGGCTAGACAAGAGAGGTATGACGTCTCTAAGGCGTTATTCCAGTGCAGGATGGTAGAAGGAAGCTTAGTTGGAACTTATGTGCTCAAGATGATTGGGTACATTGAGAATCTGGATAAGCTAGGTTTTCCATTGGACCAAGAGTTGGCCACTGATGTAATCTTGCAATCGTTGCCGGAGAGCTTCAGTCAATTTGTAGTAAATTACAATATGACTGATATGGAAAAGACTCTACCCCAGTTGCTTGGCATGTTGAGAACATATGAAGCAAATACTAAGAAGACTAAGGCCACAAATGTCCCTATTGTGAATAAGGGCAAAGGAAGGGCCAAAACTAAAGGCAACAAGAAAGCAAAGAAGGTCTTTGCTAAATCTAAGCCAAAGTCTTCTGCACTAAAGCCAAAGGGAGGGATAGCAAAGGAAGGGAACTGTTTCCATTGCGGTGAGACCGGCCATTGGAAAAGAAACTGCAAAGTATATCTGGAGGATCTAAAGAAAGGAAGTGTGACTTCCGCTTCAGGTATTTTTGTTATAGAAGTCAATTTATCTACTTCTTCATCTTGGGTATTAGATACTGGATGTGGATCTCACATTTGTGTAAATGTGCAGGATCTCAAAAGGAGTAGGGCATTGGCAAAAGGTGAAGTTGATCTCCGAGTTGGAAATGGAGCAAGAGTTGCTGCATTAGCTATAGGAGATTATCATTTAGTTTTACCTTCTGGTTTATCGTTGATTTTAAAAGACTGTTATTTTGTGCCTTCAATTACTAAAAACATTATATCTATTTCTTGTTTGGACAAGTATGGTTTTTATTTATAATAAAGGACAATTGTTGTTCTATTTATTTAAATGATATGTTTTATGCTAATGCACAAATGGTGAATGGTCTTTATGTATTAAATCTTGATATGCCTATCTATAACATAAATACTAAAAGGATTAAAAATAATGATTGTAATCCGACTTATCTCTGGCACTGTCGCTTGGGCCACATAAACGAGAACCGCATATCTAAACTTCATAAGGATGGAGTATTAGATTCATTTGATTTTGAATCATATGAAACATGCGAATCTTGTTTAATGGGCAAGATGACTAAAGCCCCTTTCAAGGGACATGTTGAAAGGGCAAATGTTTTATTGGGACTAATACATAGTGATGTATGTGGACCAATAAGTACACAAGCTAGAGGTGGTTTTCAATACTTCGTTACATTTACTGATGACCTCAGTAGATATGGGTATGTGTACCTAATGAAACATAAGCATGAAACCTTTGAAAAGTTCAAAGATTTCAAGAATGAAGTACAAAACCAACTTGGCAAAAGTATCAAAATCCTTCGATCAGATCGAGGAGGAGAATACTTAAGCCAAGAGTTTCATGACTATCTAAAGGAGTGTGGGATAGTCCCACAACTCACTCCTCCGTATACTCCACAATGGAATGGTGTATCCGAGAGGAGAAATCGAACCTTGTTAGACATGGTTAGATCAATGATGAGTCATGCAGATCTTCCGATATCATTTTGGGGACACGCTCTAGAAACAGCGATTTTCTTACTGAACCGTGTTCCATCTAAATCAGTGGAAAAGACACCATATGAGATATGGACTGGGAAGCGTCCTAGTATGTCTTTTATGAAGATTTGGGGTTGTGAGGCTTTCGTTAGACGTCACGCCACTAACAAACTTGGACCCAAATCTGATAAGTGTTTATTTGTGGGGTATCCTAAGGAAACGAAAGGATACTATTTCTATTATCCCACCGAGAACAAAATAGTTGTTGCTCGGACTGGTGTATTTCTTGAAAGAGAATTTATTTCTAGAAAAACCAGTGGGAGAAAAATAGAACTTAGTGAAGTTCAACCACAAGAAAACACTGAACCTGAAATTGAGATGGAAACAGAGCAGGCACCACAAACTGTTGTGGAAGAAGCACCTGCTCAAGAGACACAAGCCCAGCGTAGGTCTGTAAGAGTACACCGGGAGCCAGAGAGATATGGATTTCTTGTGACTCAACAAGGTGACTTACTACTTATTGATGAGGATGAGCCGTCATCTTATCAACAAGCTATAATGGGCAATGATTCTGAGAAATGGCAAGAAGCCATGAAATCTGAGATGGAATCCATGTATGCAAACCAAGTATGGACTTTGGTTGATCCACCTGAAGGGGTACGACCCATAGGGTGCAAATGGATTTTCAAGAAAAAGACCGATATGGATGGTAATGTACAAACCTATAAAGGTCGGCTGGTTGCAAAAGGATTCAAACAAATTCATGGTATTGACTATGATGAAACCTTTTCACCAGTGGCCATGGTTAAATCCATAAGGATCTTACTTGCAATAGCTGCATTTCATGATTATGAAATCTGGCAGATGGATGTCAAAACAGCTTTCCTTAATGGAAATCTGCTCGAGGATGTGTACATGACACAGCCCGAGGGTTTTGTCGATCCAAAGGATGCTGGAAAGATATGCAAGCTACAACGATCCATTTATGGATTGAAGCAAGCTTCTCGGAGTTGGAATCTTCGTTTTGATGATGCAATCAAAGAGTTTGGTTTTATCAAAAATGAAGATGAACCTTGTGTCTACAAGAAGGTCAGTGGGAGCGTAATCATTTTCCTAGTGTTGTATGTAGATGACATACTTCTTATTGGAAATGATATCCCTGCCTTGCAATCTGTAAAGATTTGGCTAGGGAATTGCTTTTCGATGAAAGACTTAGGAGAAGCTACCTATGTGTTAGGAATCAAGATCTATAGAGATAGATCGAGAAGGCTTCTTGGTCTAAGTCAAAGTACATACATAGACAAGGTGCTTAAAAGGTTTAGCATGCAAGAATCCAAGAAAGGATTCGTGCCTATGACACATGGTATTTATCTCTCGAAGGAACAGTGTCCTTCAACACCAGATGAGAGACAACGCATGAGTAAGATTCCATACGCATCAGCTATTGGATCTATCATGTATGCCATGATATGTACTCGTCCCGATGTATCGTATGCTTTGAGCATGACGAGCAGATATCAAGTTGATCCAGGTGAAGGTCACTGGATTGCTGTCAAGAACATCCTGAAGTACTTGAGAAGGATTAAGGATACATTCTTGATTTATGGAGGTGAGGAAGAGCTCAATGTAATGGGTTACACTGATGCGAGCTTCCAAACCGACAAAGATGATTTTCGATCGCAATCTGGATATGTGTATTGCCTGAATGGAGGTGCTGTGAGCTGGAAGAGTTCAAAGCAAGAAACAGTAGCCGATTCTACAACGGAAGCTGAGTATATTGCTGCCTCGGATGCAGCAAAGGAAGCTGTTTGGACGAGGAAGTTCATTTCTGAACTTGGAGTGGTGCCTAGCATTAAAGATCCGATAGAACTCTATTGTGACAACAATGGAGCGATCGCATTGGCTAAGGAACCAAGATCTCACCAAAGATCCAAGCACATACTTAGGCGTTTCCATTTCATTCGAGAAATCGTTGAAAGGGGAGATGTTAAAATATGCAAAGTACCAACAGATGATAATGTATCTGACCCATTGACGAAGCCGCTGTCACAGCAGAAGCATGATCGTCATACTAGATCTCTAGGCATTAGGTATATGTCTGAGTGGTCTTAGTGCAAGTGGGAGATTTGTTGGGATATGCCCTAAGACAAGTCATTAGATGATTGTTTAAGACATACAATGTTTATGGATTTATGAATGGCAATTCATTATTATATATTATTCTTTTAACTGTGCATTGTGAATTAATATATATGTTAATGTCCTTAGAATAATATTGTATTATTCTTAAAGATGTTCCTAGTCAAGTATTATGGTGAATGGGATAATGATAATACGTAGAGACTAGTATATGTTGATCGATGAATTGTTCATTGATATGAGATATCAAATCAACATATGGGTACATGTTAGAGAACGATGTACTGAACAGACCCACCATGAGAATGCAACGTGGATAGTTATATGATCGTCATATGCAATTCTCATAGTGATAATAATGTATGTAATCCTTACGACTTGTGATCATCAGAGATCCCAACATAAGGAGTTATGTATCTTGATATCGTCAAACGTTACCCGTAACAGGGTATACTATAAAGGCGACTATTGGATACACTACGAATTATGTAGAGGGATGTTGACTGATCGAGATAGGATTTGTCCCTCCTATATAACAGGAGATGTGTTTGGCCCTTGATCAAGTGAGAACTAAAATGCATGGCCATGCTCGAATGAGTCGATATGAGATATCGAGCTTATTCGTTTATTCTAGTTCTACTTGGGGATCAAGAAATAGAGATTGAATATACGAGTATGACTATTCCATGACTCGTGTTCAATCTAAACACAAAGGACAAAGGGATTAAGTTACATGATTAATATTGTCACAAGTTCTAAAGGTTATGTCGAGTCATTGACATTCTCGTAATTTGGGTAGCATCGATGTGTTGCTAGATACCGCTCGATGCTTGCGACATAAAATGAGATTTTATGTCACTGCCAACATTACGAGATCCTATCGGGTCGCACAAAAGATTAAATCGAGAAGGGAAATTAAATTCATGGGATGAATTAAATAATTAAGAGGAGTCTTAATTAATAATCATAAGGATTAATTAAATCATGGGCTTAAGCCCATGAAGCTTTAAGAAAGCCTTTAATTAATTATATTTAATATGATTGCAAGGTGATTAATTGTAAGACAATTCATAACACTCAAAACCCTACACAAGCAAGAGCAAAACGGCCGCATCATCACAAGAGCTCTCGGCCTCCTTCAAAGTCGAGGGGTTCTTGGTGGTTTGGTGGTTGTTTCGATTGTGAATCGAGTTTGTTTCGTGTATAGGATTAATAACAAGTCTAGCAACTTGTTATTAAACCATCCCTTCGTTCGATTCGATCGTGTGGATACCGTTGAGGCAAAACCATTCGTGTTTTGCTATTGACTCGGAGAAGGCGTAGGACGTGGTGCAGCTCCGTGGATTCGGCTTCAAACACGCTACAAGGGTAAGACACTTGTAATTCTCTAATCCGATATGAATCCCTATGTATAGATCGCTGGTTTGTAATCCCAAAATTTCATTCCGCTGCGTTGTATGCTCATGGGGTTACTTACAGTACATACCTCAGCAGTGAGGAATACTGCATAGCATAGTCCGACACTGACATGCTACCCTGCTTCAAAGCATTGAACTCATCTTCCTTTAACTGTCTGGCAGCTGCAGAGAAATACCGGTTAAGGAACCGAGTCCGGAATACAGTCCAGTCAACTGCCACACCTAGAGCTCTCAGCTCCATCACCGTGGTCTTCCACCACATAGCAGGCTTCTTAGCCATCTGAAACTTGGCTAACCTTAGCCAGGCCGTGCGTGCATAGGGTGCAGTCACAAGTATCTGCTCTATACGTTCCAACCACTCCTCAGCTACTTCACCAGACTCAATCCCCTCAAACATGGGCGGATGGAAACTCAGAAACTGCTTCAAACTGAGCTCCCCTGGCAGTAACATCTGTACACTGGGCTCCACGCCCACAGCAGGTGTAGAGGATTCGGCGGAGCAATACTGGCATTCCTACTGTCCATATCCCCTATCTCCTCATTGTGGTTCTCCGGATTAATCTCAGCCATGCTGTAATACAAGAGCTAACAAAATACCAAAAGCAGTTCATAATATAAGCCGTTAGATAACAAGAGTATCATATTCAAAGCATGTTAGTATAACACTTACACAACCATATGCATCACATGCATAAGCATGCCCAAATGAATACCTAGCCAACTTGTCTCTAAAGGCTACCCTTCACTCTTCCCTGGTTATCTAACCACTGCTCTGATACCACTAAATGTGAGACCCCGTTATCACATCAAGTCACTAAGGTGCAATTTAGAGAACTAAACATTCATGTGAATATATCAGAGTAACGTATCGTGTTGATTAACCTGAGCTTTAGAGATTACAGTACCAAAATATTTCAAAAAGGAATAACACAATTCCTACAAAGGCACTACACTATAGTCTTACTCTACCCAGTAGAAGCTATACAAAATTTCTCTAATCATGCTAATCCTGTAGCACTCCTTACAGCTCAGCAAATCAACCCCGACCCTGGTTCTCGTCAACAAAAGCACCTACAAAGACAACCCCCAACACGTGAGCATAAAACAATTCATATTCAACATAATATGAAAGTAAGGCATAAATGCACAATCCTAAATACAAGCACTTCCTGTATTTCCTGCATTTATAACGCCCAATGGTTGTCCCTGTACCATAGTTCATAATAAAACACATTATATGAATGTATGGCTTTACAAATGAATGTCATGACATTTCCTCTTTTTCTTGAGTCAGTCATCATCAGTTATTTTAATGCTTTCTTAATCTCAAACAAGCGGTATCGCATACACGCTTCATCATACTAGCGGTATCTCTTCCTCGCTTAGTATGGTATACCTCGCCTCCATGTGCCAGCGAGCCTCCCCCCACCCGCTCCACATGCGCAGCGGTAAAGCATAAGCATTAAAACCTTAACTGTGATCGCCCTGACTCGTGGAATACACCTCTTTATCCCACATCACAATATGCAACAACAATGCATAATATGCAACACAATGCATAATAATGTATCATAATCTTAATGCATCACATTGCATTCGTCATGCGTCACACAGACAAACATAAGTACATGTTACCGTTGGGATGCCCGTACGTCGCTTACGTACCTTTCCAAAATGTGGTGTGTTGCAGGACTCTATCCCCTGCGCTGTGTAGCTACCTGTGAAGGCTCTACACCAGTGTACAACACAATATTAGATGTCTCATTACAATCCAATATCAAAACTTTAACAAAATATAACAAATTATATTTTTTTCAACATTCTGGGTCTCTCGATCGATCGGCCCCTCCTCCCGATCGATCGAGAAGACGCCTAAAATCAGAACCAAGGTTCTGCCCCGCTCGATCGATCGAGATGAAATATCGATCGATCGAGATGCTCTGTTTGAGAAATGCCAACCCAGAATTCTCGAACACCTGAAATCACACCCTTAAATCCAACATGTAAGACATACAACATGCCCAAAACAACATGCTATTAGTTACAACACACTGCCCTGAGTGTATTCATACCAAAATTACACCCCAAACATAAGCCCATAAGCATAAACGACGACCATTTACACAAGTACTCGATCATCTTTTCGGAAACAGGGCAACACATTTTATTTCCAGATTTCCTGAGTACTTCATTTCATGCTATAATAACTATCACATATATCATAAAGCATGCTCGAACAAACATGCCAAGGGCTTTACAAAACTACCATGCATAAACTCAAATCGAAGGTTCACCACAAACCCTTCTAACATGCATGATACCACCTCCTCAAAATCACTCCCTAACCATATTTTCCCAGAAAAACAGGGCATACACCTACCCAGATTTCCGAACACCCTTCTTTACATGCTTATATCCTCAACATAAAACATGCAACATGCTCAAGGAAAAATACAGAGAGCCTCACAATAACACCATAAAAGCATTTAAATCAAAGGTTTCAAGAAACCTAATCTAACATGCCGTTATCTCGCCACCTAAAAACATGTACTCAAACAAGTTTAAAAAAACAAAACAGAGCATGGTTTCTCACCCTACTTTGCTCCGATTTTTGAAGGCTTTCCAGGCGATGAAAAGGGGCAAGCTCCTCAGATTATTGCTTAGCAAGTGCTGGTGAGGAATTGGGAGAGAAAGGTCGAGATTTGGGATGGCTGAGAGTGGTCAAATGATTGAGCCAAGTGGGATGGGAAGTCAGCCTGGGCACAGTGTGATTGGCATGGGTTGGGGGGGGGGGGGGGGTGGTTGGGTGTTGGGTGGTATGATGTGTTATGTTTTGGTCCCGGTATTTAGCACGATGTATAAAAATATCCTCACATGATATTTATAGTATTTTCTCAATAAAATACTTCAATTCCCGTTAACATGCTTTACCCAAAACAAACAACACACACCCCAAATAAACAAGCCACGACCCCCAAATTCTCAACATATATCACATGCGCCCTGAAATGAAACTCCCCAATAATACTAATCCAAACCCATGAATTAATACCCAAATCATCATAATTTAACTCAAATGATTAACATCACAATAATCATTTCGGGGATATCACAATACTCCCCTACTTATAGGATTTCGTCCCCGAAATCAAACATGCTTACCAACATGAAGTAACCAATACATAAAAGCATACCAGAAAACAGCTCTGGATAGTGCTGCACCATGTGTCGCTCTGTCTCCCACGTGGCCTCCTCGACACCCCTACGATCCCACTGAACCTTGATCATAGGAATAAACTTGTTCCGAAGTCTGCGGTCTGCCCTATCCAAAATCCTGATAGGCCGCTCAACATAAGAAACATCGGACTGAATCTGCACCTCTGAAGGCTGCAACACATGCGAAGGATCCGGCTCATACTTCCTCAGCATAGACACATGAAATACGTCGTGCATACCAGACAGAGAAGGCGGTAACGCCAAACGGTACGCCAGAGTACCAACACGCTGTAAGATCTCATACGGCCCCACGTATCTAGGAGACAACTTCCCCCGCATACCAAACCGTACTACGCCTCTGAAAGGTGAGATCTTCAGAAAAACTCTGTCGCCCAACTGAAACTCCAACGGCCTACGCCGCTGATTGGCATATGCTGCCTGTCTGTCCTGAGCTGCCTTCATCTTTCTCTTGATGACCTTAACTTTCTCTTCCATTTCCTGAACCAACTCTGGTCCTCCAACCGACTTACGGTCCAAGTCATCCCAACACAAGGGTGACCTACAACGCCTACCATAGAGGGCCTCGAAAGGAGCCATCTGTATACTTGCCTGGTAGCTGTTGTTGTAAGAGAACTCCACCAAGGCTATCGAGTCCTGCCATGATATGTCGAACTCTAGCACACAAGCTCTCAACATATCCTCGAGCGTCTATATCGTACGCTCGGTCTGTCCGTCCGTCTGAGGGTGATAGGCTGTGCTCAGCCTCAACTCTGTACCTAGAGCTTTCTGCAGACCCTCCCAAAAGTGAGATGTGAACTGCGGATCTCGATCGGACACTATCGAAACAGGGATCCCGTGTAGTCTCACCACATCTCTGACATATAATTGTGCCATCCTCAAGTGCGTATATGTCATACAGTAGGGAATGAAGTGAGCCACTTTAGTCAGTCTATCCACGACTACCCAGATGGCATCAAAACCCGAAACAGTCCTTGGTAAGTGGGTCACGAAATCCATAGACACGTGCTGCCACTTCCACTCGGATATCTCCAAACTCCTTAGTTCACCTCCAGGCCTCTGCCTCTCAGCCTTCACCTGCTGACAAATCAGACAACGCTTGACAAATGAGGTGACATCTTGTTTCATATGTCTCCACCAGAACTGGCTACGCAGATCCTTATACATCTTCTTCCCGCCTGGGTGGACACTCATCCTACTGCAATGAGCTCGCCGTAATAAACCCTGACGCAACTCAGGTGCATCTGGAACCACCCATCTATCACCAAGTCTCAGAGAACCGTCCTCAGCCACTCTGAATCTCGATGGCTGACCTGAATGAACCACTAACATCCATCTCTGAACCTCTACATCGGTCCCCTGAGCCTTTCTGATGTGATCAAAAATAACAGGCTCCACTAGCAAGGTCAAAACCTGTACTGGTGAAGAAGATACGTCATAATCAAATCCCAAATGGCAGTAGGAGCCCAACATAGCTGATAAACACATGGCATCCTCTGCAGTGCTCTGCACTTTCCGACTCAGGGCGTCGGCTGTCAGATTTGATTTCCCGGGATGGTATAGGATTTCACAATCATAATCCTTCAGCAGGTCCATCCATCTCCTCTGCCTCATGTTCAACTCAGCCTGTGTAAACAAAAACTTCAGGCTCTTGTGATCAGTGAAGATGGTAAAAGAGGTACCGTATAAGTAGTGTCGCCATATCTTCAAGGCAAACACTATAGCTGCCAACTCCAGATCATGGACTGGATACCTCGTCTCGTGTGGCTTCAACTGTCTCGAAGCATAAGCCACCACATGTCTGTCCTGCATCAGTACGCACCCTAATCCCTATAGCGATGCGTCGGTATAAATAACAAATCCTTTGTTCTCCTTGGGAATCACTAGAACTGGTGCAGTAGTCAGTCTGTGCTTTAATTCCCTGAAACTCTGCTCACAAGCCTCTGTCCAACAGAATGGGACTCCCTTCTGAGTCAGCTGTGTAAGTGGCTTGGCGACCTTCGAGAAACCCTCGACGAAACGTCGATAATAGCCAGCCAGACCAAGAAAACTTCGAATCTCACTGACTGAAGTAGGGGCAGACCAGTCCATAACTGCCTCTATCTTCCTCGGGTCTACTGATATCCCCTCTCGTGATATGATATGACCCAAGAATGCAACACTACTCAGCCAAAACTCACACTTGCTGAGTTTGGCGTACAACTGATGATCCCTGAGGATCTGGAGCACTATCCTCAGATGATTGGCATGATCCTCCTCATTCTTTAAATAGACCAGGATGTCATCAATGAACACGATTACAAACTGATCGAGGTACTCCTGAAATACCCTGTTCATCAAGCTCATAAAAGTAGCAGGGGCATTCGTCACCCCGAATGGCATCACCAAGAACTCATAGTGCCCATACCGAGTTCTAAAAGCTGTCTTTTGGACATCACCAGCTCTAACCCGCACTTGATGATAGCCTGACCTCAAGTCTATCTTGGAGTACACCTCTGTACCCTGAAGCTGGTCGAACAGATCATCAATCCTCGGAAGTGGATATCTGTTCTTCACTGTGACCTTGTTCAATTGCCTATAGTCAATGCACAGACGCATTGATCCATCCTTCTTTTTCACGAACAAGACTGGTGCACCCCAAGGCGATACACTAGGACGAATGTATCCCTTGTCGAGGAGCTCCTGTAACTTTACTTTCAGTTCCCTCAGCTCTGCCGGTGCCATCCTGTAAGGAGCACGGGATATAGCAGAAGTCCCTGGCAGCAGCTCAATAGCAAATTCCACATCCCTGACAGGCGGAAATCCCGGAATCTCATCTGGGAACACATCAATGAACTCCGCCACAACCGGAATGTCCTCAGCTCGTCTGATGCATCCACTACATAGATAAGGTAGCCCGTGTGGCCGCGTTCCAATAACCGCGACATCTTAATCGCTGATATTACCGGAATCTTTGGACGAGAGCCGTCCCCATAAAAGGTCCACTGAAACCCCTGATCAGACAGAAAACGTACAATCCTCTGCCGGCAGTCTACCACAGCTCGGTATCTGCTCGACACATCAATGCCGATAATACAGTCAAAGTCTGCCATCTCTAACTGAATCAGATCGGCCCTCAGATCATTGCCCTCAAAATAAATGAGGAAATCAGACAATAGCCGATCCGCAATCACATGCTTCCCCGTGGGTGTCGAGACCATAAGAGGCGTGGGTAACAGAGACGAGCACAACCGGTGTCCCTCCACAAAAGCAGTAGATACAAAAGAATGGGAAGCACCTGTATCTATCAATATAAGTGCAGGGTACGTAAATAAATGGCACGTACCAGCAATGACCTCCTCTGGGGCTGCCTCAGCCTGCTCCCTGGTCAGCGCATACACCTGTCCCTGCGGCGGTCCTGCCGTCTGACCTCCCTGTGGTCGTGGTGCAAACTGCTGTCTCTGTGGTGCCCACCCCGCATCAAATATCGGCCTATTCGGCCCTGAGACTGTCTGACCTGCCCGATTGGGGCAACCTCGAGCAAAGTGGCCCACCTTGCCACAGACATAGCAACCCGGACAGTCCCGTGACAAATGCCATCCCCCACAGTTGCTACACTTGCTTCCCACAGTCTTGCTCCCCTGTGTGGGTCCCTTATTGTTCTGTTTCTGACCCTGAGACTTCTTCCCACTAAATTTGGAAGATGATGAGGCTCCACGAGCCTTGAACTGATCCCCTCGAGGCCTCAGACTATCAGTAGCAGGCCTCTGTGGTGGTACAGAAGGGGGTACAACATCCTTGTACGCGTCCACCGCAATCTCCGCTAACACTGCCCGTGTCAGGGCGTCATCAAATGAACTGGGGTTGTTGGAGATAACCCTATCAAATAGTTCTGGCCTTAATCCCTTCAGAAAGTTCCTCATCTTTGCATGGCTGCTGACAGCAATATGAGGTACATACCTCAGCAGTGAGGAATACTGCATAGCATAGTCCGACACTGACATGCTACCCTGCTTCAAAGCATTGAACTCATCTTCCTTTAACTGTCTGGCAGCTGCAGAGAAATACCGGTTAAGGAACCGAGTCCGGAATACAGTCCAGTCAACTGCCACACCTAGAGCTCTCAGCTCCATCACCGTGGTCTTCCACCACATAGCAGGCTTCTTAGCCATCTGAAACTTGGCTAACCTTAGCCAGGCCGTGCGTGCACAGGGTGCAGTCACAAGTATCTGCTCTATACGTTCCAACCACTCCTCAGCTACTTCACCAGACTCAATCCCCTCAAACATGGGCGGATGGAAACTCAGAAACTGCTTCAAACTGAGCTCCCCTGGCAGTAACATCTGTACACTGGGCTCCACGCCCACAGCAGGTGTAGAGGATTCGGCGGAGCAATACTGGCATTCCTACTGTCCATATCCCCTATCTCCTCATTGTGGTTCTCCGGATTAATCTCAGCCATGCTGTAATACAAGAGCTAACAAAATACCAAAAGCAGTTCATAATATAAGCCGTTAGATAACAAGAGTATCATATTCAAAGCATGTTAGTATAACACTTACACAACCATATGCATCACATGCATAAGCATGCCCAAATGAATACCTAGCCAACTTGTCTCTAAAGGCTACCCTTCACTCTTCCCTGGTTATCTAACCACTGCTCTGATACCACTAAATGTGAGACCCCGTTATCACATCAAGTCACTAAGGTGCAATTTAGAGAACTAAACATTCATGTGAATATATCAGAGTAACGTATCGTGTTGATTAACCTGAGCTTTAGAGATTACAGTACCAAAATATTTCAAAAAGGAATAACACAATTCCTACAAAGGCACTACACTATAGTCTTACTCTACCCAGTAGAAGCTATACAAAATTTCTCTAATCATGCTAATCCTGTAGCACTCCTTACAGCTCAGCAAATCAACCCCGACCCTGGTTCTCGTCAACAAAAGCACCTACAAAGACAACCCCCAACACGTGAGCATAAAACAATTCATATTCAACATAATATGAAAGTAAGGCATAAATGCACAATCCTAAATACAAGCACTTCTTGTATTTCCTGCATTTATAACGCCCAATGGTTGTCCCTGTACCATAGTTCATAATAAAACACATTATATGAATGTATGGCTTTACAAATGAATGTCATGACATTTCCTCTTTTTCTTGAGTCAGTCATCATCAGTTATTTTAATGCTTTCTTAATCCCAAACAAGCGGTATCGCATACACGCTTCATCATACTAGCGGTATCTCTTCCTCGCTTAGTATGGTATACCTCGCCTCCATGTGCCAGCGAGCCTCCCCCCACCCGCTCCACATGCGCAGCGGTAAAGCATAAGCATTAAAACCTTAACTGTGATCGCCCTGACTCGTGGAATACACCTCTTTATCCCACATCACAATATGCAACAACAATGCATAATATGCAACACAATGCATAATAACATGTATCATAATCTTAATGCATCACATTGCATTCGTCATGCGTCACACAGACAAACATAAGTACATGTTACCGTTGGGATGCCCGTACGTCGCTTACGTACCTTTCCAAAATGTGGTGTGTTGCAGGACTCTATCCCCTGCGCTGTGTAGCTACCTGTGAAGGCTCTACACCAGTGTACAACACAATATTAGATGTCTCATTACAATCCAATATCAAAACTTTAACAAAATATAACAAATTATATTTTTTTCAACATTCTGGGTCTCTCGATCGATCGGGCCCCTCCTCCCGATCGATCGAGAAGACGCCTAAAATCAGAACCAAGGTTCTGCCCCGCTCGATCGATCGAGATGAAATATCGATCGATCGAGATGCTCTGTTCGAGAAATGCCAACCCAGAATTCTCGAACACCTGAAATCACACCCTTAAATCCAACATGTAAGACATACAACATGCCCAAAACAACATGCTATTAGTTACAACACACTGCCCTGAGTGTATTCATACCAAAATTACACCCCAAACATAAGCCCATAAGCATAAACGACGACCATTTACACAAGTACTCGATCATCTTTTCGGAAACAGGGCAACACATTTTATTTCCAGATTTCCTGAGTACTTCATTTCATGCTATAATAACTATCACATATATCATAAAGCATGCTCGAACAAACATGCCAAGGGCTTTACAAAACTACCATGCATAAACTCAAATCGAAGGTTCACCACAAACCCTTCTAACATGCATGATACCACCTCCCCAAAATCACTCCCTAACCATATTTTCCCAGAAAAACAGGGCATACACCTACCCAGATTTCCGAACACCCTTCTTTACATGCTTATATCCTCAACATAAAACATGCAACATGCTCAAGGAAAAATACAGAGAGCCTCACAATAACACCATAAAAGCATTTAAATCAAAGGTTTCAAGAAACCTAATCTAACATGCCGTTATCTCGCCACCTAAAAACATGTACTCAAACAAGTTTAAAAAAACAAAACAGAGCATGGTTTCTCACCCTACTTTGCTCCGATTTTTGAAGGCTTTCCAGGCGATGAAAAGGGGCAAGCTCCTCAGATTATTGCTTAGCAAGTGCTGGTGAGGAATTGGGAGAGAAAGGTCGAGATTTGGGATGGCTGAGAGTGGTCAAATGATTGAGCCAAGTGGGATGGGAAGTCAGCCTGGGCACAGTGTGATTGGCATGGGTTGGGGGGGGGGGGGGTGGTTGGGTGTTGGGTGGTATGATGTGTTATGTTTTGGTCCCGGTATTTAGCACGATGTATAAAAATATCCTCACATGATATTTATAGTATTTTCTCAATAAAATACTTCAATTCCCGTTAACATGCTTTACCCAAAACAAACAACACACACCCCAAATAAACAAGCCACGACCCCCAAATTCTCAACATATATCACATGCGCCCTGAAATGAAACTCCCCAATAATACTAATCCAAACCCATGAATTAATACCCAAATCATCATAATTTAACTCAAATGATTAACATCACAATAATCATTCGGGGATATCACATCCCCGGTAATAACTCAATCCCAAACTCGACTTCCCTAGCCGGTGGGAATCCTGGAATTTCCTCCGGGAACATTTTAATTGCCGAAATCAATGGAATCTTCGCACGAGAACCGTTGCCATAGAAAATCCACTGAACTCCCAAATGAGATCTGAACCGTACTGTCCTCTGTCGACAATCTACCACTGCCTGATATCTGTTCAGAATGTTGATGCCCACAATGCAGTCGAAATCTGACATACCCAAAACAATCAAATCTGCCTTGATCTCATTGCCCTCAAAATAAATGAGGCAGTCCATCAAAAACTGATTAGCAACCACTCTCTTTCCGGTGGGTGTCGAGACCAATAGAGACGTGGGCAACGGAGACATGCACATATGATGTCTCGCCACAAAGTCCGCAGACACGAAGCACCCGTGTCTATCAAAATAAAGGCAGAATACGTAAATAAAAGGCACGTACCCGCTATCACTTCCTCCGGGGATGCATCGGCCTGCTCCCTGGTCAATGCATAGACCTGTACCTGAGGTGACCCCATCGCCTGTCCTCCCACATGTCGAGGTACCATCGGCGGCCTCTGCTGAACTGTACCACTAGAAATCTCCCTCAACCTTCCCTGAGATCCGTCTGGCCTTCCCGATTAGGGCAACGCCGAGCAATGTGGCCCGTCTTGCCACATATGTAGCATGCAGAACAATCACGCATCAAATACGGCCCTCCGCAAAAGTGGCACTTAACCTCTCCAACTCTACCAGGTCCTCCAAAAGTAGATGCACCACCTCTCCGGTCACCTTGTTTCCGGCCATCCAGTCGTTTTCCGCTAAAATGGGAAGAAGAAGAAGTCCCTCGTGACTTAAAAGATCCTCCCCGTGGCCTCAGATTCTCTGATGTGGATCTCTGTGATGAGGCTGGTGGGGGTGCGGCATCCGGATAAGCACTCACCCCAATCTCTGCCAACTCCGCTCTTACAAGTGCATCATCAAAGGATGTCGGGTTGTTAGAAATCACCCGATCAAATAGTTCCGGTCGCAACCCCTTCAAAAAGTTCCTCATCTTTGCATGTCCATTGGTGGCAATGTGTGGAACATACCTCAACAAGGACGAGTAGTGCATGGCATAGTCCGAAACTGTCATGCTCCCTTGTTTCAAGTTCGTGAATTCATCCTCTTTTGATTGTCTAGCCGCGGCCGAGAAGTATCGGTTTAGAAACCGAGTTCTGAATAGAGTCCAGTCGACCACCATGCCTTGAGCCCTCAACTCCATCACAGTCGTCTTCCACCACATAGAAGACTTATTTGCCAATTGAAATTCCGCCAATCTCAACCATGCCGTCCTAGCACACGGCGCAGATACAAAGATCTGTTCCAATCTCTCTAGCCACTCTTCGGCCTCTTCCCCTGTTTCTGTCCCTTCAAACATAGGCGGGTGGAAGGTCAGGAACTGTGTCAGGCTAAGCTCCCCTGGTAGTAGTAACCGAGCAACCGGTTCCATGCCCACAGCAGGTGGGAGTAAAGGATTTGCCTGACCAATGCTAGCGTTCACGCTCCCAACATCACCAACCTCTTCATTAGGGTTCCCCGCATTCATAGCAGCCATGCTGTAATACAAGGGTTAACAACAATTCCATACAATATACATGTTATGCCGTTAGATAACATGAACGATAATAAGCATGTTAGTATAACAGTTTATACACCAATATGCGCCACATGCATGAACATGCTCAAATGTAAACACTTAGCTAACCATGCTAAGGCTACCCTTCACTCATTCCCGGGTTCTCTAACCACTGCTCTGATACCACTAATGTAAGGACCCTAGTTCCTTAAGTGCGGATTAAAGGCGTAAATAAAAATTTACATGCATAAACAGAGTATAACGGTTGTGTTGATGCCCTGAGCTATTAAATTACAGTGCCAAAATAAAGTTCAAAAAGGGATTAGTTACATTCCCAACCAATGAATGCTAATCCTATAGCTTTACACTACTCCTAGAGTAGATACTATACAAAAGAATCAAGCCTGCTACCAAGAGCACTCCTCACTAGCTCACCGCATCAACCCGCCTTAGCCCCTTTCCGCCCAAAAGTACCTACAGGAACAACCCCAAAACCATGAGCATGTATATAAATCATATCCACAATAATATGATCATAATTCAATGGATAAACCGTAAATGCAATTCACTTCCTGTATTTAACACATTTAAAAGCTCCCTTGGTTGTCCCTGTACCACAATAATAATCAAAGGATTATACTGCCATTATGCATGTCATGACTTGTATCCATTCCGTGTATAACAATGGCCAATTTCCAGTCTTATTATATCAGTGGCATAATACCCCTCGCGTTTATATGACAGCGTCATTAATACCCCTCGCTTCGACATATTAGCGGCATAATATCCCTCGCATCAATATGACAGCGACATTATCCTTCGCTTCGACATATTTGCGGCAATTATTCTTCATCGCTAAATATGACAGCGGCAAGTATTCTATCATCGCTTCGACATGACGGCGGCAAGTATTCTATCATCACTGCAATATAATCTCGACTCACAATATATATGCAACCGTAATGCATATCCAACCATGTATGCAACCATAATGCATAACCAACCATATATGCAACCATAATACATATCCAATCATGTATGCAACCATAATGCATAATTAAGACCATGTATGCAACCATAATGCATAACCAATCAAAGCGTAATAAATATATTTTGCCGTCTGATGCTCGTACGTCTCACTACGTACCTTAGTTCGAAAAGTGGAGATGTCGTGGGACTTTATCTCCTTTGATGTGTGGCTACCTGGGATGGTTCTACACAATCACATGAATCCATATTAGAAGCCAATAAATGAACCATTACCAAATACATCATCATTTAGAACAAAATCCCAAAATCCACATTTTATGCCTTGGATCGATCGGTCCCTAAGCCCCGATCGATCGCCAAGTGAAGAAAAAATAGGCATCCAAGTACTGCCTCCACCGATCGATCGAAGCGTTTTATCGATCGATCGAGACGTCACACCGATCGATCGGAACAAAATTTCGATCGATCGGTAAGCTCATTTCACGCCTTGTTCAGGCTCTGCCTTGCTCGATCGATCGGACACATTTCTCGATCGATCGGGCAGCCCTGTTCCTGCGAGAAACTTCCATGTATGAGCTTCCAACAACACCTAAACTCATATACAACCAAGATCAACCTCCATTTTCAACATTTAACCACAAAACAACCTTAAAATACATCCCCCAAACATTAACAACATGTTGGACCAAGATCCACCCTTTTAACCCCAAAAACAAGCTACAAACCCAACCAAAACTCAACAAAACTCTGCCATAATGGAAGCTTACCACTTGAGCTCCAAGTTTTTAGCAAGAAATCACAAAAAGACTCCTTTTTTCAAAGCTTTCTCCTCCCCTCTTGTTTCAGAAACGAAAATGGAAGCTCTAAGATGAAAGGAGATGGATTTGGTGACATAAAGCTGATAGGAAAGTGGATGGGATGTAAAGTATGCAAGTGGCTCCCTTGCCAACTCACATGGGATTTAAATGTGTATCAAAACACAAGCATGGTATATAGAATACCCCAACATGATATTTTAAAAGCATTTTACTACAATGCACCAAAATCACCATTAAAATCATGCTTTACCAAAATTACAAACCAACACATTGAAACCATTATAACACCCAATTTCCCAACATGTATAACATGCACCCTGAAATGCTCTCCCGGGTCACGCTTACCATGTGACAAGCATTTTACCAAGATAATTAGTCCCAACACATAATCTAATTATCACCATAAGATCGCATAAACATAATTAATGCCCAAATTGCAATTAATTATTTCGGGGATATCACAGGCATTGATTATGTTCATATGATTAATTATGTGGATAATTGATTTATGTGTTGGAATTAATTATCATGTGGAAATGCTTAGTCACATGTGGGCTTGACCCGGTAGAGCATTTCATGGTGCATGTTAAGCATGTTGGGTAATTGGGCGTTTTAATGGCTTACATGTGTTGGTAATCATTTATTTGGTGAAACCTGCATTTAATTGGAATTTTTGGTGCATTGTAGTTAAATGCTTTTAATATACCATGTTGGGGTATAGAATACATCATGCTAATTGTTGGGGTACAAGTTTAAATAAAAGCTTTTAACCCTTACCCCACTACCTTTATTTTAACCTCAACCCCCTTACACTCTAAATCCCCAAATTCATTTCCCAAACCCTCATTTTCCCCCAAACTCGTTTTTGGTTTCAAGGTGGGAGAGGAATCCTTGCAAAAGCTCAACCCTTGTGATTCTTGGTAAGATTTGAGACCTAGGAAGAGTATATATACCATCCTTTGTTGTTTTGAAGTGTTTGTGTTGAGTTTGGAATGATTTTAAAGGATTTTGAAATGGGTTTGTTTGGGTTAGTGTGATTTTTGGTGGGATGTTAGATTGTTGGTGTTTTAATGATGTTTGATGAAGGTTTTTTGTGTTTTTGTGTTTTGAGTTTGTTGGTATAAGTGTTGTGGAAGTTGGGAAGAAATTTTGGTACAAAAATGGTGAAAATCGCGACTTCTGTTTGTGGCGATCGATCGCTACAAATGCAGCGATCGATCGCCGAGGGGCAGTGGGCAAATCAAGTGTAGGCGATCGATCGCCTCAAATGGCGCGATCGATCACCGAGGGCCAGTAGCTTTTTAGCGCAACAGGCGATCGATCGCCTCAATTGGAGCGATCGATTGTCGCAAGGCAAAAAGTGAGGCGATCGATCGCCTCGTGTAGCGATCGATCGCCACTGTTTAAAAGTTGGAAAATGATGAATTTTGATGAATTTTTGGTATTTGACTATTGTTTAGCTTCTAATATTGATTTGTATGGTTGTGTAGAACCATCCCATGTACCAACAACGTCAAGGAGATAAAGTTGTTTAACTTCTCCACTTTTGAGACTAAGGTACGTAGTGAGACGTACGGGCATCAGACGGTAAAACGTGTTATACCTTTGATTATGTATACCGTGGATAGTGAATCCTTACATGTGATGGTATATGTGAAATGATTTGATATACTGTGATAATGGAATCAACTATTGTGTTTGATTAATGTGGTGGAATTTATGAATGTTCCGGTAGCCTTTATCTCCGAGCGAGGGAGGTACTTGTCGCTGTCATATGAAGCGATGGTAGTATGATATTTGCATCTGTCATGTCTAAGCAAGGTAACATGCCGCTATCATTGTCGAAGCGAGGGATATCATATGATGCCGCTATATGTCGAAGCGAGGGGTCCTAAAATTCAGCTGTTGTATTGAGACCGGAACAGTCACAATTCTTGTGATTAATGTAGAACATTGTGGTTATAACTGTAAACGTGTTATCGATCATTATATTGTGAACTAATGGTTTTGTGCATGAGTTTATGAAACAGGAACAACAATGAAATGTGCTAATGTGGTAATCGAGGAGCATATCTATTAATCGTCTCATGCGCTCATTTATTTTATTAATTTGGATTGTGTTAAGTAGTGATGTATATGCTCATGGTGAGTTGTTCCTGTAGGTACGCTTTTGGACCAAGGGGGCTAAGGGTCGGGTTGAGACTGTGAGCTGAAGGAGGCATGAAAGAAGATAGAATACAGGAATTTTTGGATAGTCTCTACTCTAGGAGTAGTATAATTCTATCGCTTTAACATTCATTATTGAGAATGTAATTAATTAGCTTTTGAAGTTTTATTTTGGCCTGTAATCTTATTGAGCTCACGTAACAACCAGAACCCTAAGATGTCTTTAATGCATGTTTAGCCATATTTATGTCTTGATTACTCTGTTAAGGTAGAGAGGCCTTACATCAGTAGACAACTAAAAATAGTGCGGAATGTGTCTACTGGACTTCTGAGTTTAGAACTGATCGGTAGATACTAGAAATAGTAAGATAAAGTAAGGAAAGTAAATAACACAGGGGTTGTTTCTGAAAGTTTGAAGCACACACGCTTCTACGTATCCCCTTCTTCATTTGTAGGAAGGTTAAACTAGAAGACTTTGGTTTACACTTTTCAGTATACAACCTACTTAGGCACCAACACAGATTTGACTAAACTCCTAGCAATACAATAATCACGAATGTTACTAAGTGATTTTACAACACGCACACAAAATATAAAACTTTGATCTTCGAGTGTTATTGAGCAGTAGATTTAGTAGACTTTGATCTTCAAGATCTCAATAGCGCTTGGATACTGCTATGCAAAACTTCAGAATATTTCAATAAGCGTTTTGAATGTTTTGCTTGTTTTCGAATGAAGTTTATTCAGGATTTCTGAGTGTTGAGAGCTTTCTTTATTCTTCTCTTCGACGTATTTATAGACTTGAAAGTTTAACGACAGTTATTCTTCAAATAGAAAGAACCGTGCAAAATCAGTTTCCTGATTTTCATCCAAATTCCTTTTGTCTTCTTTCCATTTTTGTTAATCAAAGGCTAGTTCATTCTGACGAGATTGGTGGAGCTGTTATGGTAGTACGACGCTCTGTTGTACTATTGTCAGAGTGAATCTATTCGAGTTTTGCCATTTTTCCTTATACGTCTGCTGACTTCTCCTTGAATGTTTTAGTCTGCTGGACAAAAGATCAACTGATGTCTTTTCCATTGTCTAATGGTTACTCATTAGTACTTAGTCTGCTGGACTAAGGTCAACTAATGTCTTTGACTGTCTGCTGGTATCTCTTAGGGATTTATACTGTGGACTAGATACTCTATTCCAGTATATCTCTATTCTCTACATCCGGTAGATGATGACTTCTACTCTTTGTTTCCGGTAGACGATATCTTATATTCTTTATAATCAGTAGATGATGTCTCTTAGTCTTTGTACTCGGTAGACGATAGCTCTTAGTTTTTGTACCCGATAGACGATATCTCTTAGTCTTTGTACCCGGTAGATGATTTCTTCTACTCTTTGTACCCGGTATCGTCAGTAGGTTTCTTTGATGCAGTAGACGTTTGTTATCACCAAAACTTTGAAATGTTTTTCCAACATCTTCTTATCCGAGCTCCGGCTCATCCCTATCTGAGCTTGCAACAACTCGGCCTTAATCTCTTCTTCCTTTCACTTCAAGTCGGGAAATCCCAGGTCAAACTACAGTCATGTTTACACAGACTTTGTTTTACCCATAATTGTGCCTAGCCCATCTGAGTATTCATTAGGCTTAGCTCGATTTCTACATGCTTTAAATTATCTTTGGTGATGACAGGTCGGGTTTCTCATCTGAATCAGGCCTCTCAAGTCTAGCCATACCATATCTCCATCTAGGATTATCAGTATCCTCTTCCTAGTTGAGCTAGTGTTGCACTGCATCAACTACTCGGGCCTTTTAGCAAGACTTCCATTTAGGTGCCTCAAATTCAAACTTCAATTTCAAATTCAAGTTATAATTATCTCTTAATCATTGTTGGGACACATGTCACCTCGGGGATGCACGATGTTACAACTCCCCAAACCTCATTTCCACTTTAAATTCCATCATTGTGACTTATTAGTTATACTGCCATGTGTCAACATCTGAACCCATCACCCATCACCCATCACCCATCACCTTTCCAACTCATCCCTCTGTTGAAATGGGCTTGACCTACCAGTCTCACCCCACGACCCCACTTTAAAAATCCCCCATTTTTTGCCATCACTCTTCTATGTTTTAAACTCCGAATTATCTCTCTAGACTCACCATCGTTCAAAAATTGTGTAAGTTCAATTGTTTTTCCATGTGTAACTTTACTTCTTCCACCTCTAGCATTCCCCTCCGAGGTGAATTCTAAGATCCCTGGTATTTGTCAAGATAATTGTACCTTCTACTGTGTCTCTCTCAGCCAACTCATCTCCAAAACTTTTCAGAATATGGTCGATGTTTCTGTTCATTTGTAGTCTCTGAACCTCCTCTTCTCCCTTGTCTTTCTTCATTTTTTCTTTCATGTAAAAAACCACTGACCCTAGTTTATTCTATTTTGGAGCTTGGCCTTCAAGCAAGTTCTTGGACAAAATATTGAGTCCCCACAACGGTTGAGGGATGTTTATTTCTTCGTAAAGCTCCAGAGCTCTAGCCATGTCCAATGGCCTGGAGGAACTGCGATAAATGCCATTTTGCATTTACATTTTATATACTTTTAGTTTCAATTTACGTTAGTATTTTAGCAGACTAATGAACTCTGTTTTTGCGGAGGGATTCGTAACGATATTTGATCCTTCGTGGATGAGGGTTTGGTGGAAAAGGTTATTGGTCAGCTGGTTGAACTAACCCTTGTAAATTTGTGGGCATAATGGTGATGATGGTCATTAAGTCTTCACGACTAAGGCCTGTCCATTGAGGTGGTGGTGTTGGATTTTGGCTTCCACTAGCTTCTTCATCATTATTACATAGAAAGTTGTATTGAGGGTTTTGGTTACTATGCGGATGTCAGCCATATCATACAATATATATATTTCTAAAGTCATTGCGTAACAGTAAATTTGCTAAAATTATTGAAGGTGGGCTGTGAGAGAAAAACAAATAATTTTATTGATCGACTAAAAGATATTTGCATCAAATTTGAAAGGAATTACTGAAGTTCTGAAACTATGGTCGGTGAGGCCTATACAAAGTAGTTACGGTGGTAAAATTTCCCAAACAGTCATTAACTGAAAATAAAAAAATGGTATTATTAATTCGTTAAAGTGTATTAATAAACGACTACGTATAAAATATTCAATTATATTATATATATATATATATATATATATATTCATAAACGTTTGAAGTTCTAAAATCAATTAGATATCTTATTATTTTAAATGTAATATAATGTATCATTTTAGTTACACATAAAATGTAGCTAATTTTTTTTATTTTTTATTTTTGTTTTTAAAATACGTGTCAACTATACAATATGGTGCAATATTTAAAAAAAAAGTGATTATAAAATATTTTAATTTGAAAAGGTACTCGTTTTGTGTGCGTTCAAAAGAAATTGTCTCAAGGGCCAAAAAATGAATGATAATTTCAAAGCACTTGGTTCGTATTCAGTATGTACCTATTTTGCATATCACATATGCTCAGTTTGTGTTGGAACGATACTCGTTATATGTGTCGAAAATCAATTGTTTCCATTCGGGCCAAGACTGATGAATGGTAATTCAAAAGTACCTGGAACATATTCAAAATGTACATATTATACATTTCAAATATACTTAGTTTTTGTTTAAAAGGTACGTGCTGTGTGTATTGAAAAAGCAATTATATCAATTCGGGCCAAGACAATGAATGATAATTCAAAAGTACTTGGTACATTTCAAAATGTACATATTTTACATTTCAAATATACTCAGTTTGCGTTTAAAAAGTACTCATTGTGTGTATTGAAAAGCAATCGTCTCAAGTCGGGCCAAGACAAGGAATGATATTTCAAAAGTACTTGGAATGTATTCAAAATATACATATTTTACATTTCAAATGTACTCAGTTTACGTTTAAAAAAAAAACCGTTGTGTATATTGAAAAGCAATTGTCTCAAATCTCGCCGAGACAATGACTATAATTCAAAAGTACTTGTTGCAACATTTATTGGTAATAGAGTGTGCGTTGACACTTCATAACTAGAACTGTCAACAATTAATGTTGTATTAATATATATGTTGACATCCTTTTTTGTCATATTCATTTGAACACTCCAACCATTCTTAAATTTCACATGCACCACTCAACGAAATATATTGTATAAGGTGTGTGGCCCTTCTAAAATGGGAAATTTCTTGGATTCTTCTAGTTACCCAATACGAATTTAAAAAGTACTTGATTCTTATTTAAAGTGTAACTATGTTACATTTGACATAAACTCAGTTGTGTTTCAGAAAGTACTCTTTTGTAAAATAGGTACAAAACGAGTACCTTTTGAACACAAAACGAGTATATATATGAAATATAAAATAGGTACATTTTAAATAATAACCAAGTACTTTTTAATGGGTAACATAGTAATCCAAGAGATTCCTTTTTTGGAAGGGTCACACACATTATACAACATATTATATTGAGTGGTGCATGTGAAATTAAAAAATGGCTGGAGCGTTCAATTGAATATGACAAAAATGTTGTCAACATATACATTAGTAGAACATTAATGGTTGATAGTTCTAGTTATGAAGTGTAAATGCACACTCGATTACCAATAAATGATGCAATAAGCATTTTATTTAAATCTTTTCACTTTAAATACCATTTTTTGTAATTATAACTAATTATAACTTAATTAACAGTCCTTGTTTTGCCTAATTGAGACAACCAACCATTTAACACACAAAACGAGTACTTTTTAAACCAAAACTAAGTATATGTGAAATGTAAAATGCGTACATTTTGAATACGAACCATGTACTTTTGAATTATCATTCATTGTTTGGCCCCAATGATACATTGTTTTTCAACACACATAACGAGTACTTTTTAAATGCAAACTGAGTATTTTTGAAATGTAATATGTTCCAAGTACTTTTGTTATCATTCATTGTCTTGACCCAAATCAAGACAAATGATTTTCAACACATACAACGAGTACCATTTCAACATAAACTCAATATATATGATATGCAAAATATGTACATTTTGAATACTTTCCAAGTACTTTCGAATTACAGTTCATTGTATTGGCCCGAATTAAGATAATTGCTTTTTCAACACACACAACGAATACTTTTTAAAGGCAAACTGAGTATATTTTAAATGCAAAATATGTACATTTGGAATAAGTACTTTTGAATTATCATTCATTGTCTTGGCCCAAATCGAGACAATTGATTTTCAACACATACAACGAGTACATTTTCAACACAAACTCCGTATATGTGATATGCAAAATTGGTACATTTTGAGTACTTTCCAAGAACTTTTGAATTATCATTCATTAGCTTGGCCTGAATTAAGATAATTGTTTTTCAACACACACAATGAGTACTTTTTAAACGCAAACTGAGTATATTTGAAATGTAAAATATGTATATTTTTAATATGTTTCAAGTACTTTTGAATTATCAATCATTGTCTTGGCCCGAATCGATGTTTAGCCCCAATTATGTTGAATGGTGCATGTGAAATTTTTTAATTGTTTGAGTGCTCAATTAAAGATGACAAAAATGATGTCAACGTATACATCAACATTAATGGTTGAACATTGAAGTTATTGTCAAAGTAAGTACTGCTTTTCAAACCACAAAACGAGTACCTTTGGAACACAAAGTGATTATATGTTAAAGACAAAATAAGCACATTTTAAAGATCAACCAAGTAATTTTCAACTTTCATCCTTGTTTGGCACCAACTGAGACAAAGAACAAAACTAGTATTTTTTAACAAAAAATGAGTATATGTTAAATACTACATAAGTACATTTTAAATATGAAACAAGAACTTTCCAACTATCATCCTTGCTTGGCCCCAATTGAAACTTTAAGTATTACTTTTCAACGCATATAACGAGTACTTTTGTAATACAAAGTGAGTATATTTTAAACACAATATACGTACATGTTAAATACGAACTAAGTACTTTCCAATTATCAGACACTTTATAGCATTTTATCATACACTTTACGTGCATTCATATGAAACTCCAGTAAAAAACCATCAAGCAGAAATCCATCGGGCAGAAACAACCATATCAAGTCTTCATAGAAACCAACACAATCTCTCAATATATAAACATCCATTTTTCCAGTCATTTCACACCATACCCAGATATAATCTCTGCTTTACAATTGTAAAGGAATCAAATCTCCAAAGAGAATATAAAGAAAATCACATTCATGATTGAAACCACTATCTGCATCAAACATAACCCAACAAAAGAATACTTACAATAAAGAGATCAACCAAACTCCAATTACAAAGCAAATCTATTGTGACTCAAAACAAATCTAAACAAAATTCATCGAACACCATAAGCTTCGCCATCCGCCCCAGTCAATTTTATTGGTTGTTCTAAAAGCCACATCCACCGCCTTCTTCCTCGCACAACTCATTTCTGCAGTTTTTTCTTTTGATTGATCTAAACAGATATGAATTTGTGTAAGTAACCCCATGAGCATACAACGCAGCGGAATAAAATTTTGGGATTACTAACACCGGATCTATACATAGGGATTCATATCGGATTAGAGAATTACAAGTGTCTTACCCTTGTAGCGTGTTTGAAGCAGAATCCACGGAGCTGCACCACGTCCTACGCCTTCTCCGAGTCACTTAGCAAAACTCGAATGGTTTTGCCTCAACGGTATCCACACGATCGAATCGAACGAAGGGATTGTTTAATATCAAGTTGCTAGACAAGATATTAAACCGGAACCAAAAACCACACTTTGATTCACAATCAAATTGGCACAAAATCACTCAACCCTCTTCGGCTATGAAGAAACCGAGAGAGAATGAAAGATGCGGCCGTGTGATAGCTTAGGGTTTAACTTATGAAGTGTTATCCCATTGTCTTGGAATGTTATTCAAGTATTAATCTAATTAAAAACTTGTTAACACATTATATATGATTAATTAAAGCCTTTCTTAAAGCTTCATGGGCTTAAGCCCATGATTTAATTAATCCTTATGATTATTAATTAAGACTCCTCTTAATTATTTAATTCATCCCATGAATTTAATTTCCCTTCTCGATTTAATCTTTTGTGCGACCCGATAGGATCTCGTAATGTTGGCAGTGACATAAAATCTCATTTTATGTCGCAAGCATTGAGCGGTATCTAGCAACACATCGATGCTACCCAAATTACGAGAATGTCAATGACTCGACAATAACCTTTAGAACTTGTGATAATATTAATCATGTAACTTAATCCCTTTGTCCTTTGTGTTTAGATTGAACACGAGTCATGGAATAGTCATACTCGTATATCCAATCTTTATTTCTTGATCCCCAAGTAGAACTAGAATAAACGAATAAGCTCGATATCTCATATCGACTCATTCGAGCATGGCCATGCATTTAGTTCTCACTTGATCAAGGGCCAAACACATCTCCTGTTATATAGGAGGGACAAATCCTATCTCGATCAGTCAACATCCCTCTACATAATTCGTAGTGTATCCAATAGTCGCCTTTATAGTTTACCCTGTTACGGGTAACGTTTGACGATATCAAGATACATAACTCCTTATGTTGGGATCTCTGATGATCACAAGTCGTAAGGATTACATACATTATTATCACTATGAGAATTGCATATGACGATCATATAACTATCCATGTTGCATTCTCATGGTGGGTCTGTCCAGTACATCGTTCTCTAACATGTACCCATATGTTGATTTGATATCTCATATCAATGAACAATTCATCGATCAACATATACTAGTCTCTACGTATTATCATTATCCCTATTCATGATAATACTTGACTAGGGACATCTTTAAGAATAATACAATATTATTCTAAGGACATTAACATATATATTAATTCACAATGCACAGTTAAAAGAATAATATATAATAATGAATTGCCATTCATAAAACCATAAACATTGTATGTCTTAAACAATCATCTAATGACTTGTCTTAGGGCATATCCCAACAAATCTCCCACTTGCACTAAGACCACTCAGACATATACCTAATGCCTAGAGATCTAGTATGACGATCATGCTTCTGCTGTGACAGCGGCTTCGTCAATGGGTCAGATACATTATCATCTGTTGGTACTTTGCATATTTTAACATCTCCCCTTTCAACGATTTCTCGAATGAAATGGAAACGCCTAAGTATGTGCTTGGATCTTTGGTGAGATCTTGGTTCCTTAGCCAATGCGATCGCTCCATTGTTGTCACAATAGAGTTCTATCGGATCTTTAATGCTAGGCACCACTCCAAGTTCAGAAATGAACTTCCTCATCCAAACAGCTTCCTTTGCTGCATCCGAGGCAGCAATATACTCAGCTTCCGTTGTAGAATCGGCTACTGTTTCTTGCTTTGAACTCTTCCAGCTCACAGCACCTCCATTTAGGCAATACACATATCCAGATTGCGATCGAAAATCATCTTTGTCGGTTTGGAAGCTTGCATCAGTGTAACCCATTACATTGAGCTCTTCCTCACCTCCATAAATCAAGAATGTATCCTTAGTCCTTCTCAAGTACTTCAGGATATTCTTGACAGCAATCCAGTGACCTTCACCTGGATCAACTTGATATCTGCTCGTCATGCTCAAAGCATACGATACATCGGGACGAGTACATATCATGGCATACATGATAGATCCAATAGCTGACGCGTATGGAATCTTACTCATGCGTTGTCTCTCATCTGGTGTTGAAGGACACTGTTCCTTCGAGAGATAAATACCATGTGTCATAGGCACGAATCCTTTCTTGGATTCTTGCATGCTAAACCTTTTAAGCACCTTGTCTATGTACGTACTTTGACTTAGACCAAGAAGCCTTCTCGATCTATCTCTATAGATCTTGATTCCTAATACATAGGTGGCTTCTCCTAAGTCTTTCATCGAAAAGCAGTTCCCTAGCCAAATCTTTACAGATTGCAAGGCAGGGATATCATTTCCAATAAGAAGTATGTCATCTACATACAACACTAGGAAAATGATTACGCTCCCACTGACCTTCTTGTAGACACAAGGTTCATCTTCATTTTTGATAAAACCAAACTCTTTGATTGCATCATCAAAACGAAGATTCCAACTCCGAGAAGCTTGCTTCAATCCATAAATGGATCGTTGTAGCTTGCATATCTTTCCAGCATGCTTTGGATCGACAAAACCCTCGGGCTGTGTCATGTACACATCCTCGAGCAGATTTCCATTAAGGAAAGATGTTTTGACATCCATCTGCCAGATTTCATAATCATGAAATGCAGCTATTGCAAGTAAGATCCTTATGGATTTAACCATGGCCACTGGTGAAAAGGTTTCATCATAGTCAATACCATGAATTTGTTTGAATCCTTTTGCAACCAGCCGACCTTTATAGGTTTGTACGTTACCATCCATATCGGTCTTTTTCTTGAAAATCCATTTGCACCCTATGGGTCGTACCCCTTGAGGTGGATCAACCAAAGTCCATACTTGGTTTGCATACATGGATTCCATCTCAGATTTCATGGCCTCTTGCCATTTCTCAGAATCATTGCCCATAATAGCTTGTTGATAAGATGACGGCTCATCCTCATCAATAAGTAGTAAGTCACCTTGTTGAGTCACAAGAAATCCATATCTCTGTGGCTCCCGGTGTTCTCTTACAGACCTACGCTGGGCTTGTGTCTCTTGAGCAGGTACTTCTTCCACAACAGCTTGTGGTGCCTGCTCTGTTTCCATCTCAATCTCATGTTCAGTGTTTTCTTGTGGTTGAACTTCACTAAGTTCTATTTTTCTCCCACTGGTTTTTCTAGAAATAAATTCTCTTTCAAGAAATACACCAGTCCGAGCAACAACTACTTTGATCTCGGTGGGATAATAGAAATAGTACCCTTTCGTTTCCTTAGGATACCCCACAAATAAACACTTATCAGATTTGGGTCCAAGTTTGTTAGTGGCGTGACGTCTAACGAAAGCCTCACAACCCCAAATCTTCATAAAAGACATACTAGGACGCTTCCCAGTCCATATCTCATATGGTGTCTTTTCCACTGATTTAGATGGAACACGGTTCAGTAAGAAAATTGCTGTTTCTAGAGCGTGTCCCCAAAACGATATCGGAAGATCTGCATGACTCATCATTGATCTAACCATGTCTAACAAGGTTCGATTTCTCCTCTCGGATACACCATTCCATTGTGGAGTATACGGAGGAGTGAGTTGTGGGACTATCCCACACTCCTTTCGATAGTCATGAAACTCTTGGCTTAAGTATTCTCCTCCTCGATCTGATCGAAGGATTTTGATACTTTTGCCAAGTTGGTTTTGCACTTCATTCTTGAAATCTTTGAACTTTTCAAAGGTTTCATGTTTATGTTTCATTAGGTACACATACCCATATCTACTGAGGTCATCAGTAAATGTAACGAAGTATTGAAAACCACCTCTAGCTTGCGTACTTATTGGTCCACATACATCACTATGTATTAGTCCCAATAAAACATTTGCCCTTTCAACATGTCCCTTGAAAGGGGCTTTTGTCATCTTGCCCATTAAACAAGATTCGCATGTTTCATATGATTCAAAATCAAATGAATCTAATACTCCATCCTTATGAAGTTTAGATATGCGGTTCTCGTTTATGTGGCCCAAGCGACAGTGCCAGAGATAAGTCGGATTACAATCATTATTTTTAATCCTTTTAGTATTTATGTTATAGATAGGCATATCAAGATTTAATACATAAAGACCATTCACCATTTGTGCACTAGCATAAAACATATCATTTAAATAAATAGAACAACAGTTGTCCTTTATTATAAATGAAAAACCATACTTGTCTAAACAAGAAATAGAAATAATGTTTTTAGTAATTGAAGGCACAAAATAACAGTCTTTTAAAATCAGTGATAAACCAGAAGGTAAAGCTAAATGATAATCTCCTATAGCTAATGCAGCAACTCTTGCTCCATTTCCAACTCGGAGATCAACTTCACCTTTCGCCAATGTCCTACTCCTTTTGAGATCCTGCACATTTACACAAATGTGAGATCCACATCCAGTATCTAATACCCATGATGAAGAAGTAGATAAATTGACTTCTATAACAAAAATACCTGAAGCGGAAGTCACACTTCCTTTCTTTAGATCCTCCAGATATACTTTGCAGTTCCTTTTCCAATGGCCGGTCTCACCGCAATGGAAACAGTTCCCTTCCTTTGCTATCCCTCCCTTTGGTTTCAGTGCATGAGACTTTGGCTTAGATTTAGCAAAGACCTTCTTTGCTTTCTTGTTGCCTTTAGCTTTGGCCCTTCCTTTGCCCTTATTCACAATAAGGACATTTGTGTCCTTAGTCTTCTTAGTATTTGCTTCATATGTTCTCAACATACCAAGCAACTGTGGTAGAGTCTTTTCCATGTCAGTCATATTGTAATTTACTACAAATTGACTGAAGCTTTCAGGCAACGATTGCAAGATCACATCGGTGGCCAACTCTTGGTCTAATGGAAAACCCAGCTTGTCCAGATTCTCAATGTACCCAATCATCTTGAGTACATGAGTTCCAACCAAGCTTCCTTCTACCATCCTGCACTGGAATAACGCTTTAGAGACGTCATACCTCTCTTGTCTAGCTTGCTGTTGGTACAACTGCTTTAAGTGTTTGATCATATCGAACGCCTCAATTTCCTCATGTTGCTTCTGAAGCTCAGAGTTCATGGTGGCAAGCATGAGGCACCCAACATCAAGTGCGTCACTCTGATGCTTCTTGTAAGCATCTTTTTCGGTTCTTGTAGCCGTTAGGGGAGGTTCCTCAGCGGGTAAGGGTTCCTCTAGGACATATTGTTTCTTTTCTTGTTTGAGGACTATCCTCAAGTTCCTATGCCAGTCTAGGAAATTCGTCCCATTTAATTTGTCCTTCTCAAGGACCGATCGCAGTGATAAAGTGCTAGTAACGTTGTTAGTTGCCATGGATATCTACAATATAAATATGCAAAATAAGTTTATGATTTAAATCATTTAACATGGTCTTATATTAAATGATACTCCCACTATTTTGTTTGAAAAATATCAACCCTCGAAATCTTTAGTGGGCCAAAATCCATATTTCACTTAATCTTGAGTTAGCTTTGGCTAATCGCCCAAGACTCGGTTATTTAGGTAGACAACACTTTGTCAATTATATCACATATAATTCTTGGATAGTTGGACGAACAACGCTTTGTTCAATTCATCAAATGAATTAAAATCCAACCCATGCCTCTAGGTTCCCAATCCTATTGAGATAACCTAGTTAAGTCGTACCCAATTAAAGTATAACGGATATCACTTTTATCCTTTCGCGCCTTACTAAGATTGCCACGGTGCTTTGCTTTGGCAAACCCACACATGTACAATCGAAGTTATTGACGAGTACTTTTATTTTGGAAGGCATCTAAAACTTAATATTTTAGAGGGATTTATTGATCTCATGATTAATTTGATAATTTAAAATATGTCCACTACATATAGTTGTATACATATCTACATATATGTGTAATACTATTATCAAACTAAAACATAAGATAAATCATGCATCAACATACATAATTAAACGTGACATGGTTATAGCCCCTACTATAGATTTTCTCAAGCCAATGAGAAAATCCTATGAGTCAACCTAAGGTAACTTCACAAGCACCTTCCTTGGCTCCAATTTGTGAATGGCCTCCTCATCCCGGCACGATGCTCCATCTTCATTGATCACCATCAATAAAATAAACTACACTATTTACAAGATATAGAATTCCTCGATTCACATTCGAGGGGAACATAGGGGAGGGATTACATTTAAAATGAAATAGAGAAAGGCACGACACGCAGGTCGTATTATAAATTACAAACATCCACAAATCCTATCTAATAGGTCAAAGGGCTATAACCACGCACCATGCTCAAACAACACATAAAGCATGCATTAACATTTAATTAATTAAATTCTAAACATTTTAAATTTAATTCTAATTAAAACTGTAAAATAATTTTTGAAAAAATATCGTACGCTCGGGACATCACATGTCACGAACTAAAGCGACTAAGGCTCGAACCACCATGGTTCGAACCACAACCACTCGGCTGGACCATTGATGGGCCTAGGGTTCGTAACCCTAGCCCATGGCCGAGCCAAGCTCGAGCGGCGGCGGCGCTAGGGTTCCAAACCCTAGCCGCCTCGCACCATGTTGGTTTTTCATCGAGCCAACTTGCTCGAAACACCAAAATCCATGAGCCACAAGCCACGGTCCAACCATGGACGGTCCATGACGGTGACGGCTTGACCCATGCACGAGCCAGGGTCCGAAAAACCCTAGCCCAAGCGGCGGCCGAGTAGCTTTTGTGATTAGGGTTCAAAACCCTAGCCTCTTGGAAGTGGCGCGGCCCCATGCATGAGCCAAGGGTCCGAACCCTAGCTCACTTGCGGCGGCCCGAGGGTCAAGTCATGAGGTGGTCGAACCACCTTGAGCCAACACCTCGATTTTACGCTTTTGTGTATCGTATACAATTATTCGCCTATTATATCAAATACAATTTTTACGATGATTTTCAAAACTAAATATTTATTTCATATCATATATGAATTAAACAGTTTTAATAAGCATGCAATACAAATTCTAATATGATTAACACAATTTAATCACATAAATCCGATATGAGCCTTGTACACGGCTCTGATACCACTGTAAGTAACCCCATGAGCATACAACGCAGCGGAATAAAATTTTGGGATTACTAACACCGGATCTATACATAGGGATTCATATCGGATTAGAGAATTACAAGTGTCTTACCCTTGTAGCGTGTTTGAAGCAGAATCCACGGAGCTGCACCACGTCCTACGCCTTCTCCGAGTCACTTAGCAAAACTCGAATGGTTTTGCCTCAACGGTATCCACACGATCGAATCGAACGAAGGGATTGTTTAATATCAAGTTCCTAGACAAGATATTAAACCGGAACCAAAAACCACACTTTGATTCACAATCAAATTGGCACAAAATCACTCAACCCTCTTCGGCTATGAAGAAACCGAGAGAGAATGAAAGATGCGGCCGTGTGATAGCTTAGGGTTTAACTTATGAAGTGTTATCCCATTGTCTTGGAATGTTATTCAAGTATTAATCTAATTAAAAACTTGTTAACACATTATATATGATTAATTAAAGCCTTTCTTAAAGCTTCATGGGCTTAAGCCCATGATTTAATTAATCCTTATGATTATTAATTAAGACTCCTCTTAATTATTTAATTCATCCCATGAATTTAATTTCCCTTCTCGATTTAATCTTTTGTGCGACCCGATAGGATCTCGTAATGTTGGCAGTGACATAAAATCTCATTTTATGTCGCAAGCATTGAGCGGTATCTAGCAACACATCGATGCTACCCAAATTACGAGAATGTCAATGACTCGACAATAACCTTTAGAACTTGTGATAATATTAATCATGTAACTTAATCCCTTTGTCCTTTGTGTTTAGATTGAACACGAGTCATGGAATAGTCATACTCGTATATCCAATCTTTATTTCTTGATCCCCAAGTAGAACTAGAATAAACGAATAAGCTCGATATCTCATATCGACTCATTCGAGCATGGCCATGCATTTAGTTCTCACTTGATCAAGGGCCAAACACATCTCCTGTTATATAGGAGGGACAAATCCTATCTCGATCAGTCAACATCCCTCTACATAATTCGTAGTGTATCCAATAGTCGCCTTTATAGTTTACCCTGTTACGGGTAACGTTTGACGATATCAAGATACATAACTCCTTATGTTGGGATCTCTGATGATCACAAGTCGTAAGGATTACATACATTATTATCACTATGAGAATTGCATATGACGATCATATAACTATCCATGTTGCATTCTCATGGTGGGTCTGTCCAGTACATCGTTCTCTAACATGTACCCATATGTTGATTTGATATCTCATATCAATGAACAATTCATCGATCAACATATACTAGTCTCTACGTATTATCATTATCCCTATTCATGATAATACTTGACTAAGGACATCTTTAAGAATAATACAATATTATTCTAAGGACATTAACATATATATTAATTCACAATGCACAGTTAAAAGAATAATATATAATAATGAATTGCCATTCATAAACCATAAACATTGTATGTCTTAAACAATCATCTAATGACTTGTCTTAGGGCATATCCCAACAATTTGTTCATGGAGGAGAGAAGAAAAAGATGAAAAGAAGGATACAAACGAGACGAAAAATGAAATTATTTATATATACAAAGGTTATTTTAGTAATTTTAAGTTATTAAGGACTTAAAAGTAATAGAATGTTTGAATTAGGGACTGATTCCACAAATAAATACTGATAGGCACTCAAACTGATGGATTGGTGTATCCCAATTTGCCGATATATGAAAATGATAATTTAGTTAAAAAGGTCAATATTAATTGTGTATAGGAGGCTTGACCAAAAACTATTTTGCTACATAAAATTGTGTACATATATTTAAATTTAATATATTTTAATTGATGCTAGCTCATATAACTAGGAGTACTCGAGCACATGAAAGCATCCAACATCAAATATACACAATAAGCAATCGATATATACACTAAAAACATAGAGGAAGGAAAGAAGCTCTCGAATTTTCAGATCCTTGCAAACCATCCCTCGTCCATATAGGTTTGTTACAAAAACACACCATTGGATCACGCTTGAACATCACCTTTCACGAGACGTAAACTATGTTGTGAACGATGAATATCGGTTTTAAAGTCGTTTTGATTTGGTTCAAAGGGGTCGAAAGAAGCTACTGGTTTTCAAGCTAAATCTGAGCAGTCAAATTGCAGAAGTCATTAGCGAAACATGAACTGTTGGATTGTGCTGAAAGTTATGTCACGATCACAAGAAGGTAAAATAAATTGTGAACGATGGAGATCAGAGTTCAAGGCTGTTTAGATTGGTTTCAAAGTGATGAACATAAGTTGTTAGTTCCTGGATTTGACACAAGTTGTTTTCTTTCGGAGAACGTGGACAAAAGTCTTGACCGTTGGATGATGCTGCAATTTACTCTGTACGTTCAAGCACACCTTGTGGTAGGTTTCTGAACGGTAGAGATTGGAATCAAAGATTGCTACCGACGGTAACCGATAGTGGACATTAAGCTTTTTGGATGAGATCTTTTAAATCCATAATTAATCAAAGCAGGAGGTTCTAAAACAACAGCATAACTGGAACAGTGAACAGTGGCACATTTTATGTAGCAACATCAGAACCTGTAAGTTTCAAACTGGATCAATTGCACATCTTAAACCAGCCTCAAAACTAAATTCTTTCTCGACATCTATCTCATTTTATCTGGGAGGGATTAGATGGGTGAGTGTTTGGGAAAATTATCAGCAAATGGGGCAAGTTCGAATATGACAGAACATACAAATACATACATAAAAACTCCCAAACAGTTCAATATCAAAACTGATACATATATTAGAATTTGCTCACGCTAGAGCAGAACTCATTTTACCCTCACAAGAGCCAGAACTGATTTGATCATACTAGAGCCATAACTTATGTTGTTCACATTAGAGCCAGAACTTTAACATATCTCATAAACATAAACTCATGGTAGTTTCTACAGGTTCAAGATGTCGTTCTCGTATTGGCTCCCGTATATATTGTTGGGAAATAATGCCATATTTTCTCTCGTCAGATGTGGGAGCAAAAAAATTAAATGCGATTCGGCAACAATAAGCCTACGTCCACGGGGCTGCTGCAGATATTTTACTTAAGAAAAATTTATAAGTGTTTACAAGCACTGACAACACTCAATCTGAAAAACACTCAGAAAATTATATACCATTTTTCTCTCACTAGTATTTTTACTCTGATTGCACTCTGTATTTTATTTTTCTCTCTACAATTTTAGGTGTATATGCTGAATGAAATTACATCTCTATTTATAGAGATTTTTCACTAAAAATTAGCCAAATTTTTCTTCACTCTGATTTGCAAATCCTTCACGCATTAAATGAATTTGCCAAAATTTCTTCACGGTGATTTGCAAAGTCTTCTCCTCAGATTTTATTTGCCAAAAAAAATCTTGCTGGCCAATTTTTCAAACTTTGATTTTTTCATTTTTTTTCTTCGGTTGGCCACCTTGTCTTTTTGACTAACAATCTCCCACTTGAAGACTGATCTCAATCTGTCTTCACACCTTGATCAATGCAACAGCCGGTTCTTGCCTGTTAATCTAGTTAGCCAACTGAAGTTGATCACAACTTCAGTTTATCAATGGTCACCACCTTTGTTAACATATTTGCTGGATTCATACTTCCTTGGATCTTCTCTAATGTTAAAACACTATCCTAAAGCAAAGACCTGATGAAATGATAACAGAGACCAATGTGTTTTGTTCTAGAATGAAATGCTGAATTCATTGCCAGATTTATCGCACTCTGACTATCACTATAAAAAATATTCTTCTCCTGGTTAAATCCCAGCTCTGTTAACAGACCTTGAAGCCATATCAACTCTTTACTGGCTTCTGTAACTGCAACATAATCATCCTCTGTAGTGGATAAATGTAAGGACCCTAATCCTTAAGTGCGGATTAAAGGCATAATTAGAGCTAATATAAATGATCAGAGTAAATTAATCGTGTTGAGTCTATGAGCTTTAAGAATTACATGCCAAAAATAAGGACTATCCCTGGATTAGTTACATTCCCAAATCAAAAGAATGTTATCAATTATAGCTTTACACTACTCCTAGAGTAGATACTATACAACATTAATCCTGTCCCACCTTCCTCAAAAGAATTCTTCACAAGCTCACCACCTCAACCCGTCTAGCCCTTCTTATCATGCCAAAAATATACCTACAAGGACAACCCCCAAACATGAGCAATGACATCATTCATATACAACACAATATGAATATAAAGCGTAAATGCATAACCATAATAAAACACTTCCTGTTTTTCCCATGCATTTCAAACGCTTCCCGTTTGGTTGTCCCTGTACCATAACTCATGAGTATAATCAATAGATTATTTTTAATGGTCTACACATGTCATGACATAATACCATCTCATCAATATCAAATACCAATCATCAATCCCTAGTCTGTCCATCACAATGTATTTTAATGCCCCTCGCTTATTTACATATAGGCGGCATAGAATAACCACGCTTCAATGGACATGCGGTACTCCCACCCCTCGCCTCACATTGAGCGGCATATATCCTTTCCTCGCCCTATATGATAACCACGCTCAAATGTCACATGCGGCGCTCCCACCCCTCGCTTCACATTTAGCGGAACCAAAACAAATAGCGGCAAGTATTAAAATCATCAAGGGAGGACCACGACTCATGGGATGTGCACCAATAATCATATGCATCTACAATCATCATGCATAATTCAACATGTATTTGCATCCACAATGCATAATCACATATATACTCGCATCCACAATGCATAAACAATAAGTATATTAGATACATGTACCGTTGGGTGCCCGTACGTCCTCTACGTACCTTTCCAAAAGTGGAATTGATATGGCTTCAGTTCCTTGGTTGCGTTGCTACCTGGGATGGTTCTACCAATCACACAACCCCATATTAGAAGCCAAATAATAGTCAAATACCAAAAATCCTACAATAAAATCCAAAAACACCATAATTTATGACTCGCGATCGATCGCGGCAAAGGGCCGATCGTTCGTGAGATCGCACTGCCCGAACATGAATTTTTGTTCCTTCGGCGATCGATCGCCACATTTGGCGCGATCGATCGCCACCCTCGCCGATCGATCGCCCAAATGTGGCGATCGATCGCCCAAATGTGGCGATCGATCGCCAAATGCTTCTGGAGCGTACTGCCTCTTCGCGATCGATCGCCAAAAACGGGCGATCGATCGCCGAGCCCTGTATCGTGAAAAATCGCCATTAATGCTCCAAAACTTCATTCCAACCCATTCCAACTCCCCTACCAACAAACCAACAACATCAAACACATAATACCCTTCCATAAACACTTTAAGCACCTCAAAAATCCAACATTAAACCAAAACCACAACAACCCAACACAAACCCATTTAAACCATTTCCAAAATCAAATAAAACACTACAAAATCAACAATGAGGCATCCATACCTCTTGGGGACTTCAAATCTCCCAATAAACTCCACAAATCAAGATTTTTGGAAGGGTTTCTCTCCACCTTTATGCTCCAACTCGAAAATAAGGGGAAAGGGTTTGTGGGAAGTGATTTGGGGAAAGTGAGGGTAAAGGTAGGGTGGGGTTGGGGTATAAAAGGGGTTGGGTTTTAATTAAAAGCATTTCACAAACCCATGGTGTATAAAACACCCCAACATGATATTTTAAAAGCATTAATCCAAAATGCACCAAAATATCAATTAAAACTCATGCTTTCCAAATAATTGCTAACCATGGCAAATAAATCATGTTAATAGCAATTTTCCCCAACATGCACAACATGCACCCTGAAATGCCCTCCCGGGTCACTCTATCATGTGACTAAGCATTTCAATAAGATAAATAATTCTAGCACATAATTAATTACTACCATAATTAATCATATAAACACAATTAATGCCCAAATTGCAATTAATCATTTCGGGGATATCACAATACTCCCCTACTTATAAGATTTCGTCCTCGAAATCACATGCACTTACCCCCAAAAGAAACTAAACATAAACACATACCAGAGAATAGTTCCGGGTAGTGCTGCACCATATGCCACTCCGTCTCCCACGTACCCTCCTCGACACCCCTGCGATCCCACTGAACCTTGATCATAGGTATCACTTTGTTCCGAAGTCTACGGTCTGCTCGATCCAGAATTCTGACAGGCCGTTCCACATAAGACACATCGGATTCTAACTGAACCTCAGCAGGCTGCAACACATGAGATGGATCCGGCTCATACTTCCGCAACATCGATACATGAAACACGTCATGTATACCAGATAAAGAAGGAGGCAAAGCCAGTCGGTAAGCTAAGGTGCCAATGCGATGCAAAATCTCGTACGGTCCAACATACCTCGGAGACAGTTTCCCGCGCATCCCAAATCGCACAACGCCCTTGAAAGGCGAGATCTTCAAAAAGACCTTATCTCCCAACTGAAATTCCAACGGTCTCCGCCGTTTATTCGCATAAGCTGCCTGTCTGTCCTGGGCTGCTTTCATTTTCTGCCTTATCATCTTTATCTTCTCTTCCATTTCCCGAATCAATTCCGGTCCTCCGACCGATTTACGGTCCAAATCATCCCAACACAAGGGTGATCTACACCGTCTGACATAAAGAGCTTCAAAAGGAGCCATCTGAATACTCGTCTGGTAGCTGTTATTATAAGAGAACTCTACCAAGGGTACCAAATCTTGCCAAGAAACATCGAACTCCAAAACACAAGCTCCCAACATGTCCTCGAGCGTCTGGATGGTACGCTCGGTCTGGCCATCCGTATGAGGATGATATGCAGTGCTCAATCTAACTTCAGTTCCCAAGGCTGACTGAAGACCCTCCCAAAAATGAGATGTAAATCGCGGATCTCGATCCGACACTATGGAAATGGGGATCCCATGCAATCTCACCACATCTCGAATATACAACTACGCCATCCTCAAAAAGGTGAAAGTCATGCTATAGGGGATGAAATGAGCTACCTTAGTCAATCGATCCACAATCACCCAAATAGCATCAAAGCCTGAAGTACTCCTCGGTAGGTGAGTCACGAAGTCCATGGAAATGTGTTCCCACTTCCACTTCGGTATCTCCAAGCTTCTCAACTCGCCGCCAGGTCTCTGTCTCTCTGTCTTAACCTGCTGGCAGATCAAACACCTCTTAACAAAAGCGACGACATCACTCTTCATCCTTTTCCACCAAAACTGACAACGCAGATCTTTATACATCTTTTTCCCGCCTGGGTGGATGCTAAGTATGCTACTATGAGCTCGCTCCAAGATCGCTCTACGCAACTCCGGCGTACTCGGAACCACCCAACGGTTACCCAACCTCAAAGATCCGTCATCGGCCACTCTGAATTTCGTTGGCTGACCAAGATGTACTAAAGATAACCACCTCTGAACCTCATCATCTGACCTCTGAGCTCTCCTGATGTTCTCATAGATATCTGGCTCAGCTAACAAGGTCGATACATACACAGGTGATGCATCTATGTCGAAGTCATAGCCCAGATGGAAATAGGAGGTCATCATGGCTGACAAATGGATGACGTCCTCAGCAGAACTCCTCACTTTCCGGCTCAAAGCGGCTGCTGTCAAATTAGCTTTTCCGGGATGGTACTCAATCTCACAATCATAGTCCTTAAGTAAGTCCATCCACCTTCACTGCCTCATGTTCAGCTACGCCTGAGTGAATAAAAAAACTTGAGGCTCTTGTGATCCGTGTAAATGGTAAATGAAGTACCGTACAAGTAATGTCTCCAAATCTTCAGGGCGAAGATGATAGCCGCCAGTTCCAAGTCATGGACTGGGTATCTCATCTCATGCGGCTTCAACTGCCTCGATGCATAAGCTACCACATGCCTATCCTGCATCAGTACACACCCAAGGCCCTGAAGTGATGCATCGGTATACAAAACAAATCTGGAGTTTTCCGTAGGGATCACTAACACTGGCCCCGTCGTCAAACGGTGCTTCAACTCCTGGAAGTTCTCCTCACAAGCTTCTGACCAAAAGAAAGGTACTCCTTTCTGGGTCAACTGTGTCAATAGCTTGGCAATCTTCGAAAAGCCCTCGACGAAGCGTCGATAATATCCGGCCAAACCAAGGAAGCTCCGTATCTCAGGTACAGAAGTGGGTGCAGCCCACTCCATCACAGCTTCAATCTTCCTGGGATCCACTGATATTCCGCTGCTCGATATGACATGGCCCAGAAATACTACACTGCTCAACCAAAACTCACACTTACTGAGCTTGGCATACAAGTGGTGATCTCGGAGAATCTGGAGCACTGTCCTCAAGTGTTTCACGTGCTCTTCCTCGCTCCGGGAATAGATGAGAATGTCGTCGATAAACACGATGACGAACTGATCAAGATACGGCTGAAACACTCTGTTCATCAGACTCATAAAGACCGCTGGAGCATTCGTCACGCCGAACGGCATCACTAGGAACTCATAATGTCCATATCGAGTCCGGAATGTTGTCTTCTGTACATCTTCCTCCCTGACTCGAATCTGGTGATACCCGGACCTCAAATCAGTCTTGCTATAAAGTCTGGTACCTTGTAACTGATCAAATAAATCATCAATCCTTGGGAGAGGATACTTGTTCTTCACTGTGGCTTTATTCAGTTGCCGGTAATCGATGCACAACCGCATCGAACCGTCCTTCTTCTTCACAAAAAGAACCGGTGCGCCCCATGGCGATACGCTCGGGCGTATATATCCCTTGTCAAGGAGATCCTGCAACTATTCCTTCAATTCCCTCAACTCCGCCGGTGCCATCCTGTAAGGTACACGAGAGATAGCGGATGTCCCCGGTAACAACTCGATCCCAAACTCAACTTCCCTAGCCGGTGGGAATCCTGGGATCTCTTCTGGGAACACATCAGCAAACTCTGCTACCACTGGTACATCCTCGACTCTCAATTCTTTATTCTTCCCAGACGCGTCCGCGGCATAGATGAGATAGCCCGTGTGGCCACGTTCCAACAGCTGAGTCATCTTGATCGCTGAAATTAACGGAATCTTCGCACGAGAACCGTTGCCATAAAAAGTCCACCGACTACCCAAATCAGGTCTGAACTTCACTGTTTTCTGCCGGCAATCTACCACTGCCTGATATCTGTTCAGAATATCAATACCCACAATGCAGTCGAAGTCTGACATGCCCAACACGATCAAGTCTGCCTTCAACTCGTTGCCCTCAAAATAAATGAGGCAATCTGCCATAAACTGATTAGCAACGACATTTCTTCCAGTGGGTGTCGAGACAAGGAGAGGCGTGGGTAAAGAAGACGTGCGCATATGGTGTCTTTCCACAAAGCCAACAGATACAAAAGAGTGGGAGGCACCTGTATCTATCAAAATAAAAGCAGGGTACGTAAATAAATGACACGTACCGGCGATCACCTCCTCTGGGGCTGCCTGGGCCTGCTCTCTAGTCAGCGCATACACCTGTCCCTGGGGCGGTCCCACTGTCTGACCTCCCGATGGTCGAGGCCCAAACTGCTGCCTCTGGTGTACTGTCATGTCATCAAACCTCGGCCTGTTGCCCTGAAACTCTGACTGTCCTCCCCGGGTGGGGCAATACCGAGAAATGTGGCCCATCTTGCCACAGCTATAACAGGCAGTGAACTTACTTGAAGAATGTGGCCCTCCACAATTGTCGCACCTTGGCTCTCCCGGCCTATTTCCTTGCGTAGACCCTCGGTTGGCGGACTAATTGCTCTTCTTGTTCTCCTGCTTTTGACCAAAGAATTTCTTCCCACCAAACCGTGAAGATGAAGAGGCACCACGAGGTTTAAATGGCTCTCCTCGGGGCCTTAAGCTATCAATAGCTTGTCTTTGTTGTGGTACTTGTGGTGGCACAGCACCAGGGTAAGCTCCAACTCCAATCTCGGCAAGCTCCGCTCTTGTGAGAGCATCATCAAAAGAAGTTGGGTTATTGGTGATAACCCGGTCAAAGAGCTCCGGTCGCAAACCCTTCATAAAATTCCTCATCTTTGCGTGCCCATTGGTGGCAATGTGGGGAACATACCTCAGCAACGAAGAGTATCGCATGGCATAGTCTGACACTGTCATGTTCCCCTGTTTCAAACTTGCAAACTCATCCTCCTTCGTCTGTCTCGCCGCTGCGGAGAAGTACCGGTTCAGGAACCTGGTCTTGAAGAGTGTCCAATCAATCACTGCGCCCAGTGCTCTCAGTTCCATTACCGTGCTCCTCCACCACATTAGAGGTTTCTTTGCCAACTGGAACTCTGCCAGTCTCAGCCAAGCTGTAACAGCACAAGGAGCCGATACAAATATCTGCTCAAGTCTTTCCAGCCACTCCTCAGCTTCCTCTCCTGATTCTGTTCCCTCAAACCGGGGCGGGTGGTAAGACAGAAACTGAGTCAAGCTAATCTCACCGGGTAGCAATAACTGAGCCACTGGCACCATGCCTACTGCTGGTGGAGGTAGAGGGTTTGCCTGTCCAATGCTAGCGTTCACGCTCCCAACATCGCCAACCTCTTCGTTAAGGTTCCCCGCATTCATAGCAGCCATGCTGCAACACAAAGGTTAACAACAATTCCAAAACAGATATACATGTTATGCCGTTAGATAATAGGAATGATAATAGGCATGTTAGTATAACAGAATATACATCAATATGCACCACATGCATAAACATGCTTCAAATGTAAGCACCTAGCCAATCATGCTAAGGCTACCCTTCACTCGTTCCCGGGTTCTCTAACCACTGCTCTGATACCACTAATGTAAGGACCCTAATCCTTAAGTGCGGATTAAAGGCATAATTAGAGCTAATATAAATGATCAGAGTAAATTAATCGTGTTGAGTCTATGAGCTTTAAGAATTACATGCCAAAAATAAGGACTATCCCTGGATTAGTTACATTCCCAAATCAAAAGAATGTTATCAATTATAGCTTTACACTACTCCTAGAGTAGATACTATACAAAATTAATCCTGTCCTTCCTTCCTCAAAAGAATTCTTCACAAGCTCACCACCTCAACCCGTCTAGCCCTTTTATCATGCCAAAAATGTACCTACAAGGACAACCCCCAAACATGAGCAATGACATCATTCATATACAACACAATATGAATATAAAGCGTAAATGCATAACCATAATAAAACACTTCCTGTTTTTCCCATGCATTTCAAAAGCTTCCCGTTTGGTTGTCCCTGTACCATAACTCATGAGTATAATCAATATACCACACCAGGCATATCTATCAAGGCAATGATCTCACCAAAGCATATACACATATCTATCAAGGCCTCCATCCCAATCATATGAAATCCATGTATGTACATGCATATGAAACTACCAATCATATGACACAAGATAACATAAATCATATGATATCAAAACCATAACATCAGCATCACATCATATCTATACTACGTACGTCAACACGTACCTGTAAAGCGACACAAACCAGATAAATCAGTCGTCAATGGTTAATTGCCTCTGTGCCCTGCCCCTGTGATGATGCTACAAGCACATGAACAATATACCATGTTATAAGAGGCTTCAATATCAAAAGCTACAAAATATAACATTTTTCAACTTTCCTAAAGCACCGATCGATCGCTACCAGCACCGATCGATCGCCAAAACATTCTGTCTCCTCGCGATCGATCGCAACAACTTGGCGATCGATCGCCAAAGTGTTCTGTTGCTCGCGATCGATCGCCACATTTTCACCGATCGATCGCTACATGTATAAACCACCTTATTTTTTGCCCTGTCTCGGCGATCGATCGCCACAAAGCTTGCGATCGACCGCCGATGTCCAGAAAGTTCAGAACATGGCGATTTTGAGCTTATCTTCCTAGCTCTTCTCCTACAACTCGAAATTTAACATGTAAACAAGTTTCATGCATTCTCTAATACCATAACAACATGTTTCCACCATCTTAGAATCCAATTCTTGGCATATAAACATGTTATAATTCTTCACATGAACATTTTATATTCCACTTCTCATACATTAACTTCAAGTACATAATTCAAGTGTAAAACCATGAATTCCTTACCAAGATATTAAGAAGGCACTTCACACACCTTCCTAGCTCAATTTACAAGTGAATCCCAAGCTCAAACCACAAGGAACTTGAAAGAGATGGAGAGGAGCTTGGTAGAGATTTGTAGGTGTAAAATGGTGTATTGTGAGTTTAAGTGCATTAATCCCCTTAATATAGCCACTTGTTATAATACCATGCCAATTAACATAAACATGTAAATCCAAACTCAAATTCACATGCTAATGCAACTTTAAATGAAAGGCAAAGGCATATACACTTGATTTCATTCAAGTCATTTCTATGCACTACATCTTGTGCATCATGTTTCTTTCCTTGTCATATATCTAATATTCAATTCATGTATGTGAGTATTAACCCTCGATTCAACCCGAACCCGAGTCCACATCGTACCGTAATTATTCAAATTACGCCATAATCATATGACACGTATATAAAGCAAAACGAGGCATTACAATTCTCCCCTACTCATTGAATTTCGTCCTCGAAATTCCAGATTCCTAATATGAATCGCATATATCATATGACTCTCATACAGAAAGCCATAAGCTTTCAACCCTATTTGCAACACTAATAAGCTTTGCACAACATGCATCATAAATGCAACATTATTTGCCGGAACACAAATAATCAAAAGTAAATCTGCTACATACTCAACATGCTCAACTAGCAGATACTTACCAGACCAGCAGTATAAGAAACAAAAAGAAAACATACCAGACATTGCACTTTGGATTCTACTGTAAACTCATGTTCTCGCACAACAACTTGTTACCACTCACTTTTGTCCACGTTGTCATATGCTCACAACACTCTACACCAGCCGGCATAGATAGTATGTATGCATCATTGTAATACCATCAACAGACAACCATATCACTAGTATTAGTGAACACTCAAGAAATCATGTCCGGATGTTGGCACATATACATATCCTGTTATACACAACAGTATCCATCAAACTGACTTGATCTCATACAACTCATTGTACCGGTGGGTTCCCTTAACCAAGTCACTGCCCACTTCCATTCCTGCTGGATGCATACAAATGATCCCCAATGGAGCATCTGTTCATCTAATGTCTACTACATCCGTCCCTCCTTGGACAACTAGTCACCATATAGTAATACAGTCAATGGTTCAAATCCTGGTATTACACATTTTCCATACACATTATGTCATACTTTAGAAACACAGCAACACACGTACCCGCGTTGTGTATTGTATAACGGTTGAGAATGTTTCCATTCGTCTGTACTCCTGTGTAAGCCTATGCAGAAAATCGAGATCAGCAAGATACTCTAAACCAAGTACCTCGGTCCTTATCACATTCAGATTCTACACATCCAAATGTGTACAGAGCTATCTCTGCTCTAACATTTCACAAAGTTGTATTATAGTATGTAATTACACAATGTGATAGATACAACATATCCATCTATCATTTGCATACTAATCTCCCATGCCAGAATTCTCAGTCTAGATTAAACACTGGACACGATACCAGTCCAGAACAAACACTGGACACGAACTTGACCAAACCACAAGAAACAATCTACATCACACTCAGATGTCATCAATGCATACTGTACACCAAAGCTATGTACAATACATATGTCCATATGAGTATATGGTCATCTCACCCAATGACTATGGTCTCATAGTATCTATCCACACCATTTGCGTGGTTCAATATTCTCTGTCCTGACCCCTGTACCGGAAATGTCATTCTTTATACCAACTATTTCCCCCAAGACTACCATCTTGAGTATGACAAGCTTTTACAACGATTCCTTACTTTCTATTCACTGTTTCCTGTAATGATCAACATAAAATATCATGTAGCGGTGGAAACCAACACGTTCACTTGCTACATGGATTACGCCAACAAGTCCCACACATCACAGGTACCTGATAATCCATTCCGTTCTGCTTCACGAACCTATCCATACGGATTATCATATCACCCGGATAAATCATACAATCAAAGATATCATCCGACTATATCACATGATTGAATATATCACTCAGATATATCATATGATCGCATATAGTACATAATCGAAACCAACAGTTGTTTACCTCGCCATAGTCATTGAATCTTTCTTTATTGGCATGCATTCCGGATAAACACGACTGCTCCCAGCAAATCGTTATCACCTCTGGTTCATAAAGGAATAGCCAATCCAACAATACATGGAAGGTAACAAATTCCAACTCAACTGTAATCACACAATCTACACACTATTGTTGACATGACTGACAATCAAATTACCATACCACTCATGGTCATTCTGGCACTATGACTTTACAATCGGACCCAAAAGAATTGTCATATCATATAGCATTGCCAATGATACCTTCACAATACTGTAACCGTATTATGTTACTAGTACACCTTCCGTGTACAATCAAAGGATATCTTATCAGAATACTCAAGTCAAGTACAACCAGATAGCAAAAATACCATCCACCATCTGGTATATGTCAAATCAGTCTCATAGTGGTCGTACCACTATAACATGACCCAAACTTCAATACCCTACACAAACTTAAAAGAGAATTCATTTCATGGACAAAACAAGTCCCATCACACGATCGCATACGTGTGAGCTTCTGCAGCATAACCATCTGCTATTCATCAACCATTCCCTGGTTTCATTATTCATCAACCATCACATGGTTTAGCATACCAACCATTCATTCACCATTACATGGTTTAGTACACCAACCATACTGTTTCCTCATGACACATATGCGCAAACTGTCCATCAATAAATATCAACCCAACATCTATCGAGCACAAAATGTAAACCAATCAACTATGCAAACCAATCACATGACGAGATCGGCATATCACAATCACGATCCCATCAGTCATACTGTAAGGACCCTAATCCTTAAGTGCGGAATTAAGGCATAATAGAGCTAATAACAATGATCAGAGCATAAAGAACATGTTGAGTCTATGAGCTTAAGCATTTACATGCCAAAATAAAGGACTACAAAAAGGATTAATTACATTCCAATCAATAAATGTTCCACTATAGTTTTACGCTACTCCTAGAGTAGGCACTATACAAAAGAATCCTGTCCTTTCATCTACCAAAGATGCTCGTGAAGCTCACTGTCTCAACCCGTTCAAGCCCGTCTATCATGCCAAAAAGGTACCTACAAGGACAACCCCCAAACATGAGCAATAATAATCATTCATATTCAACACAATATGAAGATAAAGCGTAAATGCATAATCAATATAAAACACTTCCTGTTTTCCCATGCATTTCAAACGCTTCCCGTTTGGTTGTCCCTGTACCATAACTCATGAGTATAATCAACAGATTATTTTTAATGGCCAAAACATGTCATGACATCATATACCATCTCAACTGTACCACATATTGGTCACCATTCCCTAGTCTGTCCATCACAGTGTATTTTAATGCCCCTCGCTTATATTCATATGGGCGGCATAGGATAACCTCGCTACAATGGACATGCGGCGCTCCCACCCCTCGCTTCACAGAGAGCGGCAAATACCCTTTCCTCGCCCCATATGACAACCACGCTCAAATGTGACATGCGGCGCTCCCACCCCTCGCTTCACATTTAGCGGAACCAATACAAAAAGCGGCAAGCATTAAAATCATCAAAGGATGACCACGACTCAAGGGATGTGCATCCAATAATCATAATATGCATCTAACATCAATGTGCATAAATTACCATGTATATGCATCCACTATGCAATACCTCATATGGCATAAATAAACATGTATATGCATCCACTATGCAATACCACATATATACTCGCATCCACAATGCATAAACAATGAGCATATAAAATACATGTTACCGTTGGGTGCCCGTACGTCCACTACGTACCTTTCCAAAAGTGGAATATGGTAGGACTTCAATTCCTCGGTTGTGTCGCCACCTGGGTTGGTTCTACATATTCACAAATACCAATATTAGAACCCAATAATAGTCCAATACCAAAAATCCCACAAAAATATCCAAAAAAACCATATTTTGGCTTTCGCGATCGATCGCCCCTCACGGCGATCGATCGCCAATACCCACTGTCCGAAAAAATAAAATTGCACCCTTCGGCGATCGATCGTCACCCCTGGCGCGATCGATCGCCAGACCCGCCGATCGATCGCCCAAGAGTGGCGATCGATCGCCAAAGGCTTGAAAAGCCTACTGCCTGGGCGCGATCGATCGCCTGGAATGGGCGATCGATCGCCATCCCCTGTAACCCGAAAATCCTCCATTTTTGCATCTCAAAACCATTCCAACCCATTCCTACTCTTAACCAACAAACCAACAACTCAAATAACAACATAAACCATCAAAATACACCTTAAAACAACCATAAATCCCACCTTTAACCAAAACCACAACAACCCAACAAAACCCATTTTAAAACCCTTCAAAATCAAACCAAACTCAAACAAAACTTCACAAAATTAAAGCATGAGGTACCCATACCTCTTGGGGATCTCAAATCACCCAATATGCTCCACAAATCAAGATTTTTGCAAGGTTCCTCTTCCACCCAAGGCTTGAGCTCGAAAATTTGGAGAAGGGAAGGGTTTGTGGTTTTGATTTGGTAAAGTAAGAATGAGGTTAAAAGAGTGGGGTTGGGGATAAAAAGGGGGATTGGGTTAATTTAATTAAAGGTATACCCAAAATAATTCCATGGTGTATAAAACACCCCAACATGATATTTTCAAAGCATTTACTCAAAATGCACTATAATATCAATTAACACATGATTTCTAATAAATTGCTCACCAAGGCAAATAAATCATGATTCCAATAATATTTACCCAACATGCACCACATGCACCCTAAAATGCAACCCCGGGTCATCCCTATCTATATGACCATGCATTTTCCATAAGGTAAATAAATCCCAAAACATAATCAATTACCACATAATTAATCATGTAATCACAATTAATGCACCAAATAGCAATTAACCATTTCGGGGATGTCATAATACTCCCCTACTTATAAGATTTCGTCCTCGAAATCATATGCACTTACCCCAACAGAAACTAAACATAAACTCATACCAGAGAATAGTTCCGGGTAGTGCTGCACCATATGCTGCTCCGTCTCCCACGTAGCCTCCTCGACACCCCTGCGATCCCACTGAACTTTGATCATCGGTATCACTTTGTTCCGAAGTCTACGGTCTGCTCTGTCCAGAATTCTAACAGGCCGTTCCACATAAGATATATCTGACTCTAACTGAACTTCGGAAGGCTGTAACACGTGAGACGGATCCGGCTCATACTTTCGCAGCATCGATACATGAAACACATCATGTATCCCAGATAAAGAAGGCGGCAAAGCCAGTCGGTAAGCCAATGTGCCAATGCGCTGCAAGATCTCGTACGGTCCAACATACCTCGGAGACAGTTTCCCGCGCATCCCAAACCGCACAACGCCCCTGAAAGGCGAGATCTTCAAAAAGACCTTATCTCCCAACTGAAACTCTAACGGTCTCCGCCGTTTATTTGCATAAGCTGCCTGTCTGTCTTGGGCTGCTTTCATTTTCTGCCTTATAGTCTTTATCTTCTCTTCCATTTCCCGGATCAACTCAGGCCCTCCGACTGATCTACTGTCCAAATCGTCCCAACACAAGGGCGATCTACATCGTCTGCCATAAAGAGCTTCAAACGGAGCCATCTGAATACTTGCCTGGTAGCTATTGTTATACGAAAACTCTACCAAAGGCACTAAATCCTGCCAAGAGGCATCAAACTCCAATACACAAGCTCTTAACATGTCCTCGAGCGTCTGAATAGTGCGCTCGGTCTGACCATCCGTCTGAGGATGATAAGCAGTGCTCAATCTGACCTCAGTTCCCAAAGCTGACTGAAGGCCTTCCCAAAAATGAGATGTGAATCGCGGATCTCGATCTGACACAATAGAAACGGGAATCCCATGCAATCTCACCACATCTCTAACATACAGCTGCGCCATCCTCAAAAACGTAAATGTCATGCTATAGGGGATAAAGTGGGCTACCTTGGTCAATCTGTCCACAATCACCCAAATAGCATCGAAGCCTGAAGCACTCCTCGGCAAATGAGTCACGAAGTCCATGGAAATGTGCTCCCACTTCCACTTCGGTATCTCCAAGCTCCTCAATTCGCCGCCAGGTCTCTGCCTCTCTGCCTTAACCTGCTGGCAGATCAGACACCTCTTCACAAAAGCGACGACATCAGACTTCATTCTCTTCCACCAAAACTGACCACGCAGATCTCTGTACATCTTCTTCCCGCCTGGGTGGATGCTAAGTCTGCTACTGTGAGCTCGCTCCAAGATCCCCTTACGCAACTCCGGCGTACTCGGAACTACCCAGCGGTTACCCAATCTCAAAGATCCGTCGTCGGCCACTCTGAACTTCGTCGGCTGACCAAGATGCACTATAGACAACCATCTCTGAACCTCAGCATCTGATCTCTGAGCTCTCCTGATATTCTCATAAATATCTGGCTCAGCTAATAAGGTAGAGACATACACTGGTGATGCACCAATGTCAAAGTCATAGCCCATATGGCAATAGGAGGTCATCATAGCCGACAAATGGATGACGTCCTCAGCAGAACTCCTTACTTTCCGGCTCAAAGCGTCTGCTGTCAAATTGGCCTTCCCCGGATGGTACTCAATCTCGCAGTCATAGTCCTTGAGTAGGTCCATCCATCTTCTCTGTCTCATGTTCAGCTCCGCCTGAGTGAATAGAAACTTGAGGCTTTTGTGATCCGTATAGATGGTAAAGGAGGTACCATACAAGTAATGCCTCCAGATCTTCAGGGCAAAGATGATAGCCGCCAATTCCAAGTCATGAACTGGATATCTGGTCTCATGCGGCTTCAACTGCCTCGATGCATAAGCTACCACATGCTTATCTTGCATCAGAACACATCCAAGGCCCTGCAGTGATGCATCAGTATAAAGAACAAATCTGGAGTTCTCCGTCGGGATCACTAACACTGGCGCCGTCGTCAACCGGTGCTTCAACTCCTGGAAGCTCTCCTCGCAAGCTTCTGACCAAAAGAAAGGCACACCCTTCTGAGTCAACTGAGTCAGCGGCTTGGCAATCTTCGAAAAGCCCTCAACAAAGCGCCGATAATACCCGGCCAAACCAAGAAAACTCCGGATCTCAGGCACAGAAGTGGGGGCAGCCCACTCCATCACAGCCTCAATCTTCTTCGGGTCCACTGATATCCCGCTGCTCGAAATAACATGCCCCAGAAACACTACACTGCTCAGCCAAAACTCGCACTTACTGAGCTTAGCATACAACTGATGCTCTCTGAGAATCTGAAGCACTGTCCTCAAGTGTTTCACATGATCTTCCTCACTCCGGGAGTAGATAAGAATATCGTCAATGAACACGATGACGAACTGATCAAGATACGGCTGAAACACTCTGTTCATCAGACTCATAAAGACGGCCGGGGCGTTCGTCACACCGAACGGCATCACCAAGAACTCATAATGCCCGTATCGAGTCCGGAACGCTGTCTTCTGCACATCTTCCTCTCTGACCCGAATCTGATGATACCCGGATCTCAAATCAATCTTGCTATACACCCTGGTACCTTGCAACTGATCAAACAAGTCATCTATCCTTGGGAGAGGATACTTGTTCTTCACTGTAGCCTTGTTCAGTTGCCGGTAATCGATGCACAGCCGCATCGAACCGTCCTTCTTCTTCACAAAGAGAACTGGTGCGCCCCATGGCGACACGCTCGGGCGTATATACCCCTTGTCCAAGAGATCCTGCAACTGTTCTTTCAACTCTCTCAACTCAGCCGGTGCCATCCTATAAGGTGCACGAGAGATAGCGGATGTCCCTGGTAACAGCTCGATCCCAAATTCAACTTCCCTGGCCGGTGGAAATCCTGGGATCTCTTCTGGAAATACATCAGCAAATTCTGCTACAACTGGTACATCCTCAACTCTCAGTTCCTTACTCTTTCCAGACGTGTCCACGGCATAAATAAGATAGCCCGTGTGCCCACGTTCCAACAGCTGAGACATCTTGATCGCTGAAATCAACGGAATCTTCGCACGAGACCCGCTGCCAAAGAAAGTCCACTGACTGCCCAACTCAGGTCTGAACTTCACTGTTCTCTGCCGGTAATCTACCACTGCCTGATATCTGTTCAGAACATCAATTCCCAAGATGCAGTCAAAGTCTGACATACCCAGCACAATCAAGTCTGATCTCAACTCGTTGCCCTCAAAATAAATGAGGCTATCTGCCAAAAACTGATCAGCAACGACGTTTCTTCCAGTGGGTGTCGAGACCAATAGAGGCATGGGCAAAGGAGACGTGCGCATATGGTGTCTTTCCACAAATCCCACAGACACAAAGGAATGGGAGGCACCTGTATCTATCAAAACAAAAGCAGGGTACGTAAATAAATGACACGTACCGGCAATCACCTCCTCTGGAGCTGCCTGAGCCTGCTCCCTGGTCAGTGCATATACTTGCCCCTGGGGTGGTCCTGCTGTCTGACCTCCCGATGGACGAGGCCCAAACTGCTGCCTCTGCTGCACTGTCCTATCCTCAAACCTTGGCCTGCTGCCCTGATACTCTGACTGGCCTCCCCTGGTGGGACAATACCGAGCAATGTGGCCCATCTTGCCACAAACATAACATGCAGGACACTTATTTGAAGAATGCGGCCCTCCACAATTGTTGCACTTAGGCTCTCCCGGCCTCTCCCCTTGTGAAGATCCTCGATTGGCCGACCAATTTCCTTTCTTGCCATCCTTTTTCTGGCCAAAGTATTTCTTTCCACCATACCTCGAAGATGAGGAGGCACCACGGGGTTTAAATGGCTCACCCCGAGGCCTCAAACTGTCACTAGTCTGCCTCTGTTGCGGTACCGGTGGTGGCATGGCATAAGCTCCTACTCCTAGCTCAGCAAGCTCCGCTCTTGTGAGAGCATCATCAAAAGAAGTTGGGTTATTGATGATAACCCGGTCATAGAGCTCCGGTCGCAGTCCTTTCATGAAATTTCTCATCTTGGCGCGTCCATCAGAAGCAATGTGGGGGACATACCTAAGTAGTGATGAGTACTGTGTGGCATAGTCCGCCACTGTCATGTTCCCCTGCCTCAGACTTGCAAATTCATCCTCCTTTGTCTGTCTCGCTGCCGCGGAGAAGTATCGGTTCAAGAACCTGGTCCTGAAGAGCGTCCAGTCAATCACAGCACCCAGTGCTCTCATCTCCATCACTGTGCTCCTCCACCACATCAATGGTTTCTTAGCCAACTGGAACTCCGCCAGCCTCAGCCAAGCAGTAATAGCACACGGAGCCGATACAAAGATCTGCTCAAGTCTTTCTAACCACTCTTCAGCTTCTTCTCCGGACTCTGTCCCCGCAAACCGGGGCGGATGATAAGACAGAAACTGCGTCAAGCTAATCTCACCCGGTAGCAATAGCTGGACCACTGGTTCTATTCCCACAGCCGGTGGAGGTAGAGGATTAGCCTGTCCAATACTCGCATTTACACTCCCAACATCTCCGACTTCCTCATTAGCTGCCATGCTGTAACACAAATGTTAACAACAATCCAAAGCAATATATAACATGTCGTTAGATAACAGGAGTGATATAAGCATGTTAGTATAACAGGATATACAGTAATTATGCACCACATGCATAAACATGCTCCAAATGTAAGCACCTAGCCAACCATGCTAAGGCTACCCTTCACTCGTTCCCGGGTTCTCTAACCACTGCTCTGATACCACTAATGTAAGGACCCTAATCCTTAAGTGCGGAATTAAGGCATAATAGAGCTAATAACAATGATCAGAGCATAAAGAACATGTTGAGTCTATGAGCTTAAGCATTTACATGCCAAAATAAAGGACTACAAAAAGGATTAATTACATTCCAATCAATAAATGTTCCACTATAGTTTTACGCTACTCCTAGAGTAGGCACTATACAAAAGAATCCTGTCCTTTCATCTACCAAAGATGCTCGTGAAGCTCACTGTCTCAACCCGTTCAAGCCCGTCTATCATGCCAAAAAGGTACCTACAAGGACAACCCCCAAACATGAGCAATAATAATCATTCATATTCAACACAATATGAAGATAAAGCGTAAATGCATAATCAATATAAAACACTTCCTGTTTTCCCATGCATTTCAAACGCTTCCCGTTTGGTTGTCCCTGTACCATAACTCATGAGTATAATCAACAGATTATTTTTAATGGCCAAAACATGTCATGACATCATATACCATCTCAACTGTACCACATATTGGTCACCATTCCCTAGTCTGTCCATCACAGTGTATTTTAATGCCCCTCGCTTATATTCATATGGGCGGCATAGGATAACCTCGCTACAATGGACATGCGGCGCTCCCACCCCTCGCTTCACAGAGAGCGGCAAATACCCTTTCCTCGCCCCATATGACAACCACGCTCAAATGTGACATGCGGCGCTCCCACCCCTCGCTTCACATTTAGCGGAACCAATACAAAAAGCGGCAAGCATTAAAATCATCAAAGGATGACCACGACTCAAGGGATGTGCATCCAATAATCATAATATGCATCTAACATCAATGTGCATAAATTACCATGTATATGCATCCACTATGCAATACCTCATATGGCATAAATAAACATGTATATGCATCCACTATGCAATACCACATATATACTCGCATCCACAATGCATAAACAATGAGCATATAAAATACATGTTACCGTTGGGTGCCCGTACGTCCACTACGTACCTTTCCAAAAGTGGAATATGGTAGGACTTCAATTCCTCGGTTGTGTCGCCACCTGGGTTGGTTCTACATATTCACAAATACCAATATTAGAACCCAATAATAGTCCAATACCAAAAATCCCACAAAAATATCCAAAAAAACCATATTTTGGCTTTCGCGATCGATCGCCCCTCACGGCGATCGATCGCCAATACCCACTGTCCGAAAAAATAAAATTGCACCCTTCGGCGATCGATCGTCACCCCTGGCGCGATCGATCGCCAGACCCGCCGATCGATCGCCCAAGAGTGGCGATCGATCGCCAAAGGCTTGAAAAGCCTACTGCCTGGGCGCGATCGATCGCCTGGAATGGGCGATCGATCGCCATCCCCTGTAACCCGAAAATCCTCCATTTTTGCATCTCAAAACCATTCCAACCCATTCCTACTCTTAACCAACAAACCAACAACTCAAATAACAACATAAACCATCAAAATACACCTTAAAACAACCATAAATCCCACCTTTAACCAAAACCACAACAACCCAACAAAACCCATTTTAAAACCCTTCAAAATCAAACCAAACTCAAACAAAACTTCACAAAATTAAAGCATGAGGTACCCATACCTCTTGGGGATCTCAAATCACCCAATATGCTCCACAAATCAAGATTTTTGCAAGGTTCCTCTTCCACCCAAGGCTTGAGCTCGAAAATTTGGAGAAGGGAAGGGTTTGTGGTTTTGATTTGGTAAAGTAAGAATGAGGTTAAAAGAGTGGGGTTGGGGATAAAAAGGGGGATTGGGTTAATTTAATTAAAGGTATACCCAAAATAATTCCATGGTGTATAAAACACCCCAACATGATATTTTCAAAGCATTTACTCAAAATGCACTATAATATCAATTAACACATGATTTCTAATAAATTGCTCACCAAGGCAAATAAATCATGCTTCCAATAATATTTACCCAACATGCACCACATGCACCCTAAAATGCAACCCCGGGTCATCCCTATCTATATGACCATGCATTTTCCATAAGGTAAATAAATCCCAAAACATAATCAATTACCACATAATTAATCATGTAATCACAATTAATGCACCAAATAGCAATTAACCATTTCGGGGATGTCACACATACATTTCCCGTTCAAGACTGTATAAATTTCATGTCAAATGCATAGTACAATCACAACACAACGAGTCGTAGTGTACAAGCAATCGACGGAAACTCAAACTTCCTTATCCATCTGGATAACTTGGACATGCAACATCAGACTTGTGAACCAGACATTATAGCCACCAAGCTATGCTATCATACAATAGCTCACACTCAATGCTTACCGGATACTCACATTGCCAACCAATCTCTGTTGGTCTCACATTGCCAACCACTCTCTGTTGGTCTCACGTGTACAGATCACTACTGTCATGCAATAATCCAAAATATGACAAGATGTCATACACAGTTCCACTAAAGAACCAATTTACGGATGTCTCTCATGATGTCCTTTTCTATATCCAGAAGTCATACAAGTATCCAATGCTCTCAGCCATAACACAGATACTCATACTCTGTTCAAAGCAGACCAACCAATTTCAACTTCATAAATACAGTTCACAAACATAGAACTAGATGTTCATATGCAACATCCCATACACAACTGTATGTACTTGAGGTATCTCGTGTCAATCAAAGACACCCATGGCTGCCACACATACCACATATCATACGGACAACCTTAGAATTCGGACGGAATTCACATCAAAACAATGATATCCATGCCCATCACTATACACTAGCCAGATATCCTACATGGCCACATCGCACCATGTATGTCTCTGTCTAGCCATCACAAAGATCACATGTGCAGACGTCACAGCAATCTTTGCCGATGATCATTGCATCACTGCAATCTCCATCGGTACTCATTTTCTTTCACTCTGAAAGACTTCCATGCTCAAATCCATATGATACAACAAGAACGAACACAAGAAACTAATACACAGAAAAGATCACACAGTCCGTTAACCAGTCACCAAAACACGAGTGACTTGACCGACATCAACTGATAACAGTCGAACATACTGCGGTTGTACCGCTCCATCAATACGCCTCAGCGTCACTATCATTGAACTCTCCCAATTTCATGTTCCTTGCCAACTCCATGATAACAAACATAGAGATCAATATACACATACACACCGGAGAACCATACACAGATGATACCCTGACAAGAAAATCATCACCAATTACCCCTGTGGAGTACAATTCTAAGGAATACTATTATTGTACACGAATCGCATTCGCTACATGTACCATTTGAGTACCACAAGTAACCCACTGCGTTAGCCTTTACCATCCACAAATCAAGAGCAAAGTATTACATTCCCATTCAGGCCATACATGTCGAACTGACAATGCAACCACAGATTGCAATATCAAGAATACCCTTGAACTAGATATAGTGATCAATAACCTGTATCGTCACTTTCATTCACACATCATGTGTCAGCGGCCAGTCCATCATTAGGTCTGATACACAATCTCATGCAGGCTGACTTTGCACATGGAGCTGATACCAGGCTTTGCTTTTCATGCTCCAACCACTGTACAACTTACTCTTCCGATTCGGTATCAACCGACATACCATTACCACGGAATCAGTGGAATAGCTCCCGCAAAACATATCATGTTTCCCTTCCAAATGATAGTACAGAAACCCGGTATACCAATCACGAGTACACCCACAACACCACTTATGCCACCCATAAGGATTCATACCAAGTCATACTATCATCCTGCAAAACAAGGGTTAACAATAACAGATACAAATACAAAGCATGTTCCCAGACACTATATCATCAGTATCACATGCCTGTAAGTGATTAGGTAACTCCCTAACTCACTTCCTCTACCCTTGTTCATCCCGTTCTCGAACCACTGCTCTGATACCACTAATGTGGGGTCCTCGATACTTAATCCATTATTTATCAATTAAGCATACATACGTGAGTCTGAATTAAGTAAAAACATGCACTGATTAAGAGTTTTTGACTAGTTAAGTGGTTACAAGTTTATAAAAACCTAACCAACTATACATCACATGTATCACATGTACAAATAACAACCTAATCCAAGATAACTCCTAAGCAGTGGTTCAGCTCGCAGCGGAAAATGACTCACATCCCGTCTCCCCACGTCTATGAGTCCCTACAGAAACATTCACACAACGTGAGTATAGATAAACAACTATCTCAGTGCGATATCAAAACACAATATCAATGATAAAGCAATAATAATCCTATCCAATGTGAATGCTCTGTCTCATGCATCAACAAATGCAACTATGTCATGAATGTCTCAACAATCACCCTATTATCACGAGCCCCATATGATATGCCTATTCAGCTTAATATGTCAGTGGAACCACATCCCATCTTCATATTAGCAGCACATATCATAGTAACATACTCATATGTGATAATAGCCAGAGCATATACCCAAACCAGGCGTATATCTCTCAAGCCAAAGCATACGTATATATCTATCGTGGCAACGATCCCAGCCAAAGCATATACCACACCAGGCATATCTATCAAGGCACTGATCTTACCAAAGCATATACGCATATCTATCAAGGCATCCATTCCAACTCAAGCCAAAGCATATGTAATATATCTATCGTGGCAACGATCCCAGCCAAAGCATATACCACACCAGGCATATCTATCAAGGCAATGATCTCACCAAAGCATATACACATATCTATCAAGGCCTCCATCCCAATCATATGAAATCCATGTATGTACATGCATATGAAACTACCAATCATATGACACAAGATAACATAAATCATATGATATCAAAACCATAACATCAGCATCACATCATATCTATACTACGTACGTCAACACGTACCTGTAAAGCGACACAAACCAGATAAATCAGTCGTCAATGGTTAATTGCCTCTGTGCCCTGTCCCCTGTGATGATGCTACAAGCACATGAACAATATACCATGTTATAAGAGGCTTCAATATCAAAAGCTACAAAATATAACATTTTTCAACTTTCCTAAAGCACCGATCGATCGCTACCAGCACCGATCGATCGCCAAAACATTCTGTCTCCCCGCGATCGATCGCAACAACTTGGCGATCGATCGCCAAAGTGTTCTGTTGCTCGCTATCGATCGCCACATTTTCACCGATCGATCGCTACATGTATAAACCGCCTTATATTTTGCCCTGTCTCGGCGATCGATCACCACAAAGCTTGCGATCGATCGCCGATGTCCAGAAAGTTCAGAACATGGCGATTTTGAGCTTATCTTCCTAGCTCTTCTCCTACAACTCAAAATTTAACATGTAAACAAGTTTCATGCATTCTCTAATACCATAACAACATGTTTCCACCATCTTAGAATCCAATTCTTGGCATATAAACATGTTATAATTCTTCACATGAACATTTTATATTCCACTTCTCATACATTAACTTCAAGTACATAATTCAAGTGTAAAACCATGAATTCCTTACCAAGATATTAAGAAGGCACTTCACACACCTTCCTAGCTCAATTTAAAAGTGAATCCCAAGTTCAAACCACAAGGAACTTGAAAGAGATGGAGAGGAGCTTGGTAGAGATTTGTAGGTGTAAAATGGTGTATTGTGAGTTTAAGTGCATTAATCCCCTTAATATAGCCACTTGTTATAATACCATGCCAATTAACATAAACATGTAAATCCAAACTCAAATTCACATGCTAATGCAACTTTAAATGAAAGGCAAAGGCATATACACTTGATTTCATTCAAGTCATTTCTATGCACTACATCTTGTGCATCATGTTTCTTTCCTTGTCATATATCTAATATTCAATTCATGTATGTGAGTATTAACCCTCGGTTCAACCCGAACCCGAGTCCACATCGTACCGTAATTATTCAAATTACGCCATAATCATATGACACGTATATAAAGCAAAACGAGGCATTACAAATCTCGACTCACAATCATATGCAACCGCAATGCATATCCAATCAATTATGCAACCATAATGCATATCCAACCATATATGCAACCATAATGCATATCCAACCATGTATGCAACCATAATGCATATTCAATTATGTATGCAATCACAATGCATAATTAAGACCATGTATGCAACCATAATGCATAACCAATCAAGCGTAATAAATACGTTTTACCGTCCGATGCTCGTACGTCTCACTACGTACCTTAGTTCCAAAAGTGGAGATATTGTGGACTTTATCTCCTAAGCTGTGTGGCCACCTGGGATGGTTCTACACATTCACACAATTCCATATTAGAAGCCAATAAATGAACCATTACCAAAAATATCATCATATAGGACATAATCACAAAATCCACATTTTATACCTTGTGATCGATCGGTTCCCAAGCCTCGATCGATCGCTAAGTTAAACACAAATGTCATCCAGGTTCTGCCTCTACCGATCGATTGAAACTTTATATCGATCGATCGAGACATCACACCGATCGATCGGAACAAAATTACCGATCGATCGGTAAGCTCATTTCACGCCTTGTTCAGGCTCTGCCCTGCTCGATCAATTGGACCCTTATTTCGATCGATCGAGCAGCCCTGTTCCAGCGAGAATCCTCCATGTATGAGCTCCAACTAACACTTAAACCCATATATAACAAAGATCAACCACCCAACACATCATGAAACCACAAAACAACCTTAAAATACATCCCCCAACATAAACAACATGTTGGACCAAGTCCACCCTTTTAACCCCAAAGATAAGCTACAAAACTAACCAAATCTCAACAAAACTTTACAATAATGAAAGCTTACCACTTGAGCTTCAGGTTTTTAGCATGGAATCATAAAATGACCCTTTTTTCAAAGCTTTCACCTCTCCTCTTGTTTCAGAAACGAAAGTGGTAGCTTTTTGGATGAATGGAGGGGGTTTAGGGACATAAAGTTGATATGGGATGGATGGGATGTAAAGGGATGCAAGTGGCTCCTTTGCTAACTTACATCATATGGGATTTAATTGTATACCTAAACAAAAGCATGATGTATAAAATACCCCAACATGATATTTCAAAAGCATTTTACCAAAATGCATCAAAATCTCCATTAAAATCATGCTTTACCAAATAAACACAAACCATTTCATTTAAACCATTATAATACCCAATCCCCCAACATGCATAACATGCACCTTGAAATGCTCTACCGGGTCAAGCCTACCATGTGACAAGCATTTCACCAAGATAATTAGTCCCAACACATAATGTAATTATTACCATAAAATCACATAAGCATTATTAATGCCCAAATTGCAATTAATTATTTCGGGGATATCACAATACTCCCCTACTTATAAGATTTCGCCCTCAAAATCGCATGCACTTACCCAAATCAAAACTAAACATAAATCACATACCAGAGAATAGTTCCGGGTAGTACTGCACCATATGTTGCTCCGTCTCCCACGTGCCCTCCTCGACACCCCTGCGATCCCACTAAACCTTGACCATCGGTATCACTTTGTTCCGTAGTCTGCGATCAGTCCTATCTAAAATCCTGACCGGCCGTTCCTCATAGGATACATCAGAATCCAACTGAACCTCAGAAGACTGTAAAACATGCGACGGATACGGCTCATACTTCCGCAGCATAGATACATGAAACACGTCGTGAATACCAGACAACGACGGTGGCAGTGCCAAACGGTAAGCCAAGGTACCGATGCGCTGTAAAATCTCATACGGTCCCACATACCTCGGAGACAATTTACCACGCATACCAAACCGAACCACACCCCTAAAAGGTGAGATCTTCAAAAAGACTTTGTCTCCCAACTGAAACTCCAACGGTCTCCGCCGTTTATTAGCATAGGCTGCCTGCCTGTCCTGGGCTGCCTTCATTTTCTGACGGATGATCTTTACCTTATCCTCCATTTCCCAAATCAGTTTGGGTCCTCCTACCACTTTACTGGTCAAGTCATCCCAGTATAATGGCGACCTGCAACGCCTACCATACAAAGCCTCAAACGGTGCCATCTGAATACTCACCTGATAGTTGTTGTTGTATGAAAACTCTATCAAGGCCAAAGAATCTTGCCATGAGGCATCAAATTCCAACACACACGCCCGTAGCATGTCCTTGAGTGTCTGTATAGTACGCTCAGTCTGACCGTCCATCTGGAGGTGATATGCGGTGCTCAATCTCACGTCAGTACCCAAAGCTGACTGAAGTCCTCCCTAGAAATGAGATGTGAACCGAGGATCTCTGTCGGATACAATGGATACTGGAATCCCATGCAGTCTTACTATGTCCCGGACATACAACTAAGCCATCCCCAAGTATGTGCACGTCATACAGTAGGGGATGAAGTGAGCTACCTTTGTCAGCCTGTCAATGATCACCCAAATGGCATCACAACCTGCAATAGTCCTCGGGAAGTGGGTCACAAAGTCCATAGATTGTGATGTCCCCGAAATGATTAATTGCAATTAAAGCATTAATTATGTTTATATGATGAATTATTACGATGATTAAGTTGTGCGTGGAAAATGAAGTGTTAGCACGATTTAATTGTGTTGATTTTAATTATGAGGAAAGTATGAATTTAATGAAGTTGGTTGCATTTTGTAAAAATGCTTTTAAAATACCAAGTTGGGATGTTTTATACATCATGTTAAGTTTGGGGTATGATTTTAAACTAGTCCACAACCCCTTTTTAACCCATCACTCATCACTTAAACCCTCACTTTACCTTTACTCTTTTTAAAACCCCCCAACTCATCCTCAACCCTAAACCTTGCCACATTTTCGAAATCCTTCAAAGGAGGAAGGAGGAAGCTCCACAAAACTTGAGTTTTTGTGATTTTTACCAAGATTTGGAGTCTTCAAGAGGTATGGAACTCTTCCTAAAGTTTTGATGATGTTTGGATTTGAAATGGGGTGATTTTTTGAAGTGATTATGTGGGTGGTTTTGATGTATGTGTTGTATGGGTTTGGGGTATGGTTTTATGAGGTTTTTGTGGTGATAAGTTGTTGGGATGTATTTGGTTTAAGATGTATTGGTTTATTTGGTAGTTTTGTACAAAAAATGGAGTTTACTCAAAAAATCGCAGCGACCAATCGATTGGTAGCAGGGCAACGATCGATCTGTGCATGTGCGAAGCGAGGGGTGAAGTTCCTTCACTTGCCGATCGATCGGTGAAAGCTACCGATTGATCGGTGGATGACTAACGATCGATCAGTGGCTTGGACCGATCGATCGGTGAAAGGCCGTAGCTTAAATGTTAATTATGAACAGTTACCGATCGATCGGTAAGGGTGACCGATCGATCGGTAAAGCGATTTTGCTGAAGATGATTTTCTTGGCTTAATTGATGGAATTTTTGGTATTTGGCTATTGTTTAGCTTCTAATATCGATTTGTATGGTTGTGTGGAACCATCACAGGTGCCAACAACATCGAGAAGATAGAGTTCTTCAATTTCTCCACTTTTGGAATTAAGGTATGTAAGAAGCTTACGGGCATCGGACGGTAACACACTCCTAACTATGACTATGTATTGATTGCATAAGTATTTATGATGATTATGATGATGATGTTTATGATGATGATGTTTACGATGATGATTATGATAAGTAAGTTTATGATGATGATGTTTATGATGATGATTGTGATAAGTAAGTTTATGATGATGATGTTTATGATGATTATGTTTACGATGATGATTATGATAAGTAAGTTTATGATGATGATGTTTATGATGATGATTGTGATAAGTAAGTTTATGATGATGATGTTTATGATGATGATTTTGATAAATAAGTTTAAGATGATGACGTTTATGAAGATGATATGATAAGTAAGTTTATAATAATGTTATACGATGTTTATAAAGGGGTAAGATGCCCATATGGTAAGATGCCATACAATGTTATAATGTGGTAAGATGCCACGGGGTAAGATGCCCATATGGTAAGAGGCCATACGATGTTATTATGTGGTAAGATGCCACGGGGTAAGATGCCCATATGGTGAGATGTCATACGATGTTATTATGTGGTAAGATGCCACGGGGTAAGATGCCCATATGGTAAGAGGTCATACGATGTTATTGTGTGGTAAGATGCCACGGTGTAAGATGCCCATATGCACGAAGGTAAATCAGGGTCAACAAAAAGAAGTTAACGAATAACCAGCTAGTTTACTTAACTAAGACTTCGTACACTCACTGTTATCTTTTATTATGATGTTACAAGATGATGATGCTATAAGATGATGATGCTTATATGATGATGATGTATAAGATGATGATATTAATAAGATGATGATGCTTATATGATGATGATGTTATAAGATGATGATATTAATAAGATGATGATGCTTATATGATGATGATGTTATAAGATGATGATATTCATAAGATGATGATGCTCATATGATAATGATGATATAAGAGGATGATATTTATAAGATGGTGATGATGTAAGATGATGATGTTACAAGATGATGATACTATAAGATGATGATGCTATAAGTTGATGATACTTATATGATGATGACGTTATACGATGATGATATTTATAAGATGATGATTTTAATCATTCATGTCAAGAATTAATGATTATATGCATGGCTATGAACCAGGGACAACCAAAGAAGGTTAATGCGATGAACCAGGAAGTATATGTTACCAATTATCTTCATGCATTTATTTATATGCCATTTCCTTATGATGTTAAGTAACGATGTACATGCTCACGATGGGTTGTTCCTGTAGGTACACTTTTGGACTAAAGGACTAAGGGCCGGGTTGAGGCAGTGAGCTATGAGGAGCATGAAAGATGTTAGGATTCAGGATTTCTGGATAGTCTCTACTCTAGTAGTAGTATAATTCTATCGTTTTAATATTCGTTTTGAGAATATAATTAATTAAGTTTGAAATTTCATTTTTGGCCCGTAATCTCATTAGCTCAAAGTTACAACCGGAACCCTTAAGAGGCTATGAATGCATGTTTAGTCCATAATACGTGTATAATATGATGTTAAGGTAGGAAGACCCTACATAGATATATGCTCCCACTTCCACTCCGGTATCTCTAAGCTCCTTAGTTCGCCACCGGGTCTCTGCCTCTCTGCCTTAACCTGCTGGCAGATCAAACACCTCTTAACAAATGAGATCACATCACGTTTCATCCGTTCCACCAGAACTGATCACACAAGTCCTTATACATTTTCCTACCTCCTGGGTGGATGCTAAATCGGCTACCCTGAAATGCTCTACCGGGTCACGTCGGTAATAACCCGCCAAACCAGGGAAACTCCGTATCTCGGGCACAGAAGTTGGTGCAGCCCACTCCATCACAGCCTCAATCTTCCTGGGGTCCACTGAAATCCCACTGCTAGATATGACATGCCCCAGAAACACTACACTGCTCAACCAAAACTCACACTTGCTGAGCTTGGCATATAATTGGTGATCTCTGAGGATCTGGAGCACCGTCGTCAAGTGTTTTACATGCTCTTCCTCGCTCCGGGAGTAGATGAGTATATCGTCAATAAACACAATGACGAAGTGATCCAGATAGGGTTGGAACACCCGATTCATCAAGCTCATAAAGACAGCCGGGGCGTTCGTCACACCGAACGGCATTACTAAGAACTCGTAGTTCCCATACCGAGTCCGAAATGCTGTCTTTTGTACATCCTCCTCCCTGACCCGCATCTGGTGGTACCCGGATCTCAAATCAATCTTGCTATACAGTTCCGTACCTTGCAACTGATCAAATAAATCATCAATCCTCGGGAGAGGATACTTGTTCTTTACCGTGGCCTTATTCAATTGCCTGTAGTCGATGCACAAACGCATCGAACCATCCTTCTTCTTCACAAAAAGAACCGGTGCGCCCCAAGGCGATACGCTAGGGCGTATATATCCTTTTTCAAGGAGCTCCTGTAACTGCTCCTTCAATTCCCTCAACTCCATCGGTGCCATCCAGTAAGGTGCACGAGAGATAGCGGATGTCCCCGGTAATAACTCAATCCCAAACTCGACTTCCCTAGCCGGTGGGAATCCTGGAATCTCCTCCGGGAACACATCAGCAAATTCTGCTACCACAGGCACATCCTCAACTCTTAACTCTTTACCCTTTCCCGACGTGTCCACGTCATAGATGATATAACCCGTGTGTCCACGTTCCAATAATTGGGACATTTTAATTGCCGAAATCAACGGAATCTTCGCACGAGAACCGTTGCCATAGAAAATCCACTGAACTCCCAAATGAGATCTAAACCGTACTGTCCTTTGTCGACAATCTACCACCGCCTGATATCTGTTCAGAATGTCGATGCCCACAATGCAGTCAAAATCTGACATACTCAAAACAATCAAATCAGCCTTTATCTCATTGCCCTCAAAATAAATGAGGCAGTCCATCAGAAACTGATCCGCAACAACTTTCTTTCCGGTGGGTGTCGAGACCAATAGAGACGTGGGTAACGGAGACGTGCACATATGATGTCTCACCACAAAATCCGCAGACACAAAGGAGCGCGAAGCACCTGTGTCTATCAAAATAAAGGCGTAATATGTAAATAGAAGGCACGTACCAGCTATCACCTCCTCTGGAGCTGCATCGGCCTGCTCCCTGGTCAACGCATAGACCTGTCCCTGAGGTGGTGTAAGGCCCCGTTATTAACCCCGTTATTAATTAAGTACGCTTAACCTTGAGTTCGTAAACCCGGGTGATTAAAAGCGAAGAATTCGAGTTGAAGTGTTCCGGATCTCAACACCTAATTATAACTAACATAAAATACATCAAATTATACTTTTTAATGCTATATTTTCGGCCACCACTATGTCCACATCACCATGGACACATCATGGGGACACATGGCCTTAGAAGTGGGGAAAATGATAAAAAAAATTGGCATGGGAGGCCTTGTAACTCACGCCTATCACCCTTTTAATGCCTTGGAATTGCTTGCCTTAATCATATCTGATATCTATCATCTTATCCACTCCAAAAAGCAAGCCAACCTTCTCTCCTCTCCTCCATTAAATTCGAAATAAGCACCACCATTTTTCCTACATCAAAATCTTCCCAAAACTTGCATGCAAGCTTGGTTTTGGATAGGAAATTAGAAGAGCTTCAAGGGTGTGGTGTTTTTGAAAGCTTGAGAGGTATATCATCCTCTTTTTATTCCTAATCTTCAAATTTTTACAGATAGGGTTCGAATTTTTGAGTCTTGTTTTGTAAAAAGAGAAGAACTCATGCTATCCTAAGTTTCAGCAGAAACTATGGTTGCATGCAGAAACTTGTCCCATACTTTCGAGTTCTGTAACTTCCGAATCTGTCTTTGAGCCTCAAACAAAAGTTGTAGATATAGGTGTTTTCGTCCTGTGGTTAAAATTTGAAACTATTTGGACTTGAAATGAGTGAGATATACTCATTTTACTAAGAGGCATCAGATTCGACTCTGCATGTGCTGTGAATGCACATGCAGTGTAGAAATCCGAACTTTTGACAAATTATACTTGCGATTGTCATTTTTGTCTTCAAATAAATGTTGTAGAACTTTCGAATTTATGCATTTTTAAAAAAGGAAGCATGCAATTTGGGTCTCCTGAGTAGGAGTTATGACGATATTTCGTTCAGTGCTCATTTTCGCCTCTGCATGTCCATGCGTGTTGCAAGTGGACTGTAATTCGGCATTCTGGGCAAATTTTATTCCGAATTTGTTGTCGGTCTTCAAATAAAAATTGTAGGTCTTTGCTTTCTTTTGAATTTAAAAAAAAAAGAGAACTTAATTTGGGCTTCTTCCGAATTAGTTATGAATTTTTGAAATTAAGTGCTCAATCTATGTCCTGCATGTGGGCGAAAATGCCATGCAGTGTGTTTCTTCGGGTTCCTGAGCATTTTTGGCTAGGAATGTTGAAAAATGTCTAGAGACAAGAATTATAGGATTTCCAGTTGGCTGTAAATTGCCAGTAGAATCACTAATATTGGGTTTTAAATGAAGAAGTTATAACACTTTTGCCAACACTGCTCAAGCTGGAAAATACATTTTTAAATGTTGCGGTTTTAGTGTTCAAACACCACCTAGATGGTCGAACCAGCTTGACAACTTCTCAGATGAAATGTAATATTTTGAGTTTCTGAACTTTGAGCTTTGGAATCAAGTCGTTTTGTTGAAGTATGGAATTATAGCGATTTTTATACAAAAATGGGTCAGGCTGAAAATGTAGGAAAAATCGTTTAGGGTCATATTTTAAGTTAGGTTTGATTCAATACACTTTTTGAGCACTTAGTGTCATTTTGGATTTTATTTGACCAGGTTAATAGACTCCGGGTTTACTCGAGGAGGTTTCGGTAGTTTAGTCTTGGTCTGAGGTACGTTGAAATGAGTTGTATCATGATGTCTGGCAAAGACGTGTAATGATACCACTATATGACCTTGCTATTACTTGATTGATATGATTTCTTGTCAATATATGATTCTGTGACTATCTGACATGATAAATGTCTTGGAGTACATGATATGTGAAATTACATGATTTGTATATACTCTCACATGAGATTGCATGATATATTGAGTTGCATATGTCATTAATGCATAATGATTCATGGGCATATCATATTGAGCTATCGTTTCCTTGATATTCATGATTTTGACTGAGTTGACTTACTCTGAGTGTCGGGTACGACGAGCATGGCGATGACAGGCAGTATAGGTAGTAACTGTAGTCACGTGCAGGTGCGACCGGACCTAGACACGAGGGCTGGATGCAGTAACGTACATAGGATGAGTTTTCCTAGCGCAATGTACGTATACTGTCACCCTCTGCTCGAGCTATGATGATTTGATGATACCTTCCTTTGGACTCCGATTTTGGTATCTTGATATTCGATTCCCTTGTACCATTCATACATCGCATTCATACATGGTATGCATTGCATGATACTTTGTCATTTGACATGATCTATTTATTTCTCGTACTGGGGTACTGACCCCCTTTGTGGGGGGCTGTCATGTCTTTTGTTGTTCGGGCATGACAGGCGTTACAGGAGGACGTGGTGATGATGCTTTTGGTGACGCATCAAGAGATACCCGAGCTCCATGATGAAGAGCTCAGGTTATGTTGGTTTTTATTTCCCAGTAATCGTATGGTATGGATTTTTAAAAACAAAATAAATTTACCGGGGTATGGCCCGTGTATGTTGTACTCGGGATCTGATATTTTCGGGACTTTGCAATAGCTTTGAATCATGTTGTTTTATTATCTGCGAATGAATGGCTTAACTAGAATTATATATATATATTTTGATATAAATATATATATGTATCTTCAAAGCGAAAAATTTTTAGGGCCATTTAAGAAGACGTTTGAAATTATTCTTCCGCTGTTTACGTAAATTAATCACTGTGTGATAATTAAACACCATATTAGGATCGGGCCCTCACATTATGGTATCAGAGCGTAGTCTGGGATACGCTCAAAATAGAGTTAGGACACTGAGTTTAGTCACAAATAAAATGTTGTGCATGTGGTTGGCTACTTGTCCTTTTATGATTGTACCTGTTCCGTACATGATATATATGCTGAATTCCATTATGTTATGAAATTATTTGCATCAAATTATAGCTGAACTTCCTATAAAACCTTTTATGCTATATTATTCTGATTAGGAATAGATTTTTGGTATAAGGACATGGCACCTGGAACTAGAGGTCGCAAGGGCAAGGGTGTGGTGCATGAATCTGCATCTAACACTCCTCATGCTGATGATGTGGATGATTTAGCGCAACAAGTTCAAGAGTTGGATATGGAGTCAGTAGTAGCTCGTTTCCAGAACATGCGCCCATCAAGATTCAATGGAATAGATTCTGGTGAAAAAGCTGAATCGTGGATCCGAGAGATGGAATATTTATTTGACCTTGTCAACTACGCGCCATCAATACGATTGAAGCTCGCAGTCTATCAGTTGAAAGAGAGAACACAATTGTGGTGGGAAGCTGCGAGGAAAGGATTGATTGAGTCTGGGATTACTATCACATGGGAGATTTTCCAGACGAAATTTTTGGAACAGTATTCCCCTCCATCCTATTACACTGCAAAGGAAGCCGAATTCAATAATCTTGTCAAAGGAAATCTGTATGTGGCCGAGTATGCATCACAATTTTCTGCACTTTTGAGCTATGTACCTTATGTGGCAACAAATTCTAGAGCGATGTATACTAGATTTGTGGAGGGACTGCATCCTTCCATCTATACGTTTGTAACTTCTGGGGACATCACTACATATCCTGAGGCAGTTGAGAGGGCAAAAAGAGCTGAAGTTGGACTGAGGAGAGGGGGTTTGCAGTTTGTTCCCCAATTACCTCAGGGAAATATACCTTCTTCTCTGGGTCCTTTCCAGCAACATCCCCCACCGCGCCAGCAGCAGACGAGGCCACATCAGTTTCATAAGCAACAAAGTTTCAAACCAAAGGGTAAGAAATTTAAGAAGTTCAGAACAAGCTCTTCAAGTTCCAGCGGTTCATGGAGTTCTGGAGGAGCACCAAGTCCTGGTATTCTTTGTGCATCATGTGGAGGTAGACATTCCACTGACCAGTGTCTAGGAATGAGAGGAACTTGCTATACTTGTGGACAGACTGGACACTACTCACGAGCATGTCCGTTAAGAGATCAAGGACCAGTGCAGCCACAGCAGACAATGCCTCTTGCTAGGGGAAGGTTTCAGGGTGGTTCACAGTCTAGACCTGCACAGTCCTTTCAGCAGTCCAGTTACCCACAGATTAGGGGTACTACTCCTACTTTTCCAGGTCCCCAACAAGCACGAGTTTATGCTTTGACTGAGGATCAAGCTAGAGAGGCTCCTGGAGGTGTGATTGCAGGTAATTGTACTATTTTTGGTAATACTGCACGAGTTTTGTTTGATACAGGAGCATCGCATTCATTCATTTCATTAGATTTGTTGGTGAGCATAATTTAGAAACTGTATCACTGCAAGAAACTTCATCTGTATCTACACCAGCTGGTAGAATTATTCTATCTAGCTATGTCGTGCTGAACTGCATACTACAATTTGAGGAGAGTATTATGATCACTAATTTGATGGTTTTACCCATGATCGACTTTGACTGTATTATTGGTATGGATACTCTCACAAACTATCGGGCTACCGTTGATTGCTTTAAGGGGGTGGTTCGATTTCGACCTTATCATGGACCCAAATGGAATTTCCATGGCCGAGGATCGCAGTCTAAAATACCCTTGGTATCAGCAATGGAAATGTTTAGATTATTATCCCTAGGAAATGAGGGATATATGATTTATGCGATCGATGGTACAAAGAAAGAGCCACTTTTGTCAGACATTCCGGTGGTAAGAGAGTTTGCAGATGTATTTCCAGATGAAATTCCGGGTTTTCCACCGGAGAGAGAGATTGATTTTAGCATTGAGTTGATGCCTGGTACCGCACCAATTTCAAAAGCACCTTATAGAATGGCACCAGCAGAACTCAAAGAATTAAAAGAGCAATTGCAGGACCTTCTTGACAAAGGTTATATACGACCGAGTATGTCGCCTTGGGGAGCACCTGTACTTTTCGTAAGGAAGAAAGATGGTACAATGCGAATGTGTATCGACTACAGACAACTCAATCGGATTACCGTCAAGAATAAATACCCGTACCCAGAATTGATGATTTGTTCGACCAACTTCAAGGAACTTCGGTCTATTCAAAGATCGATTTACGATCAGGTTATCATCAACTTCAAGTTAGGGAAGAGGATATTCCAAAGACGGCTTTTCGAACCAGGTATGGACTTTTCGAATTCCTGGTAATGCCTTTCGGTCTGACGAATGCACCAGCAGTGTTTATGGATATGATGAATAGAGTATTCAGAAAATTCTTGGATCGATTTGTGATTGTATTCATTGATGATATCTTGGTATACTCAAAAACAAAGAAAGACCACAAAGAACATTTACGGTTGGTACTCCAGACTCTTCGTTCAGCCCAGTTGTATGCAAAACTATCGAAATGTGAATTTTGGCTGGACAGAGTCATGTTTTTGGGACATGTGATATCTGCTCAAGGAGTATCTGTAGACCCAAGTAAGGTGGAAGCAGTATTAAATTGGCCAAGACCAACAACTGTGCCAGAGATTCGAAGTTTCATGGGTTTGGCAGGTTATTACAGGCGTTTTATCGAGGGATACTCTCAAATAGCTAAGCCTATCACCCATTTGACCAAGAAAAATCAGAGTTTCATCTGGTCAGACGATTGCGAAAGTAGTTTTCAAGAGTTGAAACAAAGATTGACTACAGCCCCAGTGTTGGCCCTGCCATCTGGATCAGGAGGATTTGTAGTTTGTGCCGATGCATCAATTAAAGGATTGGGTTGTGTACTTATGCAGCAAGGAAAGGTGATCACTTATGCATCAAGACAATTAAAACCTCATGAGACACGATATCCTGTTCATGACCTCGAGTTGGCCGCCATCATTTTTGCATTGAAGATATGGCGTCATTACCTATATGGGGAGCAATTTATTATCTACTCTGACCACAAGAGTTTGAAGTATATATTCACTCAATCCGAGTTAAACATGAGACAGAGAAGATGGTTGGATTTACTAAAAGATTTTGATTGTGACATACAATATCAACCAGGAAAAATGAATCAAGTAGCAGATGCGTTAAGTCGGAAAGTGCAAAATGCCATGATAGCATCCATTCATATATGGCAAAATTATGATGAGTTGTGCACTTCGGGATGGACATATCAACCACATCAGGATTATTTCGTGGTGTCGACTCTACAAGTGGAACCGCAAATTATCTCAAGGATCAGAAAAGCCCAAGAGACAGATCCTTTCATTCACCACTTAAAGGAACTGGTAATGTCAAATCAAACCACGAGATTTAGCATATCACCAAGTGGTTGGTTACAAATGGATAAAAGATTGGTAGTGCCAAATTTAGTGGAATTAAAAGAGGCTCTATTCCAAGAAGCTCATTGTAGTCATTTTAGTATCCATCCAGGAAGCCGAAAAATGTACCATACACTAAGACCACATTTTTGGTGGAAAGGTATGAAGAAAGATATTGTTGATTTCGTATCAAGATGTTTGACTTGTCAACAAGTCAAAGCAGAGAGAATGAGACCTGGTGGTTTACTTCAAGGTTTGGAAATACCTCAATGGAATTGGGAGCATATTGCAATGGATTTCGTGACCCATTTACCCCGATCAAACAGGGGATGTGATGCAATTTGGGTTATAGTTGACCGATTGTCCAAGTCAGCACACTTTATCCCATTTGATCGTACTTACTCCTACAAGAAGATGGCACGACTATATGTGGATAATATAGTTCGCATACATGGAGTTCCAGTTTCTATTGTTTCAGACAGAGATCCGAGATTTGTATCAAAATTTTGGAGCAGTTTTCAAAACGCCATGGGTACCAGATTGGCAATGAGTACTGCCTATCATCCACAGACAGACGGACAGACTGAAAGAACTATTCAGACATTAGAAGATATGTTGCGTTCTGTGGTGATGGATTTTGGTCGTAATTGGCAAGAATCACTACCGTTGGTGGAATTCTCCTACAATAATAGTTTCCAAGCAACTATCGGGATGGCTCCATTTGAGGCTTTATATGGCAAGAAGTGTCGAACACCGGTATGTTGGGATGAAATTGGAGAAAGACAGTTGGCTCAACCCGAATTTGCTGATGAGATGCAAGGAAAAATAGAATTGATTCGAAAACGTATGAAAGCATCTCAAGACAGACAAGCCAGTTATGCTAATAAACGAAGAAGGCCCTTAGAATTTCAAGTCGGAGACAGAGTTTTTCTTAAGGTATCGCCATTTCGGGGAACAATGCGCTTTGGGCGTCGGGGGAAATTGTCACCTCGATACATTGGACCTTATCAGATTCTCGAGAGGATTGGTTCGTTGGCATACCGTTTAGCATTGCCACAACATTTATCGCTAATTCATGATGTGTTTCATGTATCAATGCTGAGGAAGTATGAACCAGATCCCTCTCATGTTCTTCAGCCAGGAGAGATTGAAGTAGATAGTTCTCTGTCCTATGTTGAACAACCTGTCAAGATTTTGAATAGGAAGGAGAAAGTACTACGAAATAAAACTATTCCATTGGTTTTGGTACAATGGAGTCGTCATGGTACAGAAGAGTCGACATGGGAATTAGAGGCCAAAATGAGACAAGAATGGCCACATCTATTTGAAGATACTCTTTTGTATTCCATGCCTTGTACTTATGATTATCCGATGTATCTGTAATCGTATGAAATAATATAAGTTGAATGAATTCTTACCTTTTGATTTCAAGGACGAAATCATTTAAGAGGGGAAGAAGTGTAAGGCCCCGTTATTAACCCCGTTATTAATTAAGTACGCTTAACCTTGAGTTCGTAAACCCGGGTGATTAAAAGCGAAGAATTCGAGTTGAAGTGTTCCGGATCTCAACACCTAATTATAACTAACATAAAATACATCAAATTATACTTTTTAATGCTATATTTTCGGCCACCACTATGTTCACATCACCATGGACACATCATGGGGACACATGGCCTTAGAAGTGGGGAAAATGATAAAAAAATTGGCATGGGAGGCCTTGTAACTCACGCCTATCACCCTTTTAATGCCTTGGAATTGCTTGCCTTAATCATATCTGATATCTATCATCTTATCCACTCCAAAAAGCAAGCCAACCTTCTCTCCTCTCCTCCATTAAATTCGAAATAAGCACCACCATTTTTCCTACATCAAAATCTTCCCAAAACTTGCATGCAAGCTTGGTTTTGGATAGGAAATTAGAAGAGCTTCAAGGGTGTGGTGTTTTTGAAAGCTTGAGAGGTATATCATCCTCTTTTTATTCCTAATCTTCGAATTTTTACAGATAGGGTTCGAATTTTTGAGTCTTGTTTTGTGAAAAGAGAAGAACTCATGCTATCCTAAGTTTCAGCAGAAACTATGGTTGCATGCAGAAAGTTGTCCCATACTTTCGAGTTCTGTAACTTCCTAATCTGTCTTTGAGCCTCAAACAAAAGTTGTAGATATAGGTGTTTTCGTCCTGTGGTTAAAATTTGAAACTATTTGGACTTGAATTGAGTGAGATATACTCATTTTACTAAGAGGCATCAGATTCGACTCTGCATGTGCTGTGAATGCACATGCAGTGTAGAAATCCGAAATTTTGACAAATTATACTTTCGATTTTGATTTTTGTCTTCAAATAAATGTTGTAGAACTTTCGAATTTATGCATTTTTAAAAAACGAAGCATGCAATTTGGGTCTCCTGAGTAGGAGTTATGACGATATTTCGTTCAGTGCTCATTTTCGCCTCTGCATGTCCATGCGTGTTGCAAGTGGACTGTAATTCGGCATTCTGGGCGAATTTTATTCCGAATTTGTTGTCGGTCTTCAAATAAAAATTGTAGGTCTTTGCTTCCTTTTGAATTTAAAAAAAAAAAGAGAACTTAATTTGGGCTTCTTTCGAATTAGTTATGAATTTTTGAAATTAAGTGCTCAATCTATGTCCTGCATGTGGGCGAAAATGCCATGCAGTGTGTTTCTTCGGGTTCCTGAGCATTTTTGGCTAGGAATGTTGAAAAATGTCTAGAGACAAGAATTATAGGATTTCCAGTTGGCTGTAAATTGCCAGTAGAATCACTAATATTGGGTTTTAAATGAAGAAGTTATAACACTTTTGCCAACACTGCTCAAGCTGGAAAATACATTTTTAAATGTTGCGGTTTTAGTGTTCAAACACCACCTAGATGGTCGAACCAGCTTGACAAATTCTCTGATGAAATGTAATATTTTGAGTTTCTGAACTTTGAGCTTTGGAATCAAGTCGTTTTGTTGAAGTATGGAATTATAGCGATTTTATACAAAAATGGGTCAGGCTGAAAATGTAGGAAAAATCGTTTAGGGTCATATTTTTAAGTTAGGTTTGATTCAATACACTTTTTGAGCACTTAGTGTCATTTTGGATTTTATTTGACCAGGTTAATAGACTCCGGGTTTACTCGAGGAGGTTTCGGTAGTTTAGTCTTGGTCTGAGGTACGTTGAAATGAGTTGTATCATGACGTCTGGCAAAGACGTGTAATGATACCACTGTATGACCTTGCTATTACTTGATTGATATGATTTTCTTGTCAATATATGATTTTGTGACTATCTGACATGATATGTGAAATTACATGATTTGTATATACTCTCACATGAGATTGCATGATATATTGAGTTGCATATGTCATTAATGCATAATGATTCATGGGCATATCATATTGAGCTACCGTTTCCTTGATATCCATGATTTTGACTGAGTTGACTTACTCTGAGTGTCGGGTACGACGAGCATGGCGATGACAGACAGTATAGGTAGTAACTGTAGTCACGTGCAGGTGCGATCGGACCTAGACATGAGGGCTGGATGCAGTAACGTACATAGGATGAGTTTTCCTAGCGCAATGTACATATACTGTCACCCTCTGCTCGAGCTATGATGATTTGATGATACCTTCCTTTGGACTCCAATTTTGGTATCTTGATATTCGATTCCCTTGTACCATTCATACATCGCATTCATACATGGTATGCATTGCATGATACTTTGTCATTTGACATGATCTATTTATTTCTCGTACTGGGGTACTGACCCCCTTTGTGGGGGGCTGTCATGTCTTTTGTTGTTCGGGCATGACAGGCGTTACAGGAGGACGTGGTGATGATGCTTTTGGTGACGCATCAAGAGATACCCGAGCTCCATGATGAAGAGCTCAGGTTATGTTGGTTTTTCTTTCCCAGTAATCGTATGGTATGGATTTTTAAAAACAAAATAAATTTACCGGGGTATGCCCCGTGTATGTTGTACACGGGATCTGATATTTTCGGGACTTTGCAATAGCTTTGAATCATGTTGTTTTATTATCTGCGAATGAATGGCTTAACTAGAATTATATATATATATATTTTGATATAAATATATATATGTATCTTCAAAGCGAAAAATTTTTAGGGCCATTTAAGAAGACGTTTGAAATTATTCTTCCGCTGTTTACGTAAATTAATCACTGTGTGATAATTAAACACCATATTAGGATCGGGCCCTCACAGGTGGCCTCATCGCCTGTCCTCCCATCTGTCGAGGCACCATCGGCGGCCTCTGTTGTACTGTCCCGGTTGAAAACCTCACTCTGCCTCCTCTAAGATCCACCTGACCATCACCATTCTGACAGAACCGAGATATGTGGCCCATCTTGCCACATTTATAACAAGCCGTACATTCTCGCATGTGACGTGGTCCTCCACAAAAGTGACACTTCACCACTCCACTCCTACTCGCTTGAGTCTGCCCTCTGTTGCTAGGCGCACCACCCCTCCGGTTATCCATTCGTCTCCCACCAAACCGAGAAGATGAGGAAGAAGCCCCACTAGGTTTAAATGATTCTCCTCGTGGCCTCAGATTATTAGACACTGGCCTCGGTGGTGGGACTTGTGGGGGTGCAACGTCCGGGTAAGCACTGACTCCGATCTCTGCTAGCTCCGCTCTAGTGAGAGCATCATCAAAAGAAGTGGGGTTGTTGGAGATAACCCGATCAAAAAGTTCCGGTCGTAGCCCCTTTAGAAAGTGCCTCATCTTGGCATGCCCATTTGTTGCAATGTGGGGAACATACCTCAACAAAGACGAGTAATGCATGGCATAGTCCGAGACTGACATGCTCCCCTGTTTCAGGCTCGTGAATTCATCCTCCTTTGTTTGCCTAGCCACCACAAAAAAGTATCGGTTTAGAAACCGATTCCGAAATAAAGTCCAGTCAATCACCATACCCTGAGCTCTCAGTTCCATTACCGTCGTCTTCCACCACATAGAAGACTTCTTCGCCAGTTGGAACTCCGCCAACCTCAGCCACGCTGTCCTAGCACAAGGAGCGGACACAAATATTTGCTCTAATCTCTCGAGCCACTCCTCAGCTTCTTCTCCTGTCTCCGTCCCCTCAAACATGGGCGGGCGGAAAGTTAGGAACTGACTCAGACTAAGCTCCTCTGGTAAAAGCAACTGAGCTACCGGCTCTACGCCCACAGCAGGTGGAGGTAAAGGATCTGCCTGACCAATACTAGCGTTCACGCTCCCAACATCACCAACCTCTTCATTAAGGTTCCCCGCATTCAGCCATGCTGTAAAACAAGGGTTAACAACAATTCCAAACAATATACATGTTATGCCGTTAGATAACATGAACGATAATAAGCATGTTAGTATAACAATTTATACACCAACATATACTACATGCATAAACATGCCCAAATGTAAACACCTAGCCAACTATGTTAAGGCTACCCTTATTTATTCCCGGGTTCTCTAACCACTGCTCTGATACCACTAATGTAAGGACCCTAGTTCCTTAAGTGCGGATTAAAGGCGTAAATAAAATTTTCCATACATAAACAGAGTATAAAGACTGTGTTGATGCCTTGAGCTATTAAATTACAGTGCCCAAAATAAAGTTCCAAAAATGATTAGTTACATTCCTAACCAATGAATGCTAATCCTATAGCTTTACACTACTCCTAGAGTAGAGACTATACAAAATAATTAAGCCTGCTATGCCAAAAGCACTCCTCACTGGCTCACCGCATCAACCCGCCTTAGCCCGTCCGCCCAAAAGTACCTACAGGAACAACCCCAAAACCATGAGCATGTACAAAATCATATTCACAATAATATGATAGCAATTCAAATGCATAAATCGTAAATGTGATTCACTTCCTGTATGTAATACATTTAAAAGTTCCATTTGGTTGTCCCTGTACCACATCATAACCAATAGATTATATTACCAATGATGTATGTCATGACATGCACCGATTTCCATATATTCCGTGTTCAATTCCCAAGTCTCATTATATCAGTGGCATAATACCCCTCGCGTTAACATGACAGCGGAAATACCCCCTCGCTTAGACAATACCAGCGGCACTAATATCCCTCGCTATAAATATGACAGTGGTCGTGTTCTTCGCTTCATATTAGCGGCAAATATTCTCTCATCGCTACGGCATGACAGCGGCAAGTATTCACATCGCTACGCCACTAGCGGCAAGTATTCTCCATCACTGGAATATAAATCCCGACTCACAATCATATGCAACAATGCATCCAATATACACATGCAACCAAAATGCATGACCAAACCATGTATGCAATCCATGATGCATAAACAAGACCCCATATGCAACCACAATGCATAATCAATTCCATGTGTGCAACCATAATGCATAACCAATTCAAAGCGTAATAAATACGTTTTACCGTCCGATGCCCGTACGTCTCACTACGTACCTTAGTTCATGTAGGGTCTTCCTACCTTAACATCATCTTAATACACAATTTATGGACTAAACAAGCATTAACAACGTCTTAGGGTTCCGATTGTAGCTTTGAGCTAAAAAGATTTCAGGCCAACAATGAAATTTCAAAACTTAACTCATTACATTCTCAATAATGAATGTTAAAGCGATAGAATTATACTACTCCTAGAGTAGAGACTATCCAAAAGTCATGTATCCTATCTTCTTTCATGCTCCTTTTAGCTCACTGCCTCAACCCGACCCTTAGCCCTTCGGTCCAAAAGTGTACCTACAGGAACAACCCATCATGAGCATGTACATCGTTACTTAACATCATAAGGCGATGGCATATAAATAAATGCATGAAAATAATTGGTAACGTATACTTCCTGGTTAATCGCATTAACCCTCTTTGGTTGTCCCTGTTTCATAGCCATGCATATAATCATTAATTCTTGACATGAATGATTAAAATCATCATCTTATAATATCATCATCATATAAGCATCATCATTTTATAAATATCATCATCTTATAACATCATCATCATGTAAGCATCATCATCTTATAGCATCATCATCTTATAACATCATCATCATCTTATAGCATCATCATCTCATAACATCATCATCTTATAACATCATCCTCATCTTATAACATCATCATCCTATAACATCATCATCATATGAGCATCGTCATCTTATAGCATCATCATCTTATAACATCTTCATCTTATAGCATCATCATCATATAGCATCATCATCATATAGCATCGTCATCATATAAGCATCGTCATCTTATAGCATCATCATCTTATGACATCATCATCTTATAGCATCATCATCATATAGCATCATCATCATATAGGATCGTCATCATATAAGCATCGTCATCTTATAGCATCATCATCTTATAAATATGACAGTAAATGTACAAAATCATAGTTAAGTAAACATGCGGGTTATTCGTCAGTTTCTTTTTGTTGACCCTGATTCACATTCGTGAATATGGGCATCTTACCCCATCGTATGGCATCTTACCATATCATAACATCGTGTGGCATCTTACAACGTGGGCATCTTACCTGTAAGGACCCCAAGCCCTTAAACCATAATTAGTGTATTAACCACTATGTGTGGCACATGCTTTCAATAAAAAGCCAATCGGGAAGCTCAGATGATACTCTATCATTGCATGGCAATTTCAAAATAATTCCTTTAACACTCAATGTTATAAGGTCATCAGCCTAACAACGAAATAGACTCACAAAGTTCGCCCAATACCATCCCTTTTTGCCACTTTTCACATTGTGGACTTTTATAAAAATTTGGGCAGAGTCTCCCCATAAATAGAGCTATCCCGAAATAAAAGCACAACACATAATATAATTCCCGGCCAGGGAAAACATAATACTCATCAGACAGCAGTAATACAAAGTAAATTCCCAGCCAGGGAAGACATCATACATGACGACATAATGGGTCTCAACACCCACATAATACACTAACGACTCTCATATCATTAGCAATTCTACCACAATTGCATGCAACATATAATGAAAGAGAGGAAGGCTCATGCCTTTATATACAACCCATATACAAGAATGTCCGTGCTCACATGCGAGCATCATAAATGTGTATATAAAGCTCGGGTGTATATAAGTACTCTATACGATACCGTGCTCCATCAAGCCCTGGTACCACGATCCTGTGAGTACATCCAATCAACAGCTCGAGCTCAGCTCCACAGCCATCGATGCACCTGTTCATCTGCCCCAACAGAGACAGCCCCCAACGTGGTGAGCATACCAATACACAAAATCTCATAATCACAATAATGAATTTCATAATTTACAACACAAGTAAATAGTAATGAAATTTAAATGATACTCCCTGGATGGCAACATCCTCATCCGGGATTCCGTGTACTGTCCCTGTTCTCACAATCATCAAACTCATCAAATCTCATAAATCAGTAAATCAACGCATTGATTAACTCATCGCATGCCTAATCCTCGAATATCAACATATAGTGATTACAAATTCATTAAACATGCAATTACAGATATCACAATATCTAATACTGATTTCACAACCTTGCTATCAATCACAGATAGCTCAAATGCCTTAGCATTTATTTTACCAATCCTTCATTATACTTAGACATCTCAAGTGTCTTATAATGAATACATGAGTCTACAAACCTAGACATCTCAAATGTCTTATAATGAATACACGATTCTACGAACTTAGACATCTCAAATGTCTTACGAAGAATACATGATTTTACGATCATTCCCAGGCATCTCAAATGCCCTAATATAGTCAAATAAACCCAGTACCCCATATATCATGCAAGAGTCATCCTACTCTAGTGTCACGCACGCTACAAGCGGCGATATCAAGATTTGGGTCATTCCTTGGCTATATCAACATATATATATATAATCCTCATGCGCGATTATTCAATGAAATCAAATTTTCATTATGCATTCACATATGCCTTAAAATATAGAAATGCTCGTACGTCGCACGTACCTTAAATCTCCGAAGTCCGAGCCAAGCCTTTGCTCGAGTTCCATGCCCCGAGGAATGATGTGCTAACACGATAAATAATTCACAATTATTTACGAACATGTAACCTATGCTCAAGCACACCCATATCCCTCACAACATTGTCAATACACGACAATTATCCTCTTAAAAGACCCGGGGCAGGGTACATGCAGGGAAGGAAATAAATGAGACAATATCGAAATTTGTTCAAGAATGCCCTACAAAAATCGAACCCTAATCTCACAATTTCGAACCCAAATAATTCCATAATTCATCTAAAATGTGAATTAATCAATCCATAGCATGAATAATCATCCCACATGCCAAACCCCCAAATTTTCGAATTTCAAGCCCTAAATTCGAACTCAATTAAGCATCAACAATACATCTACACATGTAATAAATGACCCATAACAAGAATCGTCACAACCCTGCCAAAACCCCCAAATTCGAACCCATTTCATGCACACATCCGAAATTCGAACCAACCCTCACGAATCGAGCTGACATTTCGAACCAATCCAACACAAAATAGCAGGGAAATACACAAAAGCATGAAAAAGGGGGTTAGGAAGGTTACCCAAACGAAATCGGAAGAAATCGGACGAAAAATCGAAGAACCCTAGAAATTGGGGATCGGCGCATTCCAGCGAAATCCGACTTCCACACGCGATGAAACTTCGAATTGATGGAGGGGAAAGAAGCGCCTCGTCGAGACGAAGCCGTGGGTAGGTCGCACGCGCCGATCGGCGGCCGGACGGCGGCTGGCGGAGCGCCTGAAACGGCGGGGCAGGGGAGGTGACGGGAAAAGGGGCGTGCGCGGGAGAGAGGAGAAAGTTGGGGCTGAAATGAATTTTCTCTTAAAATCTTGGGTTCAAATGGTATTTATAGCAAAAATACCCCGAAAAATTAATAGCCCCACAAATACATCATGATTCCTTAAAAATCATCTGTTTTCAAAAACTCTCTCTCTAACTCCAAAACCCCCTACCGGTGCGCACACAGCACCCGAGATTCCGAGACACATCAAAAACCCAACTCTTAGGTTTTACACCGTAATGTGAATACAATCTCAACCTCTGGATCCAACGATCCCAACTGCCCAAATAAACGAGCCCAGAAGGCCCAATACCTCAATTAAACTCCAAATCGTCACGTAAAACCACTTTAGGGATTATTAATACTCCGGGATTAACACCTATAATCCCTGGTCATCACAATATCCCCCACTAAAAGAATTTCGTCCTCGAAATTAGCACTGGTGTATCACGTAACACCCAGGCTACACAACAACATGAAGCCATAACCTCGATTCCTGACCATATCAGAATCGTATTAATAAACGCGAGGATACTTACCTCTCATCTAACTCTGAAACAGAGCGACATACCAAAACCAACATATCACCCAAGAGGTAAAACGTACCTCGATGCGGGTCATCCCAAAAGTCAGTCCCTCATGACTGCGAAACAACTGATACTTACGACTGTAGATCAGACAGTCATCCTTCGTTCTAATACAACAGTACGAACACATCCTGAATGACACCTCAACCGTAAGAACGTTGACCTCGTGTCAAACTCTGGAGTGGAATAGACTTCCAAATCCATCATAACGTCAAAGAGCGTCAGCACAATTCAACGCTAACAGTCCAAAAGCAGTTAGTCAACTGAAACTGCAAGGATTCGAATCGCTCTTGATTCTATCGTAGATATCATCCAATGATATTTTACTATGACTTACGATGTCTAACATACATCGTTACGAGGGAAACACTAGTACAACCACGGTGTACACATACCAGACCTGGTTTCCACTTTCAAACTTCCTCCATCGAAGGAGTAGTCGCCTCATTGCAACTTAATTTGGGCAACTCACGGCCACAAATTCAAACAAAAGACATCTCACAAGATGTCCACCTCCGGATGTTCCAAGAATCACGTCCTGATCATAAATAACAACCGAGACTCCGCAGAGTTTAAAATTCTTAAGGGGCATGCAATAAACCCATTGCATCCTCAACGCTTGTGTCGTCAGCGACACTCAACCAATCCGAAATCCTGCCATCCCTTGAAAATCCTCGGATTTAACAATCCAAACTTGGGAAGGCTGTCGCATAACTCGAAGGAAAACACCAATAAGGGAAATACCTTAACCCTCACAAGAAAATCCCTCCTCAAGGGAGTCAACTAACTTCACGATCATTCCTCATAATCATCGTGCCATGGAGATTCCCAATCTCAAGGTGTTCCATATCTCATCAGAGATTTAACCCTCCTAAAATAGCATAACTCTATGCTTAACAGAGAGGAAATCAATAACTGGCATCCGTATACTCACCGGTATACCTGCCTAAGCACTGATATCGCATGCATACTCAATGCACTCGGCTCGGGTATCTACCACATATCCCTAAGCCCCGAACACAACCGTCAATTCTGAGTCATTCCTTACTCAGTGGAGGATGAAAATCGACGATTAACAATACACGGTGTGATTCCCAAAATCAACACCACTTGTACCAACTTACCGAATCTTTCAAAGATTCCCAAATGGGTATAATACTACCTCCTTCCTCGCAAGGGAAGCGCCATCGAACTCGAGATCCACAAGTCTCGAACCATCGTTCGGAAAAACTGGATATAATAACACCCATTGTATCCCTAATACACGGGTTCCCTTAGATTGAGTCAATAACGACCTGATGACTCTCTTGTTGGTACTCCAACATCCTGAGCTGTCCCAGACAAGTCTCCAAGATTAAACATAAACGTATACACGTTTCAGTGAGGCATGAACAACCTTAACCTCAATGACATGGTGACTACTAGAGTCCACCACAATCCACATCGTATCACCTTACGATTTGCCAAACTTGGTTCCAACGAGCAGTGTAACGGCTCTAGCAAGCCCATCATGGTGCTACACACACGCGGCAGACAACCAGTCGCTGCCTCTTTAGGTTTACCTCAAACCTACCAATAAGACGGACGTTTCCACATGGTACAACATACTATGGGAAGAAAACTCAATAGAGTAGCGGGTCTTTATCCAACATTCCTCAATGCCGATATACCCTGGACACTCCAATGTCCCTATGTACTTAACATAACCTGATCCTACTCCCTTAGGACCCATCCTACACCCTCAAGGGTGGTGTGATCATGTCTACCACATGTCACATCGACAGAAAGCGAGTAATTTCCTCCATGATTACTCCTGTCGTCAAATCACATGGCCAAAAGCCATTCCAACGAGCATACCTCAAGGGTATCACCACTCGTAAAATGATTACCCCCAATCGTAAGCTGCGGTACAATCACATGTACAGCGCATCCAACCATTCCTCGAGCAACCCGCTCGGTATAAGGGTCACGTCCATCGGTGTCGCACACACCACCTTGTGCTCGGTACTGGCACCCAAGGCATACCACTGAATACGTATACTCAACGCATCGATCATCGTAACGATGATGCATGTCTAATAAGACATCTCCTACACCATCGTCATCGTCATCCCGTGACGACACATGCCAACTCATGGCATCTAAAACATTGCCCACTAGTGACGATACATGTACATCAGCGTATGTCATCCACTATCATGCTAGTAAAATAGGCATAATAAAACATGTATATCAATGCATGCCAGCTACAATAAAGCTAATAAAATAGCAATATCTCATACCTCATCGCTAGCAATATAGCATCATACCTGTCTCCGTCGTTCAATAATAGTGCGTAATCAGCACCCATCGCTCGAAGGCGGCAAAATCCTGTGCTGAGTACATAGCGGCAAAATCCCTCGCTATAGAATCGACGGCATGACACCTCGTCATATAATAAGTGGCATGAAACCTCGCTATACTCCTGAGCATGAATCATCGTCCACATAGTAGCGGAAAGAGGCATCGCTATCAATACACCTGGCGGAATGAACCATCGTCAATCAATATAGCGGAATGAACCGTCGCTATAAATACACCTGGCGGAATGAACCATCGCCAATAGATATAGCGGAATGAACCATCGCTATAAATACACCTGGCGGAATGAACCATCGCCAATAGATATAGCGGAATGAACCATCGCTATAAATACACCTGGCGGAATGAACCATCGCCAATACATATAAATCGACACAGCGGGACACATCACCGCTATCATCCGCGTCATCACAATGAAATGAATATAATCGACACAGCGGGACACATCACCGCTATCATCCGTGTCATCACAATGAAATGAATATAATCGACACAGCGGGACACATCACCGCTATCATCCGTGTCATCACAATGAAATGAATATAATCGACACAGCGGGACACATCACCGCTATCATCCGTGTCATCACAATGAAATGAATATAATCGACACAGCGGGACACATCACCGCTATCATCCGTGTCATCACAATGAAATGAATATAATCGACACAGCGGGACACATCACCGCTATCATCCGTGTCATCACAAAGGAATGAATCATCATCCTCGACACAGCGGAATACATCACCGCTATCATCCGTGTCATCACAAAGGAATGAATCATCATCCTAACAAGCGGCATCTCATCCTCGCTTCTTCATACAAGCGGTATCTCATCCTCGCTTCGTATGGTATACCCCGCCTCAATGTGCAAGCGAGCCTCCCCCCTCCCGCTCCACATTTAGCGGTATAAAAATAAGTATAAAAATTCTCACTGTGATAAGCAAGACTCCTGGAATGTATAATCATCATTCCTTTTTATACTCCATATTTCCTGTAACCTGCAACCATCATGGTTAGCAACAATAGCCATATACGCTATGCATCACACATCCAATGCATATTTGCAACCACTTGCAAGTCAATACGTATACCAAGACATGTTACCTCGGAAATATCCCTTTACCTGATTTTCTCACAATAATCAGATTCCTTGGCACGTAACATACGGAGTGCCAGACATTACCACTAATGCCATCATATCGCGTCGCACACGATTCCTGCAATCACACTGATTAGCAACACCACTTTTCATATCAGAGAAAGCACATAAACAACTAGTTGTGTCATACAACATTAATGCCATCATGCATAAGTATGTGCTATCAATAAATTCTTAGGCCCTTAACAGCCCCAATGAGCAACCACTGCTCTGATACCACTAATGTAAGGACCCCAAGCCCTTAAACCATAATTAGTGTATTAACCACTATGTGTGGCACATGCTTTCAATAAAAAGCCAATCGGGAAGCTCAGATGATACTCTATCATTGCATGGCAATTTCAAAATAATTCCTTTAACACTCAATGTTATAAGGTCATCAGCCTAACAACGAAATAGACTCACAAAGTTCGCCCAATACCATCCCTTTTTGCCACTTTTCACATTGTGGACTTTTATAAAAATTTGGGCAGAGTCTCCCCATAAATAGAGCTATCCCGAAATAAAAGCACAACACATAATATAATTCCCGGCCAGGGAAAACATAATACTCATCAGACAGCAGTAATACAAAGTAAATTCCCAGCCAGGGAAGACATCATACATGACGACATAATGGGTCTCAACACCCACATAATACACTAACGACTCTCATATCATTAGCAATTCTACCACAATTGCATGCAACATATAATGAAAGAGAGGAAGGCTCATGCCTTTATATACAACCCATATACAAGAATGTCCGTGCTCACATGCGAGCATCATAAATGTGTATATAAAGCTCGGGTGTATATAAGTACTCTATACGATACCGTGCTCCATCAAGCCCTGGTACCACGATCCTGTGAGTACATCCAATCAACAGCTCGAGCTCAGCTCCACAGCCATCGATGCACCTGTTCATCTGCCCCAACAGAGACAGCCCCCAACGGGGTGAGCATACCAATACACAAAATCTCATAATCACAATAATGAATTTCATAATTTACAACACAAGTAAATAGTAATGAAATTTAAATGATACTCCCTGGATGGCAACATCCTCATCCGGGATTCCGTGTACTGTCCCTGTTCTCACAATCATCAAACTCATCAAATCTCATAAATCAGTAAATCAACGCATTGATTAACTCATCGCATGCCTAATCCTCGAATATCAACATATAGTGATTACAAATTCATTAAACATGCAATTACAGATATCACAATATCTAATACTGATTTCACAACCTTGCTATCAATCACAGATAGCTCAAATGCCTTAGCATTTATTTTACCAATCCTTCATTATACTTAGACATCTCAAGTGTCTTATAATGAATACATGAGTCTACAAACCTAGACATCTCAAATGTCTTATAATGAATACACGATTCTACGAACTTAGACATCTCAAATGTCTTACGAAGAATACATGATTTTACGATCATTCCCAGGCATCTCAAATGCCCTAATATAGTCAAATAAACCCAGTACCCCATATATCATGCAAGAGTCATCCTACTCTAGTGTCACGCACGCTACAAGCGGCGATATCAAGATTTGGGTCATTCCTTGGCTATATCAACATATATATATATAATCCTCATGCGCGATTATTCAATGAAATCAAATTTTCATTATGCATTCACATATGCCTTAAAATATAGAAATGCTCGTACGTCGCACGTACCTTAAATCTCCGAAGTCCGAGTCAAGCCTTGCTCGAGTTCCATGCCCCGAGGAATGATGTGCTAACACGATAAATAATTCACAATTATTTACGAACATGTAACCTATGCTCAAGCACACCCATATCCCTCACAACATTGTCAATACACGACAATTATCCTCTTAAAAGACCCGGGGCAGGGTACATGCAGGGAAGGAAATAAATGAGACAATATCGAAATTTGTTCAAGAATGCCCTACAAAAATCGAACCCTAATCTCACAATTTCGAACCCAAATAATTCCATAATTCATCTAAAATGTGAATTAATCAATCCATAGCATGAATAATCATCCCACATGCCAAACCCCCAAATTTTCGAATTTCAAGCCCTAAATTCGAACTCAATTAAGCATCAACAATACATCTACACATGTAATAAATGACCCATAACAAGAATCGTCACAACCCTGCCAAAACCCCCAAATTCGAACCCATTTCATGCACACATCCGAAATTCGAACCAACCCTCACGAATCGAGCTGACATTTCGAACCAATCCAACACAAAATAGCAGGGAAATACACAAAAGCATGAAAAAGGGGGTTAGGAAGGTTACCCAAACGAAATCGGAAGAAATCGGACGAAAAATCGAAGAACCCTAGAAATTGGGGATCGGCGCATTCCAGCGAAATCCGACTTCCACACGCGATGAAACTTCGAATTGATGGAGGGGAAAGAAGCGCCTCGTCGAGACGAAGCCGTGGGTAGGTCGCACGCGCCGATCGGCGGCCGGACGGTGGCTGGCGGAGCGCCTGAAACGGCGGGGCAGGGGAGGTGACGGGAAAAGGGGCGCGCGCGGGAGAGAGGAGAAAGTTGGGGCTGAAATGAATTTTCTCTTAAAATCTTGGGTTCAAATGGTATTTATAGCAAAAATACCCCGAAAAATTAATAGCCCCACAAATACATCATGATTCCTTAAAAATCATCTGTTTTCAAAAACTCTATCTCTAACTCCAAAACCCCCTACCGGTGCTCACACAGCACCCGAGATTCCGAGACACATCAAAAACCCAACTCTTAGGTTTTACACCGTAATGTGAATACAATCTCAACCTCTGGATCCAACGATCCCAACTGCCCAAATAAACTAGCCCAGAAGGCCCAATACCTCAATTAAACTCCAAATCGTCACGTAAAACCACTTTAGGGATTATTAATACTCCGGGATTAACACCTATAATCCCTGGTCATCACATTACCCTATCGTATGGCATCTTACCATATCATAATATCGTGTGGCATCTTACAACGTAATAACATCGTATGGCCTCTTACCATATGGGCATCTTACCCCGTGGCATCTTACCACATAATAACATTGTATGGCATCTTACCATATGGGCATCTTACCCCGTGGCATCTTACCACATAATAACATCGTATGGCCTCTTACCATATGGGCATCTTACCCTTTTTATAAACATCGTATAACATCATTATAAACTTACTTATCATATCATCTTCACAAACATCATCATCTTAAACTTATTTATCACAATCACCATCATAAACATCATAATCATAACTTACTTATCACAATCGTCATCATAATCATCATAAATACTCATGCAATCAATGCATAGTCAGAGTTAGGAGTGTGTTACCGTCCGATGCCCGTACGCTTCTTACGTACCTTAATTCCAAAAGTGGAGAAATTGAAGAACTCTATCTTCTCGATGTTGTTGGCACCTGGGATGGTTCCACACAACCATACAAGTCGATATTAGAAGCTAAACAATAGCCAAATACCAAAAATTCATCAAAAAAACATCATTTGCCTTGTTTTAAACAGCGGCGATCGATCGCTGCACGAGGCGATCGATCGCCTCACTTTTTTCCCTGCGGCGATCGATCGCTTCATTTCAGGCGATCGATCGCCTGCTACGTGAAATGGCTACTGGCCATCGGCGATCGATCGCCTCATTTCAGGCGATCGATCGCCACCTGCTGGTGCGCGAATTTTCGCCATTTTTGTACATTTTTCGAGCTCATCCTCATACCTTACAAAACCAAACTTTCCTACAACATCAACAACATCATAACCCACTAAAACTCATACAAAACACTTCAAAAATCATACCCCAACAACATACAACACATACCCAACCAAACCCACATAAATCACTTCAAAATCATCCCATTTCAAATCCAAACTTCATAAAAACTTTAGGATTGGTTCCATACCTCTTGAGGATCCAAAATCTTACTAAGATTTCAACAAATGGAGAGTGTGCAAGGATTTCTCCTCCTCCTCCTTGGCTTGGACGAAAATGGGATGAAAATGATAGGGTTGGGATGATTTGGGGATTTAAGAGTGAAAAGGTAAAGTGAGGGGGAGAGGGTATAGTGGGGTATATGGGTTAATTGATTTGTACCCAAAAATTAACATGATGTATAAAATACCCCAACATGGTATTTTAAAAGCATTTTACAAAAATGCAACCAACTTCATTAATCCATACTTTCCTCATAATTAACAATCAACACAATTAAATCCTGTTAACACCCCATTTTCTATCATGCATAACATGCACCTTGAAACGTGTGATGACCTGAGATTAGGGATGTTAATCCCGGAGTGTTAATAACCCGTAAAGTTGTTTTACGTGGCAATTGGAGTTTAATCGCAGTGTTGGGCCTTCTGTGCTCGTCTATTTGAGTAGTTGGGATCGTTGGATCCCGAGGTTGAGATCGTATTCTCATTTCGGTGAAAACCTGTGAGTTGGGTTTTTAGTGTTACTCAGAATCTCGGGTGCTGTGTGTGGGCACCGGTAGGGGGTTTTTGAGTTAGAGAGAGAATTTTTGGAAACAGATGATTTTTAATGAATCATGATGTATTTGTGGGGATATTAGTATTTCGGGATATTTTTGCTATAAATACCAGTTGAACCCGAGATTTTAATTATCGGAACCATTTCAGCACCTTATTTCTCTCTCCTCCCGCGCGCCCCTCTCCCGATCCCCTTTCGACCGCCGCGCAGAAAAGGCCTCCGCCCGCCGCCGTCCGGCCGCCGTTCAGCGCGTGCCACCCGCCGTTGGAATCGTCTCTTCCAGGCGCTTCTATACATACCAACAATTTGAAGTTTGGTCGAGAATCGAGCTCGGATTTGCCAGAAAAGCGTAGGGTTCGAAAAACTGGATTTCATCCGATTTTTGGGACGCGATTTTGGTATGTTTTTGGTACGATTTTTCTGATGTTTTTGGGGCGTTTTTAAGCTGGTTTTGAGTCGATTATTTCAGACTTTTTGGTTCGAAAATATTGGTTGCAATTTGGTTCGAATTTCAGCTCGATTTCGTGAGTTAGGGTTCGAATTTTGGGGATTTTTGACAAGGAGTGATGATTCTTGTTATGGATTGATTAATTCATGTTGTTGATGCATTATGATGCTTGATTGTGTTCGAAATTGAGGGATTGGATTCGAATTTAGGGCTTGAATCGAAAATTGGGGATTTTGACTTGGGGTTGATGATTTTCGTTGTTAAATTGATTAATTCATGTTTTAGATGAATTATGGTAATTATTTGGGTTGGATTTGTGTGGTGAAGGTTCGAAAATTTGTGGGGTATTCTTGAGCAATTTTCGATATTGGTTATTGTCTCGTGTTGACAATATTTTTGAGGGTTAAGGGTGTGCTTGAGCATGGGTTGCATGATCGTAATTAATTGTGAATTAATTTATCGTGTTAGCACATCGTTCCTCGGAGCATGGAACTCGAGCAAGGTTTGGCTCGGACTTCGGAGATTAAGGTACGTGCGACGTACGAGCATTACTTTACGTGATAGCAATTGTGAAATGCATAATGTGTTGTAATTGCATTAGATGGTTGTGGGTATGGCTATATGCATATATGTGTTGATATATGGGGTACTGGGCCTATATGACTATTGTACGGCATTTGAGATGCCTGAGAATGATCGTGGGATCATGTACTCATTATAAGACATGTGAGATGTCTAGGTATAATGGAAAATTGGTAAAATAAATGCTAGGCATTTGAGCTATCTATGATTGATAGCGAAATTGAGAAATCAGTACTAGATATTGAGATATCTATATTTGTATGTATATTGAACTTGGAATCATTGATTTTTGATACTTGAGAATCAGGCATGCTATGAGTTAAATCAATGTGTTGATTTACTGATTTATGAGATTTGATGAGTTTGATGATTGTGAGAACAGGGACAGTACACGGAATCCCGGATGAGGATGTTGCCATCCAGGGAGTATCATTTAAAATTCATTAATATTTACTTGTGTTGTAAATTATGAATTTCATTATTGTGATTATGAGATTTTGTGTATTGGTATGCTCACCCCGTTGGGGGTTGTCTCTGTTGGGGCAGGTGAACAGGTGCATCGATGGCTGTGGAGCTGAGCTCGAGCTGTTGATTGGATGTACTCCCAGGATCGTGGTACCAGGGCTTGATGGAGCACGGTATCGTATAGAGTACATATATACACCCGAGGGTTTTATACATATTTATGATGCTCGCATGTGAGCACGGTTATGTTTGTATATGGGTTGTATATAAAGGCATGAGCCTTTCTCTCTTTCATTATATGTTGCATGCAATTGTGGTAGAATTGCTAATGATATGAGAGTCGTTAGTGTATTATGTGGGGGTTGAAACCCACTTTTGTCGTCGTATGTGTGGCGTCTTCCCTGGCTGGGAATTTACTTGGTATTGCTGCATTCTGATGAGTATTATGTTTTTCCCTGGCCGGGAATTATGTTATATGTTGTGCTTTTATTTCGGGATAGCTCAATTTACGGGGAGACTCTGCCCAAATTTTTTTATAAAAGTCCACAATGTAAAACGTGGCAAAATGGGGTTGGTAATGGGCAACTCTATGAGTCTATATGTTAGTAGAGATGATCTTATAACGTTGAATATTAAAGGAATTTTGTAAGCATCATTTGAGCTTCCCGATTGACTTTTTATTGAAAGCATGTGCCACACATAATGGTTAATACACTAATTAAGGGTTAAGGGCTTGGGGTCCTTACATTAGTGGTATCAGAGCAGTGGTTAGCTCTTTGGGGCTGTTGAGGGCCTAAAACATGCTGATAGGGATGGGTAGCACATATTTATGCATGATAGTAGCTAGTGTTGTGTGACACAACTATTTTGCTTATGTGCATTTGTGATATGTGATCATAGTGAAACGATTGTATGTCATGACATCTATAGAATCATAATATAACCTGTTGATTATGATTGTGAGTTGTGACACAGGGACAACCAGGTGGAGCATATCGAAATGCATTGGGATACGGGAAGTACTTTGTACTCATAGTTTATGCATTTACTCATTATAATCATATTGTGGGAATATGGATTATTGTATGCTCATGGGTTGTGATTGTTCCTGTAGGAACACTATGATGCGAAAGGCTAAGGCCATGGTTGAAAGACACGAAACGGTAACCTGCATTTTATATACATCATGGATTTATACATTGTGGATGTATGTGTACATGTAGTGATGATTTTAATGCTTTGCCGCCAAATGTCGAAGCGAGGGGTGGGAGCGCCGCATGTCGCATTTGAGCGAGGTGCATTAAAATACACTCATGATGATGTATGTTGGTATATGGATTATGCTTTGTGATGCAGGTATGGATGAAATACTTGGTGAATATCCCATGAGTCATTGTTATGGATGAGTGATGATTTTAAATGCTTGCCGCTATTTATTATTTTGTGCAGCTAAAATGTGAAGCGAGGGGTGGGAGCGCCGCATGTCACATTGAAGCGTGGTTAGCATATGAGGCGAGGAAAGAATATTTGCCGCTAAAATGTGAGGCGAGGGGTGGGAGTACCGCATGTCCATTTAAGCGAGGTTATTCTATGCCGCCTATATGTGAAGCGAGGGGTGGGAGTACCGCATGTTTTATTTGAGCGAGGGGCATTAAAATACACTACCGTGACAATGACTAGGGATCGGCTATATTGACTGGCGATGGTTCTTGCCGCCATGTATATTGATAGTGATGGTTCATGCCGCTATATTGACTGGCGATGGTTCTTGCCGCCATGTATATTGATAGCGATGGTTCATGCCGCTATATTGACTGGCGATGGTTCTTGCCGCCATGTATATTGATAGCGATGGTTCATGCCGCTATATTGACTGGCGATGGTTCTTGCCGCCATGTATATGGATAGCGATGGTTCATTCCGCTATATTGATTGGCGATGGTCCTTGCCGCCGGATATATTGCTAGCGATGCCTCTTTCCGCTATTATGTGGACGATGATTCATGCTCAGGTGTATAGCAAGGTTTCATGCCACTTATTATATGACGAGGTGTCATGCCGTCGATTCTATAGCGATGGATTGTGCCGCTATGTGTTCAGCACAGGATTTTGCCGCCTTCGAGCGATGGGTGCTGACTACGTACTATTATCGAGCGACGGAGACAGGTATGTCGCTATATTGATAGCGATGAGGTATGGCATATTACTTGTGTTAGCATTGTTGTGGATACTATGTGTTGCTATATATATGCCATGTGTTTGACGATGAGATTATGGATGTCGTGTATTGACATGTACCGTCGTATGTTTGACGATGTTAGTTGGATGTCATATGTTGACATATGCCGTCACGGGATGACGATGACATAGTTGATGTCCTATGTAGACGTGTAGCATCATTTTGATGGCTAATACATTTATGTTATGTGTTTAGTCGTATGGTTTGAGTGCCGATGGTGGGCACATGGTAGGGTCTGGGTCACTAGTTGACGAGACCTTTTGTCGAGCAATGATACCCTTGGGTATGCTCGTTGGTTTGGCTAGGGCCAAGTGTTTGGTGGTAAGAGTAGTCATTGAGGAAACTACTCGCTTGTGTTGTGATGTAGAGTAGACATGGTTACACCCACCCTGAGGGTGTGGGATAAGTCTTATCGGACTATGATTGTATCATAAGTGAGCAAGGACACCGGGTTGTCCATTGTACTTGGTACTTTAGAGATATGTTGGGCGATGACCCATTACTCTAACGGTTTGTACGGTATGGCATACCGAGATGGAACACATGGTTTGTTGGTGGGCTTGATTGAGCCTATGGAGACAACGCTTTGCTAGCCAGATATTGGGGGAATGATATAGTGTGATTGTTGGAACCATGATACTACTCGTTGGAATCAAGTTTGGCAAATCGTAAGGTGATACGATGTGGATTGTGGTGGACTCTAGTAGTCACCACGTCATTTGAGGTTGAGGTTGTGCATGCCTCACTGAAACGCGTATACGTTGATGTTAAATCTTGGTGAGACTTGTCCGGGACAGCTCATGATGTTGAAGTACCAACAAGAGAGTCATCAAGTCGTTGTTGACTCGATCTGGTGAATCCGTATATTTGGGATGCAATGGGTGTTATTGTATCCAGTTTTCCGAACAGTGGTTCGAGACTTGTGGATCTCGAGTTCGATGGCACTTCCCTTGTGGGGAAGGAGGTAGTATTAGACCTATTTGGGAATCTTTGAAAGATTCAGTGAGTTGGTACGTGTGGTGTTGATTTTGGGAATCACGCCGTGTTGTTGATCGTCAATTATCATCCTCCACTGAGATGGGAATGACTCAGAATTGACAGTTGTGTTTGGGGCTTAGGGGTATGTTGTAGATACCCGAGCCAAGTGCATTGAGTATGCATGTGATGTCAGTGCTTAGGCAGGTATACCGGTGAGTATACGGATGCCAACTAATGATTTCTTTTTTGTCAAGCATAGAGTATGCTATTTTGGATGGCTAATCTCTGATGAGAGATATTGAACACCTTGAGATTGGGAATCTCCATGGCACGATAAGTTATGAGAAACAATCGTGAAGTTAGTTGACTCCCTTTGAGGAGGGATTATCTTGTGTGGGTTGAGGTGTTCCCTTGTTGGTGTTTCCTCCGAGTTATGCGATAGCCTTCCCAAGTTTGGATTGTTAAATCCTAGGATTGTCAAGGGATGGCAGGAATTCGGATTTATTGGGTGTCGCTGTCGACACAAGCGTTGAGAATGCAATGTGTTTATTGCATGTCCTTCCAGGATTTGAACTCTGTGGAGTCTCGATGGTTTATTTATGATCAGGATGTGATCCTTGGAATATCCGGAGGTGGACATCTTGTGAGATGTCTTTTATGTGAATCTGTGGCCGTGTGTTGCCCAAATTGAGTTGCAGTGATGCGACTGCTCCTTCGATGGAAAAGGTTTGGAAGTGGAAACCAGGTTTGGTATGTGTGCACCGTGGTATACTAGTGTTTCCCTCGTAACGATGTATGTTAGACATCGTGAGTCTTGATAAAGATATCATTGGATGATATCTACGATGGAATCGGGAGTGATTCGAATCCTTGCAGTTTCAGTCGACTAACTGCTTTTGGACTGTTAGCGTTGAGTTGTGCTGACGCTCTTTGACGTTATGATGGATTTGGGAGTCTATTCCACTCCAGAGTTTGACACGAAGTCAACGTTCTCACGGTTGAGGTGTCATTCATGATGCGTTCTTACTAGTGGTATTAGAACGAAGGATGACTGTCCGATCTACGGTCGTAAGTATTGGTTGTTTTGCAGTCATGAGGGACTGACTTTTGGGATGAACCGCATCGAATTACGTTTTGTCTCTTGGGTGATGAGTTGGTGTGGATTTTGGTATGTCGCTCTGTTTCAGAGTTTGATGTGAGTTAAGTATTCTCGAGGTTTTAAGACGATTCTGATATGGTCAGGAATCGAGTTTATGGCTTCATGTTGTTGTGTAGCCTGGGTGTTATGTGATACACCGGTGCTAATTTCGAGGACGAAATTCTTTTAGTGGGGGATATTGTGATGACCTGAGATTAGGGATGTTAATCCCGGAGTGTTAATAACCCGTAAAGTTGTTTTACGTGGCAATTGGAGTTTAATCGCAGTGTTGGGCCTTCTGGGCTCGTCTATTTGAGTAGTTGGGATCGTTGGATCCCGAGGTTGAGATCGTATTCTCATTTCGGTGAAAACCTGTGAGTTGGGTTTTTAGTGTTACTCAGAATCTCGGGTGCTGTGTGTGGGCACCGGTAGGGGGTTTTTGAGTTAGAGAGAGAATTTTTGGAAACAGATGATTTTTAATGAATCATGATGTATTTGTGGGGATATTAGTATTTCGGGGTATTTTTGCTATAAATACCAGTTGAACCCGAGATTTTAATTATCGGAACCATTTCAGCACCTTATTTCTCTCTCCTCCCGCGCGCCCCTCTCCCGATCCCCTTTCGACCGCCGCGCAGAAAAGGCCTCCGCCCGCCGCCGTCCGGCCGCCGCCGTCCGGCCGCCGTTCAGCGCGTGCCACCCGCCGTTGGAATCGTCTCTTCCAGGCGCTTCTATACATACCAACAATTTGAAGTTTGGTCGAGAATCGAGCTCGGATTTGCCAGAAAAGCGTAGGGTTCAAAAACTGGATTTCATCCGATTTTTGGGACGCGATTTTGGTATGTTTTTGGTACGATTTTTCTGATGTTTTTGGGGCGTTTTTAAGCTGGTTTTGAGTCGATTATTTCAGACTTTTTGGTTCGAAAATATTGGTTGCAATTTGGTTCGAATTTCAGCTCGATTTCGTGAGTTAGGGTTCGAATTTTGGGGATTTTTGACAAGGAGTGATGATTCTTGTTATGGATTGATTAATTCATGTTGTTGATGCATTATGATGCTTGATTCTGTTCGAAATTGAGGGATTGGATTCGAATTTAGGGCTTGAATCGAAAATTGGTGATTTTGACTTGGGGTTGATGATTTTCGTTGTTAATTGATTAATTCATGTTTTAGATGAATTATGGTAATTATTTGGGTTGGATTTGTGTGGTGAAGGTTCGAAAATTTGTGGGGTATTCTTGAGCAATTTTCGATATTGGTTATTGTCTCGTGTTGACAATATTTTTGAGGGTTAAGGGTGTGCTTGAGCATGGGTTGCATGATCGTAATTAATTGTGAATTAATTTATCGTGTTAGCACATCGTTCCTCGGAGCATGGAACTCGAGCAAGGTTTGGCTCGGACTTCGGAGATTAAGGTACGTGCGACGTACGAGCATTACTTTACGTGATAGCAATTGTGAAATGCATAATGTGTTGTAATTGCATTAGATGGTTGTGGGTATGGCTATATGCATATATGTGTTGATATATGGGGTACTGGGCCTATATGACTATTGTACGGCATTTGAGATGCCTGAGAATGATCGTGGGATCATGTACTCATTATAAGACATGTGAGATGTCTAGGTATAATGGAAAATTGGTAAAATAAATGCTAGGCATTTGAGCTATCTATGATTGATAGCGAAATTGAGAAATCAGTACTAGATATTGAGATATCTATATTTGTATGTATATTTGTAAGGACCCCGTATACTTAACCCTTGATTAGTGTATTAACCACTATGTGTGGTACATGCTTTCTATAAAATGTCAATCGGGAAGCTCTGATGATACTTAATCATTGCCTGTCAATGATTGACTCATATGTTTGCCCTTTACCAACCCCTTGGTGCCACTTTTCACATTGTAAACTTTTATAAAAATTTGGGCAGAGTCTCCCCATAAATAGAGCTATCCCGAAAAAAAGAGCACAGCATATAACATAATTCCCGGCCAGGGAACACATAATACTCAGCAGAAAGCAGTAATGCAAGTAAATTCCCAGCCAGGGAAGACACCACACATATGACGACAAAGGTGGGTTTCAACACCCACATAATACACCAATGACTCTCTTATCATTTAGCAATTCTACCTCTAATTGCATGCAACATAGAATGAAAGAGAGAAAGGCTCATGCCTTTACATACAACCCATATACAAGTATAATCGTGCTCACATGCGAGCATCATGAATATGTATAAAACCATCATGGGTATATGGGTACTCTATACGATACCGTGCTCCATCAAGCCCTGGTACCGCAATCCTGGGAGTACATCCAATCAACAGCTCGAGCTCATCTCCAAAGCCATCGATGTACCTGTTCACCTGTCCCAACAGAGACAGCCCCCCAACGGGGTGAGCATACCAATTCCACAATTTCATAATCATAATGACATAGTACATAATTTACGAAAATGTAAATATTGTGGAACATATATGATACTTCCTGGATGGTATCATCCTCATCATAGCGTACCCCTGTAATAACCCTGTTCTCAAAACAGATAAATCATCAAATCTTGAATATGCAGTTAATCATCATATTGGTTAACCCTAGCCAGTCTCAAATCAGTAACCTTTCATAACATCTTACTTTATTTGGCAATGATTGGTAACATTTCATAACATCATTTCATAACATCGTTTCATAACATCGTTTCATAACATCTTTTCATAACATCTTTTCATAACATCTTACTTAATTTAGCAATAATTAGCAACATTTCATAACATCATTTCATAACATCTTTTCATAACATCTTTCATAACATCTTACTTAATTTAGCAATAATTAGCAACATTTCATAACATCATTTCATAACATCTTTTCATAACATCTTACTTAATCTAGCAATTATCATAATTCTAGATATCATATTGAGATTTCCTTAACTTCCGATACTGGTTAATCACTTCTCTGATTAACTACGTCTCTGTTCCTATTATTACCCATAGGGAAATAAAATACAGATATCCTAGATATCTAATCAAATACCACATTCTCATTTCTTACTTCAAGGTAACGTCATACTATGGGTGTTTGCTCCGTAGCAACCACACCTCATCATTGGCTCGCTTCATAGCGGCACTGAGCATTCCACCATGTGAAACAGCATATCGTAACCAAGTCCAGATACCATCATAGTAAAACATATCATATATCTTAAATCATGCATCATACTTGTAAAACATCATTTAAACTATGCTCGTACGCTAATCGTACCTTAAATCCTCGAAGTCCGAGCCAAACCTTGCTCGAGTTCCATGCCCTGAGGAACGATGTGCTAAAACGATAAATAATTCACAATTATTTACGAACATGTAACACATGCTCAAGCACATTCATAACCCTCAAAATATTGTCAACACACGACAATAAATCATTTAAAAGACCCGGGGCAGGGTACATGCAGGGAGGGAAAACGAATGCGATAATATCGAAAATTGTTCAAGAACATCCTACAAAATTCGAACCCTAAACTCACAATTCGAACCCAACCAGCATCATAATACACCTAAGATGTGAATTAAACCATCAATGGCAAGAATCATCACCTTTGCCAAAAACCCCCAATAATTCGAAAATTAAACCCTACGAAATTGGGGAAATTCGAACCATAACATCTTAATTCGATCCCACTTAAGCATCATAATTCATTTAAGCATGAATAAATCGAATCCTAACAAGAATTATCATCCTCATGCCAACAATCCCCAAAATCGAACATAAATCCCCCACACATCATGAAATTCGAACCAACCTCCACAAATTCGAACTCAATCCTCAAAATTCGAACATATTAATTCACAATAGGTAGGGAAAATACATCATAAGCATGGAAAAGGGGTAAGGAACGTTACCCAACGAAATCGGAAGCAAAATCGGACGAAATCCGATGAACCCTAGAAATTGGGGATCGCCGCTCTTTCTCAAAATTCGACCTCAAATCGCGATGAAACTTTCAATTGCCGGAGGGGAAATGAGCGCCTGGACGAGACGAAGCCGTGGGTAGGTCGGACGCGCCGATCGGCGGCGGGACGGCGGCGGCCGAAGCGCTTTTGCGCGCGGGCAGGGGCTGGCAGCGGGAGATCGCGCGCGGGGGAGGAGAAGAAGATTTGGGGCTGAAAATGAAATAAATTCTAAAATTTTGGGTTAAATGGTATTTATAGCAAAAATACCCCGAAAAATTAATAGCCCCACAAATACATCATGATTCCTTAAAAATCATCTGTTTTCAAAACTTCTCTCTCTAACTCCAAAACCCCCTACCGGTGCTCACATAGCACCCGAGATTCCGAGACACATCAAAAACCCAACTCTTAGGTTTTTCACCGTAATGTGAATACAATCTCAACCTCTGGATCCAACGATCCCAACTACCCAATTAAACGAGCCCAGAAGGCCCAACATCGCGATTAAACTCCAAATCGCCACGTAAAACCACTTTAGGGAGTATTAACACTACGGGATTAACACCTATAATCCCTGGTCATCACAATATCCCCCACTAAAAGAATTTCGTCCTCGAAATTAGCACTGGTGTATCACGTAACACCCAGGCCACCCAACAACATGAAGCCACAACCTCGATTCTTGACCATATCAGAATTGTCTTAATAAACGTGAGGATACTTACCTCTCATCAAACTCTGAAACAGAGCGACATACCAAAACCAACATATCACCCAAGAGGCAAAACGTACCTCGATGCGGGTCGTCCCAAAAGTCAGTCTCTCATGACTGCAAAACAACCAATACTTACGGCTGTAGACCGGACAGTCATCCTTAGTTCTAATACAACTAGTAAGAACGCATCCTGACTGACACCTCAACCGTGAGAATGTTGACCTCGTGTCAAACTCTGGGGTGGAATAAACTTCCAAATCCATCATAACGTCAAAGAGCGTCAGCACAGCTCAACGCTAATAATCCAAAGGCAGTTAGTCAACTGAAACTGTAAGGATTCGAATCGTTCCTGATTCCATCGTAGATTTCATTCCTTGACATCTCTTATCATGACTCACGATGTCCAACATACATCGTTACGAGGGAAACACTAGTATTCCACGGTGTACACATAACAAACCTGGTTTCCACTTTCAAACCTCCTCTATCGAAGGAGCAGTCGCATCATTGCAACTCAAATACATGGATTCTCAGATCGAATCAACGACGACTTGACGACTCTCTCGTTGGTACTTCACGTCATGAGCTGTCCCAGACAAGTCTCCCCAAGATTTAAACATAAACATATATACGTTTCTGTGAGGCATACTCAACCTCAACTTCAAATGACGTGGTGACTACCAGAGTTCACCACAATCCACTTTGTATCACCTTACGATTTGCCAAACTTGGTTCCAACGAGCAGTATAACGGCTCTAGCAAGCCCATCATGGTGCTGCACACACGCGGCAGACAAACTAATCGCTGTCTCACTAGGTTCACCTCAAACCTACCAATCAGATGGACGTTTCCACACGGCATACCATACCATGGGAAGAACAATCAATAGAGTAGTGGGTCTTTACCCAACATTCCTCCAATGCTGATATACCCTGGACACTTCAATGTCCCCATGTACTTAACATAACCTGATCCTACTCCCTTAGGACCCATCTTACATCCTCATGGGTGGTGTGACCATGTCTACCACATGTCATATCAATAGAAAGCGAGTAATTCCTCCACGATTACTCCTATCGTCAAAAACATGGCCAAAAAGCCAATCCAACGAGCATACCTCAAGGGTATCACCACTCGTAATATGATTGCCTCAAACAATGTCTGCGGTACAATCACATGTACAACGTGTCCATCCATTCTTCGAGCAACCCGCTCGGTATAAGGGTCACGTCAATCGGTGACGCACACGTCTCCTTGTGCCCGACACAGGCACCCAAGGCATACAACTGAAAACGTATACTTAACGCATTGCTCATCGTAACGATGATGCATGTCTAATAAGACATCTCCTGCACTATCGTCATCGCCATCCCGTGACGACACATGCCCACTCATGGCATCTAAGGTATCGTCAACTAGTGACGGTACAAGTCAACAATGACATCTAAATGACCCAGTCAACTCGTGACGGTCCATGTACATCAACATATATCATTCATCATCATGCTAGTAAAATAGTCACAATAAAACATGTATAACAACGCATGCCAGCTATAATAATGCTAAATAGAATAGCAATATCTCATACCTCATCGCTAACAAGATAGCGGCATACCTATCTCCGTCGCTCCATAATAATACGTAATCAGCACCCATCGCTCGAAGGCGGCCAAAATCCTGTGCTGAATATATAGCGGTACAGTCCATCGCTATAGAATCGACGGCATGATACCTCGTCATATAATAGGTGGCATGAAACCTCGCTATACACCTGAGCATGAATCATCGTCCACATAATAGCGGAAAGAGGCATCGCTATCAATACATCTGGCGGAAAGAACCATCGCCAATCAATATAGCGGAATGAGGCATCGCTATCATACATCTGGCGGAAAGAACCATCGCCAATCAATATAGCGGAATGAGGCATCGCTATCGTACATCTGGCGGAAGAACCATCGCCAATCAATATAGCGGAATGAGGCATCGCTATCATACATCTGGCGGAAAGAACCATCGCCAATCAATATAGCGGAATGAGGCATCGCTATCGTACATCTGGCGGAAGAACCATCGCCAATCAATATAGCGGAATGAAGCATCGCTATCATACATCTGGCGGAAAGAACCATCGCCAGTCCTCATAAAAGAATGAGTCATCGTAAATCCTCATAATAATATCGTATGGCCTCTTACCATATGGGGCACCTTACCCCGTGGCACCTTACCACAATAACATCGCATGGCTACTTACCATGTGGGGCACCTTACCCCGTGGCACCTTACCACAATAACATCGCATGGCTACTTACCATGTGGGGCACCTTACCCCGTGGCACCTTACCACAATAACATCGCATGGCTACTTACCATGTGGGGCACCTTACCCCGTGGCACCTTACCACAATAACATCGCATGGCTACTTACCATGTGGGGCACCTTACCCCGTGGCACCTTACCACAATAACATCGCATGGCTACTTACCATGTGGGGCACCTTACCCCGTGGCACCTTACCACAATATCGTATAATCATCATCATATATAAACATCGTATGCACATCATCATATAAACATCATATGCACATCATCATATAAACATCGTATAAACATCATCATATAAACATCATATAAACATCATCATTATAATCTTATTCCTCATAATCATCATCATAATCATTATCATAAACATCATATCATCTTTACTTGTCATAAGCATTATCATAACTTACTTATCATTATCATCATCATAAACATCTTATCATCTTTACTCATCGTAAACATCATCATAACTTACTTATCATTATCATCATCATAGACATCTTATCATCTTTACTTATCGTAAACATTATCATAACTTACTTATCATTATCATCATCATAAACATCTTATCATCTTTACTTATCGTAAACATTATCATAACTTACTTATCATTATCATCATCATAGACATCTTATCATCTTTACTTATCGTAAACATTATCATAACTTACTTATCATTATCATCATCATAAACATCTTACCATCTTTACTTATCGTAAACATTATCATAACTTACTTATCATTATCATCATCATAAACATCTTATCATGTAAACATCGTATAAGCCTCATTGTATAAACATCGTATAACATCATCGTATACACATCATCATCTCATCGTGAATACTCATGTAATAAAAGCACAGTTGTAGTATAAGGATGTGTGTTACCGTCCGATGCCCGTACGTCTCTTACGTACATTCCTTGCTTGAACATTACATGAACAAACGCATTAGTATATTCAATACTAATTGAGACCATACCGAAGTATTCCACTGTCGGTGGTCTACTTAGTCTGTCCTCGGACAATACGTCATATCTTTCTTTTCCCTGATTTTCTTCCAAAATCAGATTCCTTGGCACGTAGCATATAGAGTGTTAGACATCGCTATTAATGCCATCCTATCGTGTTCCACACGATTCCTGCAACCACAATGGTTAGCAATACCACTTTCATATCATATAAGCACATAAACAATTAGTCATGTCGTATAACATTAATGCCATCATGCATAAATATGTGCTATCAATAACTTCCTAGGCCCTTAACAGCCCCAATGAGCAACCACTGCTCTGATACCACTAATGTAAGGACCCCGTATACTTAACCCTTGATTAGTGTATTAACCACTATGTGTGGTACATGCTTTCTATAAAATGTCAATCGGGAAGCTCTGATGATACTTAATCATTGCCTGTCAATGATTGACTCATATGTTTGCCCTTTACCAACCCCTTGGTGCCACTTTTCACATTGTAAACTTTTATAAAAATTTGGGCAGAGTCTCCCCATAAATAGAGCTATCCCGAAAAAAAGAGCACAGCATATAACATAATTCCCGGCCAGGGAACACATAATACTCAGCAGAAAGCAGTAATGCAAGTAAATTCCCAGCCAGGGAAGACACCACACATATGACGACAAAGGTGGGTTTCAACACCCACATAATACACCAATGACTCTCTTATCATTTAGCAATTCTACCTCTAATTGCATGCAACATAGAATGAAAGAGAGAAAGGCTCATGCCTTTACATACAACCCATATACAAGTATAATCGTGCTCACATGCGAGCATCATGAATATGTATAAAACCATCATGGGTATATGGGTACTCTATACGATACCGTGCTCCATCAAGCCCTGGTACCGCAATCCTGGGAGTACATCCAATCAACAGCTCGAGCTCATCTCCAAAGCCATCGATGTACCTGTTCACCTGTCCCAACAGAGACAGCCCCCCAACGGGGTGAGCATACCAATTCCACAATTTCATAATCATAATGACATAGTACATAATTTACGAAAATGTAAATATTGTGGAACATATATGATACTTCCTGGATGGTATCATCCTCATCATAGCGTACCCCTGTAATAACCCTGTTCTCAAAACAGATAAATCATCAAATCTTGAATATGCAGTTAATCATCATATTGGTTAACCCTAGCCAGTCTCAAATCAGTAACCTTTCATAACATCTTACTTTATTTGGCAATGATTGGTAACATTTCATAACATCATTTCATAACATCGTTTCATAACATCGTTTCATAACATCTTTTCATAACATCTTTTCATAACATCTTACTTAATTTAGCAATAATTAGCAACATTTCATAACATCATTTCATAACATCTTTTCATAACATCTTTTCATAACATCTTACTTAATTTAGCAATAATTAGCAACATTTCATAACATCATTTCATAACATCTTTTCATAACATCTTACTTAATCTAGCAATTATCATAATTCTAGATATCATATTGAGATTTCCTTAACTTCCGATACTGGTTAATCACTTCTCTGATTAACTACGTCTCTGTTCCTATTATTACCCATAGGGAAATAAAATACAGATATCCTAGATATCTAATCAAATACCACATTCTCATTTCTTACTTCAAGGTAACGTCATACTATGGGTGTTTGCTCCGTAGCAACCACACCTCATCATTGGCTCGCTTCATAGCGGCACTGAGCATTCCACCATGTGAAACAGCATATCGTAACCAAGTCCAGATACCATCATAGTAAAACATATCATATATCTTAAATCATGCATCATACTTGTAAAACATCATTTAAACTATGCTCGTACGCTAATCGTACCTTAAATCCTCGAAGTCCGAGCCAAACCTTGCTCGAGTTCCATGCCCTGAGGAACGATGTGCTAAAACGATAAATAATTCACAATTATTTACGAACATGTAACACATGCTCAAGCACATTCATAACCCTCAAAATATTGTCAACACACGACAATAAATCATTTAAAAGACCCGGGGCAGGGTACATGCAGGGAGGGAAAACGAATGCGATAATATCGAAAATTGTTCAAGAACATCCTACAAAATTCGAACCCTAAACTCACAATTCGAACCCAACCAGCATCATAATACACCTAAGATGTGAATTAAACCATCAATGGCAAGAATCATCACCTTTGCCAAAAACCCCCAATAATTCGAAAATTAAACCCTACGAAATTGGGGAAATTCGAACCATAACATCTTAATTCGATCCCACTTAAGCATCATAATTCATTTAAGCATGAATAAATCGAATCCTAACAAGAATTATCATCCTCATGCCAACAATCCCCAAAATCGAACATAAATCCCCCACACATCATGAAATTCGAACCAACCTCCACAAATTCGAACTCAATCCTCAAAATTCGAACATAATAATTCACAATAGGTAGGGAAAATACATCATAAGCATGGAAAAGGGGTAAGGAACGTTACCCAACGAAATCGGAAGCAAAATCGGACGAAATCCGATGAACCCTAGAAATTGGGGATCGCCGCTCTTTCTCAAAATTCGACCTCAAATCGCGATGAAACTTTCAATTGCCGGAGGGGAAATGAGCGCCTGGACGAGACGAAGCCGTGGGTAGGTCGGACGCGCCGATCGGCGGCGGGACGGCGGCGGCCGAAGCGCTTTTGCGCGCGGGCAGGGGCTGGCAGCGGGAGATCGCGCGCGGGGGAGGAGAAGAAGATTTGGGGCTGAAAATGAAATAAATTCTAAAATTTTGGGTTTAAATGGTATTTATAGCAAAAATACCCCGAAAAATTAATAGCCCCACAAATACATCATGATTCCTTAAAAATCATCTGTTTTCAAAACTTCTCTCTCTAACTCCAAAACCCCCTACCGGTGCTCACATAGCACCCGAGATTCCGAGACACATCAAAAACCCAACTCTTAGGTTTTTCACCGTAATGTGAATACAATCTCAACCTCTGGATCCAACGATCCCAACTACCCAATTAAACGAGCCCAGAAGGCCCAACATCGCGATTAAACTCCAAATCGCCACGTAAAACCACTTTAGGGAGTATTAACACTACGGGATTAACACCTATAATCCCTGGTCATCACAATATTGAACTTGGAATCATTGATTTTTGATACTTGAGAATCAGGCATGCTATGAGTTAAATCAATGTGTTGATTTACTGATTTATGAGATTTGATGATTGTGAGAACAGGGACAGTACACGGAATCCCGGATGAGGATGTTGCCATCCAGGGAGTATCATTTAAAATTCATTAATATTTACTTGTGTTGTAAATTATGAATTTCATTATTGTGATTATGAGATTTTGTGTATTGGTATGCTCACCCCGTTGGGGGCTGTCTCTGTTGGGGCAGGTGAACAGGTGCATCGATGGCTGTGGAGCTGAGCTCGAGCTGTTGATTGGATGTACTCCCAGGATCGTGGTACCAGGGCTTGATGGAGCACGGTATCGTATAGAGTACATATATACACCCGAGGGTTTTATACATATTTATGATGCTCGCATGTGAGCACGGTTATGTTTGTATATGGGTTGTATATAAAGGCATGAGCCTTTCTCTCTTTCATTATATGTTGCATGCAATTGTGGTAGAATTGCTAATGATATGAGAGTCGTTAGTGTATTATGTGGGGGTTGAAACCCACTTTTGTCGTCGTATGTGTGGCGTCTTCCCTGGCTGGGAATTTACTTGGTATTGCTGCATTCTGATGAGTATTATGTTTTTCCCTGGCCGGGAATTATGTTATATGTTGTGCTTTTATTTCGGGATAGCTCAATTTACGGGGAGACTCTGCCCAAATTTTTTTATAAAAGTCCACAATGTAAAACGTGGCAAAATGGGGTTGGTAATGGGCAACTCTATGAGTCTATATGTTAGTAGAGATGATCTTATAACGTTGAATATTAAAGGAATTTTGTAAGCATCATTTGAGCTTCCCGATTGACTTTTTATTGAAAGCATGTGCCACACATAATGGTTAATACACTAATTAAGGGTTAAGGGCTTGGGGTCCTTACAAAACGTAACCCCCCGGGTCATGCCTATCATGTGACTAAGCATTTCATCGTGATAATTAATTTCAACACGTAAATCAATTATCCACATAATTAATCACATAAACATAATTAGTGCCTTAATTGCAATTAATCATTTCGGGGACATCACATTACTCCCCTACTTATAAGATTTCGTCCTCGAAATCGCATGCACTTACCCCAAAAGAAACTAACCATAAATCACATACCAGATAATAGTTCCGGGTAGTGCTGTACCATATGCCGCTCCGTCTCCCACGTAGCCTCCTCGACACCCCGACGATCCCACTGAACTTTGACCATCGGTATAACTTGACTTCGTAATCTGCGATCCTCACGATCTAGAATTCTGACCGGTCGTTCAACGTAGGATACATCTGAATCCAACTGCACTTCAGTAGGCTGTAAAACATGCGACGGATCTGGCTCATATTTTCGTAACATAGAAACGTGAAAAACATCATGAATCCCAGATAAAGACGGCGGTAGAGCCAAACGGTAGGCCAAAGTACCGATACGCTGCAATACTTCATATGGACCAACATACCTCGGGGATAACTTCCCCCGCATACCAAGACGAACTACACCCCTGAAGGGTGAGATTTTCAAGAAGTCCATGTCTCCTACTTGGAATTCCAGCGGTCGTCGCCGCTTATTGGCATAGGCCGCTTGCCTATCCTGGGCCGCTTTCATCTTTTGGCGTATCAACTTTATCTTGTCTTACATATCCTTAATCATATCCGGTCCTCCGACCGCTTTACTAGTCAAGTCCTCCCAATACAGCGGTGACCTACATCGTCGTCCGTAAAGAGCTTCAAAAGGAGTTATTTGAATGCTCGTCTTATAGCTGCTAATATAGGAGAACTCCATCATTGGCACTGAATCTTGCCACGGAGTATCAAACTCCTAAGCACATGCCCTCGACATGTCCTCGAGCGTCTGAAGAGTACGCTCTGTCTGGCCGTCTGACTGAGGGTGATAAGCTGTACTCAGCATCACTTCTGTGCCCAAAGCTGTCTGAAGACCCTCCCAGAAATGTGGAGTAAACCTTGGGTCTCTGTTAGACACAATCGAGACTGGAACCCCATGCAACCTCACCACATCCCGCACATATAATTGGGTCATCTTTAGGTACGCAAAAGTCATACAGTAGGGGATGAAGTGAGCTACCTTCGTTAGCCTATCCACAATCACCCAGATCGCATCAAATCCAGAGGCCGTCCTTGGTAAGTGGGTCACAAAGTCCATAATGATATGCCTCCACTTCCACTTGGGTACCTTCAAGCTCTTCAGCTCGCCACCAGGCCTCTGCCTTTCTGCCTTTACCTGTTGGCAGATCAAACATCTTTTAACGAAAGCGATCACATCGTGCTTCATGCGTCTCCACCAGAACTGACCACTTAGGTCCTTATACATTTTCCTTCCTCCTGGGTGGATATTGAACCGACTACTATGAGCCCGTTCCGATATTCCTTTAAGAAACTCCGACATATCTGGGACTACCCATCGGTTGCCCAGCCTCAAGGAATCATTTTCTGCCATTCTGAACTTTGGTGGCTGTCCTCGAAGTACTAAAAACGACCACCTCTGAACCTCATCATCTGACCTCTGGGCTTTCCTAATAGCCTCAAATAAGTCTGGCTCAGCCAACAAGGTCGACACTCGCACCGGCGACGTGTCCACATCAAAATCATAGCCCAAATGGCAACAAGAGGTCATCATAGCTGATAAATTCATGACATCCATCTTCTTTGTCGCATATTCATCTCAGCCTGTGTGAACAAAACTCCAGGCTCTTATGGTCCGTGTAGATGGTAAACGATGTACCATGTAAGTAATGCCTCCAAATCTTCAAGGCAAATATAACGGCTGCCAGCTCCAAATCATGGACTGGGTATCTATCCTCATGTGGTTGTAACCGCCTCGATGCATAAGCCACCACATGCTTATCTTGCATCAACACACAGTCCAAACCCTGCAGTGATCCATTCGTGTACAAGGCAACCCTCTTATTCTCAGAAGGAATCACCAACATAGGTGTCGTAATCAAACGACGCTTCAATTCTTGGAAGCTTTCCTCACAAGCTTCGGACCAATAGAACGACACTCCTTTCTGAGTCAGCTGTGCCAGGGGTCTGGCAATCCCTAAGGATCTGGAGTACTGTTCTCAAGTGCTTTACGTGTTCCTCTTCAGTTCGAGAGTAAATAAGCACATCGTCCATGAAAAACTATGACGAACTGATCCAAACAGGGTTCGAGCACCCTGTCCATCAGGCTCATAAAACAGCTGGGGCATTCGTCACCCTAAAAGGCATGACTAAGAATCCGTAGTGCCCACATCTAGTCCTGGAAGCTGTCTTTTGTACATCATCCTCTCGAACTCGAATCTGATGATACTCCGACCTCAGATCGATCTTACTGTAGAGCCTCGTACTATGCAGCTGATCAAACAAATCATTAATCCCCGGAAGCGGATACTTATTCTTCATCACGGCTTTGTTCAGTTGTCTAAAATCGATGCACATCCGCATTGAACCATCTTTCTTCTTAACAAACAAAACTGGCGCACCCCAGGGCGATACGCTAGGGCGTATATAGCCCTTATCGAGGAGCTCTTGCAACTGAACCTTTAACTCCCTTAGCTCCGCTGGTGCCATCCTATACGGGGCACGAGAAATTGTAGACGTCCCTGGTAGTAACTTAATCCCAAACTCGACCTCTCTCGTCGGTGGGAATCCGGGAATCTCTTTCGGAAATACATCAGGAAACACCGCCACTACGGGCACATCCTCAACCTTTAACTCTTTCCTCTTTTCAGTAATATCAACAGTATAAATGAGATATCCTTTATGGTCTCGTTCCAATAACTGTGCCATCTTGACAGCAGATGGTAACGGAATCCTTGAACAGGAACCATCCTCATAAGATGTCCATTGGACCCTCATATCAGACCTGAATCAGACAGTCTTTGTCTGTAGTCCACAACTGCCTGATACTTGTTCAGCACCTCGATGCCCACAATGCATTCGAAGTCTGGCATTCCCAGAACAATCAAGTCTATCCTCAGCTCGTTACCCTCAAAATAAATGAGGTCGTCATAGACAATCTGATCAGTCATCAAACTTCTTCTAGCGGGTGTCGAGACTACAAGAGGCATGGGCGACGGAGAAGTGCATATGAAATCGCATCACTTACTTCAGCATTTTCTGCCATACTGCAAGACAAGGGTTAACAACAATACCAAAAGCAGTTCATATAATACCTCGTTAGATAAATAAAACATGTTAGCATAGCATCCCATACTTCATATGTAACATATGCACACAACATGTTTACAAGTAAGCACCTAGCCAACTTATTGCTAAGGCTACCCTTCGCTCATTCCCGGGTTATCTAACCACTGATCTGATACCACTAATGTAGGGTCTTCCTACCTTAACATCATCTTAATACACAATTTATGGACTAAACAAGCATTAACAACGTCTTAGGGTTCCGATTGTAGCTTTGAGCTAAAAAGATTTCAGGCCAACAATGAAATTTCAAAACTTAACTCATTACATTCTCAATAATGAATGTTAAAGCGATAGAATTATACTACTTCTAGGGTAGAGACTATCCAAAAGTCCTGTATCCTATCTTCTTTCATGCTCCTTTTAGCTCACTGCCTCAACCCGACCCTTAGCCCTTCGGTCCAAAAGTGTACCTACAGGAACAACCCATCATGAGCATGTACATCGTTACTTAACATCATAAGGCGATGGCATATAAATAAATGCATGAAAATAATTGGTAACGTATACTTCCTGGTTAATCGCATTAACCCTCTTTGGTTGTCCCTGTTTCATAGCCGTGCATATAATCATTAATTCTTGACATGAATGATTAAAATCATCATCTTATAATATTATCATCATATAAGCATCATCATTTTATAAATATCATCATCTTATAACATCATCATCATGTAAGCATCATCATCTTATAGCATCATCATCTTATAACATCATCATCATCTTATAGCATCATCATCTCATAACATCATCATCTTATAACATCATCCTCATCTTATAACATCATCATCCTATAGCATCATCATCATATAAGCATCGTCATCTTATAACATCATCATCTTATAACATCATCATATTATAGCATCATCATCATATAGCATCATCATCATATAGCATCGTCATCATATAAGCATCGTCATCTTATAGCATCATCATCTTATGACATCATCATCTTATAGCATCATCATCATATAACATCATCATCATATAGGATCGTCATCATATAAGCATCGTCATCTTATAGCATCATCATCTTATAAATATGACAGTAAATGTACAAAATCATAGTTAAGTAAACATGCGGGTTATTCGTCAGTTTCTTTTTGTTGACCCTGATTCACATTCGTGCATATGGGCATCTTACCCCATCGTATGGCATCTTACCATATCATAACATCGTGTGGCATCTTACCACGTGGGCATCTTACCCTATCGTATGGCATCTTACCATATCATAATATCGTGTGGCATCTTACCACGTAATAACATCGTATGGCCTCTTACCATATGGGCATCTTACCCCGTGGCATCTTACCACATAATAACATTGTATGGCATCTTACCATATGGGCATCTTACCTCGTGGCATCTTACCACATAATAACATCGTATGGCCTCTTACCATATGGGCATCTTACCCTTTTTATAAACATCGTATAACATCTTTATAAACTTACTTATCATATCATCTTCACAAACATCATCATCTTAAACTTATTTATCACAATCACCATCATAAACATCATCATCATAACTTACTTATCACAATCGTCATCATAATCATCATAAATACTCATGCAATCAATGCATAGTCAGAGTTAGGAGTGTGTTACCGTCCGATGCCCGCACGCTTCTTACGTACCTTAATTCCAAAAGTTGAGAAATTGAAGAACTCTATCTTCTCGATGTTGTTGGCACCTGGGATGGTTCCACACAACCATACAAATCGATATTAGAAGCTAAACAATAGCCAAATACCAAAAATTCATCAAAAAAACATCATTTGCCTTGTTTTAAACAGCGGCGATCGATCGCTGCACGAGGCGGTCGATCGCCTCACTTTTTGCCCTGCGGCGATCGATCGCTTCATTTCAGGCGATCGATCGCCTGCTACGTGAAATGGCTACTGGCCATCGGCGATCGATCGCCTCATTTCAGGCGATCGATCGCCACCTGCTGGTGCGCGAATTTTCGCCATTTTTGTACATTTTTCGAGCTCATCCTCATACCTTACAAAACCAAACTTTCCTACAACATCAACAACATCATAACCCACTAAAACCCATACAAAACACTTCAAAAATCATACCCCAACAACATACAACACATACCCAACCAAACTGATATGAGAATCATGAAGAGCTTCAAATAAACATACAAGTCCAAAATCAAGAGCATGTATTCTACATAATGTTTTGCATCATCATTGTATTCATATTTAGTGATTGTGCTAGTTTGGATTGAATTAGATATTAGTAGGCTTTTATTTAAGTTATTATCATGTTATTTTTGAATTATGCTTGATGGGCTAAGAAAAATGTTGTATTGAGCTTGTTATGAGCCCATTAGGTAATGGAAAGTCAATGAGTCCTATAATACTTGTATTCAATCATTTTAATGAGAGATATACAACAACATTCATCCAAAAAAAGTGTCCTTTTGCCTTGTGGAGAGTTTTCTCTCATGGATCCAAGTGATCCCATTCTTGGAACTTATCAAGGAGTATTCCTTGTGGCGTTCGTCATTTGATACCGAGGTTCCTACTTTTCTAAGTAGTGGGTCGAGGTGCGTCATGTTGATACCGAGGTTCCTACTTTTCTAAGTAGTGGGTCAAGGTGCATGTTGAAACCTTTGTTTCTTGCTTCGTGTTAAGCGATGGGTCGAGGTGCGATTTTACATACCAAGGTTCTTGTCTCAATTGTAGACAACGGGTCAAGGTTCGAATCATATACCGAGGTTCTTGCTTGGATAAGCAATGGGTAGGGGTTAATTTTGTTAGTTGAGTCGTTTTGTTCTTTGTGTTGGGTCAATAAATCGTTTTTATTTGTCAATTCCGTGTCTTTTGCTTGATTTTTAAGTCCTTGGCAAAACAAGAGTTTGAAATACTATCCTCGCGTGTCATTGAATCTTGAGGGTCGTATCATTTGGTATCAGAGCCTTGGTTTTTAAAAATCAAGCGCCTTCTTTGAGTCTTCTTGTCGTCATTTTTTTCTCACAATCTTTGTTTCGTCGAGTCTTTGATTCATCCCTTAGTTCGTTTTGTTTGTTATTTATGTTTCGTGTCAAAAAAAAAAAAGAGTGTCAAAACTCCTTAAAAAAAAAAAAAGGTGAATTTTCGTCCAAGAAATATGTGATATTTTTGAAATGTATGTAAATGGGTTTTTCAAGAGTTTTGAGTAAGAAAATCTATCATAAATTTTATTAACTTCAAATAGGATTCTTGATTGATTTTTTTTCCTTATTTTGGGCTCTAAATTTCCTAAATTATATATCTTTTCAATCTTATCACATATTATAATCCCATGTCTATTTTTTACCATTCCTTCCATTCTTTGTGTAATTTTTGTCCAAATTTTCAATTAGGGTCCTAGAGCTTTGATCTTTTCAATTGTTATCCAACTAGGTCATAAAGTTGCAATTAGATCCCTCAAATTTTATTCTACAATTTGGTTCCTAAACTTCCAAGTTATTACAATCTCATTCTTTATGTTGGGAGGATAAGATGTGAACATTGAAGCATAAACAAGATTTGAGGACAAATCTTTTTCAAAGAAAGGGAGAATGATATGAGAATCATGAAGAGCTTCAAATAAACATACAAGTCCAAAATCAAGAGCATGGATTCTACATAATGTTTGCATCATCATTGTATTCATATTTAGTGATTGTGCTAGTTTGGATTGAATTAGATATTAGTAGGCTTTTATTTAAGTTATTATCATGTTATTTTTGAATTATGCTTGATGGGCTAAGAAAAATGTTGTATTGAGCTTGTTATGAGCCCATTAGGTAATGGAAAGTCAATGAGTCCTATAATACTTGTATTCAATCATTTTAATGAGAGATATACAACAACATTCATCCAAAAAAAGTGTCCTTTTGCCTTGTGGAGAGTTTTCTCTCATGGATCCAAGTGATCCCATTCTTGGAACTTATCAAGGAGTATTCCTTGTGGCGTTCGTCATTTGATACCGAGGTTCCTACTTTTCTAAGTAGTGGGTCGAGGTGCGTCATGTTGATACCGAGGTTCCTACTTTTCTAAGTAGTGGGTCAAGGTGCATGTTGAAACCTTTGTTTCTTGCTTCGTGTTAAGCGATGGGTCGAGGTGCGATTTTACATACCAAGGTTCTTGTCTCAATTGTAGACAATGGGTCAAGGTTCGAATCATATACCGAGGTTCTTGCTTGGATAAGCAATGGGTCGCGTGTCATTGAATCTTGAGGGTCGTATCACAAACCCACATAAATCACATCAAAATCATCACATTTCAAATCCAAACTTCATAAAAACTTTAGGATTGGTTCCATACCTCTTGAGGATCCAAAATCTTACTAAGATTTCAACAAATGGAGAGTGTGCAAGGATTTCTCCTCCTCCTCCTTGGCTTGGACGAAAATGGGATGAAAATGATAGGTTGGGATGAATTTGGGGATTTAAGAGTGAAAAGGTAAAGTGAGGGGGAGAGGGTATAGTGGGGTATATGGGTTAATTGATTTGTACCCAAAAATTAACATGATGTATAAAATACCCCAACATGGTATTTTAAAAGCATTTTACAAAAATGCAACCAACTTCATTAAATCCATACTTTCCTCATAATTAACAATCAACACAATTAAATCATGTTAACACCCCATTTTCTATCATGCATAACATGCACCTTGAAACGTAACCCCACGGGTCATGCCTATCATGTGACTAAGCATTTCATCGTGATAATTAATTTCAACACGTAAATCAATTATCCACATAATTAATCACATAAACATAATTAGTGCCTTAATTGCAATTAATCATTTCGGGGACATCACAGTTCCAAAAGTGGAGATGTCGTGGGACTTTATCTCCTTTGTTGTGTGGCTACCTGGGATGGTTCTACACCATTTATATGAATCCATGTTAGAAGCCAATAAATGACCCATTACCAAAAACATCATCATTTAGAACAAAATCCCAAAACCAACATTTTATGCCTTGCAATCGATCGGTCCCCAAGCCCCGATCGATCGTTAAGTGAAGAAAAAAATAGGCATCCAAGTACTGCCTCCACCGATCGATCGAGATTTTGTCTCGATCGATCGAGACATCACACTTCGACGCTTTGACCAATTAAAGTTGATTTGAATGAACACAAATATGATATAGGCAATTTTTGATAATATTTTGGGCCTTTATTCATTGATATAAATTTGCCATAGTAGCCCCTTTGAGCTTAAACGTAAAAGAATGAGGATTGAATTGTTGCATTATGTTTTAGAATCTCATTCAAATTTCTTTCTTATATCAACTTGCTTTTGAGATACCATTTGAGCACATTGGTCAAATCATATAAGTTATTTGTGAATTGAGAGTAGTCTAGAACTTGCTTTAGTACCCTTTGAGGCGAAATACGGATGCTATGTGGCTTAGGAATGATTTAGGCAATTTTTGATTCGTTTGAGCCTTTGAATCCACCGAAATACATCATTTTTTATCCCTAGCTACCCTTTTGAGCTTATTGAAAATCGAATGGCATGTGCTTAGGCACATAATAACCTCCATTCGGCATCATTTCAAAATCCCACATCGACCACCTTGTTGAAAGCTTATACACTATTTCCTACCCTCAAGTGAGTAAACCTGTATTGCACTTTAAAATTTCAAATATCCCCCATGTTCCTAATTGAAAAATAGAAGGGAGATAATAATGAAAAAGGGAATGAATGCATAGAAATATGTTGAAGAGGTGAAGAAAATAAGTGATTGAAGAATGAGAAAAAAAAAATTGAGGTGAATTGTGAGGCGGATGAGAAAGGAGGGTGAATCCAAAATGTGAAAAAAAAAATGATGATTCGTCAATAAGAGAAGTTGAAAATTGAGATGAGAGTGCGCAACATGGTTAATATGACTTACTCACTTATTTTGAAATTCCTATCTTTTTATTGAAGCCATGAGCCGAAGCCTAACGTTACAAGCCTATTAAGACCTATTGACCGAGCCACATTCGTCTAATATACTAGTGGAGAAGGTTACGAATTGTAAGCCTATGGACACTCGAGAAACACTTGTAATGCATATGGTTTTGACATTCACACACGCACATCTCATTACTTTGATTTGATGCATTGTTCACTGTTTGTCAAAGTTATACTCCTTTTTATGAACAATGCAAATGAACCAATACACCTTGCAAAGTCCTATTGATTTGTGTGAGTAAAGATTGCTTTAATGGTTAAATGGAAGTGGTGACACACACACTTGAGAACTCTTGAGTAGGCTGATATGCATACTTGACTTAAAATTTTTAGACAATTGATCTTCGAGGCCAATTTGCAATTATAACATTTCATGACTTGCGTTAGTAGTGTGTTTTCTTTTTCTCTTTTATTTCTTAGTCTTTTTCCATTTCTATTTTGCTCGGGACTAGCAAAAGTTTAAGTTTAGGGGGTTTGATAAGTGTATTTTATACACTTATATTTCCTCTTATTTTGCATGGTTTAGTGTTAGTTTTCGATCAGAATTACACTTTTGGTCTTGTTCTGTGTTGTTTTGCAGGAATCCAAGGAATTAAGCATTTTATTACTAAAAGATGATGAGAAATACATAAATGTGACAATAATTCAAATTGGGACTCAACGGTGAAATAAGCATGCACCGGGACATGTCAAATGGCAAGATTATTTTATATTATATTATATTATAATATAATATAATATAATATATATATACACGTGAATAAGGAAAAAGAAAGAAAGATGGAAGGAGGATATTGGCTTTGAAAAATAACAAAAAAAACAAAGATACGGGAGTCAGAGATAGGAGGGGATTTGGAGACGTGCAGATAAGGTTAAAGGTAGCAAGATCTAAGTAAATAAGGCAAGCGAGAGAACGGAGGAAAGAAGAGAGGCGAGAGCTGATATACGTGAGCAGTGGACGCATACATATTTAGAAGAGACGCACAAAGGAATTGGGGGAAAAAGAGCAATTCACGTACAGAGTATTCTACGTGAACAGACGAGAGGCGAAGAACAGAAGTAGCCGAGAGCTAAAGTGAAGGGGAGGAGATCAATCGAGGCGGCGTGCTTACACCGAAGGGCATAGATTTTGACGACGGAGAAGACGACGGCGACTACCGGAGACGGAGGGCCATCTTCATATTTGTTTGAATATCTCTTCCCTTATGTTTATGATGATTAAAGACATGTCTATGTGTTTATTTAATGTATTCATGAACTAATTTATTATTCTAGAGTTAGACGGATCTTGACTTGAAGTTTATTTGGATTTTCATATGGTTTATTTATGTTTTCCTGTTCTTAATGCTTTTAATCTACTGGCCATGGATTGAATGATTCCATATTCGTGATCTATCACTCGGGAGAGGGGGTTGTGAATAGGAAAGAAGGAATTCGTATCGTGGTAGTTATATTGTTCGGAAGGCCTATAACTCCATAGAAGTCGTCATAGGAATTACTGCGCTTTTACAATTGTCTGATAATTCATCTTAGATAGAGATATCAAGATTAATGTTAGATAATTACTTCTGCTTAACACCCGGGAGGGGGAGTAGAAACAAATAAGAATTCTCGGCTAGTAAACTAGGAAAACACGACATAGTGGATATTTGAGTGAAGTCGAACCTCTAGAATCCGTTCTCATTGATTTTCTCCACTTAAATTACCATCTTGTTAATCTTTTATTTTATTTTAGTAGATTAATTTAATAATCATGCTATCGATTATCTAAATAAAGTCGAGACTATTCTAATTACAGTACTTGGTGTAACTTAATTTTCAATCCCTGTGGGTTCGACATCCGTACTTTCAAATTCCTATACTAAAACTTGACACCGTACACTTGCGGTACGTTTCACACGCATCAATCCCCATTTCCATAGTGTCGGATCGAGATCCCCGATTTACATCTCATTTTTGGGAGGGTCTTCAGTCAGCCTTGGGAACGGAAGTTAGATTGAGCACTGCATATCATCCTCAGACGGATGGCCAGACCGAGCGTACTAACCAGATGCTCGAGGACACGTTGAGGGCTTGTGTATTGGAGTTCGATGTTTCTTGGCAAGATTCAGTAGCCCTGGTAGAGTTCTCTTATAATAACAGCTACCAGGCAAGCATACAGATGGCTCCTTTTGAAACTCTTTATGGCAGACGGTGTAGATCACCCTTGTGTTGGGATGATTTGGCCGCAAATCGGTCGGAGGACCGGAGTTGATACGGGAGATGGAAGAGAAGATAAAGATGATAAGACAGAAAATGAAAGCAGCCCAGGACAGACAGGCAGCTTATGCTAATAAACAGCGGAGACCGTTGGAATTTCAGTTGGGAGATAAGGTCTTTTTGAAGATCTCGCCTTTCAGAGGCGTTGTGCGATTTGGGATGCGCAGGAAACTATCTCCGAGGTATGTTGGACCGTACGAGATTTTGCAGCGCATTGGCACCTTAGCTTACCGACTGGCTTTGCCACCTTCTTTATCTGGTATACATGATGTGCTTCATGTATCGATGTTGCGGAAGTATGAGCCGGATCCATCTCATGTGTTACAGCCTTCCGAGGTTCAGTTAGAATCCGATGTGTCTTATGTGGAACGGCCTGTTAGAATTCTGGATCGAGCAGACCGTAGACTTCAGAAGTAGACTTCAGAACAAAGTGATACCTATGATCAAGGTTCAGTGGGATCGCAGGGGTGTCGAGGAGGCTACGTGGGAGACGGAGCGGCATATGGTGCAGCACTACCCGGAACTATTCTCTGGTATGTGATTATGTTTAGTTTCTTTTTGGGGTAAGTGCATGTGATTTCAGAGGACGAAATCTTATAAGTAGGGGAGTATTGTGATATCCCCGAAATGATTAATTGCAATTTAGGCATTAATTGTGTTTATATGATTAATTATGGTGGTAATTAATTATGTGCTGGATTTATTTATCATATTGAAATGCTTAGTCACATGACAGAGTGACCCGGGAGAGCATTTTAGGGTGCATGTTGTGCATGTTGGGAAAATTGTTATTAGCATGATTTATTTGCCATGGTTAGCAATTAATTGTAAAACATGAGTTTAATTGTGATTATGGTGCATTTTGGTGAAATGCCATTTAAATATCATGTTGGGGTGTTTTATACACCATGGGCTTGTGGAATGCATTTTTAATTTAACCCAACCCACACCTCACATTCACTTTACTTTCCCAATCCACCACCCAAACCCTTCCTTTTCTCTTCATTTTCGAGTTTGAGCATAGGGGTGAAGAGAAATTCTTGCAAAAAGCTTGTTTGTGAAGTTTATTGGGAGATTTGAGGTCCCCAAGAGGTATGGATGCCTCCATGTCATTTTTGTTGTGTTTGGTTTAGTTTTGAAATGATTTTGAAATGGGTTTGTTGTGGGTTGGTGTTGATTTGGTTAAGGGTTAGATTTATGCTTGTTTTGAGGTGTATTTTGGAGGATTATGATGTTATTTTGTTGTGGGTTTTGATGGTTAAGTTTTGGTATGGGTTGGGAAGGTTTTGGTGTGCATTAATGGTGAAAAATCGCGAGTCTGTGCGAGGCGATCGACCGCCTGAAAAGAGGCGACCGATCGCCTATGGGCAGTAGCAAAATAGCAGGGCAGGCGATCGATCGCCTGAAATGAGGCGACCGATCGCCGAGGGGCAGTAGCCAATTCATGGGGTAGGCGATCGATCGCCATGTTTGGCGCGATCGATCGCCGCGAAGAAAAAATTCAGGCGGTCGATCGCCTCAGCGAAGCGATCGATCGCCAGCTGTGGAATTTTGAAAAATGATTTCTTTTGACGAATTTTTGGTATTCGACTATTATTTGGCTTCTAATATGGGGTTGTGTAATTGTGTAGAACCATCCCAGGTAGCAACGCAACCAAGGAAGTGAAGCCATATCAATTCCACTTTTGCAAAAGGTACGTAGAGGACGTACGGGCACCCAACGATACATGTATCTAATATACTCATTGTTTATGCATTGTGGATGCGAGTATATATGTGATTATGCATTGTGGATGCAAATACATGTTGAATTATACATGATGGTTGTATATGCATATGATGGTTATTGGTGCACATCCCATGAGTCGTGGTCATCCCTTGATGATTTTAATGCTTGCCGCTATTTGGTTTGTTCCGCTAAATGTGAAGCGAGGGGTGGGAGCGCCGCATGTCACATTTGAGCGTGGTTATCATATAGGGCGAGGAAAGAATATTTGCCGCTCAATGTGAAGCAAGGGGTGGGAGCGCCGCATGTCCATTGAAGCGAGGTTATTCTATGCCGCCTATATGTAAATAAGCGAGGGGCATTAAAATACATTGTGATGGACAGACTAGGGATTGGTGATTGGTATTTGGTATTGATGAGATGGTATTATGTCATGACATGTGTAGACCATTAAATAATCTATTGATTATACTCATGAGTTAGGGTACAGGGACAACCAAACGGGAAGCGTTTAAAATGCATGGGAAAGACAGGAAGTGTTTTATTATGACTATGCATTTACGCTTTATATTCATATTGTGTTGAATATGAATGATATTATTGCTCATGTTTGGGGGTTGTCCTTGTAGGTACACTTTTGGCATGATAGAAGGGCTAAGACGGGTTGAGGCGGTGAGCTTGAGAAGAACACTTTTGGGAAAGGAAGGACATGATTACTTTCTATAGTGTCTACTCTAGGAGTAGCGCAAAACTATAGTCGTTAACATTCATTCTTTTTGATTGGGAATGTAATTAATCCATTGGTAGTCCTTAAATTGGCATGTAACTCTTAAGGCTCATAGTTTCAACACGATCATTTACACTCTGATAAATTATGTTAGCTCTAATTATGCCTTTAATCCGCACTTAAGGAACTAGGGTCCTTACATGCACCCACTTCTGTACCTGAAATACGGAGCTTCCTTGGTTTGGCCGGTTATTATCGGCGCTTTGTCGAGGGATTTTCGAAGATTGCCAAGCCGTTGACACAGTTGACCCAGAAGGGAGTACCTTTCTTTTGGTCAGAAGCTTGTGAGGAGAGCTTCCAGGAGTTGAAACACCGTTTGACGACGGCGCCAGTATTGGTGATTCCTACGGAAAACTCCAGATTTGTTTGTATACCGATGCATCACTTCAGGGACTTGGGTGTGTACTGATGCAAGATAAGCATGTGGTAGCTTATGTATCGAGGCAGTTGAAGCCGCATGAGACTAGATACCCAGTCCATGACTTGGAATTGGCGGCTATCATCTTCGCCCTGAAGATTTGGATACATTATTTGTATGGTACTTCGTTTACCATATATACGGATCACAAGAGCCTCAAGTTTTTATTCACTCAGGCGGAGCTGAACATGAGGCAGAGAAGGTGGATGGACTTACTCAAGGACTATGATTGTGAGATTGAGTACCATCCCGGAAAAGCTAATTTGACAGCAGACGTTTTGAGCCGGAAAGTGAGGAGTTCTGCTGAGGACGTCATCCATTTGTCGGCCATGATGACCTCCTATTGCCATCTAGGCTATGATTTTGACATAGATGCATCACCAGTGCATGTATCGACCTTGTTAGCTGAGCCGGATATCTATGAGAACATCAGGAGAGCTCAGAGGTCAGATGATGAGGTTCAGAGGTGGTTATCTTTAGTACATCTTGGTCAGCCATCGAAGTTCAGAATGGCTGAGGACGGATCCTTGAGATTGGGTAACCGTTGGGTGGTTCCGAGTACGCCGGAGTTGCGTAGAGGGATCTTGGAGCGAGCTCATAGTAGCAGACTTAGCATCCACCAAGGCGGGAAGAAGATGTATAAAGATCTGCGTGGTCAGTTTTGGTGGAAAAGAATGAAGTTTGAAGTCGTCGCTTTTGTTAAGAGGTGCTTGATCTGCCACCAGGTTAAGGCAGAGAGACAGAGGCCTGGCGGCGAGTTGAAAAGCTTGGAGATACCGAAGTGGAAGTGGGAACACATTTCCATGGACTTCGTGACTCACCTGCCGAGGAGTACTTCAGGTTTTGATGCTATTTGGGTGATTGTGGATCGATTGACTAAGGTAGCTCATTTCATCACCGATAGCATGACTTTCACCTTTTTGAGGATGGCGCAGTTGTATATTCGAGATGTGGTGAGATTGCATGGGATCCCCATTTCCATAGTGTCGGATCGAGATCCACGATTCACATCTCATATTTGGGAAGGTCTTCAGTCAGCCTTGGGAACTGAAGTTAGATTGAGCACTGCTTATCATCCTCAGACGGATGGCCAGACCGAGCGTACTATCCAAACGCTCGAGGACATGTTGAGGGCTTGTGTATTGGAGTTCGATGTTTCTTGGCAGGATTCGGTGGCCTTGGTAGAGTTCTCTTATAATAACAGCTACGAGGCAAGCATACAGATGGCTCCTTTTGAAGCTCTATATGGAAGACGGTGTAGATCACCATTGTGTTGGGATGACTTGGACCGCAAATTGGTCGGGGGACCGGAACTGATCCGAGAAATGGAAGAGAAGGTAAAGATGATAAGGCAGAAAATGAAAGCAGCCCAGGACAGACAGGCAGCTTATGCGAATAAACGGCGGAGACCGTTGGAATTTCAGTTGGGAGATAAGGTCTTTTTGAAGATCTCGCCTTTCAGAGGCGTTGTGCGATTTGGGATGCGCGGAAACTGTCTCCGAGGTATGTTGGACCGTACGAGATTTTGCAGCGCATTGGCACCTTAGCTTACCGACTGGCTTTGCCGCCTTCTTTATCACGTATACATGATGTGTTTTGTTTGGGCCCTTGATCAAGTAAGACTAAAATGCATGGTCGTGCTCGAATGAGTTGATATGTGATATCGAGCTTATTCGTTTATTCTAGTTCTACTTGGGGATCAAGAAATAGAGATTGAATAAACGAGTATGACTATTCCATGACTCGTGTTCAATCTAAACACATAGGACAAAGGGATTAAGTTACATGGTTAATATTATCACAAGTTCTAAGGTTATGTCGAGTCAATGACATTCTTGTAATTTGGGTAGCCTTGATGTGTTGCTAGATACCGCTCATTGCTTGTGACATAAAATGAGATTTTATGACACTGCCAACATTACAAGATCCTATCGGGTCGCACAAAAGATTAAATCGATAAGGGAAATTAAATTCATTGGATGAATTAATTAATTAAGAAGAGTCTTAATTAAATGATTATAAGGATTTAATTAAATCATGGGTTTGGGCCCATGAGGCTTTAAGAAAGTCTTGAACCTTAATTAAATCCTACATATATAATTTGATAGCAAGGTCAATGTGATTAAGCTTTTCATATCACTAAACCTACCCCTCTCCTCTCGGCGGCCTCCTCTCATTCAAGAAGCTTCACGGTCGCCACCCTCCTCAACGGCCGCCATCGATTCCTTCTTGGTGGTGTTAGGCTGTCGTTAATCGGTTTTGAACCGAGAGTTTGGTTTTTGGTTCAAGAATAAGTCTAGCAACTTGTTCTTGAACGTCCCTTGTTCGATTTGATCGTGTGGATACCGTAGAGACAAAGGTGCAAACGTTTGTTTGTGACTCGTGGTGCTACAACGAGGATTCTGCATCAAACACGCTACAAGGTTGAGACTCTTTAATCATTCCGATATGAATACTCTGTATAGGTCCATGGTTAGGGAATCCAAATTTTATTTCCGCTGCGCATTGCTTGTTGGATTCCTTACAGTGGTATCAGAGCCGTGTACAAAGCTCATATCGGAATTATGTGGTTAATCGTTTAATCATATTTAGAATTATATTGCATGCTTTAAAACTGTATAATTCATATATGATATGGAATAAATTTAGTTTGTGAAATCATCGTAAAATTATATATGATATAATTGACTATTTATGTATACGATACACAAAAGCGAAAACCGAGCCCATATTTCGGCCACCACCATCACCGAACTTGACCCACGGCTGCCACATGAGGGCTAGGGTTTTCGAACCCTTGGCTCGAGATGGTTTAGCCGTTGCGGCTCTTGGTCGTGCATGGAGGTGTTGAAACATGGCAAGGGTTTAGAACCCTTCTTTTGGCTCGATAATATTGATTAGCGGCGCCATGTGTTCTACCATGGCCCACGGTAAATTGATGGGTGACGGCTATGGCCACATGAGGGCTAGGGTTTTCGAACCCATTGGCTCGAGATGGTCAAGCCGCCAACGTCATGAATCGTGCATGAAAGACCGAGAACAATAACAAAGGTTTAGAACCATTGTGGCTCGTGACGGCTAGGGTTTCGAACCCTAGCAGCCATGAATGGCTCACGGTCGCATTCCAAAATTGTTAGAGTTTCGAACCCTCATGGTTGGATGATGTGACTAGAAATAGACACATCTTTAGCGCTTAATTGTTTACAATTTGGTAGGTTTTGATGGATAATTTGATATGTATGCTACCTAATCGTCTATTTGTGTAATTGTAGGTACAATCGAAGAAAACGAGCTAAAAATGATGTATAAAGACCAAGAAAAGACATGGACATGACAAGGACTCAAAGTTGATCAAGAAAAGGGCAAAAACGTAATTTTGGAGGTGGCGATCGATCGTATGGAAGAGGCAATCGATCGCCTATGGACAGAAACTTTTGCAACAAAATCAACGAAGTAGCGATCGTTCGCCACATTCTAGCGATCGATCGCCTGAGGCTACTGGAGGGAAGCGATCGATCGCCACTTTATAGCGATCGATTGCCTCAAGCTTTGTGCTGAAAAAAAATAACGAAGCGACCGATCGCCACATTCATAGCGATCGATCGCCGAAGAGTCCAAGAATTTGGAAATTAAGTCTTTTACCATGTTTAAAAGATTGTAACATAAATATTTAGCCTTCATAACCTTGAACTCGATTTTTCTACCTCTTCTCAGACATATTTTCGAGATTTTAGAATAGTTTTAGGTTTTGAGAAGATTTTTATTTCAAGTTTTATCAAGAACAACGCGAAGAACGGAACCGGAATCGACAAGTGAGAATCGTGATTCGTCTTAGTAATTTCTTTCCCTTTGTTTATTTAATGATTTCGAACCATATTTTGTTGTTTTTACATTCAATTATGCTAGGCTAAATTCCTAGATTCATTGTATAAGGGATACTTGCTTTTGGATTTGAATCTCTTGTGAGAATTTTGATTTGTTTATTGAATTTGATTTCGATTTCAATTCTGTTTCTTGGTATCGATTAGAATGATTATTGTGTTTGTTTATTAGATTGATCCCTAGTATTCATATGCATAATCGATAGCTAATTAAGAAGCAACTAAGATTAATAATTACCGGCTGTTGGTGTTATTGAATTCTTAGGAGAAACGATTGGGTAATCAATAGTTAACGGCTGTAGTTTCTATTGATTAGATTTATCGAAGTCACTAGTTTTGAAATCTATCATTGATTTAATCATTAACGACTGTAGTTTTGATTAGAGATTTGATAAGGGTCGGAATAAATGTTGTTTTTTCTTTGACTATGAATAAGGTGGGTAGGAATTCAATTTCCAATCGATGAATAATTGAAAGATTTCGAATGTTAGTGATTTGATGATCAAGAGAGAATTTTCCAAAAGTAAAGTTGACCGACAACCAAGATTCGCTTCACTCTCATAAGTTAAAATCGTTTTAGTTAATCTAGTTAATTAGTTTAATTCTAGAATTTGCTTAGTAGTAATCACTCAACCCAAAACCCCCTTTTTACTATTCGTTTTTAAATTGACACGAAAAATATTACCTTCCCTGTGGGATCGATCCCTACTCTCGCTACTACATACTTTTGCTATTAACTTGAGAAGGGTTAATTTGGGCGTACGCGATAAACGCTATCAAATTTTGGCACCGTTGCCGGGGAAGGCATTGGTATCATTTTGTGTCGATTTTTTTATTATTATTTGTTATCCCGCATTACTACTTTGGTTTGTTAATGAGTACAGGTGGATCGTTTAATCACGAAGATAACTTTCACTACGATCCTGAGATCGAGAGAACACTACATCAAAGAAGAAGAGAAGCAAGGCTGCTTGAAGAAGAAGAAGAGAGGACCATGATGGCTGCAAATCAGAGCTTGAGGCAGTTGGCGAATCCTAAATTGGACCAACAACCTCTCTGCATCACTTTCCCTGCCTTCGCAAATAACGTAAATTCCGTACTCAAATCTGGTTTAATTCACTTATTGCCTTCCTTTCATGGACTTGCAGGCGAGGATCACCATAAGCATCTGATGGAGTTTCACGTGGTTTGCACCACCATGAAACCGACCGGAATTACTGAAGATCAGATCAAGTTAAGGGCTTTCCCTTTTTCTCTAAAGGACCCTGCAAAGGACTGGCTATTCTACTTACCGTCAGGCTCAATCACAACATGGACTGACCTCCAAAGAACGTTTCTGGAAAAGTACTTTACAGCATCAAGAGCGGCCAACATACGAAAGGAAATCTACACCATCAGACAGTACTCGGGAGAAACATTGCATGAATACTGGGAACGTTTCAAGAAGTTGTGTGCAAGCTGCCCACAACACCATATAAGTGCACATTTACTCATTCAGTACTTTTATGAATGTTTGTTATCCAATGAGAGGAACTTAGTTGACGCTGCGAGTGGAGGGGCCTTTGTCGATAAAACACCAGAGGATGTGAAAAGCTTGATAGCTAACATGGCGGCCAACTCACCGCAGTTTGGCAACTTTCGAACGGAACCAGCTCATAGGAAACAAGGAGAAGCAAATGTGTCCAACTTAGAGCAACAACTCATTAGCCTCACTTCCCTTGTTCGGCAAATGGCCGGAGGAAATTGACAGACAGTGAAACTATGTGGCATATGTTTGGAGATGAGTCATACCACTGATGCATGCACGGCACTTCAAGAGACATCAGTCGAGCAAGTACATGCAGCAGGGGGATTTTCGGGACAACCCCAACGAAGACATGACCTTACTCCAACACATACAATCCAGGATGGAGAGACCACCCTAACTTGAGCTATGGACCACAATAAATAAATCATGTTCCTCCTAAAGCGCCACAACATCCTCCGCCATACAGACCACCTTTTCAGAGGGCACAGCAATCCAATTTTCCTACTGCTACTGACAGGTTAGAGGTTATCATTCAAGATCTTGCTCACAATGTTACTAAATTTCTACAAGAAACAAGATCGAGTATTCAAACCTTGAACACCCAAGTGGGTCAACTAGCCACTGCTCTTAATCGAGTTGAAGCAAACGGATCAACCACTCTACCATCCCAAACAGTGGTGAATCCGAGAGAAAATGCAAGTGCAGTCACACTTAGGAGTGGGAAGGAATTGGAGATACCAGAGAATACGGAGAAAGAACCTCCCAAGAGTGAGGAAGAAAAGGAAGCGGAAGTTGGAGAAAAGTCCGGGATAGTACACGAGGCACCAAAAGGTAAGCCCGCTTCTTTTTCTGAATATAAAGTGCCACCCCCTTTTCCCCAAGCTTTAAAAGACAACAGGAAAGACGCTGGACTCAAAGACCTGTATGAGACCTTCCGAAGATGTGAGATAAACATCCCATTGTTGGACGCCATTCAACAAGTACCTCGTTATGCGAAGTTTTTAAAGGAATTGTGCACTTCCAAGAGGAGTCATAGATTGAAGGGACCTCAAAAGGTTGAACTGGGTGAAAACGTATCAGCGGTGATACAAAGAAAAATCCCTACCAAGTGTAAGGATCCAGTTATGTTCTCTATCCCGTGCACTATTGGAAACACTCGCCTTGAAAAGGCCATGTTAGATTTAGGAGCATCAATTAATGTCATGCCATATTCTATTTATGCTTCTTTACAACTTGGTCCTTTGAACCCTACGGGAGTGGTGATTCAATTAGCGGATAGATCTAGTGCATACCCTAGGGGTTTAATTGAAGATGTGTTAGTGCAAGTGAATGAACTAATTTTCCCAGCTGATTTTTATATTCTTGACATGGAGAATGGTGATAAAAGTAGCCCCATCTTGTTAGGAAGACCATTTCTCAAAACTTCTAAGACTAAGATAGATGTGCATAGTGGTACCCTCACTATGGAATATGATGGTGAGATTGTTACATTTAACATCTATGATGCCATGAAATACCCTTGCAATAATGATGATACAGTGTACTCTATTGATGTTATTGATTACATGTCATAGGAATTTTTTGAGAATGTAGGCAAAGAAGAATTGGAAAGCACTCTCACCATGGATATGGAGAAGGAAGAAGAGGACATACCCCTCATGGATGAAGTGAAGCACACCATCGATGCGCTGGATGATACACCTGAGCTATTTCAGTCAGGTAACGTTTCTTTTATATCACTGCCTATTTCTAACGCTAGACCTCTCCCATCTGTTTTGCAGGCACCCACCATCGAGCTGAAGCCACTGCCTACCCACCTTAAATATGTATTCTTTGGTGAAGGTAATACATTACCAGTGATCATCTCCAGCAAGTTGGGGGATGATCAAGAGAAGGACTTGATTCATGTGCTCAAGGAGCACAAGACTGCTATAGACTGGACAATCGCAAACATTAAGGGAATCAGTCCCTCCACGTGCATGCACCAAATTCTACTAGAGGAAGGAGGGAGCCCTACACGTCAGCCCCAAAGGAAGCTAAACCCACCCATGATGGATGTGGTGAAGGAGGAGATTCTAAAACTTTTATCGGTTGGCGTGATATATCCTATATCAGTTAGTCAATGGGTTAGTCCAGTTCAAGTGGTTCCAAAGAAGACCGGTATCACTGTGAGAAAGAATAAAGACAATGAACTTGTGCCCACACGCATTCAAAATGGATGGCGAGTATGCATTGACTACCGGAAGCTTAACGCTGTGACTAGGAAGGACCACTTTCCTCTACCTTTTATTGATCAGATGCTTGAGAGGTTAGCATGTCATTCTTATTATTGTTTTCTTGATGGTTACTCGGGCTATTTTCAGATTGCAATCGCTCCGGAGTACCAAGAAAAGACCACTTTCACATGTCCTTTCGGCACATTCGCATACCGTCGCATGCCCTTTGGACTCCGCAATGCCCCAGCCACTTTTCAACGGTGTATGGTCAGTATCTTTTCTGAATTTATTGAACATATTTTAGAAGTATTCATGGATGACTTTACTGTTTATGGTAACTCATTCAAGGATTGCCTATCTAGCCTTACACTGGTATTGAAAAAGTGCATTGATACTAACCTTGTGTTAAATTCTGAAAAGTGTCATTTTATGGTGGAACAAGGTATAGTGCTGGGTCATGTTGTTTCTGCTAATGATATAGAGGTATATAAGGAAAAAATTGATGTTATGCAATCTTTACCCTGCCCTACTTGTGTCCGGGATGTGCGCTCTTTTCTTGGTCATCCAGGTTTTTATAGGAGATACATCAAAGACTTCGCCAAGATAGCTACACCTTTGTGTAAGCTACTACAAAAGGATGTCCCTTTTGAGATGGATGCCGAAAGCAAGAGAGCTTTTGATACACTGAAAGAGTCATTGACCTCTACCCCCATCATCCAACCACCCGACTGGAGTAAACCCTTTGAGATCATGTGCGATGCAAGTGACTATGCGGTTGGTGCTGTCTTGGGACAAAAAGAGGGCAATGCTTCACATGCCATCTACTACGCATCAAAAACCTTGAATGATGCCCAACGAAATTATTCTACTACTGAGAAAGAGCTTTTATCAGTTGTTTTTGCTCTTGAAAAATTTAGATCTTATTTACTTGGTACTAAAGTTATTGTTTATTCTGATCATGCAGCTCTTCGCTATTTGATGATGAAGAAGGAGGCTAAACCAAGGCTGATAAGATGGATTTTGCTCTTGAGTGAATTCGACATACAAATCAAGGATAAGAAGTGCAGCGAGAACAAAGTAGCGGATCACTTGAGCCGTCTACCGCATGTGGAGGATGAGCTTTGTTTGAAGGAGGAATTCCCGGATGAGCACATATTCTCCATAAACGACAATCTTCCATGGTACGCTCATATTGTGAATTTTTTAGCTTCTCATGTGCTACCCCCTGAATTGTCTAGGTCTCAACGAGCTAAGATCAAGAGTGATGCCAAATATTATGTATGGGATGATCCTTACTTATGGAAGAACTGCGCGTACCAAATCATTCGACGTTGCATACCCGAGACTGAGGTAAATGACATTTTAATGTTTTGCCATTCATATGCTTGTGGTGGACATTTTGGAGCCAAGAGGACCTCTAGGAAGGTACTCGAGTGTGGATTCTTTTGGCCCACCCTATTTCGTGATACATATCTTTTCTGCAAGAACTGTGCACAATGCCAATTGACCGGTAATCTCTCCCAAAGAAAAGAGATGCCTCAACAACCCATTCTCATTTCTGAAATTTTTGACGTATGGGGCATCGACTTTATGGGACCCTTTCCTATGTCTTATGGTCATATTTATATACTGCTTGCTGTTGATTATGTGTCGAAATGGGTGGAAGCTATAGCCACCCGTACTGACGATTCCAAGGTTGTTGCAGATTTTATCAAACATAACCTTTTCTCTAGGTTTGGAATCCCGAGAGCCATCATCAGTGATAGAGGCACACACTTCTGCAATTGGACAGTGGAAAGCCTATTCAAGAAATACCACGTGACTCACAAAGTCTCCACTGCCTATCACCCGCAAACAAATGGCCAAGCCGAGGTCTCTAACCGAGAAATCAAGGCCACATTGGAAAAAACGGTAAACCCGACAAGGAAAGATTGGAGCTTGCGACTTGACGATGCACTGTGGGCCTACAGAACTGCATATAAGACTCCAATAGGTATGTCCCCTTATCGACTGATTTTTGGTAAACCATGCCATCTCCCTGTAGAGTTGGAAAACAAATCATACTGGGCAGTGAAGAATTTCAACATGAACTATGATGAGAGTGGCGTGCATAGAAGCTGCAATTGCAAGAGCTCGAGGAGATACGAAATGAAGCCTACGAGACTGCCAGATTTTACAAAGAAAAGATGAAGGACTTTCATGACAAGATGATATCACGGAGAAACTTTGAAGTTGGTAAAAAAGTTCTCCTTTACCAGTCCCGCCTTCACCTGTTTCCAGGTAAGCTTCGTTCTAGGTGGCATGTACCTTATTTAGTTATTAATGTGTATCCCCATGGTGCAGTGGAAATTCAGAGTTTGGACACCACTATGACATTCAAGGCGAATGGTCACCAATTGAAGCACTACTATGAAGGTGTCCAAAATGAAGAAGGATGGCAAGTGGACATCAAGGTGGCTCTAGAGGATCCACCTCACTTTGACTGAGCACGAGGACTGGCGTCGTCCACCGACGTTAAACAGAGGCGCTGCTTGGGAGGCAACCCAAGGGGAGTTAGTTTCCTTTCTCCCTTTTATTTTTATTGCTTTAGTAGTTAGACTTTTCTCTTTTCTTGTATTTTTGCCTTACATTGGGGACAATGTAAGATATAAGTATGGGGGAGGGATTAGTGGTGTGTTATTGTTTTTCTTATTTCAAAAATACAAAAAAAATCGAAAATTTTTAAAATTTTGAGCTCATAGTTAGTGATGAACACATGCTTAGAATCACTAGCCCATGATGAAACCTAATTGATATCATGCATGCTTTTGAACATAGGTGAACTGTTAACCTTGGAACACTTTGAACTCTAATGCAAAAGTTTACTTCAACTTAGTAAGTTGAATATTTTGAGCACGATTTTGTCATGACTTGTGAAGTGTGCATAGCTTAGTGAAGATTGTATGAATTTTGTGATAGTCTTAAGAAGTCTCTAATACATGCTAGAACGTAACTACATGCTCTTTGAGGCGTATGTCTAGACTACTTGCAAACATGAAAGTGATATAGGCAATCTTTGATGTGTTTGAGCCTTTCAAGCCTACCATGTAAACAAAATCAATCTCTAGTACCCTTTTTGAGCTTTAATGTAAAAGAATGGTAGTATGCTAAGCATACTAAAGACCCCCATTCAACATTCCTTGACTAGCTTATCATCCTACCCTTTTAGCCTAAATATGCTTTTAATCCATACTTTTAAGGGAGTATGATGTATTTCATTCAAATGCACTTGGAAATTCATTGAATTATATTTGTGAACGTTATTGTCAAAAGAATGAAATACATGAAAGGAAAGGAGTGCCTTGAGAAATTTGATAAAAATATGACTCCAAGGGGAGCCAAGGCACGCAAAAGAAGATAAAAAATGTTGAAATAAACCTTGAAAAAAATGAACAAGGTTTGAAAAATTCATTCAAGAAGAGAAGTTTTAGTGTGCATTTCATCATACTCTCTTGTTTGATATATCTTTATCCTTTCTTTCACAAGCCAATACCTAGGCCAAGCTACAAGCTAATAAAGACCTACTTGATTTATGTTTGCAAAGTGGCTAAGATAGTGGAGAAGAGTGTGCAAGTGAGCTTATACTTGTGTTAGTGTATGACTTGAACTATGATGGCTTTGCATATTTTGGATCTATAATTTGTACACAAAACTTGTTTATGACCACACACACGTTCACTACTTTGTTGAGTATGAAATGTATAGGGATTGAACTTGTTCCACTGTTAACTTTTCACCGCCTTTCATTACTGTGCATGTTAAAATTGTTGAGGCATTAAAGTGAGGACAAGTTGCTTTGTTATGAACCTATGAGCTAACAAAAAATATTGTAGTTTTATTTGTTTACTCGAGGTCGAGTAAAGAGTAAGTATGGGGGTTTTTGATGCGACTAGAAATAGACACATCTTTAGCACTTAATTGTTTACGATTTGGTAGGTTTTGATGGATAATTTGATACGTATGCTACCTAATCGTATATTTGTGTAATTGTAGGTACAATCGAAGAAAACGAGCTAAAAATGACGTATAAAGACCAAGAAAAGACATGGACATGACAAGGACTCGAAGTTGATCAAGAAAAGGGCAAAAAGGTAATTTTGGAGGTGGCGATCGATCGCATGGAAGAGGCAATCGATCGCCTATGGACATAAACTTTTGCAACAAAATCAACGAAGCAGCGATCGATCGCCACATTCTAGCGATCGATCGCCTGAGGCTACTGGAGGGAAGCGATCGATCGCCACTTTATAGCGATCGATCGCCTCAAGCTTTGTGCTCAAAAAAATTAACGAAGCGATCGATCGCCACATTCATAGCGATCGATCGCCGAAGAGTCCGAGAATTTGGAAATTAAGTCTTTTACCATGTTTAAAAGATTGTAACCTAAATATTTAGCCTCCCTAACCTTGAACTAGATTTTTCTACCTCTTCTCAGACATATTTTCGAGATTTTAGAATAGTTTTAGGTTTTGAGAAGATTTTTATTTCAAGTTTTATCAAGAACAACGCGAAGAACGGAACCGGAATCGACAAGCCGGAATCGTGATTCGTCTTAGTAATTTCTTTCCCTTTGTTTATTTAATGATTTCGAACCATATTTTGTTGTTTTTAGATTCAATTATGCTAGGCTAAATTCCTATATTCATGGTATAAGGGATACTTGCTTTTGGATTTGAATCTCTTGTGAGAATTTTGATTTGTTTATGGAATTTGATTTCGATTTCAATTCTGTTTCTTGGTATCGATTTGAATGATTATTGTGTTTGTTTATTAGATTGATCACCTAGTATTCATATGCATAATCGATAGCTAATTAAGAAGCAACTAAGATTAATAATTACCAGCTGTAGGTGTGATCGCTTTTGTTTTAAACAATTATTTCCAATCTAGCGATTTTAGACCGCAAGTGCACGGTGTCAAGTTTTAGTATAGATAGGAAGATACGTATTGTCGAACCCACAGAGACTAACAAGTAAGTACCAAATAAGATGTCTTTTAACTATATTTAACCTACGATAATAAATTGATAATTAAACTAAACTAAATTAAACTACTCTAATCCAACCAAGTCAATAAAAGTAAACGAGAAAAATCCACAAGATAAGATTATCGAGACTTTGGCTCACCAATGTAATTCCCTACAATTCTCGATTGAATATTCAAATATTTCTGAGGTAACGAGTTCTCCCAATTTATCTAATACACTCTCTCGAGCTATATTAAACCTAACACCAAATTGTAGTAAGTAACTCTCGTTCACTTATTTAACAATTCAATGTTGTATAAGATCCATGAAAACTCCTAGCTTTCAATTACTAGAATCTATGGCTATCACGCATGTATTTGACGTCATCTCTCGATCTCGGTCTTAATCCATGGTATGAGTTATTTATTCAGTATCATAAAATCATCTCTCGATCTCAATTACGATACTAACATCATTCAAAGGTGATCAATCCTCTAAAAGCATGAAGAACATAAAACATACGTAAAGAACTATAAGAATTCAATCATTAAATCATCAAATCGAAGGTTCATAACAAATGATTTGCCTAGCCTCGATAAAAAAAATTAGTTCCTCATAATAAATCAAAACACAACAAAACTAATAATTAAAGACAAAGAAAAACTCCCAGCGTCGACTCCGGTTGTAGATCTTTGCTTCCTCTCTCGCTTCCTTCTCAATCATGTTCTTCAATCGCCTTGTTGGAGTGTTCCAAATCCTAGGGTGAAGTGGTGATGATGGATGATGGTGATGGAAGGATGGAGGTTGATGATGGGGAAGAAAAGGTGGACGTGTGAGAGGAGTGAAGGAAAGAGAGGTTTGGATGGTGAATGGGTGTATGATATATGGAAGAAAGGTGGAGGTTATGGTGGACGTGAGATGGATTGGAGGAAGAAGATGGTGTGTGGTTTGGATGGTGAATGGGTATGGAGGTGTGGAGGCTTTTCCTAGGGTTGAAAATCTGATATGGGTTGTGATTTTGTGTATAATATATAGGGGAAAGAATTATGGACTTCCCTATTGCATCCAAACTCTACAAGGAAGGTATTTTAATGAAAACTGCTCGTCCCGATCGATCCGAACAGAAGAGCCGATCGATCGAGCCTTCCAGTAAGATTTTTCGCTCAATTTTCAGCCTTTCTCGATCGATCGGAAAAGCTTGCTCGATCGATCGGAAATCATAGTAAGTTTCTTCGCCTTTTTCAGCTTCTTGCGAGTTTCGTATTTTGGCCGTAACTTTCTCATACGAACTTCGAATTTGATGAATCAGCTGTCCACGCGAAGATAAGAGAAAGTTCTACAACGTTTATATGGACCACATTTCCAAAACATGGCTCGAACATATAGTAATTTGAGGAGAAAGGAGCAATATGTGTCTTGGATTCTGGTTTCTTCCTCTTTTCTTCAACTTAATTCATTTTTTCATCATCTTAGCTTGACTTCTTCCCCTTTTATGAATTTCAACATTGATTCCTGAAATAGAGAAATATATACCATAAACCATAAAATTATCCAAGAGTCAACACGAAAACATATACATATCATAGCATAAAAACGCGTAATATTCAACCCTATCAACTCCCCCAAACTTATCACTTAATCGTCCTCGATTAAGCATTAAAATCACAAGGTAGAGTTCATTCTTGATACTTGAAACAATTATTTCATGACTTATTTTATTCCTAGAAATCTCATGCACATATACAAAAGTTGACAAGACATGTTTTCTCCTAATTCAAGCAACATATCTCAAAATCGGAACGTGTGTGTGTGATATAGTCAGTCTCAAGTTTCATGCACATATTCAAGATCAAATCATGTTAATCAACTCAAAGTCGAGATTATTATCAAGCACCCTATAAGCCTATTTTCAAACAACTTCTCCACTAATGATAGTTACTCCCTAGACTTGGATCAAAAGGACTTTTTAAGCTTGTAATGTAAGGCCTTTGGTGTTGGCTTCAAAGAAAAGATAGGATAAGCGCAAAGAAGAGAGTATAATCATTTACAGTTCAAATTTTTTGCACACATCGAGCTTCTCTTCGTTTTCTTTTATAGCCTTGGCCACTTTGGGTCTTATTTAGTCAATCTTTTTCTCAAGGCTTTTTATCTATCTTTTTCTTTTCCCATTCATCATTTTTTTCAATAAGCATCAAGATATAACAATTCAAGTGCATCGAATGATATTCATTATACTCCCTTAGGGTAAGAATAACTTTTTTTCATTTAGGCTCAAATAAGGGTAAGTATAATGAGTTTGCCAAGAATGTCGAAGGGGGTCTAATTATATGCAATGCATATACCATTCTTTTTTCAATAAATCTCAAATGGGACACTAGGGATTGATATGAATCATGGTAAGCTTGAAAGGCTCAAACGTTTCAAAGATCGCCTAGATCATTTCCAAGTCAAGTTTGTAACTATAAAATTTCGCCTCAAAGTGTCATCATCAAATAAGTTCTAGGATAACTCTAAGATGCTCAAGACAAATCATCAAGTTCACAACACTTATCACTATTCAACATGCAATCCACAAGATCATGACTCATTGTGCTCAAAGTATTCCTCATTCTTGACATGCTAACTCAAATTGGGATATTCATGTACAAGTGCAATCACAAATCAAGTTCATATGCATAGTGAGATCAAAATCCTCATTGAATAGTCACTACTATAATTCATTCTTTTCTCAAGTTTGAACTCATAAAAAAAAAAATTTAGCTCATAATAATCGGACGATTCAAGTGTCATTTAAGCACGCAACATGTGGTTAAAACAAGTAAAACATGCAAGCTACTACTCCCCCAAACTTAAATCAAACATTGCCTCAATGTTTAAAAGAATTAAAAGGGAAAAAGTGAACTCCCCTGATCAAGACGCTTGCATGAGGGTTGAGGAAGATTTGCTTTTGAAAGCTCCATTGTTGTAGGGATTCATCGCACCAACTAAGTACCTAGCAAGAGAAGAATGCAAATGGTAAAATAGTCGACTTGAGAGATAAACAAAACTAAAATGCAAAAAATGAAAAAGTAAAATAAAACTAAATAACTAAAGGATACGCTTGGGTTGCCTCCCAAGAAGCGCTAATTTTTAGTCGTCGGCTTGACCATCAGAAGCAACCATCAAAGAGCGGCTGCCGCCCATAGTAAGTATCGTATGATACCACTAATGGGTCTTCATTCAGTATGCCCTCAAGATTGGCAAGATTGTAGCAGCGTAAGCTCGTCGCTCCAACAACATTCGTCTTTAAATGGCAGGCATGGGAGAATGATTCTTGATTTGGCTTTGCATTTTGGAGGATGTAGTGCTGTGAAGTTGGCATCGATGGAAAATAAGGATCCACATATGGCATAGAACATGTCTCCATCGATGGGCTCAAATCAGAATCTTCGAACGTCTCTTCTTTCTTCAAAATCACATTGGACTCATCTTCACATGGGAACTCCTCGGATAACATCTCTGAAGTAAGCTCAATCTCTTGTAGAGGCTCAAGTTCCCTCGACTCTTCCACACTAGTAGGATCACTCCCCCAAACTTGGTTGGTTGAGTGATCGTCATCATATAACCAAACTTGATTCGTCGCCTCTTGATTTGTAGCCCTCATCTCTTCCTCTTGGTAGCTAGTTGAAATTGTTTCCATGAGGACCGCTATTTGCTGCTCCAGGTGACGCATAGAGTTGGTTTGGCACTCCAAACTGTTCTCAGTTGATGCCATGAATCTCACTAAGGTATCCTCTAACTGAGTTGTGACATCTGCAGAACTATCTCTCCTCTCTTCGTGATGTACAAATGGTTGTGGCGTATTAATAGGGTAGTGAAGCTCCGGTGGGTATTGGTGACTCCAACCTTGTAGTGAAGGATCACAATGCCAATGATGATCGAAGTCTGCCATATCATTGAACAGGTGCACCACAATGTTCTCATCTCGATCAACCAGGGGACTCCCAGTCACCAGTGCTCCGCTCAATACCCATTCTCGTGTCTGTGCATCCAACCCGTTGAAGAAATATTGCAAGAGAGTATAGTTCGAAAAGTTGTGATACCGGAATGTGTTGGCCAATTCATTGAATCTCTCCCAAACAGCGTAGAACGGCTCGGAACGTTGTTGGGCAAAGCTTGTGAAGGCTTGTTGATGTAGCATCTCCAAGTACCTCACAAGACAAATAAACAAAATAAATTAAATTTTTTTTTTTTCGAAATAAATATATACAAAGGGAAAAATGGTTAAATTACAGTCAAAGAACCTAGTATAATATTACTAAAGTTAGTCCCCGGCAACGGCGCTAACAACTGGACCGCTTTTGTTTTAAACAATTATTTCCAATCTAGCGATTTTAGACCGCAAGTGCATGGTGTCAAGTTTTAGTATAGATAGGAAGATACGGATTGTCGAACCCACAGAGACTAACAAGTAAGTACCAAATAAGATGTCTTTTAACTATATTTAACCTACGATAATAAATTGATAATTAAACCAAACTAAATTAAACTACTCTAATCCAACCAAGTCAATAAAAGTAAACGAGAAAAATCCACAAGATAAGATTATCGAGACTTTGGCTCACCAAAATTCCCTACAATTCTCGATTGAATATTCAAATATTTCTAAGGTGACGAGTTCTCCCAATGTATCTAATACACTCTCTCGAGCTATATTAAACCTAACACCAAATTGTAGTAAGTAACTCTCGTTCACTTATTTAACAATTCAATGTTGTATAAGATCCATGAAAACTCCTAGCTTTCAATTACTAGAATCTATGGCTATCACGCATGTATTTGACGTCATCTCTCGATCTCGGTCTTAAATCCATGGTATGAGTTATTTATTCAGTATCATAAAATCATCTCTCGATCTCAATTACGATACTAACATCATTCAAAGGTGATCAATTCTCTAAAAGCATGAAGAACATAAAACATACGCAAAGAACTATAAGAATTCAATCATTAAATCATCAAATCGAAGGTTCATAACAAATGATTTGCCTAGCCTCGATAAAAAAAATTAGTTCCTCATAATAAATCAAAACACAACAAAACTAATAATTAAAGACAAAGAAAAACTCACAGCGTCGACTCCGGTTGTAGATCTTTGCTTCCTCTCTCGCTTCCTTCTCAATCGTGTTCTTCAATCGCCTTGTTGGAGTGTTCCAAATCCTAGGGTGAAGTGGTGATGATCGATGATGGTGATGGAAGGATGGAGGTTGATGATGGGGAAGAAAAGGTGGACGTGTGAGAGGAGTGAAGGAAAGAGAGGTTTGGATGGTGAATGGGTGTATGATATATGGAAGAAAGGTGGAGGTTATGGTGGACGTGAGATGGATTGGAGGAAGAAGATGGTGTGTGGTTTGGATGGTGAATGGGTATGGAGGTGTGGAGGCTTTTCCTAGGGTTCAAAAATCTGACATGGGTTGTGATTTTGTGTATAATATATAGGGGAAAGAATTATGGACTTCCCTATTGCATCCAAACTCTACAAGGAAGGTATTTTAATGAAAACTGCTCGTCCCAATCGATCCGAACAGAAGAGCCGATCGATCGAGCCTTCTAGTAAGATTTTCGCTCAATTTTCAGCCTATCTCGATCGATCGGAAAAGCTTGCTCGATCGATCAGAAATCACAGTAAGTTTCTTCGCCTTTTTCAGCTTCTGGTGAGTTTTGTATTTTGGCCGTAACTTTCTCATACAAACTTTGAATTTGATGAATCAGCTGTCCACGCGAAGATAAGAGAAAGTTCTACAACTTTTATATGGACCACATTTCCAAAACATGGCTCGAACATATAGTAATTTGAGGAGAAAGGAGCAACATGTGTCTTGGATTCTGGTTTCTTCCTCTTTTCTTCAACTTAATTCATTTTTTCATCATTTTAGCTTGACTTCTTCCCCTTTTATGAATTTCAACATTGATTCCTGAAATAGAGAAATATATACCATAAACCATAAAATTATCCAAGAATCAACACGAAAACATATACATATCATAGCATAAAAACGCGTAATATTCAACCCTATCAAGGTGTTATTGAATTCTTAGGAGAAACGATTGGGTAATCAATAGTTAACGGCTGTAGTTTCTATTGATTAGATTTATCGAACTCACTAGTTTTGAAATCTATCATTGATTTAATCATTAACTGCTGTAGTTTTGATTAGAGATTTGATAAGGGTCGGATTGAATGTTGTTTTCTCTTTGACTATGAATAAGGTGGGTAGGAATTCAATTTCCAATCGATGAATAATTGAAAGATTTCGAAAGTTAGTGATTTGATGATCAAGAGAGAATTTTCCAAAAGTAAAGTTGACCGACAACCAAGAATCGCTTCACTCTCATAAGTTTAAATCGTTTTAGTTAATCTAGTTAATTAGTTTAATTCTAGAATTTGCTTAGTAGTAATCACTCAACCCAAAACCCCCTTTTTACTATTCCTTTTTAAATTGACACGAAAAAATACTACATTCCCTGTGGGATCGATCCCTACTCTCGCTACTACATACTTTTGCTATTAACTTGAGAAGAGTTAATTTGGGTGTACGCGATAAACGCTACCATTGGACGTGGACCATTGAGCTAAGGTTCCGTGACATGTGATGTCCCGAGCGTACGATAATTTCATAAAAATTTATTTTACAGTTTTAATTATAATTAAATTTTAAAATATTTAGAATTTAATTAATTAAATGTTATAGCATGTTTTATGTGTTTGTTTGAGCATGGTGCATGGTTATAGCCCTATGCACTATTAGATAGGAGTTTGTGAATGTTTGTAATTTAATACGGCCTGCGAGTCGGGCCTTCTCTATTTTTCTGAATGTATTCCCTCCCCTATGCTCCCCCTCGAATGTAACTCGAGGAATTCTCTAAATCATGTAATTGTTATATAGTTTAGTTAGAGTTTTATTGATGGCGATCAATGAAGATGGACCATGGTGCCGGGATGAGAAGGCCATTCTCAAAAGGGAGCCAAGGAGGTGCTTGGAGAAGTTACCCTTAGGTTGACCTTTTAGATTTTCTCTGGCTTGAGAAATCTTTAGTTGGGGCTATAACCATGTCACATTTACCTTTTTGTCGATGTATAGATGCATGTTTACTGTTTTATTTAATATTGATGCTTGATATATATAAATGTAGATATGTATATATTCATATATGTACCAGACATATTTCAATATTAATAAAATCATGAGATCAATAAATCCCTCTTATAATATTAAGTTTAAGATGCCTTCCAATTAAAAATACTCGTCAAGACTTCGATTGAACATGTGTGGGTTTGCCAAAGCAAAGCACCATGACAATCTTAGTAAGACGCGAAATGATAAAAGTGATATCCGTGTTATTTTAAAATTGGGTTCGACTTAACTAGCGTTATCTCAATAGGATTGGGAACCTAGAGGCATGGGGTTGGAAAATAATTCATTAGATGAATTTGAACAAAGCGTTGTTCGTCCAATCATCCAAGAATTGCATGTGATTGTAATTGACAGAGTTGTCTACCTAAATAACCTAGTCTTGGGCGATTAGCCAAAGCTAACTCAAGATTAAGTGAAATATGGATCTTGGCCCACTAAAGTTTTCGAGGGTTGATATTTTTTAAACAAAATAGTGGGAGTGTCATTTAATATAAGACCTTATTAAATGATTAAAATCATAAACTTATTTTGCATATTTATATTATAGATATCCATGGCAACAAACAACGTTACAAATGCACTATCATTGCGATCGGTCCTTGAGAATGATAAACTTAATGGGACTAATTTCCTAGACTGGTATAGGAATTTGAGGATTGTCCTCAAGCAAGAAAAGAAGCAATATGCCCCAGAGGAACCATTACCTGTTGAGGAACCTCCCTTGACCGGCTGCTAAAGCCGATAAAGATGCTTACAAGAAGCATCAAAATGACGCACATGATGTTGGGTGCCTTATGCTTGCCACCATGAACTCTGAGCTTCAGAAGCAATATGAGGAAATTGAGGCGTTCGATATGATCGAGCATCTAAAGCAACTGTACCAACAATAAGCAAGACAAGAGATGTATGACGTCTCTAAAGCGTTATTCCAGTGTAGAATGGTAGAAGGAAGTCTGGTTGGAACTCATGTACTCAAGATGATTGGGTACATTGAGAATCTGGAGAAGCTGGGTTTTCCTTTGGACCAAGAGTTGGCCAGTGACGTGATCTTGCTATCGTTGCCTGAAAGCTTCAGCCAATTTGTCTTGAATTACAATATGATTGAAATTGAAAAGACTCTACCGCAGTTGCTTGGCATGCTGAGAACTTTGGAAGCTAACAGCAAGAAGTCTAAGCCTACTAATGTTCTTATTGTGAATAAGAGCAAAGGAAGGGCTAAAGGAAAAGGCTTCAAGAAGAACAAGAAGGTCCTTGTTAAGTCTAAGCCACATGTTTCAGCACTAAAGCCAAAGGGAGGAGTGGCAAAAGAGGGGAACTGTTTCCATTGCGGTGAGACCGGACATTGGAAAAGAAATTGCAAAGTTTATCTGGAGGATCTTGAGAAGACGAAGGGAAGTGTGACTTCCACTTCAGGTATTTTTGTTATAGAAGTCAATTTATCTACTTCTTCATCATGGGTATTAGATACTGGATGTGGGTCTCACATTTGTGTTAATGTGCAGGATCTTAAAAGGAGTAGGACATTGGCAAAAGGCGAAGTGGATCTCCGAGTAGAAAATGGAGCAAGAGTTGCTGCATTAGCTATAGGAGATTATTCATTATCTTTGCCTTCCGGTTTATCTTTAGATTTAAAGACTGTTATTTTCTGCCTTCAATTACTAGAAACATTATCTCTATCTCTTGTTTGGACAAGTCTGGATTTTCATTTATTATAAAGGACAATTGTTGCTCCATTTATTTAAATGATATGTTTTATGCTAGTGCACAAATGATTAATGGTCTTTATGTATTAACCCCACGCACGCTCAACAATAGCGGCGTCATAACCAATGGTCGCTCAACGGCGACAACATCCCAAATCATTGCTCGCTCAATAGCGGCACCGTATGGTTCCCAATGTATGTCCATTTAACGCAATTACCATCTACCATGCATATCACTATCCATTTATGGCAAGTACCATATACCATGCATTTCAATATCCATTTATTGCAAACACCACATACCATGCATTTCAATGTCCATTTATTGCAATTACCACATACCATGCATTTTACAGTTGCAACATTGCAATAGGCTATGCTCGTACGTCATACGTACCTTATAATCCCGTAGTTCGAGTCCGACTGAGTCCCACGACCCGATGAATATGTTCTAACACATAAATAACTCATAATTAAACATAGGCATGCAATCACGTGCCCAAGCACGTTCACAATTCCAAACATATCGTCCATCCATGACGATTACCAAAATAAAAGCCCCCCCCCCCCCGGCTAAGCATGCATGATACCCAAAATATACCATTTTATAAGTTTAAAAGATAGCCAAAAACCCAACCGAGAATTTCGTTTTATTAGACTTTGGCTCCAACCAATCCATTTTAAAAGTATAGCATTCCCATTGGAATGTAGACATTGCCCCGGAAACGGGCTACTTAAACCTCGATTCCAAAATCCCGACATTTTTCCAGAATTTCCAAAAAAACAAATTCCTACGTGTGGCGATCGATCGCTGCTCTTAGCGTGATCGATCGCCCCTGTCCAGTGGGCAACAGCGCCCTATCACGATCGATCGCGAGTCTCCGTGATCGTTCGCCAACTCTCTCACGATCGATCGCCCGCACTGTTCATCGTCACCAAATTAACAGCTGCTCGTCGCGATTGATCGGCCCTCCTCGGCGATCGATCGCGACCTGTGATTTTCCGAGAAATTCGAGCTTCCATGGTGTTTTTGACTCAATAAAAACACTAAAATCAACATTTTAGATTTTTAACCAAAACCCCCAAATCTCATAACCAACCCAACCAAACTTTACAATACTACTACCAAATCGAAGACAATGGTGAGGGGAAGATGAATACCTGATTATCTTCAAGAAATCCGCCTCCCGAGCCAAGTTACCAACTATTCTTCCACCAAGGGAAGAAGAAGGGAAATGGGGGAAGGGTTTTGAGCGTAGAGAGAGAGGAGAGAGGGAAGGGTTCCGTGCCAAATGACGGAATACCGAGTCTACTTTGTATATATAGTACCAAAACTCAAAAATACCGATCCTTCCACAAATACATCATGACTCATTAAAAATCATCTGTTTTCAATAATTACCTCCCAATCTCTATTTCCATTAACAGCCCCAGTACAAAGTACTCCGGACCCCAAACCCACCAAAGACCAAATTCCAAGGTTATCACCACGACGAGAATACAATCTCATCCCTTGGGTCCAACGATTCCAAAAATCGGATTTAAAATTCCCGGGAGTCCCAAAATCGCAATTAAATTCATAATTGCCACAATAAAAATCCATTAAGGATTATTACCACACCAGGATTAACACCATTAATCCCCGGGCATCACACACCTAATAAATCCGAATCCTGGCCATCCCTCGTTTACACCAGGATTCAACAATCCTTAAACATAGAGGCTATCGAATTAACCAGAAAAGAATTACCATGATCCCAAAATACTACAATTCCTCCTCGGAGGAAGTCAGCCAAACCTCGCGATCATTCTTCAGAATAAATCGTGCCATCGAGATTACCAATTTCAAGGTGATACAATCTCTCACCGGAGATTCATTCATCCAAGCATACTAATCGATGCTCGACGAGGACCAAATAAATGATGGCATTCGTATACACACTGGTATACATGCCTAAGTACCAATACAACATGCATACTCAATGCAATCAACTCGGGTATCTCCAATCATACCCAAAGCCCCAAAACCAACTGTCAATCCCCAACTATTCTCACCTCGCGGAGAATAATGATTGACAGACCAACCACCAATGGTGTGATTCCAACATCAACACCACACAAACCGACTTAGAATAGTGCATCCTTGCAACTATTACCAATCTGAAACCCATATACACAACGTATACTCATTCTAATAATGCTCTGTACTAATACCATAGTACTCCACAATCTCGAGCATTTCCCCAGAGACATCTCATCGAACGTCTCACCGAAAGTTAAGAAATCCATTACTCGGTCCAACACCAGTAATGCTTACCATGGCTGATTTACAATCAACCCACGACTGATACCAACTGTCTCCATGATAGTATATTAAAATCTCTCCAAGAGATACACCAACATAGTAGTGCCACCCCACTAACTATATTTCGTGATTCCAATTGTGTTTCCCCATTGCATTTCATATGCAAGGATTCTCCACCAGAACCAATAATGACTTGTCAACACTCACGTTGGTACTCCCAACAGAATTGAGCTGTCCCAGTACAAGTCTCTTAACCATTTGACGTACAAACGTCTCCGTGAGGTATTTCCTGCCTCAAACCTTATATGACATAGTGACTACAAGAGTACACTATAACCCTCATCGTATCATCATACGATTTATCAAACTCAGTTCCAACTAGCAGTATAATGGCTACAACAAGCACACTATATCACTGCCACAATACCTGGCTAGCAAATCGCTGCCTCTTTAGGTTTATACCAAACCTACCAACGTATCATACTTTCCATCCCGGTACACCATACCATAACATCCATTAGAGTAGTGGGTCATCACCCAGCATTTCTCTAATCATTAAGGCACAATGGACATTCCGGTGCCCTCACTCAACCACAAAGCAATCCTAATCCCGTAGGATTTACTCCTGTGATGACCAGAGATTATAGATGTTAATCCCGGAGTATTAATGACCCCTGAAGTTGTTTTACGTGGCGATTTGGAGTTTAATTGCGGTGTTGGGCCTTCCGGGCTCGTCTATTTGGGAAGTTGGGATCGTTGGATCCCGAAGTTGAGATTGTATTCTCATTTCGGTGAAAAACCTATGAGTTGAGTTTTTAGTGTGACTCGGGATCTGGGGTGCTTTGTGTGGGCACCGGTAGGGGGTTTTGGAGTTAGAGAGAGAGTTTTTGAAAACAGATGATTTTTAATGAATCATGATGTATTTGTGGGGCTATTAGTATTTTTGGGTATTTTTGTTATAAATACCAGTTGAACCCGAGATTTTAATTATTGGAAGCCATTATTTTGCCTTGACCTCTCTCTCTCCCCGTCCGATTCCCGTCTCCCTCGACCCTCGCCGCTTCAAGCCATGCGCCCGCCACCGTCCGGTCGCCATCCGGCGCGTCCGACCCACCATCGGCTTCGTCTCTTCCAGGCGCACCTTTCCATACCAAGAATTTGAAGTTTCGTCGAGAATCGCGTTCGGATTTGCCTGAAAAGCGCAGGGGTTCAAAAGTTCAAATCTGTCCGATTTGGGGCTCGATTTTTGGTGCGTTTTTGGGGCTTTTCTTCAGGCGTTTTTGGGGCGTTTTGTGCTATTATTTGGGTCGAAAATTTCATACTTTATGGTTCGATTTTAAACGCTGCTTGCGTGGGGTTAGGGTTCGATTTTAGGGGTTTTGGCGGGGGGCGGTGATTCTTGTTATTGATTGATTAATTCATGTTTTAGATGAATTATGGTGCTTGGTTGGGTTCGATTTGTGTTGTGGTTCGAAATTGTAGGGGGGGTTCTTGAGCAATTTTTGTTGTTATCTCATTCGTTTTCCCTCCCTGCATGTGCCCTACCCCGGGTCTTTTAAATGGTTAATTGTCGTGTGTTGACAATATTTTTGAGGGTTATGGATGTGCTTGAGCATGGGTTACATGTTCGTAAATAATTGTGAATTATTTATCGTGTTAGCACATCGTTCCTCGGGGCATGGAACCCAAGCAAGGTTTGGCTTGGACTACGGAGATTTAAGGTACGTGCGACGTACGAGCATTACTTTATAGGAGAGCATTGTGAAATGCATAATATATTTTGATTGCATTGAATAATTGTGCGTATGGTGATATATATATGTGTTGATATAGCTATGGAGCGACCTAATCTTGACATCGCTGCCACAAGCGTGCGTAATACTAGAGTAGTATAACCTTACATGATATATGGGGTACTGTATTTATATGACCATTGTAGGGCATTGAGATGCCTGAGAATGACTGTGGAATCATGTAATCATTGTAACACATTTGAGATGTCTGAGTATAATGGAAAATTGGTAAAATAAATGCGAGGCATTTTAGCTATCTGTGATTGATAGGGAAGTTGAGAAATCAGTATTTGAAATTGAGATATCTATATTTGCATGTATAATGAATTTGGAATCACTATTTATTGATATTCGAGAATTAGGCATGCGATGAGTTAGTCAATGTGTTGATTTACTGATTTTTGAGATTTGATGAGTTTGATGATTGTGAGAACAGGGACAGTACACGGAATCCCGGATGAGGACGTTGCCATCCAGGGAGTATCATTTAAAATTCATTAGTATTTACTTTTGTTGTAAATTATGAATTTCATTATTGTGATTATGGGATTTTGTGTATTGATATGCTCACCCCGTTGGGGGCTCTCTGTTGGGACAGGTGAACAGGTACATCGATGGCTTTGGAGCTGAGCTCGAGCTGTTGATTGGATGTACTCCCAGGATCGTGGTACCAGGGCTTGATGGAGCACGGTATCGTATAGAGTACTTATATACACCCGAGGGTTATATACACATTCATGATGCTCGCATGTGAGCACGGTTATACTTGTATATGGGTTGTATATAAAGGCATGAGCCTTTCTCTCTCTTTCATTCTATGTTGCATGCAATTAAGGGTAGAATTGCTAAATGATATGAGAGTCATTGGTGTATTATGTGGGTGTTGAAACCCACTTTTGTTGTCTTATGTGTGGTGTCTTCCCTGGCTGGGAATTTATTTAGTGTTGCTGTATTCTGTTGAGTATTGTGTTTTCCCTGGCCGGGAACTATATTATGTGATGTGCTTTTGTTTCGAGATAGCTCAATTTATGGGGAGACTCTGCCCAAATTTTTATAAAAGTCCACAATGTAACAAGTGGCGTAATGGGGATGGTAAATGGGCAAACTTTATGAGTCTATTTGTTGGTAGAGATGATCTTATAACATTGAATATTAAAGAAATTTTATAATTGCCATTCAATGGAAAAGCATCATCTGAGCTTCCCGATTGATTGATTGATTTTTTTTTTGAAAGCATGTGCCACACATAGTGGTTAATACACTAATCAAGGGTTAAGGGCTAGGGGTCCTTACATTAGTGGTATCAGAGCAGTGGTTGCTCATTGGGGCTGTTAAGGGCCTAGGAAGTTATTGATAGCACATATTTATGCATGATGGCATTAATGTTGTTCGACATAACTAATTGTTTATGTGCTTTTATGATATGAGAAGTGGTATTGCTAACCATTGTGGTTGCAGGAATCGTGTGGAACACGATAGGATGGCATAAATAGTGATGTCTGGTGATAGGCTTAGATTTTGAGTGATGTTAACTGTAATTTCTTCTCATTTTCCGTATTTTTCCTGGATGATATTATGCTTTTTGGTGTTTATTCGTTTGTTTCAGGAAATTAGATCGGAAGTGGAAGAAATGAGCTTATATGAAGATAACGGGCGAAATCGAGGCATAAAAGATGAGAAAATGAAGAAGATGATTTTTCAGATCTCGATCGATCGAGATTTTTTCTCGATCGATCGAGCCAGCCAGAAGCGAGAGTCAAAATTTTTGAAGTCTCGATCGATCGGTGGAAATATCGATCGATCGAGAAAGGCAGTAACCTCGGAGCTGAAATTTTCAAATTCTCGATCGATCGGTGGAAATTCCCGATCGATCGAGCGAGGCAGTAAGTTCCAAAAGCTGGCGTGAACAGTGCACCGATCGATCGGTGAAATTCTCGATCGATCGAGACGCGAGATCTGAAGATTTTATTTTCCTTTTTTATCGTGATTCTGGAGGGCTATTAAGGGGGATTCTCTTCTACACAAGAAAAAGGATGAATTAGAGAGAATAATCAGACTTTTTAGGTCAAGAGCAGCCGCCCTAGCCGCCGCCCAACGCCGGAAGAAGGAGATCCAATCTCCGTTCTTCGTCCAAAGTCGAGCCTATCCGTTCCGGAGTGCAAGGAAGGAACAAGAGAAGAAATCACGGTGCAACGCACGGATTCATCCATCGTTTATCGTATTTCTGAACTTTAGTTTATTTGATTTTCATTTTCATTTGTTGTTTTTGAGGTCGAGAGACAAGAAAACTCATCTGTATTTGATTTGAATTGAATTTGGTTTATATTATTGAAGTTTTAGTTCGTTGTGTTTAATTTATTGATTCATTGGTATTTGAGCGTATTGATTTTTATTGTTCATAGATTGATTGCTTGTGTAGATCAAAGTCTAGCTAGCTTTGATTGAATTTGAGAGTTACAACCGAGATCGAGAGATAACGTTGTAACACGCTCCATTAATTTATGATGTATGTTACGATTGAGATCGAGAGATGATATCGCATACGTGAGAACTTGAAATCGAAAGATTTAGAGTTAATAGGTTTTGATGATTTAAGCAACTTTGAATTAGTAAATAGGTGCACGAGAGTGACTTATTCTAATTTATTGTTAGTTTCGTTACAGCTCGAGAGAGTGTATCGAATAATAGTGAAAACCTTTCACCTTTAAAATCAATTGAGTGATAATTTGAGAATTCCGTTGAATCAGTAGAGATAATATAATTGAACGACGAGTTTGGTAATTTTCTCGAGTGACTTACCTTCGCATTTCCGGAACCATTTTATTCTTTGTTTTTAGTTTAATCTTTATTCTTTAGTTTCATCTAGCTTTAGTTAATCAAACTCCTTTAATCGTAGGCTAAATATAATTTAATTGATCTTATTTGGTACTTATACATTAGTCCCTGTGGATTCGACAACCTTTACTAAATTTTCACTATACTAAAACTTGACACCGTGCACTTGCGGTAGAATCGCTTCAACCCATTCTTTGAAATATCTTTTGTTAAAAAAATAAGCGGTCAAGTTTTTGGCGCCGTTGCCGGGGACTAATCTGTATAATATCATACGAGATTAGTTAATTGTAATTTAGCCAATTCTTTTATTATTGCATTTTTATTATCTTTGTATTCTTTTGTTGATCTTTGTGAATAACTTTGTGCATTTTTGTTGCCTCCTTTTGTCTATTTTGTACAGGAAGCAAATCTTTAGTGCAAGCATAGAAAAGAGGAACCCTTTCTCGAGCCGTTTGATCCAGAGATAGAGAGAACTTTACTAAGCAAATCACGAGAAGCTCGAGAAATGGCTGACAATAACGAAGCACAGCATCCTAGATCGATGATGGACTTTGCACAACCCGCATTTCATGGATCGTTGTCGAGTATTACAAGACCGACGATTCAAGCAAACAATTTTGAGATCAAGCCGGCAATCATACAAATGATTCAGCACTCGGTGATGTTCGGGGGAGCAGCTACAGATGATCCGAACAATCACATCTCCAACTTTTTGGAGATTTGTGATACATTCAAACACAATGGCGTCTCTGACGACGCCATCAGGTTAAGGCTCTTTCCCTTTTCATTACGAGACAAAGCTAAAGCCTGGTTGAATTCTTTACCTGCAGGTTCTATCACAACATGGGAGGGGATGACAAAGGCGTTTTTGTCAAAGTACTTTCCCCCTTCCAAGACGGCGAAGATGCGGAATGATATCACGACTTTTGGGCAATTTGACCCAGAAACTTTATACGAAGCGTGGGATCGGTTTAAGGAGTTGTTGAGGAGATGCCCACACCATGGTCTACCCATATGGCTGCAGGTGCAAACATTCTATAACGGTTTATTTTATGCTAACCGTTCCATGATTGATGCAGCATCTGGGGGATCCATAATGAGAAAGACGCCGGAAGAAGCATATAGCTTGTTGGAGGAAATGGCGTGCAACAGCTATCAGTGGCAGTCCGAGAGGAGCACGTCACAGAAACCAATGAGAGTCCATCAAGTGGACGAGATCACTGCTCTTTCGGCTCAATTAGAAGCCATGAACCGGAAGATAGACAGCATGGGAGCAGCAGCAATGCAGGCCCAAACTATTTTCTGTGAGCTGTGTGGAGGCGGTTGTAAGGACCCTAATCCTTAAGTGCGGAATAAAGGCATAATAGAGCTAGACAAATGATCAGAGTAGAATAAACAAGTTGAGTTTGTGAGCTTAAGCATTTACATGCCAAAATAAAGGACTACCAAAAAGGATTAATTACATTCCAACAAATGAATGTGTCCACTATAGTTTTACGCTACTCCTAGAGTAGGAACTATACAAAAGAATCCTGTCCTTTCATCTACCAAAGATGCTCGAGAAGCTCACTGTCTCAACCCGTTCAAGCCCATCTATCATGCCAAAAAGGTACCTACAAGGACAACCCCCAAACATGAGCAATAATAATCATTCATATTCAACACAATATGAAGATAAAGCGTAAATGCATAATCAATATAAAACACTTCCTGTTTTCCCATGCATTTCAAACGCTTCCCGTTTGGTTGTCCCTGTACCATAACTCATGAGTATAATCAACAGATTATTTTTAATGGCCAAAACATGTCATGACATCATATACCATCTCAACTGTACCACATATTGGTCACCATTCCCTAGTCTGTCCATCACAGTGTATTTTAATGCCCCTCGCTTATATTCATATGGGCGGCATAGGATAACCTCGCTACAATGGACATGCGGCGCTCCCACCCCTCGCTTCACAGAGAGCGGCAAATACCCTTTCCTCGCCCCATATGACAACCACGCTCAAATGTGACATGCGGCGCTCCCACCCCTCGCTTCACATTTGGCGGAACCAATACAAAAAGCGGCAAGCATTAAAATCATCAAAGGATGACCACGACTCATGGGATGTGCATCCAATAATCATAATATGCATCTAACATCAATATGCATAAATTACCATGTATATGCATCCACTATGCAATACCTCATATGGCATAAATCAACATGTATATGCATCCACTATGCAATACCACATATATACCCGCATCCACAATGCATAAACAATGAGTATATAAAATACATGTTACCGTTGGGTGCCCGTACGTCCACTACGTACCTTTCCAAAATGTGGAATGTGGTTGGACCTCAATTCCTTGGCTGCGTTGCCACCTGGGTTGGTTCTACATATTCACAAATACCAATATTAGAACCCAATAATAGTCCAATACCAAAAATCCCACAAAAACACCCAAAAATATTAATTTTGGTGTCTCGCGATCGATCGCCATCAAGCCCCGATCGATCGCGAGAACACACTGCCTCGGGCAACAAAAATGCACAATCCGCGATCGATCGCGGAGCTAGCGCCGATCGATCGCGGCCTCGCCGATCGATCGCGCCCAGCTCGCGATCGATCGCTGAGGCTTACTGCCTCAGCCCTGTTGCTCGCGATCGATCGCGAGAAAATCGCCGATCGATCGCCGAGCTGCGGGAAATCGAGATTCGGGCACTATTCACCCATCTCTTTCCCCAACTCATCTAAACCCACATACACCAACACCAACCAATACCAATAACTCAAAACCAACACTAAACATCATAACAAACTCAAATATACCACATCCAACCAAAATATTACCAAAACCACAACACCCAACACAACCCATTTTAAACCCTTTAAAACCAAACTAAACTCAACCAAAACCTTACAAAATTAATACATGAGGTACCCATACCTCTTGGGGGTCTCAAATCACCCAACAATCTTCCACAAATCAAAGTTTGCAAGGTCTCCTCTTCACCTCAAAGGTGGAGCTCGAAAATGGGAAGGGAAAGTAAGGGTTTGGGTGTTGATTTTGAAAAGTAAGAGTGGATGGATGTAAAGTGGGGTTTGAGTATTAAATGTGAGGTAATTTAAAATGATACCCAAAATAATCCATGGTGTATAAAACACCCCAACATGATATTTTTCAAAGCATTTACTCAAAATGCACCAAATATCAAATAAACACATGATTCCCAATTAATTGCTAACCAATGCAAATAAATCATGCTTCCAATAATATTTACCCAACATGCACCACATGCACCCTAAAATGCAATCCCGGGTCAACCCTATCCATATGACCATGCATTTTCCATAAGGTAAATAAATCCCAAAACATAATCAATTACCACATAATTAATCATGTAAACACAATTAAAGCCAAATAGCAATTTAACCATTTCGGGGATGTCACAATACTCCCCTACTTATAAGATTTCGTCCTCGAAATCACATGCACTTACCCCAACAGAAACTAAACATAAACTCATACCAGAGAATAGTTCCGGGTAGTGCTGCACCATATGATGCTCCGTCTCCCACGTAGCCTCCTCGACACCCCTGCGATCCCACTGAACTTTGATCATCGGTATCACTTTGTTCCGAAGTCTACGGTCTGCTCTGTCCAGAATTCTAACAGGCCGTTCCACATAAGATATGTCTGATTCCAACTGAACTTCGGAAGGCTGTAACACGTGAGACGGATCCGGCTCATACTTTCGCAGCATCGATACATGAAACACATCATGTATCCCAGATAAAGAAGGCGGCAAAGCCAGTCGGTAAGCCAATGTGCCAATGCGCTGCAAAATCTCGTACGGTCCCACAAACCTCGGAGACAGTTTCCCGCGCATCCCAAACCGCACAACGCCTCTGAAAGGCGAGATCTTCAAAAAGACCTTATCTCCCAACTGAAACTCTAACGGTCTCCGCCGTTTATTTGCATAAGCTGCCTGTCTGTCCTGGGCTGCTTTCATTTTCTGCCTTATAGTCTTTATCTTCTCTTCCATTTCCCGGATCAACTCAGGCCCTCCGACTGATCTACTGTCCAAATCATCCCAACATAAGGGTGATCTACATCGTCTGCCATAAAGAGCTTCAAACGGAGCCATCTGAATACTTGCCTGGTAGCTATTGTTATACGAAAACTCTACCAAAGGCACTGAATCCTGCCAAGAGGCATCGAACTCCAAAACGCAAGCTCTTAACATGTCCTCGAGCGTCTGAATAGTGCGCTCGGTCTGGCCATCCGTCTGAGGATGATAAGCAGTACTCAATCTGACCTCAGTTCCCAAAGCTGACTGAAGGCCTTCCCAGAAATGAGATGTGAATCGCGGATCTCGATCTGACACAATAGAAACAGGGATCCCATGCAATCTCACCACATCTCTAATATACAACTGCGCCATCCTCAAAAATGTAAATGTCATGCTATAGGGGATAAAGTGGGCTACCTTGGTCAATCTGTCCACAATCACCCAAATAGCATCGAAGCCTGAAGCACTCCTCGGCAAATGAGTCACGAAGTCCATGGAAATGTGCTCCCACTTCCACTTCGGTATCTCCAAGCTTCTCAATTCGCCGCCAGGTCTCTGCCTCTCTGCCTTAACCTGCTGGCAGATCAGACACCTCTTCACAAAAGCGACGACATCGGACTTCATTCTCTTCCACCAAAACTGACCACGCAGATCTCTGTACATCTTCTTCCCGCCTGGGTGGATGCTAAGTCTGCTACTGTGAGCTCGCCCCAAGATTCCCTTACGCAACTCCGGCGTACTCGGAACTACCCAGCGGTTACCCAATCTCAAAGATCCGTCGTCGGCCACTCTGAACTTCGTCGGCTGACCAAGATGCACTATAGACAACCATCTCTGAACCTCAGCATCTGACCTCTGAGCTCTCCTGATACTCTCAAAGATATCTGGCTCAGCTAGCAAAGTCGATACATACACAGGTGATGCATCAATGTCAAAGTCATAGCCCATATGGCAATAGGAGGTCATCATAGCCGACAAATGGATGACGTCCTCAGCAGAACTCCTCACTTTCCGGCTCAAAGCGTCTGCTGTCAAATTGGCCTTCCCCGGATGGTACTCTATCTCGCAATCATAGTCCTTGAGTAGGTCCATCCATCTCCTCTGTCTCATGTTCAGCTCTACCTGAGTAAATAGAAACTTGAGGCTCTTGTGATCCGTGTATATGGTGAATGAAGTGCCATATAAGTAGTGCCTCCAGATCTTCAGGGCGAAGATGATAGCCGCCAATTCCAAGTCATGAACTGGATATCTGGTCTCATGCGGCTTCAACTGCCTCGATGGATAAGCTACCACATGCTTATCTTGCATCAGAACACATCCAAGGCCCTGCAGTGATGCATCAGTATACAGAACAAATCTGGAGTTCTCCGTCGGGATCACTAACACTGGCGCCGTCGTCAACCGGTGCTTCAACTCCTGGAAGCTCTCCTCACAAGCTTCTGACCAAAAGAAAGGCACACCCTTCTGAGTCAACTGAGTCAGCGGTTTGGCAATCTTCGAAAAGCCCTCAACAAAGCGCCGATAATACCCGGCCAAACCAAGGAAACTCCGGATCTCAGGCACAGAAGTGGGGGCAGCCCACTCCATCACAGCCTCAATCTTCTTCGGGTCCACTGATATTCCGCTGCTCGAAATGACATGCCCCAGAAACACTACACTGCTCAGCCAAAACTCGCACTTACTGAGTTTAGCATACAACTGATGCTCTCTGAGAATCTGAAGCACTGTCCTCAAGTGTTTCACATGATCTTCCTCACTCCGGGAGTAGATAAGAATGTCGTCAATAAACACGATGACGAACTGATCAAGATACTGCTGAAACACTCTATTCATCAGACTCATGAAGACTGCTGGAGCATTCGTCACACCGAACGGCATTACTAAGAACTCATAATGCCCGTATCGAGTCCGGAACGCTGTCTTCTGCACATCTTCCTCTCTGACCCGAATCTGATGATACCCGGATCTCAAATCAATCTTGCTATACACCCTGGTACCTTGCAACTGATCAAACAAATCGTCTATCCTTGGAAGAGGATACTTATTCTTCACTGTAGCCTTGTTCAGCTGCCGGTAATCGATGCACAACCGCATCGAACCGTCCTTCTTCTTCACAAAGAGGACTGGTGCGCCCCATGGCGACACACTCGGGCGTATATAACCCTTGTCCAAGAGATCCTGCAACTGCTCTTTCAACTCTCTCAATTCTGCCGGTGCCATCCTATAAGGTGCACGAGAGATAGCGGATGTCCCTGGCAGCAACTCGATCCCAAATTCAACTTCCCTGGCCGGTGGAAATCCTGGGATCTCTTCTGGAAATACATCAGCAAATTCTGCCACAACTGGTACATCCTCAACTCTCAGTTCTTTACTCTTCCCAGACGTGTCCACGGCATATATAAGATAGCCTGTGTGTCCACGTTCCAACAACTGAGACATCTTGATCGCTGAAATCAACGGAATCTTCGCACGAGACCCGTTGCCAAAGAAAGTCCACTGACTGCCCAACTCAGGTCTGAACTTCACTGTTCTCTGCCGGCAATCTACCACTGCCTGATATCTGTTCAGAACATCAATACCCAAGATGCAGTCGAAGTCTGACATACCCAGCACAATCAAGTCTGATCTCAACTCGTTGCCCTCAAAATAAATGAGGCTATCTGCCAAAAACTGATCAGCAACGACGTTTCTTCCAGTGGGTGTCGAGACCAAAAGAGGCGTGGGCAAAGGAGACGTGCGCATATGGTGTCTTTCCACAAATCCCACAGACACAAAGGAATGGGAGGCACCTGTATCTATCAAAACAAAAGCAGGGTACGTAAATAAATGGCACGTACCGGCAATCACCTCCTCTGGAGCTGCCTGAGCCTGCTCCCTGGTCAGTGCATATACCTGTCCCTGGGGTGGTCCCACTGTCTGACCTCCCGATGGACGAGGCCCAAATTGCTGCCTCTGCTGCACTGTCCTGTCCTCAAACCTTGGCCTGTTGCCCTGATACTCTGACTGGCCTCCCCTGGTGGGACAATACCGAGCAATGTGGCCCATCTTGCCACAGACATAACATGCAGGACACTTATTTGAAGAATGCGGTCCTCCACAATTGTTGCACCTAGGCTCTCCCGGCCTCTCCCCTTGTGAAGATCCTCGATTGGCCGACCAATTTCCCTTCTTGTTATCCTGCTTCTGTCCAAAGTGTTTCTTCCCACCATACCGTGAAGATGAAGAGGCACCACGGGGTTTAAATGACTCACCCCGAGGTCTCAAACTGTCAGTAGTCTGCCTCTGTGGCGGTACCGGTGGTGGCATGGCGTAAGCTCCCACTCCTAGCTCAGCAAGCTCCGCTCTTGTGAGAGCATCATCAAAAGAAGTTGGGTTATTGATGATAACCCGGTCATAGAGCTCCGGTCGCAGTCCTTTCATGAAATTTCTCATCTTGGCACGTCCATCAGAGGCAATATGGGGGACATACCTCAGTAGTGATGAGTACTGTGTGGCATAATCTGCTACGGTCATGTTTCCCTGCCTCAGACTTGCAAATTCATCCTCTTTTGTCTGTCTTGCTGCCGCGGAGAAGTATCGGTTCAAGAACCTGGTCCTGAAGAGCGTCCAGTCAATCACAGCACCCAGTGCTCTCATTTCCATTACTGTGCTCCTCCACCACATCAGAGGTTTCTTGGCTAATTGAAACTCCGCTAGCCTCAGCCAAGCCGTCACAGCACAAGGAGCCGATACAAAGATCTGCTCAAGTCTTTCTAACCACTCTTCAGCCTCTTCTCCGGACTCTGTCCCCTCAAACCGGGGCGGATGATAAGACAGAAACTGCGTCAAGCTAATCTCACCCGGTAGCAATAACTGGACCACTGGTTCCATTCCCACAGTCGGTGGAGGTAGAGGATTAGCCTGTCCAATACTCGCATTTACACTCCCAACGTCTCCGACTTCCTCATTAGCAGCCATGCTGTAACACAAATGTTAACAACAATCCAAAGCAATATACATCATATCGTTAGATAACAGGAGTGATATAAGCATGTTAGTATAACAGGATATACAATAATATGCACCACATGCATAAACATGCTCCAAATGTAAGCACCTAGCCAACCATGCTAAGGCTACCCTTCACTCGTTCCCGGGTTCTCTAACCACTGCTCTGATACCACTAATGTAAGGACCCTAATCCTTAAGTGCGGAATAAAGGCATAATAGAGCTAGACAAATGATCAGAGTAGAATAAACAAGTTGAGTTTGTGAGCTTAAGCATTTACATGCCAAAATAAAGGACTACCAAAAAGGATTAATTACATTCCAACAAATGAATGTGTCCACTATAGTTTTACGCTACTCCTAGAGTAGGAACTATACAAAAGAATCCTGTCCTTTCATCTACCAAAGATGCTCGAGAAGCTCACTGTCTCAACCCGTTCAAGCCCATCTATCATGCCAAAAAGGTACCTACAAGGACAACCCCCAAACATGAGCAATAATAATCATTCATATTCAACACAATATGAAGATAAAGCGTAAATGCATAATCAATATAAAACACTTCCTGTTTTCCCATGCATTTCAAACGCTTCCCGTTTGGTTGTCCCTATACCATAACTCATGAGTATAATCAACAGATTATTTTTAATGGCCAAAACATGTCATGACATCATATACCATCTCAACTGTACCACATATTGGTCACCATTCCCTAGTCTGTCCATCACAGTGTATTTTAATGCCCCTCGCTTATATTCATATGGGCGGCATAGGATAACCTCGCTACAATGGACATGCGGCGCTCCCACCCCTCGCTTCACAGAGAGCGGCAAATACCCTTTCCTCGCCCCATATGACAACCACGCTCAAATGTGACATGCGGCGCTCCCACCCCTCGCTTCACATTTGGCGGAACCAATACAAAAAGCGGCAAGCATTAAATCATCAAAGGATGACCACGACTCATGGGATGTGCATCCAATAATCATAATATGCATCTAACATCAATATGCATAAATTACCATGTATATGCATCCACTATGCAATACCTCATATGGCATAAATCAACATGTATATGCATCCACTATGCAATACCACATATATACCCGCATCCACAATGCATAAACAATGAGTATATAAAATACATGTTACCGTTGGGTGCCCGTACGTCCACTACGTACCTTTCCAAAATGTGGAATGTGGTTGGACCTCAATTCCTTGGCTGCGTTGCCACCTGGGTTGGTTCTACATATTCACAAATACCAATATTAGAACCCAATAATAGTCCAATACCAAAAATCCCACAAAAACACCCAAAAATATTAATTTTGGTGTCTCGCGATCGATCGCCATCAAGCCCCGATCGATCGCGAGAACACACTGCCTCGGGCAACAAAAATGCACAATCCGCGATCGATCGCGGAGCTAGCGCCGATCGATCGCGGCCTCGCCGATCGATCGCGCCCAGCTCGCGATCGATCGCTGAGGCTTACTGCCTCAGCCCTGTTGCTCGCGATCGATCGCGAGAAAATCGCCGATCGATCGCCGAGCTGCGGGAAATCGAGATTCGGGCACTATTCACCCATCTCTTTCCCCAACTCATCTAAACCCACATACACCAACACCAACCAATACCAATAACTCAAAACCAACACTAAACATCATAACAAACTCAAATATACCACATCCAACCAAAATATTACCAAAACCACAACACCCAACACAACCCATTTTAAACCCTTTAAAACCAAACTAAACTCAACCAAAACCTTACAAAATTAATACATGAGGTACCCATACCTCTTGGGGTCTCAAATCACCCAACAATCTTCCACAAATCAAAGTTTGCAAGGTCTCCTCTTCACCTCAAAGGTGGAGCTCGAAAATGGGAAGGGAAAGTAAGGGTTTGGGTGTTGATTTTGAAAAGTAAGAGTGGATGGATGTAAAGTGGGGTTTGAGTATTAAATGTGAGGTAATTTAAAATGATACCCAAAATAATCCATGGTGTATAAAACACCCCAACATGATATTTTTCAAAGCATTTACTCAAAATGCACCAAATATCAAATAAACACATGATTCCCAATTAATTGCTAACCAATGCAAATAAATCATGCTTCCAATAATATTTACCCAACATGCACCACATGCACCCTAAAATGCAATCCCGGGTCAACCCTATCCATATGACCATGCATTTTCCATAAGGTAAATAAATCCCAAAACATAATCAATTACCACATAATTAATCATGTAAACACAATTAAAGCCAAATAGCAATTTAACCATTTCGGGGATGTCACAGCGGTCATCCTAGCATCGAGTGCCAGGCAGGTAATCAATTTAACCAATCTGTTGAAGCTGTTAATTTTGTAGGTAACAGGCCACCCCATAATTCCTACCCGAACTACAACCAACCCTGGAGGAACCACCCGAATTTGAGGTGGTCGAATCAAGAGAATGTGTTGAACCCACAACCGCAGGCAGGGTTCACACAAAAGCCGAGTTTGGAGGAACTTATGGCGAAGCTGATTTCATCAACAGAGGTGAGGATGCAAAATCAAGATGCATCAATCAAAAACTTGGAAGTGCAGATAGGGCAGTTGGCCACGTTGATATCTGGGAGGACGCAAGGTACGCTCCCGAGTGATTCTGTAAAGAATCCGAAGGAGCCATCAAATTGATGAAGACGAGGAGGTGACAGTCCAGCTTGGGACTATAAATTAAGAACTTCCGTTCTTTCTTTCCTTGAGTTTTGTTTTTGATTTCTTGTTTGTTGAGTTTTTGTTAGTCTGTTTGTTTTTGAGTGTGTCTGGGAATGAATTCGTGTCTTTTCTAATGCAGATGTGAAAGCAAGAGCAAGTGGTTATAGGCGAAGCAATCCGAGAGAAAGATGTTGAGAAAAAGAAAAATTTTAAAAATTTTGGTTGCTGCTGCTGGCGATCGATCGGTGGAAATCTCGATCGATCGCCCGAATTTTTAAAATGACTTTGTGCCTACTGCCTCGCTCGATCGATCGAGAATATTTCCGATCGATCGAGCGAGAGAAAATTTTGAAAAAAAATAAAGGGGCAGACGCAGCAGCCATCACTTTCCCCATTTCATTTTCCCCCTCTCAACAACAAAAACCTAGCGCCTCTTTCAAATCCCTTCTTCCAATCTCAATCTTTTGTTCATCAAATTTCAATTTACTTCAATTCTAAGAAGTAATATTCATCCTAATGAGATTTTCATTGCAGATTTGAAGATTTGAAAGGCAAATTGGGTAGAAGCGCAGAAAGAGGAGAATTCCAAGCCAAGTGCCAAACTTTCACAAGATCGGATTTTTAAGCGGTAATTGGTTTCTAATTCTCAAAGATTTTATCTTTGGTGCTAAGTTTTGAATTGTAGTAGCAGTGGGTTAGGAAAGATTGAAATTTGGAGGAAGTTTTGTGGTATTGAAGGGTGTCGGATTGACAGTGTTGTGGGGTGTTAGTTGAATTGAATTGGCAAGAATCAGTTGGCAAGAAAATGTCGTCCAGAAAGAGGTCAAAGCAGGCAGAAGCTTCCCAGAAGCAAAAGCAGGCAGAGGCCACTGTTTCTGAGCCAGTTTATGATGAACAGAAGTTTCTAAATGCCAAGATTGCTGAGTTATACCCCATCTACCATAAGAAACCCCTGAGCCGTGAAAGGGGAATGAGCTTAGATAAATTGGAGTGTCCTGTCATTAGGACAGTACGCCGAAAGGATGGTTTCAATTCATTCAGACACCGATTGATGCTGTGGTGCCACTGGTAAGGGAGTTTTACACGAATCTTCGAGCTGTTAGACCAGGGCACCAAGTAAGTGTTTATGTTCGAGGGAAGGATGTGTTGGTGGATCGAGCCGCAATCAACAATATTCACCGGATGCCGTTACTTCAAAACTGTGCATACCAATCTTTTAAGAGTAGCAGGATTGACTACGATGAGGTATTGACAGTCATTGGCAAGCCGGGAGTGGATTGGCAGAGGAATGATAAAGCAGAGCCACAGTTGGTTCTAAAGAAGAATTTGAAGCCAGAGGCCCAAGCATGGTTTTCATTTGTCGCCTCACGGGTCATGCCATCGACCCACACTTCTGAGGTGACAAAAGATAGAGCGGTCCTGGTTTATGCCATCCTCTCAGGGAAGGAAGTGGACTTCGGCGAGATCATTGCTGATCACATTGCTGAAATTGGAAGTAGCCCACCGACCTCCGCACTACCGTTTCCATCCACAATCACTGCTTTATGTCAGAGGAACGGAGTGACATGGGGGGAAGACGAGGAGCTACTCCCGCCGAAGACACCAATCATTGTAGCCGATCCTACGAACCGACGCAGACCTTCGGACAATACACAAGCTGGAGCATCATCCTCTGCTGCAGAGCATACACGGGTTACTTTGGATTCTCTTCATAGGGATCTCCAAAACATTCGCCTGGAGCAGCAGAGCATTCACAGCATGCAGCGGGACATTCATAGCATGCAGAGAGCATTGCAGATGGACCATGAGCAGGTAGCTCAGCGTCAGATGGAGTTCATGCACTATCAGAGTGCATGGAACACTGCCATGGCCCAGGGCTTTCCAGGTTTCCAGTTCCCGCAGGAACCACAGTTCGCACCTTACCAGCCACATGCACCTCCACCTTCTGAGTACCCACCATTTCCGCCATATCAGGGCGAGGAGCAACACTACCCAGTCCCCCCTCCGGAGCATGATGAGGATGATGATCAGTGACGATCGTCATCATGGTATGTGTCTTTGCCTTGGCATTTATTTTTCTTGTTCATTGAGGGCAATTCACATGCTAAGTTTGGGGGGGTTTTTGAGTATTTGTACATAATCTTGCTTTTGCACATCTTGCTACTTGTTTTGTTTCCCTACCTTGCATGACTGCATGATGTTGAGACTAATTCGTCCTTGAGCATCACCAACAAAAATTTTTTTTTATGGATTGAGTTATTCTTGAGAATTGTTGAGTTGGAATTACAATGGTAATACATGATGAAATTAATCCTCATCTAGATAGGAGTCATGAAAATGTTTAACTTGTTTGTATATATCCTTTGTTAACTACATGTCAAAACGGAGGAATACTTTGAGCACTTATTGAGTCATGATTGAGTGAAGTATGTATTGATTAAATTGAAAACTTGTGTTAACTATGATGAGTCTTGAGTATCTTAGAGAACTCTACAGTTTAGTTGAAAGCACTTTGAGGCGAAATTTATAATTAGGAACTAGACTTGGAGATGATTTAGGCGATCTTTGGACCGTTTGAGCCTTTCAAGCCTACCTGTTATATATTATTCATTAGTGTCCCCTTTTGAGCCTTATTGAAAAAGAATGGTATATGCAATGCATATGATTAGACCCCCATTCGACATTCTTGGCAACTCATTATACCCACCTTGGTTTGAGCCTAAAGGAAAAATTTTACCTACCCCTAGGAGAGTATAATGAATCTCATTCATTGCACAGAATTGTTATATGCAAATGAGTTCAAAAGGAACAAAAGAATGAGCAAAGAAAAAAAAGAAAAGATGTAGAGAAAAGCCTTGAAAAGAAAAATTCAAAATAAGACCCAAAGTGGCCAAGGCTAGTAAAAAGTTGAAGAGAAGCTCAAAAAGAGTTGAACTGATTTTGTTATACTCTCTTCTTTGAATTCACCCTACCTTTTCTTTGAAGCCGACACCAAAAGGCCTAACGTTATAAGCTTTCAAGACCTTTTGATCCAAGTCTAGGGAACAATTACATTAGTGGTGTAAGGACCCCAAGCCCTTAACCCTTAATTAGTGTATTAACCACTATGTGTGGCACATGCTTTCAATAAAAAGCCAATCGGGAAGCTCAGATGATACTTTACCATTGAATGGCAACTACAAAATTTCTTTAATATACAACATTAAGATCATCTCTACCCACAATTAGACTCACATGTTCGCCCTTTACCACCCCTTGGTGCCCTTTTGCATTGTGGGTTTTTATAAAAATTTGGGCAGAGTCTCCCCATAAATTGAGCTATCCCAAAACACAAGCACATCACATAATATAATTCCCGGCCAGGGAATACACAATACTCAACGGAATATAGAACACAAAGTAAATTCCCAGCCAGGGAAGACACCACACATATGACGACATAAATGGGTCTCAATACCCACATAATACACTAACGACTCTCATATCATTAGCAATTCTACCACAATTGCATGCAACACATAATGAAGGAGAGAAAGGCTCATGCCTTTATATACAACCCATATACATGAATAGCCGTGCTCACATGCGAGCATCATAAATGTGCTATATAAATCTCGGGTGTATATAAGTACTCGATACGATACCGTGCTCCATCAAGCCCTGGTACCACGATCCTGTGAGTACATCCAATCAACAGCTCGAGCTCAGCTCCACAGCCATCGATGCACCTGTTCACCTGCCCCAACAGAGACAGCCCCCAACGGGGTGAGCATACAAATACACAAAATCTCATAATCACAATAACGAAATTCATAATTTACAACACAAGTAAATATTAATGAATTTTAAATGATACTCCCTGGATGGCAACATCCTCATCCGGGATTCCGTGTACTGTCCCTGTTCTCACAATCATCAAACTCATCAAATCTCATAAATCAGTAAATCAACACATTGATTTAATTCATAGCATGCCTGATTCTCAAGTATCAATAATTAATGAATCCAAATTCATTATACATGCAAACATAGATATCTCGATATCTAATACTGATTTTCAACTTTGCTACCAATCACAGATAGCTCAAATGCCTAGCATTTATTTTACAAATACTCTATTTCACTTAGACATCTCACATGTCTCATAATGAATACATCTCACATGTCTCATAACGAATACATGATCCCACGATCATTCTCAGGCATCTCAAATGCCATACAATAGTCATATAAACCCAGTACCCCATACCTCTTATAAGGTCATACTACTCTAGTATTGCGCACACTTGTGGCAGCGATATCAAGACTAGGTCGATCCATAGTCATATCAACACATATATGTATATATAGCCATACCCACAACCATCTAAGGCAATTACAACACATTATTCATTTCACAATTGCTATCACATAAGGTAATGCTCGTACGTCGCACGTACCTTAAATCTCCGAAGTCCGAGCCAAACCTTGCTCGAGTTCCATGCTCCGAGGAACGATGTGCTAACACGATAAATTAATTCACAATTAATTACGATCATGCAACCCATGCTCAAGCACACCCTTAACCCTCAAGAATTGTCAACACACGACAATTAACCATTATCGAAAATTGCTCAAGAATTCCCCACAAATTCTCGAACCCTCACAACACAAATCGAACCCATTTAAACACCATAATTCATCTAAAATATGAATTAATCAATCAATAGCATGAATAATCGCCCCACATGCCAAACCCCCAAAATTCGAATTCAAAGCCCTAAATTCGAACACAATTAAACATCCTTACACATCCAAAACATGTAATAAACGACCCAACACAAGAATCGTCACGCCCTTGCCAAAAATCACAATTTTCGAACTTAAACCCACGAAAAAAGCATAAATTCGAACCAATCCCACCAACAGCAATAATTCGAACAAATCGAACACAAAAATGGCAGGGAATAACACAACAACGACGAAAAAGGGGCAAGGGATGTTACCCAATCGAAAATCGGAAGAAATCGGACCAAAATCGAAGAACCCTAGAAATTGGGGATCGGCGCACTTCCGCAAAATTCGACTTCCACACGCGACGAAACTTCGAATTGATGGAGGGGAAAGGAGCGCCTGGACGAGACGAAGCCGTGGGTAGGTCGGACGCGCCGAACGGCGGCCGGACGGCGGCGGGCGAAACGCCTGAAGCGGCGGGGGCAGGGGCTGACGGGAAAAGGGGCGCGCGCGGGAGAGAGGAGAAAGTTGGGGCTGAAATGAAATTTTGTTTAAAATCTCGGGTTCAATTGGTATTTATAGCAAAATACCCCGAAAAACTATTAGCCCCACAAATACATCATGATTCATTAAAAATCATCTGTTTTCAAAAACTCTCTCTCTAACTCAAAAATCCCCTACCGGTGCCCACACACAGGACCCGAGATTCCGAGTCACACTAAAAACCCAACTCACAGGTTTTCACCGAAATGAGAATACGATCTCAACTCGGGATCCAACGATCCCAACTACTTAAATAGACGAGCCCAGAAGGCCCAACACCTCGATTAAACTCCAATTGCCACGTAAAACCACTTTAGGGATTATTAACACTACGGGATTAACACCTATAATCCCTGGTCATCACAATATCCCCCACTAAAAGAATTTCGTCCTCGAAATTAGCACCGGTGTATCACATAACACCCAGGCTACACAACAATCATGAAGCCATAACCTCGATTTTAGGGGTTTTGGCGGGGGGCGGTGATTCTTGTTATTGATTGATTAATTCATGTTTTAGATGAATTATGGTGCTTGGTTGGGTTCGATTTGTGTTGTGGTTCGAAATTGTAGGGGGGTTTCTTGAGCAATTTTTGTTGTTATCTCATTCGTTTTCCCTCCCTGCATGTGCCCTACCCCGGGTCTTTTAAATGGTTAATTGTCGTGTGTTGACAATATTTTTGAGGGTTATGGATGTGCTTGAGCATGGGTTACATGTTCGTAAATAATTGTGAATTATTTATCGTGTTAGCACATCGTTCCTCGGGGCATGGAACCCAAGCAAGGTTTGGCTTGGACTACGGAGATTTAAGGTACGTGCGACGTACGAGCATTACTTTATAGGAGAGCATTGTGAAATGCATAATATATTTTGATTGCATTGAATAATTGTGCGTATGGTGATATATATATGTGTTGATATAGCTATGGAGCGACCTAATCTTGACATCGCTGCCACAAGCGTGCGTAATACTAGAGTAGTATAACCTTACATGATATATGGGGTACTGTATTTATATGACCATTGTAGGGCATTGAGATGCCTGAGAATGACTGTGGAATCATGTAATCATTGTAACACATTTGAGATGTCTGAGTATAATGGAAAATTGGTAAAATAAATGCGAGGCATTTTAGCTATCTGTGATTGATAGGGAAGTTGAGAAATCAGTATTTGAAATTGAGATATCTATATTTGCATGTATAATGAATTTGGAATCACTATTTATTAATATTCGAGAATTAGGCATGCGATGAGTTAGTCAATGTGTTGATTTACTGATTTTTGAGATTTGATGAGTTTGATGATTGTGAGAACAGGGACAGTACACGGAATCCCGGATGAGGACGTTGCCATCCAGGGAGTATCATTTAAAATTCATTAGTATTTACTTTTGTTGTAAATTATGAATTTCATTATTGTGATTATGGGATTTTGTGTATTGATATGCTCACCCCGTTGGGGGCTCTCTGTTGGGACAGGTGAACAGGTACATCGATGGCTTTGGAGCTGAGCTCGAGCTGTTGATTGGATGTACTCCCAGGATCGTGGTACCAGGGCTTGATGGAGCACGGTATCGTATAGAGTACTTATATACACCCGAGGGTTATATACACATTCATGATGCTCGCATGTGAGCACGGTTATACTTGTATATGGGTTGTATATAAAGGCATGAGCCTTTCTCTCTCTTTCATTCTATGTTGCATGCAATTAAGGGTAGAATTGCTAAATGATATGAGAGTCATTGGTGTATTATGTGGGTGTTGAAACCCACTTTTGTTGTCTTATGTGTGGTGTCTTCCCTGGCTGGGAATTTATTTAGTGTTGCTGTATTCTGTTGAGTATTGTGTTTTCCCTGGCCGGGAACTATATTATGTGATGTGCTTTTGTTTCGAGATAGCTCAATTTATGGGGAGACTCTGCCCAAATTTTTATAAAAGTCCACAATGTAACAAGTGGCGTAATGGGGATGGTAAATGGGCAAACTTTATGAGTCTATTTGTTGGTAGAGATGATCTTATAACATTGAATATTAAAGAAATTTTATAATTGCCATTCAATGGAAAAGCATCATCTGAGCTTCCCGATTGATTGATTGATTTTTTTTTTGAAAGCATGTGCCACACATAGTGGTTAATACACTAATCAAGGGTTAAGGGCTAGGGGTCCTTACATTAGTGGTATCAGAGCAGTGGTTGCTCATTGGGGCTGTTAAGGGCCTAGAAAGTTATTGATAGCACATATTTATGCATGATGGCATTAATGTTGTTCGACATAACTAATTGTTTATGTGCTTTTATGATATGAGAAGTGGTATTGCTAACCATTGTGGTTGCAGGAATCGTGTGGAACACGATAGGATGGCATAAATAGTGATGCCTGGTGATAGGCTTAGATTTTGAGTGATTTTAACTGTAATTTCTTCTCATTTTCCGTATTTTTCCTGGATGATATTATGCTTTTTGGTGTTTATTCGTTTGTTTCAGGAAATTAGATCGGAAGTGGAAGAAATGAGCTTATATGAAGATAACGGGCGAAATCGAGGCATAAAAGATGAGAAAATGAAGAAGATGATTTTTCAGATCTCGATCGATCGAGATTTATTCTCGATCGATCGAGCCAGCCAGAAGCGAGAGTCAGAATTTTTGAAGTCTCGATCGATCGGTGGAAATATCGATCGATCGAGAAAGGCAGTAACCTCGGAGCTGAAATTTTCAAATTCTCGATCGATCGGTGGAAATTCCCGATCGATCGAACGAGGCAGTAAGTTCCAAAAGCTGGCGTGAACAGTGCACCGATCGATCGGTGAAATTCTCGATCGATCGAGACGCGAGATCTGAAGATTTTATTTTCCTTTTTTATCGTGATTCTGGAGGACTATTAAGGGGGATTCTCTTCTACACAAGAAAAAGGACGAATTAGAGAGAATAATCAGACTTTTTAGGTCAAGAGCAGCCGCCCTAGCCGCCGCCCAACGCCGGAAGAAGGAGATCCAATCTCCGTTCTTCGTCCAAAGTCGAGCCTATCCGTTCCGGAGTGCAAGGAAGGAACAAGAGAAGAAATCACGGTGCAACGCACGGATTCATCCATCGTTTATCGTATTTCTGAACTTTAGTTTATTTGATTTTCATTTTCATTTGTTGTTTTTGAGGTCGAGAGACAAGAAAACTCATCTGTATTTGATTTGAATTGAATTTGGTTTATATTATTGAAGTTTTAGTTCGTTGTGTTTAATTTATTGATTCATTGGTATTTGAGCGTATTGATTTTTATTGTTCATAGATTGATTGCTTGTGTAGATCAAAGTCTAGCTAGCTTTGATTGAATTTGAGAGTTACAACCGAGATCGAGAGATAACGTTGTAACACGCTCCATTAATTTATGATGTATGTTACGATTGAGATCGAGAGATGATATCGCATACGTGAGAACTTGAAATCGAAAGATTTAGAGTTAATAGGTTTTGATGATTTAAGCAACTTTGAATTAGTAAATAGGTGCACGAGAGTGACTTATTCTAATTTATTGTTAGTTTCGTTACAGCTCGAGAGAGTGTATCGAATAATAGTGAAAACCTTTCACCTTTAAAATCAATTGAGTGATAATTTGAGAATTCCGTTGAATCAGTAGAGATAATATAATTGAACGACGAGTTTGGTAATTTTCTCGAGTGACTTACCTTCGCATTTCCGGAACCATTTTATTCTTTGTTTTTAGTTTAATCTTTATTCTTTAGTTTCATCTAGCTTTAGTTAATCAAACTCCTTTAATCATAGGCTAAATATAATTTAATTGATCTTATTTGGTACTTATACATTAGTCCCTGTGGATTCGACAACCTTTACTAAATTTTCACTATACTAAAACTTGACACCGTGCACTTGCGGTAGAATCGCTTCAACCCATTCTTTGAAATATCTTTTGTTAAAAAAATAAGCGGTCATCTGGCACTCCGTGTGTTATGTGATGACCAGGAATTATAGGTGTTAATCCCGTAGTGTTAATAATCCCTAAAGTGGTTTTACGTGGCGATTTGGAGTTTAATCGAGGTGTTGGGCCTTCTGGGCTCGTTTATTTGGGTAGTTGGGATCGTTGGATCCAGAGGTTGAGATTGTATTCTCATTTGGGAGAAAAATCTAAGAATTGGGTTTTTTATGTGTCTCGGGATCTCGGGTGCCGTGTGAGCACCGGTAGGGGATTTTGGAGTTAGAGAGAGAGTTTTTGAAAACAGATGATTTTTAATGAATCACGATGTATTTGTGGGGCTATTAATTTTTCGGGGTATTTTTGCTATAAATACCAAATGAACCCCAGATTTTAAAATCAAAATCATTTCAGCCCCAAATCTCTTCTCCCTCTTCCCGCACGCGAATCCCGTCTGCTACAGCTCCTCCGCGCGCTAAAACGCTGCGCCTGCCGCCGTCCGGCCGCCGTTCGGCGCGTCCGACCTATCACCGGCTTCGTCTCGTCGAGGCGCAGCTAACCCCTCCGTCAATTCGAATTTTCGTCGCGTTTTGAAGTCGGATTTTGGCTGGAAGCGCCGATCCCCAATTTCTAGGGTTCTTCGATTTTCGTCCGATTTCTTCCGATTTTCGTTGGGGTAACCTCCCTTACCCCCTTTTTCGTCATTTTCGTGTATTTCCCTGCCTTTATTGTGTTCGAATTTGATGAATTTTAAGGGTTCGAATTTAAGGGCTTGTTTGGGTTCGAATTTAAGGGATTGAATTCGAAAATTGGGGGTTTTGTCAAGGGGTGTTGATTCTTGCTTGGATAGCTTAATTCACATTTTAGATGAATTATGGTATTTAATTGGGTTCGAAATTGTGAGATTAAGGTTCGATTTTTGTAGGGTGTTCTTGAACAAATTTCGATATTGTCTCATTTATTTCCCTCCCTGCATGTACCCTGCCCCGGGTCTTTTAAAAGGTTAATTGTCGTGTGTTGACAATATTTTGAGGGATATGGGTGTGCTTGAGCATAGGTTACATGTTCGTAAATAATTGTGAATTATTTATCGTGTTAGCACATCATTCCTCGGGGCATGGAACTTGAGCAAGGTTTGGCTCGGACTTCGGAGATTTAAGGTACGTGCGACGTACGAGCATTACTATATATGTGAAATGCATAAGGTATTTTTGATTGCATTGAATATTATGTGTATGGTTATACATATATGTTAATATAGCCAAGGAACGACCAAATCTTGATATCGCCGCTTGTAGCGTGCGTGACACTAGAGTAGGATAACTCTTACAAGATATAAGGGCTACTGGGTTCATATGTATATATTATAAGACATTTGAGATGTCTAGGGTTGTAGAATCATGTATCTATTATAAGACATTTGAGATGTCTAGGTTCGTAGAATCATGTATTCATTATGAGACATTTGAGATGTCTAGGTTCGTAGAATCATGTATTCATTATAAGACATTGAGATGTCTAGGTATAATGAAGGATTGGTAAAACAAATGCTAGGCATTTGAGCTATCTGTGATTGATAGCGAGGTTGTGAAATCAGTATTAGATATTGAGATATCTATATTTGCATGTTTAATGAATTTTCAATCACTATCTGTTGATATTCGAGGATTAGGCATGCGATGAGTTAATCAATGTGTTGATTTACTGATTTTTGAGATTTGATGAGTTTGATGATTATGAGGACAGGGACAGTACACGGAATCCCGGATGAGGTTGCCATCCAGGGAGTATCATTTAAATTCATTTGTATTTACCTTTGTTGTAAATTATGAATTTCATTATTGTGATTATGGGATTTTGTGTATTGGTATGCTCACCCCGTTGGGGGCTGTCTCTGTTGGGACAGGTGAACAGGTACATCGATGGCTGTGGAGCTGAGCTCGAGCTGTTGATTGGAGGTACTCCCAGGATCGTGGTACCAGGGCTTGATGGAGCACGGTATCGTATAGAGTACCTATATATACACCTGAGGATCTTATACATATTCATGATGCTCGCATGTGAGCACGATTTTACTTGTATATGGATTGTATATAAAGGCATCTCTTTCATTTGAGGTTGCATGCAATTAGAGGTAGAATTGCTAAATGATATGAGAGTCATTGGTGTATTATGTGGGTGTTGAAACCCACTGTTGTCGTCATATGTGTGGTGTCTTCCTTGGCTGGGAATTTACTTGTATTACTGCATTATGACGAGTATTATGTGTTCCCTGGCCGGGAATTATGTTATGTGTTGTGCTTTTTTTTGGGATAGCTCTATTTATGGGGAGACTCTGCCCAAATTTTTATAAAAGTTCACAATGTGAAAAGTGGCACCAAGGGGTTGGTAAAGGGCAAACATATGAGTCTTTTATTGTTAGGATGATGATCTTATAACATTGAGTATTAAAGGAAATTTTGTAATTGACATTCAATGGTAAAGTATCATCTGAGCTTCACGATTGACTTTTTATTGAAAGCATGTGCCACACATAGTGGTTAATACACTAATTAGGGGTTAAGGGCTTAAGGGGGTCCTTACATTAGTGGTATCAGAGCAGTGGTTGCTCATTGGGGCTGTTAAGGGCCTAGGAAGTTATTGATAGCACATATTTATGCATGATGGCATTAATGTTGTATGACATAACAAATTGTTTATGTGCTATTATGATATGAAAAGTGGTATTGCTAACCATTGTGGTTGCAGGAATCGTGTGGAACACGATAGGATGGCATTAATAGGGATGTCTGGCACTCCGTGTGTTATGTGCCAAGGAAGCTGGTTTTAAGAAAATCAGGTAAAGGGATATTTCCGAGGTAACATGTACTTTATGTTGTCTTGTTGACACATGATGAATGCAATGTGGTGCATTAAGGTTATGATACATGTTATTATGCATTGTTTTTGCATATGTATGTTGTGAAATATATGAGGTGTATTTCACGAGTCAAGGTTATCTTAGTAAGGATTTTAATTGCTTACGCTAAGGTCCATTGGAAGCGAGGAAGGATTCCGCTTACATGGAGTAGCAAGAAGCATTAAAATGTACTAATGATAAGGGCTCAGGATTGAAATAAGGATTTAAGGAGGAAGGATATCGACATTTATTTGTGAAACCATACATTCTTAAAATGTGTTTTTATTATGTATTGAATGTTGATGCATAGCGTATATGGCTATTGTTGTTAACCCTGATGGTTGCAGGTTACAGGAAATAAGGAGTACGAAAAGGAATGATGATTATACATATGTATGGGCATCCCAAGGGCAACCTGTATTATGTGTTTAGTCATTTAACACAAGGTAAATCAAGGTATGCATAAGATAGTGCATTATGATATGATACATGTTGATACACATCGTTTTGCATATGTATATTGTGAAATATAAAGTGAGGATTTCAATGCTTACACTAAGGTCCATATGAGCGAGGAAGGATTCCGCTTATATGGAGTAGTAAGAAGCATTGAAATGCACTATTGATATTTCACGAGTCCAGGTTATCCTAGTGAGGATTTCAATGCTTACGCTAAGGTCCATATGAAGCGAGGAAAAATTCCGCTTATGTGGAGTAGTAAGAAGCATTGAAATGCACTACTGATAAGTGACTCAATTCCATAAGAAGCAAGAATTCTGCAGACATGGATTCCATAGGAAGCGAGGAAAAATTCCGCTTACGTGGATTTCCATAAGGAGCAAGAATTCTGCTTACGTGGAAAAGGAAGGAGGAACCATAATTTCATGTGTCGATTTATATTTATTTCTCTATGAGGACACGGATGATAGCAATGGTTCTTTCCGCTATATTGATAGGCGATGGTTCATTCCGCCAGGTATATTTATAGCGATGGTTCTTTCCGCTATATTGATAGGCGATGGTTCATTCCGCCAGGTATATTTATAGCGATGGTTCTTTCCGCTATATTGATAGGCGATGGTTCATTCCGCCAGGTATATTTATAGCGATGCCTCTTTCCGCTACTATGTACGATGATTCATGCTCAGGTGTATAGCGAGGTTTCATGCCACTTATTATATGACGAGGTGTCATACCGTCGATTCTATAGCGAGGGATTGTGCCGCTATGTACTCAGCACAGGATTTTGCCGCCTTCGAGCGATGGGTGCTGATTACGCACTATTATTGAGCGACGGAGACAGGTATGACGCTATATTGTTAGCGATGAGGTATGAGATATTGCTATTTTATTAGCTTTATTGTAGCTGGCATGCATTGATATACATGTTTTATTATGCCTATTTTACTAGCATGATAGTGGATGACATACGCTGATGTACATGTATCGTCACTAGTTGACAATGTCTTAGATGCCATGAGTTGGCATGTGTCGTCACAGGATGACGATGACGATGGTGTAGGAGATGTCTTATTAGACATGCATCATCGTTACGATGATCGATGCGTTGAGTATACGTATTCAGTGGTATGCCTTGGGTGCCAGTACCGAGCACAAGGTGGTGTGTGCGGCACCGATTAACGTGACCCTTATACCGAGCGGGTTGCTCGAGGAATGGATGGATGCGTTGTACATGTGATTGTACCGCAGCTTACGTTTGGGGTGATCATATTACGAGTGGTGATACCCTTGAGATATGCTCGTTGGAATGGCTTTTGGCCATGTGATTTGACGACAGGAGTAATCATGGAGGAAAGTACTCGTTTTCTGTCGATGTGACATGTGGTAAACATGGTCACACCACCCTTGAGGGTGTAGGATGGGTCCTAAGGGAGTAGGATCAGGTTATGTTAAGTACATAGGGACATTGGAGTGTCCAGGGTGTATCGACATTAGAGGAATGTTGGATAAAGACCCACTACTCTATTGAGTTTTCTTCCCATAGTATGATATACCATGTAGAAACGTCCGTCTTATTGGTAGGTTTGAGGTGAACCTAGAGAGGCAGCGACCAGTTTGTCTGCCGTGTGTGTGCAGCACCATGAGGGGCTTGCTAGAGCCGTTATACTGCTCGTTGGAACCAAGTTGGCAAATCGTAAGGTGATACGATGTGGATTGTGGTGGACTCTAGTAGTCACCACGTCATTTGAGGTTGAGGCTGAGGTTGTGCATGCCTCACTGGAACGTGTATACGTTTATGTTTAATCTTGGTGAGACTTGTCTGGGACAGCTCACAATGTTGAAGTACCAACAAGAGAGTCATCAGGTCGTTATTGACTCAATCTAAGGGAACCCGTGTATTAGGGATACAATGGGTGTTATTGTACCCAGTTTTTCCGAACAGTGGTTCGAGACTAGTGGATCTCGAGTTCGATGGCACTTCCCTTGTGAGGAAGGAGGTAGTTATATACCTATTTGGGAATCTTTGAAAGATTCGGTGAGTTGGTGCTTGTGGTGTTGATTTTGAGAATCACGCCGTGTTGTTGATCGTCGATTTTCATTCTCCTTTGGATGGGAATGACTCAGGATTGACGGTTGTGTTTGGGGCTTAGGGGTATGTTGCAGATACCCGAGCCAAGTGCATTGAGTATGCATGCGATGTCAATACTTAGGCATGTATACCGGTGAGTATACGGATGCCGGTTATTGATTTCCTTTCTGTCAAGCATAGAGTTATGCTATTTTAGGATGGTTAAATCTCTGATGAGAGATATGGAACAACTTGAGATTGGGAATCTCCATGACACGATAATTATGAGGGATAATCGTGAAGTTAGTTGACTTCCCTTGAGGAGGAATTATCTTGTGAGGGTTAAGGTATTTCATTATTGATGTTTCCCTCCGAGTTATGCGATAGCCTTCCCAAGTTTGGATTGTTAAATCCTAGGATTATCAAGGGATGGCAGGAATTCGGATTGGTTGGGTGTCGCTGTCGACACAAGCGTTGAGGATGCAATAGGTTTATTGCATGTCCTTTCAAATTTTGAAACTCTGTGGAGTCTCGATTGTTTATTACGACCAGTATGTGGTTCTTGGGATATCCGGAGGTGGACATCTTGTGAGATGTCTTTTGTGTGGATCGGTGGCCGTGAGTTGCCCGATCCGAGTTGCAGAGGGTGCAACTACTCCTTGGATGGAGGTGGTCTGTATAGCGGGAAACCAGGTTTGGTATGTGTACACCGTGGTGTACTAATGTTTCCCTCGTAACGATGTATGTTAGACATCGTGAGTCATGATAGAGATGTCATGGAATGATATCTACGATAGAATCAGGAACGATTCGAATCCTTACAGTTTCAGTTGATTAACTGCTTTTGGATTATTAGCGTTGAGCTGTGCTGACGCTCTTTGACGTTATGATGGATTTGGAAGTCTATTCCACTCCAGAGTTTGACACGAGGTCAACGTTCTCACGGTTGAGGTGTCATTCAGGATGCGTTCTTACTAGTTGTATTAGAACTAAGGATGACTGTCCGATCTACAGTCGTAAGTATAGGTTGTTTTGCAGTCATGAGAGACTGACTTTTGGGATGACCCGCATCGAGGTACGTTTTGCCTCTTGGGTGATAGGTTGGTTTTGGTAAGTCGCTCTGTTTCAGAGTTTGATGAGAGGTAAGTATCCTCGCGTTTTTTTAATAGGATTCTGATATGGTCAAGAATCGAGGTTATGGCTTCATGTTGTTGTGTAGCCTGGGTGTTACGTGATACACCAGTGCTAATTTCGAGGACGAAATTCTTTTAAGTGGGGGATATTGTGATGACCAGGAATTATAGGTGTTAATCCCGTAGTGTTAATAATCCCTAAAGTGGTTTTACGTGGCGATTTGGAGTTTAATCGAGGTGTTGGGCCTTCTGGGCTCGTTTATTTGGGTAGTTGGGATCGTTGGATCCAGAGGTTGAGATTGTATTCTCATTTGGGTGAAAAACCTAAGAGTTGGGTTTTTTATGTGTCTCGGGATCTCGGGTGCCGTGTGAGCACCGGTAGGGGATTTTGGAGTTAGAGAGAGAGTTTTTGAAAACAGATGATTTTTAATGAATCACGATGTATTTGTGGGGCTATTAATTTTTCGGGGTATTTTTGCTATAAATACCAAATGAACCCGAGATTTTAAAATCAAAATCATTTCAGCCCCAAATCTCTTCTCCCTCTTCCCGCACGCGAATCCCGTCTGCTACAGCTCCTCCGCGCGCTAAAACGCTGCGCCCGCCGCCGTCCGGCCGGCGTTCGGCGCGTGCGACCTATCACCGGCTTCGTCTCGTCGAGGCGCAGCTAACCCCTCCGTCAATTCGAAGTTTCGTCGCGTTTTGAAGTCGGATTTTGGCTGGAAGCGCCGATCCCCAATTTCTAGGGTTCTTCGATTTTCGTCCGATTTCTTCCGATTTTCGTTTGGGTAACCTCCCTTACCCCCTTTTTCGTCAGTTTTCGTGTATTTCCCTGCCTTTATTGTGTTCGAATTTGATGAATTTTAAGGGTTCGAATTTAAGGGCTTGTTTGGGTTCGAATTTAAGGGATTGAATTCGAAAATTGGGGGTTTTTGTCAAGGGGTGTTGATTCTTGCTTGGATAGATTAATTCACATTTTAGATGAATTATGGTATTTAATTGGGTTCGAAATTGTGAGATTAAGGTTCGATTTTTGTAGGGTGTTCTTGAACAAATTTCGATATTGTCTCATTTATTTCCCTCCCTGCATGTACCCTGCCCCGGGTCTTTTAAAAGGTTAATTGTCGTGTGTTGACAATATTTTGAGGGATATGGGTGTGCTTGAGCATAGGTTACATGTTCGTAAATAATTGTGAATTATTTATCGTGTTAGCACATCATTCCTCGGGGCATGGAACTCGAGCAAGGTTTGGCTCGGACTTCGGAGATTTAAGCTACGTGCGACGTACGAGCATTACTATATATGTGAAATGCATAAGGTATTTTTGATTGCATTGAATATTATGTGTATGGTTATACATATATGTTAATATAGCCAAGGAACGACCAAATCTTGATATCGCCGCTTGTAGCGTGCGTGACACTAGAGTAGGATAACTCTTACAAGATATAAGGGCTACTGGGTTCATATGTATCTATTATAAGACATTTGAGATGTCTAGGGTTGTAGAATCATGTATCTATTATAAGACATTTGAGATGTCTAGGTTCGTAGAATCATGTATTCATTATGAGACATTTGAGATGTCTAGGTTCGTAGAATCATGTATTCATTATAAGACATTGAGATGTCTAGGTATAATGAAGGATTGGTAAAACAAATGCTAGGCATTTGAGCTATCTGTGATTGATAGCGAGGTTGTGAAATCAGTATTAGATATTGAGATATCTATATTTGCATGTTTAATGAATTTTCAATCACTATCTGTTGATATTCGAGGATTAGGCATGCGATGAGTTAATCAATGTGTTGATTTACTGATTTTTGAGATTTGATGAGTTTGATGATTATGAGGACAGGGACAGTACACGGAATCCCGGATGAGGTTGCCATCCAGGGAGTATCATTTAAATTCATTTGTATTTACCTTTGTTGTAAATTATGAATTTCATTATTGTGATTATGGGATTTTGTGTATTGGTATGCTCACCCCGTTGGGGGCTGTCTCTGTTGGGACAGGTGAACAGGTACATCGATGGCTGTGGAGCTGAGCTCGAGCTGTTGATTGGAGGTACTCCTAGGATCGTGGTACCAGGGCTTGATGGAGCACGATATCGTATAGAGTACCTATATATACACCTGAGGATTTTATACATATTCATGATGCTCGCATGTGAGCACGATTTTACTTGTATATGGATTGTATATAAAGGCATGAGCATTTCTCTCTTTCATTTGATGTTGCATGCAATTAGAGGTAGAATTGCTAAATGATATGAGAGTCATTGGTGTATTATGTGGGTGTTGAAACCCACTGTTGTCGTCATATGTGTGGTGTCTTCCCTGGCTGGGAATTTACTTGTATTACTGCATTATGACGAGTATTATGTGTTCCCTGGCCGGGAATTATGTTATGTGTTGTGCTTTTTTTTGGGATAGCTCTATTTATGGGGAGACTCTGCCCAAATTTTTATAAAAGTTCACAATGTGAAAAGTGGCACCAAGGGGTTGGTAAAGGGCAAACATATGAGTCTTTTATTGTTATGATGATGATCTTATAACATTGAGTATTAAAGGACATTTTGTAATTGACATTCAATGGTAAAGTATCATCTGAGCTTCCCGATTGACTTTTTATTGAAAGCATGTGCCACACATAGTGGTTAATACACTAATTAGGGGTTAAGGGCTAAGGGGGTCCTTACATGTTACGTGCCGAGGAATCTGATGTTGTAAGAAAATCAGGTAAAGGGATATTTCTGAGGTAACATGTCTTGGTATACGTATTGATTTGCAAGTGGTTGCATATATGCATTGAATGTTTGATGCATAACGTATATGGCTATTGTTGCTAATCATGATGGTTGCAGGTTACAGGAAATATGGAGTATAAAAAGGAATGATGATTATACATTCCAGGAGTCTTGTTTATCACAGTGAGAATTTTTATACTTACGTTTATACCGCTAAAAATGTGGAGCGGGATGGGGGAGGCTCGCTTGCACATGGAGGCGGGGTATGCCATACTAAGCGAGGATGAGATACCGCTTGTATGAAGAAGCTTATGCTTATACCGCTAAAAATGTGGAGCGGGAGGGGGGAGGCTCGCTTGCACATGGAGGCGGGGTATTCCATACTAAGCGAGGATGAGATACCGCTTGTATGAAGAAGCGAGGATGAGATGCCGCTTGTTGTGATGATTCATTTCTTTATGAGGACACGGATGATAGCGGTGATGTATTCCGCTGTGTCGATTTATATTCATTTCTTTATGAGGACACGGATGATAGTGGTGATGTATTCCGCTGTGTCGATTTATATTCATTTCTTTATGAGGACACGGATGATAGCGGTGATGTATTCCGCTGTGTCGATTTATATTCATTTCTTTATGAGGACACGGATGATAGCGGTGATGTATTCCGCTGTGTCGATTTATATTCATTTCTTTATGAGGACACGGATGATAGCGATGATGTATTCCGCTGTGTCGATTTATATTCATCTCTTTATGAGGACACGGATGATAGCGACGATGTATTCCGCTGTGTCGATGATGATGATTCATTCTTCTATGATGATAGGCGATGATTCATACCACCAGACACATGTATAGTGATGAGACATTCCGCTGTGTCGGTTGATGATGGTTCTGTGATGACCAGGGATTAAAGATGTTAATCCCATAGTGTTAATAACCCCTAAAGTTGTTTTACGTGGCGATTTGGAGTTTAATCGAGGTGTTGGGCCTTCCGGGCTCGTCTATTTGAGTAGTTGGGATCGTTGGATCCCGAGGTTGAGATCATATTCTCATTTCGGTGAAAACCTATGAGTTGGGTTTTTAGTGTGACTCGAAACCTCGGGTGCTTTGTGTGGACACCGGTAGGGGGTTTTTGAGTTAGAGAGAGAATTTTTGAAAACAGATGATTTTTAATGAATCGTGATGTATTTGTGGGGCTATTAGTATTTCGGGGTATTTTTGCTATAAATACCAGTTGAACCCGAGATTTTAATTATTGGAACCATTTTCCCCACCTTCCCTCTCTCTCCTCGCGCGCGCCATTCCCGATCCCCTTTGACCCCCGCCGCTTCCAGGCGTCGCCCGCCGCCGTCCAGCCGCCGTTGGCGCGTCCGACCCACCGGTGGCTTCGTCTCGTCCAGGCGCACCTTCCCATACCATCAATTTGAAGTTTCTTCGAGAATCGCGTTCGGATTTGCCAGAAAAACGTTAGGGTTCGAAACTGGATTCTGTCCGATTTTGGGGCTCGATTTTTGTACATTTTTGGGGCTTTTCTTCCGGTGTTTTGGGGCGTTTTTGTGCTATTGTTGGGTCGAAAATTTCAGACTTTAATGGTTCGAAAATTTGTGGCTTAATGGTTCAAATTTGAATGCTGATTTGCGTGGGGTTTATGTTCGAATTTTGGGGGTTTTTGGCAAGGGGTGATGATTCTTGCTATTGATCGATAAATTCATGTTTTAGATGTATTATGGTGCTTAGTTTGGGTTCGATTTGTGTTGTGAAGGTTCGAAAATTTGTGGGGAGTTCTTGAGCAATTTTCGATAATGGTTAATTGTCGTGTGTTGACAATATTTTTGTATAAGGGTTATGGGTGTGCTTGAGCATAGGTTGCATGTTCGTAAATAATTGTGAATTATTTATCGTGTTAGCACAACGTTCCTCGGGGCATGGAACTCGAGCAAGGTTTGGCTCGGACTTCGGAGATTTAAGGTACGTGAGACGTACGAGCATTTCTTTATATGAGTGCATTTGTGAAATGCATGATGTATTTTGATTGCGTTGAGGGTTGTGCGTATGGTTATATATATATATGTGTTGATATAGTTATGGAACGACCCAACCTTGACATCCCCACCACAAGCGTGCGTGATACTAGAGTAGTATGACCTTATAAGAGATATGGGGTACTGGGTTTATATGACTATTGTAGGGCATTTGAGATGCCTAAGAATGATCGTGGAATCATGTATTCATTATAAGACATGTGAGATGTATAAGTATAATGGAGAATTTGTAAAATAAATGCTAGGCATTTGAGCTATCTGTGATTGGTAGCAAAGTTGAAAATCAGTATTAGATATCGAGATATCTATATTAGTATGTATAATGAATTTGGAATCATTAATTATTGATACTTGAGAATCAGGCATGCTATGAGTTAAATCAATGTGTTGGTTTACTGATTTTTGAGATTTGATGAGTTTGATGATTGTGAGAACAGGGACAGTACACGGAATCCCGGATGAGGACGTTGCCATCCAGGGAGTATCATTTAAAATTCATTAGTATTTACTTTTGTTGTAAATTATGAATTTCATTATTGTGATTATGGGATTTTTGTGTATTGGTATGCTCACCCCGTTGGGGGCTGTCTCTGTTGGGGCAGGTGAACAGGTACATCGATGGCTGTGGTGCTGAGCTCGAGCTGTTGATTGGATGTACTCCCAGGATCGTGGTACCAGGGCTTGATGGAGCACGGTATCGTATAGAGTACTTATATACACCCGAAGGTTATATACATATTTATGATGCTCGCATGTGAGCACGGTTATGCTTGTATATGGGTTGTATATAAAGGCATGAGCCTTTCTCTCTTTCATTCTATGTTGCATGCAATTAAGAGTAGAATTGCTAATGATATGAGAGTCATGGGTGTATTATGTGGGTGTTGAAACCCATTTATGTCGTCTTATGTGTGGTGTCTTCCCTGGCTGGGAATTTACTTAGCGTTGCTGTGTTCTGTTGAGTATGTGTTTTCCCTGGCCGGGAACTATATATTGTGATGCGCTTTTATTTCGGGATGGCTCTATTTATGGGGAGACTCTGCCCAAATTTTTATAAAAGTCTACCATGTGAAAAGTGGTGTAATGGGGATGAAAATGGGCAAAATCTATGAGTCTAATTGTGGGTAGAGATGATCTTAATGTTGAATATTAAAGAAATTTTGTAATTGCCATTCAATGGTAAAGTATCATCTGTGTTTCCCGATTGATTTTATTGAAAGCATGTACCACACATAATGATTAATACACTAATCAAGGGTTAAGGGCTTGGGGTCCTTACATTAGTGGTATCAGAGCAGTGGTTAGCTCTTTGGGGCTGTTAAGGGCCTAGGAAGTTATTGATAGCACTTATGCATGATGGCATTAATGTTGTATGACACAACTAGTTGTTTATGTGTTTTTATGATATGAAAAGTGGTGCTGCTAATCATTGTGGTTGCAGGAATCGTGTAGAATGTGATGGGATGGCATTAATGGTGATGTCTAGCCCTTCATGTATTATGTGTTAAGGGATCTGATTTTGTAGGAAAATCAGGAAAGGTGAGACGTACGGGCTTCGGACGGTAAAACGTGTTACACCTTTGATTATGTATATCATGGATAGTGAACCCTTACATGTGATGGTATATGTGAAATGATAGTGATATATATTGTGATAATGGAATCAACTGTTGTGCTTGATTATTGTGGTTATAACTGGAACGTGATATCGATCATTATATTGTGATCTGTGGTATTAACCTGGATGCAGGTACATGGAGCTAGTGGAAGTTCCGGTAGTTGTTATATTCGAGCGAGGGAGGTACTTGCCGCTGTCATGACCAAGCGAGGTAACATGCCGCTGTCATTGTCGAAGCGAGGGGTCCTAAAATTCCGCTGTTGTATTGGGACCGGAACAGTCACAATTCTAGTGATTAATGTGGAATATTGTGGTTATAACTGGAACGTGATATCGATCATTATATTGTGAACTGTGGTATTAACCTGGATGCAGGTACACGGAGCTAGTGGAAGTTCCGGTAGTTGTTATATTCGAGCGAGGGAGGTACTTGCCGCTGTCATATGAAGCGATGGTAATATGATATTTGCCGCTGTCATGTCTAAGCGAGGTAACATGCCGCTGTCATTGTCGAAGCGAGGGATATCATATGATGCCGCTATATGTCGAAGCGAGGGGTCCTAAAATTCCGCTGCTATAACAAGACCGGAACAACCACATTATCGATATTGATAGCGATGTCTCATTCCGCTATGTTGGTTGGCGATGGTTCATGCCGCCAAGTGTATTAATAGCGATGTCTCATTCCGCTATGTTGGTTGGCGATGGTTCATGCCGCCAAGTGTATTGATAGCGATGTCTCATTCCGCTATATTGATTGGCGATGGTTCTTGCCGCCGGATATATTGATAGCGATGTCTCATTCCGCTATATTGATTGGCGATGGTTCTTGCCGCCGGATATATTGATAGCGATGTCTCATTCCGCTATATTGATTGGCGATGACTTATGCCGCCGGGTGTTCATAGCGATGGTACATTCCGCTACATCTATGGCGATGGTTCATGCCGCCAGATGTCTATAGCGATGTGTTATGCCGCTGACTCTATGACGAGGGATTATGCCCCTGATTCTATAGCGACGAGTTATGCCGCTATGTACATGACGCTGGATTACGCCACCTACGAGCGATGGGTGCTGATTGCGTACCACTGTTGGATGACGGAGACAGTTATGCCGCTATATTGTTAGCAATGAGGTACGGCATATTACTGTTTATTTAGCACTATTGTGGATATCATGTGTTGATTTACTTATGCTGTCATGTGTTTGACGATGAGATTATAGACGTCGTGTATCGACATATACTGTCATGAGTCGACAATATTATTATATTATTTCAAACTCATATGTTGACATGCACGGGATGACAATGACATAGTGGATGTTCTATGTAGACGTATAGCGTCGTTTTGGTGGTTAATACAATTATGTTATGTATTTGGTTGTATGGTTTGAATGCCGATGGTGAGCACATGGTAGAGTCTGGGTCACTAGTTGACGAGACCTTTTGCCGAGCAGGTTTGCTCGGTGGAGCATTGGATGTATTGTACCGGTAAATGTACCACATCATGTTATAGAGGTAAATATTTGTCGAGCAATGGTACCAAGATTTGTCGAGCAATGGTACCCTTGGGTTATGCTCGTTGGTTTGGCTAGGGCCAAGTGATTGGTTGTAAGAGTAGTCATTGAGGAAACTACTCGCTTGTGTTGTGATGTAAGGTAGACATGGTTACACCCACCCTGAGGGTGTGGGATAAATCTTAATTGATTATGATTGCATCATAAGTGAGCAAGGACACCGGGTTGTCCATTGTGCTTGGTATTTTAGAGATATGTTGGGCGATGACCCATTACTCTAACGGTTTGTACGGTATGACATACCGAGATGGAACATATGGCTTGTTGGTGGGCTTGATATGAGCCTAAGGAGACAGCGCTTTGCTAGCCAGATGTTGGGGGAATGATATAGTGTGCTTGTTGGAGCCATGATACTACACGTTGGGACCAAGTTTGGTGAATCGTATGATGATAAGATGAAGACTTTTGGCAGGCTTTTGATTGTCCCTTTGTAGCATGATGTTTGAGGCATGTGACACCCCATGAGAACGTTTATACGTCTATTGTTTTGAGAGACTTGTCTGGGACAGCTCATAATGTTGAAGTACCAACAAGAGAGTCATCAAGTCGTTGTTGACTCGATCTGGGGAATCCGTGTACTTGGGATGCAATGGGTGTTATTGTATCCAGTTTTTTTTCCGAACGGTGGTTCGAGACTAGTGGATCTCGAGTTCGATAGCACTTCCCTTGTGGGGAAGGAGGTAGTATTATACCTATTTGGGGAATCTTTGAAGGATTCGGTAAGTTGGTACGTGTGGTGTTGATTTTGGGAATCACGCCGTGTTGTTGATCGTCGATTATCATTCTCCACTGCATGGGAATGACTCAGAATTGACAGTTGTGTTTGGGGCTTTGGGGTATGTTGTAGATACCCGAGCCAAGTGCATTGAGTATGCATGTGATGTCCGTGCCTAGGCAGGTATACCGGTGAGTATACGGATGCCAGTTATTGATTTCCTTTTGTCAAGCATAGAGTTATACTATTTTTTTTGGATGGTTAAATCTCTGATGAGAGATATTGAACACCTTGAGATTGGGAATCTCCATGGCACGATAAATTATGAGGAATAATCATGAAGTTAGTTGACTCCCTTTGAGGAGGGATTATCTTATGTGGGTTAAGGTATTTCCTTATTGGCGTTTTCCTCCGAGTTATGAGATAGCCTTCCCAAGTTTGGATTGTTAAATCCTAGGATTATCAAGGGATGGCATGAATTCGGATTGGTTGGGTGTAGCTGTCGACACAAGCGTTGAGGATGCCATGGGTTTATTGCATGTCCTTTCAGAATTTGAACTCTGTGGAGTCTCGATGGTTTATTTATGATCAGGATGTGATCCTTGGAATATCCGGAGGTGGACATCTTGTGAGATGTCTTTTGTGTGAATCTGTGGCCGTGACTTGCCCAAATTGAGTTGCAATGATGCGACTGCTCATTTGATGGAGGAGGTTTGAAAGTGGAGACTAGGTTTGGTATGTGTACATCGTAGTATACTAGTGTTTTCCTCGTAATGATGTGTATTAGACATCGTGAGTCATAATAAAGATTTCATTGGATGATATCTACGATAGAATCGGGAGCGATTCGAATCCTTGCTGTTTCAGTTGACTAACTGCTTTTGGATTGTTAGCGTTGAGTTGTGCTGACGCTCTTTGACGTTATGATGGATTTGGAAGTCTATTCCACTCCAGAGTTTGACACGAGGTCAACGTTCTCACGGTTGAGGTGTCATTCAGGATGCGTTCTTACTAGTTGTATTAGAACTAAGGATGACCATCCGATTTACAGTCGTAAGTATTGGTTGTTTTGCAGTCATGAGGGACTGACTTTTGGGATGGACCGCATCGAGGTACATTTTGCCTCTTGGGTGATATGTTGGTTTTGGTATGTCGCTCTGTTTCAGAGTTTGATGTGAGGTAAGTATCCTGGCGTTTATTAAGACGATTCTGATATGGTCAAGAATCGAGGTTATGGCTTCATGTTGTTGTGTAGCCTGGGTGTTACGTGATACACCGGTGTTAATTTCGAGGACGAAATTCTTTTAGTGGGGGATATTGTGATGACCAGGGATTAAAGATGTTAATCCCGTAGTGTTAATAACCCCTAAAGTTGTTTTACGTGGCGATTTGGAGTTTAATCGAGGTGTTGGGCCTTCCGGGCTCGTCTATTTGAGTAGTTGGGATCGTTGGATCCCGAGGTTTAGATCGTATTCTCATTTCGGTGAAAACCTATGAGTTGGGTTTTTAGTGTGACTCGGAACCTCGGGTGCTTTGTGTGGGCACCGGTAGGGGGTTTTTGAGTTAGAGAGAGAATTTTTGAAAACAGATGATTTTTAATGAATCATGATGTATTTGTGGGGCTATTAGTATTTTGGGGTATTTTTGCTATAAATACCAGTTGAACCCGAGATTTTAATTATTGGAACCATTTTCCCCACCTTCCCTCTCTCTCCTCGCGCGCCATTCCTGATCCCCTTTGACCCCCGCCGCTTCCAGGCGTGCGCCCGCCGCCGTCCGGTCGCCGTTCGGCGCGTCCAACCCACCGGTGGCTTCGTCTCGTCCAGGCGCACCTTCCCATACCATCAATTTGAAGTTTCGTCGAGAATCTCGTTCGGATTTGCCAGAAAAACGTTAGGGTTCGAAACTGGATTCTGTCCGATTTTGGGGCTCGATTTTTGGTACGTTTTTGGTGTTTTTGGGGCGTTTTTGTGCTATTGTTGGGTCGAAAATTTCAGACTTTAATGGTTCGAAAATTTGTGGCTTAATGGTTCGAATTTGAATGCTGTTTGCGTGGGGTTTATGTTCGAATTTTGGGGGTTTTTGGCAAGGGGTGATGATTCTTGCTATTGATCGATAAATTCATGTTTTAGATGTATTATGGTGCTTAGTTTGGGTTCGTTTTGTGTGGTGAAGGTTCGAAAATTTGTGGGGAGTTCTTGAACAATTTTCGATAATGGTTAATTGTCGTGTGTTGACAATATTTTTGTATAAGGGTAATGGGTGTGCTTGAGCATGGGTTGCATGTTCGTAAATAATTGTGAATTATTTATCGTGTTAGCACAACGTTCCTCGGGGCATGGAACTCGAGCAAGGTTTGGCTCGGGCTTTGGAGATTTAAGGTACGTGAGACGTACGAGCATTTCTTTATATGGGAGCATTTGTGAAATGCATGATGTATTTTGATTGCGTTGAGGGTTGTGCGTAAGGTTATATATATGTGTTGATATAGTTATGGAACGACCCAACCTTGACATCGCCACCACAAGCGTGCGTGATACTAGAGTAGTATGACCTTATAAGAGATATGTGGTACTGGGTTTATATGACTATTGTAGGGCATTTGAGATGCCTAAGAATGATCGTGGAATCATGTATTCATTATAAGACATGTGAGATGTATAAGTATAATGGAGAATTTGTAAAATAAATGCTAGGCATTTGAGCTATCTGTGATTGGTAGCAAAGTTGAAAATCAGTATTAGATATCGAGATATCTATATTAGTATGTATAATGAATTTGGAATCATTAATTATTGATACTTGAGAATCAGGCATGCTATGAGTTAAATCAATGTGTTGATTTACTGATTTTTGATATTTGATGAGTTTGATGATTGTGAGAACAGGGACAATATACGGAATCCCGGATGAGGACGTTGCCATCCAGGGAGTATCATTTAAAATTCATTAGTATTTACTTTTGTTGTAAATTATGAATTTCATTATTGTGATTATGGGATTTTGTGTATTGGTATGCTCACCCCGTTGGGGGCTGTCTATGTTGGGGCAGGTGAACAGGTACATCGATGGCTGTGGAGCTGAGCTCGAGCTGTTGATTGGATGTACTCCCAGGATCGTGGTACCAGGGCTTGATGGAGCACGGTATCGTATAGAGTACTTATATACACCCGAAGGTTATATACATATTTATGATGCTCGCATGTGAGCACGGTTATGCTTGTATATGGGTTGTATATAAAGGCATGAGCCTTTCTCTCTTTCATTCTATGTTGCATGCAATTAAGAGTAGAATTGCTAATGATATGAGAGTCATGGGTGTATTATGTGGGTGTTGAAACCCATTTATGTTTTCTTATGTGTGGTGTCTTCCATGGCTGGGAATTTACTTAGCGTTGTTGTGTTATGTTGAGTATGTGTTTTCCCTGGCCGGGAACTATATATTGTGATGCGCTTTTATTTCGGGATGGCTCTATTTATGGGGAGACTCTGCCCAAATTTTTATAAAAGTCTACCATGTGAAAAGTGGTGTAATGGGGATGGAAATGGGCGGAATCTATGAGTCTAATTGTGGGTAGAGATGATCTTAATGTTGAATATTAAAGAAATTTTGTAATTGCCATTCAATGGTAAGTATCATCTGTGTTTCCCGATTGATTTTATTGAAAGCATGTACCACACATAATGATTAATACACTAATCAAGGGTTATGAACTTGGGGTCCTTACAGGTTCACACCGTTGAGCGTATGTATATGATGATTTACGATGACTCATTCTTCTATGAGGATTGGCGATGATTCGTGCCGCCGGATATGTTGATAGCGATGCCTCTTTCCGCTATTATGTGGACGATGATTCATGCTCAGATGTATAGCGAGGTTTGATGCCACTTATTATATGACGAGGTATCATGCCGTCGATTCTATAGCGATGGATTGTGCCGCTATGTACTCAGCACAGGATTTTGCCGCCTTCGAGCGATGGGTGCTGATTACGCACTATTATTGAGTGACGGAGACAGGTATGCCGCTATCTTGTTAGCGATGAAGTATGGGATATTGCTATTCTATTAGCATTATTATAGCTGGCATGCGTTGATATGCATGTTTTATTATGACTATTTTACTAGCATGATGACAGATGACATACGTTGATGTACATGGACCGTCACGAGTTGACTGGGTTGTTCAGATGTCATTGTTGACATGTATCGTCACTAGTTGACGATGCCTTAGATGCCATGAGTGGGCATGTGTCGTCACGGGATGACGATGACGATGGTGTAGGCGATGTCTTTTTTTTTTTTGACATGCATCATCGTTACGATGAACAATGCGTTGAGTATACGTATTCAGTTGTATGATTTGGGTGCCAGTGCCGAGCACAAGGTGGTGTCTACGTCATCGGTTGACGTGACCCTTATACCGAGCGGGTTGCTCGAGAAATGGATGGACGCGCTGTACTTGTGATTGTACGGCAGCATATGTTTGAGGTGATCATATTACGAGTGGTGATACCCTTGGGGTATGCTCGTTGGAATGGCTTTTTGGCCATGTTTTTGACGACAGGAGTAATCATGGAGGAAATTACTCACTTTCTGTCGATATGACATGTGGTAGACATGGTCACACCACCCTTGAGGGTGTAGAATGGGTCCTAAAGGATTAGGATCAGGTTACGATAAGTACATAGGGACACTGGAGTGTCCAGTGTGTATCGGCATTAGATGAACTTTGGGTACAGACCCACTACTCTATTGACTTTTCTTCCAACGGTGTGGTATGCCATGCGGAAACGTCCGTCTTATTGGTAGGTTTGAGGTGAACCCAGAGAGGCAGCGACTAGTTTGTCTGCCGCGTGTGTGCAGCACCATGAGGGGCTTGCTAGAGCCGTTATAGTGCTCGTTGGAACCAAGTTTGGCAAATCGTAAGGTGATACGATGTGGATTGTGGTGGACTCTAGTAGTCACCACGTCATTTGAGGTTGAGATTGGGCATGCCTCACTGAAACGTGTATACGTTTATGTTAAATCTTGGTAAGACTTGTCTGGGGACAGCTCATGATGTTGGAGTACCAACAAGATAGTCATCAAGTCGTTGTTGACTCGATCTGAGGGAATCCGTGTATTTGGGATGCAATGGGTGCTATTGTATCCAGGTTTTTTCCGAACGGTGGTTCTAGACTAGTGGATCTCGAGTTCGATGACACTTTCCTTGTGGGGAAGGAGGTAGTATTATACCTATTGGAAATCTTTGAAAGATTCGACAAGTTGGTCCATGTGGTGTTGATTTTGGGAATCACACCGTGTGTTGTTAATCGTCGATTATCATTCTCCACGGGGTAGGGAATGACTCAGAACTGACGATTGTGTTTGGGGCTTAAGGGTATGTTGTAGATATCCGAGCCAAGTGCATTGTGTATGCATGTGGTGTCCGTGCTTAGGTAGGTATACCGGTGAGTATACGGATGCCAGTTGTTGTTTTCCTTTGGTCAGGCATAGAATTACTCTATGTTTGAGCGGTTAAATCTATGAAGAGAGACTTGGAACACCTCGAGGTTGAGAATCTCCAGGGCACGATAAATTATGAGGAATAATCGTGAAGTTAGTTGACTTCCTTTGAGGAGGGATTATCTTGTGTGGGTTAAGGTATTTCCTTGTTGGTGTTTTCTTTCGAGTTTTCGATAACCTTCCCAAGTTTGGATTGTTAAATCCTAGGGTTATCAAGGGATGGCAGGAATTCGGATTTGTTGGGTGTCGTTGTTGACATGAGTGATGAGGATGCAGAGGGTCTATTGCATGTCCATTCAGAAATTGCGACTCTATGGAGTCTCGAATGTTTATTTTGATCAGGATGTGATTCTTGGAACATCCGGAAGTGGACTCTTCTGAGATGTATTTTTGTGTGAATTTGCGACCGTGAGTTGCCCAAATTGAGTTGCAATGATGCGACTGCTCCTTTGATGGAGGAGGTTTGAAAAGTGGAAACCAGGGTTGGTATGTGTACACCGTGGTTTACTAGAGTTTCCCTTGTAACGATGTATGTTACACATCGTGAGTCATGGTAGAGACGTCATTGAATGACATCTACGTAGGAATCGGGAGCGATTCAAATCCTTGCAGTTTTAGTTGACTAACTGCTTTTGGATTGTTAGCGTTATGTTGTGCCGACGCTCTTTCGTTTTTGGTGGACTGGAAGGATTATTTCATTCCAGAGTTTGGTGCGAGGTAGGTACCCTCGCGTTTATGAATACGATTCTGATATAGTCAAGAATCGAGGTTATGGCTTCATGTTGTCGTGTAGCCTGGGTGTTACGTGATACACCGGTGCTAATTTCGGGGACGAAATTCTTTTAGTGGGGGATATTGTGATGACCAGGGATTATAGATGTTAATCCCGGAGTATTAATGACCCCGGAAGTTGTTTTACGTGGCGATTTGGAGTTTAATCGCGGTGTTGGGCCTTCCAAGCTCGTTTATTTGGGTAGTTGGGATCGTTGGATCCCGAAGTTGAGATTGTATTCTCATTTCGGTGAAAAACCTATGAGTTTAGTTTTTAGTGTGACTCGGGATCTGGGGTGCTTTGTGTGGGCACCGGTAGGGGGTTTTGGAGTTAGAGATAGAGTTTTTGAAAACAGATGATTTTTAATGAATCATGATGTATTTGTGGGGCTATTAGTATTTCGGGGTATTTTTGCTATAAATACAAGTTGAACCCGAGATTTTAATTATTGGAAGCCATTATTTTGCCTTGACCTCTCTCTCTCCCCGTCCGATTCCCGTCTCCCTCGACCCTCGCCGCTTCAAGCCGTGCACCCGCCGCCGTCCGGCCGCCATCCGGCGCGTCCGACCCACCATCGGCTTCGTCTCTTCCAGGCGCACCTTTCCATACCAAGAATTTGAAGTTTCGTCGAGAATCGCGTTCGGATTTGCCTGAAAAGCACAGGGGTTCGAAAGTTCGAATCTGTCCGATTTGGGGCTCGATTTTTGGTGCGTTTTTGGGGCTTTTCTTCAGCCGTTTTTGGGGCGTTTTGTGCTATTATTTGGGTCAAAAATTTCATACTTTATGGTTCGATTTTAAACGCTGCTGGCGTGGGGTTAGGGTTCGATTTTAGGGGTTTTGGCTGGGGGGGGGGGGGGGGGGCGGTGATTCTTGTTATTGATTGATTAATTCATGTTTTAGATGATTATGGTGCTTGGTTGGGTTCGATTTGTGTTGTGGTTCGAAATTGTAGGGGGGGTTCTTGAGCAATTTTCGTTGTTATCTCATTCGTTTTCCCTCCCTGCATGTGCCCTGCCCCGGGTCTTTTAAATGGTTAATTGTCGTGTGTTGACAATATTTTTGAAGGTTATGGATGTGCTTGAGCATGGGTTACATGTTCGTAAATAATTGTGAATTATTTATCGTGTTAGCACATCATTCCTCGGGGCATGGAACCCAAGCAAGGTTTGGCTTGGACTACGGAAATTTAAGGTACGTGCGACGTACGAGCATTACTTTATAGGAGAGCATTGTGAAATGCATAATGTATTTTGATTGCATTGAATAATTGTGCGTATGGTGATATATATATATGTGTTGATATAGCTATGGAGCGACCTAATCTTGACATCGCTGCCACAAGCGTGCGTAATACTAGAGTAGTATAACCTTACATGATATATGGGGTACTGGATTTATATGACCATTGTAGGGCATTGAGATGCCTGAGAATGACCGTGGAATCATGTAATCATTGTAAGACATTTGAGATGTCTGAGTATAATGGAAAATTTGTAAAATAAATGCGAGGCATTTGAGCTATCTGTGATTGATAGCGAAGTTGAGAAATCAGTATTTGATATTGAGATATCTATATTTGCATGTATAATGAATTTGGAATCACTATTTATTGATATTCGAGAATTAGGCATGCGATGAGTTAGTCAATGTGTTGATTTACTGATTTTTGAGATTTGATGAGTTTGATGATTGTGAGAACAGGGACAGTACACGGAATCCCAGATGAGGACGTTGCCATCCAGGGAGTATCATTTAAAATTCATTAGTATGTACTTTTGTTGTAAATTATGAATTTCATTATTGTGATTATGGGATTTTGTGTATTGGTATGCTCACCCCGTTGGGGGCTGTCTTTGTTGGGACAGGTGAACAGGTACATCGATGGCTTTGGAGCTGAGCTCGAGCTGTTGATTGGATGTACTCCCAGGATCGTGGTACCAGGGCTTGATGGAGCACGGTATCGTATAGAGTACTTATATACACCCGAGGGTTATATACACATTCATGATGCTCGCATGTGAGCACGGTTATACTTGTATATGGGTTGTATATAAAGGCATGAGCCTTTCTCTCTCTTTCATTCTATGTTGCATGCAATTAAGGGTAGAATTGCTAAATGATATGAGAGTCATTGGTGTATTATGTGGGTGTTGAAACCCACTTTTGTTGTCTTGTGTGTGGTGTCTTCCCTGGCTGGGAATTTATGTAGTGTTGCTGTATTCTGTTGAGTATTGTGTTTTCCCTGGCCGGGAACTATATTATGTGATGTGCTTTTGTTTCGGGATAGCTCAATTTATGGGGAGACTCTGCCCAAATTTTTATAAAAGTCCACAATGTAAAAAGTGGTGTAATGGGGATGGTAAATGGGCGAACTTTATGAGTCTATTTGTTGGTAGAGATGATCTTATAACATTGAATATTAAAGAAATTTTGTAATTGCCATTCAATGGAAAAGCATCATCTGAGCTTCCCGATTGATTGATTGATTTTTTTTTGAAAGCATGTGCCACACATAGTGGTTAATACACTAATCAAGGGTTAAGGGGGTCCTTACAACTCCACACCCTCATGGGTGGATGTGATCATGTCTACCAGATGTCACCTCGGTATAAACAAGTAGTTTCTTCACTAACTACTCCTACTACCAGTCACTTGGCCATAGCCATTCCAACGTGTTACCCAAAGATACTGTTGGGATATGCCCTAAGACAACTCATTAGATGATTGTTTATGACATACAATGTATTATGGTTTTATTAATGACAATTCATTATTATATATTATTCAAATATCTGTGTAACATGAATTAATATATAAGTTAATATCCTTAGAATAATATTGTATTGTTCTTAAAGATTGTCCCTAGTCAAGAATTATCATGAATCGGGATAATGATAATGCATTGAGACTAGTATGTTTTGATTGATGAATTGTTCATAGATATGAGATATCAAATCAACACATGGGTGCATGTTAGAGAACGATGTACTGGACAGACCCACCATGAGAATCCTACATGGATAGTTATATGAACGTCATAAGCAATTCTCATAGTGATAATAATGTATGTGATCCTTACGACTTGAGATCACCAGAGATCCCAACATAAGGAGTCATGTATCTTGATATTGTCAAACGTTACCTGTAACAGGGTAAACTATAAAGACAATCATTGGATACACCACGAATTATGTAGAGGGATGTTGAGTGATCAAGAAAGGATTTGTCCCTCCTATATAACAGGAGAAGTGTTTGGGTCCTTGATCAAGTAAGACTAAAATCATGGCCATGCTCGAATGAGTCGATATGTGATATCGAGCTTATTCGTTTATTCTAGTTCTACTTAGGGAACAAGAAATAAAAGATTGAATATACGAGTATGACTATTCCATGACTCATGTTCAATCTAAACACATTGGACAAAGGGATTAAGTTACATAGTTAATATTATCACAGTCTGTAGGTTATGTCGAGTCAATGACATTCTTGTAATTTGGGTAGCCTTGATGTGTTGCTAGATACCGCTCATTGCTTGTGACATAAAATTAGATTTTATTCACTACCAACATTGCAAGATCCTATCGGGTCGCACAAAAGATTAAATCGATAAAGGGAGATAAAATTCATTGGATGAATTAATTAATTAAGAAGAGTCTTAATTACAAATATTAGATATATGGATTCAATTAATATATATTGGGTATGGGCCTATAAGGCTTTTGGAAAGCCTTTTAATTAAATCTAATATATAATAATCTAATTAAGGTTTTGAGGATTAAGAGTTGATTATCATCAAACCTAATAGCCACCAAACTCTAAACCTCTCGGTAGCCGCCTCTTGCTCTCATCCTCACGCCGCCGTGAATAGGGATTTGATCGGCCGTCGTTGATATGTTTTGAACCGTGAGTTTAGTTCCTGTTTAAGAACGAGTCTAGCAACTTGTTCTTGAACACCGTTTTTCGATTTGATCGTGTGGATACCGTAGAGACGAAGGTGCAAATCTTTGTTCGTGACTCGTGGTCTTGCAACGAGGATTCTGCTACAAACACGCTACAAAGGTAGATTCTTATCAATCTCGGTATGAATAACTTTGTATAGGTCTAGTGGTAGGAATCCAATTTTATTTTCCGCTGCGTATTGCTTGATGGATTCCTAACAATGGTATCAGAGTCGTGTACAAAGCTCATAGTCGTATTTATGTGATTAATTGTTTAATCATGTTTTGAATCTTTTGCATGCTTTAAAACTGTATGATTCATATATGATATGTGTTAATTGATTTTGTGGAAATTATCGCAATATTATATGTGATATAATTGATGGATCGAAGTATACGAGAATACGTGCTATAAACCGAGCCATTGGCTCGTGAGAACCACACGGCCGCCGCATGCAAGCTAGGGTCTCGGACCCTTGGCTCGTGCATGGGCCGAGCCGCCGCCGTTGGGCCAGGGTTTCGAACCCTAGGCTCCATGTCTCTCGGCCGCCGCCGTCTCGTGGATAGGTTTCGAACCCTTTTGGTTCGATGAGCTCCAAGCCTCCGCCGACATGGCTAGGGTTTCGAACCCTAGTCTCATGCATGGTTTGGTCGTGGGTTAGGCTAGGGTTTCGAACCTTGGACCGATCCATGGCTTGAGACGCGCCAAGTATCCGTGGCATGTGATGTCCCGAGCGTACGATAATTTTCATAAAATTTTATTTTACAATTTTAATTGGAATTAAATTTTAAAACGTTTAGAATTTAATTCATTAATTGTTATAGCATGTTTTATGTGTTGTTTGAGCATGGTGCATGGTTATAGCTCTATGACCTATTAGATAGGATTTTGTGAATGTTTGTAATTTAATACGGCCTGCGAGTCGTGCCTTCTCTATTTTTTTCCCTAAATGTTATCCCTCCCGTATGTTCCCCTAGAATGTAACTCGAGGAATTCTCTGTATCATGTAATTGTTATATAGTATAGTTTATTTTGTTGATGGAGATCAATGAAGATGGACCAAGGTGCCGGGAAGAGGAGGCCATTCACAAAAGGGAGCCAAAGAGGAGCTTTGAGAAGTTACCTTAGGTTGACCTTTTAGGATTTTCTCATTGGCTTGAGAAAATCTTTAGGCTATAACCATGACGTTTATTTTATGTTGATGTATGAGATGCATGTTTATCGTTTTATTGAATAGTGATGCTTGATATACATATATGTAGATATGTATATATTCATATATGTACCATACATATTTTCAATATTAATAAAATCATGAGATCTTTAAATCCCTCTTATAATATTAAGTCAATCAAGATGCCTTCCAATTAAAAATACTCGTCAAGACTTCGATTGAACATGTGTGGGTTTGCCAAAGCAAAGCACCGTGACAATCTTAGTAAGGCGCGAAATGATAAAAGTGATATCCGTGTTATTTTAAAATTGGGTTCGACTTAACTAGCGTTATCTCAATAGGATTGGGAACCTAGAGGCATGGGGTTGGAAAATAATTCATTAGATGAATTTGAACAAAGCGTTGTTCGTCCAATCATCCAAGAATTGCATGTGATTGTAATTGACAAAGAGTTGTCTACCTAAATAACCTAGTCTTGGACGATTAGCCAAAGCTAACTCAAGATTAAGTGAAATATGGATCTTGGCCCACTAAAGTTTTCGAGGGTTGATATTTTTTAAACGTGGGAGTGTCATTTAATATAAGACCATATTAAATGATTAAAATCATAAACTTATTTTGCATATTTATATTGTAGATATCCATGGCAACAAACAACGTTACAAATGCACTATCATTGCGATCGGTCCTTGAGAAGGATAAACTTAATGGGACTAATTTCCTAACTGGTATAGGAATTTGAGGATTGTCCTCAAGCAAGAAAAGAAGCAATATGCCCTAGAGGAACCATTACCTGCTGAGGAACCTCCCTTGACGGCTGCTAAAGCCGATAAAGATGCTTACAAGAAGCATCAAAATGACGCACTTGATGTTGGGTGCCTTATGCTTGCCACCATGAACTCTGAGCTTCAGAAGCAACATGAGGAAATGGAGGCGTTCGATATGATCGAGCATCTAAAGCAACTGTACCAACAACAAGCAAGACAAGAGAGGTATGACGTCTCTAAAGTGTTATTCCAGTGTAGAATGGTAGAAGGAAGTCTGGTTGGAACTCATATACTCAAGATGATTGGGTACATTGAGAATCTGGAGAAGCTGGTTTTTCCTTTGGACCAAGAGTTGGCCACTGACGTGATCTTGCAATCGTTGCCTGAATTACAATATGATTGAAATTGAAAAGACTCTACCGCAGTTGCTTGGCATGTTGAGAACTTTGGAAGCTAACAGCAAGAAGTCTAAGCCTACTAATGTTCTTATTGTGAATAAGAGCAAAGGAAGGGCTAAAGCAAAAGGCTTCAAGAAGAACAAGAAGGTCCTTGTTAAGTCTAAGCCACATGTTTCAGCACTAAAGCCAAAGGGAGGAGTGGCAAAAGAGGGGAACTGTTTCCATTGCGGTGAGACCGGACATTGGAAAAGAAATTGCAAAGTTTATCTTGAGGATCTTAAGAAGACGAAGGGAAGTGTGACTTCCACTTCAGGTATTTTTGTTATAGAAGTCAATTTATCTACTTCTTCATCATGGGTATTAGATACTGGATGTGGGTCTCACATTTGTGTTAATGTGCAGGATCTTAAAAGAAGTAGGACATTGGCAAAAGGTGAAGTGGATCTCCGAGTAGGAAATGGAGCAAGAGTTGCTGCATTAGCTATATGAGATTATTCATTATCTTTGCCTTCCGGTTTATCTTTAGATTTAAAGACTGTTATTTTGTGCCTTCAATTACTAGAAACATTATCTCTATCTCTTGTTTGGACAAGTCTGGATTTTCATTTATTATAAAGGACAATTGTTGCTCCATTTATTTAAATGATATGTTTTATGCTAGTGCACAAATGATTAATGGTCTTTATGTATTAAATCTTGATATGCCTGTCTATAACATAAATACTAAAAGGATTAAGAATAATGATTCTAATCTAACTTATCTCTGGAATTGTCGCTTGGGCCATATAATCGAGAATCGCATATCAAAACTTCATAAGGATGGAGTATTGGATTCATTTGATTTTGAATCATATGAAACATGTGAATCTTGTTTAATGGGCAAGATGACTAAAGCTCCTTTCAAGGGACATGTTGAAAGGACAAATGATTTATTGAGTCTCATACATAGTGATGTATGTGGACCAATAAGCACACATGCTAGAGGTGGTCAATACTTCGTTACATTTACTGATGACTTCAGTAGATATGGGTATGTGTACCTAATGAAACATAAACATGAAACCTTTGAAAAGTTCAAGGATTTCAAGAATGAAGTACAAAACCAACTTGGTAAAAGTATCAAAATCCTTCGATCAGATCGAGGAGGTGAATACCTTAGCCAAGAGTTTCATGACTATCTAAAGGAGTGTGGGATAGTCCCACAACTCACTCCTCCATATACTCCACAATGGAATGGTGTATCCGAGAGGAGAAATCGAACCTTGTTGGACATGGTTAGATCAATGATGAGTCATGCAGATCTTCCGATATCCTTTTGGGGACATGCTTTAGAAACAATACTGAACTGTGTTCCATCTAAATCAGTGGAAAAGACATCATATGAGATATGGACTGGGTAACGTCCTAGTATGTCTTTTATGAAGATTTGGGGTTGTGAGGCTTTCGTGAGACGTCACGCCTCTAACAAACTTGGACCCAAATCTGATAAGTGTTTATTTGTGGGGTATCCTAAGGAAACGAAAAGATACTATTTCTATTATCCCACCGAGAACAAAGTGGTTGTTGCTCGGACTGGTGTCTTTCTTGAAAGAGAATTTATTTCTAGAAAAACCAGTGGGAGACATATAGAACTTAGTGAAGTTCAACCACAAGAAAACACTGAACATGATATTGAGATGGAAACAGAGCAGTCACCACAAGTTGTTGTGGATAAAGTTCCTGCTCAAGAGACACAATCCCAGCGTAGGTCTGTAAGAGAACACCGGGAGCCACAGAGATATGGATTTCTTGTGACTCAACAAGGTAACTTAATACTTATTGATGAGGATGAGCCGTCATCTTATCAAGAAGCTATAATGGGCACTGATTCTGAGAAATGGCAAGAGGCCATGAAATCAGAAATGGAATCCATATATGCAAACCTAGTAAGGATTTTGGTTGACCCACTAAATGTGAGACCCCGTTACCTAATCAACAACATAAGGTGCAATTAAGAGAACTAATCATTAATAAATCAGAGTATTAGGCCGTGTTGATATCCTGAGCTTATAGAGATTACAATACCAAAAGAATTTCAAAAGGGATTAGTTACATTTCTTAGTAACAACGTGTAAGACTATAGTTCTACTACACTCCTTGTAGAAACTATACAAAATGAAACCCTGTTCTGCTAATCCTGAAGCACTCCTTAAAGCTCAACGTGTCAACCCCGACCCTTGTTCTCTGTATTAAGTGCACCTACAAAGACAACCCCCAACACATGAGCACATCATAATTCATATTCAACATAATATGAATGTAAAGCATAATACACAATCATAGATATAAAATACTTCATGTATTTCCAATACATTTAAAACGCCCATTGGTTGTCCCTGTACCTTAACTCATAATCAAATCATTATAAGAAATTATGGCTTCTTTAAATAAATGTGATGACATAACTTCACTTCTTAATCTTAAACTCTTCTTAGTCAGTTTATCATCAGTGTATTTTAATGCCCCTCGCTTCGTAATTTTCTTAACAAGCGGTACTTCTTCCTCGCTTCTTCATACAAGCGGTATCTCTTCCTCGCTTCGTATGGCATAGCTCGCCTCCATGTGCAAGCGATCCTCCCCCCTCCCACTCCACATTTTTAGCGGTATAAGCGGTAAGAATTAAAATCATCACTGGATAACCCTGACTCGTGGAATACACACTCTTTATTCCACAACATAAACATGCAACAACAATGCATAACAACATGTATCATACTCTTAATGAACAACTTTGCATCTATCATGTGTCAAATAGACAAACATAGAATACATGTTACCGTTGGGATGCCCGTACGTCGCTTACGTACCTTTCCAAAATATGGTGTGTTGCAGGACTCTATCCCCTGCATTGTGTAGCTATCTGTGAAGGCTTGGTAGCGCTTATCGCGTACGCCCAAATTAACCCTTCTTCAGTTAATAGCAAAAATATGTAGTAGCAGAAGTAGGGATCGATCCCATAGGGAAGGTAAATTATTTCGTGCCAATTATCAAACAAATAGTAATAATGGGAGTTTTGGATTGGATTACTACTACTGAGCGAATATCAAACTAATAAACGAGTTTAACTAAAACGATTAAAACTTATGGGATTAAAGCGATTCTTGGTTTTCAGGTAACCGTACTTTTGGAAAATTATCTTTTAGTCATCAAATCAAAACATTCGAATTCTTTCGATATCTATCGATTGGAAATTCAATTCCTACTCATCTTATTCATAGTCAAAGAGAAAACAACATTCAATTCAACCCTTACCAAATCTCTAATCACCACTACAGCCGTTAATGATTAAATCAATGATAGTTTTCAAAACTAATGAGTTCGACAAATCTAATCAATAAAAACTACAGCCGTTAGAATTGATTACTCAATCGTTTCTCCTAAGAATTCAATAACACCTACAGCCGGTTAATTATTAATTTTAGTTGTTTCTTAACAAACTATCGATTATGCAATTGAATATTAGGTGATCGGTCTAATACACAAACACAACAATCATGGAATTCGAAATCTGAGAAACAAATTGAAATCGAAATCTAATTCAACAATCAAACCGAATTCTCATAAAAGATTCAAATCCAACAGTAGGTATCCCTTCAACCAAGAATCAAAGGGTTTTAGCCTGGCATAACTGAATCTAAAATCAACAAAATATCATTCGAAAACATTAAATAAATAAAGGGAAAGAAATGACTAAGACGAATCACGATTCCGACTTGTCGATTCCGGTCCCGTTCTTCGTTGTTCTTGACAAAACTTCAGAGAAAATTAATCTAAAATCTCAAATTATTCTAAAAATTGGAAAAACTATCAAAAGCTGCTGCTAATGAGGCTTAGTCTCGAGTTTAAGGGTCTGGGAGTGATAAATATGGGATACAATCTTTTAAACATGGTAAAAGACTCAATTTCCTAATTTCCGGACTCTGCGGCGATCGATCGCCTGATGTGTGGCGATCGATCGCTAGTTTATTTTTTTCAGCAAAAATCTTGAGGCAATCGATCGCCACTTTATCGCGATCGATCGCTAGGCTCCAGTGGACTTTGGTGATCGATCGCCTGGTACTCGCGATCGATCGCTGATCCGTGAATTTTGTTGCAAAAGTTTCTGTCCATAGGCGATCGATTTCCTCTTCCAGCCGATCGATTGCCACCTCCAAAATTACATTTTTGCCCTTTTCTTGATCAACATTGAGTCCTTGTCTTGTCCATGTCTCTTCTTGGTCTTTATACATCATTTTTGGCTCGTTTTCTTCGATTGTACCTACAATTACACAAATATACGATTAGGTAGCATACGTATCAAATTATCTATCAAAACCTACCAAATCGTAGACAATTAAGCACTAAAGATGTGTCTATTTCTAGTCACATGAAGGCTCTACACCAGTGTACAACACAATATTAGATGCCAATTTATAGACCAAAATCAAAAATCCAACAAAAACTTCATTTTCCTTTGTTCTACATCTGGCGATCGATCGCTAGACTTCACTGGCCCATGGCGATCGATCGCGCCATTCATGGCGATCGATCGCCTGCCTTTGATTTTGGCTACTGGCCTTCGGTGATCGATCGCCGCGTTTGTAGCGATCGATCGCCACATGCTCAGTGCACGATATTTATCGCCGCGTTTGTAGCGATCGATCGCCACATGCTCAGTGAGCGATATTTTCCAGATTTCCGAACACTCATAATCATACCATCCAATCTAGCATATAAGGCATACCTCATGCTTGAACAAATGTGTTAAGAGCTACAACATAATACCCTGAGTGTATTCAATATCAAAGTTATACCCATACTTAAAACCCACATGATTGAAAATCACCCACAACATCTATGCTCACCCAAGCTTTCTGGAAACAGGGTAACATATTTCTTTACCCAGATTTTCGAACACATATATTCAAGCCAACAAATATACCACATAACACATATAACATGCTCAAGTAAACATGTTACGAACTTCATAAAAACACCATAAATGAACTTGAATCGAAGGTTTAATAAAACCTAAGCTAGCATGCCAATTTTACACCAAGTAAAAACATGAATCCAAACAAAAATTAACCCAAAACAGAACATGGTTTCTCACCCTCTTTTGCTCCGATTTTTGGAAGGTTTCTTAGCAACAAAAATGGCCGATCTTCTCCCTATCTTGCTCAGCAATTGTTGGATGATATTTTGGGAGAGAAAGGAGGAGTTTCAGACGTGGGAAGTGGAGTGGGGGAGTGGGGAAAGAGGCATTGGCAATCAGCCACTTGCAGCATGGGTTGGGGGGGGGGGGTTGGGTGTTGGGTGGTATGATGTGTTATGTTTTGGTCCCGGTATTTAGCACGATGTATTAAAATATCCTCACATGATATTTTTAGTATTTAAATAATAAAATACTTCAATTTCCAAATAAACATGCTTCACCAAAACAATTAACACCCACCCCAAATAATTGTACCACAACCCCAAATTCCCAACATATAACACATGCACCCTGAAATAACTTTCCCCAATATAATTAATTCAACCCAATGAATTAATATTATAATCTTCATAACATAATTAATGTTTAAAAACACATAATCATTTCGGGAATATCACAATACTCCCCTACTTATAAGATTTCGTCCTCGAAATCAACATGCACTTACCCAATATAAAACAAAACATAAATCACATACCAGAGAACAGTTCCGGATAGTGCTGCACCATGTGTCACTCAGTCTCCCACGTGGCCTCTTCGACACCCCTACGATCCCACTGAACTTTGACCATAGGAATCACTTTGTTTCTTAGTCTGCGATCTGCCCGATCCAGAATCCTGATAGGCCGCTCCACAAAGGAAACATCGGACTCAATCTGAACCTCAGAAGGCTGCAACACATGAGAAGGATCCGACTCGTACTTTCTCAACATAGATACGTGAAACACATAGTGTATGCCGGATAGAGAGGGCGGTAAGCCAGAGTACCAACACGCTGTAAGATCTCATACGACCCAACATATCTCGGGGATAACTTCCCCCGCATACCAAAACGTACTACACCTCTGAAAGGTGAGATCTTCAAAAAGACCCTGTCGCCCAACTGAAACTCTAAAGGCCGACGCCGTTTATTAGCATACGCTGTCTGTCTGTCCTGGGCTGCCTTCATTTTCCCTCTAATCACCTTAACCTTTTCTTCCATTTCTTGGACCAACTCTGGTCCTCCGACCGATTTACGGTCGTCCCAATATAACGGTGACCTAGAACGTCTACCGTAAAGAGCCTCAAAAGGAGCCATCTGTATACTTGCCTGGTAGCTGTTGTTATACGAAAAATCCACCAAGGCTACTGAGTCCTGCCACGAAGTATCGAACTCCAACACACAAGCCCGTAACATATCTTCGAGCGTCTATATGGTACGCTTGGTCTGTCCGTCCGTTTGGGGATGATAGGCTGTGCTCAACCTCAACTCTGTACCTAGAGCTGACTGAAGACCTTACCAGAAGTGAGATGTGAACCACGGATCTCGATCAGACACAATCGAAACAGGGATCCCATGTAGTCTCACCACATCTCTGACATATAACTGAGCCATCCTCAAGTACGTGAAGGTCATACAATATGGAATGAAGTGAGTCACTTTAGTCAGTCTGTCTACGACTACCCAGATAACATCAAAACCCGAAACAATCCTCGGTAAGTGGGTCACGAAGTCCATGGATACGTGCTCCCACTTCCATTCCGGTATCTCCAAACTTCTAAGCTCACCATCAGGCCTCTGCCTCTCAGCCTTCACTTGCTGACAAATCAGATATCTCTTGACGAATGTAGTGACATCTTGTTTCATTCGTCTTCACCAAAATTGGCTGCATAAGTCCTTATACATTTTCTTTCCGCCCGGGTGGATACGCATCCTGCTGCAATGAGCTCGCTGTAATATTCCTTGACGCAACTCAGGCGTATTCGGAACCACCCATCGATCACTTAACCTCAAGGAACCATCCTCAGCCGTCCTGAACTTCGACGACTGGCCCAGACGAACCACTGACAACCATCTCTGAACTTCCTCGTCGGTCTCCTGAGCCTTCCTGATGTGATCATAAATAATGGGCTCGGCTAATAAGGTCAATACCTGTACCGGTGAAGTAGACACATCATAATCAAATCCCAAATGGCAGTAGGAGCCCATCATAGCTGATAGACACATGGCATCCTCTGCTGTGCTCCTCACCTTCCGACTCAAAGCGTCGGGTGTCAAATTTGTTCTTCCCGGATGGTATTCGATTTCACAATCATAATCCTTCAGTAGGTCCATCCATCTCCTCTGTCTCATATTCAGCTCAGCCTGCGTAAACAAGAACTTCAGGCTCTTGTGATCAGTGAAGATAGTGAATGAGGTACCGTATAAGTAGTGTCGCCATATTTTCAAGGCAAACACTATAGCAGCTAGCTCCAAATCGTGGACTGGATACCTCGTCTCGTGTGGCTTCAATTGTCTCGAAGCGTAAGCCACAACGTGCTTATCCTGCATCAGCACGCATCCTATACCCTGAAGCGATGCGTCGGTATAGAGAGTGAACCCCTTGTTTTCCCTTGGAATTACCAATACTGGTGCTGAAGTCAATCTATGCTTCAACTCCTGGAAACTCTGCTCACAAGCTTCCGACCAAAAGAATGGAACTCCCTTCTAAGTTAGCTGCGTCAATGGCTTGGAAATCTTTGAAAATCCTTCGACAAAGCGTCGATAATACCCAGCCAAACCCAAAAAACTTCGGATCTCAGTGACTGAAGTCAGTGCAGACCAATCCATAACTGCCTCTATCTTCCTGGGATCTACTAATATCCCCTCTCGAGATATAATGTGACCCAAGAATGCAACACTGCTCAGCCAGAACTCACACTTGCTAAGCTTGGCGTACAACTGATGATCCCTCAGGATCTGTAGCACCGTCCTCAAGTGATTGGCATGCTCCTCCTTACTTCTTGAATAGACAAGAATGTCGTCAATGAATACGATCACAAACTGATCAAGATACTTCTGAAACACTCTGTTCATCAGACTCATAAATACTGCAGGGGCATTCGTCACCCCGAAAGGCATTACTAAGAATTCGTAATGCCCATACCGAGTCCGAAAAGCTATCTTTTGTATGTCATCATCTCTAACTCGTATCTGGTGATAGCCTGACCTCAGGTCAATCTTCGAGTAAAGCTCTGTGGCCTGAAGCTGATCAAATAAGTCATCAATCCTCGGAAGGGGGTACTTGTTCTTAATCGTCACTTTATTCAATTGACGGTAATCGATGCACAGGCGCATCGAACCATCCTTTTTCTTTACAAACAAGACTGGTGCACCACATGGTGATACACTAGGGTGAATGTATCCTTTGTCAAGGAGCTTCTGTAACGGCACTTTCAGCTCCCTCAGCTCTGCCGGTGCCATCCTATAAGGGGCACGGGAAACAGCAGATGTCCCTGGCAGTAAGTCAATCTCAAACTCCACATCTCTGATCGGCGAAAATCCTGGAATCTCATCCGGAAACACATCGGTGAATTCCGCAACTACTGGTATATCCTCGATTCTCAACTCTTCCTTTTCCTCTGATACGTCCATGGCATAAATAAGATAGCATGAGTGGCCACGTTCTAACAACCGCGACACTTAACTGCCGAAATCAACGGAATCTTGGGACGAGAGCCGTCCCCATAGAAGGTCCACTGAAACCCCTAATCAGATAGAAGGCGAACCATCTTCTGCCGGCAATCAACCACAGTCTGGTATCTGCTCAATACATCAATGCCGACAATGCAGTCAAAATCTGCCATATCCAACAAAATCAGATCGGCCCTCAGATCATTGCCCTCAAAATAAATGAGGCAATCAGATAACAGTCGATCCGCAATCACATGCTTTCCCGTGGGTGTCGAGACCATAAGAGGCGTGGGCAACAGAGACGAACACAAGTGGTGTCTCTCCACAAAAGCTCTACCAAAATAAATGCAGGGTACGTAATTAAGTGACACGTACCAGCAATCACCTCCTCCAGGGCTGCCTCTGCCTGCTCTCGGGTCAGTGCATATACTTGACCCTGTGGCGGTCCTGCCGCCTGACCTCCCTGTGGTCGAGGTGCAAACTGCTGTCTCGGTGGTGGCGTCCTAGCGTCAAATCTTGTCCGATTCCGCCCTGAGTCTTCCTGACCTACCCGATTGGGGCAAGCCCGAGCCAGGTGGCCCACCATGCCACAAACATAACAGCCTCGACAGTCACGCGTCAGTTGAAATCCTCCACAGTTGTCACACCTGTTCCCCCCTGTCTTATTCCCCTGTGTTGGTCCCCGATTGTTTTGCTTCTGACTCTGAGACTTCTTCCCACTGAATCTAGAAGATGAAGAGGCCCCACGAGGCTTAAACTGGTCTCCTCGTGGCTTTAGGCTGTCAACAGCTGGTCTCTGAGGTGGTATGAAAGGGGGCACATCTTCCTTGTACGCACCAACTGCAATCTCTGCCAGCTCTGCCCTAGTCAGGGCATCATCAAATGAGTTGGGGTTGTTGGAGACAACCCGATCAAATAACTCTTGCCTCAGTCCCTTCAGGAAATGCCTCATCTCTGCATGACTACTCACAGCGATATGAGGTACATACCTCAATAGTGAGGAATACTGCATAGCATAATCTGACACTGACAGGCTGCCCTGCTTCAAATTAGTGAACTCATCTTCCTTTAATTGTCTGGCAGCTGCAGAAAAGTACCGGTTAAGGAACCGGGTCCTGAATACATTCCAATCAACCGTCATACCCTGAGCCCTCAGTTCCATAACTGTTGTCTTCCAGCACATGGAAGACTTCTTAGCCAACTGAAACTCTGCCAACCTCAACCAGGCAGTCCGGGCACACGGCGCTGATACGAATATCTGCTCTAGTCTCTCAAGCCATTCCTCGGCTGCTTCCCCAGTCTCAGTTCCTTCAAATAGCGGTGGATGATAGCTCAAGAACTGGGTCAGACTTATCTCCCCTGGTAGCAGTATCTGTGCAATCGGCTCCACGCCTACAACAGGTGGCGGTAGAGGATTTGACTGAGCAATACTGGCATTGATACTACCTATATCTCCCACCTCTTCATTGGGGTTCTGCGGATTAATAGCCGCCATGCTGTAACACAGGGGTTAACAACAATACCAAAAGTAGTTCATAATATAAGCCGTTAGATAACAAGAGTAATCATATTCAAAAGCATGTTAGTATAACAACTGATACAAAAATATGCACAACATGCATAAACATGCCCACCAATGAATACCTAGCCAACTTGTTTCTAAAGGCTACCCTTTACTCGTTCCCTGGTTATCTAACCTGGCTCTGATACCACTAAATGTGAGACCCATTACCTAATCAAAAACATAAGGTGCAATTAAGAGAACTAATCATTCATAAATCAGAGTATTAGGCCGTGTTGATATCCTGGGCTTATAGAGATTACAGTACCAAAAGAATTTCAAAAGGGATTAGTTACATTTCTTAGTAACATCGTGTAAGACTATAGTTCTACTACACTCCTTGTAGAAACTATACAAAATGAAACTCTGTTCTGCTAATCCTGTAGCACTCCTTAAAGCTCAACGTGTCAACCCCGACCCTTGTTCTTTGTATTCAGTGCACCTACAAAGACAACCCCCAACACATGAGCACATCATAATTCATATTCAACATAATATGAATGTAAAGCATAATGCACAATTATAGATATAAAATACTTCCTGTATTTCCAATGCATTTAAAACGCCCATTGGTTGTCCCTGTACCATAACTCATAATCAAATCATTATATGAAATTATGGCTTCTTTAAATAAATGTCATGACATAACTTCACTTCTTAATCTTAAATCTTTCTTAGTCAGTTTATCGTCAGTGTATTTTAATGCCCCTCGCTTCGTAATTTTCTTAACAAGCGGTACTTCTTCCTCGCTTCTTCATACAAGCGGTATCTCTTCCTCGCTTCGTATGGCATAGCTCGCCTCCATGTGCAAGCGAGCCTCCCCCTCTCGCTCCACATTTTTAGCGGTATAAACGGTAAGCATTAAAATCATCACTGGGATAACCCTGACTCGTGGAATACACACTCTTTATTCCACAACATAAACATGCAACAACAATGCATAACAACATGTATCATACTCTTAATGCACAACTTTGCATCTATCATGTGTCAAATAGACAAACATAAAATACATATTACAGTTGGGATGCCCGTACGTCGCTTACGCACCTTTCCAAAATATGGTGTGTTGCAGGACTCTATCCCCTGCCTTGTGTAGGTATCTGTGAATGCTCTACACCAGTGTACAACACAATATTAGATGCCAATTTATAGACCAAAATCAAAAATCCAACAAAAACTTCATTTTCCTTTGTTCTGCATCTGGCGATCGATCGCTACATCGAGGCGATCGATCGCCAGACTTCACTGGCCCATGGCGATTGATCGCACCATTCATGGCGATCGATTGCCTGCCTATGATTTTGGCTACTGGCCTTCGGCGATCGATCGCCGCGTTTGTAGCGATCGATCGCCACATGCTCAGTGCGCGATATTTTCCAGATTTTCGAACACTCATAATCATACCATCCAATCTAGCATATAAGGCACACCTCATGCTTGAACAAATGTGTTAAGAGCTACAACATAATACCCTGAGTGTATTCATATCAAAGTTATACCCATACTTAAAACCCACATGCTTGAAAATCACCCAACAACATCAATGCTCACCCAAGCTTTGTGGAAACAGGGTAACATATTTCTTTACCCAGATTTTCGAACACATATATTCAAGCCAACAAATCTACCACATAACACATATAACATGCTCAAGTAAACATGTTAGGAACTTCATAAAACAACCATAAATGAACTTGAATCGAAGGTTTAATAAAACCTAAGCTAGCATGCCATTTTTACACCAAGTAAAAACATGAATCCAAACAAAAATTAACCCAAAACAGAACATGGTTTCTCACCCTCTTTTCCTCCGATTTTTGGAAGGTTTCTTAGCAACAAAAATGGCTGATCTTCTCCCTATCTTGCTCAGCAATTGTTGGACGATATTTTGGGAGAGAAAGGAGGTGTTTCAGACGTGGGAAGTGGAGTGGGGGAGTGGGGAAAGAGGCATGGGCAATCAACCACTTGCAGCATGGGTTGGGGGGTGGTGGTGGTTGGGTGTTGGGTGGTATGGTGTGTTATGTTTTGGTCCCGGTATTTAGCACGATGTATTAAAATATCCTCACATGATATTTTTAGTATTTAAACAATAAAATACTTCAATTTCCAAATAAACATGCTTCACCATAACAATTAACACCCACAACAAATAATTATACCACAACCCCAAATTCCCAACATATAACACATGCACCCTGAAATAACTTTCCCCAATATAATTAATTCAACCCAATGAATTAATACCATAATCTGCATAACATAATTAATGTTTAAAAACACATAATCATTTCGGGAATATCACACACCTGAAGGGGTGAGACCCATAGGGTGCAAATGAATTTTCAAGAAGAAGATCGACATGGATGGTAATGTACAAACCTTTAAAGGTCGACTGGTTGCAAAAGGTTTGAAACAAATTCATGGTATTGACTATGATTAAACTTTTTCGCCAGTTGCCATGGTTAAATCCATAAGGATCTTACTTGCAATAACTGCATTCATGATTATGAAATCTGGCAGATGGATGTCAAAACGGCTTTCCTTAATGGAAATCTGCTTGAGGATGTGTACATGACACAGCCCAAGGGTTTTGTCGATCCAAAAGATGCTGGAAAGATTTGCAAGCTACAACGATCCATTTATGGATTAAAGCAAGCTTCTCGGAGTTGGAATCTTCGTTTTGATGATGCAGTCAAAGAGTTTGGTTTCATCAAAAATGTAGATGAACCTTGTGTCAACAAGAAGGTCAGTGGGAGCATAATTATCTTCCTAATATTGTATGTAGATGACATACTTCTATTTGGGAATGATATCCCTTCCTTACAATCTGTAAAGATTTGGCTAGGGAATTGCTTTTCTATGAAAAACTTGGGTGAAGCGACCTATGTATTAGGTATCAAGATCTATAGAGATAGATCAAGAAGATTACTTGGCCTAAGTCAAAGTACATACATAGACAAAGTGCTAAAACGGTTTAGCATGCAAGAATCAAAGAAAGGATTCGTGCCTATGACACATGGGATACATCTCTCGAAGGATCAGAGTCCTTCAAAACCAGATGAGAGACAACGCATGAGTAAGATTCCATATGCGTCAGCTATTGGATCTATCATGTATGCCATGATATGTACTCGTCCCGATGTCTCGTATGCTTTGAGCATGACAAGCAGATATCAAGTTGATCCAGGTGAATGTCACTGGATTGCAGTCAAGAATATCCTGAAGTACTTGAGAAAAACTAAGGATACATTCTTGATTTATGGAGGTGAGGAAGAGCTCAATGTAATAGGTTACACTGATGTAAGTTTCCAAACTGACAAAGATGATTTTCGATCGCAATCAGGATATGTGTTTTACCTAAATGGAGGTGCTGTAAGCTGGAAGAGTTCAAAGCAAGAGACAGTAGCCGATTCTACAACTGAAGCTGAATATATTGCTGCCTCAGATGCAACAAAGGAAGCTGTTTGGATCAAGAAGTTCATTTCTGAACTTGGGGTGATGCCTAGCATTCTAGATCCGATTGAACTCTATTGTGACAACAATGGAGCCATCGCATTGGCTAAGGAACCTAGATCTCACAAAAGATCCAAGTACATACTTCGGCGCTTTCATTTCATTCGAGAAATCATTGAAAGAGGAGATGTTAAAATATGCAAAGTACCAACAGATGATAATGTATCTGACCCATTGACAAAGCCACTATCACAGCAGAAGCATGATCGTCATACTAGATCTCTAGGCATTAAGTACATGTCTGATTGGTCTTAGTGCAAGTGGGAGATTTGTTGGGATATGCCCTAAGACAAGTCATTAGATGATTGTTTATGACATACAATGTATTATGATTTTATAAATGGCAATTCATTATTATATATTATTCGAATATCTGTGTAATATGAATTGATATATAAGTTAATGTCCTTAGAATAACATTGTATTATTCTTAAAGATTGTCCCTAGTCAAGTATTATCATGAATAAGGATAATGATAATACATTGAGACTAGTATGTTTTGATTGATGAATTGTTCATGGATATGAGATATCAAATCAACACATGGGTACATGTTAGAGAACAATGTACTGGACAGACCCACCATGAAAATGCTACATTGATAGTTATATGAGTGTCATAAGCATTTCTCATAGTGATAATAATGTATGTAATCCTTACGACTTGAGATCATCAGAGATCCCAACATAAGGAGTTATGTATCTTGATATTGTCAAACGTTACCTGTAACAGGGTAAACTATAAAGGCAACTATTGGATACACTACGAATTATGTAGAGGGATGTTGATTAATCAAGATAGGATTTGTCCCTCCTATATAACAGGAGAAGTGTTTGGACCCTTGATCAAGTAAGACTAAAATGCATGGCCGTGCTCGAATGAGTCGATATGTGATATCAAGCTTATTCGTTTATTCTAGTTCTACTTGGGATCAAGAAATAGAGATTGAATATACGAGTATGACTATTCCATTACTCGTGTTAAATCTAAACACATAGGACAAAGGGATTAAGTTACATGGTTAATATTATCACAAGTTCTAAGGTTATGTCGAATCAATGACATTCTTGTAATTTGGGTAACCTTGATGTGTTGCTAGATACCGCTCATTGCTTGTGACATAAAATGAGATTTTATATCACTGCCAACATTACAAGATCCTATCGGGTCGCACAAAAGATTAAATCGATAAGGGAAATTAAATTCATTGGATGAATTAATTAATTATGAAGAGTCTTAATTAAATGATTATAAGGATTTAGTTAAATCATGGGTTTGGGCCCATGAGGCTTTAAGAAAGTCTTGAACCTTAATTAAATCCTACATATATAATTTGATAGCAAGGTTAATGTGATTAAGCTTTTCATATCACTAAACCTACTCCGCTCCTCTCGGCGGCCTCCTCTCATTCAAGAAGCTTCACGGCCGCCACCCTCCTCATGGCCGCCGTCGATTCCTTCTTGGTGGTGTTAGGCTGCCGTTAATCGGTTTTGAACCGAGAGTTTGGTTTTTGGTTCAAGAATAAGTCTAGCAACTTGTTCTTGAACGTCCCTTGTTCGATTTGATCGTGTGGATACCGTAGATGTGATGACCAGGGATTATAGATGTTAACCCCGGAGTGTTAATAACCCCTAAAGTTGTTTTACGTGGCGATTTGGAGTTTAATCGCGGTGTTGGGCCTTCTGGGCTCGTTTATTTGGGTAGTTGGGATCGTTTGATCCAGAGGTTAAGATTGTATTCTCATTTGGGTGAAAAACCTAAGAGTTGGGTTTTTGATGTGTCTCGGGATTTGGGGTGCTTTGTGTGGGCACCGGTAGGGGGTTTTGGAGTTAGAGAGAGAATTTTTGAAAACAGATGATTTTTAATGAATCATGATGTATTTGTGGGACTATTAGTATTTCGGGGTATTTTTGCTATAAATACCAGTTGAACCCGAGATTTTAATTTTAATTTCATTTCAGCCCCACTTTCCCTTCTCTCTCCCGCGCCCGCCCATTCCCGATTTCCCCAACCCCCGTGGCTTCAAGCGGTGCGCCCGCCACCGGCTTCGTCTCGTCGAGGCGCAGCTATCCCCTCCGGCAATTGAGAGTTTCGTCGCGTTTTGAAGTCGAATTTTGCAGGAAAGCGTCGATCCCCAAATTCTAGGGTTCTTTGATTTCGGTTGATTTTCCTTCCGATTTTCGATTGGGTAACCTTCCTTACCCCTTTTCCATGCTTGTCATGTATTCCCTGCTAAATTTGGTGGTATTGGTTCGAATTTATTTCAATTTTCGTAGGTTTTGGTTCAAAAATTTGGGGGTTTTTGGCAAGGGGTGTTGATTCTTGCTTTGATAGTTTAATTAACATTTTAGATGAATTATGGTGTTTAATTTGGGTTCGATTTGTGAGATAAGGGTTCGAAAATTTGTAGGGTGTTCTTGAACAATTTTCGATATTGTCTCATTTGTTTCCCTCCCTGCATGTACCATGCCCCGGGTCTTTTAAATGGTTAATTGTCGTGTGTTGACAATATTTTTTGAGGGTAATAGGTGTGCTTGAACATGGGTTACATGTTCGTAAATAATTGTGAATTATTTATCGTGTTAGCACATCGTTCCTCGGGGCATGGAACTCGAGCAAGGTTTGGCTCGGACTTCGGAGATTTAAGGTACGTGCGACGTACGGGCATTTCTTTATATGAGAGCATTTGTGAAATGCATAATGTATTTTGATTGCATTGAATAATTGTGTGTGTGGTTATATATATATGTTGATATAGCCAAGGAACGACCAAATCTTGATATCGCCGCTTGTAGCGTGCGTGACACTAGAGTAGGATAACTCTTACAAGATATAAGGGGTACTGGGTTTATATGACTATTGTAGGGCATTTGAGATGCCTGAGGATGATCGTAGAATCATGTATTCATTATAAGACATTTGAGATGTCTAGGTATAATGAAGGATTGGTAAAATAAATGCTAGGCATTTGAGCTATCTGTGATTGATAGCGAGGTGTGAAATCAGTATAGATATTGGATATCTATATTTGCATGTATAATGAATTTGGAATCACTATCTATTGATACTCGAGAATTAGGCATGTGATGGGTTAATCAATGTGTTGATTTACTGATTTTTGAGATTTGATGAGTTGGTGATTGTGAGAACAGGGACAGTACACGGAATCCCGGATGAGGACGTTGCCATCCAGGGAGTATCATTTAAAATCATTAGTATTTACTTTTGTTGTAAATTATGAATTTCATTATTGTGATTATGGGATTTTGTGTATTGGTATGCTCACCCCGTTGGGGGCTGTCTCTGTTGGGGCAGGTGAACAGGTACATCGATGGCTTTGGAGATGAGCTCGAGCTGTTGATTGGATGTACTCCCAGGATCGTGGTACCAGGGCTTGATGGAGCACGGTATCGTATAGAGTACTTATATACACCTAAGGGTTATATACATATTCATGATGCTCGCATGTGAGCACGATTATACTTGTATATGGATTGTATATGAAGGCATGAGCCTTTCTCTCTTTCATTTGATGTTGCATGCAATTAGAGGTAGAATTGCTAAATGATATGAGAGTCATTGGTGTATTATGTGGGTGTTGAAACCCACTTTTGTCGTCATATGTGTGGTGTCTTCCCTGGCTGGGAATTTACTTGGTATTGCTGTATTTGTGATGACCAGGGATTATAGGTGTTAATCCCGTAGTATTAATAATCCCTAAAGTGGTTTTACGTGGCGATTTGGGATTTAATCGAGGTGTTGGGCCTTCTGGGCTCGTTTATTTGGGCAGTTGGGATCGTTGGATCCAGAGGTTGAGATTGTATTCACATTACGGTGTAAAACCTAAGAGTTGGGTTTTTAATGTGTCTCGGGATCTCGGGTGCTGTGTGAGCACCGGTAGGGGATTTTGGAGTTAGAGAGAGAGTTTTTGAAAACAGATGATTTTTAAGGAATCATGATGTATTTGTGGGGCTATTATTTTTTCGGGGTATTTTTGCTATAAATACCAATTGAACCCAAAAATTTAAGAAAATTTTCATTTCAGCCCTCATCTTTCTCTCTCTCCCGCGGCCGCGCCATTCCCGATCTTCCCCTGCCTCCGCGCGTAAAAGCGCCTCGCCCGCCGCCGTCCGGCCGCCGTTCGGGGCGTGCGACCTACCGCCGGCTTCGTCTCGACGAGGCGCTCCTTTCCCCTCTGCCAATTGAAGGTTTCGTCGCGTGTGGAAGTCGAATTTTGCAGATAAGCGGCGATCCCCAAATTCTAGGGTTTATCGATTTTGGTCGATTTTTCTTCCGATTTCGTTTGGGTAATCTTCCTAACCCCTTTTTCGTTATTTTCGTGCAATTCCCTGCCATTTTTGTGTTCGATTTGTTCGGATTATTGTTGTTGGTGGGATTGGTTCGAAATTTTGGTTGTATGCATGAAGTGGGTTCGAATTTTGGGGGTTTTGGAAGGGTTGTGGTGATTCTTGTTATGGATTGATTAATTCATGTTGTTGACGCATTATAATGCTTGATTGTGTTCGGAATTGAAGAATTGGATTCGAAATTAGGGCTTTGGATTTCGAATTTGGGGGTTTGGCATGTGGGATGATTATTCATGCTATGGGTTGATTAATTGACGTTTTAGATGAATTATGGTATTTTATTGGGTTCGATATTGTGAGATTAAGGTTCGATTTTTGTAGGGCATTCTTGAACAAATTTCGATTGTCTCATTTATTTCCTTCCCTGCATGTACCCTGCCCCGGGTCTTTTAAGAGGATAATTGTCGTGTATTGACAATGTTGTGAGGGATATGGGTGTGCTTGAGCATAGGTTACATGTTCGTAAATAATGGTGAATTGTTTATCGTGTTAGCACATCATTCCTCGGGGCATGGAACTCGAGCAAGGCTTGGCTCGGACTTCGGAGATTTAAGGTACGTGCGACGTACGAGCATTACTATATATATGTGAAATGCATAAGGTGTTTTTGATTGCATTGAATGTTTTACGTATGGTTATACATACATGTTGATATAGCCAAGGAATGACCCAAATCTTGATATCGCCGCTTGTAGCGTGCGTGACACTAGAGTAGGATGACTCTTGCATGATATATGGGGTACTGGATTTATATGACTATATTATGAGACATTTGAGATGTCTAGGTTTGTAGAATCATGCATTCTTCGTAAGACATTTGAGATGTCTAGGTTCGTAGAATCATGTATTCATTATGAGACATTTGAGATGTCTAGGTTTGTAGACTCATGTATTCATTATAAGACACTTGAGATGTCTAAGTATAATGAAGGAATGGTAAAATAAATGCTAAGGCATTTGAGCTATCTGTGATTGATAGCAAGGTTGTGAAATCAGTATTAGATATTGTGATATCTGTAATTGCATGTTTAATGAATTTGTAATCACTATATGTTGATATTCGAGGATCAGGCATGCGATGTGTAAATCAATGTGTTGATTTACTGATTTATGAGATTTGATGAGTTTGATGTTGTGAGAACAGGGACAGTACACGGAATCCCGGATGAGGATGTTGCCATCCAGGGAGTATCATTTAAATTCATTAGCATTTACCTTTGTTGTAAATTATGAATTTCATTATTATGATTATGGGATTTTGTGTATTGGTATGCTCACCCCGTTGGGGGCTGTCTCTGTTGGGACAGGTGGACAGGTACATCGATGGCTATGGAGCTGAGCTCGAGCTGTTGATTTGAGGTACTCCCAGGATCGTGGTACCAGGGCTTGATGGAGCACGGTATCGTATAGAGTACCTATATATACACCTGAGGATTTATACATATTCATATTCATGATGCTCGCATGTGAGCACGATTATACTTGTATATGGATTGTATATAAAGGCATGAGCCTTTCTCTCTTTCATTTAAGGTTGCATGCAATTAGGTTGAATTGCTAGAATGATATGAGAGTCATTGGTGTATTATGTGGGTGTTGGAACCCACTTTTGTTGACGTATGTGTGGTGTCTTCCCTGGCTGGGAATCTACTTGTATTACTGCTTTCTGTTGAGTATTATGTGTTCCCTGGCCGGGAATTTTGTTATGTGTTGTACTCTGTTTTGGGATAGCTCTATTTATGGGGAGACTCTGCCCAAATTTTTGTAAAAGTTTACAATGTGAAAAGCGGCACCAAGGGGTTGGTAAAGGGCAAACATATGAGTCTTTTATTGACAGGCAATGATTAAGTATCATCAGAGCTTCCCGATTGACATTTTATAGAAAGCATGTACCACACATAGTGGTTAATACACTAATCAAGGTTTTAAGGGCTTGGGGTCCTTACATTAGTGGTATCAGAGCAGTGGTTGCTCATTGGGGCTGTTAAGGGCCTAGGAAGTTATTGATAGCACATATTTATGCATGATGGCATTAATGTTGTATGACATAGCAAATTGTTTATGTGCTATTATGATATGAAAAGTGGTATTGCTAACCATTGTGGTTGCAGGAATCGTGTGGAACACGATAGGATGACATTTATGGGGATGTCTGGCACTCCGTGTGTTATGTGCCAAGGAAGCTGGTTTTAAGAAAATCAGATAAAGGGATATTTCCGAGGTAACATGTATTTTACGTTGTCTTGTTGACACATGATGAATGCAAAGTGGTGCATTGAGGTTATGATATATGTTATTGTGCATTGTTTTTGCATATGCATGTCTTGAGTCAAAGTTATCTTAGTAAGGATTTTAATGGCTTATGCTAAAGTCCATATGAAGCGATGAAGAGTCCCGCTTATATGGAGTAGCAACGCTAAAGTCCATTGGAAGCGATGAAGAGTTCCGCTTACATGGAGTAGCAACGCTAAAGTCCAGTGGAAGCGAGGAAGAATTCCGCTTTCCTGGAGTAGCAAGAAGCATTAAAATGTACTAATGATAAGGGCTCAGGATGAAATAAGGATTTAAAGAAGGATATCATGACATTTATTTGTGAACCATACATTCTCATAATGTGTTTTTATTATGAATTGAATGTGGATGCATAGCGTATATGGCTATTGTTGTTAACCCTGATGGTTGCAGGTTACAGGAAATATGGAGTATAAAAAAGGAATGATGATTATACATTCCAGGAGTCCTGCTTATGACAGTGAGAATTTTTATACTTATGCTTGACCGCTAAAAATGTGGAGCGGGCGGGGATGCTCGCTTGCACATGGAGGCGGGGTATTCCATACGAAGCGAGGATGATATACCGCTTGTATGAAGAAGCTTATGCTTGTACCGCTAAAAATGTGGAGCGGGCAGGGATGCTCGCTTGCACATGGAGGCGGGGTATGCCATACGAAGCGAGGATGAGATACCGCTTGTATGAAGAAGCGAGGATGAGATGCCGCTTGTTAGGATGATGATTCATTCCTTTGTGATGACACGGATGATAGCGGTGATGTGTCCCGCTGTGTCGATTTATATTCATTTCTCTATGAGGACACGGTTTATAGCGACGGTTCATTCCGCTATATCTATTGGCGATGGTTCATTCCGCCAGGTGTATTGATAGCGATGGTTCATTCCGCTATATCTATTGGCGATGGTTCATTCCGCCAGGTGTATTGATAGCGACGGTTCATTCCGCTATATTTATTGGCGATGGTTCATTCCGCCAGGTGTATTTATAGCGACGGTTCATTCCGCTATATCTATTGGCGATGGTTCATTCCGCCAGGCGTATTTATAGCGACGGTTCATTCCGCTATATCTATTGGCGATGGTTCATTCCGCCAGGTGTATTGATAGCGATGCCTCTTTCCGCTACTATGTGGACGATGATTCATACTCAGGTATATAGCGAGGTTTCATGCCACTTATTATATGACGAGGTGTCATGCCGTCGATTCTATAGCGAGGGATTTTGCCGCTATGTACTCAGCACAGGATTTTGCCGCCTTCGAGCGATGGGTGCTGATTACGCACTATTATTGAGCGACGGAGACAGGTATGACGCTATATCACTAGCGATGAGGTATGAGATATTGCTATTTTATTAGCTTTATTGTAGCTGGCATGCATTGATATACATGTTTATTATGCCTATTTTACTAGCATGTTAGTGGATGACATACGCTGATGTACATGTATCGTCACTAGTGGGCAATGTTTTAGATGCCATGAGTTGGCATGTGTCGTCACGGGATGACGATGACGATGGTGTAGGAGATGTCTTATTAGACATGCATCATCGTTACGATGATCGATGCGTTGAGTATACGTATTCAGTAGTATGCCTTGGGTGCCAGTACCGAGCACAAGGTGGTGTGTGCGACACCGATGGACGTGACCCTTATACCGAGCGGGTTGCTCGAGGAATGGATGGATGCGCTGTACATGGGATTGTACCGCAGCTTACGATTGAGGCGATCATATTACGAGTGGTGATACCCTTGAGGTATGCTCGTTGGAATGGCTTTTGGCCATGTTTTTGACGACAGGAGTAATCATGGAGGAAAGTACTCGCTTTCTGTCGATGTGACATGTGGTGGACATGGTCACACCACCCTTGAGGGTGTAGGATGGGTCCTAAGGGAGTAGGATCAGGTTATGTTAAGTACATAGGGACATTGGAGTGTCCACGGTGTATCGGCATTGAGGAATGTTGGATAAAGACCAATTACTCTATTGAGTTTTTCTCCCATAGTATGTTATACCATGTGGAAACGTCCGTCTTATTGGTAGGTTTGAGGTAAACCTAAAGAGGCAGAGACTAGGTTGTCTGCCGCGTGTGTGTAGCACCATGATGGGCTTGCTAGAGCCGTTACACTGCTCGTTGGAACCAAGTTTGGCAAATCGTAAGGTGATACGATGTGGATTGTGGTGGACTCTAGTAGTCACCATGTCATTGAGGTTAAGGTTGTTCATGCCTCACTGAAACGTGTATACGTTTATGTTTAATCTTGGAGACTTGTCTGGGACAGCTCAGGATGTTGGAGTACCAACAAGAGAGTCATCAGGTTGTTATTGACTCAATCTAAAGGAACCCGTGTATTGGGATACAATGGGTGTTATTATATCCAGTTTTTCCGAACGATGGTTCGAGACTTGTGGATCTCGAGTTCGATGGCATTTCCCTTGCGAGGAAGGAGGTAGTATTATACCTATTTGGGAATCTTGAAAGATTCGGTAAGTTGGTACAAGTGGTGTTGATTTTGGGAATCACACCGTGTATTGTTAATCGTCGATTTTCATCCTCCACTGAGTAAGGAATGACTCAGAATTGACGGTTGTGTTTGGGGCTTAGGGATATGTGGTAGATACCCGAGCCGAGTGCATTGAGTATGCATGCGACATCAGTGCTTAGGCAGGTATACCGGTGAGTATACGGATGCCAGTTATTGATTTCCTCTCTGTTAAGCATAGAGTTATGCTATTTTTGGGATGGTTAAATCTCTGATGTGAGATATGGAACACCTTGAGATTGGGAATCTCCATGGCACGATGATTATGAGGAATGATCGTGAAGTTAGTTGACTCCCTTGAGGAGGGATTTTCTTGTGAGGGTTAAGGTACTTCCCTTGTTGGTGTTTTCCTTCGAGTTATGCGACAGCCTTCCCAAGTTTGGATTGTTAAATCCGAGGATTTTCAAGGGATGGCAGGATTTCGGATTGGTTGAGTGTCGCTGACGACACAAGCGTTGAGGATGCAATGGGTTTATTGCATGCCCCTTAAGAATTTAAACTCTGCGGAGTCTCGGTTGTTATTTATGATCAGGACGTGATTCTTGGAACATCCGGAGGTGGACATCTTGTGGGATGTCTTTTGTTTGAATTTGTGGCCGTGAGTTGCCCAAATTAAGTTGCAATGAGGCGACTACTCCTTCGATGGAGGAAGTTTGAAGTGGAAACCAGGTTTGGTATGTGTACACCGTAGTTGTACTAGTGTTTCCCTCGTAACGATGTATGTTAGACATCGAGAGTCTTGGTAAAGATGTCATGGAATGATATCTACGATAGAATCAAGAGCGATTCGAATCCTTGCAGTTTCAGTTGACTAACTGCTTTTGGACTGTTAGCGTTGAGTTGTGCTGACGCTCTTCGACGTTATGATGGATTTGGAAGTCTATTCCACTCCAGAGTTTGACACGAGGTCAACGTTCTTACGGTTGAGGTGTCATTCAGGATGTGTTCGTACTGTTGTATTAGATCGAAGGATGACTGTCCGATCTACAGTCGTAAGTATTGGTTGATTTGCAGTCATGAGAGGCTGACTTCTGGGATGACCCGCATCGAGGTACGTTTTACCTCTTGGGTGTTATGTTGGTTATGGTATGTCGCTCTGTTTCAGAGATTAGATGAGAGGTAAGTATCCTCGCGTTTATTAATACGATTCTGATATGGTCAAGAATCGAGGTTCTGGCTTCATGTTGTTGTGTAGCCTGGGTGTTACGTGATACACCAGTGCTAATTTCGAGGACGAAATTCTTTTAGTGGGGGATATTGTGATGACCAGGGATTATAGGTGTTAATCCCGTAGTATTAATAATCCCTAAAGTGGTTTTACGTGGCGATTTGGGATTTAATCGAGGTGTTGGGCCTTCTGGGCTCGTTTATTTGGGCAGTTGGGATCGTTGGATCCAGAGGTTGAGATTGTATTCACATTACGGTGTAAAACCTAAGAGTTGGGTTTTTAATGTGTCTCGGGATCTCGGGTGCTGTGTGAGCACCGGTAGGGGATTTTGGAGTTAGAGAGAGAGTTTTTGAAAACAGATGATTTTTAAGGAATCATGATGTATTTGTGGGGCTATTATTTTTTCGGGGTATTTTTGCTATAAATACCAATTGAACCCAAAAATTTAAGAAAATTTTCATTTCAGCCCTCATCTTTCTCTCTCTCCCGCGGCCGCGCCATTCCCGATCTTCCCCTGCCTCCGCGCGTAAAAGCGCCTCGCCCGCCGCCGTCCGGCCGCCGTTCGGGGCGTGCGACCTACCGCCGGCTTCGTCTCGACGAGGCGCTCCTTTCCCCTCTGCCAATTGAAGGTTTCGTCGCGTGTGGAAGTCGAATTTTGCAGATAAGCGGCGATCCCCAAATTCTAGGGTTTATCGATTTTGGTCGATTTTTCTTCCGATTTCGTTTGGGTAATCTTCCTAACCCCTTTTTCGTTATTTTCGTGCAATTCCCTGCCATTTTTGTGTTCGATTTGTTCGGATTATTGTTGTTGGTGGGATTGGTTCGAAATTTTGGTTGTATGCATGAAGTGGGTTCGAATTTTGGGGGTTTTGGAAGGGTTGTGGTGATTCTTGTTATGGATTGATTAATTCATGTTGTTGACGCATTATAATGCTTGATTGTGTTCGGAATTGAAGAATTGGATTCGAAATTAGGGCTTTGGATTTCGAATTTGGGGGTTTGGCATGTGGGATGATTATTCATGCTATGGGTTGATTAATTGACGTTTTAGATGAATTATGGTATTTTATTGGGTTCGATATTGTGAGATTAAGGTTCGATTTTTGTAGGGCATTCTTGAACAAATTTCGATTGTCTCATTTATTTCCTTCCCTGCATGTACCCTGCCCCGGGTCTTTTAAGAGGATAATTGTCGTGTATTGACAATGTTGTGAGGGATATGGGTGTGCTTGAGCATAGGTTACATGTTCGTAAATAATGGTGAATTGTTTATCGTGTTAGCACATCATTCCTCGGGGCATGGAACTCGAGCAAGGCTTGGCTCGGACTTCGGAGATTTAAGGTACGTGCGACGTACGAGCATTACTATATATATGTGAAATGCATAAGGTGTTTTTGATTGCATTGAATGTTTTACGTATGGTTATACATACATGTTGATATAGCCAAGGAATGACCCAAATCTTGATATCGCCGCTTGTAGCGTGCGTGACACTAGAGTAGGATGACTCTTGCATGATATATGGGGTACTGGATTTATATGACTATATTATGAGACATTTGAGATGTCTAGGTTTGTAGAATCATGCATTCTTCGTAAGACATTTGAGATGTCTAGGTTCGTAGAATCATGTATTCATTATGAGACATTTGAGATGTCTAGGTTTGTAGACTCATGTATTCATTATAAGACACTTGAGATGTCTAAGTATAATGAAGGAATGGTAAAATAAATGCTAAGGCATTTGAGCTATCTGTGATTGATAGCAAGGTTGTGAAATCAGTATTAGATATTGTGATATCTGTAATTGCATGTTTAATGAATTTGTAATCACTATATGTTGATATTCGAGGATCAGGCATGCGATGTGTAAATCAATGTGTTGATTTACTGATTTATGAGATTTGATGAGTTTGATGTTGTGAGAACAGGGACAGTACACGGAATCCCGGATGAGGATGTTGCCATCCAGGGAGTATCATTTAAATTCATTAGCATTTACCTTTGTTGTAAATTATGAATTTCATTATTATGATTATGGGATTTTGTGTATTGGTATGCTCACCCCGTTGGGGGCTGTCTCTGTTGGGACAGGTGGACAGGTACATCGATGGCTATGGAGCTGAGCTCGAGCTGTTGATTTGAGGTACTCCCAGGATCGTGGTACCAGGGCTTGATGGAGCACGGTATCGTATAGAGTACCTATATATACACCTGAGGATTTATACATATTCATATTCATGATGCTCGCATGTGAGCACGATTATACTTGTATATGGATTGTATATAAAGGCATGAGCCTTTCTCTCTTTCATTTAAGGTTGCATGCAATTAGGTTGAATTGCTAGAATGATATGAGAGTCATTGGTGTATTATGTGGGTGTTGGAACCCACTTTTGTTGACGTATGTGTGGTGTCTTCCCTGGCTGGGAATCTACTTGTATTACTGCTTTCTGTTGAGTATTATGTGTTCCCTGGCCGGGAATTTTGTTATGTGTTGTACTCTGTTTTGGGATAGCTCTATTTATGGGGAGACTCTGCCCAAATTTTTGTAAAAGTTTACAATGTGAAAAGCGGCACCAAGGGGTTGGTAAAGGGCAAACATATGAGTCTTTTATTGACAGGCAATGATTAAGTATCATCAGAGCTTCCCGATTGACATTTTATAGAAAGCATGTACCACACATAGTGGTTAATACACTAATCAAGGTTTTAAGGGCTTGGGGTCCTTACAGTATTCTGATGAGTATTATGTTTTCCCTGGCCGGGAATTATGTTATGTGTTGTGCTTTTATTTTGGGATAGCTCTATTTATGGGGAGACTCTGCCCAAATTTTTATAAATGTCCACAATGTAAAAAGTGGCACAAAGGGGATGGTAATGGGCGAACTTTATGAGTCTATTTGTTGTTAGGCTGATGATCTTATAACATTGAGTGTTAATGGAAACTTTGTAATTGTCATGCAATGATAAAGTATCATCTGAGCTTCCCGATTGACTTTTTATTGAATGCATGTGCCACACATAGTGGTTAATACACTAATCAAGGGTTAAGGGCTTGGGGTCCTTACATTAGTGGTATCAGAGCAGTGGTTGCTCATTGGGGCTGTTAAGGGCCTAGGAAGTTATTGATAGCACATATTTATGCATGATGGCATTAATGTTGTATGACATAACAAATTGTTTATGTGCTATTATGATATGAAAAGTGGCATTGCTAACCATTGTGGTTGCAGGAATCGTGTGGAACACAATAAGATGACATTAATAGTGATGTCTGGCACTCCGTGTGTTACATGCCAAGGAATCTGATTTTGTAAGAGAATCAGGTAAAGGGATATTTCGAGGTAACATGTCTTGGTATACGTATTGACATGCAAGTGGTTGCATATATGTATTGAATGTTTGATGCATAGCGTATATGGCTATTGCTGCTAACCCTGATGGTTGCAGGTTACAGGAAATATGGAGTACGAAAAGGAATGATGATTTTACATATGTACGGGCATCCAAAGGGTAACATGTATTATGTGTTTAGTTATTTAACACAAGGTAAATCAAGGTATGCATAAGATAGTGCATTATGATATGATACATGTTGATACGCATCGTTTTGCATATGTATGTTGTGAAATATAAGAGGTGTATTTCACGAGTCAAGGTTATCCTAGTGAGGATTTCAATGCTTACGCTAAGGTCCATATGAAGCGAGGAAGAATTCCGCTTATGTGGAGTAGTAAGAAGCATTGAAATGCACTACTGATAAGTGACTCAATTCCATAAGAAGCAAGAATTCTGCTGACATGGATTCCATAGGAAGCGAGGAAAAATTCCGCTTACGTGGATTTCCATAAGGAGCAAAATTCTGCTTACGTGGATGCCATACGAAGCGAGGATGAGATACCGCTTGTATGAAGAAGCGAGGATGAGATGCCGCTTGTTAGGATGATGATTCATTCCTTTGTGATGACACGGATGATAGCGGTGATGTGTCCCGCTGTGTCGATTTATATTCATTTCATTGTGATGACACGGATGATAGCGGTGATGTGTCCCGCTATGTCGATTTATATTCATTTCATTATGAGGACACGGATGATAGCGGTGATGTGTCCCGCTGTGTCGATTTATATTCATTTCATTATGAGGACACGGATGATAGCGGTGATGTGTCCCGCTGTGTCGATTTATATTCATTTCATTATGAGGACACGGATGATAGTGGTGATGTGTCCCGCTGTGTCGATTTATATTGATTGGCGATTGTTCATTCCGCCAGGTGTATTGATAGCGATGGTTCATTCCGCTATATTGATTGGCGATGGTTCATTCCTCCAGATGTATTTATAGCGATGGTTCGTTCCGCTATATTGATTGGCGATGGTTCTTTCCGCCAGGTGTATTGATAGCGATGGTTCATTCCGCTATATTGATTGGCGATGGTTCATTCCGCCAGGTGTATTGATAGCGATGGTTCATTCCGCTATATTGATTGGCGATGGTTCATTCCGCCAGATGTATTTATAGCGATGGTTCGTTCCGCTATATTGATTGGCGATGGTTCATTCCGCCAGGTGTATTGATAGCGACGGTTCATTCCGCTATATTGATTGGCGATGGTTTATACCGTCGGGTATTGATAGCGATGCCTCTTTCCGCTATTATGTGGACGATGATTCATGCTCAGGTGTATAGCGAGGTTTCATGCCACTTATTATATGACGAGGTATCATGCCGTCGATTCTATAGCGATGGATTGTGCCGCTATGTATTCAGCACAGGATTTTGCCGCCTTCGAGCGATGGGTGCTGATTACGCACTATTAGTGAGCGACGGAGACAGGTATGCCACTATATGTTAGCGATGAGGTATGAGATATTGCTATTCTATTAGCATTATTGTAGCTGGCATGCGTTGATATACTTGTTTTATTATGCCTATTTTACTAGCATGATAGTGGATGACATACGTTGATGTACATGTATCGTCACTAGTTGACAATGCCTTAGATGCCATGAGTTGGCATGTGTCGTCACAGGATGACGATGACGATGGTGTAGGAGATGTCTTATTAGACATGCATCATCGTTACGATGAACAATGTGTTGAGTATACGTATTCAGTGGCATGCCTTGGGTGCCAGTACCGAGCACAAGGTGGTGTGTGCGTCACCGATTGACGTGGCCCTTATACCGAGCGGGTTGCTCGAGGAATGGATGGATGCGTTGTACATGTGATCGTACCGCAGCTTATGTTTAGGGTAATCATATTACGAGTGGTGATACCCTTGAGGTATGCTCGTTGGAATGGCTTTTGGCCATGTGATTTGACGACAGGAGTAATCATGGAGGAAATTACTCGCTTTCTGTCGATGTGACATGTGGTAGACATGGTCACACCACCCTTGAGGGTGTAGGATGGGTCCTAAAAGAGTAGGATCAGGTTATGTTAAGTACATAGGGACATTGGAGTGTCCAGGGTGTTTAGGCATTAGAGGAATGTTGGGTAAAGACCCACTACTCTATTGATTTTCTTCCCACAGTATGGTATGCCGTGCGGAAACGTCCATCTTATTGGTAGGTTTGAGGTGAACCTAGAGAGGCAGCGACTAGTTTGTCTGCCGTGTGTGTGCAGCACCATGAGGGGCTTGCTAGAGCCGTTATACTGCTCGTTGGAACCAAGTTTGGCAAATCGTAAGGTGATACGATGTGAATTGTGATGGACTCTAGTAGTCACCACGTCTTTGAGGTTGAGGTTGTGTATGCCTCACTGAAAAGTGTATACGTTTATGTTTAATCTTGGTGAGACTTGTCTGGGACAGCTCATGATGTTGGAGTACCAACAAGAGAGTTATCAAGTCGTTATTGACTCGATCTGAGGGAACCCGTGTATTTGGGATGCAATGGGTGTTATTGTATCCAGTATTTCCGAACAGTGGTTCGAGACTTGTGGATCTCGAGTTCGATGGCACTTCCCTTGTGGGGAAGAAGGTAGTATTATACCTATTTGGGAATCTTGAAAGATTCGGTAAGTTGGTGCATGTGTTGTTGATTTTGAGAATCACGCCGTGTTGTTAATCGTCGATTTTCATTCTCCACTGGATGGGAATGACTTCAGGATTGACATTTGTGTTTGGGGCTTAGGGGTATGTTGTAGATACCTGAGCCAAGTGCATTGAGTATGCATGTGGTGTTCGTGCTTAGGCAGGTATACCGATGAGTATACGGATGCCAATTGTTGATTTCCTTTTGTCAAGCATAGAGTTATGCTATTTTTGGATGGTTAAATCTCTGATGAGAGATATGGAACACCTAGAGATTGGGAATCTCCATGGCACGATGATTATGAGGAATACATCGTGAAGTTAGTTGACTCCCTTTGAGGAGGGATTATCTTGTGTGGGTTAAGGTATTTCCCTTGTTGGTATTTTCTTTCGAGTTTTCGATAGCCTTCCCAAGTTTGGATTGTTAAATCCTAGGATTATCAAGGGATGGCAGGAATTCGGATTGGTTGGGTGTCACTGTCGACACAAGCGTTGAGGATGCAATGGGTTTATTGCATGTCCTTTCAGAATTTGAAACTCTGTGGAGTTTCGATTGTTTATTTATGACCAGGATGTGGTTCTTGGGATATCCGGAGGTGGACATCTTGTGAGATGTCTTTTGTGTGAATCTGTGGCCGTGAGTTGCCCAAATTAAGTTGCAATGATGCGACTGCTCCTTCGATGGAGGAGGTTTGAAAGTGGAAACCAGGTTTGGTATGTGTACACCGTGGTGTACTAGTGTTTCCCTCGTAACGATGTATGTTAGACATCGTGAGTCATGATAGAGATGTCATTGAATGATATTTACGATGGAATCGGGAGCGATTCGAATCCTTGCAGTTTCAGTTGACTAACTGCTTTTGGATTATTAGCGTTGAGTTGTGGTGACGCTCTTTGACGTTATGATGGATTCGGAAGTCTATTCCACTCCAGAGTTTGACACGAGGTCAACGTTCTCACGGTTGAGGTGTCATTCAGGATGCGTTCTTACTAGTTGTATTAGAACTAAGGTTGACTGTCCGATCTACAGTCGTAAGTATCGGTTGTTTCGCAGTCATGAGGGACTGACTTTTGGGATGACCCGCATCGAGGTACGTTTTGCCTCTTGGGTGATATGTTGGTTTTGGTAAGTCACTCTATTTCAGAGTTTGATGAGAGGTAAGTATCCTCGCGTTTATTAATACGATTCTGATATGGTCAAGAATCGAGGTTATGGCTTCATGTTGTTGTGTAGCCCGGGTGTTACGTAATACACCGGTGCTAATTTCGAGGACGAAATTCTTTTAGTGGGGGATATTGTGATGACCAGGGATTATAGATGTTAATCCCGGAGTGTTAATAACCCCTAAAGTTGTTTTACGTGGCGATTTGGAGTTTAATCGCGGTGTTGGGCCTTCTGGGCTCGTTTATTGGGTAGTTGGGATCGTTGGATCCATAGGTTGAGATTGTATTCTCATTTGGGTGAAAAACCTAAGAGTTGGGTTTTTGATGTGTCTCGGGATCTGGGGTGCTTTGTGTGGGCATCGGTAGGGGGTTTTGGAGTTAGAGAGTGAATTTTTGAAAACAGATGATTTTTAATGAATCATGATGTATTTGTGGAACTATTAGTATTTCGGGGTATTTTTGCTATAAATACCAGTTGAACCCGAGATTTTAATTTTAATTTCATTTCAGCCCCACTTTCCCTTCTCTCTCCCGCGCCCGCCCATTCCCGATTTCCCCAACCCCCGCGGCTTCAAGCGGTGCGCCCGCCGCCGTTCGGCGCGTGCAATCCGCCACCGGCTTCGTCTCGTCGAGGCGCAGCTATCCCCTCCGGCAATTGAGAGTTTCGTCGCGTTTTGAAGTCGGATTTTGCAGGAAAGCGTCGATCCCCAAATTCTAGGGTTCTTCGATTTCGGTCGATTTTCCTTCCGATTTTCGATTGGGTAACCTTCCTTACCCCTTTTCCATGCTTGTCATGTATTCCCTGCTAAATTTGGTGGTATTGGTTTGAATTTATATCAATTTTCGTAGGGTTTGGTTCAAAAATTTGGGGGTTTTTGGCAAGGGGTGTTGATTCTTGCTTTGATAGTTTACTTCACATTTTAGATGAATTATGGTGTTTAATTTGGGTTCGATTTGTGAGATAAGGGTTCGAAAATTTGTAGGGTGTTCTTGAACAATTTTCGATATTGTCTCATTTGTTTCCCTCCCTGCATGTACCCTGCCCCGGGTCTTTTAAATGGTTAATTGTCGTGTGTTGACAATATTTTTTGAGGGTAATAGGTGTGCTTGAGCATGGGTTACATGTTCGTAAATAATTGTGAATTATTTATCGTGTTAGCACATCGTTCCTCGGGGCATGGAACTCGAGCAAGGTTTGGCTCGGACTTCGGAGATTTAAGGTACGTGCGACGTACGAGCATTTCTTTATATGAGAGCATTTGTGAAATGCATAATGTATTTTGATTGCATTGAATAATTGTGTGTGTGGTTATATATATATATGTTGATATAGCCAAGGAACGACCAAATCTTGATATCGCCGCTTGTAGCGTGCGTGACACTAGAGTAGGATAACTCTTACAAGATATAAGGGGTACTGGGTTTATATGACTATTGTAGGGCATTTGAGATGCCTGAGGATGATCGTAGAATCATGTATTCATTATAAGACATTTGAGATGTCTAGGTATAATGAAGGATTGGTAAAATAAATGCTAGGCATTTGAGCTATCTGTGATTGATAGCGAGGTGTGAAATCAGTATTAGATATTGAGATATATATATTTGCATGTATAATGAATTTGGAATCACTATCTATTGATACTCGAGAATTAGGCATGCGATGGGTTAATCAATGTGTTGATTTACTGATTTTTGAGATTTGATGAGTGTGATGATTGTGAGAACAAGGACAGTACACGGAATCCCGGATGAGGACGTTGCCATCCAGGGAGTATCATTTAAAATTCATTAGTATTTACTTTTGTTGTAAATTATGAATTTCATTACTGTGATTATGGGATTTTGTGTATTGGTATGCTCACCACGTTGGGGGCTGTCTCTATTGGGGAAGGTGAACAGGTACATCGATGGCTTTGGAGATGAGCTCGAGCTGTTGATTGGATGTACTCCCAGGATCGTGGTACCAGGGCTTGATGGAGCACGGTATCGTATAGAGTACTTATATACACCTAAGGGTTATATACATATTCATGATGCTCGCATGTGAGCACGATTATACTTGTATATGGATTGTATATGAAGGCATGAGCCTTTCTCTCTTTCATTTGATGTTGCATGCAATTAGAGGTAGAATTGCTAAATGATATGAGAGTCATTGGTGTATTATGTGGGTGTTGAAACCCACTTTTGTCGTCATATGTGTGGTGTCTTCCCTGGCTGGGAATTTACTTGGTATTGCTGTATTCTGATGAGTATTATGTTTTCCCTGGCCGGGAATTATGTTATGTGTTGTGCTTTTATTTTGGGATAGCTCTATTTATGGGGAGACTCTGCCCAAATTTTTATAGAAGTCCACAATGTAAAAAGTGGCACAAAGGGGATGGTAATGGGCGAACTTTATGAGTCTATTTGTTGTTAGGCTGATGATCTTATAATATTGAGTGTTAATGGAAACTTTGTAATTGTCATGCAATGATAAAGTATCATCTGAGCTTCCCGATTGACTTTTTATTGAAAGCATGTGCCACACATAGTGGTTAATACACTAATCAAGGGTTAAGGGCTTGGGGTCCTTACATTAGTGGTATCAGATGCAAACTTTTGTTTGTGACTTGTGGTGCTACAACGAGGATTCTGCATCAAACACGCTACAAGGGTGAGACTCTTTAATCATTCCGATATGAATACTCTGTATAGGTCCATGGTTAGGGAATCCAAATTTTATTTCCGCTGCGCATTGCTTGTTGGATTCCTTACACTAGGGGGTTGGCTCGAAGGGCCTGCCCCAGCCGCCCCTTACCCGTTTCCTTCTGAGACGCCATGGCGGATAGCAGCTGCTGAAGAGACATGTTATCTGCGAAAGAAAGGGCTCAGATCAGACATATGAAACGGAAGCTGTAAATATGGGTAAGGGGCCAGATAGGAAGAACGTACCACCAGGGACGTCTGGATAGGAGCTCAGCACAAAATGCCTAAGTACGTCCTCCCTGATCAGGGCAGCTGAATCGAAACGCCGAGCCCCAATGGTCGAAATAACCGTTTGGAAGACACGACTTCTTTATATTTTTTGGGTAAGGATCGTGGGGTCGGTAAGGAATCTCGCCAGGCCATTGGGCAGGCCCAGCGTTGAGGTGGTTTAACAAAAAAATAGGTTTGTTTCCATCCTTTACGGGAGCTCGGGATGTTAACTTATAAAATGTCCGGGCACCAAAGTAAAACACCCCGGGAGACTGGGTTTTCTTAACCTGGAAAAAATAATGAAGAAGTGTAGGGGAGAAAGGTAGCTCCACGGATTGAAAGAGGGCGGTGGTAGAGACCAGGCTCTGATAAGAGTTGGGGGGAAGTTGGCTCAGAGAAACGCAATGGAAATGGGAGAACTCTTGGTAAGATAGGGGGATAGGAAAGCGGAGCCCGCTCTTAAGCTGCTCGATGAAGAAGGGAAAGTACTCGGGCGAGGGGAGATGCGGACGCTCACCAGCCCTAGGAACCCAGACGTCGTGGTCCGGCGGGATAAACCACGTACGGAGAAGGTGCTCGGCATCGGGAGAAACCCCCGAGTCGAGAATCTCGTACCAAGGAAGTCCAGCCTGGGCCAGACTCCTCGGGTCAAAAACCTCAAAGGTGGGGAGAGAGGGATCAAATATTCTAGGAGGGACTTGTCGGAGGGGTGCCACCTCGGAATGTTTCCCTCGGGAGCATCCGCCCCCCGACCCGATGGGCTGGGTAGCTCAGCCACCTCGGCGTCCTCATCCTCATCACGAAAGAGAGCACCAGAGGTGGAAGATGTGGAGTTTGACATTAAAAGGAACATAAAAAGGCAGAGCTGACTTACAAGATTTAGAAAAGACGGTTGATCCGACCTAGAGCACAAGTAACTGAAAGTGACAAGGAGCCTCTATTTATAGGGGATATGGCGGGTGGGCCGAGAAAGCCAGGCCCAAACCAACGGTGTGGATTAAGGAATCTCAACGGTCGGAGCGCCAGATAAGGGCACGTGGCCTGACAGCCCATCCTAGGGTTTGGTGCAAGACAGATATGACCCCGGGACCATGAGTTGTCCAATCAATACCAAGGTGTCAGGAGTGAATAAAGTTCATCATAAACCCATTAGTCGAGACAGCGCTACTCTAGCTCGACTTGGGGGGGATACTGATGATATCCCTAGCCCTGGGGGCCCAAAAGGTTTTTGAACCGAACTTTATTTGGGTCTGGTCAGCTGGAGACCCGTTTATATCCTGACATAAGAAGTTGTCGGGACGGACCCAGTGCTGTGCATTCCGAGCTCGACCTCTGAACCGAGTTGACACAGTGCACTACCACCTCTGGTCAGCTGCCGTGGCATTTCTAGAGCAGAGCACTGTTACTCGCACTCCTTGTTCATAAGTCCTCGGAGCGCCCTCCGAACTGAGGCCAAGACGAACCTCAAGAGGTCGGGGCGGGTAGCAGCTGGCCAGGACAGCCGAGCTAAGCCCGAAATAGTCGTGGACACACTTGTGGTGGTCCCGTGTACCGGGACTGGAGCTACAAGAGCTGGACACCCATTAAAGCAAAGGCTAGGCCCACTAACCAATCAAAAGATTGTCAAGTACCTTGAGTACGAAAAGCATATCCCCAGATGTAGACAGAATCGCAAAAGCAGGGAGGTCGTACAAGGTAGGTAACAGTAGTAGGTGGTCCCCAGTCTACGGTTCTCTCCCCGGCATCAGACATTGTCTCCAAAATTCCAGGCAAGGCGGGACCACTGGCTCCCCTTCCCCTATAAAGATGAGGATGGCTAACAAGAGAGGGGGCTGGAAGAAAAAGGAAAAAAACCGACTAATCTGTTTGATCACCGGAGGGATTCTTGACCGGTTAGCCTTTCTCGGGCTCCGGCATAACCGTTGGTTTTGCGAAATAGCTCACTCATTGTAAGATCCCGTTATCTCAACATACAATAAGGTGCCATTAAGAGAACTAATCATATCAAATAAGAGTTGTAAGTCGTGTTGACAATTGAGCTTAAGGTTTACATGTATGTATGACATGCCAAAAGAAATTTGTTACATTCTTTAACAAAATTGGGTAAGGCTACTTCTACTGCACTCCTAGTAGAGACTATACAAAATAAGTCTTTATCTTGCTATCTTGTAGCACTCCTTACAGCTCAGCTTATCAACCTGACCCTGGTTCTCCTTAGCAAAAGCACCTACGAGGACAACCCCCATCACATGAGCATATCGTAATTCATATCAAACATAATATGAATGTAAAGCATAAATTCATAATCATAGTCACAAAATACTTCCTGTATTTCCAATGCATTTAAAACGCCCATTAGTTGTCCCTGTATCATAATTCATGATAAAAACATTATATGATATTATGGTTCCTTAATAATGTCATGACATATCTTTACTTCTTAAATCCTTACTTCAATCTTGAGTCATTTTATCATTAGTGTATTGCAATGCTTCTTACTTTTCCACGTAAGCGGAATTCTTCCTCGCTTCTTATGGAACTCCACGTAAGCGGTATTCTTCCTCGCTTCTTATGGAAATTCACGCCTCCATGTGCGAACGGTCCTCTACCTCTCGCTCCACATTTTCAGCGGAATTATAGTGTAAGCATTAAAATCCTCACTGGGATAACCTTGACTCGTGGAATACACCTCTTATATTCCACAACATTCTTATGCAAAAACAATGCATGTCAACATGTATCATATCATAATGCACCAGCTTATGCATACTTCACTTTATCTTGTGTTAAATAAATAAACACGAATACATGTTACCGTTGGGATGCCCGTACGTCGCTTACGTACCTTTCCAAAATGTAGAGGAGTCAACAGACTTTATCTCCTCGACTGTGCTGGTACCTGGGATGGTTCTACATAACCATACAACACAATATTAGGCACCTCATAATGTTCCAATATCATAAACTTAATAAAATTCCCATTTTTCGAAAATAGAAAACTACTGATTTTTTTTCCAGAAATGTTCGAGCACCTCTTTTCATGCTCTTAAAACCGCTTCATAATATGTGTAATGTGCTCGAACAAAAGTGCTAGGGACTCCACAATACTTCCATCCAAGTTCTTAAATCAAAGTTTCAACAAAAACTAAGCCCAGCATGCATCGTAATAACCCCTCAATTTCAGCACTCAACCAGAAATTCCAGAAAAACAGGGCATATGAACCTTGCCCAGATATTTCGAGCATGCATCTTCACAACAACAAAACTACCACATAACCCGTAACTCATGCTCAAGGAAACATGGTAGTAACTTCACAAAACTACCATGTATGTTTTCACGTCAAAGGTTTAATCAAAACCTAAGCTATCATGCTTCATAATGAGCCCACAAATTCAACACTCGTTCAATTTTCCGTGAAAAACAGGGCATATAATTATCGCCCAGAATTTTCGAACACTTCATTTCACATGATTAAATCCTTCACATAACACATGAAACATGCTCAAGGAAATCTAGTGGCATCTTCCAAAACTACCATGCACGTATTCACATCAAAGGTTCAACCAAAACCTAAGCTAGCATGCTTCAAATCCTCATGATTAAACCCCTACTCAAACAAAAACAGGGCAGTTTCCCTGCCCAGATTTTCGAGGACCACTTTTCACAACTCGAAATCTAACACATAAAGCATGTAAGTTACTTAACAAAACATGCTAGGGGCTTCATAAACATCACATGCAAGCACTCATAACAAGATGTCGTCGAACCTTAAACTAGCATGCCAAATCGGCTATAAAGAAAACATATGCTTAAAAACCGAAATCTGGGAAAAATATATGATTCCTCACCACTTTTGCTCTTCGATATTTGTTAAATTCCGATCAACAAAACACCAAATATCTTCTCCTATAATCAGTTCATATGTTGTACGATATGTTTCTGGAAAGAAGGGAGAGGAAACCGAGAGAAGAGAGTGGGAAAGAAGTGATTGAAGAGGCATGGTTGATCACTCTGCATGCCTAAAAACAGGGGGGTATGGGCGTGATTCAGCCACTTGGGGGGGGGGGGGGGGGGGTTGCTTGTAGGGTGGCCTTGTGGTGTTTAATTGTATCCTGGTATTTCGTACTGACCGCTTATTTTTTTAACAAAAGATATTTCAAAGAATGGGTTGAAGCGATTCTACCGCAAGTGCACGGTGTCAAGTTTTAGTATAGTGAAAATTTAGTAAAGGTTGTCGAATCCACAGGGACTAACGTATAAGTACCAAATACGATCAATCAAATTATATTTAGCCTACGATTAAAAGAGTTTGATTAACTAAAGCTAGATTAAACTAAAGAATAAAGATTAAACTAAAAACAAAGAATAGAATGGTTCCGGAAATGCGAAGGTAAGTCACTCGAGAAAATTACCAAACTCGTCGTTCAATTATATTATCTCTACTGATTCAACGGAATTCTCAAATTATCACTCAATTGATTTTAACGGTGAAAGGTTTTCACTATTATTCGATACACTCTCTCGAGCTGTAACGAAACTAACAATAAATTAGAATAAGTCACTCTCGTGCACCTATTTACTAATTCAAAGCTGCTTAAATCATCAAACCTATTAACTCTAAATCTTCGGTTTCAAGTTCTCACGTATGCGATATCATCTCTCGATCTCAATCGTAACATACATCATAAATTAATGGAGCGTGTTACAGCGTTATCTCTCGATCTCGGCTGTAACCCTCAAATTCAATCAAAGCTAGCTAGACTTTGATCTACACAATCAATTAATCTATGAACAATAAATATCAATGCGCTCAAATACCAATGAATCAATATATCAAACACAACGAACTAAAACTTCAATAATATAAACCAAATTCAATTCAAATCAAATACAGATGAGTTTTCTTGTCTCTCGACCTCAAAAACAACAAATGAAAATGAAAATCAAATAAACTAAAGTTCAGAAATACGATAAACGATGGATGAATCCGTGCGTTGCACCGTGATTTCTTCTCTTGTTCCTTCCTTGCACTCCGGAACGGATAGGCTCGACTTTGGACGAAGAACGGAGATTGGATCTCCTTGGGCGGCGGCTAGGGCGGCTGCTCTTGACCTAAAAATGTCTGTAAAATGTGTCTAATTTCGTCCTCTCCTGTGTAGAAGAGAATCCCCCTTAATAGCCCTCCAGAATCACGATAAAAAAGGAAAATAAAATCTTCAGATCTCGCGTCTCGATCGATCGAGAATTTCACCGATCGATCGGTGCACTGTTCACGCCAGCTTTTGGAACTTACTGCCTCGCTCGATCGATCGGGAATTTCCACCGATCGATCGAGAATTTGAAAATTTCAGCTCCGAGGTTACTGCCTTGCTCGATCGATCGATATTTCCACCGATCGATCGAGCCTTCGAAAAATCAGATTCTTGCTTCTGGCTGGCTCGATCGATCGAGAATAAATCTCGATCGATCGAGATCTGAAGAAACCATCTTCAATATTTTCATCATCTTTTATGCCTCGATTTCGCCCGTTATCTTCATATAAGCTCATTTCTTCCACTTCCGAACTAATTTCCTGAAACAAACGAATAAACACCAAAAAGCATAATATCATCCAGGAAAAAGTACGGAAAATGGGAAGAACTTACAGTTAAAATCACTCAAAATCTAAGCCTATCACGTACGATGTATAAAAATATCTCTCCTTGATATTTTATAATTTTACCACATCAATACATCATCAAAAACACCTAACATGCCTCCTAAACCATATCATCAAAATAAATATAACACCGACCACATACATTAATTCCCCAACTTAATTACATGATTTACCACATAAAGAATAACCCATAAACCCCAAATTAAATCACCTCAATACATAATTATCAACACTTTGATACCATGTAAACACATAATCCTTTCGGGGATATCACAATACTCCCCTACTTATAAGATTTCGTCCCCGAAATCACATTTACTTACCAAAATAATATAAAACATAAAACGCATACCAGAAACAGTTCTGGATAATGCTGCACCATGTGTCGCTCTGTCTCCCACGTGGCCTGTAGGGTCTTCCTACCTTAACAGTGATTAATAACATATAAATGGACTAAACATGAATTAATGACATTTTAGAGTTCCGGTTGTTACGTGAGCTAACAAGATTACAGGCCAAAATCAAACTTCCAAAAACTTATTAATTACATTCCCATGATGAATGCTAACATTTAGATTTATACTACTCCTAGAGTAGATACTAATCAAAAGCTGAATCCTTTTCATCTTTGTATTCTTTTAGCTCACTGCCTCAACCCGACCCTTAGTCCTTTAGTCCAAAAGCGTACCTACAGGGACAACGCATCGTGAGCATACAAGTGTTTACTTAACATCATATTAAAAGGCATAACAGTAAATGCATAACATCTTATTTAAGTAAAATTCGTTGGTCGTTCTTTAATTTCTTTTTGTTGTCCCTGATTCTCATTCATGTATAAGGGCATCTTACCCCATTGTATGTCATCTTACCATAACATAAACATCGTGGCATCTAACCACATGGGCATCTTACCCAATCGTATGGCATCTTACCATATCATAAACATCGTGTGGCATCTTACCACATGGGCATCTTACCCAATCGTATGGCATCTTACCATATCATAAACATCATGTGGCATCTTACCACATGGGCATCTTACCCAATCGTATGGCATCTTACCATATCATAAACATCGTGTGGCATCTTACCACATGGGCATCTTACCATATCATAAACATCGTGTGGCATCTTACCACATGGGCATCTTACCCAATCGTATGGCATCTTACCATATCATAAACATCATGTGGCATCTTACCACATGGGTATCTTACCCAATCGTATGGTATCTTACCATATCATATACATCGTAACATCATTTAAACCATCATAACTTATAAACATCATATACACATCATCATTTCATCGTAAAATAATCATGCGATAAATGCATAGTCATAGTGTAGAGGTGTGTTTTACCGTCCGATGCCCGTACGTCTCTTACGTAGCTTTTTAAAAGGAGGAGAAGTAGATAACTCTATCTCCTTGATTGTGTTGGCACCTGGGATGGTTCTACACAATCACATAATACCATATTAGATGCCTCAATACAATCTCATACCATAAACTTAACAAAATAAATCATCATCATATTTTTCAACATTCTGCCTCTCTCGATCGATCAAAAAAAATATGCATAACAGTGCCCAGACTCTCTGCCTCGATCGATCGATCAAAATATTTTACCGATCGATCGAGGAGCTTCACCGATCGATCGAAAATCCTTCGATCAATCGGCACCTGAATTTCAAACCATGCTTTAAACTTTTTGCTTCGCTCGATCGATCGGGACCAAAATCTCGATCGATCGAGCACTCTGAAAAATCGGGACTTCTCCAGATTTTCGAGCACCTCATTTCCTACCATCATTTCTACTTCATAAAGCGTAAAACATGCTTGAACAAAAATGTTATAAGCTTCATACAACTACCACGCATGTGTTCAAATCAAAGGTTTAACAAAACCTAAGCTAACATGCATCATAACATCATCAAAATCTTCAACCTCATCCAACCTTTCCAAAAACAGGGTATCATAATTTTTTACCCAGATTTTCGAACATCTACCTTCAAGCCAATAAATCTGCCACATAACACATGTTTCATGCTCAAGTAAACATGCTAAGAACTTCATAAAGACACCATAAATGAACTTGAATCGAAGGTTTAACAAAACCTAGGCTAGCATGCCATTTTTACACCAAGTAGAAACATGAACTTAACCCAACTTAAACCAAAATAGAACATGGTTTCTCACCCTCTTTTGCTCCAATTTTGGCAAGTTTTCCTAGCAAGAAAACATCAAAATCCTCCTCCTACTTGCAGCTGGAGTGCTGGACGATTTTTGGGGGTGAAGGTTGGGGAAGAAGAGATGATGGAGATTGAGTGGTGAGGGATTAAAGTGATGGGTATGGGCAGCTGTACAGCTGACTTGGGGGCATGGGTTGAGGGGGGTGGTGTGGGTTGGGGTGCCATGTGGTGTTTCATGGTGTCCCGGTATTTAGTACGATGTATTTAAAATATCCTCACTCGATATTTTATAACTTCACTTAATTAATACATCTCTTAAAACACCCAACATGCCCCCTAACTCATATCATCGTAACATAATTATAACCCCCAATTTAAATGCACCACAACCCTTCATATAATCTTAATCACGTAAGGTAACACATAATCACATAATATTTCGGGGGTATTACATGGCCTCCTCGACACCCCTACGATCCCACTGAACCTTGATCATAGGAATAACTTTGTTCCGAAGCCTGCCGTCTACTCTATCCAAAATCCTGATAGGCCGCTCCACATAGGAAAAATCGAACTCAAACTGCACCTCTGAAGGCTGCAATACATGCGAAGGATCTGGCTCGTACTTCCTCAGCATAGATACATGGAATACATCGTGTATACCAGACAGGGAGGCCGGTAAAGCCGAACGGTACGCCAGAGTACCAACACGCTGCAAGATCTCATACGGCCCTACATATCTTGGGGATAACTTTCCCCGCATCCCAAACCGTACCACACCTCTGAAAGGTGAAACTACAACGGCATTTGCCGCTGATTGGCATACGCTGTCTGTCTGTCCTGAGCTGCCTTCATCTTTCTCCTGATGACCTTTACCTTTTCTTCCATATCCTGGACCAACTCTAGTCCTCCGACCGATTTACAGTCCACATCATCCCAACACAAAGGCGACCTGCAACGCCTGCCATACAGGGCTTCAAATGGAGCCATATGTATGCTAGCGTGGTAACTGTTATTATAAGAAAATTCCACCAAGGCTACTGTGTCCTGCCAAGAAGTGTCGAACTCCAGTACACAAGCCCTTAACATATCTTCGAGCGTTTGTATCGTACGCTCGGTCTGTCCGTCCGTCTGGGGATGATATGATGTGCTCAACCTTAACTCTGTGCCCAGGGCTGACTGAATCCCCTCCCAGAAGTGAGATGTGAACCGTGGATCTCGATCAGACACAATCGAAACAGGGATCCCGTGCTGTCTCACCACATCTCTGATATATAACTGAGTCATCCTTAGGTATGTGAAGGTCATACATTAGGGAATGAAATGAGCACTCTTAGTCAATCTGTCGACGACCACCCATATGGCATCAAAACCCGAAACAGTCCTCGGTAAGTGGGTCATGAAATCCATAGACACATGCTGCCACTTCCACTCGGGTATCCCCAAACTCCTTAGCTCACCACCGGGCCTCTGCCTCTCAGTCTTCACCTGCTGACAAATCAAACAGCGCTTGACGAATGAGTTAACATCCTGTTTCATTCGCCTCCACCAGAACTGGCTGCATAAATCCTTATACATCTTCTTCCCGCCCGGGTGGATACTGATCCTGCTACAATGAGCTCGCTGTAATATACCCTGTCGCAACTCAGGTGTATCTGGAACCACCCATCTGTCGCTAAGCCTTAGAGAACCGTCCTCAGCCACTCTGAATCTTGATGGCTGACCTGAATGAGCCACTGACATCCATCTCTGAACCTCTGCGTCGGTCCCCTGAGCCTTCCGGATGTGTTCATAAATGATCGGCTCAGCTAGCAAGGTCAACACCTGTACCGGAGAAGAAGATATATCATAATCAAACCCCAACTGACAGTAGGAGCCCATCATAGCTGATACATACATGACATCCTCTGTCGTGCTCCTCACTTTCCGACTCAAAGCGTCGGCTGTAAAGTTTGCTTTTTCCCGGATGGTATTCGATTTCACAGTCATAGTCCTTCAGCAGATCCATCCATCTCCTCTGCCTCATATTCAGTTCAGCCTGTGTAAACAAGAACTTCAGGCTCTTGTGATCAGTGAAGATGGTAAATGAGGTACCATATAAGTAGTGTCGCCATATCTTCAAGGCAAACACTATAGCTGCTAACTCCAAATCATGAACTGGATACCTCGTCTCGTGTGGCTTCAACTGCCTAGAAGCATAAGCCACTACATGTCTGTCCTGCATCAGTACGCATCCTAGGCCCTGTAGCGATGCCTCAGTATAAAGAACAAATCCTTTGTTCTCCCTTGGAATCACCAAAACTGGTGCAGTAGTCAGTCTGTGCTTTAATTCTCGGAAACTCTGTTCACAAGCCTCTGACCAACAGAATGGGACTCCCTTCTGAGTCAGTTGTGTAGTGGCTTGGCGAGCTTTGAGAAACCCTTGACGAAACGTCGATAATAGCCAGCCAAACCAAGAAAACTTCGAATCTCACTGACTGAAGTAGGGGCGGACCAATCCATAACTGCCTCAATCTTCCTGGGATCTACTGATATCCCCTCTCGAGAGATAATGTGACCCAAGAATGATACACTGCTCAGCCAAAACTCACACTTGCTGAGTTTGGCGTACAACTGATGATCTCTGAGGATCTGTAGTACTGTCCTCAAATGATCGGCATGTTCCTCCTCACTCCTTGAGTAGACAAGGATGTCATCAATGAACACGATCACAAACTGATCGAGGTACTCTTGAAATACTCTGTTCATCAAGCTCATAAAAACTGCAGGGGCATTTGTTACACCGAAAGGCATTACCAAGAACTCGTAGTGCCCATACCGAGTTCGAAAGGCTGTCTTTTGAACATCATCAGCTCTAACCCTTATCTGGTGATAGCCTGACCTCAAGTCAATCTTTGAGTAGATCTCTGTGCCCTGAAGCTGATCAAACAGATCATCAATCCTTGGAAGCGGATACCTGTTCTTTACTGTGGCCTTATTAAGTAGCCTATAGTCAATGCACAGACTCATTGAACCATCCTTCTTCTTTACGAACAAAACTGGCGCACCCCAAGGCGATACACTAGGACGAATGTATCCCTTGTCGAGGAGCTCCAGCAACTGTACTTTCAGCTCTCTCAGCTCTGCCGGTGCCATCCTGTATGGGGCACGAGAAATGGTTGATGTCCCCGGCAGTAGCTCAATGGCAAACTCCACATCTCTTATCGGCGGAAACTGTAAGGACCCCCGTGCCCTTAACCCGTTATTAGTGTATTAAGACATACCATTAGTGCATATAATCATACTATCATGGGGAAAATCATATGCAAGTGCAACACCATATGCTATCCAGAAAATTTCTTGCATTCAATCCACATAATATTCATATTCCCCAACCAAGATTATTCATATAACATGCACCCTCATAATACATTAATATGCTCTTAGTTCATTTAGCAATTTCATATTTAATTGCATGCAAACCATAAATGAATAGAGAAGAGCCGTAGCCCATATATACATTTCATATACACGTAAAATGTACTCACGTAAGAGCACCCAATGAATCACGCGTGTATCTAATGTATAAAACACTCTACTGGATACCGTTACTGGTGCTTCGACCCTGAAGCACCTCCCAAGCGCAACTCGATCTCAACTCCGGATCTATGTGCCTATCCAACCAGCTCTGGTACATCGATCCTGGAAGTACCTCAAATCAACAGCCCGGGATCAACTCCAAAGCCGCTGCTACACCTGTAATACCTGCCCCAACAGAGACAGCCCCCACACGGGTGAGCATACCAATGCCACCAATCCAATAATCATAATATTGCAATTCATAATTTACAGAATGTAAATGCCATAATTTAAATGATACTCCCTGGATGGTAACACCCTCATCCGGGATCCCCTGTATTGTCCCTGTTCTCAAAATAACCAAACTCATCAAATTCCCAAAGCCAGTTAATCGTCACATAGATTAACTAATATCGTCATGTTATGCCAGTTCCATAATCAATAGGGTAAAATCATTATATAAAAGACCGTAAATATCACATAAATCGGTTTAATGATTCCATGTTCCTATTTTATTGCTCTCTCCACAATAGCGGCATTATAAACCCCGCGCACGCTCAACACTAGCGGCGTCATACCCGATTGTCGCTCAACGGCGACAGCATCCCAAATCATTGCTCGCTCAAAAGCGGCACCGTATGGTTCCCAATGTGCAACCATTTGACACAATTACCATTTACCATGCATATCGTTATCCATTTATAGCAAATGTCATGCACCATGCATTTCAATACCTATCCGACGCAATTACCACATGCCACATATTTTCATGACCATATAATGTAATCGCCACACACCATATGTTCCAATACCCGTTTAATACAATTATCATACACCATGCATTTTACAGTTGCAATACTATAATAGGCTATGATCGTACGTCCTACGTACCTTAAGTCTCCGTAGTCCAAGCCAAACCTTGCTTGAGTTCCATGCCTCGAGAAATATGTGCTAAAACACAAATAATTCATAATCAAACATAAGCATGCAACCACGTGCCCAAGCACGTTCATAGCTCCCAATCATATCGTCAATCCATGACGATTACCGAAATAAAAGCCCCCCGGCTAAGCATGCATAATACCCAAAATAAACCATTTAACAAGTTAAAATGATAGCCAAGAATTCAACCGGGAATTCCGTTAATTAACTTTGGCTCCAACCAATCCATTTTAAAAGCATAACATTCCCATTGGAATGTAGACATTGCCCTGGAAACGGCCCCTATAAACCTCGGTTCCAAAATCCGACATTTTCCAAAAATTTAAAAAAAAACATCCTGCAAGCGGCGATCGATCGCCTCTAACATCGCGATCGATCGCCCCCAACCAGTGGCCAAAATCGCCTTCTCGCGATCGATCGCCACCATTCACGATCGATCGCCAACATGCTCACGATCGATCGCCTTGGACACGCGATCGATCGCCTGCACTGTTCATCTTCTTCGATTATTAACAGCCGCCCGTCGCGATCGATCGCCCCACCTCGGCGATCGATCGCCACCTGCAATTTTCCGAAAATTTTGAGCTTTCATGGTGTTTTTCACCCCCAAACTCAAAACCAACTCCCCAAACTTCCTTAACACCACAAATACACGAATTAAGCCCAATAAAAACACTAAAACCAACATTTTGATTTTTCAACCAAAACCCCCAAATTCCATAACCAAAACAATACCCAACCAAACACTACAATACTTCTACCAAAACGAAGACCATGACGAGGGGAAGATTAATACCTGATTATCTTCGAGAAAACCGGCCTCCGAGCCAAGCTACCCGCGATTTCTCCTCCAAGGGAGAAAAGAGGGAAATGGGGGGAAAGGGTTTGGGCGATAGAGAGAGAGGGAGAGAGAGAGGGATTTTGTCCAAAATGACGGAATACCGAGTCCTCTTGGTATATATAGCAAAATGCTCCGAAATACCAATACTTTCACAAATACATCATGATTCATCAAAAATCATCTGTTTTCCAAAACTCTCTCTCCAACATCAAATCCCTAGACTGGCCCCAACATAAGGCACCCCGGACTCCAAGTCCCACTAAAAACCCAACTCAAAGGTTTTCCACCAAAATGAGAATACAATCTCAACCTTTGGATCCAACGGTTCCAAATGCTCGATTTTACAACCTCGGGAGACCCAAAACCGCAATTTATTCCTAATTGCCATAATAAAAAATCCATCAAGGATTAATACCACACCGGGATTAACACCAATAATCCCCGGACATCACAATTATCCCCCACTAATAAAATTTCGTCCCAGAAATTACACCGGTGTACTCCACGTAACACTAGGACTACACCAACAAAACGAAACCTCAACCCCGATTCTGGACCACACCAGAATCGAATTAACAACCACGAGAACACCCATCTCGCACCAAGCTCTAAAATAGAGCAAACGCCAAAACCAATACAAACCCGAAAGATAACAACATACCTCGACGTGAAACGTCCCAGAAGTCACACCACGACTGCAAACCAACCAAATCTCCATTGGTTCTGACATAGATATCATCCCATGATATTCACACCTTGCCCAAGATGCTTGACACGCATCGTCATGATGAGGACTACTAGCATACGACAGTATACTCACAGAAAATCCGGTTCTTGTTTCCCAGTCCACCTCCTCCAAAGGAGTAGTTGTAACACTTGCAACACGGATCGGGCAACCCACGGTCACCGATCCACACAAAGCACATCTCCGAGGATGTTTACACCGGTGTGTTCCAAGAAATCATATCTTGGTCCTGACGCACCATCAAGACCCCACAAAGTCTCAAGTTCCACAGGGGACATGCAAGACAAACAATTGCATTCCTACACACGTGTCAACCATGACACTAAACAAACCCGAATCTCGGCCATCCCTCATTTATCCTTGGATCCAACAATCCTAAAATAGGAAGGCTATCGAATTATCCAACAAGAATTACCATGATTCCAAAACACGTCGATCCCTCCTAAGGGGAAGTCAAACAACCCTCACGATCATTCATCAGAATGCATCGTGCCATCGAGATTACCGATCTCGAGGTTCCACAATCTCACACCGGAGATTCACTGAACCAAGCATACAACTCGACGTTCAACAATGAACAAAATAACGTTGGCACTCGTATACACTCACGACATACATGCCCAATACCAATCACAACATGCATACACAATGCAATGGACTCGGGTATCTCCAATCATACCCAAATCCCAAAACCAACTGTCAAACCTCGATTATTCTCACCCCACGGAGAATGATGGTTGACAAACCAAAACCAAAGGGTGTGATTTCAACATCACCACCACACGAACCAAAATAACGAATCTCCCCAAAAGATTCAACCGGTAGGCATCATAATACCGCCTTCCTCTCAAGGAAAAAGTCATGAATCCATGATCCTCCAATCCTTGAACCACCGTTCGGAAGACCTGGGTATATTTATACCAAAACATATCCCGGAACCCAGAAATACACAACTGGTTAGAGTAGTGCATCAATACCACCATTACCCGATCCAAAATCCGTATACGCCATGTATACACATCCCAACGATGCTCTGTACTAATGCCATAGTACTCCACAATCGAGCATCTCCCAGGAGACGTCTCCTCAAACGTCTCACCGAGGTAAGAAATCCATTTCTCGGTCCAACACCAGTAATGCTTACCATGGCTGATTCACAATCAATCCACAACCGATGCAAGCTGTCTCCAAGACAGTACAATCCAAATCTCTCCAAGAGATAAGGTCAAAATAGTAGTGTCACCCCACTAACTATATCTCACAAACCATTGTGACTCCCGTTGCATTCCATATGCAAGGATGCTCAACCAGAGCTAACCACGACTTGACGACACTCACGTTGGCATTCCCAACAGAATTGAGCTGCCCCAAAGCAAGTCTCTCAAAACATTTGACGTATAAACGTCTCCGTGAGGTATTCCCTACCTCAAATACCATGCCACAAAGAGACTACAAGAGTCTACCATAACCCTCATCGTATCGCCATACGATTCGCCCATCTCGAATCCAACGAGCAGCATAAAGGCCAATACAAGTCCACCAAAGTATTGCAACCATACATGGCTAGCGATTCGCTGGTCCCATAGGCTTATACCAACTACCAATGTGACACACGTCTCAACCCGGTATACCATACCGTACAAACCATTAGAGTTGTGGGTCATCGCCCAACATATCTATAAAACACCAAGCACAATGGACATCCAGGTGTCCTTGCTTAACTACCAAGCAACCCTAATCCATTAGGACTTATTCCACACCCTCAGGGTGGGTGTAACCATGCCTCCCCACATCACAACAACAAGCGATAGTTTCCTCAATGACTACTCTTACCACCAATCACTTGGCCTTAGCCATCCCAGCGAGCATACCCAAGGGTATCACTGCTCGACAGATATTTACTTCTATAACATGATGCGGTACCCTCACCGGTACAATGCATCCAATGCGCCATCGAGCAAACCTGCTCGGCAAAAGGTCTCATTGACTAGTGACCCAGACTCTACCATGTGCCCACCATCAGCACTCAAACCATACAACCAAATACATAAACAAGAATGTATTATGCACCAAGACGACGCCACGCGTCCACATAGACATCCAAAATAACATCGTCAAACACATGACGGTACAGGTCGATACACGACATCCATAACCCCGTCGTCAAACACATGACGGTATAAAGACAACACATAATATTCACAATAATGATAACAAAAGTAATATGACATACCTCATCGCTATCAAGATAGCGGAATACCTGTATCCATCGTCCACCAGCGATACACAAACAGCATTCATCGCTCGTAGGCGGCATAATCCAGTGCTACACACATAGCGGTATAATCCATCGCTATAGAATCAGTGGCATAAAACATCGCCAAAGAATATCCGGCGGTATGAAGCATCGCCAATAGAATACCCGGCGGCATGAGCCATCGCCAATAGAATACCCGGCGGCATGAACCATCGCCAATAGAATACCCGGCGGCATGAACCATCGCCAATAGAATACCCGGCGGCATGAACCATCGCCAATAGAATACCCGGCGGCATGAACCATCGTCAATAGAATACCCGGCGGCATGAACCATCGCCAATAGAATACCCGACGGCATGAACAATCGCCAATAGAATACCCGGCGGCATGAACCATCGCCAATAGAATACCCGGCGGCATGAACCATCGCCAATAGAATAGTGGAATAATCGCGGACTCAAGAGGTACTCACACTCATTTAGTACTTTGTTCCCGATCACATCACTACGTCATGACAGCGGCATCATCGCTTCGACGTGACAGCGGCATGTATCATCGCTTCGACACGACAGCGACATCATCGCTTCGACATGACGGTGGTACCATCGTTCCGGCATGACACGGAAATACCCCTCGCTTTACATGACAGCGGAAATACCCCTCGCTTCGACAATACCAGCGGAAATAATATCCCTCGCTATTAATATGACAGCGGCCGTGTTCTTCACTTCATATTAGCGGCAAATATTCTCTCATCGCTACGGTATGACAGCGGCAAGTATTCACATCGCTACGCCATAAAGCAGCAAGTATTCACATCGGTACGCCACGCATGCAACCGTAATGCATATCCCGTGTCCCAATAATTGTTTCGGCACGACAGCGGCATCATCACTTCGACGTGACAGCGGCATTTACCATCGCTTCGACATGACAGTGGCATCATCGCTTCGACGTGCATGCAACCGTAATGCATAACCAGTATTCCCATAAACATCGCCATGAGTGTATTTTAATGCACCTCGCTCCAACATTTAGCGGCAAAGCATTAAAATCATCACTCCGATGTATATCTATGCAACCGTAATGCATAGTCCATGTCTCATAAGACCCTGCAACCACCATGGTTAGCAATAACATATTCCAGTTATGAACACATATCATAAACGCACATAAGCAATATAGTTGTGCCACGCAACACTAACTACCATCATGCATAAGTATGTGCTTCTCATTCCCATTATCATTTTCCTAGGCCCTCAACAGCCCCAAAGAGCTAACCACTGCTCTGATACCACTAATGTAAGGACCCCGTGCCCTTAACCCATTATTAGTGTATTAAGACATACCATTAGTGCATATAATCATACTATCATGGGGAAAACCATATGCAAGTGCAACACCATATGCTATCCAGAAAATTTCTTGCATTCAATCCACATAATATTCATATTCCCCAACCAAGATTATTCATATAACATGCACCTTCATAATACACTAATATGCTCTTAGTTCATTTAGCAATTTCATATTTAATTGCATGCAAACCATAAATGAATAGAGAAGAGTCGTAGCCCATTTATACATTCCATATACATGTAAAATGTACTCACGTAAGAGCACCCAATGAATCACGCGTGTATCTAATGTATAAAACACTCTACTGGATACCGTTACTGGTGCTTCGACCCTGGAAGCACCTCCCAAGCGCAACTCGATCTCAACTCTGGATCTATGTGCCTATCCAACCAGCTCTGGTACATCAATCCTAGAAGTACCTCAAATCAACAGCCCGGGGCTCAACTCCAAAGCCGCTGCTACACCTGTAATACCTGCCCCAACAGAGACAGCCCCCACACGGGGTGAGCATACCAATGCCACCAATCCAATAATCATAATATTGCATTCATAATTTACAGAATGTAAATGCCATAATTTAAATGATACTCCCTGGATGGTAACACCCTCATCCGGGATCCCTTATATAGTCCCTGTTCTCAAAAAAACCAAACTCATCAAATTCCCAAAGCCAGTTAATCGCCACATAGATTAACTAATATCGTCCTGTTATGCCAGTTCCATAATCAATAGGGTAAAATCATTATATAAATGACCGCAAATATCACATAAATCGGTTTAACGATTACATGTTCCTATTTTATTGCTCGCTCCACAATAGCGGCATTATAAACCCCGCGCACGCTCAACACTAGCGGCGTCATAACCGATGGTCGCTCAATGGCGACAGCATCCCAAATCATTGCTCGCTCAAAAGCGGCACCGTATGGTTCCCAATGTGCAACCATTTGACACAATTACCATTTACCATGCATATCGTTATCCATTTATAGCAAATGTCATGCACCATGCATTTCAATACCTATCCGACGCAATTACCACATGCCACAAATTTCCATGACCATATAATGTAATCGCCACACACCATATGTTCCAATACCCGTTTAATACAATTATCATACACCATGCATTTTACAGTTGCAATACTATAATAGGCTATGCTCGTACGTCCTACGTACCTTAAGTCTCTGTAGTCCAAGCCAAACCTTGCTTGAGTTCCATGCCTAGAGAAATATGTGCTAAAACACAAATAATTCACAATCAAACATAAGCATGCAACCACGTGCCCAAGCACGTTCATAGCTCCCAATCATATCGTCAATCCATGACGATTACCAAAATAAAAGCCCCCCGGCTAAGCATGCATAATACCCAAAATAAACCATTTAACAAGTTAAAAAGATAGCCAAGAATTCAACCGGGAATTCCGTTAATTCACTTTGGCTCCAACCAATCCATTTTAAAAGCATAGCATTCCCATTAGAATGTAGACATTGCCCCGGAAACGGCCCCTTTAAACCTCGGTTCCAAAATCCGACATTTTCCAAAAATTTAAAAAAAAACAACATCCTGCAAGCGGCGATCGAACGCCTCTAACATCGCGATCGATCGCCTCCTACCAGTGGCCAAAATCGCCTTCTCGCGATCGATCGCCACCCTTCGCGATCGATCGCCAACATGCTCGCGATCGATCGCCTTGGACACGCGATCGATCGCCTGCACTGTTCATCTTCTTCGATTTTTAACAGCCGCCCGTCGCGATCAATCGCCCCATGTGATGTCCCCGAAATGATTAATTGCAATTAAGGCATTAATTATGTTTATGTGATTAATTATGTGGATAATTGATTTACGTGTTGAAATTAATTATCACGATGAAATGCTTAGTCACATGATAGGCATGACCCGGGGGTTACGTTTCAAGGTGCATGTTATGCATGATAGAAAATGGGGTGTTAACATGATTTAATTGTGTTGATCGTTAATTATGAGGAAAGTATGGATTTAATGAAGTTGGTTGCATTTTTGTAAAATGCTTTTAAAATACCATGTTGGGGTATTTTATATATCATGTTAATTTTTGGGTACAAATCAATTAACCCGTATACCCCACTATACCCTCTCCCCCCTCACTTTACCTTTTCACTCTTAAATCCCCAAATTCATCCCAACCCTATCATTTTCATCCCATTTTCGTCCAAGCCAAGGAGGAGGAGGAGAAATCCTTGCACACTCTCCATTTGTTGAAAATCTTAGTAAGATTTTGGATCCTCAAGAGGTATGGAACCAATCCTAAAGTTTTTATGAAGTTTGGATTTGAAATGGGATGATTTTGAAGTGATTTATGTGGGTTTGGTTGGGTATGTGTTGTATGTTGTTGGGGTATGATTTTTGAAGTGTTTTATGTGGGTTTTAGTGGGTTATGATGTTGTTGATGTTGTAGGAAAGTTTGGTTTTGTAAGGTATGAGGATGAGCTCGAAAATTGTACAAAAATGGCGAAAAATCGCGCACCAGCCGGTGGCGATCGATCGCCTGAAATGAGGTGATCGATCGCCGATGTCCAGTAGCCATTTCACATATCAGGCGATCGATCGCCTAAAATTAAGCGATCGATCGCCGCAAGGCAAAAGAGCGAGGCGATTAATCGCCTCAAGTAGCGATCGATCGCCACTGTGTAAAACATGGAAAATGATGATTTTTGTTGAATTTTTGGTATTTGACTATTGTTTAGCTTCTAATATCGATTTGTATGGTTGTGTGGAACCATCCCAGGTGCCAACAACATCGAGAAGATAGAGTTCTTCAATTTCTCCACTTTTGGAATTAAGATACGTAAGAAGCGTACGGGCATCGGACGATAACACACTCCTAACTATGACTATGTATTGATTGCATAAGTATTTATGATGATTATGATGATGATGTTTATGATGAGGATGTTTACGATGATGATCATGATAAATAAACGATGATGTTTATGATGATGATGCTTACGATGATGATTATGATAAGTAAGTTTATGATGATGATGTTTATGATGATGAAGTTTATGATGATGATGTTTATGATGATGATTGTGATAAATAAGTTTACGATGATGATGTTTATGAAGATGATATGATAAGTAAGTTTATAATAATGTTATACGATGTTTATAAAAGGGTAAGATGCCCATATGGTAAGATGCCATGCAATGTCATAATGTGGTAAGATGCCACGGGGTAAGATGCCCATATGGTAAGAGGCCATACGATGTTGTTATGTGGTAAGATGCCACGGGGTAAGATGCCCATATGGTAAGATGCCATACGATGTTATTATGTGGTAAGATGCCACGGGGTAAGATGCCCATATGGTAAGAGGCCATACGATGTTATTGTGTGGTAAAATGCCACGGAGTAAAATGCCCATGTGCATGAAGGTAAATCAGGGTCAACAAAAAGAAGTTAACGAATAACCAGCAAGTTACTTAACCAAGACTTCGTACATTTACTGTTATATTTTGTTATGATGCTTATATGATGATGATGTTATAAGATGACGATGTTATAAGATGATGAAGTTATATGATGATGATGTTATAAGATGACGATGTTATAAGATGATGAAGTTATATGATGATGATGCTATAAGATGAAGATGTTATAAGATGATGAAGTTATAATATGATGATGTTATGAGATGATAATGTTATAAGATGATGATACTATAAGACGATGATGCTTATAAGATGATGATGTTATGAGATGATAATGTTATAAGATGATGATACTATAAGAAGATGATGCTTATATGATGATGATGTTATGAGATGATGATATTATAAGATGATGAAGCAATAAGATGATAATGCTTATATGATGATGATGTTATAAGATGATGATATTTATGAAACCATGATTTTAATCATTCATGTCAAGAATTAATGATTATATGCATGGCTATGAAACAGGGACAACCAAAGAAGGTTAATGCGATTAACCAGGAAGTATATGTTACCAATTATCTTCATGCACTTATTTATATGCCATTTCCTTATGATGTTAAGTAACGATGTACATGCTCACGATGGGTTGTTCCTGTAGGTACACTTTTGGACTAAAGGACTAAGGGCCGGGTTGAGGCAGTGAGCTATGAGGAGCATGAAAGATGTTAGGATTCAGGATTTTTGGATAGTCTCTACTCTAGTAGTAGTATAATTCTGTCGTTTTAACATTCGTTTTGAGAATGTAATTAATTAAGTTTGAAATTTCATTCTTGGCCCGTAATCTCATTAGCTCAAAGTTACAACCGGAACCCTTAAGAGGCTATGAATGCATGTTTAGTCCATAATACGTCTATAATATGATGTTAAGGTAGGAAGACCCTACATTAGTGGTATCAGAGCAGTGGTTAGATAACCCGGGAATGAGCGAAGGGTAGCCTTAGCAATAAGTTGGCTTGGTGCTTACTTGTAAACATGTTGTGTGCATATGTTACATATGAAGTATAGGATGCTATGCTAACATGTTTTATTTATCTAACGAGGTATTATATGAACTGCTTTTGGGTATTGTTGTTAACCCTTGTCTTGCAGTATGGCAGAAAATGATTCCTTGAGGCTGGGCAACCGATGGGTAGTCCCAGATACGCCGGAGTTGCTTAAAGGAATATCGGAACGGGCTCATAGTAGTCGGTTCAATATCCACCCAGGAGGAAGGAAAATGTATAAGGACCTAAGTGGTCAGTTCTGGTGGAGACGCAAGAAGCACGATGTGATCGCTTTCGTTAAAAGATGTTTGATCTGCCAACAGGTAAAGGCAGAAAGACAGAGGCCTGGTGGCGAGCTGAAGAGCTTGAAGGTACCTAAGTGGAAGTGGAGGCATATCATTATGGACTTTGTGACCCACTTACCAAGGACGGCCTCTGGATTTGATGCGATCTGAGTGATCATGGATAGGCTAACGAAGGTATCTCACTTCATCCCCTACTGTATGACTTTTGCGTATCTAAAGATGGCCCAATTATATGTGCGGGATGTGGTGAGGTTGCATGGGGTTCCAGTCTCGATTGTGTCTGACAGAGACCCAAGGTTTACTCCACATTTCTGGGAGGGTCTTCAGACAGCTTTGGGCACAGAAGTGATACTGAGTACAGCTTATCACCCTCAGTCAGACGGCCAGACAGAGCGTACCCTTCAGACGCTCGAGGACATGTCGAGGGCATGTGTTTAGGAGTTTGATACTCCGTGGCAAGATTCAGTGCCAATGATGGAGTTCTCCTATATTAACAGCTATCAGGCGAGCATTCAAATAACTCCTTTTGAAGCTCTTTACGGACGACGATGTAGGTCACCGCTGTATTGGGAGGACTTGACTAGTAAAGCGGTCGGAGGACCGGATATGATTAAGGATATGTAAGACAAGATTAAGTTGATACGCCAAAAGATGAAGGTGACCCAGTATAGGCAAGCATCCTATGCCAACAAGCGGCGACGACCGCTAGAATTCCAAGTAGGAGACAGGGTCTTCTTGAAAATCTCACCCTTCAGGGGTGTAGTTCGTCTTGGTATGCGGGGGAAGTTATCCCCGAGGTATGTTGGTCCATATGAAGTATTGCAGCGTATCGGTACTTTGGCCTACCGTTTGGCTCTACCGCCGTCTTTATCTGGGATTCATGATGTTTTTCACGTTTCTATGTTGCGGAAATATGAGCCAGACCTGTCGCATGTTTTACAGCCTACTGAAGTGCAGTTGGATTCAGATGTATCCTACGTTGAACGAACGGTCAGAATTCTGGATCGTGAGGATCGCAGATTACGAAATCAAGTTTTACCGATGGTCAAAGTTCAGTGGGATCGTCAGGGTGTCGAGGAGGCTACGTGGGAGACGGAGCGGCATATGGTACAGCACTACCCGGAACTATTCTCTGGTATGTGATTTATGTTTAGTTTCTTTTGGGGTAAGTGCATGCGATTTCGAGGACGAAATCTTATAAGTAGGGGAGTAATGTGATGTCCCCGAAATGATTAATTGCAATTGAGGCATTAATTATGTTTATGTGATTAATTATGTGGATAATTGATTTACGTGTTGAAATTAATTATCACGATGAAATGCTTAGTCACATGATAGGCATGACCCGGGGGGGGGGGGGGGGGGTTACGTTTCAAGGTGCATGTTATGCATGATAGAAAATGGGGTGTTAACATGATTTAATTGTGTTGATCGTTAATTATGAGGAAAGTATGGATTTAATGAAGTTGGTTGCATTTTGGTAAAATGCTTTTAAAATACCATGTTGGGGTATTTTATACATCATGTTAATTTTTGGGTACAAATCAATTAACCCGTATACCCCACTATACCCTCTCCCCCCTCACTTTACCTTTTCACTCTTAAATCCCCAAATTCATCCCAACCCTATCATTTTCATCCCATTTTCGTCCAAGCCAAGGAGGAGGAGGAGAAATCCTTGCACACTCTCCATTTGTTGAAATCTTAGTAAGATTTTGGATCCTCAAGAGGTATGGAACCAATCCTAAAGTTTTTATGAAGTTTGGATTTGAAATGGGATGATTTTGAAGTGATTTATGTGGGTTTGGTTGGGTATGTGTTGTATGTTGTTGGGGTATGATTTTTGAAGTGTTTTATGTGGGTTTTAGTAGGTTATGATGTTGTTGATGTTGTAGGAAAGTTTGGTTTTGTAAGGTATGAGGATGAGCTCGAAAATTGTACAAAAATGGCGAAAAATCGCGCACCAGCAGGTGGCGATCGATCGCCTGAAATGAGGCGATCGATCGCTGATGGCCAGTAGCCATTTCACGTATCAGGCGATCAATCACCTAAAATTAAGCAATCGATCGCCGCAAGGCAAAAGAGCGAGGCGATCGATCGCCGCAAGGCAAAAGAGCGAGGCGATCGATCGCCTCAAGTAGCGATCGATCGCCACTGTGTAAAACATGGAAAATGATGATTTTTGTTGAATTTTTGGTATTTGGCTATTGTTTAACTTCTATATCGATTTGTATGGTTGTGTGGAACCATCCCAGGTGCCAACAACATCGAGAAGATAGAGTTCTTCAATTTCTCCACTTTTGGAATTAAGGTACGTAAGAAGCGTACGGGCATCGGACGGTAACACACTCCTAACTATGACTATGTATTGATTGCATAAGTATTTATGATGATTATGATGATGATGTTTATGATGAGGATGTTTACGATGATGATCATGATAAATAAACAATGATGTTTATGATGATGATGCTTACGATGATGATTATGATAACTAAGTTTATGATGATGATGTTTATGATGATGAAGTTTATGATGATGATGTTTATGATGATGATGTTTATGATGATGATTGTGATAAATAAGTTTAAGATGATGATGTTTATGAAGATGATATGATAAGTAAGTTTATAATAATGTTATACGATGTTTATAAAAGGGTAAGATGCCCATATGGTAAGATGTCATACAATGTCATAATGTGGTAAGATGCACATATGGTAAGAGGCCATACGATGTTGTTATGTGGTAAGATGCCACGGGGTAAGATGCCCATATGGTAAGATGCCATACGATGTTATTATGTGGTATGATGCCACGGGGTAAGATGCCCATATGGTAAGAGGCCATACGATGTTATTGTGTGGTAAGATGCCACGGGGTAAAATGCCCATGTGCATGAAGGTAAATCAGGGTCAACAAAAAGAAGTTAACGAATAACCAGCAAGTTACTTAACCAAGACTTCATACATTTGCTGTTATATTTTGTTATGATGCTTATATGATGATGATGTTATAAGATAACGATGTTATAAGACGATGAAGTTATATGATGATGATGTTATAAGATGACGATGTTATAAGATGATGAAGTTATATGATGATGATGCTATAAGATGATGATGCTATAAGATGATGAAGTTATAAGATGATGATGTTATGAGATGATAATGTTATAAGATGATGATACTATAAGACGATGATGCTTATAAGATGATGATGTTATGAGATGATAATGTTATAAGATGATGATACTATAAGAAGATGATGCTTATATGATGATGATGTTATGAGATGATGATATTATAAGATGATGAAGCAATAAGATGATAATGCTTATATGATGATGATGTTATAAGATGATGATATTTATGAAACCATGATTTTAATCATTCATGTCAAGAATTAATGATTATATGCATGGCTATGCAACAGGGACAACCAAAGAAGGTTAATGCGATTAACCATGAAGTATATGTTACCAATTATCTTCATGCACTTATTTATATGCCATTTCCTTATGATGTTAAGTAACGATGTACATGCTCACGATGGGTTGTTCCTGTAGGTACACTTTTGGACTAAAGGACTAAGGGCAGGGTTGAGGCAGTGAGCTATGAGGAGCATGAAAGATGTTAGGATTCAGGATTTTTGGATAGTCTCTACTCTAGTAGTAGTATAATTCTGTCGTTTTAACATTCGTTTTGATAATGTAATTAATTAAGTTTGAAATTTCATTCTTGGCCCGTAATCTCATTATCTCAAAGTTACAAACGGAACCCTTAAGAGGCTATGAATGCATGTTTAGTCCATAATACGTGTATAATATGATGTTAAGGTTGGAAGACCCTACACCCCACCTCGGCGATCGATCGCCACCTGCAATTTTCCGAAAATTTCGAGCTTTCATGGTGTTTTTCACCCCCAAACTCAAAACCAACACCCCAAACTTCCTTAACACCACAAATACACGAATTAAGCCCAATAAAAACACTAAAACCAACATTTTGATTTTTCAACCAAAACCCCCAAATTCCATAACCAAAACAATACCCAACCAAACACTACAATACTTCTACCAAAACGAAGACCATGACGAGGGGAAGATTAATACCTGATTATCTTCGAGAAAACCGGCCTCCGAGCCAAGCTACCCGCGATTTCTCCTCCAAGGGAGAAAAGAGGGAAATGGGGGGAAAGGGTTTGGGCGATAGAGAGAGAGGGAGAGAGGGAGAGGGATTTCGTCTAAGATGACGGAATACCGAGTCCTCTTGGTATATATAGCAAAATGCTCCGAAATACCAATACTTTCCCAAATACATCATGATTCATCAAAAATCATCTGTTTTCCAAAATTCTCTCTCCAACATCAAATCCCCAGACTGGCCCCAACATAAGGCACCCCGTACTCCAAGTCCCACTAAAAACCCAACTCAAAGGTTTTCCACCAAAATGAGAATACAATCTCAACCTTTGGATCCAACGGTTCCAAATGCCCGATTTTACAACCTCGGGAGACCCAAAACCGCAATTTATTCCTAATTGCCATAATAAAAAATCCATCAAGGATTAATACCACACCGGGATTAACACCAATAATCCCCGGACATCACAGACACCCTGTAATCTCATCCGGGAATACATCAATGAATTCCGTCATGACCGGTATATCCTCGATTCTTAACTCTTCCTTTTCCTCAGAGACGTCCACGTCATAAATAATGTAGCCTGTGTTGCCGCGTTCCAATAACCGCGACATCTTAACTGCTGAGATCACTGGAATCTTGGGACGAGAGTCGTCCCCATAAAAGGTCCACTAGAACCCCTGATCAGAAAGAAAACGTACAATCCTCTGTCGGCAATCTACCACTGCTCGGTATCTGCTCAACACATCAATACCGATAATGCAGTCAAAATCTGTCATCTCTAACTGAATCAGATCGGCCCTCAGATCATTGCCCTCAAAATAAATGAGGCAATTAGATAACAGTCGGTCTGCAATCACATGCTTCCCTGTGGGTGTCGAGACCATGAGAGGCGTGGGTAACAGAGACGAGCACAAGCGGTGTCTCTCCACAAAAGCAGTAGACACAAAAGAATGGGAAGCACCTGTATCTATCAATATATATGCAGGGTACGTAAATAAATGACACGTACCAGCAATGACCTCCTCCGGGGCTGCCTCAGCCTGCTCCCGCGTCAATGCATAAACCTGACCCTGCGGCTGTCCCGCCGCCTGACCTCCCTGCGGTTGTGGTGCAAAATGCTGCCTCTGTGGTGTTCTTCCTGCGTCAAATCTTGGCCTATTCGTCCCAGTGTCTCCCTGACCTCCCCGATTGGGCAACTTCGAGCCAAGTGGCCCATCTTGCCACAAATATAGCAACCCTGACAGTCACGTGATAAGTGACATCCTCCACAGTTGTTACATCGGTTTCCTCCTGTCTTACTTCCCTGGAATGGCCCTCAGTTACTTTGCTTCTGACCCTGAGATTTCTTTCCACTGAATCTAGAAGATGATGAGGCCCCACGAGACTTAAAATGGTCCCCTCGTGGCCTCAGGCTGTCACCAACAGGTCTCTGTGGTGGTATGAAAGGGGGTACAACGTCCTTGTACGCGCCCACTGCAATCTCTGCCAACTCTGCCCGGGTCAGGGCGTCATCAAAAGAGTTGGGGTTGTTGGAGACAACCCGATCAAATAGTTCTGGTCTCAGGCCCTTCAGAAAATTTCTCATCTTGGCATGACTGCTCACAGCGACATGAGGTACATACCTCAATAATGAGGAATACTGCATAGCATAGTCTGACACTGACAGGCTACCCTGCTTTAAACTATTGAACTCATCTTCCTTTAATTGTCTGGCAGCTGCAGAAAAATACCGGTTAAGGAACCGGGTCCTGAATAAAGTCCAGTCAACTGTCACACTTTGAGCTCTCAGCTCCTTCACCGTAGTCTTCCACCACATAGAAGCTTCTTCGCCATCTGAAACTCGGCTAACCTCAGCCATGCGGTACGTGCACAAGGCGCAGTCACAAGTATCTGCTCTATCCGCTCCAGCCATTCTTCGGCTGCTTCACCAGACTCAATCCCCTCAAATATAGGTGGATGGAAGTTCAGAAACTGTGTCAAACTGAGCTCCCCTGGTAATAACATCTGTGCACTGGGCTCCACGCCCACAGCAGGTGGCGGTAAAGGGTTCAGCTGAACAATACTGGCATTCATACTGCCCATATCTCCTACCTCCTCATTGAGGTTTTCCGGGTTAATAGCCGCCATGCTGCAACACAAGAGTTAACAACAATACCAAAAGCAGTTCATAATATAAGCCGTTAGATAACAAGAGTATCATATTCAAAAGCATGTTAGTATAACACTTATACAAAAATATGCATCACATGCATAACATGCCCAACAATGAATACCTAGCCAACTTGTCTCTAAAGGCTACCCTTCACTGTTCCCTGGTTATCTAACCACTGCTCTGATACCACTAAATGTAAGACCCCGTTATCTCAACATTCAATAAGGTGCAATTAAGAGAACTAATCATATCAAATCAGAGTTGTAAGTAGTGTTGACACTTGAGCTTAAGGTTTACATGTATGTATGACATGCCAAAAGAAATTTGTTACATTCTTTAACAAATTTGGGTAAGGCTACTTCTACTGCACTCCTAGTAGAAATTATACAAAATAAGTCTTTATCTTGCTATCTTGTAGCACTCCTTACAGCTCAGCTTATCAACCTGACCCTGGTTCTCCTTAGCAAAAGCACCTACAAGGACAACCCCCATCACATGAGCATATCGTAATTCATATCAAACATAATATGAATGTAAAGTATAAATGCATAATCATAGTCATAAAATACTTCCTGTATTTCCAATGCATTTAAAACGCCCATTAGTTGTCCCTGTACCATAATTCATGATAAAAACATTATATGATATTATGGTTCCTTAATAATGTCATGACATATCTTTACTTCTTAAATCCTTACTTCAATCTTGAGTCATTTTATCATTAGTGTATTGCAATGCTTCTTACTTTTCCACGTAAGCAGAATTCTTCCTCGCTTCTTATGGAACTCCACGTAAGCGGTATTCTTCCTCGCTTCTTATGGAAATTCACGCCTCCATGTGCGAACGGTCCTCTACCTCTCGCTCCACATTTTTAGCAGAATTATAGTGTAAGCATTAAAATCCTCACTGGGATAACCTTGACTCGTGGAATACACCTCTTATATTCCACAGCATTCTTATGCAAAAACAATGCATGTCAACATGTATCATATCATAATGCACTATCTTATGCATACTTTACTTTATCTTGTGTTAAATAAATAAACACGAATACATGTTACTGTTGAGATGCCCGTACGTCGCTTACGTACCTTTCCAAAATGTAGAGGAGTCAACAGACTTTATCTCCTCGACTGTGGTGGTACCTGGGATGGTTCTACATAACCACACAACACAATATTAGGCACCTCATAATGTTCCAATATCATAAACTTAATAAAATTCCCATTTTTCGAAAATGGAACACTACTGATTTTTTTTTCAGAAATGTTCGAGCACCACTTTTCATGCTCTTAAAACCGCTTCATAATATGTGTAATGTGCTCGAACAAAAGTGCTAGGGACTCCACAATACTTCCATGCTAGTGCTTAAATCAAAGTTTCAACAACAACTAAGCCCAGCATGCATCGTAATAACCCCTCAATTTCAGCACTCAACCAGAAATTCCAGAAAAACAGGGCATATGAACCTTGCCCAGATTTTTCGAGCATGCATCTTCACAACAACAAAACTACCACATAACCCGTAACTCATGCTCAAGGAAACATGGTAGTACCTTCACAAAACTACCATGTATGTTTTCACGTCAAAGGTTTAATCAAAACCTAAGCTATCATGCTTCATAATGAGCCCACAAATTCAACACTCGTCCAATTTTCCGTGAAAAACAGGGCATATAATCATCGCCCAGAATTTTCGAACACTTCATTTCACATGATTAAATCCTTCACATAACACATGAAACATGCTCAAGGAAATATACTGGCATCTTCCAAAACTACCATGCACGTATTCACATCAAAGGTTCAACCAAAACCTAAGCTAGCATGCTTCAAATCCTCATGATTAAACCCCTACTCAAACAAAAACAGGGCAGTTTCCCTGCCCAGATTTTCGAGGACCACTTTTCACAACTCGAAATCTAACATATAAAGCATGTAAGTGACTTAACAAAACATGCTAGGGGCTTCATAAACATCACATGCAAGCATTCATAACAAGATTTCGTCGAATCTTAAACTAGCATGCCAAATCTGCTATAAAGAAAACATATTCTTAAAAACCGAAATCTGGGAAAAATATATGATTCTTCACCACTTTTGCTCTTCGATTTTTGTTAAATTCCGATCAACAAAACACCAAATATCTTCTCCTATAATCAGTTCATATGTTGGACGATATGTTTCTGGAAAGAAGGGAGAGGAAACCGAGAGAAGAGAGTGGGAAAGAAGTGATGGAAGAGGCATGGTTGATCACTCTACATGCCTGAAAACAGGGGGGGTATGGGCGTGATTCAGCCACTTGGGGGGGGGGGGGGGGGGTTGCTTGTAGGGTGGCCTTGTGGTGTTTAATTGTGTCCCGGTATTTCATACGATGTATAAAAATATCCCTCCTTGATATTTTATAATTTTACCACATCAATACATCATCAAAAACACATAACATGCCTCCTAAACTATATCATCAAAATAAATATAACACCGACCACATACATTAATTCCCCAACTTAATTACATGCTTTTACCACATAAAGCATAACCCATAAACCCCAAATTAAATCACCTCAATACATAATTATCAACACTTTGATAGCATGTAAACACATAATCCTTTCGGGGATATCACACTCATTTCCCCGTATAAATTCATTGTTATCAAAGCGAACCAAAAAACAAGGTAACAACTATTATACTAGGAAGCGGTCAAAAAATCTTGTTTTATTTTTGCATGAACATGACCAATAATTTCTTGAATATGTGGTATTTAGAGATGTTACATTAGTCACGTGACATGACACAAAGATTATTATATCAGTGAATCAAAACACGCAGGAGATTCTGCAATAATTCCTTCAATGGTTCTAATAAAAATATAATTTGACTCTGATTCTAAATCAGAATCCTCGGTGAGAAATATACGTTCATTAAGAGAAAATATGATTTATCGAATATTGTACTTTTTCTTCTGAACCGTAGAACTTTGAAGAGCCTATGGAAATTAAATATGGCAAAAAAAAACCATGGATGATGAGATAACCCCTATTCTAAAAATCGAACTTGGAACTTGGTAAATCCTCCTAAAATTAATGATGTGATTGTATTAAAGTTGATTTACAAAACCATATTCAATGAAGATGGATTGATTCAAAAACATAAACTTGACTCGTTGCAAAAGGATAATCACAATAGCATGTGATTGACTTTAATGAAACATTTGCACATGTTACGAGAATGGAAAATATCCACATGCACTTGCTGTTATAGCACAAAAAGAACTATCACTCTACCATCTTGATATCTGTGATGTCCAGATTATTATTAATCATTTGTTGGACTAAATATGATTTGGATTTTATTTATAATTAATTTTAGAATTAATTAGAGGTGGAATTGACCAAGTGAAGGTCAACTGGCGAGTTAATCGAATCATAAAATAATTTGAGGTTGTAAAATATACTCCGATAATATTTTAGAGATAAATTAATTAAAATGAAGAATCTAAGTTTTGGGTTTTTGGGGTGTGTATAAATCACAATCGCCGTATATCGCGCTGTATATCGCGCTCATCCGACCCCTCGCCGTTCAAGCCGCGCGCGCGCCGCCGTCGGGCCTCCTTCCGGCGCGTCCGAACCGCCGCCGTATTTGTCTCTCCCAGGCGCTTCTTTCCATACCAAGATCGTGAAGTTTCGTCGCCGATCGCGTCCGGATCTTGCAAGGAAGAGCGCGGATAAAAATCGCGAATTCGTCCGATTTTGGAGCGATTTTCTTCCGATTGTTTTGTGGGTAATCCTCGTCGTCCCTTAGTCGTTATTCCCCTGAAATCCCACGAATTTTTGATGAGCTTTGGTTCAATTTTGCTGGCATTTTTGAAAGGGTTGTTCGAGTGTGTGCTAGTGTGTGCAGCAGTGTGTGTGCGTGTGTGTGTTTCTGCGTGTGGGTGTGTGTCCATCATGTGTTTGTGTGTGTAAATGGTATGTATGTATGTATTCCTTCATGTGTTGAAGTATTGTGATTGGGAATGGATAGCATGGGGAATGTTTTGATTGTTGGAAGTTGGTGGGGGCTCACTTTATTGAATGGTTAATCGTTGAAAATAAATTGTGGAATAAGTCTTGACTTAGTATTATTATTGGTTAAAAGATGAAGATTAAAATCATGCATGGAATGTGTTTGTTAATAGGCTTAAATGTGATTCAAGTGTGGGTCTAAGTCTTGTTAATGGGTGAAAATGACTAACTTTTATGGCTTGTAGCCATTGTGATATTTGGTAGATGTTGGGCTATGGTATGGGAAGTGTTCAATTGGAAGCATGTGTAGTGTGAAAATAAGTGGGTTAGATGCATGCTAGTATGTATTATAACATGGAATAGTGTTATAGTGATATTTATGCTCAATTGGATAGCATAACATGTGTTATTGATTTATGTCACCTTGTTGAGTCACTAATCTTATAGTGAGTTCTAGATCAAGAATTTGGAATCCAATGCATCTTTAATTTGTTAAAGTTGAATTTCTTCAAATAAATGACTTTATGTTGGGATTAAGGGAATTGGATTAAAGGGGTAGAATCTCTTATCTACATGGACCCTTTCTTTCACGTCTTGGTTTGAATCACCTCGGTGTGGGTTTGAATAATTGTGGAATATGTTAATTGTCTTACTTGGATTGTTTTAGTTAGACACTAGTTGGATATTATTATGCATACACCCTTGCACTTTCTTTCCCTCTGTTGAACTTGCGTGTCTAGTGAACTACTATGTGAGTTAGGCGTGATCTTGCACGTATGGGTGTGTGTATCCCGCATCATGTGTGTGATGTAGCGGATGGTGGGAGATGATGGGGTTTTGCATTACCAATGTTATATCACGATTAATGTGAGGATGTGTACTGATGTGACTAGAAATAGACACATCTATTGCGCTTAATTGTCTACGATTTGGTATATTTTGATGGATAAATTGATACATATGCTACCTAATCGTATATTTGTGTAAATGTAGGGAAAGGTGAAGAAATCAAGCTAAAATGATGAAAGAAGCAATAAAGTTGAAGAAAAGAGGAAAAAACCAGAATACAAGACACATGTTGCTTCTTTCTCCTCAAATTTCTATATGTTTGAGCCATGTTTTGGAAATGTGGTCCATAGAAAAGTTGTAGAACTTTGAGTTATCTTCGCGTGGACAGCTGATTCATCGAATTCGGAGTTCGGACGAGAAAGTTACGGCCAAAATACGAAACTCGCCAGAAAATTTGATGACAGGCGTAATTACGCCATTCACAGGCGTAATTACGCCAACGCTACGGCATGTCTAGGCGTAGCTACGCCATTATACGCGTAATTACGCCTGAAGACTTTTGGAAAATTAAAAAACTTGATTTCTTTCCTTCCCACATGGATTCTAACCTACTCCATCAGCCTCCCAATACATATATACTCGAAATTCAGACCTTTTAACCATATAGACAGTTAGGGTAGAGTAGTTAGCATAGTTTTATATTTTTTCTTTCAATTTTGTTAAAGACGGCTACGAAGATCGAAGCGAATGCGGGATTGACACCTCGACGAGCGGAGATCGGATTAGTTTTCTTTCCTTTGTGTTTATTTATTGTTTTTCTTAGATTATGTCTAGCTAGTTTTTAATTCTTGGTTGAGGAAGACAAATCCTTGGATTTTATTTATCTTGGGGAGATTCATACGCTTTAATTATCAATTTTATTGAGTATCAAGAGTTTTTCCGATTTTATTGATATGATTGTTGTGTTTGTTTATTGGATTGACAACCTAGTAACTTGCATGAAATCTAACGCTAAATTAGATATCAAATACGGAATCGTTTGATCCCTCTAATTTACGAAGCAACTAAGATTGATGAATTTCCGCTTGTGAGTTTGTTAAATTCTTAGGAAGAACACTTGACTAGATTAAACATAGACGCTTGGATTATGTTGTTTAGCTTCATCGATCTCACTAGTTCATATGCTATCATCGATTTAAATCTTAATCGCTTGTATTTTGATTGATTGTTTGATAAGGGTTAAACTATAACGCTTGGGCTACTTAACTACACGTAAGGTGAGATAGGACTTTGATTATTGGATTAAACGTCCAACGATGAATATTCATATGAAAAATTGAGTCTTTTGTAAATCGATGAAATAGATGATAATTCCAAGGAAGAGTCGACCGATACCAAGAATCACTTTCATTACTTTAATCTTTAGTTTTAATTTTAATTAGTATAATTCATTCACAACCCCATCTTTTATTCTTTTGATTTTGATTTTCATTAACACAAGAATTCACACCTCCTCGTGGGATCGATCCCTACTCACGCTACTACATTATTGTTATCAATCTTGAGGATTGAGTGGGGTTAATTTGGGCGTACACGATAAGCGCACACCAAATTTTGGCGCCGTTGCCGGGGAGGCGTTGTATATTTTTGTGTTAATATTTTCTGTTTTTTTTTTCTCTATTTCGTTTTATTTCTTTCTTTCCCCCACACCGCTACTCTTGTTTGTTCGTGCTTACAGGTTGATTTCTTAAAAATTGGATCTTTTCATGGAGGACTATAGGCGACTAGACGAATTGGCGTATCTTGTGCACCAACTTGGCGTAGGGAGTGGACAAAGAACATACAACTCAAGTTGGAGTGATCATCCCAATCTCAACTATGACAATCAATGGATGAGCCCACCTCCACCTTACATGCAGTCCTATCTACAGCCATACATACCACAATATTCGCCATGGCCGCAACAACCTCAATATCATACCCCTGGTGAGTCTTTAGAGGATCTTCTTTCAAAACTTAATGATAGTACTTTGCAATTTCAACAGGAATTCAGGGCTAGCACTCAGAATTTGGGTAACCAAATGGAGCAAATAATAAGATCAGCCGATCGGATAGCAGCACAAAAGGAGACCATGATTGCATTCGAATCATGGAGTGATGAAGAAGAGGAGACTATGGAGAAGGTGGTACTGATGCCACCCGAGCTAGAAGTGGAGATACATGTGCCAATAGAAGAAAAGGAGCTTGTATATCCTACAACTCCGCAAGGTAAGTTTCCAACTGAGAGCTATGTTGAATACTTAGATGAATCAAGTGATGTGGAAGAGGAGTCGGCGATAGAGTACTGTGTTGAAATGGATCCTTGGGACTATTTTTTCGAAGACAACACCTTGGACAGTGGCAAAGAGGTAGAAACTCCAGAAACGATGGTACTGATGCCATCAATACTTGAAGAACAAACAGAGGTCGATGTGGATAACAAGGAATCTTACCAGAATGAGATTCCCAAAGGCGAGCATAGGGGACGACAAGTTAAAGGATGCCATGAGGTAGATCTTGATCGACCTCAACTGACTTCTTTGGAGGAAGGCGACATAGTGAAAAGACAAAAACCCTCCAAGAGGTTCAAGGCAAATAGGCATCGTCTTAAGCGAGAAGATTGGCGTCGGGCCACCGACATTAAACAGAGGCGCTGCTTAAAAGGCAACCCAAGGGGAGTTAGTTTCCCTTTCTTTTTATTTTTTATTGCTTTATTAGTTAGACTTTTCTCGTTACTTGTATTTTTGCCTTACATTGGGGACAATGTAAGATTTAAGTATGGGGGAGGGATTAGTAGTGTGTTATTGTTTTTCTTATTTCAAAAATACAAAAAAATCGAAAAAATTTAAAATTTTGAGCTCATAAGTAATGAACACATGCTTAGAATCACTAGCCCATGATGAAACCTAATTGATATCATGCATGCTTTTGAACATAGGTGAATTGTTAACCTTGGAACACTTTGAACTCTAATGCAAAGTTTACTTTAACTTAGTAGTTGAATATTTTGAGCACATTATTGTCATGGCTTGTGAAGTGTGCATAGCTTAGTGAAGATTGTGTAAACTTTGTGATAGTCTTAAGAAGTCTCTAATACATGCTAGAACTTAACTACATGCTCTTTGAGGCGTATGTCTAGACTACTTGCAAACATGAAAGTGATATAGGCAATCTTTGATGCGTTTGAGCCTTTCAAGCCTACCATGTAAACAAAATCAATCTCTAGTACCCTTTTTGAGCCTTAATGTAAAAGAATGGGAGTATGCTAAGCATACTCAAGACCCCCATTCAACATTCCTTGACTAGCTTATCATCCTTCCCTAATGAGCCTAAATGTGATTTTAATCCATACCTTTTAAGGGAGTATGATGTATTTCATTCAAATGCACTTGGGAATCATTGAAGTATATTTGTGAGCTTAATTGTCAAAAGAATGGAATGCATGAAAGAAAAAGGAATGCCTTGAGAAAATAGATAAAAATATGACTCCAAGGGGAGCCAAGGCACTAAAGAAGAAAAATGTTGAAATAAACCTTGAAAAAAATGAACAAGGTTTGAAAAATTCATACAAGAAGAGAAGCTTTTAGTGTGCATTTCATCATACTCTCTTGTTTGAATATCCTTACCCTTTCTTTCATAAGCCAATACCTAGGCCAAGCTACAAGCTAATAAAGACCTACTTGATTTATGTTTGCAAAGTAGCTAAGATAGTGGAGAAGAGTGTGCAAGTGAGCTTATACTTGTGTTAGTGTATGACTTGAACTATTGTGGATTTACATATTTTGGAACTATAATTTGTACACAACACTTGTTTATGACCACACACACACGTTCACTATTTTGTTGAGTATGAAATGTATAGGGATTGAAATTGTTCCACTGTTAATTTTTCACCGCCTTTCATTACTATGCATGTTTTAAATTGTTGAGGCATAAAAGTGAGGACAAGTTAGTTTGTTATGATGCTATGAGCCAAGCAAAAAAATATTGTAGTTTTGTCTGATTTACTCGAGGTCGAGTAAAGATTAAGTATGGGGGTGTTTGATGTGACTAGAAATAGACACATCTATTGCGCTTAATTGTCTACGATTTGGTATATTTTGATGGATAAATTGATACATATGCTACCTAATCGTATATTTGTGTAAATGTAGGGAAAGGTGAAGAAATCAAGCTAAAATGATGAAAGAAGCAATAAAGTTGAAGAAAAGAGGAAAAAACCAGAATACAAGACACATGTTGCTTCTTTCTCCTCAAATTTCTATATGTTTGAGCCATGTTTTGGAAATGTGGTCCATAGAAAAGTTGTAGAACTTTGAGTTATCTTCGCGTGGACAGCTGATTCATCGAATTCGGAGTTCGGACGAGAAAGTTACGGCCAAAATACGAAACTCGCCAGAAAATTTGATGACAGGCGTAATTACGCCATTCACAGGCGTAATTACGCCAACGCTACGGCATGTCTAGGCGTAGCTACGCCATTATACGCGTAATTACGCCTGAAGACTTTTGGAAAATTAAAAAACTTGATTTCTTTCCTTCCCACATGGATTCTAACCTACTCCATCAGCCTCCCAATACATATATACTCGAAATTCAGACCTTTTAACCATATAGATAGTTAGGGTAGAGTAGTTTAGCATAGTTTTATATTTTTTCTTTCAATTTTGTTAAAGACGGCTACGAAGATCGAAGCGAATGCGGGATTGACACCTCGACGAGCGGAGATCGGATTAGTTTTCTTTCCTTTGTGTTTATTTATTGTTTTTCTTAGATTATGTCTAGCTAGTTTTTAATTCTTGGTTGAGGAAGACAAATCCTTGGATTTTATTTATCTTGGGGAGATTCATACGCTTTAATTATCAATTTTATTGAGTATCAAGAGTTTTTCTGATTTTATTGATATGATTGTTGTGTTTGTTTATTGGATTGACAACCTAGTAACTTGCATGAAATCTAACGCTAAATTAGATATCAAATACGGAATCGTTTGATCCCTCTAATTTACGAAGCAACTAAGATTGATGAATTTCCGCTTGTGAGTTTGTTAAATTCTTAGGAAGAACACTTGACTAGATTAAACATAGACGCTTGGATTATGTTGTTTAGCTTCATCGATCTCACTAGTTCATATGCTATCATCGATTTAAATCTTAATCGCTTGTATTTTGATTGATTGTTTGATAAGGGTTAAACTATAACGCTTGGGCTACTTAACTACACGTAAGGTGAGATAGGACTTTGATTATTGGATTAAACGTCCAACGATGAATATTCATATGAAAAATTGAGTCTTTTGTAATCGATGAAATAGATGATAATTCCAAGGAAGAGTCGACCGATACCAAGAATCACTTTCATTACTTTAATCTTTAGTTTTAATTTTAATTAGTATAATTCATTCACAACCCCATCTTTTATTCTTTTGATTTTGATTTTCATTAACACAAGAATTCACACCTCCTCGTGGGATCGATCCCTACTCACGCTACTACATTATTGTTATCAATCTTGAGGATTGAGTGGGGTTAATTTGGGCGTACACGATAAGCGCACACCATGTACATCCAAAGTATTGATTATGATTTGATTCATAATATTGAGTTATTGATTTGTGATATGGAATGAAAGTAAGAACTATTTGATGGATGTTCATTGCTCGGATTATGAGCTAATATTGAATTGATATTCGATATAGACTCTACAGGAGGCTTCGGACGTTGATGATAGCTTGTTCATGCTGTCTACTATAAGGTACGTTGTGACGTACGAGTAGGTATATCTAGTATCTATACATTCATGTATACATGCAATTTTGAATATGATGTTTCAGGTAAGTGTTTGACTTTAACAAATGAGTTTCATATACGAGTTATGGGGGGACACGTAGTGGTACGTGATCCGATTATACTAGTTGAGTATTGATGCCATGGGCATGAGTGATATGAGAAAGTATCGAGAATGAGATGGTGGGATAACCAGGGTTACATTGGGATAACCAGGTTCACATTGATGTTGAACTATTTATGTTTGAGCATAAATAATATATTGTCATTGTATTGAATTCATAAGTGTTGTTGAGTATTACATTTTCAGTGACAATACTAAACTTGACATTATGAAATGCGTGAGTTTGAAACAGGAACAGTGTGTGGAAGCTATACAGATTCGGAATTGTACAGGGAGTATATTTTATGAGTTTTGAGTAATTTAAATTGTTGCATTATGATTTCGTATGTTGATTTGTGATTGAATATCGAGTTGGAGTGTGCTCACCCTGTGTGGGGGCTGTTTCTGTTGAAACAGGTACAACAGGTGCGATGCCGCCTTGGAGTGCTAGGCTCGAACCTTGTTGGATGATGCTTCCAGAAGCAGAGTATGAGATTGAGCCGATATACGAGGTTGAGCGGTTGGTATTTATACTAATTATGCATCCGGATGTGTATCCGTTATTCGTTGCTCTTCTGTGAGCACTTGTATCTGTATATGGACTGTATAAGGGTGTTGAAACCCACTTTTGTTGTCTTATTAGTGTGGTGTCTTCCCTGGCCGGGAATTTACTTGTGTTTCTATATTCTGTTTAATATTGTGTTGTCCCTGGTCGGGAATCATATTATGTGATGAGTTTTTATTTCCGGATAGCTCAGTTTGTCGGGAGACTCTGCCCAAATTTTTATAAAAACCCACAATGCAAAAGTGGTGTAATGGGGATGATATTGGGTGAAACCCCTGAGTCTATTTGTTGGTCGAGATGATCATATATTGTTGAACATTGGTTATGTCATGGGAAACATGTAATGATTCTTTTTAAAGAATGGAAAGAAAATGAAAAATTTATTCACATACGACGTCATAAATGAACAAATGACGAGTTAAGTGTTGGGGCCTTACATTAGTGGTATCAGAGCAGTGGTTGCTCTTTGGGGCTGTTAAGGGCCTAGGAAGTTATTGATAGCACATATTTATGCATGATGGCATTAATGTTGTACGACACAACTAGTTGTTTATGTGCTTTTATGAGAAAGTGGTGCTAATCATTATAACTGCAGGAATCGTGTAGAATGCGATGTGATGGCATTAATGGTGATGTCTAGCACTCATGTAAAAGGATCTGATTTTGTAGGAAAATCAGGAAAGGTGAGACGTAAAGGGTTTCGGACGGTAAAACGTGTTACACCTTTGATTATGTATATCGTGGATAGTGGATCCTTACATGTGATGATATATGTGAAATGATAGTGATATATTGTGATAATGGAACCAATTGTTGTGTTTGATTATTGTGGTAGAATTGATGAATGTTCCGGTAGCCTTTATCTCCGAGCGAGGGAGGTACTTGCCGCTGTCATGACTAAGCGAGGTAACATGCCGCTGTCATTGTCGAAGCGAGGGGTCCTAAAATTCCGCTGTTGTATTGGGACCGGAACAGTCACAATTCTAGTGATTAATGTGGAATATTGTGGTTATAACTGGAACGTGGTATCGACCGTTATATTTGTGAACTGTTGTATTAACCTGGATGCAGGTACATGGAGCTAGTGGAAGTTCCGGTAGTTGTTATATTCGAGCGAGGGAGGTACTTGCCGCAGTCATATGAAGCGATGGTAGTATGATATTTGCCGCTGTCATGTCTAAGCGAGGTAACATGCCGCTGTCATTGTCGAAGCGAGGGATATCATATGATGCCGCTATATGTCGAAGCGAGGGGTCCAAAAATTCCGCTGCTATAACAAGACCGGAACAACCACATTATCGATATTGATAGCGATGTCTCATTCCGCTATATTGGTTGGCGATGGTTCATGCCGCCACGTGTATTGATAGCGATGTCTCATTCCGCTATATTGGTTGGCGATGGTTCATGCCGCCAGGTGTATTGATAGTGATGTCTCATTCCGCTATATTGATTGGCGATGGTTTATGCCGCCGGGTACATGTATAGCGATGCCTCTTTCCGCTATGTCAATGGCGATGGCTCATGCCGCCAGACATGTGTTTATCGATGGTGCATTCCGCTGATTCCATGGCGATGGTTCTTGCCGCCGATTATATATATTGCGACGTCTCATTTCGCTATTCTGTTGATGGTGAGTATATCAATTTGTGTATTGATATGAAATCATATTTTGTGGACTAATTATGTTGAGAGCAGGGACAATTTAAAAGATCAAGTGTGGATCAACTGTGTACAGTAAGTGTTATTACGTTTTGTTGTTTTAAGAATGTATATTCATTGTGATTATGGATATAACATGTATGCCAGTGGTGGCGATGAGTATTATGCACCGCCGTAGGGCGATGAAGATTGATGCATTGCTATGTGTTAGCAATGAATATTTTTAGTACCGCTATTGTGATTAACGATGAATGCTGTTGTATCGTAATTGTGTTAGCAATGAGTATTGATGATGCTTTGATTGCAGATGGCAATAGAAGTTGTGCTATGTACAGTTATGTTATTGCTCATTGGGTATATGTGATTTAGGCCCAATAGGATATTGGATCGGTCCAGGAGGACAAATATCGAGGTAAACCGTTTCAGTTGGTTGAACATATTGATATATGTTGATTCGAGTTATTTTGTTGATTCATATTGATTTTGAAATCATGTACATGTAGAGAAATTGATAATGGAATTGAAGTGGAACCTAGATGTATCATTTATATTTTGTTGCGGTAATAAGGCAAGAAGGGGTGTAACCTTTGTGATAGCACTCTCATATCTACGGTGTGTAGTGATGAGATATTGAAAATAGATGTTAATCACTTTGTGATGATGATTATTGTTGTGAAAGCATACTAGTTTGGTATGTGGTAGGATTAATAATTGATTAATCACCTATTATGTTGAATGGAATACAACCAGATAGACATGAGTTTAATGAGTGTGTCACGGGATGGCATGAGTATGTCACGGGATGACGCGTGATTACTACGAATGTCGTGTGTAGACATGTGTTCATTGTGAATATTCATGATTAATGAATTATTATGTTTTGAGGATGAGTTAAAGATCGATATAAATTGCGTCATTGAGGCATGCAATTAATTCTGATGTTAAATTTCAATCACCCTATGAGACAGTGTGCTGTAACATGTTGTGTATAGAACCGCGTGAAACTTTTGATGCAGGGAATTAATGTTTGATGACAGAAACATTATGAATATCGAAATGCATAAATGACAAGGTACGTGTTATGTTACTAGTATTTGAGAAATACTAACGAGATTATTTGTACTTGTCCTATGACAGATAGTAATTGGGTGAAGTAATGTGGAAATGTTGATACTTAAGAGTATGTGAGTGCTGTGATTAACATGATATTATGATGCCATTGTGTATTGTAGATGATTCCATCTACAAAGGTATGTCACGAACTATTCGATATTGATGTTGATGCCTTGTGTTAGATGAGTATAATCGTGACATGAAAATATTGGTGTTAAACCATTTATCATGATTTGATACTGATGGTCTGTGGCTGTTGGTGTGTATAATGTGTATATACGTATGTGAGAATGACTAATGGGTTTTCTAGTCATTACCTTGCACCAGATAATAGCCAGGAGATGAGATATGAAAGATTGGTGCGTAAAGGCTCAAGAGTACTGTTACTTCATACGGATGACGGTGATGATGTGCGGATAAGTTGCATACATTTGCAACGACACAGGTATGAAGTTAATTAAGATAAATGTTGATGTATTGTCATATATTCTTGAATATACATGAAAGCATGGATTGCATGATTTAACGAGATTATATGATGGGTACTGTGATGAAAGAATATGACGGGAAATAGATTGTGCAATGGAATTGTGTCGATGAAAGTACACAGGTAGTGAGATATGACAAAGAAGCTTGACGGTTAAATACTTTTGCGATCGTTGGTGCAATGGGGCACATGTGCGAGCCACGATGATTCCGATGACTGTCATCCTACGGATGGTAAAGTCACTATCTTGAGCTATATATGGTACGTGAAGTTTACAGTTGACTTTTATGGTAAGCATGCGTTGAAATTTCGAGGATGAAATTTTATATGTTGGGGAGAATTGTGATGTCCAGATTATTATTAATCATTTGTTGGACTAAATATGATTTGGATTTTATTTATAATTAATTTTAGAATTAATTAGAGGTGGAATTGACCAAGTGAAGGTCAACTGTCGAGTTAATCGAATCATAAAATAATTTGAGGTTGTAAAATATACTCCGATAATATTTTAGAGATAAATTAATTAAAATGAAGAATTTAAGTTTTGGGTTTTTGGGGTGTGTATAAATCCCAATCGTTGTCTCTAAATAATATATCAGTGCACCGGCGACACTTTGATGTACAAAACCGGGTTAGGATACAAAAAATAAATATGTTATGTTGGCATTTTCGGACACACATTAAAACATGTAAAAACACGCACAAAAACCCGAACCCTTTTCTTCTCGGCTGTATATCGCGCTCATCCGACCCCTCGCCGTTCAAGCCGCGCGCGCGCCGCCGTCGGGCCTCCTTCCGGCGCGTCCGAACCGCCGCCGTCTTCGTCTCTCCCAGGCGCTTCTTTCCATACCAAGATCGTGAAGTTTCGTCGCCGATCGCGTCCGGATCTTGCAAGGAAGCGCGCGGATAAAAATCGCGAATTCGTCCGATTTTGGAGCGATTTTCTTCCGATTGTTTTGTGGGTAATCCTCGTCGTCCCTTAGTCGTTATTCCCCTGAAATCCCACGAATTTTTGATGAGCTTTGGTTCGATTTTGCTGGCATTTTTGGAAGGGTTGTTCGAGTGTGTGCTAGTGTGTGCAGCAGTGTGTGTGCGTGTGTGTGTTTCTGCGTGTGGGTGTGTGTCCATCATGTGTTTGTGTGTGTAAATGGTATGTATGTATGTATTCCTTCATGTGTTGAAGTATTGTGATTGGGAATGGGATAGCATGGGGAATGTTTTGATTGTTGGAAGTTGGTGGGGGCTCACTTTATTGAATGGTTAATCGCTGAAAATAAATTGTGGAATAAGTCTTGACTTAGTATTATTATTTGTTAAAAGATGAAGATTAAAATAATGCATGGAATGTGTTTGTTAATAGGCTTAAATGTGATTCAAGTGTGGGTCTAAGTCTTGTTAGTGGGTGAAAATGACTAACTTTTATGGCTTGTAGCCATTGTGATATTTGGTAGATGTTGGGCTATGGTATGGGATGTGTTCAATTGGAAGCATGTGTAGTGTGAAAATAAGTGGGTTAGATGCATGCTAGTATGTATTATAACATGGAATAGTGTTATAGTGATATTTATGCTCAATTGGATAGCATAGCATGTGTTATTGATTTATGTCACCTTGTTGAGTCACTAATCTTATAGTGAGTTCTAGATCAAGAATTTGGAATCCAATGCATCTTTAATTTGTTAAAGTTGAATTTCTTCAAATAAATGACTTTATGTTGGGATTAATGGAATTGGATTAAAGGGGTAGAATCTCTTATCTACATGGACCCTTTCTTTCACGTCTTGGTTTGAATCACCTCGGTGTGGGTTTGAATAATTGTGGAACATGTTAATTGTCTTACTTGGATTGTTTTAGTTAGACACTAGTTGGATATTATTATGCATACACCCTTGCACTTTCTTTCCCTCTGTTGAACTTGCATGTCTAGTGAACTACTATGTGAGTTAGGCGTGATCTTGCACGTATGGGTGTGTGTATCCCGCATCATGTGTGTGATGTAGCGGATGGTGGGAGATGATGGGGTTTTGCATTACCAATGTTATATCACGATTAATGTGAGGATGTGTACATCCAAAGTATTGATTATGATTTGATTCATAATATTGAGTTATTGATTTGTGATATGGAAATGAAAGTAAGAACTATTTGATGGATGTTCATTGCTCGGATTATGAGCTAATATTGAATTGATATTCGATATAGACTCTACAGGAGGCTTCGGACGTTGATGATAGCTTGTTCATGCTGTCTACTATAAGGTACGTTGTGACGTACGAGCAGGTATATCTAGTATCTATACATTCATGTATACATGCAATTTTGAATATGATGTTTCAGGTAAGTGTTTGACTTTAACAAATGAGTTTCATATACGAGTTATGGGGGACACGTAGTGGTACGTGATCCGATTATACTAGTTGAGTATTGATGCCGTGGGCATGAGTGATATGAGAAAGTATCGAGAATGAGATGGTGGGATAACCAGGGTTACATTGGGATAACCAGGTTCACATTGATGTTGAACTATTTATGTTTGAGCATAAATAATATATTGTCATTGTATTGAATTCATAAGTGTTGTTGAGTATTACATTTTCAGTGACAATACTAAACTTGACATTATAAAGTGCGTGAGTTTGAAACAAGAACAGTGTGTGGAAGCTATACAGATTCGGAATTGTACATGGAGTATATTTTATGAGTTTTGAGTAATTTAAATTGTTGCATTATGATTTCGTATGTTGATTTGTGATTGAATATCGAGTTGGAGTGTGCTCACCCTGTGTGGGGGCTGTTTCTGTTGAAACAGGTACAATAGGTGCGATGCCGCCTTGGAGTGCTAGGCTCGAACCTTGTTGGATGATTCTTCCAGAAGCATAGTATGAGATTGAGCCGATATACGAGGTTGAGCGGTTGGTATTTATACTAATTATGCATCCGGATGTGTATCCGTTATTCGTTGCTCTTCTGTGAGCACTTGTATCTGTATATGGACTGTATAAGGGTGTTGAAACCCACTTTTGTTGTCTTATTAGTGTGGTGTCTTCCCTGGCTACTCGTGTTTCTATATTCTGTTTAATATTGCGTTGTCCCTGGTCGGGAATCATATTATGTGATGAGTTTTTATTTCCGGATAGCTCAGTTTGTCGGGAGACTCTGCACAAATTTTTATAAAAACCCACAATGCAAAAGTGGTGTAATGGGGATGATATTGGGTGAAACCCCTGAGTCTGTTTGTTGGTCGAGATGATCATATATTGTTGAACATTGGTTATGTCATGGGAAACATGTAATGATTCTTTTTAAAGAATGAAAAGAAAATGAAAAATTATTCACAAACAACGTCATAATGAACAAATGACGAGTTTAAGTGTTGGGGCCTTACAATATCAATATGCCTTTCTAAATGAAGAGTTGTAGGAAGAAGTCTACATAGAATAACCAGAAGGCTACGTGGTTGAAAGACAATGGAAAACAAGGTGTATCCCTTCCCACAAAGTACTTTATGGCTTGAAATAGGCACCCTCGAGCATGGTACGATCAAATTGATAATTAGCTTACCAACAATGGATTCAATTGAAGCCCGAGTGAACAATCACTTTATGTAAAAAGAGTGTACATATGATCTTTCAATAGTGTTTCAATAGTGTACCTTTTTGTTGATGATTTATATATATTGACATTCAACCCTTTGATACTATCGGAATTCAAATGATCATGATGAAAGAATACAAAATGATGGATCTAGGCTTTGTGAAAAATTTCTTGGCATTCAAATACAACAAGGGATAAATCTTTATTTCTCAATAAAACATTCAAAAAAATTGTTAAAAAAATTTAATTTGTCAATATGTAATATTGTCACAACTCCGACATTAAATAAAAAAAAATAACATCAAAAAGATAGAACAAAAAAGACCAACACAATAATTTATTAAAGTTTAGTGGGTTTATTAGTATATGTAACTAATTCCAGAGCAAATAGGTCTATTCGGCGAACATCATATCTGTAAGGACCCCAAGCCCTTAAAACCTTGATTAGTGTATTAACCACTAGGTGTGGTACATGCTTCTATAAAATGTCAATCGGGAAGCTCTGATGATACTTAATCATTGCCTGTCAATAAAAGACTCATATGTTTGCCCTTTACCAACCCCTTGGTGCCGACTTTTCACATTGTAAACTTTTACAAAAATTTGGGCAGAGTCTCCCCATAAATAGAGCTATCCCAAAAACAGAGTACAACACATAACAAAATTCCCGGCCAGGGAACACATAATACTCAACAGAAAGCAGTAAATACAAGTAGATTCCCAGCCAGGGAAGACACCACACATATGTCAACAAAAGTGGGTTCCACACCCCATAATACACCAATGACTCTCATATCATTCTAGCAATTCAACCTAATTGCATGCAACCTTAAATGAAAGAGAGAAAGGCTCATGCCTTTATATACAATCCATATACAAGTATAATCGTGCTCACATGCGAGCATCATGAATATGAATATGTATAAAATCCTCAGGTCGTATATATAGGTACTCTATACGATACCGTGCTCCATCAAGCCCTGGTACCACGATCCTGGGAGTACCTCAAATCAACAGCTCGAGCTCAGCTCCATAGCCATCGATGTACCTGTCCACCTGTCCCAACAGAGACAGCCCCCAACGGGTGAGCATACCAATACACAAAATCCCATAATCATAATAATGAAAATTCATAATTTACAACAAAGGTAAATGCTAATGAATTTAAATGATACTCCCTGGATGGCAACATCCTCATCCGGGATTCCGTGTACTGTCCCTGTTCTCACAACATCAAACTCATCAAATCTCATAAATCAGTAAATCAACACATTGATTTACACATCGCATGCCTGATCCTCGAATATCAACATATAGTGATTACAAATTCATTAAACATGCAATTACAGATATCACAATATCTAATACTGATTTCACAACCTTGCTATCAATCACAGATAGCTCAAATGCCTTAGCATTTATTTTACCAATCCTTCATTATACTTAGACATCTCAAGTGTCTTATAATGAATACATGAGTCTACAAACCTAGACATCTCAAATGTCTTATAATGAATACACGATTCTACGAACTTAGACATCTCAAATGTCTTACGAAGAATACATGATTTTACAAACCTAGACATCTCAAATGTCTCATAATATAGTCATATAAACCCAGTACCCCATATATCATACAAGAGTCATCCTACTCTAGTGTCACGCACGCTACAAAGCGGCGATATCAAGATTTGGGTCATTCCTTGGCTATATCAACATGTATGTATAACCATACGCAAACATTCAATGAAATCAAAAACACCTTATGCATTCACATATATATAGTAATGCTCGTACAGTCGCACGTACCTTAAATCTCCGACAGTCCGAGCCAAGCCTTGCTCGAGTTCCATGCCCCGAGGAATGATGTGCTAACACGATAAACAATTCACCATTATTTACGAACATGTAACCTATGCTCAAGCACACCCATATCCCTCACAACATGTCAATACACCGACAATTTCCTCTTAAAAGAACCGGGGCAGGGGTACATGCAGGGAAGGAAGAAATGAGACAATCGAAATTTGTTCAAGAATGCCCTACAAAATCGAACCTTAATCTCACAATTTCGAACCCAATAAAATACCATAATTCATCTAAATGTAAATTAATCAATCCATAGCATGAATAATCATCCCACATGCCAAACACCCCAATTTGAAAATCCAAATCCCTAAAATTCGAAAACCCAAACAAGCCTTTAAATTCGAACCCTAACAATTCTTCAAATTCGAACCATAACATCTTAATTCGATCTCAATCAGCATCATAATACACCTACGATGTGAATTAAACCATCAATGGCAAGAATCATCACCTTTGCCAAAAACCCCCAATAATTCGAAATTTAATCCCTACGAAATTGGGGAAATTCGAAACAATAAAGGCATGGAAATACATGAAAAAGACGAGCAAGGGGTAAGCAGATTACCCAACGAAAATCGAGAAGCAAAATCGTTCAAAATCGATGAACCCTAACTTTTGGGGATCGACGCATTCCCAGCCAAATTCGACTCCAAGACGCGACGAAATCTTCAATTGACAGAGGGGAAAGGAGCGCCTCGTCGAGACGAAGCCGTGGGTAGGTCTCGCACGCCCCGAACGGCGGCCGGACTGCGGCTGGCGCACCGCTTGAAGCGGCGGGGGTCCCTGTAGCAGACGGGAATCGCGTTCGGGAGAGGGAGAAGAATTTGGGGCTTAAATGATTTTTTCTTAAAATTCTCGGGTTCAACTTGTATTTATAGCAAAAATACCCCGAAAAAATAATAGCCCCACAAATACATCATGATTCCTTAAAAATCATCTGTTTTCAAAAACTCTCTCTCTAACTCCAAAATCCCCTACCGGTGCTCACCCAGCACCCGAGATCCGAGACACATTAAAAAACCCAACTCTTAGGTTTTACACCGTAATGTGAATACAATCTCAACCTCTGGATCCAACGATCCCAACTACCCAAATAAACGAGCCCAGAAGGCCCAACACCTCGATTAAATCCCAAATCGCCACGTAAAACCACTTTAGGGATTATTAATACTACGGGATTAAACACCTATAATCCCTGGTCATCACAATATCCCCCACTAAAAGAATTTCGTCCTCGAAATTAGCACTGGTGTATCACGTAACACCCAGGCTACACAACAACATGAAGCCATAACCTCGATTCCTGACCATATCAGAATCGTATTAATAAACGCGAGGATACTTACCTCTCATCTAATCTCTGAAACAGAGCGACATACCATAACCAACATATCACCCAAGAGGTAAAACGTACCTCGATGCGGGTCATCCCAAAATCAGCCTCTCATGACTGCGAAACAACTGATACTTACGACTGTAGATCAGACAGTCGTCCTTCGTTTTAATACAACAGTACGAACACATCCTGAATGACACCTCAACCGTAAGAACGTTGACCTCGTGTCAAACTCTGGAGTGGAATAGACTTCCAAATCCATCATAACGTCAAAGAGCGTCAGCACAACTCAACGCTAACAGTCCAAAAGCAGTTAGTCAACTGAAACTGCAAGGATTCGAATCGCTCTTGATTCTATCGTAGATATCATTCCATGACATCTCTATCAAGACTCACGATGTCTAACATACATCATTACGAAGGAAACACTAGTACAACCACGGTGTACACATACCAAACCTGGTTTCCACTTTCAAACTTCCTTCATCGAAGGAGTAGTCGCCTCATTGCAACTTAATTTGGGCAACTCACGGCCACAAATTCAAACAAAAGACATCTCACAAGATGTCCACCTCCGGATGTTCCAAGAATCACGTCCTGATCATAAATAACAACCGAGACTCCGCAGAGTTTAAATTCTTAAGGGGCATGCAATAAACCCATTGCATCCTCAACGCTTGTGTCGTCAGCGACACTCAACCAATCCGAAATCCTGCCATCCCTTGAAAATCCTCGGATTTAACAATCCAAACTTGGGAAGGCTGTCGCATAACTCGAAGGAAAAACACTAGCAAGGGAAATACCTTAACCCTCACAAGAAAATCCCTCCTCAAGGGAGTCAACTAACTTCACGATCATTCCTCATAATCATCGTGCCATGGAGATTCCCAATCTCAAGGTGTTCCATATCTCTCATCAGAGATTTAACCATCCAAAAAATAGCATAACTCTATGCTTAACAGAGAGGAAATCAATAACTGGCATCCGTATACTCACCGGTATACCTGCCTAAGCACTGACATCACATGCATACTTAATGCACTCGGCTCGGGTATCTACCACATATCCCTAAGCCCCAAACACAACCGTCAATTCTGAGTCATTCCTTACTCAGTGGAGGATGAAAATCGACGATTAACAATACACGGTGTGATTCCCAAAATCAACACCACTTGTACCAACTTACCGAATCTTTCAAGATTCCCAAATAGGTATAATACTACCTCCTTCCTCGCAAGGGAAGTGCCATCGAACTCGAGATCCACAAGTCTCGAACCATCGTTCGGAAAAACTGGATACAATAACACCCATTGTATCCCAATACACGGGTTCCTTTAGATTGAGTCAATAACAACCTGATGACTCTCTTGTTGGTACTCCAACATCCTGAGCTGTCCCAGACAAGTCTCCAAGATTAAACATAAACGTATACACGTTTCAGTGAGGCATGAACAACCTTAACCTCAATGACATGGTGACTACTAGAGTCCACCACAATCCTCATCGTATCACCTTACGATTTGCCAAACTTGGTTCCAACGAGCAGTGTAACGGCTCTAGCAAGCCCATCATGGTGCTACACACACGCGGCAGACAACCTAGTCTCTGCCTCTTTAGGTTTACCTCAAACCTACCAATAAGACGGACGTTTCCACATGGTATAACATACTATGGGAGGAAAAACTCAATAGAGTAGTGGGTCTTTATCCAACATTCCTCAATGCCGATACACCCTGGACAACCCAATGTCCCTATGTACTTAACATAACCTGATCCTACTCCCTTAGGACCCATCCTACACCCTCAAGGGTGGTGTGACCATGTCCACCACATGTCACATCGACAGAAAGCGAGTACTTTCCTCCATGATTACTCCTGTCGTCAAATCACATGGCCAAAAGCCACTCCAACGAGCATACCTCAAGGGTATCACCACTCGTAAAATGATTACCCCCAAACATAAGCTGCGGTACAATCACATGTACAGCGCATCCATCCATTCCTCGAGCAACCCGCTCGGTATAAGGATCACGTCCATCGGTGTCGCACACACCACCTTGTGCTCGGTACTGGCACCCAAGGCATACCACTGAATACGTATACTCAACGCATCGATCATCGTAACGATGATGCATGTCTAATAAGACATCTCCTACACCATCGTCATCGTCATCCCGTGACGACACATGCCAACTCATGGCATCTAAAACATTGTCCACTAGTGACGATACATGTACATCAGCGTATGTCATCCACTATCATGCTAGTAAAATAGGCATAATAAAACATGTATATCAATGCATGCCAGCTACAATAAAGCTAATAAAATAGCAATATCTCATACCTCATCGCTAGTGATATAGCGTCATACCTGTCTCCGTCGCTCAATAATAGTGCGTAATCAGCACCCATCGCTCGAAGGCGGCAAAATCCTGTGCTGAGTACATAGCGGCAAAATCCCTCGCTATAGAATCGACGGCATGACACCTCGTCATATAATAAGTGGCATGAAACCTCGCTATATACCTGAGTATGAATCATCGTCCACATAGTAGCGGAAAGAGGCATCGCTATCAATACAGCCTGGCGGAATGAACCATCGCCAATAGATATAGCGGAATGAACATCGCTATAAATACATCCTGGCGAATGAACCATCGCCAATCAATGATAGCGGAATGAACCCATCTCATATCAATACACATGGCGGAATGACCTCGCCAATAGATATGCGGAATGACCGTCGCTATAAATACACCGGCGGAATGAACTCATCGCCAATAGTATAGCGAATTAACCGTCGCTATAAATACCCCTGGCGGAATGAACCATCGCCAATTGATGCGGAATGACCCGTCGCTATAAATACAGCCTGGCGGAATGAACCATCGCCAATAAATATAGCGGAATGACCCATCGCTATAAACCGTGTCCTCATAGAGAAAATGAATATAAATCGACACAGCGGGTACCACATCACCGCTATCATCCGTGTCATCACATAGGAATGAATCATCATCCTAACAAGCGGGCATCTCATCCTCGCTTCTTCATACAAGCGGTATCTATCCTCGCTTCGTATGGCATACCCCGCCTCCATGTGCAAGCGAGCATCCCTGCCCGCTCCACATTTTTAGCGGTACAAGCATAAGCTTCTTCATACAAGCGGTATATCATCCTCGCTTCGTATGGAATACCCCGCCTCCATGTGCAAGCGAGCATCCCCGCCCGCTCCACATTTTTAGCGGTCAAGCATAAGTATAAAAATTCTCACTGTCATAAGCAGGACTCCTGGAATGTATAATCATCATTCCTTTTTATACTCCATATTTCCTGTAACCTGCAACCATCAGGGTTAACAACAATAGCCATATACGCTATGCATCCACATTCAATTCATAATAAAAACACATTATGAGAATGTATGGTTTCACAAATAAATGTCATGATATCCTTCTTTAAATCCTTATTTCATCCTGAGCCCTTATCATTAGTACATTTTAATGCTTCTTGCTACTCCAGGAAAGCGGAATTCTTCCTCGCTTCCACTGGACTTTAGCGTTGCTACTCCATGTAAGCGGAACTCTTCATCGCTTCCAATGGACTTTAGCGTTGCTACTCCATATAAGCGGGACTCTTCATCGCTTCATATGGACTTTAGCATAAGCCATTAAAATCCTTACTAAGATAACTTTGACTCAAGACATGCATATGCAAAAACAATGCACAATAACATATATCATAACCTCAATGCACCACTTTGCATTCATCATGTGTCAACAAGACAACGTAAAATACATGTTACCTCGGAAATATCCCTTTATCTGATTTTCTTAAAACCAGCTTCCTTGGCACATAACACACGGAGTGCCAGGACATCCCCATAAATGTCATCCTATCGTGTTCCACACGATTCCCTGCAACCACAATGGTTAGCAATACCACTTTTCATATCATAAGAGCACATAAACAATGTGTTATGTCATACAACATTAATGCCATCATGCATAAATATGTGCTATCAATAACTTCCTAGGCCCTTAACAGCCCCAATGAGCAACCACTGCTCTGATACCACTAATGTAGGACCCCAAGCCCTTTTAAAACCTTGATTAGTGTATTAACCACTATGTGTGGTACATGCTTTCTATAAAATGTTCAATCGGGAAGCTCTTGATGATACTTAATCATTGCCTGTCAATAAAAGACTCATATGTTTGCCCTTTACCAACCCCTTGGTGCCAGCTTTTCACATTGTAAACTTTTACAAAAATTTGGGCAGAGTCTCCCCATAAATAGAGCTATCCCAAAACAGAGTACAACACTAACAAAATTCCCGGCCAGGGAAACACATAATACTCAACAGAAAGCAGTAATACAAGTAGATTCCCAGCCAGGGAAGACACCACACATATGTCAACAAAAGTGGGTTCCAACACCCACATAATACACCAATGACTCTCATATCATTCTAGCAATTCAACCTAATTGCATGCAACCTTAAATGAAAGAGAGAAAGGCTCATGCCTTTATATACAATCCATATACAAGTATAATCGTGCTCACATGCGAGCATCATGAATATGAATATGTATAAATCCTCAGGTGTATATATAGGTACTCTATACGATACCGTGCTCCATCAAGCCCTGGTACCACGATCCTGGGAGTACCTCAAATCAACAGCTCGAGCTCAGCTCCATAGCCATCGATGTACCTGTCCACCTGTCCCAACAGAGACAGCCCCAACGGGGTGAGCATACCAATACACAAAATCCCATAATCATAATAATGAAATTCCATTTACAACAAAGGTAAATGATAATGAATTTAAATGATACTCCCTGGATGGCAACATCCTCATCCGGGATTCCGTGTACTGTCCCTGTTCTCACAACATCAAACTCATCAAATCTCATAAATCAGTAAATCAACACATTGATTTACACATCGCATGCCTGATCCTCGAATATCAACATATAGTGATTACAAATTCATTAAACATGCAATTACAAGATATCACAATATCTAATACTGATTTCACAACCTGCTATCAATCACAGATAGCTCAAATGCCTTAGCATTTATTTACCCATCCTTCATTATACTTAGAATCTCAAGTGTCTTATAATGAATACATGAGTCTACAAACCTAGACATATCAATGTC